>CM073580.1:76737517-79162517 GCA_037074715.1 Magnolia kwangsiensis | reverse complement strand
CACACTATGAGGGCGACCTCATGGGACTTCCCATGAGGTTGAGATGTGTGGGCCCCACCCTAATGTGTGTCAAACATCTACCCCATCAGTCACATGCATCATTCCATGATGGGCCACAACCTTAAAAATCAAGTCAATCCATAGCTTTGTTGTACCACAACACATACAATAGTTGAGAGGGGTTCCCTCCCATTAAAACATTCACAATCATTTATTGGGCTCACCGAGATATGGTTCACAAATCCAATCCATCCATTGTGTGTGTTCCACTTGGATGAGGGATCAAAGCAAGTTTTAGCTGCATCCAAAATTCAGGTGGACCCCACCAAGTGCTTTTATATGTTTTGGGCATGTATTCATATGGTTTTAGATGGTTTGGCCCACCCGAGTTCTGTATATGGCTGATTTTTGGGATATCCCGTAACCTAAAGGGAACCCATCAAATGGATTGGGTAGATGTTTGACACACATCACAGTGGGGTGGGTCCCACACAGCTGGAGGTCAACCTTATAGTACCATTTCCATATATATATATATATATATATATATATATATATATTAGAATTAAATCTCTACTTCATACAGTGCTTCTTTTATATTTATATATATACCGAAACGCTCACCTGCGAACCAGTTCGTATGTACTACATACGAACTTTTTTGAGAACCCATCATACGTGATGTGGATCCAAAATTTGAACCGTTCATGTGACGCAGCACCTCGTCAACCCCCCCGGACCTAAGTTTTACTTTGATGGCCATGAAAAATGAAAATAGTTTCCTCCCTTGATTTACATTTATCTTTGCTATGGCTCACCAGAATTATAGATCGAGGTGAAAATTTGTCACATGGGGTTTCATCGGATTCCGCATCACATGGACCGTTCAGATTAGACACCCATAGCACTACAAGAAAAGCCACTTTTACCAATGAAAATTTTCATCGCTAAAACCCTTTTTTTTGTAGGTAAAAAGTTTTACCGACGAAAATTTTCGTCGGTAAATTCGTAGCTAAAAGACTGAGGGGAAAAACTTTTACCAATGAAAAAAAATTACGTAGGCAAAGGTAAGACTTTTGCCGATGAAATTTTTCGTTGGTAAAACCTTTTACCAACACTAATTTTCATACATAAAAATATTGACAAAACTTTTTACCTACAAATATTTTCATAGGTAAAAATATTTACAAGACTTATACTTACGAATATTTTTGTAGCTAAAAATATTTACAATACTTTTACCTATGAATTTTTCTTATGCAAAAATTATTACAAAACTTTTACCTACGAATATTTTCTTAGCTAAAAATATTTACAAAACTTTTTCCAACCATGATTTTTGTAGCTAAAAAGTATTACAAAACTTTTACCTACCAAGATTTTCGTAGCTAAAAAGTTTTATAAGACTTTTACCCACAAATATATCCATAGCTACAAATACTAGAAAACTTTTACCTACGAATATTTACGTAGCTAAAAATTTTACAAAAATTTTACCTACGAAATATTTTGACATATAGCTACGAATATTTTCATAGCTAAAAATATTTACAAAAGTTAAAATATTTACAAAACTTTTAGCTACGAATAATATCGTACGTAAAAATACTTACAAAACTTATACCTACGAATATTTTCGTAGCTAAAAATACTTACAAAACTTTTACCTACGAAAATTTTCGTAGATAAAAACATGGATAGACTTATACCTACAAAAAGTTTCGTAAGTAAAAACGTGGATGAGACTTTTACCTATGAAAATTTTCGTAGGTAAAAGTTCTTTTAAAAAAATATATATATGTTCCAGCGCAAAATTCTTGATATAGACCTGATATACACCTGTTACTATATATTTGATCATATTCTTACTAATATACACCTATTATGTAATATATTTCATCATATTCTGACTTAGGCATCAGTCTGATGAAGGTCATAGAAAATACGGCAAAAATGTGATGCTGGCCTAAGAAATTTGTTCAGGGAAAACCTTATGTGTTTAAGACGTGTTTAAGGCATGTTTATGATTTATCAATCTCCTTATTAATGAGAACCAACACAACAGTTAGTAATTGTACCTTCACTTATACCCATGATCAAGTTTTGACTCATCAGTCAACCAAGGTGAATCTGCATTCCTAGTTTTCAAACAATTTGTCAAAAGCCTATTCTAGCCATATGTTTAAAGTAAATGTTTAAAGTAGTGTTGTGTACGGAGGTTTTGATATCATTACCTCAACCAAGGGCTTTTTACCATGGAGCACATATCAACACTCCTTTCAGTCTACATAGAATAAAAGAATAATATAAGATGCATGGATTAAAAGAATCATATAAGATGCAAGGATTATCACCCATGATCATGTCTCAAAATATTTTGAACAAATGTGTGCAATGAGCCAATGACAAACATATAACATGAGTTCTTTTACTTTTAGATAGGAAAAGACCTATATCTGGAGCTAATAATTCATAAATAGAGTGCAAATGAATGAAATATAAATAGAGTACATAGATGCTGAGAATATCAAAGTTTGAAGGCATGTTTTCTTTATAGGCTACACAACTGTATTTTACACCATTTGCTTCAAATGGTGGAGAAGACAAATCCACTGTACATCCGGCATGAATGGATGTCACTCCAGGCCATCCAAATTGTGGTCCCAATTGTTGACGTGCCCGATGCATGACCTAATATTTCCTTTCCCTCATTTCAATCAGAAAATGGAAGGTTGAAGGAGCTTTTCTCTCAAGAATGCTTTTCTGACAACCTCTAGCACGGGCTTCATCATCTCCAAGAGTAACAGTCTCAACTCCCCTAACCTGGATATAAATTGACTCGAGTTAAACTGAATAAATTGTAGAAATCATTGTCTCAAGATTGCATCCTAAAAGCTATATTTCATTGAAAAAATCCAACATCCGACTTAATACAAGTGTGTGCATAATCAGAATGGCTCATCAATCGATCTCCAAATGAGGTTTATCACTTGTCGGATGTTCAGATTCTATTTCTAACTCAGGTCCAGTCCCAGATTTGCTCTTTGTTTTGGTGCTGCCATAGACAAAAATCCCAACTATTAAATGTAAAAGACCAATAACCATCTGGTTTTGTTAAAAAATATAAACACTTCTCTAATTAATGCTAAAGATCCACATTTTTCAGTAACAGAGTTACTATTCATATAAAAAATGCTCTAGATAACCAAACTGCATCAAAATATGATTAACCATTGCCTTGATAACCAAGTTGCATTAAAATGTGATGTGTCGATCTGTGCATGTGTTATATAACTACAACATGTGTTTTTCCTGACTTCATTGTGTTCAACATGCATGATCCTTGTTAGCATCACCCACCTATAACCAAAAATAAAA
Source organism: Magnolia kwangsiensis (assembly GCA_037074715.1). Taxonomy (NCBI): domain Eukaryota; kingdom Viridiplantae; phylum Streptophyta; class Magnoliopsida; order Magnoliales; family Magnoliaceae; genus Magnolia; species Magnolia kwangsiensis. Next base: position 79,159,139 of record CM073580.1, on the reverse strand, counting down.
ACTCGCATTGCTCTGTTTTCTCTACTTCTCTTTCTTTCAAGCCCTCTAAAAATCCCAAAAACCATTTTCATTGCTTAAAATCTTCAACAAACAACCCCCCCCCCCCCCCCCCCCCCCCCCCCCCCAAAAAAAATAATAATAATAATAAATAAAAAAAATAATAAATCAACTTTTTGTCTCTTATTCCTCTTTTCTTCTAAAATAAAAACTCCAAAATGTTATAAGAACTAGAAATTAAGATTCCAATAACGGCTGGAAAAACCTAACAAAGAAATCTAATAAAAAAAACCCAAACAAATGGAAAATACAAATTAAACAGCTTTTTTCTAAAAAGAAACAAAGATCCCACAAGAGAAAAAAGAAAAAGAAAGCAAATCTAACCCCAAAAAGAATTAGAGAAAAAGAAAAAGCAACCTATAACCTTAACCAAAATCAAAACCTATAACCTAAACCTTAACATATAACTTATAACCTATAACCTAAACTCATAACCTATAACCTAACCTTATCCTAAACTTATAACCTAAATGTATTCTCAAATCCCTAACCTAAACCTAAACCTTAACCTATTCTCAATTCCCTAAACCTATAACCTATAACCTAAATCTAAACCTAACCTAAAACTATAACTTAAACCTGTATCCTTAACCTAAACCTAAACCAAAACCTATAACCTTAACCTAAATAAAAACCCATAACCTAAACCTAAAACCTAAACCTCAACCTGTAAGCTATAATCCATAACCTAAACTTATAACCTATAACCTAACCTTAACCTAAACCTAAACCTAAAACCTAAATGTATTCTCAAATCCCTAAACCTAAACCAAAACCTAATCCTAATCTCAACACCAAATCCTAAACCTAAACCTAAACTTGAAAACCCAAACCTAAACCCTATCCCGAACCCGAACCCGATTTCTTAAACCTAAACCTTAACCTATTCTCAATTCCCTAAAGCTATAAGCTATAAGCTATAACCTATAACCTAAACCTAAACCTAACCTAAACCTATAACCTTAACCAAAACCTAAAACCTAAACCTAAACTTAAAACCTAAATGTATTCTTAAATCCTTAAACGTAAACCTACACCTAATCATAATCTCAACTACTTGACCTAAATCTAAACTTGAAAAGCCAAACCTAAACCAGATCTCAAATCCGAACCTGATTTCCTAAACCTAAACCTTAACCTATTCTCAATTCCATAAAACTATAAGCTGTAACCTATAACCTATAACCTATAAGCTAAACAAAAACCTATAACCTTAACCTAAACCAAAACCTATAACCTAAACTTTAACTTATAACCTACAACCTATAACCTAAACTTAAAACCTATAACCTAAACCTATAACCTAAACCTAAACCTATAACCTAAACCTATAAACTAAAACCTAAGCCTAAACCTAAAACCTAAATGTATTCTCAACTCCCTAAACCTAAACCTATACCTAATCCTAATCTCAACTCCCTAACCTAAACCCAAACCTAAACTTGAAAACCCAAACCTAAACCCGATCCTGAACCCAATTTCCTAAACTTAAACCTTAACATATTCTCAATTCCCTAAAGCTATAACCTATAACCTAAACCTATAGCCTTAACCTAAACCTAAAATCTGAATGTATTCTCAAATCCTTAAACCTAAACCTAAACCTACACCTAATCCTAATCTCAAGTCCCTAACCTAAACCAAAACCTAAACTTGAAAATCCAAACCTAAACCTGATGCCAAACCTGAACTCAATTTCCTAAACCTATACCTTAACCTATACGCAATTCCCTAAAGCTATAACTTATAACGTAAACCTATAACCTAAACCAAAACCTATGAGCTAAACCTTAACGTATAACCTATAACCTAAACTTATATCTAATAACCTGACCTTAACCTTAACCTAAACCTAAAACCTAAACCTTAACCTAAAACCTAAAACCTAAACCTAAACCTAAAACCTAAATGTATTCCCAAATCCCTAAACCTAAACCTACACCTAATCCTAATCTCAACTCCCTAACCTAAACCTAAACCTACACCTAATCTTAATCTCAACTCCCTAACCTAAACCTAAACCTAAACTTGAAAGCCCAAAACTAAACCCAATCCGGAACCCGAACCCGATTTCCTAAACCTAAACCTTAACATATTCTCAATTCCCTAAAGCTATAACCTAAAACCTAAACCTAAACCTAAAACCAAAATGTATTCTCAAATCCCTAAACTTAAACCTACACATAATCCTAAGCTCAAGTCCCTAACCTAAACCTAAACCTAAACTTGAAAACTCAAACCTTAACCTGATCCCGAACTCGAACCCGAACCCAATTTCCTAAACCTAAACCTTAACCTATTCTCAATTCCCTAAAGCTATAACTTATAACCTAAACCTATAACCTAAACCTAAACCTAAACCTATAACCTTAACCTAAACCAAAACCTATGAGCTAAACCTTAACGTATAACCTATAACCTAAACTTAACCTTAACCTAAACCAAAAACCTAAACCTTAACCTAAAACCTAAAACCTAAACCTAAACCTAAAACCTAAATGTATTCTCAAATTCCTAAACCTAAACCTGCACCTAATCCAAATCTCAACTCCCTAACCTAAACTTAAACCTAAACTTGAAAACCCAAACCTAAACCCGATCTCGAACCCGAACCCGAACCCGAACCTAAACCCCATTTCCTAAACCTAAACCTTAACCAATTCTCAATTCCCTAAAGCTATAACCTAAAACCTAAACCTAAACCTAAAACCTAAATGTATTCTCAAATCCCTAAACCTAAACCTACACCTAATCCTAATCTCAAGTCCCTAACCTAAACCTAAACCTAAACTTGAAAACCCAAACCTAAATCCGATCCCGAACCCAAACCCGAACCCGATTTCCTTAACCCAAACCTTAACCTATTCTCAATTCCCTAAAGCTATAACTTATAACCTAAACCTATAACCTAAACCTAAACCTAACCCTATAACCTTAACCTAAACCAAAACCTATGAGGTAAACCTTAATGTATAACCTATAACCTAAACTTATATCCTATAAGCTAACCTTAACCTTAACCTAAACCTAAAACCTAAACCTTAACCTATAACCTAAAACCTAAACCTAAACCTAAAACCTAAATGTATTCTCAAATCCCTAAACCTAAATCTACACTTAATCCTAATCTCAACTCCCTAACCTAAACCTAAACCTAAATTTGAAAACCCAAACCTAAACCCGATCCTGAACCCGAACCCGATTTCCTAAACCTAAACCTTAACCTATTCTTAATTCCCTAGAGCTATAACCTAAAATCTAAACATAAAACCTAAATGTATTCTCAAATCCCTAAACCTAAACCTACACCTAATCCTATCTCAAGTCCCTAACCTAAAGCTAAACTTAAACTTGAAACCCAAACCTAAACCTGATCCAGAACTCGAACCCGAACCCGATTTCCTACACCTAAACCTTAACCTATTCTCAATTCCCTAAAGCTATAACTTATAACCTAAACCTGAACCTTAACCTAAACTTATGAGCTAAACTTTAACGTATAACCTATAACCTAAACTTATATCCTATAACCCAACCTTAACCTAAACCTAAAACCTAAACCTTAACCTATAACCTAAAACCTAAACCTAAACCTAAAACCTAAATGTATTATCAAATCCCTAAACCTAAACCTACACCTAATCCTAATCTCAACTCCCTAACCTAAACCTAAACCTAAACTTGAAAACCCAAACCTAAACCCGATCCCGAACTTGAACTTGAACCCAATTTCCTAAACCTAAACCTTAACTTATTCTCAATTCCCTAAAGCTATAACTTAAAACCTAAACCTAAACTTAAAACCTAAATGTATTCTCAAATTCCTAAACCTAAACCTACACATAATCCTAATCTCAACTCCCTAATCTAAACCTAAACCTAAACTTGAAAACCCAAACCTAAACTTGATCCCGAACCCGAACTCGATTTCCTAAGCCTAAACCTTCACCTATTCTCAATTCCCTAAAGCTATAACTTATAACCTAAACCTAAACCTTAACCTAAACCTAAACCTATAACCTTAACCTAAACCAAAACCTATGAGCTAAACCTTAACCTATAACATATAACCTAAACTTATATCCTATAACTTATCCTTAACCATAACCTAAACCCTAAACCTTTACCTATAACCTAAAACCTAAACCTAAACCTAAAACCTAAATGCATTCTCAAATCTCTAAACCTAAACCTACACCTAATCCTAATCTCAACTCCCTAATCTAAACCTAAACCTAAACCTAAACTTGAAAACTCAAACCTAAACCCGATCCCGAACCTAAACCCGATTTCCTAAGCCTAAACCTATTCTCAATTCCCTAACGCTATGAATAATTTTTTATATTTTATTTATGATGCTAAACTTATATGTATTTATGCGTGGATGAATGTCATGTGGATAAGATTGTTTATGTTTGGATGAATGTAGCTTATGTTTGGATGGATTTACATAGTTTGGATTTAGATGGATGTGAATGTGAATATGATGAAATATATTATATAATAGGTGTATATCAAGAAGAATATGATGAATTATATTGTAACAGGTGTATATCAGGAATTTTGAGCTAGAATTTTATTTAAAAAAAAAAAAAAAGACTTTTACCTACGGAATATTTCGTAGGAAAAACTCTCAGAAACGTTTTAACCTACGACAATTTTCGTAGGCAAAAGTCCCAACGTTTGAAATTTAAATTAAATATTATATTTTTACCTACAAACCATTTCTTAGGTAAAAGTTTGATATATGTTTTTTACCTACAAACATTTTCATACTTAAAGGTCTCAACTACATTTGAAATGGAAGTTAGAGATTATATTTTTACCTACGAACCATTGTGTAGGTAAAAGTCTCATACATGTTTTTTAGCTACGAAATCTTTCGTAGGTTAAAGTCTCATCTACATTTGAAATTTAAGTTAAATATTATATTTTTGCCTACGAAATATTTTATAGGCAAAAGTCTCATATACGTTTTTACCTACGAAAATAATCATAGGTAAAAGCCTCATACACGTTTTTTTTTACCTACGAAACCATTAGTGGGTAAACGTAAACTTTTCGATTTTTGGTTTTTTCAAAAATTCAAAACACCTTTACCTATGAAAATTTTCATAGGTAAATATGACTTTTAAGTAAACTTTTCGATTTTACCTACGAACATTTTCGTAGGTAAAGATGGCTTTTACCTAAAAGTAAGCTTTTCGTTTTACTGCATTTAGAAAAATTGAAAACACCCTTTACCTACAAAACATTTCATAGGTGAAGATAGCTTTTACCTACAAAATTAAATTTCGTCGGTAAAAGTAAACTTTTCGATTTTTAATTTTTTTGAAAAATTCAAAACACCTTTTACCTATGAAAATTTGCGTAGGTAAATATGTCTTTTACATACCAAATTTGATTTTGTAAGCGATCGTTTGTCCATATGATGAAAACTTGAAAACACCAAATTTCGTAGGTAAAGATTTGGCAAAAGTCATCTTTACCTACGAAAATTAATTTTGTAGGTAAAAACCATATTTCTTGTAGTGTGGCACGTCTGCAAAGGTGCGCACATGCGTAGGTGCGCAAGGGAGCATGACTATATATATATATATATTGCAGACGCGCACATGCATAGGTGTGCAGGGGAGCATGACTATATATATATATATATATATATATATATATGAATTATATCTCTACTTCATTCAGAGCTAGCTTCTTCAAGTGACACAACTATTTCTCTCTATTACCAGGGCCTAGCAGCCGGACAATTTTGCCCTTGCAATAAGTTTTTGAGTAGGTCTCAGACCTTCAGATTTATATGGACATAAAAAAGGAAATTTAATACAAGTCAAGGTACTTTAAAATCATACGTTCTCAGCCAACGAAATTTCTGTCATTTCAATCCTTCCATGCAAGTAGCCTGTTCACGGACTTCACTCTTTTTGACATGTGGCCATGTTGAGACGCCTGCACACAAAGTCTTCTGTGGAGCCCATCATGATGACTTGTAAAATCTACCATGTACATCTGTTTCTTAGGATCATTTTAGTATATCCTTCCAAAAACTAGACAGATCTTAAACTTGAGTGGCCCACATAATGTTGAGGTGGGTCACCATTGTTGAACTATTCTTGCCCCTATCTATTTCTATGCGTGTAGCACTCAATAGCCACATCCATTTCCTCTGTATCCCTTCTTTCTCCCTCTGGATGTGAAAAGAACGTGCCATACCCCTAGTCTCTATACATAGAGGCATTACTTTTGGACGATTTTGCTGCTGCTAGGTTTTTAGGAGAGTCCCCAACTTAAAATTTTCAGAGGACATAGGAGGGATTTCAAACATACCTCGAGGTCTTTGAGGTATTAAAATGTGACTCATCAAACTAAGGTTATTTTCCTTCTTTTAAAAAGGCCTTCTAGGCCTAACTTGTCTCTTTGCGTTTCTCTAGTGGCCAACTTCATGTGGATCTATGCCTCTCACATTCTAAAATGTAAGGAATCCCAACACACATTTTGAAAATCCAGCTTTAAGTACATGTTCCATTCCTGCAGACGGTTGTGTGTTCGTTTAAATGCACCGGTATCAGCATCATTCAATCGACCCATTTACGTTATTTCACCTTTTTTTTTTATGATTGTCTGTGGGGCCCATTGAAAGATGGATCATGATCAAGTTTCCTCATGGACCCCACATCAAATTCCTTGGGAAAATTTGGTGATAGCATAATGTACTCTAGATGTGTTTTCATTCAAAGGCAGACATGTCCCCGAATGTCATGTCTTTCAATGAAAGTTAGGTGAGAGAGCCAAATGCTTGAGGGAACCCAAGCTAGTGGTGGGGTTGCTTGGAAGTTATCTTGTATACTAAAAAATCTCTATTTCTCAAAAACGGGCACTTTGCCTTCCATTAGCAAAAAGTAACTCCAGCAGCTCTCTATGAACATTTTTTAGGTTGTAGGAAGGAGTTGTCAGCTGATAAGGGCCCATTTGGTGGACCATTAAAGTTTTCTCGATAATATACAGCTAAGGCCTGTTTAGGATAAGCTTGCTTGGATATATATTGTCATTCTTTCCTAACTTTCATATGCCAAATAACTTTGGATTGGGATGGATGTACAAACACACAGGACACATGTACACATTTGCAACATTGGCACATGAAGGTGATTCTCAACCTTTTCATGGGAGTGGATTACCTGCTTCTGGAGGCAAAACATTTTCATGCCTCCATACTCTATACCACACGTACCATTCAAATGGTGGATGTGCATGATGATCCGAACCAAGTATCAGGCGGGACCAGCCATTAATTGGAACCAAACTACGTCCAAATTTTGTGATTTTTTACTCTCGTTCATTTGATAATCGAAATATCAGATTTCAACACATTGAGGTCTTGGCATCGATCCCTGGTGGGGGTGGTTAACGTGGAGTGTGTGTACTGACATGGGTGTGTACTACCCCACCCTCCCCCCCCCCCAAAAAAAAAAGAACCGAATCTCTCTCTCTCTCTCTCTCTCTCTCTCTCTCTCTCTATCTATATATATATATATATATATATATATATATATATATATATATATATATATATATATATATATATATATATATATATATATCTCATTTGTGCACCTATGCACATGTGCACCTTTGCACACGTGTCATGGGTGGCTAACAGTGGGGTGTGTACTAACAAGCTAATTCAAAATTTAAATTAAAAAAATTGAAACGGTACATGTTATGTGGAATCCCATGAAACTCCAAGGGATAAATTTTCAACCTGATGTAAAATTTTGGTGGGCCATAGAAAAGAGAAATGAAGATCAAGGGAAGAAACTGTTTTCATTTTTCATGGCGCACCAACGTTTTGGATCAAAGTAAAATTTAGGCCGGGGGGGTTTCATGAGGTGCTTCTTCATGTGGACCATTCAAATTTTGGAGTCATATCACTTATGATGAGTTTTCATAAAAGTTGGCGCAAGTTGCGAGAGAACATGTGGGCCGCATATCATTCAGTTACAAGAGGCATGCTCACTGGGTACCTACGCACATGAGCTCCTTTACACATGTGCTATGGGCGTCTAATCCGATTGGTCCATGTGATACAGAATCCCATGAAACTTCAAGGGATAAATTTTCAACCTGATCTAAAATTCTGGTGGGCCATAGCAAAGAGAAATGCAAATCAAAGGAGGAAACTATTTCATTTTTCATGGTCCACTAAGATGCGTGTCAAACATCTACCCCATCAGTTAGATGCACCTCGGGCTTAAAAACCAAGTCAATCCATGACTTTGTTGGGCCACACCACGTACAAAAGTTGAGAGGGGTTAACCTCCCATTAAAACATTTATAATCATTTGTTGGGCCCACAGAGATGTGGTTAATAAATCCAGCCAATCCATTATGTGTATCCCACTTGGATGAGGGTCAAACCAAGTTTCATATGCATCTAAATTTCAGGTGGGCCCCACAAATTGCTTTTATATGTTTTAGGCATGTCTTTAGATTATTTTAGATGGTATGGCTTGCCTGAGTTCGATATACGTCTGATTTTGGGATATCCCATAATTCAAAGGGGACCCATCAAATTCATGTTGTTGATGTTTGACATACATCACACGATGGGGCCCACACAGATTTACCTCACGGGAACCTCCCATAGCATAGAATCATTTCCCATTTCAGATGACATGAGGCAAAAAACGCACCACGTTTATTTATCATCCAAACTATTCGTTATATAACTTTTATCACATGAAGCTAGAGAGTACCAATCTACACATCTAGTTATCTTTTATAAATTCAATTCCATGACATTAGAAGTGTGCATCTGGTCAGAGATCCGTGATCTCCTCTTTTATCCATTTTTTTAATGTCAGCGAATGGATGGTTTGGATCATCTGAATTTTTTCAAGGAAATCTATCGCCAGATGGGAAGCAGATTGCGTATGAGTAACTTAGTGCGCTCAGTGGGGCTGATCATAATATATGTCATCTATCCACACCGTCCATCCATTTTACCAGATAATTTTAGAGCATGAGTACAAAATCAAATCATATTAAAATCTCAAGTGGGCCACACCATAGGAAACAATGTGAATTGAATGGTTATCATTGAAAAAAAATTTAGGGCCATAAAAGTTTTGGATCAATCCTATATTTGTGTTTTTCCTTCGTTTATGTATTTTTGCTCTTATGAATAGTTTAGATGATAAACAAACATCAAGTGGGCCCTAAGAAGCTTTCAATGGTGGACATCATTATTCTCATAGTTTCCTGTGGTCCACTCGACATTTGGATATGCTTCAATTTTGGGCTCATGCCCTAAAATCATTTGTACAAACAAATGTACAACATGGATATATAATACACATACATCCATGGTGACCCCCATAGAGTTTACTCAGTACTGTTATGCAGACTGAGTTACTCAATACACATTCCTCTTCGCAACAGTAGGTCAGGAGAAATGAAAGGTCCAGATTGATGTCCAGATTTATATGACATTAGCTTGCTATGTCTTTTCATTGCATATCCTGGATGAGGTTGATGATATTTTTTATGGACTTGCAGTATTTCGGCTTACTCTATGCTTAACACTTATCTTGCGCACACACTTTCACCACCCTCTAAGCTTTGTATAAGCTTATGCACGATAGAAGCGTGTAGGTGGCGTTAGGTCGTAACAACATTAAGCTTGGAGCATATAGTTCACTTCTGGAGCTTTAATTTTGACATATATATTTTCCTTTCAGCATTGTATTTAAATGCTTATATTAGTGGATATGTGATGTTGATGTTGCATTTGTGATTTAGATAAACTTGTGGTTACGCTTCTTATGAGACAAATGTATGTTATAAAATTCTCCTTATAAGATCTCAGGATCGGAATCTGACGTATGGTTGCTGGGAGTCGAGAATGGGATACTACGGAGGCTGTCGACATTGGATTCAGCGATCGAGAACTTTATAAGCCCGATTTCTGAGTTTGGAGCATGACATAAGATGATATCAGAGTATAACTTGGGAATACCTAAAGATAATATCACATATTTGTTGATAGCTACCCTTTACTGTATGATTGTTGAGAACTTAGAATAGTTAGAGTCCTAAGTTTAAATAACTTAGAAATTTTCTGACATATCTCCCTGTTGTTGAGATTATTAGGCTGCATAACATTCCAATTTTGATCGTCTCTAATCCAGGGTTCGAGGTTCAGTAGGATCACCATAGTGTTGATGATGCGTCTTGTGAAGGCCAGGTTGAGATTAGAAAGCGCTATATTTATCCTTTTGTAGATTGATTGTGCCTTGACATATATACTTGATGATGTTTCCTCTACCCTTGTCTATTTTATAAATTTCGAGGACGAAATTTTTATTAGGAGGAGAAAGCTGTAAGACTCGTATCATAGACCGTATCATTCCGTAGGCTTCCACAGTCCTCCTAGTCATATTTCGGTAACCCGTGATCTATAACTGGAATTTGCGCGCGATCTTGAGATGTATTACGCACTTCAAAGTTAGCTCGACCCGAGACTTGTACCTTAGCGACCGCGCCATCGTCGTGGTTCCGACACTGCGTCTCACTCCCCGAGGCGATACCCGGGTCAGGAGATGTGGGCTCATATTCAGTTCGAGGAGAACACCATGCTTTAAAATCCCAACAGAACATATCAAATCAATCAATCAAGTACATATCACTCCCATCACTCACACCCATCCCCAAGTACAATACCCATCCCCAAAGTCAACTCTCTCTATTACACAAGTACTCCCATCACTCACTCACCCATTACTCACATTGCTCATCTCTCTCATTCTCCCAAGCAACTCCAACGTCCAAGCTCCATGAGGGAACTTTGTGTGGCTCACCTTCCTACCTCTCATCTCCACCATCTAAGCTTCATCTCGACTGTTGAATCGCACCCCTTGGAGCTCTAGATCGTATTGGTGGGAGAAGGAAGAGGAGATCAATGGTGGGTGTTCTTCTAAGGTTTGATTTGTGTAATTTTGATGATTTGAGGGCCCACTTGTGGTGAGACCCATCTTGATGTATGCATTGTATAGGGAGGGCCCATAGTGGTGGCGTCCCTCCCCTTCTCACATCTCTCTATCTCTCTCTCTCTCTCTCTCTTTTATTATTTTCCTTGTGTGATGGTCCACCTTGGTGGATGGTGCTGTGGACCCCACCTATGATGTATGTACTTTATCCATGCCGCTATCTATTTAGGGGCCTGCCTTGCTGCCCACGATGAGACCCACCTGATGTATGTTCCTTACGTCTCCACCATCTAGACCAGGGATGGTGGAGGGGCCATTTGATGTACATGTTTTATCCACACTGGTCAGCAACAGTGGGGCCCACCAGATGCATGTATTCTTAATCCACAGTGTCTGTATGAAGAGCGAGTGGGGCCCTCTTGATGTAACGTGCATTTGCACCGTCTAGGCATGGGACGATGTTGTTGTACCATGGTGCATGTGTTGCATTAGTGACGTCCATTTGTGTGGGACGTGCCGTGATGTAGTGTTGTATTCTCATCGTCCGTCCACTCTGCCAGATCATGCGACCACCTTGATGAGGTGATCATCTAGACTGTCCGTTAGACGGACATCCCAACTACCCCCTAGACGTTGGACTATATATAATGTTATATATTATATATGATATATGATATATATATATATATATATATATATATATATACACACACACACACACACACACACACACATGGCACTTAGGTCTAGTACACTCTACACCACCTGCCACCCCAAGTGGGACCCACCTTTAATGCATGTTTTCTAGATGGACGGTGACATGTAGGGCATGTTGTTTTATGTGTGAGACACGTGTGGAACTCACATGAAGTATATGTTATATCCCTACCGACCATCTTCTTTGTCCAAGCCGTCCAGATGTCTAGATGTGATCACGGACCCCACTAATGTGGCCGTTACATTGACGCCAACAAATTCTATGGGTCAGATCATATGTATGTGTTTTATCAGCGCCATCCAATCCAGTCCATTGGACATGGACCCCACCAAAAATGCATGCGTTGTATATCCAGCTGGGATGTGGGAAACGTCCGTCCCTCCATTTTGAGCGGGACGTTGGACCCCCCCCCCCCTTTAGTGTATGTGATCTCCTCGCTGTTCATCTTCCAGGTCCACCTTGATGATCATCATCCACACCATCCAGCAGCTGCTGGATAGTGGGGTTTACCTTTGATGAAGATGTTAAATATCCATGCCGTCTATCAGTTGGACACACTACAGAAATCAGTGGGGATTGAACGACTACCATTGAAACCCGATTTTGGGGTCATAGAAGTTTTGGATCAGTATGAAATTTGTTTTTCCTCTTAAGTCAGGTCTATGTGACCTTATGAACAGATTGGATGGAAAATAAATGTTACGGTGGGCCCACTTAATGAAAATAAATCCCATTGTTGAGGCCCATGTGATACAGCTCACTTGATGTATATGAGGCCCATTGGTACAGCGCACTTGATGTATATGAGGCCCATTGGTGCGGCCCATTAATACGGCCCACTTGATGTATATTGAGGCCCATGGATTGTGGCCCATTATGATGTATATCGAGGCCCATGGGTCGTAGCCCATTGTGATGTATTTGGGGCCCATGGGTCATGGCCCATAGTGATGTATATTAGGTCCATATGAGTGGCTCATTGTGATATATTTCTGCTCCATATGATGAGGCCCATTGTGATGTATTTTCAGCCCATTTGGTTAGGTTCATTGTGATGTATTTCCAGCTCATTTAGTAAGTCCTAATGTAAGCCTCGTATCCTAAACCGTATCATTTTATAGGCTTTCGCGATCTTCCCGGTCGAATCTCAGCAACTTTCGACCTTTATTCGACGTTTGCGCACAATCCTAAGCCGAGTCCTGTATATCGAAGTCGAAGTCGGCTAGATCCGAAACTTGTACCTTAGCGTCCGTGTCGTCGCCGCAGTTTCAACGTCGTGACTCGTGCACTGATCTGCTACCCAGACCAGGAGATGTAGGCCCACGTTCAGTTTGAGGAAAACACCGCGTGTTGCAAATCCGTAGAGAATCTATCACATCAATCACTTCATTTGTCAAAGTACACCTATTAAGTCAAGTACCCTATCCCATTGCCCAAGTACATAGCACCATCCCCAAAGTCAACTTTTCCATTCCATCTCTTACACACCCCTTTACTCCTCTCCCATCATCTCTTTCTCTTTCATTCTCTCTCTCATTTTCCTCTCCAAGCAACCCACGTCCATGGCTCTCCATGAGAGGAGCTTTGTGTAGCCACTCTCTACCATCCAATCCAATCCTTCAAAGCCGATCTCAGCCGTTGAATCAAACTCATTCGAGCTCTAGATCGCATTGGCGAAAGAAGGACGAGAAGATCAAAGGTGGGTGCTTCTCTCTCTCTTTTTATTTTTGTGTGATGTGTGGCCCACTTGGATGGATCCCACCTTAATGTATGTCATATCCAAAACGTCCAATTCATGTGGCCCTAACTTATGGATGATGAAAAAAACACAAATATCAGACCCATTAGGTGGGCCACGTTCAAGTGGGACCCACTTTGATAGAACTTGGCCACGTAAATGTGGGACCCATCGTGATGTTGTGTTTATCCAGGCCATCCAGCATCCCTGGATGCTGGACGTAAAGCTCCCTATGGCTAACATGGAGTGCGTGTACTGACATGGGTGTGTACTAACAAGCTAAAAGAAAAATAAATATAATATATATATATATAACATTAATGGGTTTTTAGATTTTTGGGTGGGCCATTCATATCGACCCCACCTTAATGCATTAATTTAATCCAAACCGTCCATTCTATTCCCCATATTATTTTAGGCGTTGAGCCAAAAAATGAAGTGAATCCGATTTTCTGGCGGGCCATAATATAGAAAATAATGGTTATCACCATTTAAATTCGCTTTGACATTTCGGTACACTAAAAACATACTTGATATTGGGCTCTTTTGGATGGTATCGAGCCATGGAATCCAATGGGTGGGTTGGATCTTTCGGATATGGGCACCACTTGGGAAAAACCTTAGAAAATTAAGTTTTCAAAAAAAAAGATATGGATAGGCAACAGCGCCTGCTGCTGCAGTGTCAGCAGCACAAGATGCTGTTACGCTATGGGGGAAGGATGCTGGGACTGTGGGCCCCCAGTCGTGGGCCTCACCATGATATGTGTATAAAATCTACATTGTGTATTTATTATGTCACCTTTAACCAGCGGGTCACCCCAAAAATCATCCATATACAAATCTCAAGTGGCCCACACCATCTTTAATCATGTGAAGATATGTTAAACCATATGAAAGCATTTTCTGGGGTCAACTTGAGGTTTGGATGCACCTGAAACTTGGTCTGACCCCTTAATCTAGTGGGACACACATAATGGATGGGTTGGATTTGTGAACTACAAATTGTTGGGCCCAATAAATAATTATGAATGTTAATGGAGGGTAACACCTTCAACTGTGTTGCGTGGTGCAGCTTCCTACACCACCGGATGTAAGGGGCCAGGGACCGTGGTCCCAGCCATGGTGATGTACGTGTTTTATACATGTCGTCCATCCATTCTGTTGTGACGGTGGGTCCCACTACTGTTGACATATGTAACACCCGTATCCTAGTCCGTACTATTTCGTCGACTGCCGAGATCCTTCCCGTCGAATTTCAGCAATCCGCGACCTGTAATCGACGTTGCGCGCGAACCTAAGTCGTATCCTATACATTTGAATCGGCTTAATCCGAGACTTATACTATTGTGACCACACAGTCACCGCGGTTCCAACGCCGCGACTCATGTACCGATCCGATACCGGGAATAAGAAATGTGAGCTAGCGTTTATTTCGAGAAAACACCGCGTGTTATAAATCCCAAGAGAATCTCTACAAAATGTCAAATCAATCCCATCAATCACCTCTCATGTCAAGTATAAAGCACCCATGCTTTCTTTCTCCATAAGTCAAGCAACCACCAAGTCAACTCTCATGTCAAGTACACCATCACCTCACCCATCACTCACATCCATCACCCATCTCTCACATCTCCTTACATCCCATCTCCTTCTCTCTTTTCTCACACCATTTCCAAGCAAGGAAAGAGCACTCTCACATCCAAGGTTTTCCATGAGAGAAAGGTGATTTTAGTGGCCCACTTCCCATCCCAAAAGCTCTAATCCTAGCCGTCCATTTTCCATCTCCACCATCAAAGTGAAGCTCTAGGAGAGTAGCTTTCCAACGTACCAAGAAGATCAAGTGGTGGGTGCTTCCATAGACTACTTTTTCACGTTTTTAAGATGGGCCAAGTGAGGCCTACCGATCAATGGTATGGATCTCACTTTGGACCCTAAGATGTGGCCGATGGCCCATCTTGATCATCAATATCATTCCATGATGGGGCCATTCTCCATGGACCCCATCATGATGTTTACTTTTCTTGTATTAAAGAAGTCATCTAGACCATCCATTTTTAGTGGAGAAAGATCTCCACCATTGATCTTTGAATTAGTGGGCCCACTTGTATTAGGGTCCACTCGATGTACGATTTAATGCAAGGGAGGGCTCAAAGTGGCGGAGCCCTCCATCACTCGTTTCCCACTCTATCTCTCTCTCCCTCTCTTTTCATTTATTTATTTATTTTTATGTGATGAAATGGCCTTATGGCCTACTTGGATGGACCCCATAATGGAGCATGTATTGGATCCAAACCATCTAAAGGTGGGGCCAACTTTACATTAGTATTGTAACCACACCACCTCACCATGTGGTGGCCCACCTATGAAGGGCCCACCTTAAAGGCCTTACACACCCAGTTAAAAAAAAAAGGAAAAAGAGAGAGTCCAGTGACTCTCTGGACGTGCATAAGTAAAACACAAATGTTAGCCTTTTCAAGGCATTGGAGGTGGGCCACTATATAGGACCCACCTTGATGTATGTATTCAATCCATGTCGTCCATCCTATGCAACGGATCATTTTAAGCGTTGAACTGAAAGATGGGGTTGATCGGAGTATTTAGTGGGCCATAGTGTTGAAAACATCATTATTACCATTGAAATCTATTTAGATTTCCTCTACACGTCGAAAGAGGGCTGATATCGGACTCATTGGATTTATTATGAGCCGTAGAATCTAATGGCTCGATTGGATTCATCAGATGCGGGCCTCACATGATATAAACCCCAGAAAAATGGGTTTTTCAGAAAAAAAATAAAACAACAGCAACTGCTGCTGTTATCAGAAATGCAGGCCGCGCCATCGGCAAGCTGGCGGGCGGACGTGGGCAGGGACACACGGCCCTATGTGTGGGCCCCACCATGATGTATATTTTGTATCCACACCGTCCATGAGGTGGACAACCCTCTGAGGTAGGTCCCCTCCAAATACCAGGTTGATCCAGACCTCAGGTGGCCCACACTCTAACAAACAGTGAGATTGAACGTCTAACATTGAAACCCATTTTGGGTTTACAGAAGTTTTGAATCAATACAAAATTTATTTTTACTCTTTATCCATGTCTGCGTGATGTGATGAACGGACTGGATGGCTTGTAAACATTATGGTGGGCCCCATGTGGGACCCACAGTGATACGTGTGTTTTATGTACACCGTCCAGGGGACGGTGGGAGCCCAGCATGGTGTCTGTGTTTAACCACACCGTCCGCTATTGAGGACGGTGGAACTCCCCTTGATTTATGTGTTTTACCACACTGTCCACTGTTTGGGCAGTGGGACCCACCATGATGTATGTACTACATCCAAACCGTCCATCCAATTTTGAAAGCTCATTTTCTGGCTTGAGCTAAAAATGAGACAAATCTATGGTTCAAGTGGGCTTACCTTGGCAAGTGTATAGGGCCCATATTGATGTAACTGTGGCCATTCATTGAGGCCTACCTTAGTATATCTAAGGCCCATGGGATTAAGCCCATTTGACATATATAATGCCCATGGGATTAAGCCCATTTGGCATGTATAAGGCCTATGGGATTAAGCCCATTTGACATATATATAAGGCCTATGGGATTAGACCCATTCGATAAGGCCATGAGATTAAGACCATTTGATACATATAAGGCTCAAGTTGTGAGGCCCACTTTGATGTATTTCAAGGCCGATGGGTCATAGACCATTGTAATGTACATAAGGCTCATTGGTGAGCTCCATTAATGCAGCCCATTTGATGAATGTAAGGCCCATGTGATACGGCCCATTTGATGCATCTAAGGCCCATGGATCGAGGCCCAATGGGATGTCCTTAGGGTCCATTACAATGTGCATTTCCCCATGGTTCATGTAATGATATTTATGGCGGGTCGTGCCTTAGGAGCAATGATGTTTTGACGTCCATATTGTATGTACAATGTTGGTTAAATGTCCGCATTGTAACTCTCCTTAGGGCCCATTGATAGGCCCATACTCGTTAATATTTATCGCTTTATAACATGCTTAGTATAATCCCACGACTCATGCTCATACGCATCATATGTATGCTTGATATGAGTAGTGACTGATCATAGCATACGTCATTAGGCAGACCATTTTTGGGACTCGTTATGAGACAGAGTGTCCCACATGATCACGTAGTACGAGCTGGATTGCTGCATGATTTGACGGTGTGATTCATGCATCTTGCATATGTATGACTTGATCACTGCACGCCCTAGCGACATCAGGGCCATGGCTCCATAGGTACATCGTGGATGGCCGTATCGGATACCAAAAATACTTAGTTCTAGCACTGTGGGCACTTAGGATGTCCTTGGGTGAAAGTTTCAGAACCTTTTTGGTACCAGGAGATGCTCTAACGCCTTAACCAAGTGGATACATGAGCGCCCAAGTGGCGAATACCAATAGGCTGTGTCTCCCACTGTGTCATGATCAGTTGGAAGGGGGTTGGCCTTATCCACCTAAGAGAGGGGGCTATAAGCTAGGCTGAGTTTGACCAGCTCACAAATGAGTCCGCTATCGACGAGTTGGGTAGGTATTGACAGACTACTGGTCAGGCGGATAGTGAGGTCTATTCCGCTTGTTTGACTGTGCAGCTATGGAGGTGGCAGTCACTGCAAAGTGTATTAGACCCCGATGATATCTAGAGAGGAACTGTACTGATATGTGTACTTTATGAGTACCCACTTGCTTGGATTGCATTTCGCATACGACACTCGGCTATGTAAGCCTCTCATTTGCATCGGTGTGGCAGATAGCATCCATGTCTCGCATCGCATGGCCTTGGTATGGCCGATGGCATTCATGCCTTGCATCACATAGCATTGGTATGGTTGGTTTTATTCATGGACTTACTGCATACTTTCGCATTACCCTGATATTGTACACTCGGCGTTTGCCTTGCGCACACACTTACACCACCCTCTAAGCTTTTGTAAGCTTATGCATGACAGTTGCGTACAGGTAACGTTGGATAGCAGCAGCGCTGAGGCAGGAGTGCGTATCAGGACCTTTTGGAGCTTTTTGATCATCTTGTATTTCTCTTTCCTCATTGTACTTAAAGTTTTTGATATAGTGGATATATGGTGATGTTGTTTTGTGACTTGGTTATGCTTGTGGTTATGCTCCATTACAAAAAAAATCATTCTGAAAATCCTCCTTAAAGGATCCCAGGATCAGAATTTAGCATTTGATTGTCAGGAGCGGAGAATGGGGCACTACGGAGGCTGTTGGTACCGAATTCGGCAATCGGGATTCATGTGAATCCGATTTTCAGGTTTGGGGCGTAACAACATAAGCAAGGTCTGTGGGACCCACGTATGATGTATGTATACCCACACCGTCAGCCTATTTGGTGGGACCTACCAGATGTATTTATTTTATTTATACTGTCCCTGATGTATGTGTTATATCAGCACTGTGTGAGGCCACCTCGGTGTGTGCGTCTATCCAGGTCATCCAGAGCCTGGACATTGTGCTTATATTAAATGTAATATTAATATATTATATTTTATTATATTAATACAATATATGCTAATATATTATATATTATAATAATATTATATATGTGGTGAGGGTGGACTCTACGTGGGGCCCACCTTTACCCCTTTTAATGCATAAAAGCTGCACAGCATCAGCTATATATATATATATATATATTATGTATATATATATACATACGAGTGGGCCCTACGTGGGACCCACCTCCACTGTTCTTTAATACAGCATTAGCTGCATGTAAAACAGCCCTGTGGCACATAGACCTACTGTTGTATATGGAAGCATGTTCCGTGGGTCCCACCTCTTCCATCCATGCCGTCTATCTATGGGACCCACCATAATTCATGTGTTGTATCCAAACTGTCCAACCATTTGAGATATCATTTTATTGTATGGGGTCAAGAATGAGTCAGATCTAAAGTTCAAGTGGCCCCCACCATTTAAATAGTGGGCAGTGACATCCACCGCTCCAACTTCACAGGGCCACAGTAGTTTGTTTTACTTCATCTATCGCTATGTTAACTTATGAATAGGTTGGATCTCAAATACATTACGACAGGCCACGCCATGATGTGATCATCCATTGATCAGGTGGACCACACCACAGAAATAGTGGAGGATTAAATGTCTACCATTGAAACCCACTTGGGTCACGGAAGTTCTGGGTCAATGGGGAATTGTTCTCCCTCTTAATCCAGGTCTTATGAACTTAGGATTAGATTGGTTGGAAGGTGAACTTTATGGTGGGCCATATGATTCATTTAACAGTGCAAGTTTATTATCTCCACTGCTATTTGTGGCATGTTCCAAATGATCCTTCTATATGATTTTTTTGGGGATGTATGAGGCCCACCTTGATATATATGAGGCTCATGTGATTAGGTTCATCTTGACGTATTTGTGGCCATCCGTTAAGGCCCACCTTAGAATATACCCATATGATACGGCCCATTTGATGTATTTGTGGCCCATGGGTTAAGGCCCATTGATGCGGCCCACTCGATGTATATGATGGCCCATTAGTGCGGCCCATTGATGCAACCCACTTGATGTGTATGAGGCCTATTAGTGCGGTCCATTGATGTAAGGCCCATTGTGATATGTATTGGGCCCATGACACGTGGCTCATTTGACGTGTTGTCACGCCCCAAACCTGAAAATCGAATTCACAGGAATTTCGATCGCCGAATTCAGTGCCAACAGCCTCCGTAGTACCCCATTCTCGGCTCCTAGCATTCATATGCCAGATTCCGATCCTGGGATCCTACAAGAAGGATTTTTTTTTGTACATTTAACTAGTAATAAGCATAACCACAAGATTACCCAATTCACAAAGGCAACATCATCATCACATATCTACTAATATAATCATTTGAATACAATACTGAAAGGGAAATACATAAATAGAGAATCAAGCTCCAGAAGACCACCGTACGCTCCAAGCTCAACACGGCTGCAGCCTAACATCACCTGCACGCATCTATCGTGCATAAGCTTATGGAAAGCTTAGAGGGTGGTGTAAGTGTGTGCAGAAGGTAAGTGTCAAGTGTTCAATACAGTGCTATAATCATACAATACCAAAAAATTGGTAATCTATAAACTATACAATGTCTGAATAATCAGAAATACTGACAAGAGCAGGAATTATCAGAGTAGGCAGGAATACTGACAAGATATAAATCATACGATAACAAAGTAAGCGAAAGTATGGACAAGTCTATAAGTCAATCAATATAAGAATACGTGATATAGAACAGCTATGCGATGAGGGGTCATAAAGAGCCAAATATCAGATGCTGAGGATGCAATATAATATACAAATCCTGTTAAATCTGTCTAGGCCATGTAAGTGTAGAAATAGCAACCCAAGATGTCATATGCTTGCGGATGTAATGCAACATACAATGCGAATGAAATAACCATGCTGGAGTGTGAAGTCGGGATGATAGTACGTAGTATCGCAGGCTATGGGGTCCACCACAAGGGACTCCTATCAAAACCAGTCCCATACCTAAATTTGGATAGTCAGACTTAACGTGGTAAACTCCTGATCTCAAGTTATTCGCGCGCCTAACCGAAATCCATGCCATAACGAAGGTACACAACAATTAGTTGCGCACCACCAGCCCGAGTGGATAGTGAATGGATGAATGAATGAGCTTGCATCTCCTACTCAATAAGTCCACATATCAGTACGGTTTCTCTTTGGGAAATCACCGGGGTCTATTACACTCCAAACCAGATTGCCGCCCCATCACGCGCAACAAGGCGAGTGGAAGAGACCTCACTATCCGCCTGCCAATATCGGGCCCAGCTCGTCGATAGCGGACCCATTCCTCGAGCTGGTCAAACTCAGCCTAGCATTGCCCCCTCCTCTCGGGTAGGTAAGGCCGCACCCCCTTTCAACCGACCACGACACAGTGGAGAGCGCAGCCATCTGGTAATCGACACTCGGCGCTCATCTACCCACTCGGTCTAGACGTTGGAGCAACCTTTGGAACCAAGAGGGTTTAGGGACTTTCACCCAGGGATATCTATAGCACCCTATGTAGATCAGATTTTCGGTGTTCCATCTGACCATCCACGATATGCCTATGGAGGCTACGACCCTGATATCGCTAGGGCATACAGTAATCACAACACACAATGCAAGATGCATGAGTCATACAATCCAGTCATGCATCAATCCTGTGCAAACCGTGCACCCATGTGAGACAATCTCCATCTATCAGGGAGTCTCATAACAACCAGCACTATGACATATGCAATGGTCAATCATATCTCATAACAGACATGCAGATGATGCGTATGGGCATGTATCATGATGTTATACAGTCACATATTCATAATTGGTATCAATAACTGGCATCAACAATCGGCCTCGACAATATGGACGTCTAACCATCATTGCTCCCCAAGGAACGGTCCACATAAAGCCTAACATATAGTGGACTCATAGCCTCACACAAAGGCCTAATATACAACACAAGGGGTCTTACTCAAGGGCCACATATACACAACGGGTGGACCCTTCTCATGGGCCTGATACATATCACAATGGGCCTTACCCATAGGCCATGAATACATCACTATAAGCCTTGCCCATGGACCATGAATACATCATAATGGGCCTCAACTATGGGTCGCATGTACATCGTATAGGTCTCGATAGTCAGTCTTGGCAATCGAAATAGACCTTAACCATCGAGGTCGGCCTCAACAGTTAGAAATTGACATTCAGAATCGGCCTTGATACTCGGCCTCGATAATCGGAATCGGCCTATATAATCAGCCTCGACAGATCAGAATTGGAATCGACAATCGGTATCGACATCAACAATCGGTATCATCATTCAGAATCAACAAATCGACTAAGTCAATCGGAATCGGCGATCGGTCAGTAATCGGAATCGGTAAATTGGTCATGTCAATCAGAATCGATAATCAGCATCGATAATAAGCACCGATATTTAGGGATAATAATCGACGTCGACCTCAACAATCGGCACCAATAATCAGCAGATAATAAAGCGGGGTCCATAGATGATCAGCCGATCAACCATAGTATAAAGATCAACACTCAGCCGTGGTTATATCAAATCCGATAGCACGGAGCCATCTGTCTACGGCTAATGGGGCCCACTTATTTGGGTTTACCCACCAAGGGAATGGTGAGAATGGGCCTACCGAGGCTTAAGGGAAGGTCACAATGTGGACATCCAACCATCATTACCCAATAATGTGACCATTTAATCAACACTGCTCTCAAGGAGTGGCCTATACAAGGGATTCATACACAACTTAATGGGCCATACGTACATCGCACTGGACCTCAACCATGGGCCTTGAATACATCACAATGGGTCTTGCCCATGGGCCTCAGATTCAAGTAGGTGGGCCCTATCATATGGACCTCAAAAATACATCAGGATGAACCTTATCATATGGGCTTCAAACACAAATAGATGGGCCCCATTACATATGCTAAAAGTACAAATAAGTTGGCCCCGTACGTGGGCCAAATTACATCATGATGGGGCTCATGGATGGGTCACAATTATACCACATCGGGCCCCATCATGCTGACTGTAAATACATCACTGCGGGCTACGCACATGAACGGCATGGATGTACAATATATACAACACGGCGGGTCGCATGAATGGACGTCATAGATATACAATACACACATCACGGCGGACCGCATACACGGGCCCAATACACATTACCAAGGACCACGACCCATGGGCCTCAAATGCATCAAAAGGGCTACGACCCATGGGCCTCAGCATACATCAAGTGGGTTACGTCAATGGGCCGTACTAATGGGCCATCATATATATCAAGTGGGTCATGCTAATGTACTGCACCAACGGGTTTCATGTATATCAAATAGGTCGCACCGATGAGTCTCATATGTACCAACTCAGGCCGCACCAATGGGCCTCATGTATATCAAATCGAGCTCACTCTTATGTATTTTTGAGATCTGACCTATTCATAAGTTAATATAGGGATAGATGAAATGAAGACAAATAACAACATCATAGGAAACTAATGTGGCCCTTAGGAGTTTGAACGGTGTATGTCATAGTCCACTATTTAAACGATGGGGTCTACTTGAACTTTAAATCTGACCCATCCTTTAGCTCATGCCATAAAATGATATTTCAATATGGTTGGATGGTTTGGATATAACGTATGCATCATGGTGGATCCCACCGTCGAACAATGGACAATGTAAAAATTACATACATCAATGTGGGCTACATCAATGGGCCACACTAATGGGCCTCATCGATGGCTACAAATATATCAAAGTGAGCATCTCGAATGGGCCACAAAATCATCGTATCAGACCGCTCAATAGGCCGCACCAAAAATCATTTCAATAGTGTAGGTGTAACATGCGTATCCCTACACACATGGTCCATGTGTGATGATCAGCACTGTCCAAACATTGTCCAGGTAAATCAGTACCATTCAAACATTTTCATGAAAACCAGCACCTGCCAAACAAATTTCACCACTGTCCAAACACTCTAAACGGTGTGGAGAAAATACATACATCTAGGTGGGGTCCACAGCACCGTCCAGAAGTGGTCCACCACCGTCCAAACACTCTGGATGATGTGGATTACAAAATATACATCCTCAGGGTCCCATGGAAGGACGATGTGGGTACAATGCATACTACAAAGTGGGCCCACACAGAACTTGCTGACATCAATCAACAGTGGGACCCACTGTCTAGAAAGTCAGATGGACCGTATGGATGCAACATATACATCACGTGGGCCATACAGCGATGGACAACCTAGATAAAACACATACATCATGGTGGGGTCAACACGACACGTGTGACCTCCCCCCAAATGAAATGGACGGACGATTAGGATTTCCCACGTCCCGATGCAGAGGTTCCACCGTCCAGAGCACATGGACGGTGGATATGAATTACATGAGGCATGGTGGGTATATATGTATATATCATTATACACGTGTATATATATATGGATACATATATTATATTATATTATATAAAAAAAACACAACTTGCAGGCTCTGCACGGCTTGTGTGAAATGTCATGTTGGCCACTAGCATGTCCAGGAACTAGACATCCTGGATGAAATCGGTCGGTCCCACGTCCTACGTCCCACATAGATGGATGGACTGGATCACGTTCTCATCTGGTAGGTCCCATGCCAGCGTGGCCCACCAAAGTTTTGATAAAGCAGATATGTGTTTTTTCCCTTTAAATGGCTGCAGGACGTCCAATACTCGCATGGTCAGGATCAGATCAGGTGGGCCCGTGATCTAGTCAAACAGGATGGACGGTGTAGAATATACGACAAATAAATCACAGGTGTATATCACCGTCCCGATGAACGGTTGGACACAGCACATGTACGTGCAATAAAGGTGGGTCCCATGTGGGACCTGCCATATATGTATATGTGTTATATAATATAATAATATAATAAAATACTATACAAGCATATATCTTTATTTTTTTATATATATATATTTTTTTTTTTGGTCAACAGGGCAACAACGTCCAGTGTCCATTGATGGACAGATGGATGAAATGCATATTTACAGGAGGGCCCTACCCCCACACGAGCCACACGTGGCAGCAACAATGTGGACCCACGTCCCCTGCATGGACGGGATGGATCTAGAACACCTACATCAGTGTGAGGTCCACACGTGTGTGGGGCCTCGCTACTAGGCAGCATGAATATAAAACACATATCATGGTGTCCACAGAGCATTGCTGACGTCTCTGCAATGGGCCCACCGTCTAGAAAGCAGACGTACGGCTAGGATGGGTTACACACCATCAAGTGGATCCCACGCTGCATGGGTGCAGCACATGAACAGGGTGGGTGGCATAAACAAAACACTTATATTACGGTGGAATCCCATCGTCCAGAAAACCTCTGGTCGGTAAAGATAAAACATATAAATTATGATGGATCCCACCATCCCTGATGGATGATGGGTACATACCTCAAGGTGGACCCCACACGTCCAGCAGATGTACGGTGTGAAGGTACACATACATCAGCGTGGTGCCACGCCAATGGCCCACCCATTTTGGGATCAAGCTGATATTTATGTTTCCATTTCATAAATGCTGCTGGACGCCTAAACCTAGTCTATCAGGACCAGGTGAGCTTGTGGCCTGGACAAAATGGATGGACGTGTGGATGTGGGCATCCAGCACCTGCACATCAAGGTGGGTCCACGCGGTGGCCCACCAAAGCTTCGGATCAATTTGATATTTGTATTTTCCCTTCATCCAGGCCTGTGCAAATGATAGGCAGCAATGGTGGGTCCCGTAATCGGATGGTATGGATCAAACTCAACATGATAGGCCACACATCTCATCAATATCATCACCAAACAACGAGATGATGAACACCCAAAAAAAAAAAAAAAAGAAAAAGAGAGAAATAAAGAAAGAAAGAAGCACCCACCTATGATATTCTCCTCCTTTCACCAAAGTATTGTAGAGCATCAATGGATGAACTTCAATGGTCGAGATTGGATCATAGACGGTGGAGATGGGAGGTGGGCCACACCAAGCTCTCCTCTCTTGGAGATAGCTTGGACGTGGGTTGCTCTCATGGAGCTTAGGAGAGAATGAGAGAGAGAGATGAGAGAGAAAGGTGATGTGAGTGGTGGAGTGATCGGGAGAGAGATGGGTGAGGTGATGGGAGGGTTGACTTTTGGGGATGGGTAGTTGTACTTAGGGATGGGTGTACTTTTGACAAATGATGTGATTGATGTGATGGATTTTCTTAGAATTAGCAACGCGCGGTATTTTCCTTGAACTGAACGCGGGCCCACATCTCCTGGCCTGGGTATCGCCTCGGCGCGTGAGACGCGGCATCGAAACTGTGGCGACGATGCGGTCGCACTGGTACAAGTCTCGGGTCGAACTGACTCAGACCGACAGGATCCGTCTCAGGATTGCGCGCAACGTCGGTTACAGATCGCGAGTCGCCAGAAATCGATTGGAATAACCTCGAAAGCCTAAGGAACAGTACGAATTAAGATACGGGTTTTACACGTGTTCAGGGCTTAAATACGTGGCCCATTTAATGCATATGAGACGCATGTGTAGGGCCCACATGCTATGTATTTGAGGCCCATGAGCAGGGCCCACCTGAGGTGTATATAAGGCCCATTGATGCGGCCCACTTGTTGTATTTGAGGCCCACGAGTGGTGGCCCATTATGATGTACTGGGCCTCATGGCTTGTGGCCCATTGAGATATATACTTGGCCCATATGTCGTGACCCATTGTGATGTATTCCTAACCCATTTAATGAGGCTCATTGTGGTATATGCCTACTCATATGATGAGGCCTATTGAGATGCATTCCCTGCCCATATGATGCGGCCCCATAGCAATGTGCATTAGGCCCATGTGATGCGACCCACCTGATTTATGAAACCATTGTGTGAGGCCATGGGCCTACTATATGTTTGGCCCTATGTGGGCCACTCGTTGGGAGCAATGTTGGTTAGATGTCCACATTGATGGGTAATGATGATTAGATGTCATCATTATAACCTTTCCTTAAGCCTTGTTACGTCATTCTCATCGATGTCGATTGCCGATTCTGATCATTGAGGTCGATTTCAATTACCAAGGCTGATTGTCAAAACCTATATGATGTATATGCAACCCGTAGTTAAGGCACATTATGATGTATTTAAGGCCCATGGATAAGGCCCATTGTGATGTATTCGTGGCCTATGGGCAATGCCCATTATGATATGTATTAAGTCTATGATGCATGTCCCATTTGATGTATTCGAGACCCATGTGTAGGGCCCAAATGTCCTGTATTTAAGGCCCATGAGCAGGGCCCACCTGTTGTGTATATGTGGTCCTTGGACAAGGCCACTATGTTGTATATTAGGCCTTTGTGTGAGGTCGTCGGCCCATTATGTGTTTGGGTCTATGTGGGCAATTCCTTGGGAAAATGTTGGTTAGATGTCCACATTGTCGACACCGATTGTTGATGCCGGTTCTTAACACCAATTATGAGTATGAGACAGCATAACATCATAATACATATGCATCATCTGCATATTTGTTATGAGATGTAATTGACCATTGTATATGTCATAGGGCAGGTTATTCATGGGGCTCCCTGATAGGCGGAGTTAACTCACATGAGCGCACGGTATGCGTAGGATTATGCATGATTGCATTGTTTAACTCATGCATCTCGCATTTATGTGACATGACCATCGTACGCCCTAGCGACATCAGAGCTATAGCCTCTACAGGCATATCGTGGATGGCTAGATGGGACATCAAAAATCTATTCTACATGGGGTGCTATAGATATCCTTGGGTGAAAGTCCCAGAACCCTCTTGGTTCTAGAGGTTACCCTAACATCTAGACTGAGTGGATGCATGAGCGTATGAGGGCCGTATACCATTAGGCCGCATCTCCTACTATGTCATGGTCAGTTAGAAGGGGGTACGGCCTTACCTGCCTGAGAAGAGGGGATAATGCTAGGATAAGTCTGACCAGCTCAAGGAATGGATCCGCTATCGACGAGATGGGCCCAATATTGGCAGGTGCATAGTGAGGTCTCTTCCACTCACCTTGTTGTATGTGATGGGGTGGCAATCTGGTTTGGAGTATAATAGACCTCTGTGATTTTTCAGAGAGGAACTGTACTGATATATGAACTTATTGAGTAGGAGTTGCATGCTTATTCATTTATTCATTCACTATCCAATTGGGCTGGTGGTGCGCAACTAATTATTATGTACCTTCGTTATGGCAATGATTTCGGTTGGGCGCGTGACTAACTTGAGATCAGGAGTTTACCACATTGAGTCTGACTATCCAAATTTAGGTATGAGACTGGTTTGGATAGAAGTCTCTTGTGGTGGACCCTGTAGCATGCAATACTATGTACTATCATCCCAACTTCACATTCCATTATAGTCATTTCATTAGCATCACATGTTGCATTACATCCACAGGCATATGGCATTTTGGGTTGCTATGTTTTTACACTATATGGCCTAGACAGACTTAGCAACATTTGTATATTGCATTACATCCTCGGCATCTGATATTTGTCTCTTTATGACTCCTTATTGCATAGTTGTTCTATATTACGTATTTTGATATTAATTGACTTATGGACTTGTCCATACTTTCGCTTACTCTGTTATCATATGATTTATGATCTTGTCAGCATTTCTGCTAACTCTGATAATTTCTGCTCTTGTCAGTATTTTTACTTACTCTGATAATTCACGATCTTATCAGTATTTCTGCGTATTTCGATAATGTACGATTTATGGATTACCAGTAATTTCGGTATTGTATGATGATGGCATTGTATTGAATACTTGACAGTTACTTTATGCACACACTTACATCACCCTCTAAGCTTTCTATAAGCTTATACATGATAGATGCGTGCAGGTGATGTTAGGTTACAGCAGTGTTGAGCTTGGAGCATGCAGGGGTCTTCTAGAGCTTGATTTTCGATTTATATATTTTTCTTTCAGCATTATACTCAAATGATTATATTAGTGGATATGTGACGATGATGCTGCCATTGTGAATTGGGTAATCTTGTGGTTATGCTTATTATGAGTTAAATGTACCTTGAAAAAAAAATCCTCCTTGTAGGCTCCCAGGATCGGAATCTGGCGTATGGATGCTAGGAGCCGAGAATGGGGTACTATGGAGGTTGTCAGTACTGGATTCAGCAATCGAGATTCTTTTGAATCCGATTTTTGGGTTTGGAGCGTGACACCCAATGAGATGTATGTTTCAACCCATATATTGCAGCCCATTTGACATATATGGGGCCCATGTATTACAGCCCATTGTGATGTACATGAGGTCCGTGAGTGAGGCCCAATGCGATGAATGTGTGGACCAACGTAATGTGTGATTTCACTATAATGTATGTAATGAGGTTTATGTGGGCCACTGCTTGGGAAAAATGTTGGTTAAATGTCCACATTGATGGGCAATGATGGTTAAATGTCAATATTGTGAACTTCCCTTAGGCCCTTTGTTTGGCCGATCATCGAGGTCAATTCCAATTGTCGAGGCTGATTGTTGAGGCCGATTCCGATTGTCGAGGCTGATTTCGATTATCGAGGCCGATTATCGATGCCGACTATCAGTGCTAGTTGTCGATACCGATTATGAGTATAGCATCATGATACATGCTCATAAGCATCATCTGCACGTTTGTTATGAGATGTGGTTGACCATTGCATATGTCATTGGGTGGGTTGTTATGAGACTCCCTGATAGGCGGAGATTGTCTCACATGAGCGTACGATATGTGCAGAATTGATGCATGATTGGATTGTATGACTCAAGCATCCTGCATTGTGTATTGTGATTACTATATGCCCTAGTGACATCAGGGTCGTAACCTCCATAGTCATGTCGTGGATGGCCAGATGGGACATTGAAAATCTGTTACTAGCATCAAACCGCCATAGATGACCCTGGGTGAAAATTTCTAAACCCCCTTAGTACCAGAGGATGCCCTAACGTCGAGACTGAGTGGATATATATGAGTGCATGAGGGCTATATACCAGTAGGCTGTGTCTCTGAAAGCGCCTAGCTATATGCCCTAGAGGGGAGGTGAAAAGGGCAATGCCAAATAAAACTTATAACAGCGAAATAACAAAAGAAATAAAGCACAATGTTGAATTTAAAATAATCACAATAGCCTAAAATAAAGAGAATGATACTTTATCAGTTATAAGGACAACCTTACACCAAAAACCAAAGGTTTAAGGTAGGACAACCTTATTTCTAGAACGTCCTTTGTATCACAAATCAATGAGGAATAAAAAGCAAGGAAATCAAAATAACTTGCAGAAAATAAATCCTAAGTTATTACAACATTCATCCACACTTGCTTGAAATAAAATAATTACAACATTCATCCACAAACACAAACCACAAAACTGAATGAATAAAGGAATAAAAGAATAAAGCACATCCACAACACAACGATATATAGTGGTTCGCCTGTGTGTACACCAACTGTTATCCAATAGCCACACAGAATGCTACTCCACTTCTAATATCCTCACACGGGATATTAGCATGCACTATCAAAATAGGTTTCACAGGTTCACCTAAAACCTTCACAATTGTTTCTTTGATCTCAGGCTTACCCAATCCAAAAACCCCACAATCTAAGTTTTCTGGCTCTCCTCAGATAACCAATACAATGAGATTTTTCTGACAAATCTCAAACAAAACCAAAGAAAGTAAATTATAAAAATATAAAATACCCGAATCACCTTTTGAAGAAGCCCGGTAGAACCAATCGGAGTAGAAGTTCGATTCAACGTTCAAAGTCCAATACTCACTTTAAGAATGGTTCTAAGTCTAATTGATTTTAAATCAAAAAGGGCTAGTTCTATTTGATTTTGAATCTAAGAAAAAGGAATATCAGAAATTTTCCTTTTCTAATAAGATTGGAGTGTAGATCAAAATCAAATAAGAATAAGCTAGCAAAAGGAATATTAAATAAGCACAAAGAAGCTTAAAATAAATACAAACTTATCTCAGAGTATAGCCTAAAGAATGCTTGAATAGAATAGAATTGAATTGAATTACTAAAACTCTGAAGTTCGTGTTCTATTTATAACCTAAAAAATCCCATCTACGACTGGTCTTAGGATCCTAGGACTGGTCATAGCTTCAAAGATTTTCAAAGATTTTTGCGAGATAAGATTTTCTGTTCCACGACCGATCCTGGGTGGTTTATAACCGATCGTGGGCGACCTACGACTGGTCGTAGGACCCGTAAAATTCTTGCTGGAGTTTGAGTCGTAGGGCTATGACCGGTCGAAGGATGAGTCGTAAAACTCACAGGACTGGTTGTAGGATGTCCAGGACTGGTCGTAGGACAGCCAGAAATATTCGAAAATCTTTAACTACCTAGGACTGGTCCTGAAAAACTTAAGACTGGTCGTAGCAGAGCTAGGACTGGTCTTGAAGTCCCTAGGACTGGTCTTAGAACAGCCCAAACAAGCATATTAAAATATATGAGTTATGTATCCAGAATGACCTACAGTATTGCCCATCCGAAGGTCAATCTAAGGTCAAACAAACCTTAAAAGTGAGATAGATATTGAAAGTCTGTACACTCATATGACCCTTAAGAGAAGCTTGAGAATATACAAATCTTGTAGTAGGCCTTCTTGAGCTTGATCTTGACTTGACATAGACTTCTACTAAACTTGAACTTGATCGAATCTTAAACAAGCAAACTTGAAAACTTCTATTCTTGAATTCTTCATCCATGACTTGAAAACTTTCTTCATTTAAGTTCTTATCTTGAAATGCGATGTCTTGATTGCAATGAATAGTCTTCAAACATAAAACACAAGATACACAAGACATAGATATAGGTTTTAGCACCATAAAATTTGACAACTAAAGGGATATAAAATCATTGCACTTATAGTCTCTCACTGTGTCATGGTCTGTTGGGAGGGAGTGTGGCCTTACCCACCTAAGGGAGTAGGCATAACTAGGCTAAGTCTGACCAACTTGAGGAATGGATCCACTATTGACGAGTCGGGCATGATATTGGCAAGCAGATAGTGAGGTCTCTTCCACTTACCCGGTTGTGTGCTTGATGGGGCAGCAGGTGGCGTAGAGTATACTAGACTCCAGTGATGATCCCAGAGATGTACAGTATTAATTTGTGGAGCAGGAGTTACATACTCAGCATTATATTCATTCATTCACTATCCACTCGAGCTGGTGGTGTGCAACTAATTGTTATGTGTACTTTCACAATGGTCAGGATTTCAGTTGGGTCGTGTGACTAACCTGAGATCAGGAGCTTACCACATTGAGTCTATCTATCCAAATTTAGGTATGGGACTAGTTTGGATAGAAGTCCTTTGTGACAGGCCCCATAGCCTGTGATACCACGTACTATCATCCTGACTTCACACTGTAGCTTGGTCATTTCATTCGCACTACATATTGCATATTACATTACATCCTCGACATATGGCATTTTGGGTTGCTATGTTTCTGCATTTATATGACATTGGCTTGTTATGTCTTTTCATAGCATATCTTGGATGAGGTTGATGATATTTTTATGGACATGCAGTATTTCTGCTTACTTTGATATTTACGTACTAGGCACTTATCTTGCGCCCACACTTTCACTACTTTCTAAGCTTTACATAAGCTTATGCATGATAGATGCGTGCAGGTGGCGTTAGGTCATAGCAGCATTAAGCTTGGAGCATGTAGTTGACTTCTGGAGCTTTGATTTGACATATGTATTTTCCTTTCAGCATTATATTCAAATGATTATATTAGTGAATATGTGATTTTGATGTTTCTTTTGTAATTTGGGTAAACTTGTGATTATGCTTCTTATGAGACAAATGTACATTGAAAAATCCTCCTTGTAGGATCCCAGGATCGGAATCTGGTGTATGGACACTGGGAGCCGAGAATGGGGTACTACGGAGGTTGTCGTTACCGGATTCGGCGATCGAGAATTTTGTGAGCCCGGTTTCTGAGTTTGGGGTATGATAGCTCGTTTAGACGGGGGCATTGAAAGGGAGTAGGTCGTAATGGGGTGGATTACACAAAAACAAATGCTCTTAAATGCAAGTCAGTGGATTGTCTCTAATTCCACCGTATTGAATGATCCAGCATCCAATGGATAGGTTTGTTTGGACGGCCAAGCGTATCCAGGGATACCACATTCACAGTCTATTTGGTCAAGCATGGGATTACATGCAATCCCATGCATTCTAACGGCTGGTGTGTTTGGCACGTTCACACTGCTGAGAAACGTAATGGCCCCACAATATTCAGTGTGGTGCTAGGAAACGAATTAGCTACTCCCCCTGACACCATCCAATGGATGGTGGTCGGTGCTCTGTGGGCCCCACCATGATGTCTATGTCTCATCCACGCTGTCCATATATTTTTACAGATCATTTTACGGTATGAGACCAAAAATGAGGTATATTCCAATCTTTTACTGACCACATTATAAGAAATAATGTTGAATGAGCGTCGACTATTAAAAAATATTTTGGGGCCATGAAAGATTTGGATCAAGTTGATTTTTATTTTTTTTCCCTTCATCTAGGCCTTTACGACCTAATCAACATATTGGATGTCAAATAAATAGTACAGTTGGCTTTATGAGGATTTTAACGATGGATATCCAATCACTATTATTTTCATGTTATGTGGTCCACGTGAGATTTATATACCTCTAATTTTTGGGTCAAGCCATAAAATAATCTATAAAAGTGGATGAACAAAATGGATGAAATCTAGCGAGAGAGGACGATACTGCGAGCGGGATTGGGATGGGCTCAAGGCATAATCTAGAGAGAGAGAGAGAGAGAGAGAGAGAGGATGAGATGCCTGGATTACTGAATCCAGCAGTAAATCCTCCGAACTGCCATCCGCCTTATCTCCTCGCCCTACCAAACACACCATCGCCCGTACACCCTTGGATTAGATGAGCGAATCTCATCTACTATGACCTACTCCCTTTTAATCCCCCTGTCCAAATGGGCCCTAAAGACTAGAAGAGCCTAGCCATTCAATATTTGGATTTGTTTTTCTAGACTATTGCCATATAAGTAGCCTACTTTATCTTTTGGGCAACCATTGTTCACCATTATTAAAACACAATCTATCTACCAATGGGCCAAGGTTAGAAACCCTATATATCTTTCCTTATTAAAGACAAAATCAAAATATAGAAAACAAAATATTATCCACACCCATGGGGAGGTAATAAAATAGTGGATGGCTTGGAGAACCGGGGTTGTGAGTTGTTATTTAATTCTTTCATCCATAAAATATTAACCAGTTCGGCCAATGAAACAAATGACTTAGCTGATTGTGGTTGGATACATCAAGTTTATACAAGTCAAAATTGTATATTCATGGTATTTTTCAAGGGGCCATTTTGATGCAAATAAAGTTAACTTCATACTAGAATTGATGTTCGGTGTGATCGAAGTGATGTTCGGTGCAACCAAAACAAAAGTGTGTAAATTTAAAGTCAACTACAATTTAGTGTGAATTTTGACTATATAAATGGGTGAATCTAGTCTTCCTAAACAAGAGTTGAAGTAGAAGAAATAAATTAAGGAGTTGTGGAGCTTCTATAGAGTCATCATTCTTCTCCAATCTTTTGGTTCTTCTTCAATTGTTAGATATATATTTTTTGAGTTTTTCATTCAATCATGTCTTTGAAGCTTGTAGTTATTTTTAATGTTTTAAGTTTACTTTGATTCAAGTAATTTATTTGATTAATGGACAATTCATTGATATTGGTTTAAACAAATATTTATATCTAGTTTACTTTTATCCATTGTCAACTCCGAGCACATTGGATGCTTAGGAAAGGTAAAAGTAATTGCATATCTATTTTCTGAAGGATTGATACGTAAATTTCATTGATCTATCATATACTAAGGGCACGATAGATGCTTTGAATTCCCTACAATGAATATTTTGGTACATTATGTGGGAACCAATTCAATTGAAGTTTAAATCTGTTTTGAGTTTATGAATGGTGATTTAACCACTCTATTATCCTGTTAAATAGGATATGATTTCGATTCCAGTTAAGTTATATGATCGAATCAACTGAATTAAACATTAAGAAATGTTATAAGTGAATCATTGACACTCTAATGTTTTATTTCTATTAATTTCCTTCTCAATTACATAATTATTTCTTAAATTAAATTTTATAAGTAGTTTAAGTTTTAGTTCTAACAGTAAAGTGTTCCAGAAATCTCACAAATATAAATCTTTATTGATATGACCTTAGTCTCACTAAGTTATCACTACATCGCAGCCCTCCACTTGGGGTTTGCATTTCATGGTTTGAACCGTATGTTGAATTAGGTGAAATGTCATTGCATGGTTCAAAAGGGAATAGCCATTAGACACATTATATTGTCCAATGGAATTGAGGTTGATAAAGCTAAAATCAACTTAATCCCTAACTTACCATCACCCAAGAGTATATGCGATGTACGATCCTTCTTAGGACACGTTGTGATCTACTAAAGTTTTATAAAGGACTTTAGTCTCATCTCTTCTCCTTTATGCAACCTACTTCAAAAGGAAACTCCCTTTTAGCGGAGTGAGGAATGCTAAAAAGCTTTCATTAAGCTCAAAAGCATGTTAACTAGTGCTCCCATTATGCAACCACCTGATTGTAGTTTACCTTTTGAAATCATACGCGATGCAAGTGACTATGCAATCAGGGCGGTGTTAGGCCAAAGGAAAGAGAAAAGCCCTATGTCATATACTATGCAAGTAGAACTCTAAACGTTGCCCAAGTAAACTATTCTACTACGAAAAAGGAACTCCTAGCGTAGTGTTTGTTTTGGACAAGTTTAGGTCCTACTTGATAAAATCCAAGATCATTATCTTTACTGATCATGTAATGCTAAAGTACATTCTTTTTAAGAAGGATGCTTAGCTTCGTCTGCTAAGATGGATCCTTCTACTCCAAGAGTTCTACCTTGAAATCTGAAAAAAAGAAGTGAGTAAAAAACGTGGTGGTTGACCATCTCTCTCATCTTGTCTTATCCGATTCCATTGAGATGACACATATTAATCACATATTGCTTAATGAAAAACTTTTCAAAGTCTACAAATTACCTTAGCATGATGACATTGCCAATTATCTTGCCACGAGTATAATTCCAATTCATTAGACTGTGCAAGATAAGAATAAATTTTTTCACCAAGGTACACAAGTTCTTCTAGGATGATTCATATCTTTTCAAATATTATCCAGATTAAATCATTAGGAGATGTGTGCCTGATCACAAACAAAATAGTTTTATCTCCTTTTGTCATTTATATGCATGTGGTGTGCTGGCCACTTTTTGACTAAGAAGACCACTACAAAAATTCTGCAGTGTGGCTTTTATTAGCCCATTATGTTCAAAGATACAAACGAGCTGTACAAAGCTTGCGAGCGATGTCAAAAATTAGAAGGATTATCTAATCGAAAGATGATGCCGTAAAATCTCATTCTTATCATTGAAGCATTTGATTGCTAGGGCATCGATTTCATGGGACCGTTCCCCCATCTTTTGGAAATATTTATATCCTACTCACTATAGATTATATCTCTAAATAGGTTGAGGCAATTCAGTGCCAGAATAATGACAATCGCATGGTCATTAATTTTTTAAAAGAAAATATTTTATCCAAGTTTAGAACACCATGAGTCATCATAAGTGATGGATGATCCCACTTTTACAATAGACCATTTGAAAAATTGATGAAGAAATATGAATGGCTAAGCTAAAATAACAAATAGGGATATTAAATAAATTCTTAAGAAAACCGTTAACCCAAATCACAAGGATTGGTCACTTCGAATGACTGATGCATTTCGGGATTACCATACAACATACAAAATTTCTATTGATATGTCACCTTATAGACTTGCCCATTGGAATGCTTGTCACTTTCCTATAGAGTTAGAACATAGCGCATATTGAACTATAGAGAATTTCAACTTCAATCTCAATAAATCTAGCATGTTGTGCAAGTTACAACATAATGAACTTGAAGAAATTCGAAACGAGGCTTACAAGAACTCTCCGATATACAAGGACATGATGAAGGGTATTCCATGATAGGAACATTCTTTGAAAATTTTTTGAACCAAATCAGAAAGTCCTTCAATATAATTCGAGAATTCATTTTTTTCGGTAAACTAAGATCTCGTTGGACCAACCTCTTTAAATTCAAAATGATTTATCCTCATAGGGCTATCGAGATAGAAGATCCGGTGAATGGAAATATTTTTAAAGTGAACAGTCATTGCCTTAGACCATTTGTTGAGAAATTCGATTAAGAGGACATGTCAATCACTTGGAACATTCATGTATATCAGGACTAACCTTCTAGTTTGATGGAGATCCATCCATCCATTTATTACTTTCTTAGGAATAGGTTATAATAGTTTAGGTTAGGTTTTTTTTTTTTTTTTTTTTTTAAGTGTTAACTTCTATAGATTGTAGAGACTTCATGCCATCACATTGATCTTCTTTAGGTACTTTCTCTCTTACCCATTCCTCTTTTATTTTCGTTGTATCATGGTATAATGCATTGCATATCTTTTTACATTAACGACAATGTAAATTTTAGGTTGGGGATGAGATTAGATGGAATTGATCAGTATTTTCTTAGTTTTTGAGAAAAAAATTTAATTTTTAAATTTTTAAACTCTTTAAAGATTGACATTATCTGTATCTAAATATATTTTATTCTAATATAATAAGATATAAAGTAAATTTTGAAAGTCAAGAGTTTAGTATATTAGTAGATTTGTGAACAAGTTCTTTTTAATGAATTGATTGATAGGAAGAATTAAACATTAATTGGGCCTAGCTCACAATTCACATCCGACTCATATTCTTTTAAAAGTTAACTTAAACTCTTAGTATTTAGCATAATGATTACTTAAAAGTATTAGGAAGCAAGTTTGGAGATCTTTATCTACCTTGGTATAAAAAGAAGAAAAGACCATCTAAAAATAAAAAAAAACTATTGGAATTGAAAATGGCTAGCTATTGCATAATACTAAATGAGAAAATAACGAAAGAAAAGAAAGAAGAGGCAATAGTGTGAAAGCCATTGATGAAAAATTTTAAAGATGAAAAAATAAATGAAAAAGGAGATGGGTTCGGAATCAGTAATTTGTGTTGAATTAACTACTTTGAGGTAATTATCATGGTTAACATTATCGAGAGAAGGCCGACTCTTATAGATTATAAGTTGGAATCCAATGAGCATACTAGGAACTTGATGTTTAATTGCATTCTACTAATTAATTGATGAAGGAGAACTAGTGATACTATGTTCTAGATTGACATATTTCATCATTGTATCTTTGAATTATACTTACATATATATATATATATATATATATATATATATATATATATATATATATATATATAGGGTTACATAGAGTGTTGTTTTTCTAAGAGGTTTGAAATTTGAGTTTTAAAGTTGTTCACATGTTTTGCTCGAGACTAATAAAATGTTGATTGGGGGTTGTGTTAAGTTTGAAATATTGTATATTTTTCCTTATTATGCATTAATTTTATAAGCATAGATGTGCTTAATTGATATAATTATTCATATTTTTCTATGCGGGGTGATTTGGAGAGCTAAGATGAAAAGAACAATTAAAGAGAATATTTAATGGTCAAAGAATTACTAAGTGAAGATTTGGAGATTTGTAGATGATTAATGAATGTTTTAAGTACCAAAGATCTAATAAAACCAAGTGTAAAAGATAAAGAAAAGACTAAAAAAATCAAGAAGTACATCAACAGAAATTACAAGCAATTCGGTCCCACTTGAGGTTGGTTCGATCCGACCGAATATATACAGAACAGTCCAGTAGGAAACTATGATTTTTAGAGTTAATTTAGCTCTACACTTAGGTTTGACCGAAGCCATGTTCGATGCCACCGAATGAGATTTTGGTGTGTCCTAAGGAAGACATAGACTTCAAATGAATATTGAAGAAATTTAGTTATAACCGAGAGACTAATTCAATGTAATCAAAGTGATGTTTGGTGCGACTGAAGCATAACAAAAATGTATACATTTGAAGTCAATTCCAAGTCGATGTGAATTTTACCTATATAAAGGGGTAAATCTAGTCCTAAACAGGAATTGGGGTAGAAGAGATAGAGCAAGGAGTTGTGGAACTTCTACGGAGTCCTTCTCCAATCATTTAGTTCTTCTTTGATTTTTTATTTTTCTTTTGATTTTTTAATTCAATCATGTCTTTGATTGGCTAATCTCTCAACTAGGGCTAACTGGTGAAGCTTATAATTATTTTTAATGTCTTAAGTTTACTTTGAGTCGAGTAATTAATTTGATTAATGAATAATTGATTGATATTGATTTCAATAAAAATTTATTTCTAGTTTACATTAATCCATTGTCGACTCCATGCACATTGGATGCTTAGGAAAACTAAAAGTAATTATTTATTTATTTTGCAAGTGATTGATCCATAAAATCCAGTAATCTATCGTACACTAAGGGTATGATAGATACTTTAAATTCCTTGCGATCAATACTTTGGTACTTTATGTGGGAACTAATTCAATTGAAATTCAAATCTGTTTTGAGTTTATGAATGATGATTTAACCACTTTATTATCCTGTTAGATAGGATAGGATTTCGATCCCAGTTGAGTTATATGATTGAATTAAGTGAATTAAATATTAAAAATGGTTATAAGTGGATCCTTGAAACTCTAATGTTTTATCTTTATTGATTTCCTTCTCAGTTACATCATTATTCCTTAAATCAGATTTTATAAGTAGTTTTAGTTCTAGTTCTAAAACTAAAGTGTTTTAGAAATCGCAAAAATATAAGCCCAAGTGAGTACAACATTGGTCACATCGAGTTATCACTAAATCGTAGTCATGCGCTTAGGGTTTACATCAACATACACATATTGATGGCCTGAAATTTTCTAACCTTTAAGATCTTCGAGGCACATGCCATCAAGAGTGGGTCCAATCATATTGACCGTTTGATTTAGATCACATAATCATGGTGGCACACTTGTACAAACAAAGAGTTTATGCATGCAATGAAACCTCTTGTCTCACATTTTATAAACATCCCTTACATATATTGCTCACACCCCAAGTATAAGGTTGTGATGTAGTAATAATCGTGGTAAGACCGAGGTCGAATCTAAAATAGCGGTGAAGACCGCTTAAGTTGAAGTAGAGATATGTCAATATATCCTAGAGGGGGGTGAATAGGACTTTTTTAATTTATTATGAATTATTAAAGATCCTTATCACACTAATCCTATCACAGAGTACAGATTAGGATTACTCAAAATTAACTCTATTGGCTTCCAAGCCTGGTAGAGGATCCAATCACAAACTATTTAAAAGACAAACAATTTTTAGATGAGATTGTGATGGATATGACTGTGTGTGCATAAGATGTGATTTCAGATAATCATATATAAAGACATGTAAGGCAATCACATAAATGAAAGAAAATATCAATCTCAAACATAGTCATTTTATAGTGGTTCGACAACTTGTCTACTCCACTCCTGGCTTCTACACTCAACCCTTGAGTGACCGAATTTTACTAAGGAGGTTTCTCATGGTTCACCTCAAACCTAAGGTTTTAAATCAGGTTCACCTTCAACCTTTACAGAGGTTTCTACTTGATTCACCTCAAACCCTGGAGTTTTGCTGGCGTATTCCTAACCAGATGTTTATACCCACACAAGGAAAGGGTCTACACAATGCACCCGGAGGTTTCTACTCGGTTCACCTCTAACCCTGGAGTTTTGCTGGACTACTCCTAACCAAATGTTTATGCTCTTCACAAAGAAAGGGTCCACACAACGCACCCTGCACGTACACTCCCGTTAGAGGCCTCCTTCGAGGACTTCAAATGGTGAGCAACACTTAAAACCCAATCCTAGAAAGGAATGATCACAAGTGTTCTCTGGACTCTTAGTACTTACAGATAAGTTGATGAGTCCCTTTTAGCGCAGTAATGAAGATCTCCTTCTTGTTGATGAAGAGTCTTCAGATCCCTTGATCCGTAACACAAAGATGTATCTATACTAGGCTTTAGGTTGGGTCAAGGTTATGATAGAATACCACTCTATGAAGATTTTCCTATAAGGAAGATAGAGTGGTTCCCATCATCTATGCATTCAAGGCATCGCAGCTTAATGATTTTTCATTATGGTAGTAGCTGAAGGATCCTTGAATGCAGAAGTTCATTCCCCAATCCACTCTATGAGATATCAATGATGAGGGTGGATTGGAGGATGAACTTCCTGAGAGAAAGGGCTTAAGGTAAATGATAGGAAGGTTAAAACTCTTAAAAGCACTCTCTTCTTTCTCTACCAGCAATAAAGACTAATCTCTCTATATATAGGCAAAAGGTTCCAATGGATATAAACGGTCATATTTATGACAGAGTTCGATATCATCGAGCAGTCGTCGATATGATCGAGCGTAGAATCTCGATTGTATCGGCAGACCTCTCGATGATACAAACTCAATTCTCATTTCACTTTTGGAAACCTTTCGCCAACTGGTTAATAGGATCCAGACACACATCGATGTTATCGGATTTCGAACTCCGATTCCATCGAGTGATGGATCGATCTATCGATAGGTGAAAATAAAAAAGAAGCCTTAAAGAATTTCAGGTTCTATAGATATAATCGGGGAACAGTCGATGTCATCGAAATTTGTACATCGATCATATCGGAGACCTTGTCGATGGGATCGATAAATCGTATAGATTTACCTATAAGCTTGCTGGACGATTTTTGTCCGGACTCGATCCAATCGACTAGGTCTCGATATGATCGATATATGAATATCGATTTATCGACTGGTACCCCGATCATCATTAAAAATAACCTGAAATTCATGTTGGTTAAAACATGCGCCCACAATCGATATGATCGACTGACTCCCAATATGATCGATATTTGAGTTCAGATTGAATCGGACAGTCATCGATATATCGAAGCTTATGTTAGTTTTCTTTAGAAAAATAGGGGTGCCGGAAAACAGTCTGTCGATTATATCGATCCGCTTCAGATATGATCGATATTCGAATGTCGATGATATCGACTCGCAAGTCGATATATCGATAAATCGTCCAGATGATTGTTTGATTGCTGGACGCTTTTTGTCCTCACTCGATTGTATCGATTGAGATGCCAAGGACAT
Organism: Magnolia kwangsiensis; assembly: GCA_037074715.1. NCBI lineage: Eukaryota > Viridiplantae > Streptophyta > Magnoliopsida > Magnoliales > Magnoliaceae > Magnolia > Magnolia kwangsiensis. The sequence goes on along the minus strand of CM073580.1, from coordinate 79,116,754 downwards.
CGACAGAGCTGGTCGATCATATCGAAGGGGTAATCGATATAATCGACAGTGTAAGAAAAACTTTAAAGATTTTTCTTTTTGATAAAAAGTTTTCTTACACAGAGACCCTAAGATGTTCTAGTTCTTTTTAAGGATTTTAATCACCTGGTGTTTTGGGACATGAGATGTGAGGCTATGATTTACCTATGGCGAGCTTCCACACATCCAGTTGAGGCAGACGCTTGACTTGATCTTTCCATTAGGAGCTGTTGTCCAACTGACTCAACTTTCAACGTAATTGACAAAGCAGGGCACGTAGTAGGTGCACTTTCAATCTCCCCCTTTGTCAATTATGTGAGAAAATATCCAAAATACCCTAGGAACATATCTAGACAGATACATCCTAAATTGTGTGTACATGTATTAACACAATTTTATAAATTCTAAACACCCATGTACACACCAAGTAAATTCTCCCCCTTAATTCAAAAACTCTCCCTTTCTTATTGCGGCTGCTCCCCCTAACACCTGCAACACAGATATACAAATTTCTCTTGGGGTGTTTGAATTGTTCTCTCCCTTTTTGTCAGTCATTGGCAAAGGCATAAGACGTGATATTGACTGAAGATTGAAGCATATAGGAGAACTAGATAGAGATGCATTTGAAGTAAACTAGTGTGAATCATGCATCAATGATAGATAGATGTATATAAATGAGAACAGTATAAGGCATACATCAATGAAGACACAGTATGGAGTTAATAGAGCACTTAAGGCATAAGATAAACATGTAGACCATAACCCCAAAACTTTAATAAACCAGTGAGACAGAAATTCAAATGGCAGGAGTAAAAGAACTAGATTCAGCCATATGTAAAGTAAGTTGCCCAAGATTGGCAGAAATATCCAATATTGCCCCAGACAGCAAAGATTTACACCAACAATAAAAAAAAATAAAGCCCAATGGAGGGCACACAAAAATAAACCAGTATTTTAGCCCAACCGTGGGCAAATTCATCCAAAAAGAAAACAGTTAAAAAAAACTGTCATACACACCACTGAGAGCGTATAACATCCAAAAAGATACTAATGTTCATAGCAAGGATAAGAGTAAGGTGTGCATGATAGCATGCATGAATCTGGCATCAAGGGGCAGAATGAGATGGCATCGTGTCTCCCGTCGGCACGTCAGTAGATCCACTAATTATTGGACCGTGCTCTGAACTCCTTGAACCATTCTTTTCAGAATAGTGAGTCGCTCCTTTACTGAGTGCATGTCCTTCTGAATGGACCCAATCCTTTCCAGTTTGAGCCTTTTACCATACCCAGTAGTTAATGTGGACGAAGCAACATCTGGTCCATGAGGTGCATCGTCAGCCATTGTATCTCCTTCCATGGGATCACCACCTTCTCCTCCTTCCCCTTCTGCATGAATTTCTTCCTCAGTTTCCTCCTTGTATTCATGAAATCTCAGATCCATTTTTTTAAATATTTTTCTTATTGAAAACTTTGAGGGGGAAAACCGGATCATTTGTAAAAGGAAAGTCAATGCTCTGACAGATTCTACTAATAATCCAGGGATATGACAGATGCAAATCTCTGGAAGTGTGTATGGCATTGATAAACTGATTTACAATCAAGTTTGAAAGATAGATATTCATCCCGGTTACAACAGAGTAGATTATCATCACCATAAGACTTGTTAGATCCGATCGGTTCGTGCTTCTTGGGTACAGATTAGTGGTGAAGATCCCCTGCATGACTCTAAACCGGGGCTCCATATACCTAGCTTTCAGGGCATTCCCTTGATGTCATGGGATATCTCGGTTATGACATAGGTATTTGGTTATTTTGGAGCGCACATCTGGAAAGTCAAGATCCCAGTTTGGAAGGCCTTCTGGAACTATCTGTAGATTGAGAATCTGTGCTATGGTGGCAGGAGTGATAAATACATCATCACGATCCATGGATACCATGAAGGATGGAGGATCAGCCACTGGGGAATGACATGCAGCAAAGAAGTTGCGTGTTCTTCCAGTTGTCATGGTCCACCAAAATCCAGGATGGGCAGCCAACCAATTACAGCAAACAGAGGTTCTAAGTTGTAAGGTGTTTAACACTCCCTGTCTACTTTTCTCTCAAAGATCAACTTCCTATTGGCATATTTTGGTGGCCGTTGGATAGTAGGAGGAGGAGGCACTAGTTGAGATGGTTCAGAAATTTCGGTTTGGGACCCACCGCGTCGTGATCTTTGCCGTGTGGAGGTCCCTCTGTCCGGGATCCTTGCTCTCTCCCTTGAGGCAAGGACCTTTTGTCGAGTACCTCTTGAATATTTTCCTAGACCGAGATGCCACGTTTTTTTTCTTTCCCATGTAAAAGAAAAGGCTATTTGAAATATTGGGAAAAATGAATAAAACCCCAACAAACCAAGAGAAAAAGATTTTGATGATATTGGAAGAATATTATCTAGTTTGTGGAGAGATTTGGCTGGTCCTACTTGGCTTAGGATGATTAGTCGAGAGGATCGGACATGGAAGACAATTGAACCGCCCTTTGAAAAACCCCCTATTTCTGTTCTGCTAGCTTTTATCGGGCACCATTTGTCGATCATATCGTCCAACCTATCGATTGTATCAAGAGGTTGTCGGTCGATTCCATCGAGACTACCCTCGATGTTATCCATGGTCACACGACTTTTTATATTCTGAATAGTTGTCGATTGTATCAATCCTCAGTCGATGAAATCGAAGAAGACCATCACTTGCATTGAAAGTATGTGCTATTCAGAATTTTCCTAATTTTGACACGCTATGGTATATTTCTTGACTTAATCAGTATATGTCAAAAAAATGCACCAGTTCTGTACAAATATAAACATGATAATATTTATATACAAAAATTAGAGGTCTCCAACCTTAGATGTAACATTGAGGACTGAGCAAAAATTGTATCATTTTACCAATTATCCAGATTTCGATGCACAATCTGAACGTGTTCTTATATGCTCAATAATTCAGGGTACAGAGTTCAGTTTTTCTTTCACTCTCTACCTTGAGACAGAAGTTTTTACTGTGGTGACTTTTGTTATCTCACCAACTTGATCTAGTGATTTTTTCGTTCTGTCTTCCATTTTGGGTGATAAATGGGTATTTTGCATTACTCTGGTCAGATTAAGTTTATTAGTGTGAATTTGACCAGAGTTATAAGAAGTTGTCTTTAAGCATTCAAACTTGTAATGTCCCATATCACCACACAAATGACAAACTGGAGAAGTTCTTGTATTGCAACCTGAAGCAACAGATTTTTCAGTTTTCATTTTGATTTTCTCATACCCTAGGCCACTCTTATCTTTTCCAGGCCTTCCTATCCCTAACATTCTTTCAAGTTTTTCACCACTTTGAGAAAACTTATAGTTTATCTCGACAAATTTTCTGGAATTTTCTAAGTCAATACAAAGTGAGTGGTTCTTATTCTTGAGTTTTGCATTATCATCTTTTAGCAGTTCAACTTTGTTCATAAGTTTTGATAATTCTCCTTTTAGGGATAGGTTTTCTTTTTCTAATTGATCATTATCTGTGAGATATTGTTGAAAATCATTGGACAAATGTATATTTATTTCTAAGGTTCTGTCCAAGTCTTTCTACAACAATTTCTTTTTACTTTCAGTCATGCCGATTTTTTTAAGGATGTGGATGCTATGAATGTATAATTGATTATAAGCATCCTGCAATTCGTTTTGCTCTTTATCTTCTTCTTCTTCAATTTTCTCATTGTCAGATGAAAATGATTCAGTGGCTTGTTGTTATTCTTTTCTTTCAGATTCCATGGGAATAATTGAAGTGGTGGAGACCATAAGAATTTTTAAAGGTTTTTGGTCATCATCACTCTCTGAGTCACATATTTCTGAGTTTGACTCTTCTGTATCATCCCATGTGGCAGCCATCGCCTTGCCCTTGATTTTTCTGTTTGGGCATCCGGTAGATAGGTGTCCATACTCATGACAGGCATAACATTGTGGTTCTTTGTTTCTTTTTTCAAATTTTCCTGTAGGAGGTTTGTCATCCACCTTTCTACCTCTAGAGGGGAGGCCGCGATTCCTTTGAAAGAATCTTCTGAATCTTTGTGCAAGTAGAGCCACTTCCTCATCTTCATCTTCTTTTTCGCTCTCACTGTCCTCATGTTTTGATTTCTTTGAAGTTTTTAGGACAGTGTTTTTGGATTTTTGGGGTTGTGTGAAGTGTAGTTCAAAAGTTTGTAGGGAACCTACTAGTTCTTCTACTTTCATCTCATCAATATTCCTATACTCCTCAATTGTTGTTACCTTGGGATTGAACCGTTCCGATAAGGATCTTAAGATTTTCTACATATTTTAGGTGCCGGAACTTTCTCTCCCAATCCACCCATGGAGTTACAAATGATGTTTAATTTGGTGAAAAAATCCATAAATGTCTCATACTCTTCCATCCTGAGATTTTCAAACTGTGAAGTTAAGAGTTGTAGTTTAGATCTCTTCACAGTGCTTGTGCCTTCATGGGTTGTTTCCAGTAAATCCCATGCTTCCTTGGATGTCCCACACATACTTATTTGATTAAATATATCTTGGGACACGGCACAGTAGATGGCGATCATTGCTTTTGCTTCAGCATTTTGTTGTTCTTTGTCAAACGTCGTCCACTTCTCATTAGGTTTGGGTTTAGTGATTGTGGTTTCATTTTCAAGTACAATTTGTTCGGATGGTACCACGTATCCTTTTTCAGCAGCATCCCAAATTTCATGATCCAAAGATCTCAAGAAGTAGTGCATTGTAGCCTTCCAGTAAGCATAATTTGATCCATCAAATATTGGAGGTCTAGTGACAGATGAGCCCTCTCCTTTGGCCATATTTCTACTTCAGTTAAGATCACTCTCTAGGCGGTGAAACCCTTAAAGAGAGATCCGCTCTGATACCAATTGAAATAGCAGTAAAGACCGCTTAAGTTGAAGTAGAGATATGTCAATCTATCCTAGAGGGGGGTGAATAGGACTTTTTTAAGTTATTATGAATTATTAAAGATCCTTATCACACTAATCCTATCACAGAGTACAGATTAGGATTACTCAAAATTAACTCTACTGACTTCCAAGCCTGGTAAAGGATCCAATCACAAACTATTTAAAAGACAAACAATTTATAGATGAGATTGTGATGGATATGACTATGTGTGCATAAGATGTGATTTCAGAGAATCATATATAAAGACATGTAAGGCAATCACATAAATGAAAGACAATATCAATCTCAAATACAGTCATTTTATAGTGGTTCGACGACTTGTCTACTTCACTCCCAGCTTCCATAGTCAACCCTTGAGTGATCGGATTTCACTAAGGAGGTTTCCCATGGTTCACCTCAAACCTAAGGTTTTAAATCAGGTTCACCTTCAACCTTAAAAGAGGTTTCAAACCCTGGAGTTTTGCTAGCGTACTCCTAACCAGATGTTTATGCCCACACAGGGCAAGGGTCCACACAACGCACCCGGAGGTTTCTACTCGGTTCACCTCTAACCCTAGAGTTTTGCTGGCATACTCCTAACCAGATGTTTATGCTCTCCATAGAGCAAGGGTCCACACAACGCACCCCGCACGTACACTCCCGTCGGATACTTCCTTCGAGGACTTCAAATGGTGAGCAACACTTAAAACCCAATCCTAGAAAGGAATGATCACAAGTGTCCTCTGGACTCTTAGTACTTACAGATAAGTTGATGAGTCCCTTTTAGCGTAGTGATGAAGATCTCCTTCTTGTTGATGAAGAGTCTTCAGCTCACATGATCCGCAACACAAAGAAGTATCTATATTAGGCTTTAGGTTGGTTCAAGGTTATGATGGAATACCACTCTGTGAAGATTTTCCTATAAGGAAGATAGAGTGGTTCCCATCATCTATGCATTCAAGGCATCCCAGCTTAATGATTTGTCATTATGGTAGTAGATGAAGGATCCTTGAATGCAGAAGTTCATTCCCCAATCCACTCTATGAGATATCAATGATGAGGGTGGATTGGAGGATGAACTTCCTGAGAGAAAGGGCTTAAGGTAAATGACAGGAAGGTTAAAACTCTCAAAAGCACTCTCTTCTTTCTCTACCAACAATAAAGACTAATCTCTCTATATATAGGCAAAAGGTTCCAATGGATATAAACGGTCATATTTATGACAGAGTTCGATATCATCGAGCAGTCGTCGATATGATCGAGCGTATAATCTCAATTGTATCGGCAGACCTCTCGATGATACAAACTCAATTGTCATTTCACTTTTAAAAACCTTTCACCAACTGGTCGATGGCATCGAGACACACATCGATGTTATCGAATTTTGAACTTCGATTCCATCGAGCGGTGGATCGATCTATCGACAGGTGAAAATAAGAGAGAAGCCTTGAAGAATTTTAGGTTCTATAGATATGATCGGGGAACAGTCGATGTCATCGAAATTTGTACATCAATTATATCAAAGAACTTGTCGATGGGATCGATAAATCGTATAGATTTACTTATAAGCTTGCTGGACGATTTTTATTTGGACTCGATCCAATCAACTAGGTCTCGATATGATCGATATATGAATATCGATTTATCGACTGGTACCCCGATCATCATTAAAAATAACCTGAAATTCATGTTGGTTAAAACATGCGCCCACAATCGATATGATCGACTGACTCCCAATATGATCGATATTTGAGTTCAGATTGAATCGGACAGTCATCGATATATCGAAGCTTATGTTAGTTTTCTTTAGAAAAATAGGGGCGCCAGAAAACAGTCTTTCGATTATATCGATCCGCTTCAGATATGATCGATATTCGAATGTCGATGATATCGACTCGCAAGTCGATATATCGATAAATCGTTCAGATGATTGTTTGATTGCTGGACGCTTTTTGTCCTCACTCGATTGTATCGATTGAGATGCTGAGGACATCGACAGAGCTGGTCGATCATATCGAAGGGGTAATCGATATAATCCACTGTGTAAGAAAAACTTTAAAGATTTTCCTTTTTGATAAAAAGTTTTCTTACACAAAGACTCTGAGATGTTCTAGTTCTTTTTAAGGGTTTTAATCACCTGGTGTTTTGGGACATGGGATGTGAGGATATGATTTACCTATGGCGAGCTTCCACACATCCAGTTGAGGTAGACGCTTGACTTGATCTTCCTGTTAGGCGCTGTTGCCCGACTGACTCAACTTTCAACGTAATTGACAAACCAGGGCACGTAGTAGGTGCACTTTCAGAATCCACATGGACTGAACCTTGTACGTAATTTGAAAGTAACTTGAACTAGAACTAGAAAAAGGTGTAATCTAAATCAGAAGAATTTAATAGAATAAAGGTGAATAACTGAACTAAAACTTATAAAATTCAAAGGTAGGAAACTAGGGTGCCAGGGATCCACTTGTAGAGATCAGAGAGATCTATGCTTGATTCACGAACTCAACAGAAATTTAGAGTCTCATCTTCATCCAGTTGGAAGATATAACATTATAAATCAAATCTAAACTTCCTTTTATCTAGTTTTCAAGAGATAAGAATGATGTAAATTAGAATGGTTTCCATTACAAAACCATGCCCATGAGACAAAGTAAACAACAAAATTTAACTAATCCACATCCAATCTGAGAGAGTTATGAACATAGGGAAGAATTCCATCATCCATCCATGCCCATGAGACAATGGTGAACAACAGGGTTCCTACGATCAAAACCTCTACACATGCATAGAAAATACCTAAAGCTATCATAGATCCATTGTAATTTAAGTCACAACAAACCATTAAAAACTAAAGTCATTCCTTATAATCAAACTAGCAATCAAAATCTGTTCAGTTTAAACATGAAGTAAAAGGCATAAACAAAAACTTCCATCTCACTACAAGCTTCACCTCTTAGCCCTAGCTAAGAGGTTTAGCCCATCATAAACATGGTGAACTCAAATCTATTTAAAAAATCATAAATATGAAAGAATTAAAGAAAGTAAAAAAAGAAAAGGAGCAAGGAACTCGAGCCGTCCCACGCTATCTCTCTCTCTCTCTTACTCCCGCCTTTGTTCCACGTCCTAGATGATTGTCTCTCTCTCTTCTCCTCTCCTTCATATATGCACCAGGGACGGATTAGAGGGCCAAAGTCGGTGGAATTCATGTTTACGAAGCAAGGATGAGTTTTGACTGAGTTCTCCGCCAATAGATGCCCAAGAAATCAATTTGGACTCCATGGTTTGGGTAAAAACCCCCCTATGAAGGTTCTAAATGGTTTGGATCTCCCATCCGATTACGATCTGGGCCATACAACTCCCTGCAACGTCCGATTTTCCCTGACATGCATTACCTACGAAAATCCTATGTTGAAGTGTTCGGTGGGCCCCATAGTGGTGTTTTTGGCAAAATTCACCCCTTTATTGGATTCCTAGTGAAATTCAAGTTGGAAAGGAGTGATTTTTGTTGAGTTTTGGTGTTGTCCATTATATAAAATCAATTCGTCATCCATCTTGCGTTTTCTGACGATCCACGTGTATACGTGCGCAAGGGACCAAAAATAAAGCATGACCAAGATCTTGGCCACCCTCTGGATGCAATGAACTATCTAGATCAGTGATTTGGACAATGAGTGGGGTCCATTAGGCATCGTAGCATCGAACAGCGTTGGACGCTATCTCTTGGCATGGGACAGAGTGGAAAGAGATGAGCGGGGGTCGTTCAAAGAATGTTGACAGATCCCGTGTTGCACGCATGCAATGTGTGCACGCTCAACCCCATGTGGGGTCAACTGTGATGTATATGAGGAATCTGTTCCATCCATCCCTTTTATCATCTAATTTAAGGGGTTGAGATCGAAATTGAGGCATTTTCAGAGATCAGGTAGGCCCCAGATCAGTATTTTATGGGTTGATCTGCCCGTTAGGCCAATTCCATAAGGATCCAATGGTTGAAATTCAACTTGTACAGTTAATTTAGGGTCCCCAGGCTAGAAATAAAGTTTCAAATCAAACGGATGGTGAGAATGTTGTGATCTTGCATTTTGGATGATTTTTATGCCTCTTTAACATAGATTGCCTAATTTTCTCAAATCTCTGGCATGTAAATTCTTCAATCTTAGTCTCCTGGGGTTAATCCCTTGCCTTAATGATTTTTTATCATTAATTTCATGCTTTTAGTATCCTTTTTCAGTCTAGGCTCCTAATTTCACCTTGCAACATAAACACAATTAAAATAGGCCGTTAAACAGTATCATGTTCGTAAAATCAGGTAATAACTGGGGTCTAATATGCAATATTTGACCCTCAACACAATCCCCAACCAGCATTTTGCTAGTCCTGAGAAAAGTATCTGAAAAAATAATTAAAGAATTACGAGTCAATTTCTATAAACCCGAGTGAATTTTGAAAAATAATCCAGTTACTAGAAATCTAATATTCATGAATAGTGGGCATTATTTTCTCCTAGGCGCAAGTGCACAGCAAACTTCATAGTCAAGTTCAAAGTATTAATCCATTGACTAGAAAAATTCTAAACATTGAGTTCCATAGGTGTATAGTGAAACCTAAACTCATCATAATCAAAGGCTCAATACTTTATTTTCATGATAACATTGATAATCATAAGAACATTCAAGATAACTATAACCTAAACCAAAACTTTCCTTACAGTTCAACTTTTCATTCTTCTAGCTTTTAATTTTTTCATTGATGGCTTTCACGCTATATTAACCTTTTAAAGGTAAAGTCAGGGAGGGGAATCGAACCCTCACCTATAGGGAGCAAACCCATGGTGAAGATCATTCACCCAACCCTTTTCGAAGACAACTATTTTTTTTAACTAGGTACTATTTTTTTCTTTGAACATGATAGACAAATTCTCCAGGTTGGCTCCTTCTATGTCTAGTGACTACTAGGTTAACAATTCAATATCGAACTGAAGCCTTAATGTATCAGCTAGGTGTGACATGTGAAATCATGACTCAATCAATGTTTAAAACTTCTAATCATGGATTAACAATGTGACTTAACTGTGAAATCTAGAGATAGCTGAATCCAAGAGTCATAAATTACCAACGTTATGTATCTAATAAGTCTAAAATCAAGATGGCCATCAAAATCGCTTCGACTTCACAAGAATTTCTAAAAAAAAAAAAAAAAATCTTCAATTTTCACAATTCTTGCTTAAGACTGAGAAAACACTGATTAGGTAACCTAATCTCTCATCTCCAACCTAAAATCTATATTGTCCTCAATGTAAAAGCTATACGCATGCAATGCATATGAGACAACGAAAGTAAAGGAGAAGTGGTGGAAAGTTGTACCTGATGAAAGAGTTAAGAGGCTTCTTCCAAAGTGATCTCAGCCTGAAGGCGACTCGGCACGAGACTTAATCCAATAAAAGCAAACTATCCTAAAATAATTGAAAAGCAAACTAACCTAACGCCATAAAGCCGACTAACCTAGAATGACAAAAAATAAACTACCCTAGTCCTATGAAAGCAACAAACCTATCTATACCTCCATCGGACTAGGAGATCAATCCTGGTAAACAAGATCATTCAGAGGCATGGACATGTCCTCTAAATCAAATTTCTTGACAACTGTCTTTAATCAATGTTCATTTACTTTAAAGTCATGGCCATTGTCTGGATTCTTAATCTCGACAGCTCCATGAGCATAAACATTGATAACGGTGAAAGGGTCGGTCCATCGATATTAGAGTTTACCCAGAAAGAGATGTAACCGAGAATTATACAAAAGGACTTTCTGACATGGCGTGAATGATTTTCGTAAAATATTTTGGTTATGAAACACTTTCATCCTATCCTTGTAAATTATTGATTTCTCATACGCATCGTTCCAAATTTCTTCAAGTTCATTCAACTGAAGTTTGTGCAGCAAGCCAGCATTGTCCAAATTAAAATTCAGATTTTTAATTGCCCAGTGTGCTCTATGTTCTAACTCCACAGGAAAGTAGTAAGCTTTCCCACAGACAAGTCTAAAGGGAGACATTCTAATAGGAGTTTTAAATGCAGTACAATAAGCCCATAAGGCATTGGTCAATCGGATTGACCAATCCTTACGGTCAGGATTAACCATCTTTTTCAAAATGTGTTTGATCTCTTAATTAGAAAACTCAGTTGTATGAGGTGCTCACCCTGTGAGAGATACCATATTTCTTCATTAAACTCTCAAATGGTCGATTAAAAAAATGTGAGCCCCGATCACTAATGATGGCTCGAAGCGTTCCGAACCAGGAAAGGATGTTCTCTTTCAAGAATTTAATGATCGTGCGATGGTCATTGTTTCGGCACGGAATCGCTTCAACCCATTTAGTGACATAGTCTATAGCAAGAAAAATGTATAGATTTCCAAAGGATTGGGGGAATGGTCCCATGAATCGATGCCCCAGCAATCAAATGCTTCAATGATAAGGATGAGATTCAAGGGCATCATATTTCGATGGGACAATGCTCCCAATTTCTGACAATGCTCACAAGCTTTGCAAAACTCATGAGTGTCCCTGAACATAGTGGGCCAGTAAAAACCACACTACAGAATCTTAGTCATGGTCTTTGAAAGTGCACTGGTTTTTCAATTAGCATAAGTGTTGAGTCAGCTAGACAGAAAAGCTCCATAGGAATATCAATCAACCGTCTACCTCAATCGGATGTGTGTCCGAACTTGCCACAGGTAAATCTAAGCCTCACATCCCATGTCCCAAAACACCAGGTAATTAAAACCCTTAAAATTGATTAGAATATCATAGGGTTTTAGGGGTTAGAATTTTTATTTCAAAATTCAGAAAAATCTCTAAGTTTTCTACCTCTGTCGATTTATCGATAGACTGATCGATGTAATCGAAAAGTGTTGTCAATTTTTTGAGTTAGAAATTTTTTTTCAAAATTCAGAAAAATCTCTAAGTTTTCTACCTTTGTCGATTTATCGATAGACTGATTGATGTAATAAAAAAGTACTGTCAATGTCCTCGAAGATCACTTGATAATATCGAATGAGGACATAAGATATCCAGCAACAACATATACCTGTAGACGGAATTATCGATGTATCGATAGCCCTATCGATATCATCGAAATTTAAATCTCAAGTCTATTAAAGTTGACTTGATAAAATCGACATTATATATGTTGTGTCCAATGCTCTGCTAAGGAAAATCATGAGAACTTCAATATATCGAAGTACTTGATATCCTTGAAATTTAAATTCCGATGATATCGGAAGGCCTTTGATTGTATCGGAATTGGACACTCTGTTTTTCAGCAATATTTTCAAGTTGTGTTATCTTGGATCGAGGGTCACGCAATAGAATCGATATTCAAATATCAATGATATCGAGTCTGGGTTGATTGCATCGAGAATGGACATAAACTGTCTAGCAAGCTTAACTAGAAAATCCTTTGAATTTATCGATGTATCGACACAACTATCGATCTCATCGATATTCAAATTCCGATGATATTGAGTGTGCCTCGATCATTCTTTTAAATTGAAATATTTAAAAGGAAAGTCTCTCTCATTTTCAAATGTTAAGGAATCGATCGTCATATCGATGAAATCAGAGTTCGAAATCCGATGACATCGACATAGGTTCGATTTCCTCGACTAATTGGCAAAATGTTTCAAAAGCGTTTGACATTTGAGTTTATGTCATCGAGTGGCCAGTTGATGCAATCAAGAGTATACGGTCGATGATATCGACCATGCTCAATGATATCGAACTCTTTCATAAATGTCACTGTTTTATATCCATTAGAACCTTTTGCCTATTTATAGAGAGCTTATCCTTAGTTGCTGGCAGAGAAAGAAGAGAGTGCTTTTGAGTGTTTAACCTTAGATCATATACCCAAAGCCATTTCTCTCATGAAAGTTCATCCTCCAATCCACCCTCATCATTAACATTCAAAAAGTGGATTGGGGAATGAACTTCTGCATTCAATGATCCTCCAGCTACTATCTTAATGAAAAATTATTAAGCTAGGATTCCTTAAATGCATAAATGATTGGAATCACTCTATTTCCCTTATAGAAAAATTTTTAATAGAGTAAGATTCCATTACAACCTTGACCCAACCCATCACCATGTATTGCTACATCTTCTGAGTTGTAGTTTAAGGAAGCCGAAGATTCTTCATCAACAAAGGAAGAGATCTTCAACAACGGGCTGAATGGGGCTCATCTACTTATCTGAAAGTCATTAGAGTCCAGAGGACCCTTGTGATCATTCCTTTATAGGTATGGGTCTAAGGTGTTTCTCACCCCTTTCAAGTCCTCTAGGAGGCCTTTAGCGGGAGTGTACGTGGTGGGTGCTTTGTGTTGACCCTTGCTCTATGGAGAACATAAACAGTTAGGGCCTTGTAGTGAGTCCTTGGCCAATGTGCCTAAAAGTGGGTGCTTTGTGTTGACCCTTGTTCATGAGATCATAAACGTGAGAGGTTCTTTATGTGGATCCTTGGCCAGTGTGCCTAAAATCAAGTGTTATGTGTTGACCCTTGCTCGTGGGAGCATAAACTGTCAGCCTAGGTGTAGGTTGTACTGGTTAGAGGGGAACCTGATTTAAAACCTATGGTTTGAGGTGAACCTATTGTGAAACCTCCTTAGTGAAATCTGGTACACTCAAGGGTTGAGTGCAGTTGCTAGGAGTAGAGTAGACAAGTAGTCGAACCACTATAAAAATGATTGTGTTTGAGATTACTATTGTCTTTCATTACTTATGTGATTTTCTTAAGTATTTTCATATTTGATTATCTGAGATTACACTCACACACATAGTCATATCCATCATAAACTAATTTTCATATAGTTCATCTCTCAAATAGCTTGTGATTGGATCCTCTACCGGGCTTAGAAGCCAGTAGAGTTACTCTTATGTAATCCTAATGTATACTCGTTGTTAGGATTAGAGTGATAGGATTTTAAATTGTTATAAGCTTATTATAAAAGTCCTATTCATGCCCCTCTAGGACATATTGGCATATTCCTACTTTAACTTGAGCGGTTATTACCGTAATTTCAGTCTTTTTAGCAGAAAAGTGACCACCACAGGCCTGTGAGTGATAGAAGGAGATGACACTTTGATGCTCGTCTTCTGACACACATCTCCTTAAGATTTGATCTGGGCAATATTTAAACAAATATGGATCATCCTAGAAAAATTTGTGCACCTCGATGAAAAATTTCTTCTTATCTTGCACAGTCCAATTTGTCTGTATGAAACTTGTGGCAAGATAATTAGAAATATCAACGAACCAAGGTGAATGGAGACTCTGAACAATTATTTGTCAGGGAACATGTCATTGATATGTGTTGTGAGGCCCGTATCCTAGATCGTACCATTCTGTAGGCTTCTACGATCCTTCCGGTCGAATTTTGGCGACCCTCGACCTGTATCCGATGTTTGCACGTGATCTTAAGCTGAGTCCTACATATCGGAGTTGACTCGACTCGAAACTTGTACCCTAGTGACCGTGTAGTCATTACAGTTCCAATGCCGTGACTCGTGCACCGATCTGATACCCAGGCAAGGAGATGTTGGCCCGGGTTCATTCGGAAGAAACGCCGCGCGTTGTGAATTTTGAGAGAATCTGTACAACCTATCCCATCAATTAATCAATTAACGTCAAGTACAAGACAAGTTGTAACACCCTGAAAATCGGGGGTCGAGCATAACTCAGCTCCCGAGTTCCAGAACATCATTTATGCAGCATTTTTTATGATGGATGAATGTTATCAGCATTAGGGCATAAAACATGAGGTAAATTAAGCTAAAACGGCAAACATAAATCAGGGATAGTCTGAAAACATGAGTGGAAGACTGAGGTACATATATAAATCAACATAAGTCCCCAAGATATGTATGCTCTACCAGGTCATAATTACAAGACGTGTCTTAAAATACATATATCAAAATAGGATAAATCACTACCAATATAGCCCTGAATCCCCGTCAATCAGGGCGTTGTTCACATGAACCCGCCTGAGAATAGCATATAGGAGAAATCCTCCTTATTGTCAAAAAGATCAGCTCTGCCTCGTAAGCATCACCGCCATCTGAAACTAAAACAGGGACTGGTTGGTGTGTACAACACCGTCCCGTAACGTGGGAGTGAGTGATCAACTCATTGGAAACCATACAGCAAAGGTTAACATGTTATCAATTCAATCAAGCAGTAATGATAAAGCAGTACAATTAAATAGGTCCTAGATACTCTTGTTAATGCAACGATGATATGAAGGAATGATGCATGCCCTCTCCACAATTCCCTCTATGACATCATGTAACGATCACGGCATGAATCACTTCCTCAGTACTCTATCACCAACCCCGTTAGCACATGCAATGTGATGATATGAACATACTTAACAAGTTCTTATTAGTCCTTTTCATACAATAGGATTGGGAAGCTAAGACACCTCCCTTGTATCAATTCCCAACGTTGATCCATTCTAAGGTAGTCAGTCCTAGAGATGCTCATACGATGTTACAGTTCTAGGTCGCTGCAAGGGCTGTCAGGGCTGTTGCGTGCAATCGTTACACCACTCTCCCATCACCAAATCAATACAGGCCTACTGGTATCCTCAAGACTGCAACAAGACTCATCGCCCCTATGCAGTGTCAGGATAAACTCAAGGTCACTACAGAGGGCTCATCACCAATCAGTGTAGGCCGACAACAAAAATATAGTGTCTCATACCACCATAATCTGATCAGAGTAGGGTACTCACTGGTCACTACGGGGAGGTTTGTGGCCCCAACGTAGGCCGATAGTATGACCACGATGTCCAATACTACCATGCCTGGCTAATGAGTCTTAGGGGATCACGGTACCACGATTAACGGGAGTTTCACTGGTAAGCTCGGTGTCTTAGATTCAAAAAGTAGCAACCAAACATGGTAAACAAACATCGGTTAATCGAGATAGTTGATAAGTTCAACTAGGCTAAGCGCACATTGAGTTGAACGACATGGAATGCATAAGCACTCCGTGTGGCCTAACCACTGTCGAACATCCCAAGTACGACTCAGATTCATTAAACTCATCCTCTGTTGCGAAAACGACCTCAACCACTATTTACAGAACGATTACCAATTACTTGGACTGTAGCACAACCCCAATCATATACAAATTCAATAACAGGCATATGAGGCATATCCTACAATCATGTGGACATTCATGAAGTATAACTTAAATGTAAATACATTACATGGAGAAAATCATATACATAGTTAATACAAATAATCTAAGTTACACAATGCATGGAGGAAATCATATACTCAAGTATTGTGATTGAGATTCATATCTCAACAGCCTTAGCAATCACATTTTTACTAACTACTAACTCACTTAGGCATTTATACAAACACTTATATTACACTATTCAACATACATTACGTATGTCAACCATATCACATATTAGAGCAAATCCCTTTGCCAAAGAGTTGTCACATACATAACAATCATGTAATAATGACAATTAATCATGGCAATCATAGTATCAAATTCCTTACGCATACAAATATGTCAACAAACATATATTAGACATGTTATCATATATAGGTAATTCGCCCATGAATCACATAATAGTGAGATGAGTCACATAGAGGAAACTGTAACTATGCATGAGGGGATTGAGGATCGCATGTCAACGTCCTCATTAAATACATTACAACGTGTATTTTCTCATTCAGGCATTTTATCAAACACTTAGGCTACACTTACTAAATGCATATCGTATGTTGGTATATCACGTATTTGACCAAATCCTTTCACTAGGGAGTTGCCCCATAAATCACTTGTATATACCCATGATGGATAATCATGACATGCATGAATCCGGGTTCCATAATCATTTAAAAATTTTCACAAACACGTGGGCTACACACTTTAACATATTTGGCGTATATTGGCCGTGGCGTTATTTAGGGCAAGTCTTTTCACTAAGGAGTTGTCACACATGTAACAAGCATATATTCATGGTAAATAATCATGTTAAACACAAAGCCAAATTCTATACATATACAGGTATTCCAACAAATACATAGAATACGCAAACTATACATTTTCCATACGTATTCATAAAGCAAAACAAATAACATGTTAGACATGTGAAATAGCATCCACGTCAGTAATAAATTATTAACTGATATTGAAAGTCTTGAAAACCATAATGTAAACGTATATAGTCCGCACCTTTAACCAGAAAATGTGAAATGGATATGATTCAGATGATAAGTCTTCGTCAACGGCGGATTGACAACCTAGGGCATGAATATAGGTTAGTTACAACAACACTTAACTATTCTAAGCTCCAAAATAGGTTAGGGTTAGGATTTCTTACCCAAGAATGGAATCAAAAATGCCGGAATAGCGATACGGATAGGTGGATTAGGCACGTAGTAAAGCGGGGAAGAATCCCAGGAAGAATCACCAACTTCTCTCTCACTTTCTCTCTTTTCTCTCTTTTCTCTCTCTTAATTTGGCCAGGGTTTGAAATTCGTATGGGACTTATGAGAGAGGGTTTAAGGCCTTTTTATAAGCCCAAAAGCGATGGAAACAGACTTAGGGCTAAGGTATACTTAGGTTATAACCAAATCAGGTCTGTTCCGATCCAACGGAGCACTTCTGGAGTCCTGTTACTAAATGCGGTCGGACTTAAGCTCTCTAATATTGGATCTAGGTCAGGAAAATTTTTTAGTCCGGTCAAGTTTTCAGATCGACCGTGGCGGACTAGTTTCAATTCAACGGTTACGGGAACTCGATCAGAGCTACAAGTACTATGACATGTAAGGGCCACCTATCCTGATCCGAGGGTGAATTTGGGTCGGAATCTAATAGTCAGAACACTTAAAAATAACGTGTAAGTGAACCGTTCCAGATTACTTTAAAATGTATTTAATTTTCTAAAAATCTTCGCTTTCTCTCTCTCTTCACTCCAGACTCAAGGAAACAGTCTCAGGACATCGTTTGGCCTTAATTTTTGACGTGATAGTCAAGTCCAACTAGGCGGTCATAATGGACTAAGTTCATCACTAACAGACTTTTGACGTGCGGTCTAGGTCCGATACGAAGTTTCACAATGCTCCCAAGAGCAACTGGGTTTAGAGATTGATCCTAGGTTTCTAGATAACATAGCGTTAGTATTCTTACTCATTTTGGGTCTTGTATTTCATATTAAAATTGGTTCAAGTTAATTCTACTGAGTATTCAGTTTGGTACTTAACCAAATTCTACCCTAATGATGGCAGAATACGGTCCTAGGGCCATTCTATGCCCCATTTTGGATACTTATAGTTATCATATTATTTTAATTATTTCTCTAGTGGTTCATAATCAAGTTTAACCTATCTCCACCAAATTTCATAAGATTTCAAGTTGTAGAAAAATTTTAAAAATTCCCGAAGCAGCAGCTGTCCAACAAGTGATTTTCATACAATTATCACAACGTCCTACTTTAAACTATATTAAATATTTTATTGTATTTTTCACATATTTTTATATAAAACTAGACTAATTTAGATTCAATATGATTTTTGAATCACCTAAATTGGAGTTATAAATAAGGAGATATGATTTTTCAAAGTTGGGTAAAATGCGTAGAAAATGAGCTGCCTGACCGCTATTCGGCGAGGACCTCGCCGGTCACTAACCAAATTGGTGAGGTCTCACCCTAGGGGTGATGTCCTCACCCCCCGGGGATGCCAAAAATATATGGGACCCACCTTGGATCCCCCCAAATTGAGTCGTTTGGGCCCACGAGTCCGTCGAGGCATTTATCGAGTCTCGTTTGCAAACCAGAATGAGCTACATGACGTACAATATATGATTTTGGGGTAGAAGAAACTAATCCATCCAAATAACCTATCTATATCATGAGATTCTAATAAAACCATACTTAAAATCTCATTTTATGTATGTATGAACCATTTATAGTAAGTTTTAGTTTAAGTATAGTTCTTCACCTTTTAAACTTTAAGATTTGTGCCTAATATGAAGGTACTTAGAGAAATTTGAAGAATGAGGTGGTGAAAGGTGAGAATTTGAAGAAAATGGGTTGAAAAGTGATTTCTTTAGCTTTAGAATTGAGTTATGAGAAGTTACCAAGGTGTTTTGGTTGACCCATTGCCTAAGGACATCTAACTCCAGGTTGGCAAAAATTCGGGGTATTATAATCTACCCCCCTTAAAAATAATTTCGTCCCCGAAATTGGCTAAGGATAATGAGTAAGGATTCTATTATTCCTTTTGCCTAAACTTTACTGATTCAAGTTAATATATATGGTGGGGTATATACATCTATACTAGTCTGGCGCATTTTTGTCTATCCTCCTTAAAATTTACTCTTTATCTCTTGCTTATACCCTGATGGTTGGCTACAATTGATTTCTTTATCTATTTAAAGTCTTGACAACGATTCTCATCTACTTAGAGTAAGATATATGTTTTTAATGGTTGACCAGTATGGAGAGATGGTTGTAGTGAACTTGATCTCGATATATTGATCATCTACCTGACCAGGGTAGAAGGCTCATCATATTCCTCCTAGTCCTGGTAGATCCTGTTCTTCTGCTCGGTCAAAGTAGTGAGTCCAATGGTAGTCTCCTAGGATTGACAAATGGGTCAAGCCGTGAATGCTTCGCCATTGTATATTTCAATAACTTTGTATAATCAGATTACTCCAAAGCTTAGGAAATTCTCATCACTAAAAGGTTCCAATTTCCTATTTATAAGGTTGATCTTTGGGTCTTGGTCTAAGGGAGTCCTCGTTTGAATCTATATCCAAGGTAGGGGTTAATATGCACCCTAATAGATCATCCTAAAAGGATTTCTAATCGTAGAGAGTTGGCTAAGACTTCTATTATGTTCGTATTTAACGAGTAGATTTATGGATACACTAACCTTCGCTCGCTCCCACTGTTAGGCATATGATTTAATACGAATGAGTTCAACACTTAAACCCTAATTATTTCCCTATAAAGACTTCAGTATTGACATTCTAAGGAAGGTTCAAATCCTATTTACTAACCTAACCTTACGTATAACCTGAATCAATTTCTTTGATCCTGGGCCAGTGGGGAAGGGGCCAACCACGCTTCTGCTGCGTTATTCTAACCCAACGGTTGTATTAGTTGACCTAACTAGATTGGGCTCATAATGTTCTAACCCCCTTAAAAATTATTTCTACTCTCAAAGCTCAAGAATCTATATCTCGATCTATATGTCAGAACGAGGTGTAATTTAGGACCTATCCTTGACATGAAATGGGAAACAACCTCTCATTACATTGGTCTTCCTTTGTTAATGATGTGTTCTATGGCATTGGTACCTATGCTTGTAGGAATGAGTCTAATCTCTATTGTGGTTGATTCCAGGGACAGGTGTGAATTGGTGGCAAGATGTCTAATTCTAGCCAAGAAGGACTCTTACTACGGTCCCGACTTACCCTCTTTAAGAACATAATATGATCTATACATTATTAGCACATAAGGAAGTTGGACAAAGCAGGTTGACGGGCAAACTATCTCTCTAAGTTCATAAGCACAATATATATGCCAGAATAGTCTGCAATTTGAGACCTAATTCTTAACTATCTATTGCCATTGAGACATTTCTAGAGTCTAAAAAGATAACTTTCTATCGGCTGTAGGTTCTTGACACTCCTCAAAGACAATGTAATAAAATTTTGGTTATAGGTGGTCGGGCCAACACGGAAGAAAAGTTATGTAGTGGGTCTGAGCCGGATACAAAGACTTTCTGCCTAGCTAGGACAGAAAATTTACCGTATCGGTTCTTAATCCTAGTCGATGCCGATCTTCTACTTGATCAGAGCATTGGATTTATTGGTAACCACTAGGATTGAGAATTCGATTCAAACCACGAATACTTCGCTTATATATAGTTTCTCTACTCCGTGTCCCCGATTGTACTAAGTCCTTGGGAGGGCAATTTTAAGGGGCGTGCTAGTTTGACCTAAGTTCAATCTGAGAGATATACAAGTTTCCCTATGCATGAATAGTCTCTAAATCGAAACAACTTTCCTAAGAGTTATTAAAGATGCCTTTGAGTATTACGGGGATCTATCGAAGGAATGAAGTTCTACTGTAACCAAATCAAACCTATTATTCCTTAGCATATTCAGTTTTTACACTGCTTAATACAACTAGTAGCCTAGTCTGTAACTCACTAGCTGTAATCCAAAGTCTAAGCTTATACGCTAGATGGTTTCATACCATTTCTACTACAGGGAATTGTTCTATCGCTTAGGGTCAAGATTGTCTAATTGAAATTGGATTTCTTATATCGTCAGCTCTTTCAAAATCTAGGAGTACTAATTCTAGGTCCAAAACTCTAGATGTCCTAGCACTAGATGGTCACTGTTTATGGACTGAGCTACTGTGTTTGGTCTCGCCTGATGGTAAGGCATAAAGATCGAGAAGATGACTATAACTAGCTCATAAAGAGCAATGGAAAATGAAGAAAATGAAGGGAAGGGCTGAGATCTTTGGGTCTCCATGTATTTGGACCTGATATGGGAGTGTAAAGGGTCTAATGAAAGGGAAAGAAGAGGAAGAACAGTAAAGGAGGATGGGTTAGAGGACTTACACGAATTTGAGACTTAAATGGGAGATGTGAGAGCTCAAATCAAAGAAAATGGAAGGAGTAGGTGATGGGTATGGCTGAGGACGGTAGAGGAATGTGAACCTTGAAGAAAAACAAGAAAAAGAGAGATTGAAATGGCGATTTGAAGAAGAATAAAGCAGTTTTGAAGAAAAGGGAAAGTATGGGAGGGTGGTTTGTGAAGGAAGTAGTAGAATGGAGATAAAATAGGAGTCGAACCCTGTACCATAGGGTCCCACTAGACCCCAAACACGATCAGCTCGGATGGCCCAGCCCGTACGACCCACTGACCGGCGAGGCCCTCGCTAACCTCTGGACTAACTGGTGAGGGCTCGACCGCCTAGAACTTGATCGTTTGGCCCCCTCTTTCGATTTGAGCCGTTTCGGGTCATTTCGGAACTAATCTCATCTTGATTCACTATTACCGATTTCTAACAATTGAAATTGAATAAAATGCGGTCTATACCTGTCAATTGACGGTCTAGAAGTGATTTGGGGTCGACATGTGTGATCAGGAGTATGCACAGACTCGATCTCGGCGATCACTTTCAGTAAACTTTCGCCAAAAGATAACCTGAGAGTCCTAATTCTGTTTCTAGATTATTCTCGCACCCTCATACACTATAGTGGCGTCAACGTGCATTGTGTGACCCTAACCCAGGTCCATATTAATCCAGATCATGCTCTGATACCATCTTATAATGCCCTGAAAATCGGGGGTCAAGCATAACTCAGCTCCCGAGTTCCAGAACATCACTTATGCAGCATTTTTGATGATGGATGAATGTTATCAGCATTAGGGCATAAAACATGTGGTAAATTAAGCTAAAACAGCAAACATAAATCAGGGACAATCTGAAAACACGAGCGGAAGACTGAGGTACATATATAAATCAACATAAGTCCCCAAGATATGTATGCTCTGTCAGGTCATAATTATAAGACGTGTCTTAAAATACATATATCAAAATAGGATAAATCACTACCAACATAGCCCTGAATCCCCATCAATCAGGGCGTTGTTCACATAAACCCGCCTGAGAACAGCATATAGGAGAAATCCTCCTTATTATCAAAAAGACCAGCTCTGCCTCGCAAGCATCGCCACCATCTGAAACTAAAACAGGGACTGGTTGGTGTGTACAACACCGTCTCGTAACATGGGAGTGAGTGATTAACTCAGTGAAAACTATACAGTAAATGTTAACATGTTATCAATTCAATCAAGCAGTAATGATAAAGCAGTATAATCAAATAGGTCCTAGATACTCTTGTTAATGCAAGGATGATATGAAGGAATGATGCATGCCCTCACCACAATCCCCTCTGCGACATCATCTAACAATCGAGGCATGAATCACTTCCTCAGTGCTCTATCACCAACCCCGTTAGCACATGCAATGCGATGATATGAACATGCTTACCAAGTTCTTATTAGTCCTTTTCATACAGCAGGATTGGGAAGCTAAGACACCTCTCTTGTATCAATTCCAAACGTTGATCCGTTCTAGGGTCGTCAGTCCTAGGGATTCTCATACGATGTTACGGTTTTAGGTCACTGCGAGGGCTGTCAGGATTGTTGCGCGCAATCATTACACCACTCCCCCATCACCAAATCAATACAGGCCTACTTGTATACTCAAGACTGCAACAGGACTCGTCGCCCCTATGTAGTGTCAGGATAAACTCAAGGTCACTACAGAGGGCTCGTCACCAATCAATGTAGGCCGACAGTAAGAATATAGTGTCCCATACCACCATAATCTGCTCAGAGTAGGGTGCTCACTGATCACTACGGGGAGGTTTGTGGCCCCAGCGTAGGTCGACAGCACGACCATGGTGTCCCATACCACCATGCCCAGCTCATGAGTCTTAGGGGATCACGGTACCATGGTTAACGAGAGTTTCACTAGTAAACTCAGTGTCTTAGATTCAAACAATAGCGACCAAACATGGTGAACAAACATCGGGCAATCGGGTTAGTTGATAAGTTCAACTAAGCCAAGCGCACGTTAAGTTGAACGACATGGAATGCATAAGCACTCTGTGTGGCCTAACCACTGTCGAACATCCCAAGTATGACTCAGATTCATTAAACTCATCCTGTGTGGCGAAAACGACATCAACCACTATTTATAGAATGATTACCGATTACCTGGACTGTAGCACAGCCCCAATCACATACAAATTCCATCATAGGCATATGAGGCATATCCTACAATCATGTGGACATTCATGAAGTATAACTTAAATGTAAATACATTACATGGAGGAAATCATATACACAGTTAATACAAATAATCTAAGTTACACAATGCATGGAGGAAATCATATACTTAAGTATTGTGATTGAGATTCATATCTCAACAACCTTAGCAATCCCATTTTTACTAACTACTAACTCACTTAGGCATTTATACAAACACTTAGATTACACTATTTAACATAAATTACGTATGTCGACCATATCACATATTAGAGTAAATTCCTTTGCCAAGGAGTTGTCGCATACATAACAATCATGTAATAATGACAATTAATCACAGTAATCATAGCATCAAATTCCTTACGCATACAAATATGTCAACAAACACATATTAGACATGTTATCATATATAGGTAATTCGCCCATGATCACGTAGTAGTGAGATGAGTCACATTGAGGAAACTGTAACTATGCATGAGGGGATTGAGGATCGCATATCAACGTCCTCATTAAATACATTACAACGTGTATTTTCTCATTCAGGCATTTTATCAAACACTTAAGCTACACTTACTAAATGTATATCGTATGTTGGTATATCACGTATTTGACCAAATCCTTTCACTAGGGAGTTGCCCTATAAATTACTTACATATACCCACGACGGATAATCATGGCATGTATGAATCCGGGTTCCGTATTCATTTAAACATTTTCATAAACAAGTGGGCTACACACTTTAACATATTTGGCGTATATTGGCCATGGCGTTATTTAGGACAAGTCCTTTTGCTAAGGAGTTGTCACACATGTAACAAGCATATATTCACGGTAAATAATCATGTTAAACATAAAGCCAAATTCTATACATATACAGGTATTCCAACAAATACATAGAATACGCAAACTATACATTTTCCACATGTATTCGTAAAGCAAAACAAACAACACATTAGACATGTGAAATAGCATCCACGTCAGTAATAAATCATTAACTGAGATTAAAAGTCTTGAAAACCATAACCTAAACGTATATAGTCCGCACCTTTAACCAGAAAATGTGAAATGGATATGATTCAGATGATAAGTCTTCGTCAACGGCGGATTAACAACCTAGGGCATGAATATAGGTTAGCTACAACAACACTTAACTATTCTAAGCTCCAAAATAGGTTAGGGTTAGGATTTCTTATCCAAGAATGTAATCAAAAATGCCGGAATAGCGATACGGATAGATGAATCAAAAATGTCCTCACCTCCCGGGGATGCCGAAAATATATGGGACCCACCTTGGATCCCCCCAAATTGAGCCGTTTGGGCCCACGAGTCCGTCGAGGCATTTATCGAGTCTCGTTTGCAAACCGAAATGATCTACGCGACATACAATATATGATTTTGGGGTAGAAGAAGCTAATCCATCCAAATAATCTATCTACATCATGAGATTCCAAGAATTCCATAGTCAAAATCCCATTTTATACATGTATGAACTATTTATAGTAAGTTTTAGTTTAAGTATAATTCTTCACCTTTTAAACTTTAAGATTTGTGCCTAATATGAATGTACTTGGAGAAATTTGAAGAATGAGGTGGTGAAAGGTGAGAATTTGAAGGAAATGGGTTGAAAAGTGATTTCTTTAGCTTTGGAATTGAGGTATGAGAAGTTACCAAGGTGTTTTGGTTGACCCATTGCCTAAGGACGTCTTACTCCAGGTTGGTAAAAATTCGGAGTTTTACACAGGTACACACCATATCACAAGTACAAGCAACCCATCCCTTTCCCCTTTTCAAAGTCAACTCTCTCTCTCTCCACCCATCCCTTTCTTACAACTTCACTCTCCACCCATCCCTTTCTTACAACTCCATCACTCCACCCATCACCCATCACACATCACTCCATCTCTTTTTCATCCCATCACTTCTCTCTCTCTCATTTCTCCAACCTCCCAAGCAACACCCAACGTCCAAGCTCTCTCTCGCAAATCTAAGTGTGGCCCACTTTCCCACTCATTCATCGCCCATCTCAACCATTTATTCATCATCTACCTCTATCAAAATTGAAGGCAAGGAGCATAGGAGTCTAAGGAGGTAAAGAAGGAGGCCGATAGGTGGGTGATCCACTGTTGATTTTTTATTTAATGGCCCACTTGTGATGGGACCCATTTTGATTTATGTGTTGTAATCATATGAGGGGCCCATTGTGGCGGGGTCCCTCCACTACACCAATCTCTCTCCCTCTCTCTCTTTCTCCTTTTCTTTTGGTGATGTTGATGATGAGAGTGACCCACTTATGACATGTATATTATATTCATATCGTCCGTTTTGGGACGTGTGGACCCCACCGTGATGAATGGATTAGATCCACACCATCCATCTGAGTACCATGTATAAGTGGGGCCACCTCTATATATATGTGGATGGTGGGCCACGAGTACATGAACCCCACCTTGATGAAGGTATTGCATCCATACCTTGGACGTCCAGCAATCTCTGCTACTGGACTGTGTAAGGGAAAACACTCTAGCAGCTTTCATAAAATTTTAAAGAGAGAGAGAGAGAGAGGAGTTAATATTTAAATTTTATATATATATATATATATATATATATATATATATATATATATATATATATATATATATCATAGCACGTTGAGGTGGGCCACACATGTGGACCCACCATCATATGTGTAATAAGTCCCTACCATCCAAAACGTCTAGAGAGTCTGGACGGTAGGTACTTTAAGCTATGAATATATGTATTATATTATTATATGTTTTGTTATATATTATACTATATTATATTATATATATATACATGCACAAGTATATTATACACACACAAACACACACACATATATATAAGAGAGAGAGAGAGAGAGTGAGGGAAGTGGGGTGGCCCACGTACCTAGGACCCACCTAACGAGCAGAGTGGTTGGTGTCCTCACTCCTGTGGGCCCCACATTGATGGATCCAAACCAGCCGTCCATCTGGCACACCACATGTGCCCCACCTTGATGTATTATGCTACCCACGCCATCCATCCAAATTTCGTGGGACCCACCTCTTTTTATGAGATCTGCACCGTCTAGATGGGTCTGGACGGTGAGTATGGGCAGTGCTGCCACCATGCAGGTATATGTAATATATAATATATAATATATTAATAAGATTATATTGGTGGGCCACTACGTGAACCGCACCATGATGTATGGTTATATCTGCATCGTCCAGTTGTTGGACGGTGCAGCAAGCATGATTCCAGATCATCCATCCATTTGACGACCAGCCCACCATGATGCATGTGTTGTGTCCCTACCGTCCATCCGTTGACGAATGGCCCCACCATGATGTATGTAGATATCCACACCGTCTGTCCATTCTACCGAACTGGTGGGCCACACGTGTGGACCCACCTTGGGAAGTAGATTGGTCGGGGTATCTCACACCAGCCATATAGTTGTTGTACTGACGCTAGCAAGTTCCGTGGGTCCTACCTGTTTCATCCACGCCGTCTATCTATGGGACCCACCATGATGCAAGTATTATATCCAAACCGTCCAACCATTTTCAAATATCATTTTACGACATAGGTGAAAGAATGAGTCAGATCAAATGTTCAAGCGGACCCCCACCATTGAAAATTTATAAGGACAGTGACATCCTCCGTTCAAACTTCTTAGGAGCCACAGTAGTTTACACTCAAACTGATATTTGGTTTTCACTTCATTTATCTCTATGTTAACTTATGAATAGGTCGAATCTCAAAATACATAAGGGTGGGCCTGACTTGTGTATATGAGGCCCATTGGTGTGGCCCGAGGACGCGACCCACTTGATGTATACGAGGCCCACTAGTGCGGCCCATGTGATATGGCCCACTTGATATGTATGAGGCTCATATGATGTATTCAAGGCCCATGGGCAAGGCACATTGGTGTGGCCCATGGACGCGATCCACTTGATGTATATGAGGCCCACTGGTGTGGCCCATGTGATATGGCCCACTTGATATGTGTGAGGCCCATATGATGTATTCAAGGCCCATGGGCGAGCACATTGTGATGTATTCGAGTCCCATGGGCATGGCCCAATGTGATGCATATGTGGCCCATGAGTAAGGTCCATGGCGATGTATAATAGGCCCTTGTGTGGGGCCATGGGCCCACCATACGTATGGCTCTTTGTGGACCACTCCTTGGGAGCGATGTTGGTTAAATGTCCATATTGATGGGTAATTATGGTTTAACGTCCACATTGTGACCTTCCCTTAGGCTTTGTTTAACTAATTGTCGAGGCCGATTATCAAGGTCGATTCTGATTGTTTAGGCCGATTGTCGAGGCCAATTATCAAGGCCGATTCCAACTGATTCTAATTGTATAGGCTAATTGTTGAGCCCGGATATCGAGGCCGATTATCGATGTTGATTATCGATGTCGTTATTGATATCGATTATGAGTTTGTGACAGCATAGCATCATAATACCTATACCTTGGAGCCCACCTTGTGTATATATTGGGCCCCATAAGGAAGTCCAGTTTATTGCGCAATAAAGAGGGTAAGGAAGCCCACTTATTGCACTTAGACTTGGATTTGCCCTCGATGGGGGATATTGTGACACTCCATCACTGTCATCACATATGGGCTAGTGCACGTGAGTAGACACTGAGTGGTCGGGGCATGAGGACCTGAGCAAGCTACCAGTGATTGACAAGCTACTATGCATACAGTGAAGGCAGAACATTGTCCCACATAGGAAGTATTGTCCTATGTTGAGGTGGTTATAAGTTGGATTCTTTCTTTAACTATCATGACGTGTTTAAATTAGTGAGCTTATCTTGATATTTGAACTAGATCCAGCGTTCTTCTGTGGACCCCCATCATTTGTTATGATAGATGATTGATTAAAGCAGATGCAATTGGGTTGAGATGTTTATAGGACTCCTTGTGAGACGGAGTTATCCCCACATGATCGAGCGATACGCGCAGGTTTGATGTATGGCCTAGATGAGGTTGACGGTATTCGTGGCTCTTTAGGATTTGCATATTGCATTGCATCATAGGCATCTAATATTTGGTTATCTATGATTCCGTATTTGTACAGCCGATTTGAATAGCGTATTCTGTTATTGAATGATTCATGGACTTATCAGTATATTTCTACTTACTCTGATATCGTATGATTTATGAACTTACCAGTATTTTTGATATTGTATGATTTATGGGCTTTTCAGTATTTCTGCTTACTCTGGTTACTTTGATATTATTTACTTGGCACTTACCTAGTACACCCACTTTCACCACCCATTAAGCTTTCTATAAGCTTATGCAGGATAGATGCATGCAGGTGGCATTAGGTTATAGCAGTGTTAAGCTTAGAGCATGCAGCGGATCTCTGGAGCTTTGATTTTTGATACATGTATTTCCCTTTTAGCATTGTATTCAAATGATTATATTAGTGGATATATGATGATGATGTTGCGTTTGTAATTTGGGTAAACTTGTGGTTATGCTTCTTACGAGATAAATAAATGTTGAAAAATCCTCCTTGTAGGATCCCAGGATCGGAATCTAGAGTATGGGTGCTCAGAGCAAAGAATGGGGTACTACGGAGGCTGTCGGCACCGGATTCGATAATCAGGAATTTTGTGAGCCCAATTTTTGTGTAACATCCCGAAAATCGGGGGGGTCGAGCAAAAACCCAACTCCCGAGTTCCAAAATGTTATTTATGCAACATAGATATGTATGATTGAATGTTGTCTGTGATAATGTATTAAACATGAGTGAGATTAAGCTAGAACCGCATATCATACTCCAGAGACAGTTAAATTAACCAGCGGAAGTCTGTAATAGTATGTATAACCTATATAAACTGTTGTATGTCTCCAGAGTGTGAACATGTTACCAGGTTATACACATACATGTGTACTCCAAAAGTAGATGAAACGAATATACATGAGTGCTCTAAAAATATAAAATGACAAATGTCAAAGTATCTAATCAACCTCCCTGTAATCCCGTCGATCAGAACACGATAAAGGAGGGATCCTCCTCATCATCATCAAGTCCGGCTCTGCCTCACAGGCCGCGCCATCATCTGCAATCACAAAAAGGTCTGGTGGGTGTCCGGAACACCGTCCCGTAACGTGGGAGTGAGTAGCTAACTCAGTGGAATAATAGAACAAAGATTAACATGTTATCAAATCAATCATGCGATAATAGTAACGCAGTAAATCAAACAATCCTAATACTGTTGTTAATGCAATTATGATATGACGTGATGTATGCCCTCACCGACGATCACCCTCATGCGGCAACATCTTACGACCGCGGCATGCCACACTCCCTAGAGTGCTCCACATCTTCCAGGCACATGCAATGCTATGGTGGTATGATTTTCAAGTTATTATTAGTCCATTCAAACAGCAGGATTGGGAAACTAAGGTACTTCCCTTGTATCAATCCCAACACAGATCCTGTCTAGGGTCGTCACTCCTAGTAATCTCATACGATGTATATTTCGTAGGTCGCTGCAAGGGCTGCCAGGGCTGTTGCACGCACTCGTTGCTCCGTTCCCCCATCACCTTATCAATACAGGCCTACCGTACTCTATTGCAACGGAAGGGTCGTCGCCTCCCGTGGACTCAGAATACGCTCGCGGTCACTACAAAGGGCTCGTCGCCTGATCAGTGTAGGCCGACAGCTAGAATATAGTGTCCCATACCACCATAATCTGCTCACGAGTCTAGGTGCTCACTGGTCACTACGGGGAGGTTTGTGGCCCCAGCGTAGGCCGACAGCTCGACCACGGTGTCCCATACCACCATGCCCGGCTCATGAGTCTTTGTGGATCAAGGTACCATGGTTAACAGGGTTTACAATGGTAAGTTCAGTACCCTAGGTTCAAGCAGTTATGACTCATACAAGGTGAACATACATCGGCCAGTCGGGTTACTTGA
Source organism: Magnolia kwangsiensis (assembly GCA_037074715.1). NCBI lineage: Eukaryota > Viridiplantae > Streptophyta > Magnoliopsida > Magnoliales > Magnoliaceae > Magnolia > Magnolia kwangsiensis. Next base: position 79,085,962 of record CM073580.1, on the reverse strand, counting down.
CGGGCTCGACTAGCGCGATCGCATCTCAAGTCGAACGACATGAAGTGCGTAAAACACTTCGCGTGGCCTAACCACTGCCGCCAACTCTAAACACGAATCACGTTCATCGACGCGTCGCTCGTGGCTATGACCAGTCAGCCACGAATTCGCTCGGTTACCGACTGCCTGGACTAAGTCTAGTCCCACACATCTATGAAATCACATCAACAATATATGCAAAGGTATTGGAATTGAAATACAATCATGTGAGCATGTTAACATATGTTATAACATTCAACTTAAGCAAATCTTCAAACACCTACATTCCATGCATGTAATGGAATCACGCATATGGTCAACATATAGGAAATCATTTAGGTCAGCATATTAATCAAGAAATCATTCTCAAACTACTACATAACATCATTTAATTCAATACATACTAGTACAAGCATTTATACAAATACATACACTACACACTTAAGTCTACATATAGTATGTCGACCCAAAGTGCGCAACTAGGCGAATCTCTTCGCCAAACTGATTATGCAAGCATTCCTAACTCTCTAATGCGGCAACAAACCATGTCAATCACGTCAGCAAAATATGCATGTAGACCGTACTTCCTACAAATGACTAAAATGCCCTAAATCTCATATTCTTCGTTAATTTACGAAACAGGAAACGGAGAGCATTTTGTACATGTCAAACGGCGATGCCGTCAAGAATCTACTATTAAACGACATTGAAAGCGTTGGGAACCGTCAATCAAAGCGTCTAAAATCCTCACCTTATGTCTTGTAGACTCGGAAATTGAAACGGAGCGTATACGCTTCGTCTACGGCGAATAAGGAACCTAATACACGAGATCCATAAGCTACATCGCTATGGAAACAAAGGAAACTCAAATCAGTAACTATTTAGGGTACTTTCTTACCTAGAAAAGCGGAGAAATCACCGGCAACGTGATTGAGTTGCGTTGCTTAGGCACTTGCAACAGGTAGCACAAGCGGCAAGGAATTCTCCTCCAATCTCTCTCACAAACTCTCACCTTTTCTCTCTCCCAATCTAGGGATTTTTACAAATTCGGATGGGAGAGAGGAGTGAGGGTTTCAACCCCTTTTATAAGCCTAAACATGCCCAAAATAGGCTCCAAGTCAAGGTATACTTAAAGTATATCCAAATCGGGGCTGTTTCGGTCCAAAAGAGCATTTCTGGAGGTCCCCTGGCCAGATGCGGTCGGACTTAAGCTCATGCATACTGGATCTAGCACGCATCAAGTTTTCAGACCGATAGGGTTCCCAGATCGCACGTGGCGGTCCAATTTCAGTTCAACGGTCATCGCACCTAGATCAAGTCTACAAATCTCGTGATATGAAATAGAAATTTTTCCTGATCCGAGGGTACAATTTGGCTGAATTCTGACGGTCAGAATGCTCAATACTGATGCGTCAAGTTGTGTGCCAGATTTGAATTTTAAAATTACAACTATACCCTATTCTCACTCTCTTCACTCCAGGCTCAATGAAATAGCCTCAGAATGTCAGTTGGACTTGATTTTCGAAACGATTGCCAAGCCCAGCTAAGTGGTCATAACGGTCTAAGATGGTAGGTATCGGACTTTCGACGCGCGGTCTAGATCCAATACAAAGTTTCAAAGAGGTCCAGAGAACAAACCTGCTCAGAGTTTGGTCCGAGGTTTTAGAGCATTATAGCACCATTGGTTCCACTCGCTTTGGGCCTTGTAGAACGTATTTAAAGTAATCAGGGACTGTTTTCCAGCCACTCCAACGTTGCGCTAGCTATCTTATGCTTAGTTTCTAAAGAAATTTATCCTAAGTGGTTTCTTTGGCTATGGAATTGGGTTCTGAACGATTTTTCAGGTGTTTTAATTGACCCACTGCCTAAGGACGTCAAATCCCAGGTTAGCCAAAATCCGGGGTGTTACATTTTGGGTTTGGAGCGTTACATGTGTTGTCTCAAGGGAATTAGAGAGATTAAGGCGCGAAAGATGGTCAGTCACTACGTTCTCTACTCCCCTTTTATCTTTAATTTTTAAATCAAATTCTTTGAGTAGAAGGATCCATCTTATCAGGGGGGGCTTAGTATCATTTTTAGCAGGAAGATATTTGAGTGCCGCATGATCTGTGTAAATAATGACCTTAGATCCGATTAAGTAGGACCTAAATTTGTCCAAAGCAAACATTACGGCTAAGAGTTCCTTTTCCATAGTAGAGTAGTTCACTTGGGCAGGATTTAGAGTCTTACTTTCATAATGAATAACGTATAGCTTCTTTTCTTTACTCTGGCCTAAAACCGCCCTAAGAGCATAATCAGACACGCTGCACATAAGTTCAAATGGAAGGCTTCAGTCGGGTGGTTGGATGATAGGCGTAGTGGTCAACATGCCCTTAGGGCGTGTTTAGTTGGGCGCTGGATATGGGATTAAGATGTTTTACGAGAGTTATACTATTTACATCCCATCCCCTTTTCTGTTTGGGACGACAAGATAAAAACCATTCCACTGTACCCTCGTAAACAGCGCATGGATTCTGCCAATCCCGAGATATAGGTTTTCACCACTGTATAGGGCCCACCAAGATATCAATGAGATATCTATGCCCTCCATCATTTTCACCTGCCTACATTCGGCCATGAAGTTGTTTTGAGGCAGCTATAAAGCAATGAGTGGGGCACACCATGAGAAGCAGTGACAATGTAAACCCATCCATTTATGACCATCCAAACACCCTGCTGGATATCCCATAGGCTATCCCAAACCCATGGGATCAACAGACAAACACTGACACCACCATCATTACCTTAAAAACCATTCCATCCCACCTAATCCCATGGGATCGGTCCGGCCAAACATGCCCTAAGCTTAGTAAAAGCTTCCTATCATTGTTTAATCCAGTCGTATGGTGCATCCTTTTGAAGTAGATTACATGGAGGACGAGAGATGAGACTAAAGTCCTTTATGAATCGTCTGTAAAACCCAACATGTCATAAGAAGGATTGCACGTCTCGTATGTTCTTGGGTGGAGGTAGGTTAGAGATAAGATCGATTTTAGCCTTATTAACCTCGACTCTTTTGGACAAGATGATATGTCCAAGGACAATTCACTTACTAACCATGAAATGACACTTTTCCCAATTAAGTACTAAGTTCTTTTCTTCACATCTTTTTAACACACTTTTAAGACTCTCTAAGCACTCACTGAAAGATGGACCGAAGACAGAGAAATCATCCATGAAGACCTCTAGATATTGCCCCACCATGTCAAAAAAGATACTCATCATATATCGCTGAAAGGTGATAGGGGCATTACATAGTGCAAATAACATCCTTCAGTAAGCAAAGGTGTTATAAGGACATGTAAACGTAGTCTTTTCCTGATCTTCAGGGGCTATCTCTATCTGATTATAACCCAAATACCCATCAAGGAAATAGTAATAGGAATGACCATCTAACCTTTCCAAGATCTGATTAATGAAGGGCAAAGGAAAGTGGTCCTTCCTCATGACGATATTCAACTTCCTGTAGTCAATGCACATTCTTCAACCAATAGTAACTCTAGTTGGCATGAGTTCGTTGTTAACATTGGCTACGATAGTGATTCCAGACTTCTTGGGAACTACTTGAGTTGGACTTATCCATTGACTATTGGATATAGGGTATATGATACCCACATCCAATAGTTTAAAAACCTTAGCTTTAACAACTTCCTTTATGTTTAGATTTAATCTACATTGTGGTTGCCGAGAAGTTTGCTCATTATCTTTAAGATAAATGCGGTGAGTACAAATCGAAGGGTAAATTCCCTTGAGGTCCTCAATCGTCCATCTAAGGGCTCCCTTATACTCAATGAGAGTGGATATAAGCATACTCTCCTGTTCTTTCTCTAGGTGGCCAGAAATCACCACCGGGTATGTCTCATCTTGACCTAAATAGACATATTTCAAATCAGAGGGCAAAGATTTTAGGTCAAGCTTCGGTGCCTTAAGGTTAGATGGCAAAGGCACTTTTTCGATTTGGGGGCAATTCTTTCAATTGTGGCCTCCACTGGTTAACTTCAAGTGTCAGCACAGCGTCAAGCATGACAACTATCTCCCTAATCATGTCATCATTGAAATCATGGGAGTGGGTCAGGTACGTCTCTAGAGGGTTAAAGGATAAGGTTAAAGGTGTCTTATCTTCCACGAAAGAGTCAATCTATTAATGTCGTGAAAATCGTCATCATCCTCTAACCGTCTACCCGTGTTGAAAAAGATGTTTAACTCTAATATCATATTTCTAAAAGACGTACTCATGACACCATTCCTACAATTGATAATTGCGTTTGAAGTGCCAAGGTGTAACGCCCCGACTTTTCAGGACCTGAGTATATGACTCGTTTCCTAAAAACCTGAGTTTTAACCTTAAAGAATGGTCAAATTCGAGTATATATATATATATATATATATATATATATATATATTTTATCAGAGTAGGAAGATGAGTGTAAAGTGAACAAATCAACATAAGGAAGGTTTCATTATCTTTCAAATATACAAGTAGCCCATAATGACTTATACAAAGCAATGTCTCAACATTAACGATTACAAGATTTGCATACATAAGAATTAACAGAAAGAATATAAATGTAAGTCGCATGATCACGTAGCTCCTCTTAGCAATACGGTCATGCATCCATGGTACCTGCACAGCTCCTCATCAAGTCTGATCATATACATCATCTGGGCCACCTGTTCTACATGTATGGTTATATATTTGATGGATGAGTGGCCAACTCAGTGTGAATTCCCCCCAAGATTACACACCGCCGCATTAAGTAAGAAATAGTATGAAACATACAGACAACCAAAACATAGTAAATGCAGTCTTATTAAATGCATGGATGTATGGAATGCGTTCACACCCTGGGGATGCTCATCCGTGTGGACAGGGCCGCCGCCCATGCAATACGTTCACGCCCCGGGGATGTTTACCTATGCGGACAGGGTCATCACTCATGCAATGCGTTCACGCCCTGGGGATGTTTACCCATGCGGACAGGGCCGCCGCCAATGCAATCATCGAACCTGGGAAACATCATCCAGTCGGAACAATACGTGCCATGTATGCATGATTAGCCAAGTCATTATTAATCCATTTACAACCAGCCAATTTAGATAAGCTCAAAGGTCACTACGGGGAGCACATGGCCCAGCGTAGGCCGACAGCTCGGGCATAGGTCCCATACCACCATCCCCAGCTTATGAGACTACCACCTTAGGATGTTTAATGGAAACCCGTCGACTAGTGACCAATCATATTACAGTATATGAGGCTTACTACCGTATGATTGTATAGAAATGGTACATCAAGCCACATAGGGCAAATGTCAAAATAAGTCATATAGGGCGAGTATCAAAACATGCGATAAAGACCATCCTTGAAAATCACTTAACACAACGACTCATGGATGGTAGGCCCACATCAATGTCCAATTCAAACCACCATTCAACAACCACTAAGTCGAAGGCCCATTATGATCACAACTAATCAAGTTACATCCCAAGTATGGGTGTACATTCATATATGAGAATTTTTCACTAATGTACCAGTTTAAGTTCCATAAGCAATCCACAAAAGGAAATCCACAAGCATGAACAGTTATACAGGATAATCATAAAGCATACAATATAGTAATTTAATTTCAACAGCTAACACATGTGATTATAAAAGAGAGATATCAATTATAACTTTTAATAAAAACTATAACTTAAGCTAATGAGAAGATGAAAAGCTCAAGGGAAAGAATCATCACCTGTAGGGTGTTGCTTGTAAACTCAATCCAAGCCTTCCTGCGGCCCAGGGTCGCTTGAGCAATTTCCTAAATTTACGGTTCGTGTTTGTCAATTATTTCTATGGCTTCGTTCAACCAACTAGAAGGTTCAAAGGAGAGTAATAACAAAGCTTCTTTGGTTTGTGCTAGGCCCGTCATGTATTTATTCGATAAGGTGGTCCAACAAGACTCCAACTCACTTGATAGTTGTAACTGTGACGTGTGTGCGACCATATTTTTTTTCAACATCGTTCATATAGATCAGTGCTTGCTCACATATAGTCCACACAGGTTGGCACCGTCTATATATAGTTTAAGTAATCTAGTGTTATCGGAGTATGGTTCAGCCTGTCCCAAATATTGTTCACCACTGTCCAGCGCAATCTGGACGGTGCAGATCACATCATGGTGGTCCACCAGTGGGCAAATGGTTTGGATCTAGCACATAAGTCATGGTGGGGCCCACAGAGTGCCGAGGTGTAGTCAATTTGTTTCTCCAGTAGCCACCCCTACTAGCGATCGGTACCAAGACCTTCGGTGTTTAAATGAGGTACCCCCACTCTGCCTGCCAGTGGAGCTAAGGACCTGAGTGTTCAGATCCAACGCTGGACGTCCATTGATGGACTGTCTGTAGTAAATTCTAACGCCAGGCGTGGCCCACTTGTTATTTGGACGGGCTGTTCAAATGGATAGATGGGTGAGATATATCACAGGGGTCCCACCTGTTTCAGGTGGGAAACAGATGGACGGCTGGATGTCGCTCATATACACCATACTTTAAGCAACCGAGATTTAAAATTTTCATGTACGAACAGGTGTATGTATATGCATTTAAATATTATGTATGTATATATATATACTTTTTCTCTTTTCTTATCTTCCATGCAGTAACGTCCAGTGATGGACGGTTTGGATACAATCACGTGCACTGTGCTGCACGTATCAGGGGTGCTTTATTTTACTATTTTACACAGATGCATGTGTGAATATTTTAATAGATATCTGTTACTATATATATATATATATATATATATATATATATATATATATATATATATATATATATACGAAACAACGTCCAAGGCCAGACCTCTGATGGACCGCCCAGATGAGCTACCTCATCAAGGTGGGGCCACATATCGTGGCCCACCAACTGTGCTATGGGGGGGGTCCACCTGCTGATACAGTGCAGCCCGCCTATACTTGTGCAAGGCCCAAAACTCGGGCGTTCCATCGGTTCTGGTTAAGGCTCACCTGCATTTGTGCAGGGCCCACTTTCATTTGGTGAAGCCCACATGCACTCCTTTGTTTTCAACGTACACAGCACCTGCAGCGTGCTGTTTTAGGAGCTATCTCAGGCCCCAGTTTTTGGCTTAAACACGGCCCTTTTCTAGGCTGTTTTTCGACCCATCTCGTTGTGTAACGGAGGCACGTTGGCTGCCATTTTTCTGGCCAAGGAACGGCCTGAAACAGGGGCATTTTTACCCGGACTTCCGGACTGATATCAGTCCGTTTTTTGGGACTTGTTGCAGCTCAAACAGAGCCCGATTGTGAGCTATCTCTGGACTAAGTTTCAGCCCACCATTGTCAATGTGCACGGCCCCTGTTGCAAGCCGTTTTTCAGCCTGTTTTAGAACTCAGACAAGGCCTGTTGGTGAGCTGTCTTAAGGCTAGTTCTCAGCCCTTTACTAAGGCCATTCACAGGCCCTTTTTGGCCCCCCCAACAAAGCCTGATTTCAGGCCACGTTTTGGCCTAAAGTGGCTTACAGCAAGGCTACCATCCACACGCAATGAAGAAGAAAACAGAGGAGAAAGAAAAGAACAGAAGTTGGGCTGATTACCTGGATGAATCTGGACTCCACCCTCTCTCTCTCTCTCTCTCTCTCTCTCTCTCTCTCTCTCTCTCTCTCTCTCTCTCTCTCTCTCTCTCTCTCTCTCTCTCTCTCTGGTGTGAAAACTAAGGGCACAAGTGCCCAAATTTATAGGCGTGGGAAAGAATTTCCAACGGTTGCAAAAAAGGCTCATCCCATGCAACGGTCGTGATTGCAAAAATGGTCATGCATGGGGCCCCTCTAGGTTTGGGGATGGTTTAGTAGTGCATTGGGCTCCCTGACGGTGTATTTTTCTGGCCAAATGGGGCCCATCTCGAGATCGTGTTTGCATGGGTCTTTCGGGGAAGATGACCGGGCTGACAATGGCAAATCACTGCCTAGGGTGTTTTGAGGTGATCTGGTCCTTTTGATCGGTCTGGATGGGGTTAATGATTAGTGTGGGGCCCACTTTTTGGACTGCCAATGCACCCCCTAGATTCATCTCGTAAGAGATCTCGTTTCTCTTCTTTTTCTCATGGGACGAGATAGCTTACCTTCTCATTTTGTACCACCTTACTGGAAGGGCTGGGATGACTCTACGAGGCCCCATCTGACGGTCCCAGGTGTGACAGCTTCTCCTAGCCAAAAATGGATATTCTACTTTTTCCTTTCTTACAGCTTGCCTAGCTATGTCCGGTCATGAAGGTGCCTCCCCCAGCTGGCTCGTGAGAGGTTTAAATCCCTTGGATATAAGGGTCTGGCTTGTAATAGAAGCCACCAAATGGTCCCCTCCTTTAGATCCCAGCCACACGTGAAGGGAGCGGATGGTTCAAATTGATCTTCCATTTCCCTTTGCATGGACCCAAGATCCTATACGGTTTTAGTCAGTGGACTCTTACAGATGAAATGGACGGTTCAGATTGTCCGAAAAATTCCCCAGATGGCTCACTTTGGGGCTTAAAAACTCCTCGGTTTAAAATGTTAACGGCGGGAGGAATTTTTGAAAAATTTTCCTTCTTTTTCATTTCTTCCTCTGTCAAAGGTTGCTTGACCAATTGTAGTAGTATGATGCACCTCGTACAGGGAGATTTTTGGAGCACATGCACTGCTTATAGGGTTCAGTGACATGTTTATGTTGAATCCACTCCGCCCATTCTCTTAGGGGTCCCTATTTAGGGGTCCCGGCCCAGTTTGGGGCAAATTTGAGGCCCAGGTGAGCCCCATGACTTGATTCGGGTCTCATTTATGGATTTCCCGCTGATTTGTTGGTCGGATCATCCAGAAATCGAACATCAACGGTTAAAATAGTCCAAGGGACTATTTAAGCTAAGGTCAAATGGTCAGGTTATGGGAACTTACCGTTGGATTGATCCATGGAATATTATGATTGATTCATAGTTTATCTAAGGAGTCCTAAAATGGGTTATACTGATGATGTGATGGTTTATCTCAACATTAGTGGATGGATGGCTTAATATGTGGATTGAGACTGTTTTCAATGGTTGGATTTAAACTTTAATGAATATGAATGTTCCAGTCAAGTTGGTATTTGTACTAAGTTAGGTTACTTGGTAACACCCGAGTACTGAAAAGAACAGGGTGTTACAAAAGGAATGGGCAACCAAGAATGATGGAAATCTGAGTGCTCATGTTACTGATGGGTTTGGTATTCAAGACAATAAAATATATAGGGTAGTAAAATCTGTCAACCTGGACCAACATGGCCTCAATTATCCCTCTCGGTAAACAAACAGAGTGATCAGCAAGTTATAATGTGGTTAAGGTGGGTTTTAATTCACCTAATTCTAACTGCTTGTACACCGAGTAGGGAATTAGATTGACGCTTGCTCCTAAGTCAAGAAGTGTATGCTTAATTCGATAGTTCCTGATTACACATGATATGGTTGGGCTACTAGGATCTTTGAATTTCTACGGCACATCTTTCTTTACGATGGCACTCACTTTCTCAGTCAAGAAGATTTTCTTTTGAATATTTTACCATCTTTTGGTCGTACATAAGTCTTTCATGAATTTGGCATATGAAGGTATTTGTTTCACGGTATCAAGTAGAAGAATGTTGACTTTCACTTGTTTCAACACCTCTAGAATATCTTGAGAGTTAGAGAGAGGTTTTGGTGCAACCAACCGTTGGGAAAATGGAACAACCGGCTTCCCTTGAGGTTCTAGTTCTAATTCTTATGGAACAGTGCTAGGTGTATCGTCGTTATCCTCTTCCAGGTCTTTAGGCTTTTCAGCCCTTACCGAAATATATTTGTCAATTATCTTCCCACTCCTAACAATGGTAATAGACTTAGCTTGCTCCATCTGATTTGAAGAGCTTGGATAACTTATCTCATATTATGGTTTACGATTAGGGAGAGGTTGAGCAGGAAGCATCCCCTTTCCCCTAATTGTTAATTGCAACTCTATTCTTTGAATAGATGTCATAAGTGATCCCAAAGCCGCTCTGATGTCCTAGTTGAGTAGCTCTTGGTCTCGAATATGTTTTTGGACCGGATCCTCTTAAGATTTCACTTAATTTGGATTTTGATTGAAAAAACTTTGAGGGTAGTCGTTTGTCCATTCCTCAAACTGAAGTTTAGATGATTTCTCCAACAATGATTGTATGCATTGAAGGTAGGTCCATTAAAAGGTCTTTGATAATTGTTCACGGCATTGGATTCCTCATTCAGCAACCCTCAGAAGGAAGGTATTGTTGGACAATTTTCAGTTGAGTGAATGTTGTCATCACAAATACCACAAATAGTTTCATTAACCTTATTCTTCTTTAATTTCATAGTCTCGAATTTTCTTATGACATTAGTCACTTTAGAATTGATATCATTATCCTCTTTCAGGAGATACATTCCACCCCTCTTTAGATTGAGTCGGCCTAGACATGATACTTGATTTTGGGTATATGTCCCATGATTGTGCGTTTTCATCAAGTCTATCAAAGTAGTCCCACACATCATCGACATTTTTATTTATAAATTCTTCATTACACATTGTCTCAACCAATTGGTGCATGGAAGATGTCAGTCCATCATAGGAAAAGTGTGTAATGCACCACATTTCAAAACCATGTTATGGGCATGAACTGACAAGATCCATGAACCTTTCCCAACATTGGAAGAATGTTTCATCCTCCTTTTGGGGCGAAGTTCATGATTGATCTTCTAAAGGTGTTCGTTTTATGATGCGGAAAAAATTTCTTTATAAACTCCCTTTGCATATCATTCCATGTGCCAATAAATCTAGGACGTAGTGAATGCAACCACGTCTTAGCTTTCTCTTTCAAAAAAAAGGGAAAGAGTTTCAGCTTGACTGTGTCCTCAGATATTGTTGGAAAATATAAAGTAGCTATGATCTCATCAAACTCTTTTAGGTGTAAATATGGATTTTCTGACTCAAGCTCATGAAATTTATGAAGGAGTTGGATCACCCCTGGCTTGATATCCATGTGTCCCATATTTTCAGAAAAAATCATGCATGAGGGCGTGCTCAACCCCGCCAGTTGTAAATAATCTTATAAAGTAAAAGGCGGGAGTGCTTGATGCACCTCATTCTCATCCTAGATGTCCTCTACCCTAGGTTGGGGTAGAAGAGGTTGGTTTGCAGCCATTACTTCAATTAACTTAGGGGATCTCGAGAGGTGTCTAGTCCTGCGATGGATAGTCAACACCTCAACCAATCCTCCTTCAGTCAAGAGATGTCGAGTATTGTCACAAACCCACTTGGGCATGAAATACTCGCAGCTCTCAATTCAGATTCTAAACCTAAACCTTAAAATTAAATATTAAAAAAAAATAATAATAATAAAAATCTAAAAAGAGTTGAAAAAAAGTTACCAAATTGGAGTCTCTGTGTTAAAAACCTGCAAAACAAACCAAAACAAGTTAGTTTCTATAAACAGAAATTCTAAAATTAGAAAGTTCCAAAAATAGAAAGTAAACTAGTTTCTAAAAAAAAAAAAGAATTCTAAAAACTGAAAATGAAAAGTTTCTAAACTAATTAGGAAACTTCTAAAAACCTAAAATAGAAATTAAGAAAGTTTCTAAAAGAAAACTTAGAATTAGAAAGTTTCTAAAAATAAAATAAAGGAAAGATGAGTTAGTTTCTAAAATTAGAAAGAGTTTGTGAAAATGGAAATAACTAACCTAGTTTCTAAAAGTTAATCAGGAAAGTTCTAACCTAGAATTAGGAAGTTAGTTTTTAAAAATAAAAGAAGTCCTATAATATAAAACAAATTAAGAAATTTTCTAAAAATTATAAAACCAATCCTAATCTAGAAATCGAAAGGAAGAAAAATCTAGAAGAGATTACCAAATCAAAAAGCTTATATCAGGGTCCTACAAAACAAGAAGGTTAAGTTAGTTTCTAATAATAATTAAACAGAAAAATCTAGACATAAAACTAGAAAGCTGAAAAACTAGAAAAATCCTAATCTTAACCTAATTTTAAAACTAGATAATCTCAGAAAATGTAATCATCAATCCTCGACAACGACATCAAAAACTTGTTCACACCCCAAATATAGGGTTGTGATGTAGTAATAATCTCGATAAGACCGAGGTCGAATCCACAAGGACTAAACCTTGTACGTAATCTGAAAGTAACTTGAACTAGAACTAGAAGAAGATGTAATCTAAATCAGAAGAAATTAAGAGAATAATGGTGAATAATTGAAATAAAACTTATAAAATTTAAAGGTAGGAAACTAAGGTGCGAAGGATCCACTTGTAGAGATCAGGGACATCTATGCTTGATTCACAAACTCAACTAGAATTTAGAGTCTCATCTTCATCCAATTAGAAGATATAACATTATAAATCAAATCTGAACATCCTTTTATCTAGTTTTCAAGAGATAAGAATAATGTAAATTAGAATGGTTTTCATCACAAAACCATGCCCATAAGACAAAGTAAATAACAGAATTTAACGAATCTAAGAGAGTTATGAACATAGAGAAGAATTTTATCGTCCATCCATTCCCATGAGACGATGGTGAACAACAGAGTTCCTGCGATCATAACCTCTACACATGCATAGAAAATACCTAAAGCTATCGTAGATCCATTGTAATTTAAGTCACAACAAACCATTAAAAACTAAAGGCATTCCTTATAATTAAACTAGCAATCAAAATCTGTTCAGTTTAAACATGAAGTAAAAGACATATATAAAAATCTTCCATCTCACTACAAGCTTCACCTCTTAGCCCTAGCTAAGAGGTTTAGCCCATCATAGACATGGTGAACTCAAATCTCTTAAAAAAATCATAAAAAGGAAAGAATTAAAGAAAGCAAAGAAAGAAAAGGAGGAAGGAACCCGAGCCGTCCCACGCTATCTCTCTCTTGCTCCCACCTTTACTCCACGTCCCAGATGATTTTCTCTCTCTCTCTTCTCCTCTCCTTTATATAAGCACGAGGGGCGGTTTAGAGGGATGGAGGTCAGTGGAATTTGTGTCAACAAGGACGCAAGAAACACACCAACTTACATTTGTACCAAGTTCTCCACCGATAAACGTCCTAGAAATCAATTTTGACTCCATGGTTGGGGTAAAAACCCTCCTAAGAAGGTTCTAAACGGTTTAGATCACCCATCCGATCACAATCTGGGCCATACAACTCCCCGCATGTCCTGTTTTCCTGGACGTACATTACCTGCGAAAATCTTACACCGATGTGTTCGATGGGCCCCATAGTGGTGTTTTTGGTGAAATCTACCCCGTTCATTAGATTCCTGGCGAATTTCAGTTAGAATGGAGTGGTTTTTGTTGAGTTTTGGTGTGGTCCACTGTATAAAATCAATTCGTCGTTCATCCTATGTTTTTTAGCGATCTACATGTATACATGCGCAAGGAACCAAAAAGAAAGCATGGTCAGGGTCTTGGCCACCCTTGGACGCAATGGACGATCCAGATCAGTGATCCAGACGATGAGTGGGGTCCACTGGGCATTGCAGCGTCTGACAGCGTTAGATGTTGTTTCCTGGCACGAGACGGAGTGAAAAGAGATGGGTGGGGATCGGTCAAAGAATGTTGACCGATCCCGTGTTGCACGCATGCGCGTTCAATGTGTGCACACTCAACCCCAGGTGGGGTCAACTGTGATGTATATGAGGAATCTGTTCCTTCCATCCCTTTTCTCATCTAATTTAAGGGGTTGAGACCGAAATTGAGGCATATCCAGAGATCAGGTGGGCCTCAGATCAGTATTTTAGGGGCTGATCTGTCCGTTGGGCCACTTCCACAAGGATCTAATGACTGAAATTCGACGTGTACGGTTAATTTAGGATCCTTAAGCCAGATATAAATTTTCGAACCAAACGAATGGTAGGAACGCTGTGACCTTGCATTCTTAACGATTTTCAAGCCTCTTTAGCATGGATTGCCTGATTTTCTCAAATCTCTAGCGTGTAAATTCTTCGATCTTGGTCTCCTTGGATCCGTCCCTTGCCTTGGTGATTTTTTAGCATTAATTCCATACCTTTAATACCCTTTTTCAGTCCAGGCTCCTAATTTCACCTTGCAACATAAAGACGATTAAAATAGGCAGTTAAAAAGTATCATGTTCGTAAAATCAAGTAATAACTGTGGTCTAATATACAATATTTGACCCGTAACATATATCTCTAATGGAAAAGATGGGCCCATCACCATCCTATTCATACATGTACGCTTGTAGGATATAAATTAGGAAAAATGTCCTTGCACATACATAATATCTGGAGTAGCTTAAAAGTACATCCAATGTATGCTTCTTGAAGATAGTTGAAGCCTCCCAAATGTACATGGAATTCAGCCACTCAAACTGGGGATTCAATTAATCCTACCTCAATCTAGTCTTCTAACGAGCTTGTGCTACTTGATGAAGACATAGTACTTAACCTTAGCTCTAGATGCCCAAACTAAGTTAAAAAGAAAGAAGATAAAATTTGAAGTGTTTTAAGTACCTATCTCCCACTAATTTATATAGAAGAAAAGTATTAACTATGGAATTAGAAGCTTCTGGGTCAAGAGACCCTTCACCTACTCAGGTAGGCTTGACCAATCATCTACCTTTTGAGGCTTAAGTCCTAATGATATGTCCATTAAGAAAATTTTGAGTTATGGTAAAGGCCCAAAGATAGGTTGTAAGTGTTATTATGTTTAAAGCACATTTTACACCTGATTTGTCAAATTTTATCTTGTCAAAAAATTTTAGCAAAGTGATCTTCAAGTCAAGCTCATGTTCAAGTCAAGCTCATGATCAAGTTTAAGTCAAGTTCATAATCAAGTTCAAATCAAGCTCATCATCAAGTTCAAGTCAAACTTATGATCATGTTTAAGCTCAAGTTCAAGCTCAAGTTCAAAATCAAGTTCAAACTAAAGCTTATCTTGAAGACTAAGCTTGATCTACTGAAAGATTCTAGTAGAAGATCAAGCTCCTTTGAAAACTTTAAGTTTTTAATTATATGAAGTTCAATCCATAGAAGTATTTTTAAACCCTAGAAAGACCTTAGGCTTAGGGGCTTTTAAAACCTATTTAAATTGGATTTTTATACTTATAAATGACTGAGTTTTGACTATTCTAATTTTTGGCCCAACGAGTCTAAGAATTCTTCGACTAGTCCAAGCACCAGGCGAAATGTAATAAATTTTCTTTTAAATCTTTGACCAGTCGAGTGGACTCGACCAGTCGAAGGTTCCTCGACTCGAAGTCCAGCAACTAAAATCAGTTCAGATTCAGCTTGCTTGACCAATCGAAGGTTACCTTCAACCAATTGAATAGGTCCTTCAACTAATCGAAGATCTGTTAGATCTTATCCCGCTCAAAATTGAAAATTTGTTGGTACTGAATCCAGTGCTTAGGCCAGTTGAAGACTACCTTAAACCAGTCGAAGGAACAAACTTTATACCTATAAATAGAGGTTCTTTCTTAATCTGAAAATAGAATTCAAGCCTATTAAAGACCTTATATAAGAGAGAAAGACGCATTATTTATTATCAAGCTATTAAGCGGTATTTATAATCTTTTTTATAGCTTTTTTATTAATTCTTTCATCTCAAAACTCTGCCATTTTTATTCTAAAAAGAGTGTTTACTCTTATTGATATTTAAGAGAATTAATGCAAGTAGCCTTTGGTTTAAATTTAATTAAAATCAAATAGAACCCCGGACCTTTTCTATTGGATTGAATATTGAACATTTGTCATTCAAGAAAAGTGTTCTTTGGCTATAGCTTCTTTTACGACGAAGATAAGTATTATTTTTTACTTTGTATTTGGTTTTTCTGAGATAGCTAGAAAATCTCAGAGTTGGTTTTTCTGAGATATGCTAGAAAACCTCAGTGAGGGGTTTCTTTGTTTGTAATAGCCCGTTAAAATTACAACTGTATCAAGTTTTAACGTGACCCTATGAAAACCTTATTCATAGTGAAAGCCACGATTACATGGTTAGTAATCTTGGGAGTGGAGTAGGTGTGGCTGTTTGAAAATAGTTGTTGACACACCGAACCATTATAATTCTTAGTGTTGTAGTAAATGTTTTTATTACTTTTGTGGTGAATGGTTGTAATTTCTTTTATGTAAAAATAGTGAATATTTGTAATAGATAGTTTTATTTACTCTTGCTCAGTTTAAGATTTTGATTCTTATCATATTCGTGAAATAAGGTTGTCCTGCCTAACTTGTTTGGGTGAATTTCATCATACGAATCAGTTTGAATCAACATTTTAATACTAGTGCGATTGAGATCTCTGATTTATTTGTTTATTCAGCACTTTATTTAATTATTTGGCATAGTCCTATTCACCCCCTCTAGGACTTCTTAAGCTCGCTTTTTCAAGTGGTATCAAAGCTAAGCTGCTCATTTTTTTAAATTAATTTTCTTGAGTTAAAGATCTAGAGCTTTGATTATGTTAAATTTTAATAATTTATCTATTACCAGGCCACCACCTTTTGATAAACTATTCATACTGGAAGGCCAGAATGAGGATTTTTCTAAAATTCATAGATGAAAGTATGTGGCAAGCCATTGTGATTAAATGCAAACTTCCCATGACTGAAGTATTAGACAGTGATGGAACTAAATCTATGAGAGAAACTGTATTCTATTTATGGACTGCAGCTCAGAAAAGTTAAAGTAGTGCTAATGTTAGAGCCTTAAATGTCATAACTTACGCTCTATCACCTGATGAATTGAAAAGAATTATTTTATGCGATACAGCTAAGCAAGCATGAGATGTCCTTGAAATGACACATGAAGGAACTTCTATATTTAAGAAATCAAAAGTTTAAATCCTCACTACTAGATTTGAGGAAATCTGTATGAAAAAAATGAAACTTTCACGAACTTCTATACGAAACTAAATGACATAGTAAATTCCATGTGTGGTCTAAGAAATGGAATTTCAAAAAGCAAGGTTTGTGCAAAAATATTGCGATCTCTTCCTGAGAAATTCAATTCTAAAGTTATTGTCATTCAGGAATTGAGAGACACTGATCTTATGAAGGTTGAGGAGCTAATTGGCTCTTTACAAACATATGAATTGAATTTTAAAGTTCCTAAAGTTAAGTCTGTTGCTCTTAAATATTCTAAATATATTTCAAAATAAACTAGTTCTAATTCTGATTTTGAAGAAAAAGAAGATGATATGGCAATGTTAGCTAAAAAGTTATATAGAATTTTTAAAAATAAGAATATATCATATTTTCAAAAATCAACTAATAAAAGAAAAGAAAAATCTATTTCTTACAAATCTAAAACCAAGGACAGTCAATGTTTCAACTGTCATTAATATAGGCATTTGACTAATAAATGTCTTTAAAAAGATAGGTAAAAAAGAAGGGGCATGATTGTTACTTGGGATGAATCATCTGACTCTGAAAACACTTCTGAGTTTGATGAATCAGAATAAGAGAATGCAAATACAAATGATGTGAAAGCCCTTATGACCATAGCCAGAGTCACTTCCTCAGATAGTTGTAATATATCTGACTATGAAAATCTCATGAGTGACCCTGAAAATGAAAATGAATATAACCTTCAAGATGCCTATAATGCCTTATACAGAGAAAGTTGTAAAATTGTTATCAAACTGAAAATTCAAAAAAAGAAATATGTTAAATTAAAAGAAGAACTTGAAAATACAGTTTTAGAAAAATCTAATTTTTCAAATTGTTTTGAAAAAATAAAACTATATTTAATTTTTAAATCTTATGAATTATAAAATCTTAAAACTGAAAATGAAAAACTAAAACTTGAAATTTTTTCCCTTTTAAGTTTAAAGGACACTTAGAAATATACCCATGGTGACTAAAAACTTGAAAAATTGTTAACCTCATTTAGAAAATATGGTGACAAATCTGGTCTGGATTATATTAAAGGTAACTCTTCAAAATCCAAGGATTCTACTCCTATTTTTGTAAGAGGAGAATCTTCTAACTCTAAAGATAAGACTTTAAGATATTTTAATCATAATGATTTCAAAAACTCAAAATTCTTTCAAGTTCCTAAAAATAATAAAACCATCAGTTATAAATATCAAAAGAATAATATATCTCACTTAGCTAAAAAAAATAGTGGACCTACTTAAAGAGCTTCTAAAATCTAACTCGAATGTTTGTGGAGTTTATAGAGAAAGGAGAAATCCTAACTCTCAAATGCAACGAAACTCAAAAGTCACTCCTAAACCTAAAACCATTACGAAATGGGTTCAAAAGGTTAAGTGTCTTATAGTCCACATAGCTTTCAAAGTCATTAGCCATTCAAAATGGTACCTGGATAGTGGATGCTCAAGATATATGACAGGTGACAAGGCCATATTAATGAATATCAAAGAAGTTAATGAAGGTTCATTTACTTTCGATGATGGAAGCAACTGCAAAATAACAGGCCAAGGTACTGTACAACTTCCTAACCTTCTCCCTTTGAAAATGTGCTTTATGTTGAAAGTTTAAAACACAATCTCTTAAGCATATCTCAAATCTGTGATAACAAACACAGTATGAAATTTTCTGATCACGGATGTAAGATAATAAATGAGAAGGGTAATGTAATATTAAATGGTCTTAGGACCTCTAAAAATTGCTATATTATCGATAACTCTTGTTCATATAACCTTCATGTTACATGGTCTAAACAGACAAGATTGAACTTTAGTATAAACGTCTTGGACATGTTAACTATAGAGATTTGTATAAGCTGAGTAAAAGAGATCACTTATGTGGCTTATCTAAGCTGAAAAGGATAGAAAAAGTATGTAACACATGTCAAATTGGTAAACAAACCAGGAATAGTCCCAAGAAAGTGAACTCCTTAACCACAGTCAAACCACTAGAACTATTCCACATGGATCTAGTACGACTAGCTAGAACGGAGAGTAGAGGTGGAAAGAAGTATTTTCTGTTCATCGTTAATGATTACACCAGATATACTTGGGTAGCCTTTTTAAGAGAGAAATCAGATACTCTTGATGAAGTCGAAAGAATTTTAAAACATATTCAGATTGAAAAGAGATATTTGTGATCAAAATTAGAAGTGATCATGGCACAAAATTCGAAAATAACAATTTTGAGAAATATTATAATGATCATGGTATATCACATGAGTTCTTTGCTTCTAAAATACCTCAACAAATGAAATTATTGAAAGAAAAAATAGAGTTATATAGGAAATGGCTATTGTAATGTTAAACAGCATGAAACTACCAAAATATTTATGAGCTGAAGCTATTAATAATGCATGTTATATTAAAAAAATAATAATAATAATAATACAGCTTATGCACTACGGTTTAATAATTTAAAAAAAAAAAACACACTATTAAATATTTTAGAACTTTTGAATGTAAATGCTTCATTTTAAGAGACCGGAAAATTTTGAAAAAATTTGAAGCCAAGAGTGATGATGAAATTTTTCTAGGCTATGCTATAAATAGCCATGCTTACCGAGTTCTTAATAAAAGAACTGTGATGATTCAGGAATCCATAAATGTGGAAATGGATAATCAACAATTCACACCCAATCCTGATCTAGATGATGATGAAGTCAATATAATTGATATACCTGACTCTTCATCAAAATCAGCTGATACTGAATTAAGAGAATCTTAATCCCTTATAAGAATATGATTGATCACCCTAACTCAATATAATTCTCTTAAAAGACTCCCATATTAGTGAACCAAAGTAACCTATCAATAGACCCACTAGGACCCTATGTCCTTTCATATTTGAGGATAAATGTAGGAAGCATAAGAAATGTAAGGTAATACCTTACAATAAATCTAGCATAACTTCTCAAATCCGGTGACTTACCACATGCACAACAATACACCAAGTATAACAGTCCATTAATTAAGCTATCTCGACTCATACACCAGCCATGACAATATTTTGGATATACAGAGAAGTTAAAATTTAGTTTTCATAATGTCTTTTATGTGGACTTGTTTTACTTCATTCTCTACAAATAAAAGAGATATTGATGATGTCTCCCAAAAATATACATTCTAATCGTAATTACTCCATGAGTTACAAATAATAATAAATAATAAATAAAACATTAATACAAGAAATAAATCTATAAATATTTAGATAGAAGGGAATACACTCCAACATCATCTGGGCTATAGATCCTAAAGAGAACTTTTCTTTCGAGTCAACTTTGAATGTTTGCAAACCCAAAACTCAGTAAACTGTAGATGACAGTCTATCCATCTAATCTATAGACATTGTAGGTTTCCCATCTACCAGACATTTGGTTCACTGGCCATTAAAAGTGGGCCCTATCATATCAACAATTTGTATCAGGAGCCATGATTTCCAACTTCTATGAACAGAGAACGAGTGTACTGCAAAAACTCTGGGCCACATTTCTATGAAGCAGATTGTACACACCACCGACATGGCTGGTGTGTTGACGTCACCAAGTTCCGTGGGTCCCATCATGAGTATGTGTTTTGTCCAAACCATCCATCCATTTAACGAGGTCATAGTAAGGCTTGAAACAAATAATAATACAGATCCAAATATCAAGTGGACCACACTACAACATGTAGTTAGAGATTGAATGTCTACCATTGAAACCCTTTTGGGGTCATAAAAGTTTTGGATCAATATGTTATTTGTTTTTCCTCTTCATCCAGGTCCGTGTGACCTTATCAATAAATTGGATGAAAAATAAACGCTATGGTGGGCCCTACAAGTTTTTTAACGGTGAGAATCATTGTCCCTATGCTATTTGTGGCGTGGTCCATTTGAGATTTGGATGTGATTCATTTTTGAGCTAGTACTCTAAAATGATATCACCAAATGGATGAACGGTATGGGTAAAATAAAAAATTATTCTGGGGCCATGTAACTTTGGATCTCCTTTGAACTACTGGTCTCCGCAGACCACTTACCCACAGCAGCCAGGTTGGTGCAGTGTGGTACAACAGCCAATCCGTTTCAACGTGTCTATGCAAGGGAGAATAAGGGCCCATCACCATCTAACTTGCACGACATTACTTCATGCGATGCGAAATATGTAAAGAGTGTGTGGGCCATTTTCCTTTGTTGAGACATGAAATTGGTAGGAATTGCCTAATCACTTGATTCGGAAGTTAGTTTGTGTTGAAAGGTCCACTCCTTATTGAATGATATGGGAAAATTAATGGTGACAAGTAGCTTAGGTACACATCAATTGAGTATTCGCTTTTATTTGGGGACTTTATTGATTGAACCGAACGTCACGAGCTTTTTCTTGGTTCAAAGGTGGACATGAATTGGGTACTACTGAGGGGCAACAGTGATGCATGGGTTTTATCCACACTATTTATCCATTTTTCCGTATTAATTCTCACTACAAGAAAAATGACCTTTAGCGGCGGCCGAAACCGCCCCTAAAATTCCAAAAAACCGCCGGTTGAAGAATTACCGGCGGTCGGGGACGTGCCACTAAAAGGGGGCGTCGCTGTATCTTTTACCGGCGGTCGTCCCTTTTTAACGGCCGCCGCCAATAGTTATCATGTGCGGCGCTTTGTATACTTTAGCAGCGCTTCTATGACTGCCGCTAACACTATAAAAGCGCCGCTAAAATTGTACAAACGCCGCGGAAAAGCGATAAAAATGCCAGTAAAAGTGATAAGAAATGAATGCAAATTTTGTTAGATTAGAGAAATGCCGCTAAAACCACCAATAATAAAAATTCGTACTACTCCTTTCACGCAAATTCCTGTTGATTCTTACTAATCCTTTCTCATAATTACTATCCGACAATTAAATCTCCATCGATCTGACTATCAAATTTCTATATGCATAACTATCAAAAACCTATAATTGAATGACAAGAATTGGAATTACCTAATAATCTAACATTCATTAAGACAACAATTAGCACAATATCAACAAAACAATTAATGGTCTATTTAAAGTTTTCAAAACAAACTATGTCTTCCTTTCCTAGCCTTTCACATGAACTGTTTCAATAAGCTCCCCTTCTGGACCGATCATATATCTTCCTTTCCTAGCCACATCTTCTGGCAAATGTCTACAACACCAACCTCACTGGCCATGATCACGTGTCCACTCTGTATGATGTAGGCCCTTTTCTTGCAATGAGCCTAAATTCCTCCCTGGGAAGTTTCCCTGCAATGGGCTGAGAAGCATAGCTGATTTGGTAAGTGACACAGCATTGAGATTATACTGCTTGGAACTATAGGGTGTTGATCATGTGCTCGTCACCTGTAGACAAGAATAGATAGTTAAGAAAACTTGATTCATAGCACATGTGATGTATACGTGTTCCACCAGATAGCAGGTCCGTTTTACAAATTCCAGGTTGGAATGGAAAACAAGTTATTTTAGACTACTAAAGCTAAAATGGACAATCCTGCAAGTGAACCTGTTAAAATTCCTACTCCATCTTCATGTCCTATATAACAAAATACATAAATGCGAAGAGGCTCAATCAGCTCTTCAACTCTCCAGGAAAAATGGTCTTTATGAAAGCTCAAGAGCATTGGACTATTAGATCTCCTTCAGCTTTCTGTGTCCAATGCACCTCACAACTTTCTGTGACCAGCTGTGGTCCTTCATTATGGTGTAGAGAACACAAAAAATAGTCACTTAAATAACATCCAGACAAATCACAGTAGCACTTCTTTAACATTCAAATTTTTCAAAACCGAATTGGAAAAAAGAGAATCAAAGTAAACTAAATCAGATTTGAAAGTAGGTAAAATCATAAATAGGCGTATTATGGACGAAGACATTGTTTTCATTAATAGGCCACCTAGTACTCATAAACATTCATTACAAGCATTTTCTGTCTATGTGCATGACGACCATACTGTTAAGATCAATCCTCTTATTTGTGCTCCCCTACCTGCAGATTTTGATGGGGATTGTGTTCATATATTTTATCCACGGTCTCTAGCAGCAAAGGCAGAAGTTTTGGAGCTGTTTAGTGTTGAAAAGCAAATCCATACATAGTGGTAGTCTGAATTTACAGCTGGTGCATGATTTCTTTTTTGTCACTTAAACTCATGTTTAAGACTTTTTTCTTGAACAAAGCGACTGCACAACAATTGGTTGTGTGTTTCACCAGTTTTACCAGAACTTGCTTTGCTTAAGGCTCACCATAAAGGTCCTCTATGGACTGTTTTGCAAATAGTACAGAGTGCTTTACCTGCATTTTTTGACTGCTTTGGGGAGAGGCATTTGATCAGTAAAAGTGAAATGGTGAGGATTGATTTCAATAGAGATTTACTGCAGTCATCATTCACAGAGATTGCTACCTCTGTTCTTGACAAGAAGGGAACAGAAGAAGCTGTTAAGTTCTTTAATATGTTGCAGCCATTGCTGATGGAGATTCTCTTTTTAGAAGGATATAGTGTTGGCTTGAATGATTTTGACATTCCCAAGGCTGTTACTGAAGATATAAAGAAGAAGATTCTGGACATATCACCTTTGCTGCTTCACTTGAGATCAAAATTACAATGAACTTATAGAGTTGCAAGTGGAAAGCTACCTGAAAATTATAAAACTGCCTATCGTGACTCGTATTCTAAAGTTATCTGCTTTGGGTAATTTGATAGATTCTAAAAATGATTCAGATATCAGTAAGGTTGTTCGACAACTTGGCTTTTTGGGGCTTCAACTTTATGACCGAGGGAAGTTTTATTCAAGGCGTTTGGTTGAGCATATGAGTTTCCACTTCCAAAATAAGTATTCTATTAATGGTGTTGACTATCCTTCTTAGGCATTTGGGTTAGTTACAAGCTCCTTTTTTCAAGGTCTGACCCCCTATGAAGAGTTGGTCCATTCCATATCATCCAGGGAAGTGTTGATTCGTTCTTCCAAAGGACTTACTGAACCAGGAATTTTGTTTAAAAATCTAATGGCCACACTTAGAGATGTCATTATCTGTTATGATGGGACAATGAGAAACCTCTGCAGCAATTCTATAATTCAATTTGAGTATGGACAGGTGGACGAAAATAGTCCTGGAAGTTCTCTGTGTATTAAAGATCTTGATCTGTAATACACAATTACCGTTAAACAAAATGAGGTCAACTCAGTTTTAGGTATATATTAAACAGGACTTGGATCTTCTTTTTAGTAATCAGAAAGTTGTGCAAGATCAAGAAGCGAGAATAGATCTATGGTTGTAGAGAAAAGCGGAGGTTGAAGTAGTTTTTGGAGTGCACTAGTGTATTAAGTTGAAAGTCTTGAGACTGCCTCCAGAAGCTGAGTGATTTTGAATTCCACCCTCTGTTTGTTCTCCAAAACACTCAACATGGACACGATGAAGTTACCTAAGCTGAATCCATATGAGAACTTGTCAAGTTGGCACGGTTTTTTCCTAGGGTTCTAGAACCATATAGTTGTATCAGAGGCTTAAATAGAATCACGCCTGAATCTGGTGACTCGGACAATTTGGGCCAACTCGAAGAATTTTGATTCATGGGTGTAAGTAATGGTTCTAAGGTTCTTCACTACCTTGGAAAAGACTCTTTTTTGAGCCCTTTCAATGTCGGTTACATACCACAGGCAATACGGGTGATGTGATTAGCTGGTTGAAATTTTAGAAAGATAATTTTATTTCAAAATCAATTCAGATTTTTCTAAAACTCGCAATGAATCAAATTATGTAGCAGGCACGTAGACTATCTGGATTATGATTCGTATGCTTCTCACCTAGTAGCATTTAGTTTTTCTTTTCATTTTTATGATAGGTCAAGATGTTCATTGTATGTTGTGCTCTCGTTAGTCTCTTCAATGTTGTCAAGGAAAAACTGTGAACATCCTTGATAAAGGCCTTCTCTAAGATGATTGACTTGTGGGATTTTCATCAATGGAGTTTGAGATTGAATATAATGTACCACTTTCTATTTAAAAGAGAAGCACAACCTTGGGTCCTTACTCTTACCCGGGTGGTAGACTCCTTGGAGTTTCAACACCGGGTCAAGGGTTTGAGTACCCATGGTGGTGAAATCCCACGGTGTGCGTGTGTGCGTGTGTAAAAAAAAAAAAAAAAAAAAGCACAACCTTGCAGGTTACTACAAAATTGGGGGCCAGGTATTGTTCAAGGACGAGTTGAATGTTTGTAAATGAATTTGTAATGAACCATACTCATTGCTGCTTCAGTTTCTATTTTGCAGTTTTTAGTCTAGGTGACATTGAAAAGTGCGTTGGATTTGTTGATTGTTGATTTTAATAAAGGGCTGATGTGTAGGAATGTCGATAACAAGTTTGAGCAAGCTGCCCACTTGCAAAGCCTCCACAGCTGCAAGTAGCGCAGCATTATTTATGTCAGATCTCTCCAATTAGTAGCACTCCACACTTGCTTTGAAACAGCATTTATAATTATAGAGATGATAATCAAATAGAGAACAACAACAGTAGCAGCAAAAAAAAATAAAACAAAAGTCCATGTACCCTGAGAGGGTCCAATCGAGGCCCTCCTAAAGCATCATAGTAGTGATCTATTGGTAAAACATCAATTTCAACAGTCTGTGTACTGTTAACCTCTGGTTCTCATTTTTTTGGAATTGTATAATCATAAAGCAATGGAAATAATGTGAAATTAGATGATATCTTTTTTTGGAATTGTACCTTCTGATCACGCATAGGCTGCAGATGAAACACATTCCAGAACTTCTTACCTGCATCAGTTCAAACAACTTAGAAGCACTTTACAGAAGAAATGGTAAAGACAAAAAATCAAAGAAGACCAATGATTTCAATGTCCATCTTATGCATTTGAACCAAAATCCCATTCTTTCAAGCATAGAGAGGGAGAGAAGAAATCTAAAATTGACATCTTATTATATTAGAGCAAACACAAAACGTAAGTTCATAACATAATGGATATAGACTAGAAATAGTGCACTAAAATGTTTTTGGGATCAATATCCATAAAGGTCATTGAACAAGAATCTTAAAGAATTTGTTCAACCTAGCAATCATTGGTAAACACAACAAATTGTCCTGCTGTTCAGCCTACCCTCAATAGAACATTTCACAGGTAGTTATTTTTCATGATGTAAAGAGTGTATAACTTTGGGGTTATGTTCTATTGAATTCCCTTTCTGTTTTCAAATCAGATGGAGAAGGAAAATGAAAAAATAAAGAAAGAAGAAAAGTTGGGAGAGAAAAATACAAAAAGAGAAGAGGGGAGTCTAACAACATAAAAAATATGCTACATAAGGAAGAAATGCATCCACAAGTCCTTGAAAATTCTAATTCAAGCTAAATTGTTGGATGTAGCTCGATGAGGCTGTTACCTGGCTCTGGTTTCTGAACTCCTCTGTTTCTCATTGCCTCTCTCACTCTTGTCACTTTGTTCCATTGGCTAGCACTTGCAAACATGTTTGCTAGAAGAACATAATCCCCACTTTGAAAGAAGCGAATCCAACCGTCTGCAGATCAAACTATCTATGAAGAAGTTGGACAAAGCAAAAACTTTCAAGGAAAGAAATCAGAAATGAAAACAAATAGAAGAGAAAATGGACCAAGCTTGGGCTAGCTTTGGATATTTTTATGAACATGGACCAAGCTTGGGATAGCTTTGAGGACTTTTTACTGGGATTTGGCAATATGAAGCCTGGTCCCTTGACAGCCTATCCAATAGATCACCACCAGGCCATTCCTTATAGCCTATATTTCTAACTATGAATTCAAGTGGAAACACCAGCCCACCATGATGGATGGGTGGGAGCTGTAGGTTCGTAGTTTTATTTCTAGCAATGGCAATGCAAATTTCTTTGTAAGCGTATAATAAAGAGCAGTCCCAGAGCAGAAAATGTTGCTAAAGCTATATGCACCATTGCCCAAACCTCATTTACATATGAAAGATCCTAACCTCATTCTATCAACAACAGACAGACTCTGATCTCCCTTTGTGAGTAGCAGGAACTATGGCCTGGGTTCTATCATGCTAATTGTCACATCATTGACCGAGTTATCCACAGATGGATCAGCAGACGTTGGACTCTTCCAGGTCGAAAATGCAGGTTGCTTGGGTGATGGTGGTCTTGCACTTTTGCCTAACATAAGAACAATGGAAGGCATGGTCGGCCGACCAGTTGGGTCCTCTTGGACACACAAGAGCCCCACATGGATGCATCCATCTACTTCGTGGGCCACCTTCGAGTCGCTTATTGATGGATCCATGATCTCCAATCCCCTACCTTCATTCCATAGTTTCCATGCCTACAAGAATCCAAAATCGGATGTCTTTGTCAAGAAAAATTAAAATTTACATGAAACGAAAAGATGGCCTGATTGCCCATTCATGATTAGAGGGAATCTATATGCACAACCAAAATGGAATGGGATAGAAGTCCCACTTTGAATGAGCATAGAGATTTGTGTTGAACATGAACGGATGGCTAGGGACTGTTGGTACACAATGTCATGTGTAACAACAAGAAAATAGAAGTTGGGACTCAACCAAGGAAATATAAGTCTTGGATGGTACTTACACATCCTAGAAGATTTGACCAATGTTCATTAGGCAAAAATCCAGTGTTCCGCTTACCACTTACGATTTCTAATAATAATACTCCAAACCTAAATACATCGGATTTCTCTAAGAAAAGACCCTGCACGGCGTACTCCAGTGACATATAGCCCCTATAATCAATCATTCAATTGTAAAATAAAAATAAAGAATAAAAAAGCTAGCAGTGTTAGAAATTAGTTTCTTCAAACAAAAATTCATCCACATTGCTGTCCATAAATAGTACTTACAATGTCCCCACTACTCTAGCAGTGTTTCCTTGGGTTTGATTTCCACTGAAAATCCTCGCCAAACCAAAGTCTGATATTTTCAGGTTCATTTCACTGTCTAAAAGAATGTTGCTGGCCTTTAGATCTCTATGATCGACTCTTAATCTCGAGTACCGGTGAAGATAAAGAAGCCCTTGAGTGATCCATGCTGACTATGTCAAGTGACCTGAATACACACTGGGCCTGACAAAGCTTCCTAACATGAGTTCTTATTACTTAACAACTAAAAAAAAATATTTTTGAACTAAAGCCTATTTGTAAAGCAATAAATAAATGTGGAAATAGAAACTGGAGATATTTGCTATAGTAGGGTCCCAAATCTCAATGATTCAGACACTGTATGATGGACCCCACTTCTACAAACTGAAAACAGTCTTGGCATTGCATGATGAATTGTATGATACATGAAGATGTAAGGGGCGAAAAAATAAAATAAAATCAGGCCATGTTAAGAAGCATAAGAAGAAAAAGAAATCCTAGGAGCCCTTAGGCTCTAATACCATGTTAAGCAGCAGGAGAGAATTTGAGAGAAAAAGAGCATATGGGGCTGGAATGTCCAGCCCACTCTTATTTATAATATTAGAAGAAAATGTAAAATTACATATTATGCCTTATATTAAGGAAAAACTAAAGGAAGGGTAAGGGGCAAATAAAGAAAGCATGAAACAAAGATAAAAGGCTAAAAAATTGGGGATAAAGGTCCATAACATATATAAAACCTAGGTGTATTTACCTGTGGACCCAGTCATCCTTCTAAAAAACTTTCCTCTTTTATCTCTCTCAATATTCCATAATGGTTAACAGATGGTCAATTAAAAAAGCACAACTGTCTATATTCAACTAATCTAGGATCTCTTTTATATTCATGGATCTAGGACCTCACAACCTGAAATGATTTTTGATAATGATCCATCCATAGTGGTATAGTTCAGACCAACGGTATGGATTAGTCACCATTTGATATAAAGTAAGGTCTAAAGTGTCAATTTCGTATGAAATTTGGAAACATCACTGGAAAATGTCTGCAACACTCCTATGTTAGTTTTGCATCATTTAGAACATGGTGGTGACTCTTCACCGATTGCAACACAAAATGTCCCAACCTGGAGAAGCAATTCCACTCTGCTTACTTCCAGCCTCCTTGAGCTGAAAACCACCAAAATAAAAATCTTCATAGGTCAAAATACTACTGACATCTACAATGACATGATGAACATTTGAATTGCCTGATTTGTTGACCACATAAATTTTTAGAAAGCCACTTCAATCATGCATAGGTGCAACATGCCTTTTGTGTTTGTTTGCAAACTATTACAATAATCCCAAATCATGTGTGTGTGATCATGTAGATGCTAGATGATAAAAAATCAGATCACAGTAATAAATGAACCTTTTTTGCACATATCATGCTATGAGACAGCACTACCAAAAAGAAAAGTCACATCGAATCCCTTAGCTATTGAACTGATCGAGGTGCTCATGTATGTTTATGTATATGTGAAAGTTCACATGCAGCCCCATCTTTCTCACCAACTGTGTCACGTGTGTTGGACATCTGACCCATGCAAAAGGCCAAACACAGATCACCTGATGACAAAATAATGTTGGGCAACTCACTAGGAAGGCCACACCGGAAAAATCAATGAAAACCAATGATTTGACTCAATGTAAAGGTCTGACAAAGTTCCCATTGACATTTCCATTGAGTTACTTTTCAAAAAGCATAAATAAAAATGTAACAATGGAAATGTCAATGGGAACTTCAAAAAATCCCATATTGTCTTCTATTCTACTTGAAAATCTCTGTTTTCTCGTGGAAAATTGTTAATGCAACAATCCCTTTGGCCACTATTTAAATATATGGGACTGTTTAGCACCACAACCATACATTTGGCCATTGAGTTAAAAATCCACCCATCAGGCAAGTCACCGCGTATGAGAACAAAAGGCAGTTCAATATGGCCATTGAGTTATGTCCCATTTGGTTAATAGATGGTCGATTAAAAAAGCACAACTGTCTATATTCAACTAATCTAGGACCTCTTTTATATTCATGGATCTAGGACCTCACAACCTAAAATGATTTTTGATAATGATCCATCCACAGTGGCATAGTTCAGACCAACGGTATGGATTAGTCACCATTTGATATAAAGTAAAGTAAGGTCTAAGCAAGCAAAAGGATCATGTGCCCAATGACCAAACAGTCCTCATATTAACAACAAAGCATAAGAATGAATGATCCCTGTGATAGGTAAATCACAAAGATAAGTAGCAACCTAACACAAAATCCAGCAGCAACATACTCCACCTATAGCAAAAACGACAACAAAAGAAAAGCAAAATGCAAGTTATAAAAAAGAAACATCCAAAAATCCCATCTTCAAAAGATTGCTCCTGCAGGGGCAGGCGACATAGTGCTATCACAGCGGCATATGATGACAACATTGAAGCATAAAGTAGTAGATGACCATCATTATCTCCCCCAAATGACTCATAGAAGGGGGAAAAAAAAAAGAATCATAGATTCAGCAGAAAACTGCTACTCAGCAAAACAAAATATTTATTAACTTCAAGACCAAACAGACCCTAAGAGCTCCACCAGACCTTTTTTTATCTAGAAAAAGATATCCCCCCATCAATTCTTGGGGAAGTAACACCACGAAAATTCTAAGTGATGTCTAGCAGCTACTAAATTTCAAGTTTTCAATTCAATACAGGCTTAGAGCAAGGCAATGAGCCTGGAAGAATGAATATCATGTCAGAACAATGAGATATGCACTTGGTCAAAAAAAAAAGAAGGCTGAAAGCCTGCCACCATAATGCATTAGAAAACAGTTGCACACAACGTTAGCCAACAATTGGACACTAACAAAATGGTTGTGTGATAGTGTTCACCAGTGGAGGTCAACAGAAAACATCTTAGGAATTAAGGAACCATACATAACTGAATGTCTAATAGCTTCCATGTACAAGCATGTATGAGAGTAAGATTGCCATGTGGATACACTAGATGCCAACCCAACCTGCCCAGAATATATAGCTCTCAATTTATTGAGAAAACTAACAAAATCGCTTTCCACATGGAAATACAGAGTCAACAACAGCAGATTCAACAATGCCAACAGTCAAGCAGCTAAAGGATAACAACAAAGTGACACGCACGTGCCAAAATGTCAAAGCCAAGAGACCTAGATATTCAAAGATAAATGACCATTTGATATAAAGTAAGGTCTAAACAAGAAGAAAAAGAGAAAAAGAGAAAAAAAAGAAAAAGAAAAGAAGATCTAACAACTGATATGGACAATATTTGTCTGTTTACAAGGTGAGAGTGTTTGGCCTACTATTTTTATGGTTTTATGAGAAATGGATGGATCCTCGAGCTCTTGTTGGAATACTAATAAACATGTCTAGGCAACAAAATAAAACTAATGGTTTTCTCTACTACTCTGTCTAAAGCTGTAACTTCACATTGCAATCGTTTGCTACCTTAAGTCAAGAGTGTAGCTATTAAAGGGCTATCACTCAGCTGCTTCTCATATTATAATGCATTACTGCCTAATGGTTTTCTCTACTGCTCTTTGTCTAAAGTTGTAACTTTGCTTTGTGATCATTTGCTACCTCAGGTCAAGTTTATAGCTACCAAGGGCTATCGCTCAGCTGCTTCTCATATTATAACGCATTATTGCCTGAAGGGAAGCAGCAACATTGTCGACCTAGTTGCGGTTGCTAGATTGAGATATTCAAAGTGTAGGGACATTGACAGTATTGTAAGAATTTATTTATTTTTATTCAGGAGAACTTTTGTAAGCTAAACAGGTGGCAGACAGCACAGAATAAAACAGAAGTTGTTTCCGTTTTATCTGAGATGCACCTTTCTATTGGGAAAAATGATAGTAATAGATAGCAGCGGTGTTTGTGTCACAGTAGTAATAGATAGCATATTCAATGAAGGGAAAAGACCCAATCCACCTACATATATTTGGCACATGTATTGATAATCTGAGCCATTCATTCATCTTAAGGTCCACCAATCGACCATTTACCAATCATCATCCTGATCAGATAATCCTAGCCACTAACTACAGTTCAGTGATTTTATACACTACTTTTTCACATGGTTAGGATTGTGTGGTCAGTGTAATTTTCAGCCTATGATCCATTCCCGTTTGTCCACAATAAACCAACAGTTCGGTTCATCAAACACATGCCATATATGCAGTAAAATGAAAGGAATGGACTGGATCTTCTTAAAAAATCAAGCAAAAAAAAAGACCCAAAAATCAAAATGCCAAGAACCCATTTCTCAAGACAGAAAATTCAAAGGACCCATCAAATAAATAAATAAATAAATAAAAGAAGAAGAAGAAATCCTATCCATATATTCCAAAGCATAGATACGGATCAAATGGTGGAAAAAAAAAAAAAAAACAGAGCAACGTACCGGTACTGTTGACAGCTCCAATGGTTGAGACAGCAGCAGCTATGGCTTCTCGAGCTATGGCTTCTGTGGATTAGGCGATACAGAGAGAAGAGAGAGAGAGAGAGAGAGAGAGAGAGAGAGAGAGAGAGAGAGAGAGGCGTGTTACGACGAGGAGGGCACGGCCGAGAGATCAGCGTACTTCCTCTTGCGGGCCTTCTCGGACTGTGGCGTGTTCCGGCGAGAAGGACGGCAATGGCCGAGAGATCAGCGTCTTCAACCAGCAACGGAAATGGAAGCCAGGTGGGAGAAATGGGAGATCGAGAGACGTTGGAGAGAGAGAGAGAGAGAGAGAGAGAGAGAGAGAGAGAGGACTTTCGGTAAGATATTGCAGGGATGAGAGAAAATGGGAGACGGGTTTTGGTAGAAAAGAGGTGGGAGAAGAAGAGCGCGGTGGATTTGGAATAGGGCTTTGGAAAATTGGGGAGGGCGCCGCGCGGTATAAGGCTGAAAATTTGGGGATAGGGCGCCGCGCGAGGTAGGGCTGGAAATTTGGGGTTTATTTATTTATTTATTTCAAATCTGCGGCGGTGGGCCGTTTCGTACACGGGCGGCTACATAAAAACGCCCCTTATTTCATCTACACGGGCGGTTACATAAAAACGCCCCTTATTTCATCTACACGGGCGGTTTGTTGTGGCCGCTTGTGCTAAAAAAGGCCCCTGATAGCTATAATTCCTGTAGTGTCTAGGGTTTAAGCTCAAAAATAAGGCAGATCCAACGCTAGAATGGACCACAACATAGGAAGCATTACCTTCATAAGGCCCACCGTTGTGGTTAATTTCCATCCAACCTGTTCATAGGGTCACATAGACGATGAACCGAAACACATGTATCAGCTTCATCCAAAACTTCTCTGCCACCCGAAAAGTTTTCAACGGGGGGTGTTTAATCTCCTATGTGTGGTCCACTTGAGCCTGGGATCTGCCTCATTTTTTAGACCTAAAATGATATGGAAAAATGGATGAATGGTGTGGATAAAACCCACACATCATGGTGGCCCCTCAAAGGCCCTGCCCACGGCAAGCTCGGGATAGGCTGGCTAGCACCTAATCCGCGTCCCTTCATCGGTAGCTCTCCCATGCGAAACCTCACATACAGCTAATTGTACAGGGAAAAAAAAAAAAAAGAGAAGGTTGTCCAATAATTGGGAATTTGTAACGTGTGAGTGATATGGAACCCGTCCAAAATACTGTCCCCACCATGAAGATCACCCGGTTCAAAAGACAGGCCAATCCACTGGTTATAAATTAACTTTGGATAAAATCAACGGTTATAAATTGTTTTCCAGGGTGCGGTTCACCTGATCAGTGGACTGCTCTGATTTTCAGCATTAGGTGTTCTTCACGGTGGGACCAATGTTTTGGACGGGTTGGATCTGAACACATCCTTGAACAGTAGTTGGACGGTAACGTCATCATCATATCAGTGGACTGAGAAACCTTATATTCACATTGGATCTGACCTCTTTGCAGATGGCCTTAGAAAAATGCATTGAGTGGATCTGTGTGCGTCCAAGTTCATCCACGGACCCATTGAGACACAGCATCAAAACAGTTGTTTGTAGACCCAACCTTCGTTTTCACATTGAAACAAGGGTTCTCCAAGCCCACCTAATACTTTTGCGTATCAAAGCCACAAGTCAATGGGCACAGTTGATGAAAACATCGCTTTCGCCATGAGCGTCCAAACGGGCCTTAAGTGCAGTCTGTCTAAGTGCATCTAAGTACATTGGGCTTGGATGAACTTAGATGAACTCGAAACATAACTTAAATGCACATGGCTATGCTTATATATATATATATATATATATATATATATATATATATGTGTGTGTGTGTGTGGGGGGGGGGGGGGGGGGGAGGTACTATGTGCTCGACCTCACGAGTCCGTCCCATGAGGTCGAGCTGTGTGGGCCCCACCATGATGCGTTTCGAAAATCTACCACATCAGTCAGATGCACTATTCCATTTTGGGCCTAAGTGTCAAAAATCAAGTTAATCCGTGACTTGTGTGGACCACACCACATACAGAAGTGGAGAGGGGCCGTACACCATTAAAACATTCATAATCATTTTTTGGGCCCACGGAGATGTGGTTTGTAAATCCAGCCCATCCATTATGTGTCCCATTTGGATGAGGGTTCAGACCAAGTTTCATCAGCATTCAAAACTCACATGGGCCCCACCAAGTGCTTTTATATGTTTTAACGGTGTCTTCACATGATTTTAGATGGTATGGCCCACCTGAGTTCCGTATACCGCTGATTTTGTGCATATCCCATAATTTAAAGGGGACCCATCTAATGCATGGTGTTGATAATCTACACGCATCACAGTGGGGCCCACATAGCTCGACCTCATGGGAGCTTATCGTGAGCTCGAGCGCATAGGACCTTTTCCCATATATATATATATATATATATATATATATATATATATATATATATATATATATATATATATATATATATATATATATATATATTCTCAACTTTTGTATGTGGTGTGGCCCACCCAAGTCATGCATTGACTTGAGTTTTAAGCTCGTGGCCCACCATGGGATGGTGCATCTAACTGATGGGCTAGATGTTCGACATGCATCATGGTGGGGCCCACACATCTCAACCTCATGGGAAGTTCCCATGAGCTATAGAACCATTTCCTATAGACACACACATATACACACACATAAGGTAAAACCACTTCGTTTCAGATCTGGCAACATTATAGCGTGCTCCGAATCATAGTCGGTATAGCACCATTTGGGCTTTAGTTTTCACTGTTGTTAATGCAAGATGACATGACGTGATGTATGCCCTCACCGACGATCTCCCTCATACGGCAATATCTTACGACCGCGGCATGCCACACTCCCTAGAGTGCTCCACATCTTCCAGGCACATGCTATGCTATGGTGATATGATTTCCAAGTTGTTATTAGTCCATTCAAACAGCAGGATTGGGAAACTAAGGTACTTTCCTTGTATCGATCCCAACACAGATCCTGTCTAGGGTCGTCACTCCTAGTAATCTCATACGATGTATATTTCGTAGGTCACTGCAAGGGCTGCCAGGGCTGTTGCTCGCACTCGTTGCACCGCTCCCCCATCACCTTATCAATACAGGCCTACCGTACTCTACTGCAACGGAAGGGTCATCGCCTCCCGTGGACTCAGAATACGCTCGCGGTCACTACAAAGGGCTCGTCGCCTGATCAGTGTAGGCCGACAGCTAGAATATAGTGTCCCATACCACCATAATCTGCTCACGAGTCTAGGTGCTCACTGGTCACTACGGGGAGGTTTGTGGCCCCAGCGTAGACCGACAGCTCGACCACGGTGTCCCATACCACCATGCCCGGCTCATGAGTCTTCATAGATCAAGGTACCATGGTTAACAGGGTTTTCAGTGGTAAGTTCAGTACCCTAGGTTCAAGCAGTTATGACTCATACAAGGTGAACATACATCGGCCAGTCGGGTTGCTTGACGGGCTCGACTAGCGCGATCGCGTCTCAAGTCGAACGACATGAAGTGCGTAAAACACTTCGCGTGGCCTAACCACTGCCGCCAACCCCAAATACGAATCACGTTCATCGAAGTGTCGTTCGTGGCTATGACCAGTCAGCCACGAATTCGCTCGGTTACCGACTGCCTGGACTAAGTCTAGTCCCAAACAATTATGGAATCACATCAGCAATCTATGTAAGAGTATTGGAATTGAAATACAATCATGTAAGCATGTTAACACATGTTATAACATTCAACTTAAGCAAATCTTCAAACACATACGTTCCATGCATGTAATGGAATCATGCATATGGTCAACATGTAGGAAATCATTTAGGTCAGCATATTAACTAAGAAATCAATCTCAAACTACCACATAACATCATTTAATTCAATACATACTAATACAAGCATTTATACAAACACATACACTACACACTTAAGTCTACATATAGTATGTCGACCCAAAGTGCACAACTAGGCGAATCTCTTCGCCAAACTAATTATTCAAGCATTCCTAACTCCCTAATGCGACAACAAACCATGTCAATCACGTCATCAAAATATGAATGTAGACCGTACTTCCTACAAATGACTAAAATGCCCTAAACTCATATTCTTCGTTAATTTACGAAACAGGAAACGGAGAGCATGTTGTACATGTCAAACGGCGATGCCGTCGATAATCTACTATTAAACGACATTGAAAGCGTTGTAAACCGTCAATCAAAGCGTCTAAGATCCTCACCTTAGGTCTTACGAAAGCGTGATTTTGAACGGAGCATGTATGCTTCGTCTACGGCAGTAGGAGGACCTGATTTATGAAGTACATTAGCTAACATGCCCTAAATCTGGATAAACCCTAAATCAGCAAGTTCTAGGGTTGTTTTGTACCTGAAAGAACGGAGAAATCACCAGCCAGGTGATTGGGAAGAGTTGCTGAAGCAGCAGCAATCGGTGGCTCGGAAGTGGAAAAAATTCCTTCTACTCTTTCTCTCAAACTCTCTCTCCTTTATCCTAGGGTTTACAATTTTCGGATGGGAGAGGGAAATGAGGGTTTCAATCCCTTTTATAAGCTTAAAAATGCCGAAAACAGGCTCCGAAACGAAGTTTACTTGGTGCCTATCCATTTCGGGGCTGTTTCGGTCCAAAAGTTGCTTTCTGGTGGTCCCCTGGTCGATTGCGATCGGACTTAAGCTCATGCGTACCAGATGTAGCACGTATTAAGTTTTCAGTCTGGCAGGGTTCGCAGATCGCACGTAGCGGACCAGTTTCAGTTCAGCGGTCACCGCACGTGGATCAGGGCTGAAAGTCTCATGATAATAAATAGAAATTTTTCCTGATCCGAGGGTGTAATCTGGATGAATTCTGACGGTCAGAACGCTTAATACTGACACGTCAAGTCGTGTGCCAGATTTGAATTTGAAATTCCAATTCTGTCCCTATTCGCGGTCTCTTCCGTCCGGGTTCAACGAAATAGTCTGTGATTATCGGTTTGACTTGATTTTCGAGATGATTGTCAAGTCCAGCTAGGCGGTTCTAACAGTCTAAGATAGGAGGTATCGGACTTTCGACGCGCGGTCTAAATCCAATACAAAAATTCAAAGTGGTCCAGAGAACAAACCCGCTTAGAGTTTGATCCGAGGTTATAGAGTATTGTAGAGTTGTTTGTTCTACTCGATTTGGGTCTTGTAGAACGTATTTAAAGTGATCAGGGACTATTTTCCAGCTACTCTAGCGTTGCGCTAGCTAACTTACGCTTAATTTCCATGGAATTTAATTCTACGCGATTTCGGGTCGAGTTGGTACTCGAGCCCAAGTACGGATTTTTCACGGGCGTTACAGCGAGTGTGGTATCATTTATAAAGTGAATCGGCACCACCATATCAGGGCAAAGTCTGTAGTCGAACTCATGAGCAAGCTTACATATGAGTCAACCAAATGAAAGTGAATTGTCCATTCTAGTAGAACGAGCAGTCAGGACTATCTCTCATAGGACGAAGGTAGGCAGGCATAACTTGTCTCCCTGCCCAGCTTGGTACAAGAAGTCCACCATCAAGCACGTACACTCGCTGTGATCGCTCCACCTAAGGTACACATTGTACGTGAAGCTGTGGTGGAGCAGGCAAAAGTCGTCGGCCATCTTGGACACTAAGAGAGTACGATTTGGATTCCAGTGGGCCAGTCGGCCACAGAGGAATTGCGTGCGACGGTCTCTTTCATGCTCACTCATGAAATAATTCTCATTGGCGTACACCTCACCACACAATTCCTAGGAGCCTAGATATCAGACGAACATCTACAACTGCTTCCCGCCTTGCTACAGGAATCTTGAATTGTAGAGGCTCCAGCGATGGGTCTCGTATATGGGCATAGAAGGCTCGGACAGTGTTCGCAGCACCCGTGTCTTGCCTTCGAATATGAGTTCCCATCCATCCTTAGACAGGTGGTCCATCAACAGATATTACCCAAAGAGCCTCTTGTCTACATGTGCTTCGAAGAGAACCGTACGGCCTTGAAATCTTCCATGTGACAAGTCAATTAGTAGAGCTCTTTTGAGAGGAGCCTGAGGATCGAGGTCCTGCTTTGTTCTTATCTCCTGATCAACGCTTGTACTTGCCCTGGTGCTCCTCCACTTCCTCAAATGAGTAGGGCGGCTAGGCTCGGCTTCATCCATGGAAGCCCTCTTCTTCCCCATGAGAGAAAGAAGTGTGGAAAGCAAAAATATTGTTGCCACAAGCTTGAAAAGAGCCATGAGGATGAAGGAAACTTGGAAGTGGAATGGGTTGGTGGATTATGAAGATGTATGAGACACCAATATGATTTTGTGTACTAAAAAAGGGAGGAAATAAGAAAGATAGAAGATGGGTTTTGATGAAGATGGTGGAGGGATGTATGCGATGAAGAAAAGAGAGAAAATATGAGAATGGAGGGGAGATTTGAGAGGGGAAAAAGAACTTTTAGGAAAAAAGAAAAGCTCGGAGGGGTGTATGAGGGGAGCAAATGCAGAGGTTATAGGGGTCCCCACACATTTTAGTGGGCCTCATAGCCTTGGACACGAGCCAGCCCGACCGGCCCACTATGGCCCGATAGGCCCGGATTGAGCGGGCGGCGAGGCCTCGCCGGTCCCTGGACCTCCGAGCAAGCCCTCGTCCCATGGCCGATGGCATCCCCCCCCCCCCCCCCCCCCCCCCCCCCCCGGGGGTGCGTATGTGTGCGGGGTCCACTTTGCATCCCCCATTTTGCACCGTTTGGGCCCCCTAGTCCATTTGAGTCGTTTTGAGTCCCATCTTGCATATATTCACGCGTTTCAGGTCGTTTAACTGTGGAACTTGTCAATTTATCATCTAAACCCATCGATTGATAGTCTAGAAAAGTTCTGAGGTCACCACGCATGATCTCAGATGTGTACGAACCTCGATTCTAAGGGTCAATTTCGATCAATTCGGTTAATTCGCAAAACTGGGGATCCTGCGACTGTTTTTACATTTTGTCGCTCCCTTCTAAGTCAAAGTACATCAGTGTGCATCGTGTGACTATAACTCAGGTCCATTTTAATCTAAATCATGCTTTGATACCAACTTGTAATGCCCTAAAAATCGGGGGTTGAGCAGGAGCTCGACTCCCGAGTTCTAATGCATCACTTATGCAACATAGCTAATGATGATTAAATGTTGTCTGTATTAGCATATTAAACATGAATGGGATTACACTAAATTAGCATATCATACTCCAGAGATAGTTAAACTATGCAAGAGAAAGACTGTGATAAATATATAAGCATAAGAGTGTAAGTCCAAAAGTATGAATGTTGCCAGGTTAAATATTTACATGTAAAATTTCAAAATATACAAAATGGTAGAGTGTAATGTCATCTAATCATCTACCTGTAGCCCTAGTGGTGCAATTTTAAATTTACATAAATTCACCAGAGAGTTGCATGTAAGAGAACTCCTCCTCATCATAAAAATCTGGCTCCACTTCATAAGTATCGCTCTCATCTGCAGGTAAAACAGAGTCTGGTTGGTGTTTAAAGCACCATCCCAGAACGTGGGAGTGAGTGATCAACTCAGTAGAGCTATAAGGCAAAGGTTAACATATTATCAATTCAATTAAGTAGTAATGATAAAGCAATACAACACTCATGTCCTAAGTACTCTTGTTAATGTAAGAATGGTATGTTATAATGATGCATGCCCTCGCCTGCACTCCCTCAGCGACTCATCTCAGGATCGCACATGGCAAACCCACTAAACGTGTGCTTCCTTGCCAAAGCACATGCAATGTGATGCATGTGCGTGATTAGTCAAGTTCTTAATTAGACATATTTATATAACAGGATTGGGAAGCTAAGGTACCTCCCTTTATATTATTTACCCAACATTGATCCATCTAAGGTCGTCAATCCTATTAGTCACATACGATGGGTAGTTTCTAGGTCGCTACGGAGAGGCTCGTCACCTCAGCATACGCTTGGTTTATACTCTAGTTCACTACAGAAAGGCTCGTAATGTAGACCTAGTATATACTCGAGGTCACTATGAGCTCGTCACCTGATCATAGGTCAACAGCTCGAATACATTGTCCCATACCACTGTATTCAGCTCACTAGTTTGGGTTTCTTACTGGACACTACGGGGAGGCTCATCATCCTAGCATAAGCCGATAGCTCGACCATGGTGTCCATACCACCATGCCCGGCTCATGAGTCTTAGTGGATTGAGGTACCAAGGTTTAACGGGCTTTGTACTGGTAAGTTGGTACCTTAGATTCAAATAGTAACGTCCATACATGGTGAACATATAATGGGTCAATCGAGTTATTGACAAGCTCAGTTAGTACGAGCGTACATTGACTTGGTCAACATAGAGCGCATAAGCACTTCGTGTGACCTAACCACTATCGGCAAATCTCCGTACAACTCGGATTCCCCGAACGCATCTAATGTGGCGAAAGTAGTTCTACCACTTAATCGAGAACCATTACCAATTGCCTGGACTATGTCATAGTTCCAATCACACACCAACCAATAGTATTCACATGTGATAATCAAAGACAGCACGTGACAACTAAAATCAGATATAAATCTTACTTATGCAATTTAATAAAACACATACTACACATGTTACCATACATAGGCGGTTCATCCCTAACTCACAAAGTAATAAGGTAGGTTACATAAAGGAATCCATAACCATAGATAAGGGAATTGAGAATCTTATCTCAACACCCTCATGGCATACATTTAAACAAACATTTTCTCATTCAGGCATTTTATCATACACTTAGCCTACACA
The DNA here is from genome assembly GCA_037074715.1 of Magnolia kwangsiensis. Lineage (NCBI taxonomy): Eukaryota > Viridiplantae > Streptophyta > Magnoliopsida > Magnoliales > Magnoliaceae > Magnolia > Magnolia kwangsiensis. The sequence continues at coordinate 79,044,788 of CM073580.1, read as the reverse complement.
TAACACATACATGTAATAATTTGTTATAACATATATTATAGGAAATCCTTTCACAAGGAGTTTCCATACATACAACAATCATGTAATCTTAATCATATAATCATAGTAAACATAAATCATAATTCCATATTCATTCAGGCATTTTAACAAACACATGGAATTTAATTTATTTAACATAGTTCACATATTTATGTAGTATATGAAAATCATTACATCTAAGCATATGTGATAGAAATCAAGTCTGTCATAAATCATTGACTGACATTGAAAGCCTTGAAAACCATAACCTAAACATTTATAGTCCGCACCTTTCACTGGTAAACTCGTAATGAACTCAATTTAAACATTAAGTCCTCACCTACGGCAGAACGGTAACCTATAACATGAAATAGTTTAGCTATTTCACCATTTACTTCATTTGAATCCCTAAAAAAGATTAGGGTTAGGATTTCTTACATAAAAATGAAATCGAAATCGCCGGTATAGCGACACGGAAGCAGCAACTAAGCACGTAGAGTGGTGGGATCGAATCGCATGAACAAACTCCTGCTTTCTCTCTCTTTCTCTCTCTTTCCTTCTCTCTTTGCTCTCTTCTCTCTCTTAGGGTTTGCAAATTCGTATGTGAAGGGAGAGAGAGGGTTTAAGGCCCTTATATAGGCCTAGAACTGATGGGAATGGCCACAAGGCCATGGCATACTTAGGTTATAGCCAAGGAGTGATTGTTTCAATCCAACAGAGCACATTTAAAGGCCCCTTTTCTTCATGCAGTCAAGATTAAACTCCCTAACATTGGATCTAGGTCAGGTTAAGATCTCGGCCTGATTGGATTATTGGATTGGCGGCGAGGGACTTGTTTCAGTTCAATAGTCACCGATACTCGATCAAGGCCAAAGTACACTGACATGTGTTGAAAATTTTTCCTGATCCGAGGGTGTAATTGGGCCAGATTTTGACGGTCTGAATCCTTAGATTTGGTCTACTAGTAAATGACTTAATTCACTTTAGTTTCAATTCATTTCTTAAAGATATTTGCATTTCTTATGTACTTCGCTCCGGGCTCAAGTTATCCGTTTCTGGATACTATTAGGACTTGATTTCTGAGGTGGTTGTCAAGTCCAGCAAGGCAATCATAACGTATAGTTCTGCGGTAATCGGACTTTCGACGCGCGATCCAGGCCCGATACGGAGTTTTATGATGCTCCCAAGAGCAACTGGGCTTTGAGATGGATCCTAAGTTTTTAGGCAATGTAGCATTAGCGATTTTGCTAATATTGGGTCTTGCAGTTCATATTTAAAGCTGTCCAAGCTAATTCGACAGGTGATTTAGTTTAACACTTAATTAATCTTCGCCTAATTCCTAAAGGATTTGGTCCTTAGTGATTTCTGCCTGAGGTGGTACTTAGGTCTTTGTACGAATTTTTTCGAGACGTTACAAGATAGAAAAGGTCAATCTGTTCTGTCTGTATGTAGACCATAAGCCTCTAACATTTCTAGAAGCTATAAAAGAAGAATGATGGAGAACTGCCATGGAAGAATAGATTTATGCCATAAATTAAAAAAAAAAAAAGAATTATACGTGGGAATTGACTACTCTTTCCAAAGGCCAAAGGAGTATTGGTGTCAAATGGGTGTACAAGATCAAACGTACAGCCAATGGTGAGATTGAAAGCTACAAGACAAGGTTTGTAGCAAAAGGCCACAAATAAAAGTACATGGTAGACTATGAAGAAGTCTTCACTCCTATTTCTTGCCTTGATATTGTGAGAATGATAATCTCACTTGTAGCCCATTATAGTTGGATGATCTACCGAATGGATGTGAAATCCTTATTTCTAAATAGAGTACTCGAAGAGGAGGTCTGTGTTGACCAACCTCAATGTTTTATTGTGCGAGGAGAGTAACGAAAAGTGTACCAGCTGAAGAAAGCTCTCTATGGGTTGAAGCAAGCCCCACATGCCTGGAATGCACGTATAACCGTTATCTTCTAGAAAATGACTTTGCCCAATGCCCATATGAGCATGCAGTATACATCAAGAAGAATGCTCATGGAGATATGTTAATTACATGCCTATATGTGGATGGCCTGATGTTTATAGGGAACAACCAGTCAATGTTTAATGAACTCAAGATGGTCATGTTTAAAGAATTTGAAATGTCCAATGGCAGACTTATGTCATTCTTTTGGGCATCAAGGATAACCAACAACATGGTGGGATCCACATATCTCAGAAGAAGTATGTGAAGCAACTTCTCGAAAAGTTCCATATGGACGATTGCAATGTTGTAAATACACCTGTCGCTACAAGATGAAGCTAACAAAAGAAGGAGAAGGAAGAAGCATGGACTCGACTCTATTCAAGAGTCAAATTGGAAGTCTCAGATATCTCACAATTGTTCACACCCTAAGTATAGGGTTGTGATGTAGAAATAATCTCGGTAAAACTGAGGTCGAATCCATAAGGACCGAACCTTATACGTAATTTGAGAGTAACTTGAACTAGAACTAGGCGAAGATGTAATCTTAATTTTGGAAAATTTAAATGAAAATTGGTGAAATATTTAACTAAATTTTTTAAAATTCAAAGGTGGAAAACTAAGGTGCCAAAGATCCACTTGTAGCAATTGGGAGGCTACCTTGCATTGATTCAAGGACACAAATGAAATCAGAGTCCTATCTTATCCAATTGGAAGATAATCCATTAAAACACAAATATGAACTTCCTATGATCTAGCTTTTAAGAGATGAGGGGTATGAGAATTAGAATTGATTCCATCACAAAACCATGCCCATGAGACAAAGCAAACAACAGAAATTAGGTAGTCCACAACCAATCTGAGAGATGTATGAATGTTGGGAAGGATTCCATCATCCAACCATGCCCAGAAGACGATGGTGAACAACAAGGTTCCCAAATTCACAAACCCTATAATGCTAAGAACATGCTCAAAGCTATCGCAGATCCATTGTAATTTAAGCCACAACAAACCATTAAAAACTAAAAACATTCCTTAATATCAAACTATAATCAAAAGAAAGTTCAACTAAAGTATGAATCAAAGTATAGAAAACCATCCATCATGCTACAAGCTTCACCTCTTAACCCTAGCTAAGAGGTTTAGCCAATCAGGACTATGATTAAGCTAGATCTCTTAAAAGAAAATAAACGAACAGGAAAAAAGAAGGAAAAAAAAACTTGTTAAAGCCGGCCCACGCTCCACACTACTCCTCCACGGCTAAGATGCATCTCCCTTTCACATTCTTCTTCCTTTATAAGGACAAGAGGTGGTGGAAGAAGTCGATTGAGTGGAGTTTTATGCATAGCAGCCGCCAAAACGCAAGTCAAGTTGCGTTATGACGGTGGACATCCAAGAAATATGTTTTGACTCCATGGTTGGGGTAAAAATCACTCTTTAAAGATTTTGGATGGTTTAGATCATCCAACCAACCACAAAGGATGGCCCACAACACCCCGCGACTTCCAGGAAAACTGGACATGCATAGGGTATGAAAATTCTTCTATTATGATGCTCGGTGGGCCCCATAGTGATGTTTTCTGAAAAATCCACCCCGCTCATTAGATTCATGGTGAAATTTCAAATGGAAAGGAGTGGTTTTAGACGAGTTTTGGCATGGTCCACTGTATCAAACTATCTCACCGTTCATCCTGTGTTTTTCGATGATCCACGAGTGTATGTGTGTATGGGGCCAAAAGTCCACCTCACAATGGTCACCCCCCCTGTGGACATAATGGATGGCTCTGATTGTCCATTTGGATGACAAGTGGGGCCCACTATTAAAACCCAACTTGATAAACATCTCTCGCTGGACGTTGGACGCATGAGAGATAAGGGGACAGGTTACTGCCCGTTTGACCAGCCATCCCGGTCCAGTGCACTTGTGCACTATGCATAGGCATGTCCAGTGGGGTCCACTCATGATGTGTGTGGGAAATCCACTTTGTCCATCCATTTTAGCACCTCATTTAAGGGGTTGAACTAAAATTGAAGCATATCCAGATATCAAGTGGGCCTGAGATCAGTGAAATGTGGGCTGATCTATCCGTAGGGCGACTTCCACAAGGATCCAATGGTTGAAATTTGACGTGTACCGTAAATTTAGGGTCCTCAAGCCAAATATAAAGTTTCAAGCTGAATAAAAGGTGCAAATCCTGTGATCTTACATTCTGGACAATTTTCACGCCTCTTTAGCATGAATGGCTTGATTTTCTCAAATCTCTGGCATGTAAATTCTTCAATCTCAGTCCCCTAAGGTCCATCCCTTACCTTGGTGATTTAAGAGTGTTAAATCCATGCTTTTAATACCCTTTTCAGTCCAAACTCTTTAAATTCACGTTGCAACAAAAATATGATTAAAAATAAGACGTTAAGCGTTATCATGTACGTAAAATCAGGTAATAATTGAGGTCTAATATGTAATATTTGACCCTTAACAACAATCACAAGACTAGATATCTTCTACGGTGGTCTTCAGGTATGTCAAAGGAACCATGGAATTCGTTCTCTTCTATCCATATAATGATGAAGTAATATGTATGGATACTCAAACAGTGATTGGGAATGTGATCAAGATGAAAGAAAAAGCACCATGGGATATGTATTCTATCTCGAGTCGGCTGCCTTCACATGGAATTCAAAAAGCAAAGTATGGTCACTTTGTCCACCTATGAAGCAAAGTATGTGGTAGCATCGTACACAGTCTGTGAAGCAATATGGTTGAAGAACCTGTTAAAGGAGCTGAAACATCTGTAAGAGTAATCCATAGTAAATGTGGATAACAAGTCGACAATTGAACTTACCAAAAATCTAGTGCAGCATGGAAGGAGCAAGCACACTCATATTAAGTATCACTTCCGAATAGATCAAGTAAAGCAGAAAATGGTGAAATTGGAGTATTGTCATACTACTGAACAGGTGATAGGTATTTTCACTAAGGCACTATCAGACCCAGATTCCTATCCTGACTTTAACATTAGAGGTTCCCCTGCTTTAGTCAGGGTGTCCTTTGTCTTCTTCTTGTGTAGGTACTCAAAGGTCTTAGAAGGGCGGATTGGATTTTTGCATCAACACTTTCTATTCTTCTTCTATGTTTTCTTGAATTTCCATTTATTGGGTTTTAGGGAATAGTCCTTCTTGGTATTTTTGTTTTCAGTGTTTTCTACTGTATGTACCTTAAATGAGAAATTTTCATTTTCATCTTTCTTATCGCGGCTATGGGATTTTTCCTCAATTCTCAAATTTTTCTAAATTTGTTCCAATGTGTAGTCGTCGATCTTATGCAGCAACTTTTTCTTGTAGTCTTTACAAATCAGGGGCAATTTTGTGATAATAGCCCCGACTTGGAATGATTAAAGAATATCAATTTTAATGGTCTTAATTTTATTTATAATTAGCTACAATTCTTAAATTTTAGGCAGCAACGTGTTATTATCTACCATGTTAAAGTTGAAGTACCTGACTATTAAGAACTTGTTATTATATTCTTTTTTAACCTTGTATTTGAACTCTAAGGTGGTCCAAATTTTGTTTACAAACGAAGTTTGCATGTACAGATCATATAACCGGTCAGAAAGAGATTTCAGTATATGTCCACGTCATAGTAGTTCATCTTTAGCTCGTTTATTGCTTTCAGCAATTTGTTTGGGTGCATCCTTATCGGTTGCCTTAGGTAGCAGTTGAAGATTTAGATCCAAGATGTAGTAAATCTTCAATGTTGTCAAGAGAAACTTTATCTTGTGTTGTCATCTTCTAAAGTTGGTTCCATTGAACCAATCGAAAAGAATCAAATCCTGGTTCATAAGTTTGTTGGAGGATGCGCCTTCAGTTTCCATTACAATAACACTTTAAGATTGTTGAGAATTTAATGTTCCCAAATTACATATTTATAATTTTTGTATAAAATAATAATAATAAATAATAAATAAATAAAAAGAGGAAAGAAACTAAAAATATTAAGGACAATCTAAAACACATGTGATCATGTTGTCCTCAAAGCATTATTCGCCCATTCTCAAAGTAATTGAGACTACTAATTTGGTGCATGCAAATAGCTTGTACGATACGATTATCCTGTGTGTGATTCTATGTTCAGCAAGCACGAAGAAACTACTATTGAAACTCTATAAACACAATTTGTTGTAGATGAAAACTTAAAGGAAAATTCCTAACTCAAAGAGAAAGAAAGAAAACAAAATTTCTAGCTTAGACCATGATATTGGTCTGGTTCTTTTGGACTTGCTATCTTAGGTTAATATTAAACCTTACTGGCTTGATCAGCGAACTCTTGGAGCTTTACCAATTCATATGAGAGAGTGAGTTGATTGGTTCGTGATGTTGAAATGAACCATTCAAGCTCAGTTTATATAGGCTAGTGTAGCTAGACGTTTTGGTCTAGGGTCATAACTCCAATTGACCATTTCTAACTGTTGGTGAAAAGAAGTAGTCGTTATTTGGCAGTTTCTGACCGTTTTACATGTAGGAAAACTGGATGTATACTAGCTGTTTAGACTCAGTGGCTAGCCATTTATGACTGTTGGGCGAACCACATGTAGCGGTTTCTGCAATGTCTGATTTATAACTGCATGAGTAGTTATATCAGACATCTTAAATGGCTAGTTTTAGCCCCTATATAAGATAGATAGGTCTCTCCTAGACCTCTTACCCATAACACTCTGAATCCAGCCACCTAAATCATCTCTCTTTGTCATTGTCACACCATAATTTGCACCTGTCTCACACCAGTTTGTGAGGGAGTGAAGTGCAAAGTACGCCACTAGCGCTAATACAACCACACTCCCTCACATGCCCTTGCACCAAGGTCGAGCTCGAGCCCGTGACTGTGACCGAGACCAAGCCCATGCTTATCTGCATGCGCACATGTGTTTCAGTGCTTCACACTAGAACACGCGAATCTCGGTAGTCCAATAATTCACAAAGCAAATAGTAAGGTACTTAACACCATACTTATTAAGAAAAAAAGTTCTTCTGTCCTTTTCGATATGGGACTATTCTCAAAAAACCAAAATTTTCGCAAATCTTTTTATATATTTATATATAATTTTTATTTTAAATATTTTAAATGAAAAAATTTTCCATAATAGATAACCCATTAATTTCTACTCATAACGTGCCGAATCCAATTTGGGTGGCTTTAAACAAAGCCCTCTCACGGTGGTTTCCATTTTTCCTTGCTTTTCCAAACATAGCACTTTTCCAACTGTTGGTGACCAAAGTAGCATTATCTTGGTCATAGTCAATGGCGCACGTTGATATTCACGAATATAGCTATCAATTAGATATCTTTTTTGTATATACTCATGTGACTTTTTCTTAAAGGTCGTTTGGATGATAATAAACGGGGCAAGTAGTAAATGATTTACTAGCGAATCATTTATTACTTGTGTTTAGGTGCTCCAATTTGTTAATTAATGATTTAATATTTGTAAATGATTTAGTAGCAAAGCTCCTTCTCATTTACTGGAAAAAAGTTGAGTTTTCATTTATTAGTAAATGAGGAGATGACAACGGCTCTATTTTTTATTTTTTATTTTGAATAAAAGCCTGTAGACTTCATTTACCATTTACAGGCTATCAAAATACTACAAATAATGTACTAGTAAATCATTTACAACTTAAAGCCAAACAGATAAGTTGTAAATCATTATTAGCCTTTAAGTGATTTACTAATAAATCATTTACATTGTAAACCATTTACCACCATCCAAACGATTCCTTATGTATCAATGTTGCCAATACCAGAGACATCTTTACATGACATCTATGAAATGCTTTCGATCGACACTTGAAACATTCCTATATAGAATATGGGTGCATTTGAATATCCTGATACAGAAGTTGGCCGGTATCAATTTCCACCATAAGCTGCATAAAACAAAACCCAATAAATTCTACTAGTATAAGAAATGAGCGGAATCTGGTTTGAGAGGTAGAAAATATAGCCAGCTGCCCACGGTGTCCATTTTTTTTAACAAACCGTGGGTAGGCAAAGTAACATTTCGTGATCTTGGTCATCCTCGATCAAAATTCTCAAATTTGTAACTGCAATAATCTGAATTATTCTGAATTTCATCGATTTTGGCTTGTTTGAATTGGTGGAAATCCATAACGTAGATTTGAAAAGGAAAACATCACGTCTAAGGAAATCTTTGGAAATAGAAAACTTTGGAAAAGAATCCAACTAAATATGCAACACATTTCCATGAAAAAGTCAATGGTCAAAAACTCAAGAGTTGTCTCTCAGAAAACATCGAAACAAGGATTTTCATTTATCAGGTTGCTTTCTGGGGAAAGGTAAATCCGCTTTTCAGGGAAATCCGTGGTTGACAGCTTCTTACTTTCACAGACAAAAAAAAAGTTACACCTGCACTCATTGATTTCTTTTCACCTGCACTAATTGATTTCTTTTCACGGCAGAAAACACGATTACACCAATCCAAACACACTCACAGAAGCTTCAAGCATTGAAAGAAAGAATCAAATATAAAAGTGCAGTATCTTTACGACGGATTAAAAATCCAAGACGAGTAAAAAGAACAAGAACAATAACGTACAATAGCGAGTTGGGGCAACTCATCCACTGTACCATGGCATACCCGCATGCCAATGCACACTGCCCAGCTCATGGGCCGTTGATGGTTACCGATCACATTGACAGAAGCGCACACTATATATATGGGTGTAATTGCAGGATTAGGGTAATCATAAGATATTGTAAGGAGGGTTAAACGATTTGGAAGCTTGGAAAGGTGAAAGCAAGGGCTTTCAAGCATTGTAAGTGATTTCATCTCTTGTGCTTTTACTTTCATAATGATTTGTTATCGCTTTATACGGTGGTTTTTTCCCTCAAGGGTTTTTCCACTTAAAATCATGTATGCTATGCGATATCTTGGTTTACATCACTATAAGAAATAGGATCTTTACCGATGAAACTTTTACCGACGAATTTATTTTCATCGGTAAAAATTTACTTTTACCGACGAAATTTTAATTTTATAGGTAAAAGCCATTTTACCTGCGAAGATGTTTGTCGGTAATGGCTGTTTTGAATTTTTGAAAAAAAAATTTACTTTTAGCGATGAAATTAAATTTTAAATTCATAGGTAAAAGCCCTTTTTACCAACGAAAATTTTTGTCGGTAATGGCTGTTTTGAAAATTTGAAAAAATTACTTTTACCAACGAAATTTTAATTTGGTAGATAAAAACTCTTTTTACCGACAAAACTTTTCGTCGGTAATGGCTGTTTTGAATTTTTGAAAACAAATTTTAAAAAATTACTTTTACCAAAGAAATTTTAATTTCGTAGGTTAAAGCCCTTTTTATCGACGAAAATTTTCGTCGATAATGACTGTTTTGAATTTTTGAAAAAAAAAATTTTGAAAAATTTATTTTTATCGACGAAATTTTAATTTCGTAGGTAAAAGCCCTTTTTACTAACAGAAATGTTCGTTGGCAATGGTTGTTTTGATTTTTTGAAAAAAAAAAAAAATCAAAAAATTTACTTTTACCGGCGAAAGTTTTAGTTCATAGCTAAAACTATTCTCCCGATGGACATAAATCATCGGAAAAATTCCGATACAATGTTATTACCGATGAAATCTATTTTTGTCGGTACGTGTTTTTCCCGACGGACCTAAATCGTCGGGAAAAATCTAGTACAATGTTTTTACCGACGAAACTTATCTTCATTAGTAAAAGTGTTTTTCCCAATGAATTAAACCATTGGGAAAGGTTCCCGCAACGGACCAAAAATTTCCCCCACGGACCAAAAATTCCCGCCATCCAAAAACTCACTTTTCCCGACAGTTAACTTTGTCACTAAAAATTAATATGAAATTTTTTCTCGACAGCTGAAAACCGTCGCTACTGACTGACGAACAAAAACCGTTGGTAATAATCTTTTGTTTTTCTCTCTGTGTGTGTGTGTGTGTGTGTGTGTACTTTTTATATTATATGAGTGGAAATTTTTTTTATATAATTAAAAAGTAATATTTAAATGATTTGTGATATCACATGAAAAAGAATATTGAGAAGTTCAAAAGTTTTAACAATGTTTGAGAAAATTTTTGAGATTTTGAAAATAAAAATTCAGAACTTGTATCCAAATTTATTTTGTTTTGAAATATTTTATAATAAAACATCAAGGCGATCCCTATGAAGATTTCAATGGTTAATGTTTCTGTTCTCACCATGTGTATGGATAATTTGTGGCCCAACTTAATTTATGTGTTTAATCGATGTCGTTCATCTGTTTTTTCAGCTCGTTTTAGGTTAAAAGAAAAAAAATGAAGTATATCCAAGCTTGTAATAGACGACGCAGCAGAAAATTATGGGAATAACAATGTTCACAGTTGAAACCTTACTAGGGCCTGCGGTGATGTTTGTTTTTCATCTAACCTGTTGATAAGGTTAGAAAGATGTCGATGAAGGAAAAATGAAGATATCATCTTGATTCAAATTCCCACTTTTCCTATGTTGTGGTCCACTTGAGATTTGGATATGCTTTAATTTTGGGATCTAGCTCTAGAATTAATGAGCTGAAAACATGGATGGATGGCATGGATACAAAATACATTTATCAATATGGGCCCCACAGTCAGGATGACACCATGTTGGATAAGATCGAGGCGACATCTAATCCGCTCGCTTAAAAAAACCTGCATTCGCAAATGATGGATCAATCAATAGTAATTAAATATATAAAAAAAATTGGCGTTACTTTCGTATGGATGAACGCGTTACATTTGTTGGTTTGTTTAGGATGGATTCATATGTATAAGAACTAACCCATCTATAAGGTGGCCCACCATGTATTTATATCGTGAATTAAAAATCAGAGGGATTCAACATTTTGATTCTCTACACAATGGGAAAAAATGAGATTAGAAATTTATTAAAATCTTCTTAATTGTGTGTAGGATCACCTTACTATATACAGGCAATCCAATCTATTCATCTGATCCTAGACAAAAGGAAGATTGAGTTTCTTGAAATCAATTGTATTCAAATGTTCATGTGTGCAAAAATTTGAATTTAGATGTTTTATACATGATTTCACACTTTTCACTGTGATGTGATCTACATAACTATTATATTTGAATGAAATTTAAGATACGTGGTGAAAATACGATTTATTGTTTGATGGACCGAATGGATCATGGATCGCAGACACTTTCAGAGCCAAGATGGATAAAAAAAGTCCCGACAAAGTGGGTATTGAACGTCCACCATTAAATATAACATTCATAGAAGTTTTAGATTAAGCAATGTTAGTGTTTTCTCTTCATTCATATCTTTTTGATATTCTGAATATGTTGGACGTCAAATAAACATTACTATGAGCCCAATGAAGGTATATATCACCGATGGAAATCATTATTCCACACTGTTTCACGTGGCATGATACACTTGAGTTTTGGATTTACCTATAAATTTGGAATAAACCCTCACCGTTCATCTTTTCTTCGAGATCATTTCAGGGAATTATCTAAAAAATGAATCATATCCAAATATTAAATGGACCACACCACAAATAAGGGGAAAGGATTGGTTACTCCCCCTAACACCATCCAATGGTTGGTGGTTGGTGCTCTGTGGGGCCCACCATGATGTATGTGTTTAATCCATGTCGTCCATCTATTTTTAAAGATCATCTATGGCATGAGACCAAAAATTAGGCATATCCCAATCTTAAATGGACCATATTATAGGAAACAGTGTTGAATGAGCGCAGCCATTTTAAACATCTTGGGGGCCATAAAAGTTTTGGATCGAGATGATTTTTTTTCCCCTTCATCTAGGCCTGTATGATCTAATAAACAGATTAGATGCCAAATAAACTGTATAGTGGGCCTTAAGAGGATTTTAATGATGGATATCCAATCACTATTGTTTTCATGTGGTGTGGTTCACCTGATATTTATATACCTCTCATTTTTGGGCCCCTCCATGATGTATGTTTTATATCCACACCTTTCATCCATTTGGAGAGATCAATTTAGGGCAATATCCAAAGAACAAGTTACATCCAAAGCTCTAGTGGACTCCAGCATAGAAAACAGTGGGACAGTGATGCCCACCATTAAAAACTTCTAAAGGCAACAAAAGTTTTATATCAAGATGATATTTGCAGTTTCCCATAATTCATGTATTTTTTTAACTTTTGAACAGGTTGAATTTCAAATAAACATTACGATGGGCCTTAAGATAGTTTCAACGGTGGAAATCAGTGTCCCTGCTGTTTTCTGTGGTGGGGTCCACTATAGATTTTATCTGCCTCATTCTTTGGCTCATGACTTAAAATGATATCTCAAAATGGATGGACGGTGTGGATATAACAAATACATCATAGTGGGGCCCACAAAACTTGGTGACATCAGTAAACGCTACAGGAAAAGACACTTTTACCTACAAAAATTTTCGTAGGCAAAAGTCTTTTTTTCATAGGTAAAGACTTTTGCCGACGAAAATTTTCGTAGGCAATTTCGTTGCTAAAAGATCGAGGGGAAAAACTTTTACCAACGAAAAAAAATTTTCGTTGGCAAAGATAAGACTTTTACCGTCGAATTTGTTTTGTAGGTAAAAGCTTTTACCAACGTTGTTTTTCATAGGAAAAAATATTGACAAATCTTTTTTACCTATGATTATTTTCGTAGCTAAAAATATTTACAAAACTTCTACCTACGAATTTGTTCGTAGGTAAAAATTATGACAAAACTTGTACAGATGAATTTTTTCACAGGTAAAAATTATTACAAAACTTTTACCTACGAATATCTTCATAGCTAGAAATATTTACAAAACTTTTACCTAGTACATTTTCATAGGTAAAACTATTTACAAAATATATACCCACGAATATTTTTGTAGCTAAAAATATTTACAAAACTTTTACCTACGAATTTTGTTGTGGGTAAAAATATTTACAAAACTTTTACCTACGAATATTTTCGTAGCTAAAAATATTTTCTTATACATTTACCTACAAATATTTTCGTAGGTAAAAACGTGGAGGAGACTTTTTACCTACGAAATATTTCGTAGGTAAAACTCTCTCTCTTTTTTTTTCCATCCTGCAACCACAAAATTCCTAATATACACCTGTCATAATATATTTAATCATATTTTTCCTGATATACACTTGTTATATAATATATTTCATTATATTCACATTCACATCCATCTAAACCCAAACTATGCAGATCCATCCAAACATAAACTAAAAGAAAAAGAAAAGCAGAGATAAATTAAAAAAGTGACGATGCATTGGTAGGTTAAGAGATCATAAGAAGAATACGTACAAGGAGATTCATAGCATGAACAGCTTGATGGAATACAAGAGAATGTCGTCCGTTAATCATTTTGTTAAAAACAAGAAAGATTACATTGAAGCTATAAAAAATATCCTTGGTTTTTTTTTTTTTTTTTTTTGAAGGATAACTAAATCCTCAGGTAGAAGTTTACATAATTATTGTTAATTAAAATGAGATCAAATCATTTTTAAGTGTCTACCAAATAAGGCCTAAGAATGTCCAGGATTTTGTGATTCTCGGGTAGAAGTTTACCTCGTTGTGGTCTCTTCTTGCCCCATTTACAGTAGTATAAGCTTGAACCCAAGATGGCCACCCCTATAAATGTTGTCACACTGGCAAGGATCGCAGTTTTCATTGCTTTCCTATTGTCCCCTGTTTTAACAGTGAAATCTTTGCATTTCAATAGCAATTCTACAACCAGCCAGCTCTGCATATCAACATACACTTCCAAGTTTTCATAGGAAACCCTTTATCAGACATAAAATCTAACCATTCCCTATGAAATACTATGCCAACTCTAACATCACCCGAAAAACATAAAATCTAATCATTCACTTCTTTGAATTTTTTTTTTTTATAAATAGGTACCTGCACCATAGAATTCCTATCAATTCTTTCCCAGTATCCAAACAAATTTTCTGGATTCAATAGAATCACATTTCCCATGTCCAAATGTGACAAAACAGAATCTTTCTCCAAGGATTTGGCTTCCTACAAAATCAAGTCTTTAGGCTCGTTGAAGAAAAAAGGTTTGCATTCATACAAAAATGCCACTGAATAGTATATACAATATCAAATTTCAAGATTTATATTTTCAGTAAGCAAGTGATATTGAGATGAAATCTTTACCTGAGAATGCATATAGCTCATTCCTTGAGTAAAAGAACCCTGATGAGCAATCTAGCAAATTCATTTACCATAGAAACAATCAGAAGACATTATGATAAGCTCATGCAAATAACACTCAAATCTATTATAACCATGTGATGTGAACATGATAATAAATAAATAATAATAAATCATAAGGGTTTATTCAATTCCACCTGGTTGCTAGGGCCAAGCTGCACTGTGACCACATCCTTTTTGCCAGATCCATCGCCAGCCTTGGCAGGTCCTATTACCCTCTTAAAAGTTCCACTTAAAGAATTATATATATATATATATATATATATATCCTAACCTAAAACATATACCCAAACCGGTGGATAACCAAAAAGGAAGAAGATGTAAATTTTGGTTACCTTCAGCTGCAATGGCAAATCCATTCCCAAAAATCAATACAAAAGAAAATAAAAGAGTGTCAGTTTAAACTCCTAAAACCTCAAAATGCATGTAACTTTTACCAATTCAAAAAATGAAGACCAATATTACTGCTCTTCTCCATTAAAAAATAATGGCGGACTTATATTACTTGCAATCGATCATCAATAGGACAATCAACAAAAAGAAAAAAAAATTAAAAAAAATAGAGACTAAATGTAAAAGAGTCATTGATCAAAGGGTTGTGATATTTCTATATAAAGGAAAAACTCTAGTCATGGATGAAAGGTTCACATTCTTATATTAATGACATGGATAACATTAAAAATGTCACAAGGAATTACGAAAGTTTTGCAACAAATCAATATAAAGAGCATTGCATCTATGACCCAAATTAGATTCCCACATATAAATGGAGCTTACCTGCTTAGCTCGTTTCCCAAATAGAAAGAGCATTGCATCTATGAAGTTGCTTTTACCACTTCCATTCGGACCCACTACCACTGAAAAACTCTACAGATAATAGAAAATTCAAATGAGACAATAAACACCTGAGTCAAGATGGAGTGCACCAAGAAAAATTGTGTGAAATTCTCACTCAAGTAACCAGAAAGGGACCAGATCCAGTGCCATTGGAGGCATGGGAGGTACCATGCCCCATGTCATTGCTGCACATGTGACATGCATGCACTAGATCCATAAGCTAATGATAATTTGATTGGCTTATGCATCTGAACAGTGAACCATTTGGCACAAGGACAAAAAAAAAAAGAGTAATTAAAGGAAAGAGAGATATAAGACTTACAGGCACATGCACAGACTATAGGTTCAACATAATTTGACTTCCTCAAAAAAAACCTTCCAGGAGTCTCAACATAACACGTATTTGGCTTCCTGTGAATGGAATGAATATTAGTTTGCAACAAATTCCAGATGTGGTTTAACACAAATAAGCCTCTGATCTGGAAACAAATTATCGACTGATGAAGAAATCATTCTAACATTGACCTCAGTGAAAGGACGGTGAGGATTTGGATTGTAGCATGTAAGAACAGCCACAATTGCTTCCCTGTATGCCAACCTCAGCTTTAACTCCTCCGGAATTTCAGTACTATCTTCTTGACCGGTTTCAAACATACCTTTTTGCTGCAAGGGGGTAGATTGAGAACATGTGTACACAGTCGAATTAGTGAAACACTATAATTATCCATGTAAGTGGGAAAAAAACAAAGCACTCCAAAATTACCAACGATTGCTTTATATCGAGAGGCAAAGAGCACTAAGTACAATGTAGCTAACAAAGGAGTTTTTTCCTAAAAACATTGTGATTTTAATGGAAATCCATGTCTATGCACAATTCTCATGCATTGGCATGGATTTGTGGCGAGGAAAAAATAATATTTAAGTGAAAATGGGGGAAATTAGAGAAATCCTATTTTTTTTCATTTTTATATTGGAAAATACGTGTTATTCACTATTAATTAATGTAGAAATTTTTTATATTGATGAGTGTTGGCCAATCTATTGATTGGATACAAATTTTATATATTTATTTTATAATAATTTTTTCAACAACACATGGTTAGGTCCCTATGAAATGGAAACTTGTGTGTAGTTGGTTTTTTTTAGTTTTTTTTGCAATATTTTGCTTCCAGCATATGTAAACATGTGGCTTGGTTATGTAATTTCATAATCTGCACTTTCTATAAATAAATCATTTAAAAAAAAAAGACTCTGGGAACTACTAGTAAAGATATCATGCATAAGGGCCTTTCAAAAAAAAATATCATGCATAGGGGCCTTTTAAAAAATATATATCATGCATAAGGACTGATATAGCTATATACAAAACCATAATGTTGTGTATACAAGTGATACAATTTTCAAAGCATAAACCATATTTATGTAAATCTGTCAGGTGGCACCCACTTTGGGTCTTGTCTTGTACACACATGTGGCTTGGAATGTGACTGCATCACTTATGGGCTAACCAATTGGTATGAGGCTCCACATGCAATGAAGAACCTGATTTCCAAATAAAGTTTTGTTTTCTTGAGCATTCTCACTATAAGAAGGTTTATCATGATTTTTTCAACGTGCTGACACAAATTCATGAAGAGATTCTAGTTTGAAGTTTGAGGCAATACCTCAAAATTACCAGATCATGGAGTTAACCATGAAGGTGAGGTTATGGTTAATGGTGTTGCTCAATCATACATGTGTACGTTTTCTAAGTATTATATACATCATGAATCTCAACATAAACGAATTTTCAATCATGTTACTAGAAAGAGCATAACACATGCGTTCCGATTCCTACACATGAGATCGTGTACCAATATCTTCCACTGTCAATTGGTTGTGGACTGCAATCATATGCACGTCCAAATTTCAAATCCCATCAACTTTTCAAAAATAAGGTGGAATTTTCATAGGACTTCTCATCCACAATCAACATGAGCTGGGAAGATGTCTGCTAAAAAATCATCTTTAGCAATGGAAACATGCAATCTCTTCTCTATATAAAATGATGGTTGAAATTTTGCAATACAAAGGACTACTGTAAAATGAAATGATCAATTTTCAGACTGGTATGTAGGAAACATGGAGACATGAGAGAGCCAACACCAACATGGATCCCAACAAGTCCATTGTTTCAGAAAAAAATAAGAAAAACATTGATTCTCAGGCAGAGTCTGATCATCGATAGGCATGCAGACATCCATTATACACACTGCATATATTTCTTCGAACCATCAAATTTGTAGGCCCTATTGTAGATGGGGTACAGCCACAGAATCAGATTGGCCAGACAAAGTAACTCTGATCAAGGGACATTTTTTCTGTAGAATTTCGCCTGTTGTCTTCTTTCTACAATACCCTTCCCATTTGATGGATTTAGAGAGTTTGGACTGACTGCTGTAGAATTTTGCCTGTTATCTTCTTTCTACAATACCCTTCCCTTTTGATGGATATAGAGAGTTTGGACTGACACCTAATATTGCTAATTACAAATGATGATGTTTTGCGATATAATAATGTTATTAGAAGTGACATGAATTCAAAAAGACAAATTCCACTGCATTAAAATAAGCCAACATGCCTAAATACATTGATGGTCTTCGTCTTCTGCAGTATAGGATTTTTATATTGGTTCACATTCTGAGTATAGAAAACCAAGTTAATAGAAATATTTTTAACCAAAGATATATTCTTACTCACTGAAGCAGAGGCTGTTGGTTCAAGATGGTTGATTGCGAGAGTCGCTCAAAGTTGTATTTCTTGTCTGCAGCATGCTGCATCAAATTCCAGATCTTAGAATGTGTTCATTTCACTATCTTAAGAATCCCACAACATCTAATTAGAAATTGATTGGTGCTAGGTAGGCAGGCCTTTATCCAAACACACCATTTATAAAGAACTGTCATAAGCATGAAAAACAAGCTTATGAAACATGAGAAGTGTGTGCATATGGACTTCCACTGATATGAAGAAAAAGGCAAAGTTACCTGATCTACAATAAATAAGTCTTGATCAATCTTGCCGACGATAAAACTAAGATTGAACTAGGGACTGGCTCCTCCTTGTTCTAAGATCATTGATACTAAATTGCAAAACAGAACATATCTCTGAACCAGAACTAGGGACTAGACTATCCAAAATCACATTGGAAGATTGTGCCAATGGAGCTGTGTCGATCAAGCAGCCTCTTGCCTACATGCCCTGGGTCAAATAAACAGGCTGGTCTACCATCAGGTGGGCCACAAAGAGCAGATCAAATGCATGGCTAAGAACAGTTTGGCCTAGTGTTCATTAAATGTACATTTGCCCCACCTGATGGGTGGGTGGACAAAACTCCCTGATTCCTGTGCCAGTGAATTATCTACATGTTGGGGCTTGCGGCCCACCTAATGAGCAACTTGGATCTTGCACATGAGGGCCATATTGGCACATGTCGAGGCATGTGTAGGTGTTGCTCCCTACAGACGCATGGTATCAACAAACCTCCAAACCAGAAGCCTACATGGAAATGTACATCACAAGGCACAAGAAATGGCTTGGAAATGCACCTTAAGGAAGCTCCGTGAAGGGCATCTCTGGGAAAGTTCATTGACCAATGGCGAGAGTTGTTTGCATCCGTCATCCAATTTCATAAAGAACTATAGAAGCGCGAGACCTGTACGTGTAGCCAAATAGAGCAGGAAAATGCAGAACAAGGTTGGCTCAGTTTGAAGCATTGAAATATGCAAGCCCACATCAACACATGCTCAAATATGCATAAAAATGGTGCCACCAAATGGATTGTATGAAGAGGCTCTAATCGCATTGTGATTCGTCGGCAGTCCCCATCAACTGATAACCATCCAAAATGCATGGATTATCAGAGGCCCCCACAGCCTTGAATATCTCAACTCGAGCTGCTAATAAACCATACTTCAAGTAACTACATGAGAGAGGAAAGAGAGATGTTAGTTGATACATATTGGATGTGACATACACAATAAGCAGACAATGGTAATTAGACAATGCTTTTTGTATGCATGACAAAGCAAATTTTCTTCTTTTTCTTTTTCTTTTCTTTCTTTTTTCTTTTTTCATTTTCTTTTCTTTCTTTCTTTTTTCTTTCCTTTTGGGTAAACATGGCAAAGCAAATTTTTCTTCCTGTATTACTTGCTCTAGAAATCTTGACCTTATTGCAAGAGAAGTTGCTAGTTCCCTTCTTTTAAATGAACATGGTCCTAGAAGTTAGAACATTAAAACATAAGGAGAAGAAAACAAAGTGGAATAAAATAATAACATGTTTCAGAAGCCTATAAATGTGTAGAAGGTTGAGTAATACCTTTCCTTGGGAACTATAATCTGCCTCAGAAGAATCAGCCACTGGAATCACATGCTCATTAAGGAGAAGAAAACAAAGTTATAACACACGCACTTTCAGCATTAGATAAACATTGTTATCTCTATTTCAATTTCAGTAGAAACGCACACATTTGCTGAACCATGGACCCCATTTATACAGAAATCCATCACTGTAGGACCGCTGAACCCTCGACCCCATTTGTATAGAAAACCCATCACTGTACAAATTTTAGCCCGTGTATTGTATAATATCTCGTGCAAAATTACTTTCTGCCTATGTTAGACATACTCAATTCAATGAAGTCTATCAAGCAGATGAAGAGCTCCACAACATGATGCATTTTATGTACCTAACTAACAAGCAACAAGTAAACAACCCCATCAAAATAGGAATGTTGTTTTACAATATTGAATTTTTAGCCAAACTATCCGAATGAAAATTAGCAGAAGTTTCGAAACTGAAATTGACAAATCAGATATCGATCTTATACATGGAGAATCATCAACAACAAAATAGTTGGTGGGAAGATGATGGGCAGCTCACAGTAATTTTAACAAACACAATCAATGCAGGACAACAAAAAATTCCAGCAATGCAAACCCACAAGACAAATAGGATGATTGATTATTCTTAAATGCAAATGAAGGGCCCAAGATCCATAAATTAAATCCTTAAACCAGGCAACATGCCACCACATTGACAACAACAAAAAATTCCAGCGATGCTTCAAAGCAATGAAGTATTAAAACTGAATAAGAAAAATCATGAATCAAGTCAAAATGAAATCGAATGCAAAAATAAAGCAATCATATGTGATGAACTAAAATTGCAAATGGCTTAGCATTTATGGCCAAATTGCACATCCATGACTATAAGCATTTGTTGAATTAAGAAAACTAAAAGCATTTTTAATAGGTTCACTTTTCCACTGAGCAATAGGAGTTATTCAGTACACTTGCTGAGTATAATGATCGAAACAAGTGCACTTCAATCGATTAAAATCCTCTTAGGAATTTCATCGAACACCCCACGGGTAAACCCAATCAGTTGGCATTTTGCATAAAAATTTATGATCTGTGAATTTCCTCTTGTAGCTCTCGGCATACCTGACCATGACCCAAGCTAAAATCAGTGGTTAGGTTGCGTTTGGATGCACAATCGAATTGAATCCCAAACTTTCAAATTTATAAAGAAAAAACGACAAGTACCGACGATGTTTTCCAGTACTCATACTGCACAACAGAGGATATTAATCCCTGGAACTGCAATTACATTCATTTCAATTCCAACTTGAATGTGAACAGAAATGAAAATTTACAATTTGGTTTTAAGAATCGCAATTTGATTCAATAGTGCATCCAAACGGACCCTTAATGCTTTCATCTTTTCAGTATCCAATTACTGCAACATTAGTTTCTATACAACACTAACCGTTCATCTGATCGATCCTCCCAATTAGTTTTTGCCCTCAACCATGTTACAGTCTGACAAGAATCGGAATGATGGGCCACAAATTCATAAAGGAAATTCAGCAAAATCCCTAAACAAGATGAATGGCTGAGATTTATATACAATGTAGGACTCACCCAATATTCTTCATCGAGTAACACTTCTCGTATGATGAAAGATCCAAACGCCCTTTTATGCATGCAATCAAAATTGTGATCTGAAGGCAATGTGCTGTCGAAGCAGAGATTAGAGGGTTTTACAATCGAAATCTCCTGAGATGTGCCTTCCATATTTTTCCCTATTTGGGAGGAGCGCGAGAGAGGGAGAGGGAGACGGCGAGGGACCTCGAGAGAGGGAGAGGGAGAGGGAGACGGCGAGGGCGAGGGTGCTGATGGTGGGAACGGAGAGAGAAAGAGGAGGAGGAAGACGAGAGAATGAATGGAGTGAGAGAGAGAGAGAGAGATGGGGGGAAGATTTGGGCGCGGCGCGGTTTCGAGCGCACGTAGGGGCATAAAGGTCCTCTCAGGCACTCTGTGGGGCCCACCGTGATGTATTTGCTTAATCCATTCTGTCAATTAATTTTACTAAAATATTTTAATTCCTAATCCTAAAAATAAAGTATATTGAGCTCCCAAGTGGACCACACCATAGGAAGCACTCCTACTTTTAATTCCTAATCTCCATGTTTCCTTCTATCTAGTTGATTTTTAGTTTCAGGCCCTATAATAATATTTCAAAATAGATGGACGGCTTAGATAGAACACATATATTTTTTAAGGCCATGTTTCAGAATAGTTTCATGCTCACCATTTTTTGAGAGGGGCCACTCAAAATTTTTTATCAGACTGATCGTAATGTTCCCTCTATGTGACCAAATCAACTGCTTAGATGGCAAATAAAATAAACTCTATGGTGGGCCCATGTCACGTGAGGTAGTGGGCTTCCCAGTGTATACAGCTATTGGCCCCACCTTGGCCCATTCCATTGACAGTTGTGGGTCCATGGACACTATTAAAAACTTATCAAGTCCAATCACATGGATTCAATACTGACAGGTTGAGTAGCAAGTCGGAGTGACGTCATCAAGTTTTGTGGACCCACCATGATGTACATGTGTTGTATCCACATTGTCCATAAATTTTAAGATATCATTTTAGGCATGAAGATAAACATCTATAGTGGACCCCACCACAGAAAATAGTGGGAGAGTGATTCCAACTATTGAAACTATCCTAAGGCCCACCATAATGTTTATTTAAAATCCAACCTGTTCAAAAGTTAAAAAATACATTAAATAAGGGAAAACACAAATATCATCTTGATATAAAACTTTTGTTGCTTTTAAAAGTTTTTAATGGTGGGCGTCACTGTCCCACTGTTTTTTGTGCCGGGGTCCATTGGAGCTTTGGATTTAACTCGTTCTTTGGATATTGCCCTAAAACGATCTCTCCAAATGGATGGAAGGTGTGGATATAAAACCTACATTGTGGTGGGGCCCAAAAATGAGAGTATATAAATATCAGGTGGACCACACCACATGAAAACAATAGTGATTGGATATTCATCGTTAAAATACTCCTAAGGCCCACTTTACTGTTTATTTGACATCTAATCTGTTTATTAGGTCATACAGGCCTAGATGAAGGGGAAAAATAAAATTCATCTCGATCCAAAACTTTTATGACCCCCAAAATGTTTTTAATGGTTGACGCTCATTCAACATTGTTTCCTGTAACGTGCTCCATTTCAAATTTTATTTTATTTTTATCAAAAAATTCAAAAATGCCGATTTTTTCCAACAATTTTTGTATTTCGTCGCTAAAAGACACTTTACCGATAAATAATTTAAATAACTTACAATCTAAATACTTGATTTTTTTTAAAGAAAATTTATTTATTTTTTGTATAATAAATTAATTTAAATTTATAACCAATTAAGAATTATTATTCTAAGAATTTTGCTAACCTGAAGTTAGCATGGGTACCAAACCTTTTAAACAGCATACTACGTGACTTATTGCCAATCTAGATGAAAATTTCTCATTCAATTATACAAGTAGGAGCAAGCTATGGTATAAGAATTATACCAATCGATTAATCCTGACTCTCTAAATGCGGCTAATTTGTTTTAACCATATGTCATTTAAAGAGTTGTAAATCACAAGGTTAAAATCATCAAATCTGAGTGTTACTTTAGATTCCTGAGAAATAGCAAGTGTATTAACTAGATATTTTGATATGGTGATCGGACTTATTTTATTTCATCGGCCAATCTTATAACTTAAAGGGATGAATGGAGTGGATAAAATAAATAAATAACAGTGGGCCCAACAGAGTTTACTTGGTAAGGGTAATGAGTAACTCACCTAAATGTAATGGAGAAGGGTTTCCTTAAAACATTCATAATCAAATATTGGGCCTTCCTAAATGTGATTCACATATCCAACCCACTCATTATGTGTGTCCCACTTAGATGAGGGCTCATACCAAGTTTCAACTGCATCCAAAACTCATGTGGGCCCCACCAACTGCTTTTATAATTTTAGGATGTCTTCACATAGTTTTAGATGGTTGGCCCACTTGAGTTTCGTATACAGATGATTTTTGAAATATCTCATAACCTAAAAGGGACACATCAAATCTACAGTGTTGATGTTCGACATACATCATGATGGGGCCCACAAAACTTACTAATATCAATTTTTAGTTTCTCACGAGGTCAGTAAGTTGGGTCATAATTTTGACCAAAATATTTAGCTCATTTTACATATCTGCTCCATCACTCTATTTTACTGATCAATACTCTCAATTTGACTAGTTACTTGCCTCAATCAGGCTACATATGAAAAAGATATTAAGCATATAAGATTGATCAACAATTTCAGTGAAATTCGATTTAAACATTTGAAGTTATTTACTCTTCAATCTGAACTGATTAGATTGCCCAAAAATGATTAAAGGTTCAATTAGTGGATGTACCTAATAATTTAGTAATTTTTTTTTTCACAGATAAAATTCAATTTCCTTCTAAAAATAACAATTTTTTTTCAAAATGTGTATTTTTTTCTCTTTTACCAAAGTATCATTTTTATTAAAAAATATTTCAAAAAATATTTAAAATACAAATTCTGAATTCTGAATTTTTATTTTCAAAAAATATTTAAAATATAACATTCGGATTAACTTTTGGGTTTTTTGTTTTCTCAAAAATCCAAAACACCCTTTCCCTACGAAAGTTTTTTGTTTTAAACTTTTCAGTTTTTTGTTTTTTAAAAATTTGAAACAACCACCCTTTTCCTACGAAAGTTTTTTTAGGTAAAGATGGTAAAAAGTACACTTTACAATTTTTTGTTTGTTGAAAAATTTAAAACACCCTTTATCTACAAAAGTTTTCGTAGGTAAAGATGGCTTTTACTTCTAATTTTGTATGTAATAAACTTTTTGATTTTTTGGCATTAGCTACAAATATTTTCATAGGTAAAGATGGCTTTTACCTACAAAAGTAGATGTCATGGGTAAAAGTACAGTTTTCATTTTTTTGTAATTTGAAAAAATTCAAAATGCCCATCAGCTACGAATATTTTCATAGGTAAAGATGGCTTTTACCTACAAAATCCAATTTCGTAGGTCAAAGTAAACTATTTGATTTTTTGAAAATTCAAAACACCCTTTAAGATGGTTAGGTAAAAGTAAGCTTTTCGTTTTATTTTTTTTTTCACTTTTCATTTTATTTTTTTTTTCATTTTTTTTTTATATTCAAAACACCCTTTCCTTACAAAAGTTTTTGTAGGTAAAGATGACTTTTACCTACGAAGTATAATTGCGTAGGTAAAAGTAAACTTTTCGATTTTTTGGTTTTTAGCTACGAATATTTTCGTAGGTAAAAATGACATTTACCTACGAAAGTAAATTTTGTAGGTAAAAGTTAAGTTTTCGTTTTTGTGTAATTTGAAAAAATTCAAAACACCCTTTAGCTACGAATAGTTTCATAGGTAAAGATGGCTTTTACCTACGAAATTAAGTGTCATAGGTAAAAGTTAGCTTTTCATTTTTTTTTTATTTTTTCAAAAATTCAAAATGCCCTTTCCCTACCAAAGTTTTGGTAGGTAAAGATGGCTTTTACCTACGAAATTTAATTTCGTAGGTAAAAGTAAACTTTTCAATTTTTTGGTTTTTGAAAAATTCAAAACACCCTTTAGCTATGACTATTTTTGTAGGTAAATATGTTTTCTTACCTACGAAAGTAAATTTTGTCGGTAAAAGTAAAGTTTTCGTTTTTGTGTAATTTAAAAAAATTCAAAACACCCTTTAACTACGAATAGTTTCGTAGGTAAAGATGGCTTTTACCTATGAAATTAACTTTCGTAGGTAAAAGTAAGCTTTTCATTTTTTTTTTTTTTTTTTTTTGAAAAATTCAAAGCGCCCTTTCCCTACGAAAGTTTTGGTAGGTAAAGATGGCTTTTACCTACAAAATTTAATTTCGTAGGTAAAAGTAAACTTTTCGATTTTTTGGTTTTTGAAAAATTCAAAACACCCTTTAGCTACGACTATTTTGTAGGTAAATATGTTTTTTACCTACGAAAGTAAATTTTGTAGGTAAAAGTAAATTTTTCGTTTTTGTGTAATTTGAAAAAATTCAAAACACCCTTTAGCTACGAATAGTTTCGTAGGTAAAGATGGCTTTTACCTATGAAATTAACTTTCGTAGGTAAAAGTAAGCTTTTCAATTTTTTTTTTGTTTTTTCAAAAATTCAAAACGCCCTTTCCCTACGAAAGTTTTGGTAGGTAAAGATGGCTTTTCTTAGGTAAAAGTAAACTTTTCAGTTTTTTGAATTCGAAACACCCTTTGGCTACGAATAGTTTCGTAGGTAAAGATGGCTTTTACCTACGAAAGTAGATTTCGTAGGTAAAAGTAAAGTTCTCATTTTTTTGGAATTAGGAAAATTCAAAACACCATTTACCTACGAAAAGTTTCGTAGGTAAAGATGGCTTTTACCTATGAAATTAAATTTCGTAGGTAAAAGTAAACTTTTGCCTATGAAAATTAATTTCGTCGGTAAAAATCATATTTACCTACGAAAATTATTTTCGTCGGTAAAAGTTTCGTCAGTAAAAACCATATTTCTTGTAGTGCCGCCGTCCAAGAGACACCCTATGTAAGCGCGACTCCTCTCACTCTTGCGCATCCTCTCTCTCTCTCTCTGTCTCTCTCGGTCCTCTCTCTCTCTGACGCATCCTTTCCCTCCTCACTTAGTCTCTCTCTCTCTCTCTCTCTCTCTCTCTCTCTCTCTCTCTCTCTCTCTCTCTCTCTCTCTCTCTCCTCAGAGCTTGGGAACCCAATTTTTGGCGTAGACTCGTGATCGGGGCTCCAACTCGAACTCCTCTCGTTCTCTTCCTCAAAGCTCAAAAGGTAAAAACCCTAACCCATTTTGAAGGTGGTCCTTAATCCTATTTTCAATTCAGGAAATTTGGTACCCTAATCCCCAATCGAATTTGGTGGTTTTAAAATTGGGGATTTGGGTACCCAACTCCCACTTCGAATTAGGGGATTATGGTACCCTAATCACATTTCGAATTCGAGGGTTTTGAAATTGGGGATTTTGGTACACCCGGCCTGGTGGATATCCAATCACTATTGTTTTCCTATGGTATGGTCCACCTAAAATTGGGAGATCATAATTTGTTTTCCTCATTTTGATGGAATTTGGTCCGTTCCTTTATCTTCATTATCATTTGTCTTTTTTGTCCACCGATTGAATGGTTAGGATTTTCCACCTAGGAGATTTTGGGTGCATGCACGATCTAAGTGATGGCCATTATATCAACAGTTTTCAACTCTATGCACATGATTGGATATGATTGCTTCTTCTGGTTTGTTCCTCTGTTTCTATTTTCCTCTACTGGAGTGACTACAGGTGGTTTTCGTTTTCCATCAGCTCTTATTTATGGTTTTAAATATTTGAAAAAACCCTTTATTATCTCTCCTGGCAGTCTGGGTTACCGTACCTGGGCAGCTGATTAGTTGAGATACAGATGGCATGACTTTTTTGATTTGTGGAATGAAAGTAGTTTGGTGATTGTGTATTATTATTAGTCAAGATTTCCCAAGTTATGCTTTACAGGGAAGTAATGGATGGGATATTTGTATATGCATGCTAGGCTAAGCAACTAAACTCACTGTTCCTATTTAGTTCCCTTTGTTTTAGGAAGTTGTTTCTATTTCTATGTTTGTTTGTTCTGCACTTTCCCTCCCTTTCTTCCATTTCTGAGGTTTATTTCAATTTCATAGATCCCATTTAGATCTTTATTAAGATGAGCTACTTATGCCTTAAGTAGCTTATCTTGATTTATACTGATTAAGCTAAAGTGATTAAGTACTTTAATTAAAAAAAGTCACTTATAATTGATCATAAGCTTTACTTATCTCAAATAAGTAACTTATCTACTGATGTGTAACTTATTTGGTGGTATCCAAATGGACCCATATTGACAATAGGTGATAGTATTCTGCATCTGATAAATAATAGAATACTAAGGGCCTGTTTGTTAAATCTGAAGTTGGAAGTCTGAATCTGAAATCAGAATCTAAAGTTTGAATCTGAAGTTGAAAACCTAGTATTGAATGTTGAACAACTTTTTTGTTAACAAAAATCTGGAATGTTTGGAATATGTTAATTTTACACATTTGCCCTTGTGTAACAATCATGATCGAATCTCTAGCATTAAAATCTTTACAACACAAATATCTTAAAAGAAATTCTAATCTTACGTGTCTATCTAGTTGTATGATGATAAACTCTAATGTATACAAATCAATTCAATTCTTGAAACAGAATTCCAGGGCCACTAGACAAAAGAAATCTTATCCTAGGAATTGAGTTTAGTGCAACCAAATAACAAATCTGTGATCTCATACTTTCAGGAAGTAATTGTTTCACAATCACAAGCAATTCCACAAACAATGGTTTCTACTATTGAATGGGTCATTTAGAATTGGCATCTTTCTTTTGAATTTTAATGTACTTTTACTATTCGATTATGTTTTCTAACTACATGGACAAAAGGTCCTACACAAAGAGAACATGACACTTTCATTTCATACTTTGTGTTTTTCACATTTAAGTATCTTTTGAATCGACACCTTACTGTTGTATTTTTATGTATTTTGATTATTTGGTGATCGCTTGTAAAAAAATAAAAAACAAAAAACAAAAGTTTGATTAGTATGTGACAATCAAATAATACTTTAGGGTTCATCTCTACTTCATCCAGCTACTTAAATCTTGTTGTAAACATCCACCATGATATATCTAAATCTTTCTAAATAAAAGAGCCAAGATAATTATCACTTTCACAAAACCCCTGGCCATCAATTTTCTAAAAGACCCATATCCATGACTATTACCACTATAGTTGTCCTCCAAGTACTTTATCCCAATTCTATCAATTTTTAAACTTATAGATACCTATCAACCAAACCTCCTATTTAGTATGAACCCCTCTCTATTCTCATTGCTTGATCATTGGCAAATAACATTAATTAAGGGACCTCATCCTAAGTACTAGCACTTAATCCATCTTACAAAACGATAAGCACTTAATTCATCTTACAAAATGATATCTTCTAGTACTATAGACAAGGCCTGTGAAAGGCTTGCTTCAATAAAAGTTGTCCTGCGCCCATCAAAGTACTGGGATAAAAAAAAATCAATTGAAGCCTTTTATTTGACTTTAAGATATTGCATTCTAGAGCTTTTCTTTCACGTAAAAGTTTGTTAGAAATGTTAGTTTACTTAGCATTGTATTTCTGTTCTCGATATGAAGATAAAATGTGTATATTGTTCCATTGCCTTCTGTTGCCTAAAATTGTCCTTGCAAACCTTAATGAGCTTGTATATTACATTTTTTTATCTTAAATTATTATTGTGATTAGTTAGTTTATAATTGTGACTTGTACTTGTGATTTGTAAATTAGATATTAGTTACACGTTTGAGGATTCTATGAGGCTATACATAGATATGGTGTGTTTTTGGTGGCATAGAAATTGCTCAAATTGTCCCATTTTGGACAGTTTAAGGTTAGATGGATAGTATGCTTTTATATAATCTATTTAAATGTTTATGCCTGATCCGCGGTCCATCTCCTCATTTTTCTCTAGATATATTTCTTCCGTTCCGTATCCAATGTCAAATATCTTAACATTACTTTAGATTTTGGCATCGGAATGTAACGTAAGATCAACTTATTTGGAGAGACATAGGGAGATGCTGCCGAATTTTTGACATGGACGTTTAAATGGGAATATGCATGTATTACAATCTATCCAACCTTAGATGAGTAACTAATTTAGGATTTAATTGTATTAGTTTAAAATTGATGGAGTAGACCTATATGTATGTCGGAGCTATCCAGATGTTGAGTAGGGATCTCTGGAAGGTGAAAACTGTTGTTATGACCATGATGAAGTTGTTCATTTCCTATAGACAGCATTGGAGTGGCCTAACCATTTGGACAGGCGTTTATGTATTAGCTCGAAATTGATGGAGTAGACCCGGATGTGCGTCGGAGTTATCTGGATATTGAGCGGAAGTCCTTGGAAGGTGGGAACCGCTATTATGACCATGATAAAGTTATTCATTTCCTATAGATAGCATTAGAGTGGCCTGGCCATTTGAAAAGGCCCGTGTTTATGTATTAGCTCAGAATTAATGGAGCAGACCCAGATGTGTGTCTGAGCTATACGAATGTTGAGTGGAGGTCCCTGAAAGGTGAGAACCACTGTTATGACCATGATAAAGCTATCCATTTCCTATGGATAGCATTGGAGTGGCCTATCCATTTGGACAGGCCCCTGTTTATGTATTAGCTTGAAATTGATGGAGCATACCCTAGTATAACCCTAAACCTAAACCTACACCTAAAACTAAACATCATAGTGGGGACAATGCTTCCGACCGTTGATTCCTTCCTGGGACCCATCATGATGGTTATTTAAGATCTAACCTATTGGTAAGTTCACATAGACCTAGACCGAAAGAAGGGATAACACAAATATTAGCTCGATCGAAAACTTTTATGGCCCCAGTTAGTTTGGAGGTCCACTTGAGCATTGGATCTACCTCATTCTTTAGCTCATGCCCTAAAACAATCTCTCTAAACGGAATAACATGATGATCCGGGGACATGTTTATCCAGGTTGGATGCATCTTATGAATGGATTAGATGACATATAAAAAGCATCGATATAACCTATAACCTATAACCTATAACTTAAACCTGTAACCTATAACCTAAACGTAAACCTAAACCTAAACCTATAACCTTAACTTAAACCTAAACCTTGACCTAAACCTATAACCTAAACCTAAACCTATTCTCAATTCCCATAACCTATAACCTAAACCTATAACCTATAACCTTAACCTAAACGTAAACCTAAACCTATAACCTAAACCTAAACCTAAACCTAAACCCAAACCTATATCCTAAACCTAAACCTATAACCTTAACCTAAACCTAAACCTATAACCTATAACATTAACCTTAACTTAAACCTATACCTATAACCTTGTAACACCCCGGATTTTTGTCTACCAGGAATTAGACGTCCTTAGGAAATGGGTCAACCATTTCACTCTCAATGATCAATCCCAAGGTCTAAAAATCAATTTTTCCCTGTTTCTTTCAAAATCTCGCCCTTCACCACCTCATTCTTCGAATTTTTCTAAGTACTTCCATATTAGACACAAATCCTCAAGTCTAAATAGTAAAGACCACTAATCCTAAGGTCTTCATGATGAAGAACCTACAAACACTAATAGGATCGCAGTTTCGCCAATAGGCGAAGTTTACATAACTCGTTCGTTTCGATCGAGTCCATAATGCATCTCAGGTCGTGTGAGGCGACCTAAGTAGCCAGTAGGTTGTTAGGAGGTGTGTTTGTGATGATCCTAGGAGAATTCCAAACCCTAAAATGCATGTCCTTGGGTCGTGGGGCAACCACAATCCTTACACTCAATCCCTAGGGCCTAAAAATCTCGTTTCATCTAATTCCTTTAGAATTTTTCCTCTTACCACCCCGTTCTTCAACTTTTTCTAAGTCTTTTCACATTAGGAATAAATCCTAACATGTGAATGACATAAAATCATACTTGGACAAAAATTTACTATAAATGGTAAAAATACGTGAAAATTAGCCTTTTGGCCATTCCAAATTTGAAATCTTTTGTAACAGATGGGTTAGTTGGATAGATTAGCTTCTCCTACCCTAAAATTATATGTTACATAATGCATAAGTTCATTCTTGTTTACAGACTGGCCCCAGAACACCCCAAATAGAATTTTGGGCCTCTCTAGGCCAAACCAAAATGAACCAAGGTTCGCCCCATACTTTTTTGGGACCCTGGGGGTAGGGGGAACCCAACCCATATGGCCACCATTGTCATTTTGAGATTTCATCGGTGATGTCATCCCCGATTCCGCAATGCATCGTCAGTGAAAATCACCGGTTGGGTCCGTCCTTTGGGCTGGAGGTGTTTGGGGTGTTGTATAGTCCCCTGGTATGCGGGCCGAACCTTGAAACCCCCCAAAAGAAGTACTTCCTTAACAAAGTGACCCTCCAGGCTCTCCTTTCGCTCCAAATGTTCGAGTTTTCGTAAAAACTACCCCTCCAAACTCTTCCTTCTTTCGTTTCCAAATACCCTCACTCCACCCTTCGAATATTATCTCAAATAGAGATCATTATAGCTACTTCCTTTAGAAATCTAATGAGAATCACCTAGCGCTGCACTAGACGACCTGTGAAATTCGCACCAATCACTTTCAATATGATCTGCTAGAGCCAAAACGTATAGGATAGGTGATGCTACGATACCGTAAAGCCTGGCATCAAACTCTATTCCCAATTGCTCTCTGGAGCACCTTGAAAACTTTGTATCGGCTCTGGACCGCACATCGGAAGTCCGATTACCCCGAACTTAGACAATCCTGACCGCCTAGTTGGACTTGACGTTCATCTCGAAAATCAATTCCAACTGATGGCCTGATGTTATTTTACTGGGTTCGGAGTGAAGAGAGTGAGAAAGGAGTTAGATTTAGAAATTTTAATTCAAATCTGGCACGTGACTTGGCGCATTATTATTAAGCGTTTTGACCGTCAGAATTCAGCCAAATTACACCCTCGGATCAGAAAAAATTTCTCTTTCATATCATGAGACTTATAGACCTGATCTAAGTGCGATAACCGCTGAACTAAAAATGGACTGCCACGTGCGATCTATGAACTCTACCAGACTGAAAACTGGGTGTGAGCAACATCCAGTGACCATGAGCTTAAGTCCAACCACGTTCGGCCAGGGGACCTCCCGAAATGGTCTTTTAGATCGGAACAGTCCCGATTTGGATATAACTTAAGTATACCTTGACCTGGAGTCTATGTTGGACATGTTTGGGCTTATAAAAGGGCTTGAAACCCTCTCATATCTCTCCCATCCAAATTTGGAATAAGCCCTAGATTGAGAGAGAGAGAAAGTGAGAGATTTTGAGAGAGTGGTGGGAGAGATTTTCCTGCCACCTGCTGCTGCTACTGCACGTGCTTAAGCGATGTATTCCAATCACTTTGTTGGTGATTCCGACACTTTTTTAGGTAAGAAAAACCCTGTCCACTTGTTGATTTAGCTTTCCGTCAAATCAAATAGCAAAGTAGTTGATATAACTTGTGAAATAGGTTGCCTGTTTGCCGTAGACGAAGCGTATATGCTTCGTTCGAAGCGATATACATCTAGGTTAAAAGGTGCAGATTTTAGACGCTTTGATTGACTGATTTCAAAGCTTTCAATGTCGTTTAATAGTAGATTATCAACGAGCATGCCGTTTGACATTTAGAACATGCTGTCCATTTTTCGTTTCGTAAACGTACGGTAAATATGAGATTTAGGGTATTTTAGGTATTTATAGAAAATACTGTATACGTCCGTATTTTGCTAAAATGCTTGACATGTAAATTCATCTTGTTATGATATTATATATGCGTGTATAATCTGTTTGGCGAAGAGATTCGCCATAATGCGCACTTTGGCCCGACATACGCTATGTAGACTAAAGTGTGTAGACTAAGTGTTTGTATAAATGTTTGAATTAGTATGTGTTGAGTAAATGGTTTTGTGAATTAGTTTTGAGATTGAATTCTCAATCAATATACTGATATATATGAATTCCACCATGTTGCCTATATGGCTTGATTTCATTATATGTATGGAATACATGTTTTGGTTGATTTACTTACATGGCATGTTATAACATGTTGTCAACATGCTTGTATTGCTGTATTTCATTTCTGTTACTCACATGTGATTACTGATGTTGTGCACAAATGTTTGGGGCTATATGTTAGTCCAGGCAGTCGGTAATGGACTGAATTCATGGTTGGCCTCTAATTGCCACGAGAGACGCGTCGATGAACGCGAGTCGTGTTTTGGGTTAGCGGCAGTGGTTAGGCCACACGAAGTGTTTCATTGCACTTCATGTCGCTCGGCTTGAGATGCGCTCGTACTAATCGAGCCCGTCAAGTAACCCAACTGGCCGTTGATTGTTCACCCTGTATGAATCATAACTGCTTGAACCTAGGGTATTGAACTTACCATTGTAAACCCTGTTAACCATGGTACCTTGATCCATAAAGACTCATGAGTCAGGCATGGTGGTATGGGACACTGTGGTCGAGCTGTCGGCCTACGCTGGGGCCACAAACCTCCCTTTAGTGACCAATGAGCACATTGACTCGTGAGTAGATTATGGTGGTATGGGACACTATATTCTAGCTGTCGGCCTACACTGATCAGGTGACGAGCCCTTTGTAGTGACCGCGAGCGTATTCTGAGTCTACGGGAGGCGACGACCCTTCCATAGTAATGAGAGTACAGTAGGCCTGTATTGATAAGGTGATGGGGGAGCGGTGCAACGAGTGCGAGCAATAGCCCTGGCAGCCCTTGCAGCGACCTACAAAATATAACCTCGTATGTGATTTCTAGGAGTGACGACCCTAGACAGGATCTGTGTTGAGATTGATATAAGGAAGGTACCTTAGTTTCCCAATCTTTCTGTATGAAAAGGACTAATAACTACTTGGTAATCATATCTACATCACATTGTATGTGCCTGGAAGATGTGGAGCACTGTGGGAAGAAAGCATGCTACAGGCGTAAGATGGTGTCATATGAGGGAGATCGTCGGTGAGGGCATCCATCATGTCATGTCATATTGCATTAACAACAGTATTTAGGAATGTTTGATTTATTGTTTTACTATTATCGCATGATTGATTTGATAACATGCTAATCTCTGCTCTATTATTCCACTGAGTTGATCACTCACTTCCACGTTATGGGATGGTGTTTGCGACACCCACCAGTCCCTATTTTAGTTGTAGATGATGGCGCTGATTGTGAAGCGGAGCCGGACTTGATGATGATGAGGAGGATCCCTCCTTTATGTGTGTTCTGATCGACGGGATTACAGGGAGGTTGATTAGACACCATGACTCTTGTCATTTTATATTTTTAGAGCACTCATGTATATTCTTTTTGTTCACTTTTGGAGTATACATGTATGTATTTAACCTGGTAACATGTTCACACTCTGGAGACTTACAACAGTTTATATATGTTATACATACTATCACAGTCTTCCGCTTGCTAATTTAACGGTCTCTAGAGTATGATATGATGTTTTGGATTAATCCCAATCTTATTTAATGCCTTTTTATAGACAACATGTATCTAACATTATCTATGTTGCATAAATAACATTTTGGAACTCGGGAGTTGGATTTCTACCCGACCCCCGATTTTCGGGATGTTACAAACCTTAAACTAAACCAATAACCTATAACCTATAACTTATAACATAAAACTAAACTTATAACCTAAACCTATAACATATAACCTATAACCTAAACCTAAACCTAAAATCTAAACGTATTCTCAAATCCCTAAACCTAAACCTATACCTAATCCTATTCTCAACTCAACCTAAACCTAAACCTAAACTTGAAAACACAAACCTAAACCCGATCCGAACCTGATCTCGAACCCGAACTTGAATCCGAATCCCTAAACCTAAACCTAAATCTATAACCTAAACTTAATTCACTTAACTTAAACCTACACCTAAACCCAAACATAAACTTATAACCTAAACCTAAACATATAACCTATAACCTATAACCTTAACCTAAACCTGAACCTAAATGTATAACCTTAACCTTAACCTATAACCTGTAACCTATAACCTAAACTTATAACCTAAACCTAAACCTAAACCTAAACCTAAACCTAAACCTATAACCTTAACCTTAACCTATAACCTTAACCTATAACCTATAACTTAATCCTAAACTTATAACCTAAACCTTAACCTATAACCTAGACCTAAACCTATAACCTAAACCTAAAACCTAAATGTATTCTCAAATCCCTAAACCTAAACCTACACCTAATCCTAATCTCAACTCCTTAACCTAAACTTGAAAACCCAACTCTAAACTCGAACCCCATTTCATAAACCTAAACCTTAACCTATTCTTAATTCCCTAAACCTATAACATATAACCTATAAGCTAAACCTAAGCCTAAACCTAAACCTAAACCTATACCCTACAACATTAACATAAACCTACAATCTACAGCATTAACATAAACCTATAACCTACAACATTAACCTAAACCTATACCTATAACCTAAACCTATTCTCAAATCCCAAAACCTATAACTTTAACCTAAACCTAAACTTATAACCTAATCCTAAACCTTAAACTATAACCTATAACCTAAACTCAATTCCCTAAACCTTAACCTATTACCTAACCTAAACCTAAACCTAAACCTATGACCTTAACCTAAACATAAAACCTAAACCTAAACCTAAAACCTAAATGTATTCTCAATTCCCTACTATAACCTATAACATTAACCTAAACATATACTTATAACCTAAACCAATTCTCAAATCTCAAAACTTATAACCTTAACCTAAATCTTAACCTAAACTTAAACCTAAACCTTAACCTATAACCTAAACCTTAACTTATAACCTATAACCTAAACTCAATTCCCTAAACCTAAACCTATAACCTACACTTATAACCTAAACTTAAGCCTATAACCTATAACTTAAACCTAAAACCTAAACCTAAACCTATAACCTAAATGCATTCTAAAATTCCTAAACCTAAACATACACCTAATCTTAATCTTAACTCCCTAACCTAAACCTAAACCTAAACTTGAAAACCCAAACCTAAACCCGATCCCGAACCTGAACCCGATTTCCTAAACCAAAACCTTAACCTATTCTCAATTCCCTAAACCTATAACCTATAACCTATAACCTATAACTTATAACCTAAACCTAAACCTTAATCTAAACCTATAACCTTAACTAAAACCTAAACCTAAACCTAAACTTAACCTATACCCAAACCTATAACTTAAGCCTATAACCTATAACCTATAACTTAAACCTATACCTATTACCTAAACCTAAACATATAACCTAAGCCTAAACCTAAACCTAAAACCTAAACGTATTCTCGATTCCCTGAACTCAAACCTACACCTAATCATAAACCTATAATCCTAGCCTAATCTTAAACTTATTTTCATAAATTGACTTTAGTCTTTTCATTGCAGAGATAAATAAGAGTTGGATGCAAGCTAAGAACAAGTTTGGCCCAGGGTATAAACAAGGGGTTCAAGAGTTCATGAAATTTTTGCGAAATCGAGCAGATTCAGGGAATAGTATTAGGTGTCCATGTCGAAAATATAAGAACATGGTTTATAAGACTTTAAATAAAGTAGAAGACAATTTTTTCATAGTTGGGATTGACCAGGGTTACACTTGGTGGATCCATCATGGTGAAGAAATCCACCAAAGAGTTGAGGCCACTGAAGTCTTTGTTGACCCAATTGTGTCAGATGACGAGGATGAAGATGTAGATGAAATGCAAGATATCATAGGGAATGTGTTCAGGGGAACAATTACAAATATTAATTTTGCAGCGACAATCAGTAGCCAAGATATTCCTCCTATGGGTGATGTCGAATCAGAAAACTTTAGTAGGGTGTTAAGGGATACACAACGTCCACTTTATTCGGGGTGTGAGAACTTCTCCAAGTTAAATTTTCTTACAAGGTTACTTCATTTGAAGACAATAAATCGTTAGAGTAACAAATCATTTAACATGTTGCTTGACTTGTTGAAAGAAGCGTTACCGGACAATGAGACATTGCCTAAGTCTCATTACAAGGCTAAATCCTTGATGTGAGACTTGAGCCTTAGTTACATCCTCATACATGCATGTAGAAATGATTATGTATTGTATTAGAAAGAGCATGAAAATGTTGAAGAGTGTCCAGAATATGGAGAGTTTAGGTAGAAGTATGATAAAGCTAAATGTAAGAAAATCCCGCAAAAGGTATTAAGGTACTTTCCATTGAAACCCAAATTGTAAAGATTTTATGTCTCACAAGACAGCTGAAGATATGAGGTGAGATAAGGAGAAACGCGTTCATGATGATAGTACACTGAGGCACCCTATGGACTCTAAAGCTTGGCAAAATTTTGACAAGTAATATGACTGGTTTACAAAGGATTCTCACAATATTCGACTAGGTCTTGCAAGTGATAGTTTTAATCTATTTAGTAATATGAGTAGCTCGAACAGTATGTGGCCAGTGGTACTTATGTCCTACAATTTACCTTCTTAGTTGTGTATGAAGAGTCATTTTTCATGATGTCATTGCTTATTCCTGGACCCAGGTCACCCGGTAATGATATTGATGTATATTTACGACCATTAGTAGATGATTTAAACGAGTTATGGAGTCAAGGTGTACAAACGTATGAAATATTTGCAACACAGAAATTTTGATTACATGCAGTGGTCTTGTGGACAATAAATGACTTCCCCGTGTATGGAAATTTGTCTAAGTGGAGTACGAAGGGAAAGTTGGTTTGTCCTACATGTAGTATTGAGACTTGTTCATTGTCATTGAAGCATGGTAGAAAAATGTATTATATGGGCCATCATCGCTTCCTTCCGAGCGATCATAGTTGGCGCAAAAAGATGATGATATTTGATAGCAAACAAGATCATAAGCCACCCCCAAAAGAGTTATAGGGAGAAGATGTGATACAACAACTAAGTAACATTGAAGAAGTTATATGTGGTAAGGCATCGCACTTGAAGAAAAGGAAACGTACTGTATTGGACTATAACTAAATGAAGAAGATGAAAAGGCCGAGCTATATGTCCTAGAGGGGGGTGAATAGGACAATGTTAAATTAAAAAATAACAGTAGAATTAAACAATAAGATAGCCAAATGAATTACAAATAATCAAAGGGAGCAACAACCTCAAAATTCTAGTATTGAGAGGTTGATACAAATGTTGTTCTAAGGACAACCTTACACCATAAAAACCAAGGGTTTATGGCAAGACAACCTTACTAGAATGATTTGTGTATCAAAAACTCAAACTGAAGAGGAATAAAAAGGAAATAGCAAGAAATGAAATCTAAGCATTACAACATTCCCCACAATGCTGAAATGTAAAGATTACAACATTCACATCCACAAATACCTACCACAATCTAGAACCAAAAATAATAATGAAAGCAAACCACAAAACCACAAAACACAAAGAATTATAGTAGTTTTCCAGTGTGTACACCAACTGTTAAACAACAGCCACACAACTACTCCACTCTTAATATCCTCACACGATGGATATTAGCGTTCACTATAAAAATAGGTTTTTCCAAGTTCACCTAAAACCTTCACAATTGTGTCTTTCAAGTAGGCTTACACAATTCAAAAAATCCCACACTCTGAGTTTTCTGGATCACCTTAAATAACCAAAACTGAGAGATGTTTCTAGCTTAATCTCAAATAAACTAAAACAAAGGAAATTATAAAACTGTAAAATACCTGGATATTCTCCTTTTGTTATAGCCCGGAAGAACCAAATCGGAGTAGAAGTTTGAATATAAAAGTTCAATGTCCACACTCACTTATGAAATGGTTCTAGGTTCTAAATTGATTTTAAATTAAATCAAGTTAGGCTAGCTCTATTTGATTTTGATTACAAGAAGTAGGAATACTCTAATCCCTCTTTCAGATTAGATTGAAATGCAGAATACAAAATCAAATATAACAAAGCTAATAAAAGATAATATTAAATATGCACAATATAGCTTAAGAAGTTTACAAACTTATCTCTCAGAGTAGTGTCTTGATCTTTCTTGAATTGAATACCAAACTCTGAAAATCATGCTCTATTTATAGGTGAAGAAATCACATTCACGACAAGTCTTGTGGACACTACAACTGGTCATATGACTAACAGATTTTTAAAATTTTGAGCGTGATTGGATAAAACCATTCCATGACTAGTCGTAGGCCCTCCACAACCGGTCGAGGGACCTTCATGACTGGTCGTGACCTCTCCACGACTGGTCGTGGGGAACTTGAAATAGTTGCTAGACTTTAAGTTGTAGCTACAGGACTGGTCATGAACGAGTCGTGCACTGTTCATACGACCGGTCGAGCAGTCTCCAATACTGGTCGTGGCTTAACAAAAAATTTTAAAATTTTACAACAAACTTAGGACTGGTCTTGGAATTTCTTGGACTGGTCGAGCAAGAGTTCAGGACTAATCGAGTTCAGGACTAATCGAGAAATAGACTATTCACTTATAAAATGATATAATTGAATTATGTATTCAAAATGACCTACCCTAAGGTCAATCTAAGGTCATTTATACCTTTTAAGTGATGTATGAACATTGAGCTTCTTTTTCTTTTAGTTGATAGTCGTTCTTTGAAGTTGGCGAAGCTTAAGATCTTGTCATAGGATGAAGCTTGACTTGAGACTCTTCAAGCTTAAAACTGACTAACATTGGAGCTTGAAATCGACTAACATTGAAGCTTGAACTTGAGTATGTTGTCTTGACTTGTACGAAGCTTTGAACTCTTAAATCTTGAAAGATTGAATTCACTATTGATGTTGTATAAATCTTGAAAGCTTGAATTCACTATTGATGTTGTACAAGTTCTTGAACACAAGACCCTTGTTCTTGAGAGATGCACAGACCTCATTATGTAGATGAGCCACACAAGACAGATTCCAAGAGAGGTTTTGGCACTACAAAATTTGACAATATAAGAGCTATAAACCTTAGCACTTACAATATTTCCCTTTGTCAAATTTGTGACAAAACACACTCCACAGTAACATAACCAATATATACGCACAAAGAATCATGCACCAGTTATAAAAAGAAACCAGTTACAGTTACAGCCTAGTTAAAGAATCATGCATTACAGCTTGGTTAAAGAATCATGCACTAGTTATCATTAACTTGCATGAACAATACTCCCCCTTACTTAACTCCTCCCCCTTTCAACTTGCATCAATAATACTCCCCCTTAACTCCTCCCCCTTTTACAAAGAAAAGCTACATATCCACAATCCAACATACTAATATACCAACATATACCACAATCACCACAATCACCATATATTAAGCATGTCAAAATTCTCCCCCTTTTGTCATAATATGACAAAGGAAGGAATTAAAAAGTAGAAATGGAAGTAGATAAAGAAGGAAGAATAAGAAGACTATTGAGGAGTAAATGATCAAGATAGACAAAATATCAAATCCAAAAGCAAGTCATGCGCAACCAGAATTAACCAAAGTCAATCAAGTACAACTAAGGTAAATTAAGTCCAAATACCATCTAAAAAGATAAAATAAATCCAAGTATTATTAAAGTTATTACAAACCAAGATAAGAAAATACTGATCAGATTCAGAAGAGGGAGAAGGGATAAATGGATCAATTGGGTGTAAACCCTTGTTAATGCATCT
Source organism: Magnolia kwangsiensis (assembly GCA_037074715.1). Classification (NCBI taxonomy): domain Eukaryota; kingdom Viridiplantae; phylum Streptophyta; class Magnoliopsida; order Magnoliales; family Magnoliaceae; genus Magnolia; species Magnolia kwangsiensis. The sequence goes on along the minus strand of CM073580.1, from coordinate 79,003,943 downwards.
CATATATTTACGCATATAAGTAAATTAAGAATCTTGGGTTACACGAATCTGAGCCACCTGTTCCTCAAGAGTATGCAACATCTCAGCAAAATCAGAAGGCTGATAGTCAGGGTCAGCCTTAGAATCTGATTCAATCTCATTAAAGATATCATCCATGTTTATATCATCTGGAGGTAAATCGCCTTCTTCATTCATTGCTTCAGCTCCACCACCACCCACATTCACTTGGCCATCAGCCAACCTCAAATTTATCTTATTTATATTGGAGTTGTTGAAAATAAGGTGATGAATAGGAGCCTCTCTAATAGGCATAACTACTAACATATGAGTTTCTAACATAGTCATAAGATTTGTAAAAGGAATATCACTGTGTCCAGGATGGAGATGGAATTGTATGATGGAATGACAGATTAAAGAAGGAAGACAGACATTTGTACCAGAGATGATGGAATACAAAATCTGAACCATGAAAGAGGTGAGTTCTGTTTTGTTACCAGAACGTGGATAAAGATTTGAAATAAATATCTTATGAAGAACCCTATATCTGGGTAACAAGTACTTTGAAGCAACCGCATTCCCATTCATTACGCATCTATGTTTCATAATGCTCTAGTAAGCATACGTTTTTCTGATTCAGATGGTTTATCAACTAGAGTGCTAATAGGAATACCTTCATCATTGACAGGTATATCCATTAGACCAGAGATCAAATGACAAACAACTTCAAATGGACCTTCTCTAGTTTTTATTATAAACATAAAATATTCAATTAAAAAATCAAAAATATAAGCAAACATAGCTTGTGCAATAGACCAGTATGCTGGCCCACCCCAATGTAGAATGTTAGCCCATCCTACAAATTGGAGAAGAGAAAGGAGATCAAAAGGAGCAATATGTTTAATATAAACAGGTCGTTCAATAATAACATTGCACAACTGTAAATCCTGCATAAAAGAGGGATCATCTTCGGGTGACCGAAGGTAGTGCCTTATTATTGGTGATGATCTGGATGATGAAGGACCACGAGTGTTTTTCTTTTTGCCTCTAGCATTCATTTGTAACTAGGAACACAACAAATCAAGAGGTTGCAAAAGTGTAGAGTGGGTTTTCTCAAAATTAAATTTTGGAGAAGAAAATCCCAAAAACCTCAAAGAAATAAGAATAAATCACTCCAAGTGTGAAAATGAAGTGATATGAACTTGAATCTACAAGAAAAATAGAAATAATGCACTAACCTTGAAGATCTAGGAAGGTGGGTATGATCGGTCGAGCTTAGACTCGTTGGAAAGGAAGCACAAATGAGGAAGAAAATGGTTTTTCCTCCAAATTAAAGCACCAGACACGCTACACGACTGGTCAAGTACATCCTCGACCAGTCGTGCCAAAATTGGTCGAGTACATCCTTGACTAGTCGTGCATACACAAAAATATGTATTTTTCGCATAATTTTAAAATTTAAATAATTAATTTAACAAATATACACACTATGATACATACATGCATGAATAATCAATTCAAATTACACATACCAAGAACAAATTTCAATTTATTAAACCTGCTTTTATCAAGTGGTTTATTGAAAATGTCACCAAGTTGATCTTTGTCGGAATGTATTCCAAAGAAATTGTCTTTTCTTCGACTAATTCATGAATGTAGTGATATCTAATGTCAATGTGCTTGGTTCGTGAATGTTAGATTAGATTTTTAGATATATTTATTGCACTGGAATTATCACAATATAAAATCATAAAATCCTGTGCACCATAATCGCTTAACATTCTTTTCATCCATACAAGCTGAGTGCATATATTACCTACTACAATGTATTCAGCCTCAGCAGTTGAGAGCGATATGTAACTTTACTTCTTATTAAACTAAGAAACTAATCAGTTTTCAAATATAGAAACAACCACCACTGGTTGATTTCCTATCATCAATGTTACCAGCCCAATCAACATCTGTATAACTAGCCAATTGAACACTAGTATCATGTGGATGCTGAAGATCCAGATTAATTAAGCTTACGACATATCACATAATTCGCTTAACAGTAGATAAATGTGACTCTTTAGGGTCAGATTGATATCTAGCGCAAATTCCTATGCTAAATGTAATATCAGGTCAACTTGCAGTTAAATAATTTAAACTGTCAATCATACTACGATATAATTTAGGATCCACACTTTTACCTATAGAGTCTTTTGAGAGTCTTAATGTAGTACTCATTGGAGTATCAAAATTTTTCTCTTCTCAAGTTTGAACTTTTTAACTAAGTTCAGAGTATATTTGGTTTGAGAAATAAAGATATCATCAAGTTACTGTTTAACTTACAATCCTAAGAAATAATTTAATTTCCCAACTATGCTCATTTCAAACTTAGATTTCATAAGATCTACAAACTCAACAGTCAAGTTAGTACAGGTAGATCCATAAATAATATCATTGATATAGATCTGCACTATTAAGATATGATCGTTATGTTTCTTAACAAAAAGAGTCCTATCAACACTTCTCATTAGAGAATTATGACTTAGTAGAAACTTAGTCAATTTTTCATACCATGCCCTGAGAGTTTATTTCAACCCGTAAAGAGACTTTTTTTAGATGATAGGCATGATCAGCATTTTTAGAGTCTTCAAAAACCATTGGTCGTTCAACATAAACTTCTTCATGCAAATCACCATTTAAGAAAGCACTCTTTACATCCATTTGATATATTTTGATCTTTCTAAAACATGTAATAGATATAAATAGTCTGATTGATTCAAGACGAGCTACTGGGGAAAAGGTTTCATCATAATCGATTCCTTCAATTTGAGAGTACCCTTGTACAACTAGTCTAGTCTTGTTTCTAATTATATTACCAAGTTCATCAGACTTATTTTTGAAAATTCACTTGGTTCCGATAATATGTTTATTTTTAGGTCTGGGAAAAAGATACCAAACATCATTTCTAATAAATTGATTAAGCCCTTCTTGCATCGCTACTATCCAGTTTTCGTCAATAAGAACTTCTTTTATGTTAGCCGGTTCGATCTGAGATGTAAAGCACACGTAATTACATATATCTTCTAGTTGTCTATAAGTGTACACATCAGTGAGAGAGTTTTTAAGAATCTGAGTAGTTCCATGATCTTTAACAGTCCTCAGTTTAAAGTTATTTTCACTTGATGAAGTATCTGGTTTGTCAATTAGGAGAGCTTCATCATTATCTGAACTTGAGGTAGGGGTATTCAAGTGATCGTCAATGACCACATTAATGGACTCTTGAATTACACCGGTCCTCTTATTCAATACTCGATACACTCGACTGTTCAAAGCATATCCTAAAAAGATCCCTTTATCACTTTTGGTGTCAAACTTACCCAAATTTTCACAGTTACGTAAAATATAGCACTTGTTACCAAAAACTCGAAAGTATTTGACAGTAGGCTTCTTATCAAACCACATTTCATAAGCTGCTTTATTGTTTGACTTGTATAAACTCAGTTGATTATATAGCAGGCAGTATTTACGGCTTCAGCCCAAAGGTTTCTAAGGAGCTTCATACTATTCAACATTACATTTGTCATTTCTTGAAGCACTATATTTTTTCTTTCAACAATTTCATTTTGTTTTGGTGTTTTGGGCACAGAGAATTCATGTGATATTCCCTGATCATAACAGAATTTCTTAAAAATGCTATTCTCAAATTCTGATCCATGATCACTACAGATCTTACTGACTTGAGAACCCTTTTCCGTTTGGATCTGTTTGAGAATCTTTTTTACTTCATCAAGGGTTTCTGATTTATCTCTTAAGAAGGCTACCTAAGTGAATCTGGTAAAATCATCCACGATTACCAGTATGTATTTTTTGTCACCTTGACTCTCCGTCCTGTAAAGAAGTTTGATATGGCATTGGAGTCCACTTTTTTGTGAGTACTCCTAGTTTGCTTATCAATCTGGCATTCGCCACATATTTTGTCTACTTTATGTAATTTAAATAGACCTCTTATCAATTCTCTTTTTCTTAATCTATATAAATTGTAGTAGTGTACATGTCCAAGGCGTTTATTCCATAACACAGTTTCATCGGTATGAACCATGTAACATGATTAATTAGACGAGCTATAATCACTTATAATGTAACAATTTTTAAAAGTTCTACGACCAGTTAATAAACCTTAGTAAATTTTACACTATGATTGTTATCGCATATTTGAAATATGCTTCAACGTATAAAACATTCTCAAATAAAGGGAAGTTATAGAGTTGAATCGTACCTTGGCCAATAATCTTGCAGTTGTTACCATCACCGAATGTGACTGAACCATCAGTCATATCTTTAATATTGGTGAACGAACCCTTGTCGCCTGTCATATGCTTGGAGCAACCATTGTTGAGGTATCACTTTGAATGGCTTGATGCTTTGAAAGTGGTGTGGGCAACTAAGCAACCTTAGGAACCCATTTCATTACGGTTTTGGGTTTAGGAGTATAGTTGGTCTTCTTATGATTGTAGTTGTTATAAGACTGACTCATTGAGTTAGATTTTAAGAGCTCCTTAAGTAAATCAACAATTTTCTTAAATCAAGGATTATGATTCTGATTTTTATAGTTGATATGGTTGATTTTAGGTTTTAAGGATTGAAAAGTTTTAACATTTTTAGAATAATTTTGATTTGAACTTTTTCCTTTTGAATTTGAAGAATCTCCTTTCACAAACTTAGGCGAAGTATTCTTATGTTTGGGAGGAATATTTTTGTCATAGCCCAAACTAGATCAGTCGCTACATTTTTTAGATCTGGATAGAAGTTTTTCTAATTTTGGATCACCCTGGGCATACTTCCATGTGTCCTTTCAACTCAAAAGTAAAGAGACTTCAAGTTTTAGTTTTTCATTTTTTAGATTTTAGATTTTCAATTAGGGAGGTTTTGAAATCTAAATCACACTTAGTTTTTTCAAAATAATCTGAAGTGTGGAATTTTTCTAAAATCAGAGAATCAAAATTTTCTTTAATCTTTAAAAACTTTTCTTTTTAAAGTTTTAGTTTAATAGCAATTTTACAACTTTCCTTGTAAAGGGCATTATAAGCATCTTGAAGATCATCTTCATTTTCATGATCACTATTTAGATTTTTTTCACTAGTTGAATCATCATTATCTGAAAAAGTGAACTTGACTGAGTCATAAGGGCTTTAACTTCATTGCTCGACTTGGTTTCAGAATCTTCTGATTCAAAAGAGGCTTCAGTGCCAGAAGATTCATCCCAAGTAGCCAACATTTCTTTCTTTTTAGGTTTGTCCTTTTTAAGACACTTGTTTGCTAAATGCCCATATTCATGGTAGTTGTAATACTAACTGTCTTTTAAAGATCTTTGAGTTTTAGATTTAGATATTTTCTTATCATTAGATTTTTAAAAATTAACTCTCTTTTTACTTTTGAAAATTTTGTAAAACTTTTTAGCTAAAAGGGCCATATCATCATCGAAATTTTCTAAGTCAAAATTGTTATTATTTTCTTAAGAAACACTTTTAGAAGATTTAAGGGCAATAGATTTACCTTTAAGAGCTTTAAAAGTTAACTCAAAAGTCTGTAAAGAGCCAACTAATTCTTCTGCCCTCATATTATCTGTATCGCGAAGTTCCTGGATTGTAGTTATCTTAGAATTATATTGTTCAGGAAGTGATCGTACTATCTTTGCACAGACTTTACTTTCTGGGATTTTATCACCAAGACCTCACATAGTGTTCATAATGTCATTTAATCTTATATAGAAATCCATAAACATTTCATTTTCTTCCATACGTATTTCTCCAAATTTGGTTCTGAGGATTTGGACTTTAAATTTCTAAACAATTGATGTTCCCTCATGTGTCATTTCTAAAATATCTCAGGCTTGCTTTGTAGAACCACTGGATCTAATTCTTTTGAATTCATCCGGTGATAGTGCACAAGTAATTACAATTAGTGCTTTTGAATTGGCACTACTCTCACTTTTCTAAAGAGTGGTCCAAGAAAAATAAGATGTTACTCTCATTGATTTGGATCCATCGATACCAGTTACTTCAGTGGTAGGAGGGGTCCATTCAGTCACTGTGGCTAGCCACACACTCTCATCCATGGATTTTAAGAAAATCTTCATTCTGGCTTTCCAATAGGCATAATTGATGCTATCAAATGGTGGAGGCCTAGTGACTGAAAGGTTGTCAAAATTTGACATCTTACAAACAACTTAGATCGATTAGCTCAGGAAATTAATCCTAAAGAAATAACAATTTAAACCGAGCTATTAGGCGCTAATACCACTTGAAAAGGCTGAGCTATATGTCCTAGAAGAGGGGTGAATAGTATAATGCCAAATTAAAAAATAACAATGGAATTAAACAATAAGATAGCCAAATGAATTACAAATAATCAAAGGAAGCAACAAACTCAAAATTCTAGTATCGAGAGGTTGATACAAATGTTGTTCTAAGGACAATCTCACACAATAAAAACCAAGGGCTTATGGCAGGACAACCTTAAGAGAATAATTTGTATATCAAAAACTCAAACTAAAGAGGAATAAAAAGGAAATAACAAAAAATGAAATCTAAGCTATTACAACATTCCCCACAATGCTGAAACGTAAAGATTATAACATTCACATCCACAAATACATCCCACAATCTCGAACCAAAAATAATAAAGGAAACCATAAAACATAAAGAATTATAGTGGTTCACCTGTGTGTACACCAACTACTAAACAACAACCACACAGCTACTCCACTCTTAATATCCTCACACAGTGGATATTAGCGTTCACTATGAAAATAGATTTTTTCAGATTCACCTAAAACCTTCACAATTGTGTCTTTTAAGTGGGCTTACACAATTCATAAAACTCCACACTCTAAGTTTTCTGGATCACCTCAGATAACCAAAATTGAAAGATTTTACTGGTTTAATCTTAAAGAAACCAAAGCAAAGGAAATTACAAAAGTGTAAAATATCTGGATATTCTCCTTTTATTACAGCCCGAAAGAACCAAATCGGAGTAGAAGTTTGAATATAAAAGTTTAATGTCCACACTCACTTATGAAATGGTTTTATGTTCTAAATTAATTTTAAATTAAATCAAGTTGGGCTAGCTTTATTTGATTTTAATTCCAAGAAGTGGGAATACTTCAATCCCTCTTTCAGATGAAATTGGAATGTAGAATACAAAATCAAATATAAAAAAGCTAATAAAAGAGAATATTAAATATGCACAATATATCTTAAGAAGTTTACAAACTTATCTCTCAGAGTAGTCTCTTAATCTTTCTTGAATTGAATACCAAACTCTGAAAATCATGCTCTATTTATAGGTGAAAAAATCACGTTCACGACTAGTCCTATGGACACTACGACTGGTCATAGGACTAATAGATTTTTAAAATTTTGAGCGCGATTAGATAAAACCATGACTGGTCGTAGGCCCTCCAGGACCAGTCGAGGGACCTTCACGACTGGTCATGACCTGTCCACGACTCGTCGTGGGGAACTTAAAATAGTTACTTGACTTTGATTCGTAGATGCAGGACTGGTAGTGAATGAGTAATGCACTATTCATACGACCGGTCGAGCAGTCTCCATGACTGGTCGTGGCTTAACAAAAAATTTTAAAATTTTACAACAAATTTACGATTAGTCTTGAAATTTCTTGGACTGGTCGAGCCAGTACTAGAACTAGTTGAATAGAGTTCAGGACTAGTCGAGAAACAGACTATTCACTTATAAAATGATGTAATTGAATTATGTATTCACAATGACCTACCCTAAGGTCAATCTAACGTCATTTATACCTTGTTAGTGAAGTATGAACATTGAGCTTCTTTTTCTTTTAGTTGATAGTCGTTCTTTGAAGTTGGCGAAGCTTGAAATCTTGTCATAGGATGAAGCTTGACTTAAGATTCTTCAAGCTTGAAACTGACTAACATTGGAGCTTGAAATCAACTAACATTGAAGGTTGAACTTGAGTATGTTGTCTTGACTTGTACGAAACTTTGAACTCTTAAATCTTGAAAACATGAATTCACAATTGACATTGTATGAATCTTGAAAGCTTGAATCACTATTGGCGTTGTACAAGTTCTTGAACACATGACCCTTGTTCTTGAGAGATGTATAGACTTCATTATGTGGATGAGCTACACATGACACAAATTCCAAGTGAAGTTTTGGCACTACAAAATTTGACAATATAGAAGCTAGAAACCTTAACACTTATAGAAGAGCATTTTTTTGAGTTGCCCTATTGGAGTGATCTAAAATTATGACACAACTTGGATGTCATGCATATTGAGAAAAATATATGTGACAATGTCTTCGAAACATTGATAAACTTAGAGAAAAAAATAAAAGACAGTTTCAAGGTTTGATTGGATATACAAGCAATAGGTTTAAGGAAAGAGTTGCACTTGCAACCACATAGAAATTTATATACTATACCAACAGCCTACTACACATTGACAAAACTAGAGAAAAAGTGTTTATGTGATGGTTGAGATCAGTGAAGTTTCTCGATGGATATGCGGCAAATATATCTCGTCACGTAAACGTTACAGACTGTAATGTAACATGAATGAAAAGTCATGAGTGTCATGTCCTTCTGCAATGTCTACTACCGGTTGTGATTCATGGATTCCTGAGTAAGGATATCAGTACGGCGCTGATTGAGTTGGAGATATTCTTTAAGGATTTATGTTCAAAATCATTAAATGTACATGTTCTTAAACAACTGGGGAGAGACATTGTCGTAATCCTTTGCAAACTTGAAAGAATATTTTCATCTGCATTTTTCGATGTCATGGTACTCCTAACGATTCACTTACTATACGAGGCAAAGCTGGTAGGCCCAGTACAATATCATTGGATGTATCCGATCGAAAGGTTGTAGAACCTATTAAAATTTTTATTCATTCCATAAACTACATATATCCATGTTTTCATACGTATAACATAGTGATTTTGTGTACAGATACCTTCACAAACTAAAATGATTTGTGAGGAATATGGCATGACCAGATGGATCCATTGTTGAGGCGTACATTGATAATGAGTGCCTGACATTTTGCTCCATGTATCTTTGTGGCATAGATACTAGATTTAACCGAGAAGATTGGAATGCCGATGAAGGAAAAGAGCATGAACAAAGACTCATATCTGTATTCGCATATAACATTCGTCCTTTGTGATCCCTAACATTTCAAGATATGGACCTTGGGGATCTAGTAAAGGCACGATAGTATGTGTTGTATAATTGTGAAGAAATATAGTCATATTTAAAGTAAGTGTTCCCTCGATTATTGTATCTCTACATAGGATGATCTTAATGTTTCTTGCTGATGATGTGTCATTTATGCGTAGTAAATACATCGACAATATGAAGTTCCAATACTCGATAAATTATGATCGAATGCATCAGGATTATTTTTCAGAATGGTTCGCAAAATATGTAATATTTCACATTGTATCTCACCACACTTAGAATTTTTATTATATTGCACATTATTTGAACCTAAGAAAATCCCTTAATAATTACATTTTGTACATAATATTAGAAGAAGACGTTGCACACTAGAAACTCCACGGATGCATCTGATGCACTCTACTCACTGGCGTGTGGCCCTGATAGACGTGTATCTAGATATACAAGTTGTATTGTAAAAGGATTTGATTCCACACTTAAGAACGTGAGAAGTATAGGACCACACAAAATAGTGGGGTGATTATGAAGGGAATGCTTGAGGAAGTAGAAATTGACTTTTATGGCATTTTGACGGATATTATTGAGCTGAGTTATTATATGAGAAAGTAGGTGTACTTATTTAAATGTGATTGGTGGGACATTGAAAATAAGAAGTTAGAAATACAGACTGACAACTACTTTACGAGCATAAATTTATCTCAGAAGTGGTTTAAGGATAATCCATTTGTCCTCGCCAGACAAGCCGAACAAGTATTTTACCTTGCTAACACCAAGTTAGGCGGTTCTTAGTAGCTAGTGCAGAAAATAAAGCCCAGGAACATATTTGACGTTCCCATACAAGAAGTTGAAGATAGCGAGTATGGGGGAAATAAAACGTCTAGGGTTGAACAAGCATATTAAGAAGACATGCCATTTGGGGATACAGGGACTGATCCAAATGTTCATATTGATGTGATGCAATTGGACTAGATGATGTGCCACCTGATCATATTGATGCCTCAATAATACATGACATTGTTAGAGATGATAGCGATTTCATTGATGAGGACATTGCAGACGATGAAGAGGAAATACTGATCAGCGATAGTGATACAGACGATGATTATTAAATGTACACATGATTTACATGTTATTTTTCAATTCGAATAATTTATGTATTTCATATATACGTGAAAATTATAAGTCATAATTTATTCTTTTAATTGACTTATTTATAATCCACATTTGTAGTTGAGTCAATTTCTGATCATGTCCTCCTTAAACTGGAGTATAGCGGAAGCACGCAGCATACTTCATCAGCTATTACAAATGGACTTTCCGGTCCTATCTTCTTCTGGTAGGGCCAAAGAGATACCCGGTCTGGTCGATGACTATACCGCGGAATATATCGACAATGACTCATATACAAGATTATATAATCTCAAATAAATTTTGGAGTTGATGAAAGAATATAACCGCGGGAAACTTCGTATGGAAGATGCGGTTTTGTCACTTGCACATCTGACTGGAGTCCCAAGATACTAGATTTCTCCTTTTGTGACTAGCATGTTGGTTGTAACAATGTCGAGTGCTTCACACAGCTTGACATATACTTCTGAAGCATACGATAACTTACGCAGGGAGTACTTTGAATAGTTTACCTCAAAGTTGTTTCGTATTAGAACGAAATATGTGTATTTAATATAGAATGACAATGTGTAATGAAATTTTTAAAGGTTATAGATTAAAGTTTACAATTTTATTATATTCTGCTTGCATTATTGTGTAATGGCCTAATCATATTTTAATCATCTCTCTAAGCATAAGCACAAATGCATTCTACCATCAACACTAATTGTATAATGTTTTAGTATATTTTACTTGTATTGACATTGTTTAAATTTATAAGTTTGTAGTTCACACATATTCAGTAATGGCACCAGGTGGGATATCATGTTGTTCCCGCACTGGATCTACCCCTTCTACCTGTGATGCAATGAAGACAGCATCGCAGGCATCTGATCCCTCAGTCACGCATACACCGAACACTGCATGTAAGTCTAGACATATATTTCTTTTAATGACTTCTGTTTATGTTTAGACTTACATGTTTCTTTTACAATAGCATCGTCGACCAGCTGATAAGGATGTGGACCCACGCGTAGGTTACTTTTAGAGTGACTTACGTATGAGGATAGGGTGATGGTATAGTTCCCATAAGACTGCATTAGATCTGTTGGGGACAATACCAAGTTGTTTACGTTAGAAATTACTGTCTTATGTCGATCTTTGATCCCCCCACCACCCTCCGTTGGGCAGACATGACAGATGATGTGCGGTAGCTCATTCGTCAGCACCTTCAGGTAAATATTAGTAAATTAAAATTTATTTTATAAAAATTAATTTACCGTTAAGTTATTTTCTTAATAAGTTTATTATCTTAATCTATTATTTACAAAACTTAAAGATAAATTTGTTTTGGATTTGAGTGTTCCGTACATTTCCCATGTTGTCGACGACATGGTCAAGGAGTGGTTCAAGGAGTACCGCGGTGACTTACACTGGCGGTACAAGCACTGCATGAGCCACAAGGAGGGCGTATTGTCTGCCCGCCACACGTGACTCATGACAACTGGCGGATACTCTACTAGAGATTTTCATCTGAGTCTTTTCAGGTAATATTTACATATTTACGATATATTAAAGTAACAATTAAATTCGTAATTAATAACAATATATTATGAATATTGTGTTCAATAGAGGAGTAAAATAAATTCTGACAACAGGAGAAAGTTAGAAGTGAACCACGTAGATGGTTCAAAGTCATTTATACAACTTCGTCACGACATGGTAAAAAATTACTGGTGATTATTAAGTTGATATATTCTTTCCATGCATTTATATTAACTCTATTATCCTTTTAATTGTGCAGTGAGATTCTGTCACTAGCCAGGAACCCAGACCAGTAGACCTCTACAAAAGGACTCACTGTTGGTAAACGATGGGATCTTGGGTAAATCCTAGAGTCAGCGAGAATTGGATAAAAATTCTTACATTGTAAAATTTAATCGCATTGAATTATAATAATGTCATTTGTTATGAAAATTCATATGTTTTCATTACAGGCAGTGATGAAAACCTTACGTAATTAGCCTACTCTCGATGGTACTCATCGGAGTGAGCCAAAGATCATGAGTGAGGTGCTTGACACCCATTCTAGATATGTGCGTGGGCTTGGCCACCTCCAGCCTATCCGTCATTGGCGAGAGCACCGTACGCTGAGCTGATATCACAAAGAGAGGGGTTTAACAGCTACGGGTCATCGTCGATGACATCAAATAGCAGCTGGAGTGGCAGAGGGAGGAGCAGGAGAGGAAGAGGGAGTATAAGGAGAGAAGGATCGGGGAGATACAGGTAGAGCATGAGTGATGGATGGCAGAGATGTTTCAGGCTCTCGCTGCACACTTATCCACCGATGCCCCACCACCTCCGCCTTCGTCTAATGCCCCACCACATCCACCTTCATCTTTGTAATTTTTTATATTTTATTTATGATTTTAAACTTATATGTATTTATGCGTGTATGAATGTGATGTGGATAAGATTATTTGTGTTTGGATGGATGTAGTTTATGTTTAGATGGATGTACATAGTTTGTGTTTAGATGGATGTGAATGTGAATATGATAAAATATATTATAACAGGTGTATATCAGGAAGAATATGATGAAATATATTGTAACAGGTGTATATTAGGAATTTTTTCCCGAATATTGAAAAAAAAAAGAGAGACTTTTACCTACGAAATATTTTGTAGGTAAAATTTCATCCATGTTTTTAACCTACGAAAACTTTCGTAGGTAAAAGTTTCAACCACGTTAAGTTTCATCCACGTTTTTTACCTACGACATTTTTCGTAGGTAAAGATTCAACCACATTTTTACCTACAAAAAATTTCGTAAGTAAAATTTTTGTAAATATTTTTACCTACGAATAATTTCGTAGGTAAAAGTCTTACTATTGCCGATGAAAATAGTACACAGTTTTTACCTATGATAATTTTCGTAAGTAAAAGTATCATGAAACATTTTTACCTACGAACAAATTCATCAGTAAAAGTTTTTTACTTATTTGTTACCTACGAAAAAATTCATCGGTAAAAGTTTTTCCATTGCCGAAGATGCCAATTCTTGTCAGTAAAAGCCTTTACCCTTGGTCTTTTACCGACAAAAAATTTCATCGATAAAAATTATTGCCTATGAAAAATGTTCATTTAGCAATGAATTGTTTTATAGGTTAGCAATGAATTGTTTTATAGGTAAAAGTGGATTTTCTTGTAGTGCATTCACTTAATCTCGTGTTATCCAAATTTAGGATTTGCTTCTATAGATTCCCAACAAGTGGTATTAGAACGTATGTTGGGATTTAAGTTTGGATTAGCATCATGACGATTAAGGGATCAAATGTGAAGTATGAAATAGAGAAGTTCACTGGGAAAAAAAAACAACTTCAAGCTATATAAGATGAAGATGAGAGGCCTTCTAGTTCAACAAGGGTTGCAACATATACTCCTTGGTGTTGAGAAGTGTCCAATGTCTATGAGCGACAAAGAATGGGAAGAGTTGGATAAAAGAGCAAAAACCTCAGTCGAACTATGTTTGGCGAACGATGTCCTTTATAATGTCTTGAATCAAAAGATCATCGCAGGACTTTGGAAAAAAGATTGATAGCTTGTACATGATGAAATCGTTGTTGAATCATATATACCTTAAAAAGAAATTCTATAATCTAAGGATGGAGGAGGGGTCAGATCTTAATGAACACATCAGTGTGTTTAATCCGATCCTTTGTAAATTGATAAGCGTGAAAGTGAAGATAAGTGATGAAGATCAGGCCATAATTCTATTGAGCTCCCTTCTAAAGTCTTACGATAGCATCATAGACACTATGTGTCATGGTAAAGAGACCATTGATATCGAGACTACAATCTCTTCCATTCAGTCGAGGGTGTTGAGAAAGAAGTACAGTACCGCAAGTTCCTCAACATATGAGTTGGTAACTAACAGAAGAAATTCATAATGGGAGAAGAGTAATTTATCGCGTTCATAATCCAAAACTAAGGGCAAAGGAAAGATGAAGTATTGAAACTGAGGAAGATGGGCATATGTAGATGGATTATCAGAATCCTAATGCCTAAAAGGGAGATAAGGTAGATGAAGCGGTGAAAGAGGCCAGTGCAACAGAGTCAAGTGAGGATATGGATACTATAATGTTCTGACCATATCCAAATTCAACTATCTCAACGATGAGTGGATTTCAAATATGGGAGCATCATATTACATGACCTGACATTGGGATTGGTTCACTACAAATAATGAGTGTCATGGTGGCCAGGTGTTTATGGGTAATAATGTTGCCTGTAAGGTCGTTAGAATTGGATCGGTGTGCATCAGGATGTCTAATGAGATGGAAAATATTTTGATAGATACGAGACACGTTCCTGACCTACGAAAGAATATAATCTCTCTTGAAGATCAATAGAATTAGGTACAAATTCACCAGTTTTAATCGTGACCTGAAGGTTTTAAAAGGGGTACTCGTAGTGATAAAGGCACAGTGAAATGATAACCTTTATAGGTTAATCGAAAGTATCGCATCGTTTACATCTATAGTCTTTGTAGTAGAATCCATGTCAGAACGTTTATGGCATATACATTTAGGCCACATGAACGAGCGTGACATAAAGGTACTTTTTTAATTGTTCCTCGATTTCTACATTTAAAAGCATTGATTTGAATATATGTGAGCATTGTATATTTGGTACCAACGGTCAATGTTATCTTTTAGGTTAAAAAATATATTGGTAAGGATAGTCTATATTATGTGCATTCCGATGTATAAGGGTCTTCACCCATTGTTTATGGAGGATGGTCATTATTCTTTGTATTATTCATGGATAATTATTCTAGAAAGGTATGGGTATACTTTATTAAGTACAAGTCAAACATTTTATCCATCTTCTATAAATGTGCAAGAAGAAGGTAGAAAAATAGTCAAGGCAAAAGTTGAAAGCTTTGAGGACAGATAATAAAGGTGAATTCACTTCTAATGAATTTAACAAGTTTTGTAAAAATAAAGGAATCATGTGATATAACACAGTTAGGCATGCACCAAAGTACAATGGTATAGAAGAATGAATGAATTAGACTCTCTTGGTGTAGCACCCTGAAAATCTGGGGTCGTATATAAACCCGACTCCCGAGTTCCAGACCATCACTTATGCAACAAATATGATTATGATTCAATGTTGTCTGAGTTAAAGCATTCACATGAGTAACATTATATCAAAACTGCAATTCATACTCCAGATTCAGTGATAAAAGCAAGCGGAAGACTAAAGGATATATATATCACTGTATGAAAAATAAAATAGATATCAACTGTCTCCAAAGTATGAATACATCTCTGGGTCTCATAAACATGTAATAAACAGAATCAAAATGTCAAAAATAGTCCCACTGAGAAGTCCCGCCAATCCAGGCCACCTAAGCAAAGCCGTCGTGGTACTGCATATATGAGAACTCATCCTGGTCCTCATCATAATTCGACTCTGCCTCCTGAATCGTTGCCTCACCTGCATCTAAGACAGGGTCTGGTGAGTGTTGCAAACATCATCCTGTAACGTGGGAGTGAGTAGCTAACTCAGTGGAATAATAGAGCAGAGGTTAGCATGTTCTCAAATCAATCATGCAATAATAGTAAAGCAGTAACTCAAACATTCCTAAATACTGTTGTTAATGTAATATGACATGACATGATGGATGCCCTCACCGACATTCTCCCTCATACGGCACCATCTGCGTCCGCGGCATGCTTGCGTACCGCTCAGTGCTCCACATCTTTCAGGCACATGCAATGTGATGCGAATATGATTACCAAGTTTTTATTATTCCTTTTTATACAGCAGTATTGGGAAACTAAGGTACTTCCCATATATCAATCCCAACACAGATCCTGTCTAGGGTCGTCACTCCTAGTAATCTCATACGATGTATATTTTGTAGGTCGCTGCAAGGGCTGCCAGGGCTGTTGCTTGCACTCGTTGCACCGCTCCCCCATTACCTTATCAATACAGGCATACTGTACTCCCATTGCTACGGAAGGGTCGTCACCTCCCATAGACTCAGAATACGCTCGCGGTCACTACAAAGGGCTCGTCACCTGATCAGTGTAGCCCAAAAGTAAGAATATAGTATCCCATACCACCATAATCTGCTCACGAGTCATAGGTGCTCACTGGTCACTACGGGAAGGTTTGTGGCCCCAGCATAGGCTGACAGCTCGACCACGGTGTCCCATACCACCATGCTCGGCTCATGAGTCTTTATGGATCAAGGTACCATGGTTAACAGGGTTTTCAATGGTAAGTTCAGTACCCTAGGTTCAAGCAGTTATGACTCATACAAGGTGAACAATCATTGGCCAGTCTGGTTACTTGACGGGCTCGACTAGTACGAGCGCATCGCAAGTCAAACGACATGAAGTACGTAAAACACTTCGTGTGGCCTAACCACTACCACCAACTCAGAACACGACTCGCGTTCATCGACGCGTCGTTCGTGGCAAAGATAAGCCAACCATAAATTTACTCGGTTACCGACTGTCTGGACTAGGTATAGTCCCAAACATTTATGAATCCACATCAAAAATCATATAAAAGTAATGAAAATGAAATACAACAATGTGAGCATGTTAACACATGTTATGACATACAACTTAAGTAAATCATCTAACACATGCATTTCATACATATAATGAAATCATGCATATAGCCAACATGTAGAAAATCATTTACATCAGCATATTATTTGAGAATTCAATCACAAACTAATTCATAACACCATTTAATTCAATACATACTAATACAAACATTTATGCAAACACTTAGTCTACACACTTAAGTCTACATATTGTATGTCGACTCAAAGTGCGCATTTGGGCGAATCTCTTCGCCAAACTGATTATGCACGCATTCCTAATATCCTAAGGTGACAAAAATCCATGTCAATCATATCAGCAAAATATGGATGAAAACAGTATTTCCTACAAATGACTAAAATGCCCTAAATCTCATATTTTTCGTCTGCTTACGAAACAGGAAACGGACAGCATGTTGTACATGTCAAACGGCGTTGCCGTCGATAATCTACTATTAAAAGACATTGAAAGCATTAAAATCAGCCAATCAAAGCGTCTAGAATCCGTAACTTTTTTCTAGAGGTGAACCGATTCGAACGGAGCGAATACGCTTCGTCTACGGCGAACCGAAAACCTAATACACAAGATCTGTAAGATACTTCGCTAAGGGATTCAACGAAACCTTAAATCAGCAAAAGGTTAGGGTTTTCCTTACCTAGAAGTGCGGCGGAATCACCGGAAAAGTGATTAAGGTACGTGGCTTAAGCACGTGTAGCAGGTAGTGCAAGCAGCAGGAAGTTCTCTCCCACTCTCTCTCACAACTCTCATCTTTTCTCTCACTCCAACTAGGGTTTCTAACAAATTCGGATAGGTGAGAGAAGTGAGAGTTTAAGGCCCTTTTATAACCTAAAACATTCTCAAAACAGACTTGGGAACAATGTTTACTTGATGCCTAACCAAATCGGGGTTGTTTCGGTCCAAAAAGATATTTCGGGAGGTCCCCTAGCTGAACGCGATCGGACTTAAGCTCAAGGCCTCTGGATGTTGTCCTCATCCCATTTTCAGTCCAGCAGTGTTCGTAGATCGCACGTGGCGGTCCAGTTTCAGTTCAGCGGTCATCGCACGTAGATCAGGTCTACAAGTCTCATGATATGAAAGAAATTTTTTTTCTGATCCGAGGGTGTAATTTGGCTGAATTCTAACTGTCAGAACGCTTAATACTGACGCGTCAAGTCACGTGCCAGATTTGGATTTAATTTCCTAAGCATTTGCCCTATTCTCACTCTCTTCAGTCCAGGCTCAATGAAATAGCCTCTGCACATCGGTTGGGCTTGATTTTCAAAATGATTGTCAAGTCCAGCTAAGCGGTCATAACGATCTAAGATGGTAGGTATCGGACTTTCGACGCGCGGTCTAGATCCAATACAAAGTTTCTAAGGGTTCCTGAGAACAAACCGGTTTAGAGTTTGATCCGAGGTTTCAGGATATTATAGCGTCATTGGTTCTACTCGTTTTGGGTCTTGTAGAATGTATTTAAAGTGATTAGGGACTATTTCACAGCTACTCTAGCGTTGCGCTAGCTCACTAACGCTTATTTTCTAAAGGAATTAATCCTACGCGATTTCTGGTCGAGTTGGTACTCGAGTCCAAGTACGGATTTTTCCAGGGAGTTATACTTGGAGAGAACTCGAAGTGTGTTAAGTAACACTCGGTTAGGCAAGGAGCTAACATAGGCCATTAACACAACTTGCTACTTAGTGAATCTGTATCTATCTATGTTGATCGGTTATAAAATTCCATAAGTGTAAAGTGGTCATGATGTTGATTACTTGGGGCTATGACTTTTTGGTTAAAATGCTTACTCTCAGTTGAGAGAGATAAGTTAGACCAAAATGTTAAGAATTATATCTTTGTTGGCTATAGTGATGGTGTAAAGGGATACAGACTGTATAACCTATCATAATGAATATTAAGATCAATTGTGACATTAGGTTTGATGGGGATTCTTTGTTCTGTAAGGAATAACACAATGAATCATAAATATTAGTAGTGATAGATATTGAAATTGATAATGATGAAACATAGGTTAAAGTTGAATAGCATAAAGAGGTACAAGAGCAGGTGGAGAAGCCACCTGTGAGGAGAAATTCACTTATATATAGCAGATTACCATTAAGATACAGAGATGAATCAAACATTACATTAGTACATATTATCGATAAAGGGGATCTACACACCTTCCAGGAAGTACTGTATGACACAGATGTAAGAAGTAGATGGTAGCGATGCAAGTCAAGATGGAATCTGTAAGACCCATATCCTAGCCCGACTGTTCCGTAGGCTTCCGCAGTCCTCCCGATCAAATTTCAGCGACCCGCGGAGCGTAAACAGCATTTACGCGCAACCCTGAGTCATATCCCGTATTTCAGAGTTGGCTCGACCCAAGACTTATACCCTAGCGACCGCACCGTCACTGCCATTCCGATGCCGCGTCTCATGCACTAACGCGATACCCAGGCCAGGAGATGTGGGCCCGCATTAAGTTCAAAGAAATGTCACGTGTTTGTAATCCCAAGAGAATGTCCCATCAATCACATCAATCAATCAAGTACCATATCACATCATGTTAAGTACAGCACCATCCCTAAAGTCAACTCTCTCTCTTATAACCCATCCCTTACATGTCAAGTACACATCACCCATCACTCACTCACTCATCCCTCTCTCTCATTTTCTCCATTTTCAATCAAACCCCAAGCAACCCAACGTCCAAGCAAGAAAGCTCCATGAGAGAAGCTTTAGTGTGGCCCACTTCCTACCCTCTCATATCTCATCTCAACCCTCCATTTTTCATCATCTTCCATCAAGAATGAAGCCAAGGAGTTCGGCGTTCCATCGGACCAAGAAGGAGGCCAATAGGTGGCTGATCCACCGTTGATTTTCTATTAGAAGGCCCTTTTATGATGGGATCCATTTTTTATGTATGTATTGTAATCATGGAGGGCCCATAATGGCAAGGTCCCTCCATCACCATTCTCTCTCTCTCTCTCTCTCTCTCTCTCTCTCTCTCTCTCTCTCTCTCTTTTTGTGTGATGGATTGTGGACCACCTTAATGCATGATATTATCCACGCCATCCATCATCCGGACGGTGGAAATCCCACCCTGATGTATGATTCATACCGTCCAGTGATCAGTCCTGGATGGAGGTAAAAACAAGTATCACCTTGATCCAACACATGTGGCCCACTGGACGTGGGACCACCATGATATAAGTGTTTTATCCACCCTCCAATCCCTGGACAGTGGAAAGCCAGTTGTACGTTGCTCCTATCCAAGCCACCCGTCCAGGACCTGGACGCTGGGCTTCCTGATTATAATAATAAGTATTATTATAATATATATTATATACATATATATATATATGGTGGGCCCCACGTGGGACCCAACTGCTTTAAAACTAGATTGGCTGGTGTTTTTGTACAGCAATTGTATAGCCGTTGTATTGACATCATCAAGAGAGGTGGGACCCACCTTGATGTATGCATTAGGTCCCCACACCGTCCATCTGGACGGTGCAGGTGTGGGGTGTGCCATGATGTATGGGTTTAATTCCCACCGTCCGTCCATTTGAGGACCAAATCCATGTGTTGATAGCACATGGCCCACCATGATGCAAGTGTTTTAATCTGCACCGACCACCCATGTAGCTTACCATGGTTTATGTATTTAACATCCACGTCGTTCATCTGTTCCATCCAGCTGTCCATCAGGACATTTTGTTGGGTGGGGCCTTCCTTGATGTATGCGTTGTAAATCCATCCAATCGTCCATCTGATTTCTGGGTGTGTGGGGCCCACCTTGATATCATGCGTTGCATCATGGTGGATGCGAATTGACTGGGATACCTCACACAATGATAAGTTGTTGTACTTGACATCTGCCAGTTTTGTAGGTCCCATGCATGATGCATGCTCTATCCTACACTGTCTAGATCATGACCCCACTTGTTGGGCACATGTGGTGCATCCACACCATTCCAAACCAAGGCAGATGCAACCCTCTGGTGGGCCATGTACATGGAAATATATATATATATATATATATATATATATATATATATATATATATATATATATATATATATATATATATATATATATATATATATATATTCTATATCTGCACTATCCATCTGGACGATGCATTGTTGTGGAATGCACCATGACGTATGTATTTTACTTGCGCACCATCCATCTGGACAGTGCCTATGAGGCCCATCTCCATGCATATGTTGTATATTTACACTAGGCCACGAGGCCGTATGATGTATGTGTTTCATTCTTTCTGGCCATCAACGATGGAGTCCACCATGATATATGCATTGTATATACTAGTTGTCCATTTGGTAGAGGCCCATGTGATACGACCCATTGATGCGGCTCACTTGATGTATATGAGGCCCATTGATGCGGCCCACTTAATGTATTGAGGCCCATGGGTCGCAGCCCACTTGATGTATTGAGGCCCATGGGTCGTGGTCCATTGTGATGTATTTTCTGGCCCAAGGGACATAGCCCATTGTGTATATTTCCGACCCATGGGACGTGGCCCATTATGATATATTTTCGGCCCATTCGAGTGAGGCCCGATGTGATGCGTATTGGCCCATTGTTGCTACCCATTGTGATGTATTCAAAGCCCATGGGCACGACCCACTGTGATGTATTCGAGGTCCATGGGCAAGGCCTGATGTGATGTATTTATGGCCCATGTGTCGAGGCCCATTATGATGTATTTTCGGCCCATATGATGAGGCCCACTGAGATATATTTTCAGCCCATATGTCATGGCCCACTGCATTTCCAGCCCATGGATGCGGCCCATTATGTTGTGCATTAGGCCTATATGATGGGGCCCGATGTGATGTATATGAGGCTCGTTGCACTATATATATATGACTCTTTTGCGAGACCATGGGCCCACTATATGTTTGGCCCTGTGAAGGCCACTTCTTGGGAGCAATGTTAGTTAAATGCACACATTAATGGGCAATGATGGTTAAACGTCCATATTGTGACCTTCCCTTAGGCCAATTGCCGTTGTTAAGGCTAATTCTGATTGTCGAGGTTAATTCCAATTATCGAGGCCGATTCTGATTATCGAGGCCGATTCTGATTTTCGAGGCCGATTCCGAATGTTGAGGTCGATTATCGAGGATAATTTCGATTATCGAGGCCGATTCTGATTGTCGAGGCTAATTTTTTAAGGCTGATTTTCGGGGCCAATTATCGGGGCTGAATACCTAAGCCGATTATCAAGGTCGATTGCCGAGGCTGATTATCAGTGCCGATTATCGATACCAATTATGAGTATGTGACAGCATAACATCATGATATATACTCATACGCATCATCTGTATATTTGTTATAAGATATGGTTGATCATTGCATATGCCATAGGGCTGAGATATTTATGGGACTCCCTGATAGGCGGAGTTACCCCACATAAGCATGCGGTACGTGCGGGTTTGATGCATGATTGGATGGTATGACTCATACATCTCGTATTTGTGTGATATGACCACCGTACGCCCTAATGACATCAGGACCGTAGCCTCCACAGGCATATAGTGGATGGCCAAATGGGACACTAGAAATCTGTTCTACATGGGGTGTTATAGATATCCCTGGACAAAATTCCCTAAACCCTCTTGGTTCTAGAAGTTACTCCAACGTCTAGACAAAGTGGATGCATGAGCGCATGAGGGTAGTATACCATTAGGCCGTGCCTCCCACTGTGTCGTGATCGGTTGAAAGGAGATGTGGCCTTACCAGCCCGAGAGGAGGGGACAAAGCTAGGCTGAGTTTGACTAGCTCGAGGAATGGGTCCGCTATCGATGAGCCAGGCACGATATTGGCAGGCGGATAATGAGGTCTCTTCTACTCACGTTGTTACACACAATGGGGCGGCAATCTGGTTTAGAGTGTACTAGACCCTGGTGATTTCTCAGAGAGAAACCGTACTGATATGTGTACTTATTGAGTAGGAGTTGCATACTCATTCATTCATTCATTCACTATCCACTTGGGCCGGTGGTGCGCAACTATCGGTTACGTGTACCTTCACAATGGCCATGATTTCGGTTGGGGCGCGTGACTAACCTAAGATCAGGAGTTTACCACATTGAGTCTGACTATCCAAATTTAGGTATGGGACTGGTTTGGATAGAAGTCCCTTCTGGTGGTCCCTGTAGCCTGCGATACTATGTACTATCACCCCGACTTCACACTCTAGTTTAGTCATTTCATTCGCATCGCATATTACATTGCATCCTCAACACATAACATTTGGTTTACTGTACTTCTATATTGCATAACCTACTTAAAGTTAACAATATTCATGGACTTGGTATTTGATATTTGGCTTACTATGTCTCTGCATTGCATACCTGATCTACATTTTTTCCTTAGAATATGATGTTGGCCTATTATATTTTTATATCACATAGCCTGGATAAGGCTGATGATATTTATGGATTGCCAGTATTTTCACTTACTCTGATATTTATATGTTTAGCACGTACATCGCACACACTTTCACAACCCTTAAGCTTTCTATAAGCATATGCACGATAGATGCGTGCAGGTGGCGTTAAGTTGCAGCAGCGTTGAGTTTGGAGCGTGCAACTATCTTCTGGAGCTTTAATTTTGATATATGTATTTTCCTTTCAACACTATATTCAACTGTTTATATTAGTAGATATGTGATGATGATGTTGCCTTTATGATTTGGGTAAAGTTGTGGTTATGCTACTTATAAGACAAATGTACATTAAAAAATCCTCTTTGTAGGATCCCAGGATCGGAATCTGACGCATGGATGTTGGAAGTCAAGAATAGGGTACTAAAGAGGCTGTCGATACCTGTAACACCCCAGATTTTTACCAACATAGAGTTAGACGTCCTTAGGCAATGGGTCAACCATAACACTTTCAAAACTCAATCCCAAAGTAAAAAAAAAAAAAAATCACTTTTTAACCCATTTCCTTTGAAATCTCACCTTTCACCACCCCATTCTTCAAATTTCTCCAAGTACTTTCATATTAGACACAAATCCTCCAGTTTATATGGTGAAGAACTATACTTAAACTAAAACTTACTATAAACGGTGGCCGAGATCAGGTCTGTACACACCCGTGATCATGTAAAATGATCTCAATCCACTTCTAGACAGTCAATCGACAGGTTTAGATCGTGTTTTATCCCATCCCAGCTGTTTAAAATTGGTTAGCATAAATATGCATCAGATTATATACGAAATGACCCGAAACGAGTCGAAATAGAGTAAGGGGCCCAATTGGGGCACTTTCACGGGGACCCAAGGTGGGACCCACACCTTTTTAGACCTCGGGGGGCAGGAGGACATTGCCCCACTGGCGAGTCCTCGCTGGACTGTCTAGAGACCGGCGAGCCCCTCGCCGGTTTGGCGAGGCCTCACTGCAGGTCGAGCCAGATCGGGCGGGCCAATGCTTCTAGGGTCCTGTGTGGCCCACTGGTCCATGGTTGGTTGAATAAAAATCCTCCTACAGCGTCTTCCCTTCACAAACCACCCCTTTAAGCTCTCCTTTCTTCAAACATCTCTCAAATCTTTCCAAAAATTACCCTTCAAGGGCTTCTTTCTTCCATTTTCATGTACCCTCACTCTAGCCATTTCAAAACCCACCTTCATTGCTGAATTCATCCTTCTTTTCCTTCCATTTGAGCACTCAAATCCCACCTCAAGCAGAAATCACTAAGGGCTAATTCCTTTAGAAATTAAACAAGAATTAACTAGCGTTACACCAGATTACCTGGAAAATTAGCACCAATCACTTTAAATACGATCTGCAAGACCCAAAACTTGTAGAATTGTTAACGCTACATTACCCTGAAATCTAGGATCCAACTCTAAACCCAGTTACTCCCAGGAGGATTCAGAAACTCTGTATCAGACCTAAACCACTCATCGAAAGTCCGATAGCAACGAACTTAGACAATTATGACTGCCTGGTTGGACTTGACAATCACCTCGAAAATCAAGTCCAGATGAGGTCCTGAGACCATTTTCTTGAGTCCGGAGTGAAGAGTGTAAGAAAGTGAAGATTTTTAAGAAATTAAATATGGATTTAAGTAATCTAAGTCGTGTCACTTGCACGTTGATTATAAGCATTCTGACCGTTGGTTTCTGACCCAAATTCACCCTCGGATTAGGGAAGATGGCACACACATGTCAAATACTTATGGCCCTAATCGAGTTTCGATGACCGTTGAACTGAAACTGGTCCTCCACGGTCGATCTGGAAACTCAATCGGACTGAAAAGTTAGCTTGATCAAGATCCAATATTAATGAGCTTAAGTCCGACCGCATTCAGTAAGAGGACCTCCAGAAATGCTCCGTTGGATCGAAACAGACCTGATTTGGACATAACCTAAGTATTCCTTAGCCCTGGGGCCATTCCCATCAGTTCTGAGCCTATATAAGGGCCTTAAACCCTCTCTCACATATCCCATATGAATTTTCAAACCCTATCTAAGATAAGAGAGAGAAAAGAGAGAGAAAGTGAATGAGAAGTTGGTGTTTCATTTTGGGATTCTTCCCAGTTTCTCTACGCACCAAATTCATCTATCTGAATCATTATTTCGACAATTTTAATTCCATTCTTGGGTAAGACAATCAAACCCTAACCTGTTTGGAGCTTAGAATAGCCTAGGTGTTGATATAGCTAACCTAATTCATGCCTTAGGTTGCCAATCCGCCGTTGACGAAGACTTATCGTTTAAATCATATCCGTTACGCATTTTCTGGTTTAAGGTGTGGACTATATACGTATAGGTTATAGTTTTTAAGGATTTCAATGTCAGATAATGATTTATTACTGATGTGGGTACCATTTCACATGCCAAATGCGATATTTGTTTCGTTTTACGTATATATATATATGAGCAATGTTGTGTATAGGCTGTTTCTTATTTTTGTTGAAATGTTTATATGCATTTGAAATTTGATGTTGTGGTTGCCATAATTAATTGTCGTAGGAATATGATTGTTATGTATGTGACAACTCCTTGTTAAAAGGATTTGCCCTAATATGTAATATGGCCGACATACGTGATGTATGTTGCAAAGTGTAGTCTAAGTGTTTGTGAAAATGTCTAAATGAGTTTGCAATTAGTAAGGTGTGATGTATGAGAGAGTTGAGATATGAAATCCCAACTATGTTACTTGCGTGTATGATTTCCTCCATGAACTGTTTAGTCTAACTATCCATATTAATTATGTGCATGATTTCCTCCATGTACTGTGTATTCATGTTTAAGTTATATTTCATAACATGTTATATGATTGTAGGATTTGATTGACATATTCATTATTGTGATTACACGCGATTGAGACTACATGAAAGTCTGAGTAATCGGTAATAGTTCTCAAACTGGTGGCTGAGGTTGCTTTCGCCACACAGGAGTTCAACGAATTCGAGTCGTGCTTGGGATGTTTGACAGTGGTTAGGCCACATGGAGTACTTATGCATTACATGTCAATCTACTCAATGTGCACTTGTCCTAGTTGAGCTCGTCAATTAACCCGATTGACCGATGCATGTTTACCTTGTTTGGACACTACTGCTTGAATTTAGGGTACTAAACTTACTAGTGAAATTGCGTTAACCTCGGTACCATGATCCCCTAAGACTCATGAGCCGAACATGGTGGTATGGGACACCGTGGTCGAGCTGTCGGCCTACGCTGGGGCGATGAGCCTCCCATAGTGACCAGTGAGCTATCCAGACTCGTGAGCCGATTATGGTGGTATGGGACACTATATTCGTGCTATCGGCCTACTCTGATTGATGACGAGCCCTTTGTAGTGACTTTGAGCATACCTTGATACTGCATTGAGGCGATGAGCCTTATTATAGTAACTAGGGTATAACTAGGCATGCATTGATTGGTGACGAGCCCTTTGCAGAGACCTAGAACCATAATATCATATGAGATTGTCTAGGACTGACGACCCTAGAATGGATCATTATTTGGGAATTGATATGAGGGAGGTACCTTAGCTTCCCAATCCTGCTGTATGAAAAGGACTAATAATAACTCGATAATCACGCTCATAACATCGCACTGCATGTGCCCCGGGTTGAAGAGCACAGAGGGAAGAAAGCATGTCGCGACCATAAGATGGTGTCGCATGAGGGAGTGTAGGCGAGGGCATGCATCATGAAAATATTTCATTCTTGCATTAACAAGAGTATTTAGGACATGTTTGATTGTACTGCTTTATCATTACTGCTTGATTGAATTGATAACATATTAACCTTTTTTGTATAGTTCCACTGAGTTGATCACTCACTCCCACGTTCTAGGACGGTGTTTAAACACCAACCAGACTCTATCTTAGCTGCAGGTGATAGTGACACCTATGAGGCAGAGCTGGACTGCAAGGATGACGAGGAGGCATTTTCTTTCATGCAGTTTTCGGGCGGATTCGCATGAGTGAAGTCCGGATCGACGGGGCTTCAGGGATTATGCATGTAGAGAACTATTACATTCTTTTGACATTTTGTATTTTTGACACAACACTTGTAATTATTGACCTCGCTTTGCAGACATATTTTGGAGACTTATACTAGTTTATATATTCATTTCAATCTTTTGCTAGCGTATTACAACTGTCCCTGGATTATGTTTTGCTGTTTTGGCTTAATCTACTTCATGTTTTGTGTACTATTACAGCCAACATTCATCCATCATTGAAAATGTTACATAAGTGATGTTCTGGAACTCGGGAGCTGAGTTATGCTCGACCCCCGATTTTCAAGACGTTACAATATCGGATTCGGCAATCGAAAATTTTATGAGCCCGATTTTCGAGTTTAAGGCATGACAGAATCTATGTACAAAAATGAGATGTGTGAGCTGGTAGAGCTTCTGATTGGGCATAAAGCAATTGGGTCCAAGTAATTTACTAGAAATGGGACAAATACAAGGCAAGTTTGGTAGTGAATGGTTATGCTCAAAAAGAAGGTATTGACTTCAGTGAGATATTAGTGTCGGTTGTTAAGAAAGTATCTATTAGGTTTTTATTATCATTGGTTGTCCAATACAACCTTGAGCTTGAACAGATGGTTGTAAAGACTGTATTCCTACATGAGAAATTGGAAGAGCAGATTTACATGAAGCAAGCAGAGGGGTTTGAAGAAATTGGGTCAGAGAATAAGGTATAAAGGTTGAGAAGGTCATTTTACGGCCTTAAACAGTCGCATAGGTAGTGATACAAGAATTTTGATACTTTCATGGTGAGTCATATATTTATCAGGAGTGAATATGATAACTCTGTCTACTTTAAAATACTGAGTCATGAAAGATTTATTCTATTTCTATGATATGTTGATAACATACTTATCGGTAGTCAAAGCATGTCTAAGATCAATATACTAAAGACTCAGTTGTCAGAGACATTTAAAATGAAATATTTGGGAGTTGCAAAGAAGATTCTTGGTATATATAAAGACAAATAGTGAAGCATATTACAATTATCTCAAGAAGAGTGCCTTGAGAATGTATTGATAATGTACTAGATGGACAAGACTAAGCATGTTAGCACACCCATGCTACTCACTTCAAGTTTTCTTCATAGCAATATTCCATTACAGATGAAGAAAAATAGGTTATGTCTCGTGTGCTCTATTCAAACACATTTGACAGTTTGATGTATATCATGGTCTCCACGAGACCGAATATTTCAGATGCAGTCGTTGTTATGAGCAGATGCATGTCAAACCCTGGCAAGCAATATTGGAATGTAGTGAAATGGATACTTCATTATTTATGAAGTACGGTGGACTACGCATTGACATTTCAAATATCTAAGGGAAAACTTGTTGGTTATGTTGATTTGGATTATGTAAGAAATGTGGATAACAGAAATTCGAGTTCTGATTACTCATTTGTATTAGCGGGTGAAGTGGTCAATTGGATGTTGAAGCTTTAGTCTGTGGTTGCACTTACCACAACAGAAGCAGAGTATATGACAGTAACGAAAGCATTTAAGAAAATGATTTGGTTGAGAGGAATGATGAATGAGTTCGAGATTCAGCAAGAGGTCATGCCGGTTAATTGTGATAGCGAAAGTGTAATCAATTTAGCGAAAAATTAAGTTTACCATTTTTGAACTAAACATATTGATGTTAGTCACCATTTTATCAGAAGGGTTCTTAAGAAAAGTAGTGTCACTCTAAAGAACATCCACACAAGCGTGAACCTGGTAGATATGATGACAAAGGTGGTTCCCATAGAGAGGTTTCAATTCTGTTCAACTTCTCTAGGTCTAGTGAAAGGTTGATGAAGATGGAGTATGTATGAGAAGTAATGGTGAAAGTGAAGATATGATGGAGGTGACTAAAAATGGAGCTTGAAGCTGTGGTTCATGATAATTGAAGACATGGTGGAGATTGTTATCAGATATCTTAAAATTATCCGTGACTAGGGGTGTCGATGACATCGATAGACCACCCAATCCTGTCGAGCAGCTATTGATCCCATCGAGAAAATCCTTATTATTTTAATTACTTGTTGGACTGTTTTTGGGGTGCTACTTGATGCCATCAATGAAGTCTTCAATCCCATCAAAGGGCCTTCGATGGTTGTCGATCCCATCGACAGAAGTGCATGGTTTTGTGGAATTGTAGGAATTGTTTTCTATTCCATTTGCAACACTCATACACACACAGTGTGTGTGTGTGTGTGTGTGTGTGTGTGTGTGTGTGTGTGTGTGTGTGTGTGAGTGTAATTGCGAGATTAGGGTAATCCTAAGCAAGGATGGCTAAATGTTTTAAGGGCTTTAAAAGGTGAAATTGAGAGTTTTTAAGTATTCTAAGTGTTTCCATCTCTTGTACTTTTTACTTTCATAGTGATTCATTATCGCTTTGTGCCATGGTATTTTTCTACAATGATTTTTTCATGTAAAATCATGTGTGCTTTATGCTTGCTTGATTTATGTTTACTTGATCTCATGTTATCTGAATTCAGAGTCTAGTTTCGTTAATTCCTAATAGAAATGACCCAACCCACAATGGGGCCCATAATGTGCACATCCTGGATCAAGTGGCAACTCATCCACCATACTGTTGCATACCTATATTCCATTCCACACTGCCCAGCTCACGGGCCCCATTCCACATGTTGGGTCTAGACTATTGACATAGGGAGAGATGTGATGAGGTCAATCACCATCTTCCTCAGGGAAAAACTACTTGAATCCACAGAGCTCCCTGGAATCCTCACAGAGTTTCCTCGAATCTACGAGGGATAAAGGTAGGAATAAATCCTAATAAATTTGAAATAATTTCATTCATGATTTAAAAAAAAAAAAATACTACTCTTTCAACAAGGAACTCAATCCTAGGATAGAGTTTTAGACTTAGCTCCAACTCAAACACCCTAAAAACACAACTTACTATAAATAGTAAACTTACTATTTATAGACAACCTTTATTCCTACTAGACTTCATGGTTTTAGCTAAAAATAGTAACTGCCCAATTTGTCCTAGTCACATTATTCTCCAAACTTTTCTTTGCCATTTTCATGCTGGGCATGACTTCTATAACTTAAAGAATCAAAATTTTCACTCGAACTAAAACTTTCTATTTAAAGTAAAAATGAAATAAATGCTTGACCATTGATCTAATGGAATCTCACAAATTCGGTGTGGAAAACCTAGTGTAGTAGGCTTGGTTGGCTTAAGTAGGTTTTCCTACCCCAAAATCATATATAATATGTCAAAAAACTCATCTCGGTTTGTGAGATACAAATGATTCAAGGTACTGACGATCCAGATCATTTCCTCCTCCGATCAGGCCTTCTCTAGTGCATCTTTACCATGAAAGTATTTTCAACCTGATCTACATCAATCCCCTCCACTTCAAAAGAACTCAACCTCGAATTCTCTTCCAGCTTCGGTTCATGATACCCATTCAAGCATATAACATTGAAAGTACGCGAGATCACTATGTTATCTAAAAGATCAATAAAGTAAGCGTTGTCATTGATCTTTTGGATGATTTGTATCAGTCCAATCCTCTTGTTCTTCAACTTGTTATAGGTCCTAGTCAAAAATATCACCTTGCGTAGATAAACCATAATTGTTTCCCACCTCAAACACCTTTCTCCACAGATGATTGTCAGCTTGCTCCTTGTACATGTCGTTTAAAGCTTACAATTTGGCTTGCATATCCACATGAATGCCCACGATTCAATCTACCTAATATAATGATCATCCTAAAAGCCTAAGCAAAGGGACCAAGTCAAGTGTGTGGTGGGGCACTCGACCATAAACAATTTGGAACGGGGACTTCCCTACCGAGCAGTTAACCATATTATTAAATGCAAACTCTACTTAAACTTGGCACCTGAAATACACACAATTAAATTCCACTACTTCAGCTTGGCACCTGAAATACACCAGAGGAGGTTTTTCAACTGCGATTCACAACTTCAGTCTACCCATCGGTCTGTGGGTGGTAGGCACTACTAAAATAAAGTCTCGTATTGAACAGATTCCATAAAATATGCCAGAAGTGGCTAATAAACTTCATGTCACGGTTAGAAGTAATGGTCTTACAAACCCGGTCTAGAAAACAACCTCTCTAAAGAATAGATTCATCACGTGTGTTACATCGAGGATCCTCTTACATGGGATAAAGTGTGCCACCTTTGAGAAATGATTTATCGCCACAAATATTGAATCTATGCCCGGGGTCAGTGATATTTGTGTGAAGACCGATATGGGCTACACATTGTTTCTCAGAGATGTGAGGCACATTCTAGACCTTTGCCTCAACTTGATGTCGACAAGAAGATTAGATGATGATGGCTATAAAGTCGATTTGTTGGTGGGCGCTGGAAGCTCATCAAGGGTTCATTGACCGTAATCAAAGGGAAGAAGTGTTATACCCTTTACAAGGCAAGTGGCAGTGTGTGCAAGGGTGGGTTGAATGCAGCAGAGGATTCAGCTACTAACATGTGGCATAGGCGTCTAAGCACATGAGTGAAAAATTTCTTTAGCTACTAGTGAAGAAGCGGCTCCTTCCAGAAGTGATAGGTATACCTATCAAAACCTGTATTGACTGTTTATCAGGGAAATATAATAGAGTTTCATTTGTTAAATCTATTTTCCATGTTAATAAAATGCATACATTAGATTTGGTTTATTCTGACCTTGGGTGGAGCATTGTATTTTGTCACTTTTATAGATGATGCATTTAGGAGGGTTTGGGTTTATCCTTTAAAATCCAAGGACGAGGTCCTTGTTGTGTTTAAAATTTTTCATGCTATGGTTGAGAGAGAGATGGGTAAATCATTAAAGTGCATCTGCACTGACAATGGTGGTGAATCCACACTAACAATAGTGGTGAATACATTGGTAACTTCCATGAGTATTGTAAGTCCCTATGTATATGGCATGAACAAACGATTCCAAAGACCCCCGAGCATAATGGTGTGGCTGAGTGAATGAATCACACAATTGTAAAGATAATCAGATGCATGTTATCCCATGCAAAGTTGCCTAAGATGTTCTGGGGAGAAGCAATGCACATAGCAGTGTATTTAATAAACAAGTCTCCATCAGCCTCGTTGAATGGAGAAGTACCTGAGAAGGTGTGAAATTGACAAGATCCATCGTATAGTCATCTCAGGGTGTTTGGATGCAGGGCATCCGTTCACGTACCAAAGGACGAAAGGTCCAAGCTCGAGATAAAAATAAAACAATGTGTGTTCTTGGTGTATGGTGATGAAAAGATCAACTACAGATTGTGGGATCCAACCGAGAAGAAGCTCGTCAGGAGCAGAGATGTGGTCTTCTTTGAAGATCAATGTATAGAAGACATTTGTAAGCCAGAGAAGTCCTAGCCTAGTTTAGGTGAACTAGAGGATATAGACCCGGTTACTTCTCCTGTGGTACCTGATGACGGGGAAGTACAACAAGGTGTAGAGGACGAGGGAGTTCCTACGGAAGATGGACCAGGGGAGTAGCCCCCACTTGATCCACCTGTTGAGGCATAGGTGAGGAGGACATCTAGGGACAGACACTCATCCAATAAGTACTCACCACATGAGTACATTATGCTTACTAATGGAGAAGAACCAGAAGATTATTCTGAGGCCCTATCCGATGAGCATAAGGGGGAGTGGTTGAAAGTTATTCAAAAGGAGATGGAATCCTTACATAAAAACCACACCTATGATATGGTGAAATTCATAGGGGTAAGAAAGCTTTAAGTAGCAAGTGGGTGTTCAAAAAGAATTTTGAGTAGAAGAATTCACAAATAAGATTCAAGGCTAGACTTGTGATGAAAGGGTTTGGCTAAAGGAAAGGTATAGACTTCAAGAAGATATTCTCACCAATGGTGAAGATGACATCCATATAGGTGTTGCTTGGGTTGGCGGCTAGCATGGATCTAGAGATACAGTAGTTAGATGTCAAAACTATCTTTCTCCATGTTGACCTGGAAGAAGAAATCTACATGCACGAACCAGAGGGGTTCGAATTCAAGGGCAAAGAGCATATGTTGTGTAGGCTTAGAAAGAGCTTGTATGATCTGAAACAAGCTCCAAGGCAATGGTACAAGAAGTTTGACTCTTTCATGTTAAAGCATGGATATGACAGAAAAGAGTCAAACCATTGTGTGTTCACGCGCAAGTTCTCAAATGATGATTTCTTAGTTCTATTGTTATACGTTGATAACATGCTCATCATGGGCAAAGACATCAAAAAGATTAATAGGTTAAAACAGGAGTTAGGCAAGTCGTTTGCGATGAAAGATTTAGGCCCAACTAAACAGATCATATGAATGGAGATAACCCGTGACAGAAGCAGCAGAAAGCTTTGCTTATCACAAGAGCAGTATATTGAGAAAGTCCTAGAGCGGTTTAATATTAATGCAGTGAAGCCGGTCAATACTCCACTGGATGATCACTTCAAATTAAGCGACAAGAAGTGTCTAAAGAAAAGGTAGAGGTGGATGAGAAGAGGAAGATACCCTACGCGTCAGCGGTAGGAAGTTTGATGTATTCTATGGTGTGTACGCTCCCAGACATAGCATATGCAGTTGGTGTTGTCAGCCAGTATCTTGTCAATCCTGGCAAAGAATATTGGGCAGCGGTGAAATGGATATTGCGGTATCTACGAGGCTTATCCAGGTTGAGCATATGCTATGGTGATGGAAAAACTGTGTTAAAAGGCTACACATTTACAGATACAGCAAGTGACATAGACTCCAAGAAGCCTACATCGGGGTTCATGTTCACGTTTGCAGGGGGAGCAATTTCTTAGCAAAGCAAGATATAGAAGGTTGTATCATTGTCGACAACAGAGGCCGAGTATATTGTGATCACAGAGGCATGTAAAGATATGTTTTGGATGAAGAGGTTCCTACAAGAACTTAGCCTAAAGCAAGAGTAGCATGTAGTCTATTGTATTAGTCAAAGTGCTATAGACTTGAGCAAGAATCTAACTCAGCACTCCAAGTTGAAGCACATAGAGATTCAGTATCACTGGATCAGAGATACTTTGGAACAGAAGGTTTTACAGCTTGAGAAGGTCCACACAGATGATAATGAGTCAGACATGATGACTAAGGCATTGCTCAAGGGCAAGTTTGAGTTTTGTAGAAACCTATCTGGCTTGAAGAAGTTGAATTCCTCTTGAGTTGAAAAGGAAAAAATTTGATGAAGTTTTCCTCCTCAGTTCAAAAGAGAGGTACTACAGCCTGTTATAAAACGAATATCTTAAATCTTATTTCACCACTGCTCGACCGGTCAAGGGGGCTGCATGACCAGTGGAAGAGAGCTGCTCGACTTGAAGTCCAGCATCTTTTTTGGCATCGACCAGTCCAGGACCTAGCTCGACTAGTCGAGGGTTACACAGATTTTGCACAAATTTAGTGCAGGCTGCGTAAATTTGAGGTGGTTTCGCAGAGGTGCGGAAAGAGAGTTGCCTAAACTATAAATAGGGGTCCCTAGGGCTATTTTAAGGCATGCTAAGACATTTTCACAACCAATGTGAGAGAGAGATAGAGAGGAAGCTTGTGAAAGGGAGGATTCTGCTCATAGAAGTGATCTACTGCGCAGTCGACATCTCAGCACTTCTACGTCCTCGTGATCGTGAGATCTCTCTATTTTCATTATTCTCTTATTGTTTATCCACTCCTACGTGAGTGAATAAGGTTTGATCCAAGAGGTGTGCTTATAATCGGTTGTAACATTCTACTTCATAGTGAATTGTTGCTCTGGGCTAGGTCCCATGGTTTTTACCTCTTCGAGGGTTTTTCACGTAAAATCTCTTATGTTGTGTGGTTTGTGCTTTGATTTATTTCATTTCTTTATTATATCTCATAACTCTAATGTTTTGGGAGGCGAGATCCTAAGGTTTTTTATGCAACACACCCAACAAATTATATAGAAAGAATGATTGTAACTATCAACATTTGAAGATGAATTTAAAAAAATGAAAAGAAAATTTTCAACAGGTATCATCTAACTTCATCAAATTAAGCATGATTATAAGTTTCAATCTTAGTTACAGAAGTAACGAGAATATGGAAGATTCAATTATTGACAATCTCAGCATGTGGGTGAAATTAGGGTAAACCTGTAACGCCCTGAAAATTGGGGATCGAGCAAAGCTGTACTCCCGAGTTTCAACGCATCACTTATGCAACATAGATAATGATGATTGAATGTTGTTCATATTTGTGCATTAAAACATGAGTAGGATTATACTAAAACAGCATATCATACTCTAAAGTTAATATAATTTGACAAGTGGAAGACTGAAATATATGGATTTAATTATAAAAACGTTTCAAAAATTTCAGAGTATGAGTATGAAACCGGGCTAAATATATACATGTATTATTTTTAACCATATAAAATGTAGAAAGTAAATTTGTTCAACTAAACAAGTATCGCAGTAGCCCCTTCGCATCGGTATGAGATCTACATAGATCTACCCGATATTTGAACGTAGGAGAATCCTTCCTCCTCGCCTACGAAGTTCAACTCTGTTGTATAAACCTCGCCATCACCTGCATCTAAACCAAAGTCTAGGTGGTGTTTTAAAAAAATACCG
The DNA here is from genome assembly GCA_037074715.1 of Magnolia kwangsiensis. Classification (NCBI taxonomy): domain Eukaryota; kingdom Viridiplantae; phylum Streptophyta; class Magnoliopsida; order Magnoliales; family Magnoliaceae; genus Magnolia; species Magnolia kwangsiensis. The sequence goes on along the minus strand of CM073580.1, from coordinate 78,967,878 downwards.
CCACAAGTGGGAATAAGTAGCTAATTCAGCAAAGGTTAACATGTTATAAATTCAGTCAAGCAGTAATGATAAAGTAATACAACAAGTATTCTTAAGTACTCTGGTTAATGCAAGGATGATATGTATTAATGATGTATGTCCTCGCCTACACTCCCTCTGCAATATCATCTCACGATCGCGGCATGCAACACTTCCACTATGCTCAACTCTAATGCCAAAGGCACATGTAATGCAGTGCATGCGTGTGATTAACCAAGTTCTTAATTAAGATATTCATACAGAAGGATTGGGAAGCTAAGGTACCTCCCTTTTATTTCATTTATCCAAATAATGATCCATCTAAGGTTGACAATCATATTTAATCATATACGATAAGTAAGTTCACGAGTTTATACCATAGATTACTACGAGAGGATCGTTACCTTAGCGTAGGCTTAATTCACACTCGAGGTCACTATGAGAGGCTCGTCACCTAATCGTATGCCTATTTTATACTCAAGGTCACTACGGCAAGGCTCGTCACCTTACCTTAGTCCTAGTGTATACTCCAGGTCACTAAAAGAGGCTCGTCACCTAGTCGTAGGCTGACATCTCAAATACAGTGTCCCATACTACTGTATTTGGCTCACGAGTTTAGGTTGCTCGCTAGTCACTATGGGGAGGCTCATCGCCCCAGTGTAGGCCGACAGCTCGACCATGATGTCGTATACCACCATGCCCGGCTCATGAATCTTAGCGGATCAAGGTACCAAGGTTAAACGGGCTTTTCACTGATAAGTTTGGTGCCTTAGGTTCAAGCAGTAGCGTCTATACATGGTGAACATATATTGGGTCAATCGGGTTACTTGATAAGCTCGACTGGTACGAGCATACATTGAATTCATCGACATGGAGCGCATATGCACTCCTTGTGGCCTACCCACTGTCGATAATCAGCGTACAACTCGAATTCCTCGAATGTATCCATCGTGGCAAAACAGTTCAGCCACCGATTGTAAACCATTACCGATTGCCTGGACTATATTGTAGCTCCAATCACACTCCAAGTAATAGCATTCCCATATAGTAGTCTTAACAGGATTTAACAACCAACTCATGCATTTCAATCATTTGAGCATTATATAAACACATAGTGAACATGACATCACACATGTACATTTCATACATAAATCATTAAGCCTAATGTAAATTACATGGAGAAATCTATTCGAATCACTAAGGTAATTGAGGATCTCATACCAACCCTTTTAATAAATATATTTCATCGAACAATTACTCATTCAAGCATTTTATCAAACACCTAGACTACAAACTATAACATACATGTAATATATTAGTTATAACCTATATTATGGCGAATCCTTTCACAAAGGAGTTGCCACACATACAACGATCATGTATTTTCAATTTAACAAGCATGACAAGCATAAATCATAATTCCATATTCATTCAGACATTTCAACAAACACATGGAATGCATTATATTCTACATAATTCATATATGTGTAAGACACTGAAAACGTTGTATCTAGGCGCATGTGATAGCAAGAAAGTCAGTGATAAACCATTACTGACATTGAAAGCCTTAAAAACCATAACCTAAACATTTATAGTTCGTACCTTTCATCGAGAAACTCGTTTCGAACTCAGTTCGTACACTACGTCGCCGTCTACAACACAACGGCAACCAACACCATGAAATAAGTTAGCTATTTTATCATTTACTCTATTTGAATCCCTAAATAGATATTAGGGTTAGGATTTCTTATCCAAATCAGAATCAAAATAAGTTGTGTAGTGTAAGAGAGAGGTGTATCGGCGCATGGTGTGGTGGGAGAAGATCCCGACAACGATCTCTAAGAATCTCTCTCTCTCTCTCTCTCCCCCCCCCCCCCCCCCCCCCCCCCCCCCCCCCCCTTAGGGTTTTGAGAAAATTCATATATGGGAGAGGTCGGGTGAGATAAGGGCCTTATATAAGCCCGGAACTGATGGTAATGGCCCTAGGGCCATGGTATACTTAGCTTATAGTCAAAAGTCGGTTGTTTTGGGCCAACGGGGCTCATCTGGAGGCCCATTTCCTGCATACGATTAGAGAAAAGTTTCCTAACATTAAATCTATGTCAGGTTAAGATCTCGGTCCGATCGAATTAGTGAATCGATCGTGAAGGATCAGTTTTAGTTCAACGGTCACCGGTACTCGATCAGGGCCACAAGTACACTTACATGTGTTGAAAAATTTTCCTGATCTGATGGTGTAGTTTGGTCAGAATCCGATGGTCTGAAACCTTAAATTTGTCCTGCAAGTGAATGGCTCAATTCACTTAAGTTTTCAATTCATTTCCTAAAGATATTCTCATTTCTCACACACTTCGCTTCGAGCTCAAGTTGTACATTTTTGGATACTGTCTGGATTTGATTTCTGATATGGTAGTCAAGCCCAGTAAGGTGGTTATAACCGTATAGTTTTGTAGTAATCGGACTTTCGACGTGCCGTCCAGGTCCGATACGAAGTTTCTAGATGCTCCCGAGAGCAACTAAGTTTTGAGATTTATCCTATATTTTTAGGTAATGCTAGGTTAGTGATTCTAATGGTTTTAGGTCTTACATTTCATATAAAAAGTGGTTCAAGCTAAATTCATCAATTGTTTAGTTTATTACTTAACCAAATTTTACCCTAATTACGACAGAATAAGGTCATAAGGTAGTTTCATGCCCTTCTTGGGTACTTTTAGTTAGTATATTATTTTAATTATTTTTTTAATAGTTCATCATCAAGTTCACTTCATCTCCACCAAATTTTATTAAATTTTCTTTTGTAAAAAAATTCTAAAAATTCTAGAAGCAACAGCTGTCCAAACTAATAATTTTTGGACAGTTTTCACAATGACATATATTTAACTATATTAAAAATTTTATTATATTTTTTTCTTATTTTTATATGAAACTAGACTTATCAATCTTCAATTTTACTTTTGAATCACCTAAATCAGAGTTATAACGAGGGAGATATGACTTTTTGAAGTTGGATAAAAATTATAAAATATGGGACAGAAAAAGGGCCGCCCGGCCCACTGGACGGCGACAATGGCTCACCCCAAGGGAGACGCTACCCCCCCCCCCCCCCCTCCCCCCCTCCTCTTGAGGTGTCAGATATGCTTGAGACACACCTTGGATCTCCCCAATTTGCATCGTTTGGGCCCCCAAGTCCATTTGATGTGGTTTTGCCACTCCATATTTGAAATGAGTGTATTATGCAAAATGGAATGAGTTATTCAACAGTCAATATATGATTTTGGGGCAGGAGAAACTGCTCTATACAAATCACCTATTTATTTGTCAGATTCCATAATACTAATGGCCCAAAATCCATTTTTTATGTATTTACTATTATAATAAATTTAGGTTTAAGTATTGTTCTCCATCATTTAAATGTTAGGATTAGTGTCTACTATAAAAGTACTTAGAAAATTTTGAAGAATAAGGTGGTGAAAAGTGAGATTTTAAAGGAAATGAGTTGAAAGGGGATTTAAGGCTTTAAGATTGAGTTCTGAAAAGTTAATTAAGGTGTTATGATCGACTCATTAACCAAGGACGTCTAACTCCGGGTTGGTAAAAATCTAGAGTGTTACAACCTACCTCCCTTAAAAATAATTTCATCCCCGAAATTGGCTAAGGGTAATGAGTAAAGATTTTATTATTCCTTTTACCTAAGTTTTATTGATTTCAAGTTTATATGCGTAGTAGGGTCTATACTATCTGTGTTAGTCTGGTACATTTTAGTCCCCCCCCCCCCCCCCCTCCTTAAAAACTTATCTCTTTATCTCTTACTTATACCCTGTTGGTTGGCTACAATTTATTTCTTTATCTATTTGGAGTCTTGACGACGATTCCCATATATTTAGAGTAAGATATCTATTTTCAAAGGTCAACCAATACGAAGAGATGGTTGTAGTGGGCTTAATCCCGATACATCGATCACCTACCTGACCAGGGTAGAAGGCTCATCATATCCCTTCCTAGTCTTAGTAGATCCTGGTCTTCTGCCCAGTCAAAGCAGTGAGTCCATTGGTAATCGCCTATGACTGAATATTGGGTCAAGCCACGAATACTTCACAGTTGTATATTTCAGTAACTTCGTAGTCCGATTACTATAAAAGCTTAGGGAATGCCCATCACTGAAATGTTCAAATTTTCTATTTATACGGTTTCCCTTTGGGTCTTGGTCTAGGAGAGTCCTCGTCTTAATCTATGTCCAAGGTAGGAGTTAATAAACACCTTAATAGATCATCCTAAAAGGGTTTTTAATCGTATAGAGTTGGTCAAGGCTTGTATTATGTTCATATTTAATGAGTGAATTTGTGGATACACTAATCTTAGTTATTACAATTCAGCTCATACATATTGTTACAAATTGGTTTAATACTTAAACCCTAATTGTTGTTATTTCAGTAACTTCATTGTTAACATTCTAAGGAAGGTTCAGCTCCTATTTAGTGGTCGTTTAGTGGCCTAACCTTTTGTCTAACTTGGATCAATTTCCTTCGATCCTAGGCCAGTGGGGCAAGGGCCCATCATGCTTCCGCTGCGTCACTTTGATCCAATGGATGTACAGGCTGACTTAACTAGATTAGGCTCATAATGTTTTACCCTCCTTAAAATTTATTTTTTTCCCCTCAAGGCTCAAGAATCTATGTCCTGATCCGTATGTCGAAACAAGGTGTAATTTAAGGCCTATCCTTGACATGAAATGGAAAACGATCACTCAATACATCAGTTTTCTTTTCATTGATGATGTGTACTATGACATTGTTACCTATGGTTATAGAAATAAGTTAAAAATGATGGGTGATGTGGTTGATTTTAAGGATGGGTGTGAGTTTGTGGCAAGATGCTTAATTCTACCATTAATCATGTCCATTTTAATACTGTAATATAATCTATACATTATTAGTACACAAGGAATTCAGACAAAATAGGTTAATGGGCAGACTATCTTTCTAAACTCATATGCACGATATGGATGCCAGAATGGTCTATGACTCGGGACCCTATTCCAAACTGTCTGTTGCCCATTTGAGAAATTTCTTAGGCCTAAAAAGAAAAAATCTCTATCGGCTATATATTTTTAGCACTTCTCAAAGTCGAAAGAAATAAACGTTTGGTTGTAAATGGTCGGGCCAACACAGAAGGAAAGTTGTGTAGTGGGTCTAAGCCAGATACTTAAAGAAGCCTATAAGTATCAAGGGGATCCGATAAAGGAATGAGGTCTCCCTCCAACATAATCAACCCTACTAACTAAGTCTATCCTTCAATCATTTTAGCATAATCAGTCATTTACATTCCTTAGTCAGTCTTTTACATTCCTTAGTATAACCAGTAGCCTAGTCTTAACTTACGAGTAGCGGTAATCCACTAGTTGTAATCCAAAGTTTATGTTTATACGCTAGATGATTTCATACCATTTCTAATACAAGAAATTATTTTATCGCTTAGGGTCAAAAGTTGTCTTATTTGAGTTGAGTTGCCCGAACTTGAATTTAGCTGCGCTCGAGCACTTCACATATGCCCATACCAGCTAAGGAGGTCCTCTGGTTCATGTTATTAATTTATTATATTTTCTAAACTGTTAGATTTTTTTGGAAATATAGGAGTACCAACTTTAAGTCCCAAAACTTTAAATGTCCCAACATTTAATGGTCATTGTTGTTTATATAATCCTCATTCTTAAGGTCCTAGTTATCTCATTACTCTGCTTTGAACTTCTTGGTTTGGGTCCTTAGGCTTGTGGGGTCCATTTTTGTGGTCTAACGCGCCTGTATTCGCGCCATTTGAAACTGTTTCAGGTTTGAAATTCGTTAACTAACGACTCAAACCAGTCGATTGACGGCCTAGAGGCGACTTAGGTCGATTCACGTGATCGAAGATACATTGTGGACTAAATTACAATATTCGATCTCGCCTATTGGCAAAAACTTGAGAGCTTAGTGTCGTCTTTAAATTCCATCAGAGTGCGTCAGAGTGCATCGTGTTACCCATAACTCAGGTCCAGTTTAATCCAAATCATGTTCTGATACCATCTTGTAATGCCCTGAAAATCGGAGGTCAAGCAAAGCTCTACTCCTGAGTTCCAACGCATCACTTATGCAACATATATAATGATGATTAAATGTTATCGATATTAGTGCATTTAAACATAAGTGAAATTATACTAAAACAACATATCATACTCCAGAGTTAATGTAATTTGGCAAGTAGAAGACTGAAATATATGCATTTAATTATGAAAATATTTCATAAATTTTGGAGTATGAGTATGAAACCGGGCTAAATATATACACGTGTCGTTTCTAACTATATAAAATGTAGGAAATAAATGTGTTCAACTAAACAAGTATCCCAGTAGCCCTTGCGCATAAGTATGAGATCTACATAGATCTGCCCGATAGTTAAAAGTAGGAGAATCCTTCCTCCTCTCCTACGAAGTCCAACTCTACTATATAGACCTTGCCATCACCTGCATCTAAACCAGAGTCTGGGTGGTATTTAAAAAAAATACCGCCACAGGTGGGAATGAGTAGCTAATTCAGTGGAACTATAAAGTAAAGGTTAACATGTTATAAATTTAGTCAAACAGTAATGATAAAGCAATACAATAAGCATTCCTAAGTACTCTGGTTAATGTAATGATTATATGTATTAATGATGTATGCCCTCGCCTGCACTCCCTTTGCGACATCATCTCACGATCGCGATATGCAATACTCCCGTTGTACTCAACTCCAATGCCAAAGGCACATGCATTGCGGTGCATGTGCGTGATTAGCTAAGTTCTTAATTAAGATATTCATATAGCAGGATTGGGAAGCTAAGGTACCTCCCTTTATTTTATTTACCCAAACAATGATCCATCTAGGGTCGTCAATCCTAGTTAATCATATACGATAGACAAGTTCGCGAGTTTATATCATACGTTGCTACGAGAGGCTCGTCACCTCAACGTAGGCTTAATTCACACTTGAGGTCGCTACGAGAGGCTCGTCACCTGATCATAAGCCTATTTTATACTCAAGGTCACTACGGCAAGGCTCGTCACTTTAGCGTAGTCCTAGTGTATACTCGAAGTCACTACTAGAGACTCGTCACCTGGTCGTAGGCCGACAGCTCGAATATGGTGTCTCATACTACCATGCCCGGCTCATGAGTCTTAGCAGATCGAGGTACCAAGGTTAAACGGGCTTTTCACTGGTAAGTTTGGTACCTTAAGTTCAAGCAGTAACGTCTATACATGGTGAACATACATTATGTCAATCGGGTTACTTGATATGCTTGACTGGTACAAGTGTACGTTGAATTAATCGACATGGAGTGCATATGCACTCCTCGTGGCCTACCCACTATCGATAATCAGTGTACGACTCAAATTCCTCGAATGTATTCGTCATGGCTAAAACAGTTCGGCCACCGATCAGAAACATTATCAATTGTCTGGACTACATCGTAGCCCCGATCAACTCCAAGTAATAGAATTCCCATATAGTAGTCTTAACAGGATTTAGCAACCAACCCATGCATTTCAATCATTTGAGCATTCTATAAACACATAGTGAACATGACATCACACATGTACATTTCATACATAAATCATTAAGCCTAATGTAAATTACATAGAGAAATCTATTCGAATCACTAAGGTAATTGAGGATCTTATCCCAACGCTTTTAATAAATGCATTTCATCAAACAATTACTCATTCAGGCATTTTATCAAACACCTAGACTACACATTACAATATACATGTAATATATTAGTTATAACCTATATTATGGCGAATCCTTTCGCAAAGGAGTTGCCACACATACAACAATCATGTATTTTCAATTTAACAAGCATGACGAGCACAAATCATAATTCCATATTCATTCAGACATTTCAACAAACACATGTAATGCATTATATTCTACATAATTCATATATGTGTAAGATGCTGAAAATGTTGTATTTAGGCGCATGTGATAGCAAGCAAGTCAATGATAAACCATTATTGACATTGAAAGCCTTAAAAACCATAACCTACACATTTATAGTCTGCACCTTTCGTCGGGAAACTCGTTTCGAACTCAGTTTGTACACTACATCGCTATCTACAACACAACGGTAACCTAAACCATGAAATAAGTTAGTTATTTCGTCATTTACTCTATTTGAATCTCTAAATAGAGATGAGGGTTAGGATTTCTTACCCAAATCGAAATTAAAACAAGTTGTGTAACATAAGAGAGAGGTGTATCGGCACGTGGTGTGGTGGGAGAAGATCCCGACAACGATCTCCAAGAATCCTTCTTCCTCTCTCTCTCTCTCTCTCTCTCTCTCTCTCTCTCTCTCTCTCTCTCTCTCCTATATGAGAGAGGTGGGGTGAGATAAGGGCCTTATATAGGCCCGGAATTGATGGTAATGGCCCCAGGGCTATGGTATACTTATCTTATAGTCAAAAGTCGATTGTTTTGGGCCAACGGGGCTCATCTGGAAGCCCATTTCCTACATACGGTCGAGGGAAAGTTTCCTAGCATTGGATCTATGTCAGGTTAAGATCTCGGTCCGATCGGATTAGTGGATCGATCGTGAAGGACTAGTTTCAGTTCAACAGTCACCGGTACTCGATCAGGGCTACAATTACACTTACATGTGTTGGAAAATTTTCTTGATCAGAGAGTGTACTTAGGTCAGAATCTGATAGTCTAAATTCTTAAATTTGGCCTAAAGCGAACGGCTCAATTCACTTAATTTTTCAGTTCATTTCCTAACGATATTCTCGTTTCTCACACACTTCGCTCCGGGCTCAAGTTGTACGTTTTTGGACACTATCTGAATTTGATTTCTGAGATAATAGTCAAGCCCAGTAAAGTGGTCATAACCGTATAGTTTCGCAGTAATCGGACTTTCAACACGCGGTCTAGGTCCGATAAGGAGTTTCAAGATGCTCCCAAGAGCAACTAGGTTTTGAGATTGATCCTAAATTTTTAGGTAATGTTGGGTTAGTGATTCTAATGAGTTTTAGTTTTATAGTTCATATAGAAACTGGTTCAAGCCAAATCCATCAATTGTTTAATTTAGTACTTAACCAAATTAGGCCCTAATTATGACAGAATAAGGTCCTTGGGCAGTTCCATGCCCTCTTTGGCACTTTTAATTTGTATATTCTTTTAATTATTTTTTTAATAGTTCATCATCAAGCTCACTGTCTCCACCAAATTTCATTAGATTTCATGTCGTAGAAAAATTCTAAAAATTCTAAAAGTAATAGTTGTCCAAACTAATATTTTTTTAATAGTTGTCACAACAACCTATATTTAACTACATTAAAAAAATTTATTATATTTTTTAATTATTTTTATATGAAACTAGACTTATTAATCTTCAATTTGACTTTTGAATTACCTAAATAAGAGTTATAACGAGGGAGATATGGCTTTTTGAAGTTGGATGAAAATTTCAGAAAATGGGGCAGAAAACGGGCCGCCCGACCCGTTGGACAGCTAGGCCTCGACGTTTCGGTGATGTCATTTCCGACCGCTGGACATTGGGGTGATGGATCACCCTAGGGGGTATGCTATCTCCCCCCCTCGGGGTGCCGGATATGCACGAGACCCACCTCGAGTCCCCCCGATTTGCGTTGTTTGGGCCCCCAAGTCCGTTTGATATGGTTTCGTCACTTGATATTTGAAACGGGTGTATTTTACAAACCAAAATGAATTATTCAATGCTCAAATATGATTTTGGGGTAGGAGAAGCTGTTCTATTCAAATCACCTATTTATTCTGTCAGATTCCATAAGACTAATGGCCAAAAATCCTTTTTTATTTATGTATTTACTATTATAATAAATTTAGGGTTAAGTATTGTTCTCCATCATTTAAATGTTAGGATTAGCGTCTAATATGAAAGTACTTAGAAAATTTTAAAGAATAAGGTGGTGAAAAGTGAGATTTTGAAGGAAATGAGTTAAAAGGGGATTTGAGGCTTTAAGATTGAGTTCTAGGAAGTCAATTAAGGTGTTATGATCGACTCATTGCGCAAGGACGCCTAACTCCAGGTTGGTAAAAATTCAGGATGTTACAAAACCGCTATAGTAGAAGTATGGAGGTACATCCAAGTGTCCTAAAGGGAGGTGAATGAGACTTTTAAAGTTTTAATCTTACTTAGAAATTAATGCAATTGAGTTATACAAAATAAAGCAAGATTATCATAAAATCATTCACCTTAAAAAGTAAGGATAAGAAAATATATAAATGTGTTGTGTTGTGTTAAACATGTAGTGTTTATGAAATAAGCATATTACAAATCACCATATATGAGAAAAGGCAAGCATCACAAACACAGCGATATATAGTGGTTTAGCTATTTGTCCACTTCACTCCCGACGGACACACTCTCTCTTAGACTGTGTCGGATTTCACTATCCGATGGTTTTAAATCAAGTTAAACATGAACCTTCAAAACCCTATACAAAGACTCTAAATTTATGTCCTATAAAAGGACAAAGGTCCTAATCAAGAACATAACAATTTAAGCCACACAAGCCAAGGTCCTACACAGGGGTCTAAGGTTTAGATCACATAGACCAAGGTCCTACATAAGGGCCTAAGGTTTAGGCCACACGGGCCAAGGTCCTACATGAGGGCCTACACGTATTCTCCCATCGGAGGCCTATGAAATGTCTTGGCGAGTTTATCAACTTAAACTCTGAATCCTAATACTATACAAGGAAAGAGCTTCAGACTCAATGAACTCTATATACTTACTATTAAGTGAGTGAGTCCCGTATTATTGATGAAGAGTCTTCGGTTTCTTTGAACCACAACCACTTGTAGATGCTCCGATCGACGATGCGAGGTTGTTGGGTTTAGGGTTCAGTCTGATCTTCTCTAATGAATGAAATGCAATTAAGACCTAAAAAAGATTCTCATAAGCTTAGCATCTAAGGATCTCAATACAATGATTTGTTAATAAATAATGTTACTGGAAGATCAATGAATGCTAGAGTTCATAGTTCAATTCAAGCTATTGATTATGCCAATGAATACTTGAGCAATGGATTAAATAATGAACTCCTATGGAAAAGAAAGCTTAATAATAAGGGTATTAATTATAGTAATAACTCACTCAAAACTCTCTTCAATACCAGCTCAAAAGTCCATGAAGCAACCCATGTGGTATATAAAGATAAATCCTAATGGTAAAAAAAAAATAAAAATGAGCAGGAATCTGACATTATCGATGCTACCAAAAGGTATTCAATGTCATCAAAGTTTCCTTCAATGTTATCGAACCTTCTCCGATTGCATCGACTTTCTACACCAAGATATTCAGTTAGGTGCATGACAGATTCTGTCCGATCTCATCGAGCAACCTTTAATGTTATCGACGTGCACTTCGATGCCATCAATGGATGGTTCGATGCCATCGGGATTTCCTTAAAGAATACAGTTTGGTTGTTAGACTAATTGAAGCCATTTGCGATGCTATCGACTAGTGTTTTGATGCCATCAAGGATGTCATTGATTTTAATTTGATGTCATTGAGAGAAAAATAATTTACCTATAAAAACTCTTTCGACCGTTTGTCCCATATTTCGATACTATCAGAATTTGAATTTCAATTGCATCAAACGGTCGTCGATGCAATTGAAGATAAAAGATTTTCCTTAAAAGCTCGCTGGACAAACTGGTCCATATTTTGATATTATCGAACCATCTTCGATACCATCGAAAGCTTACTTCAATATCATCAACAGGAGTTCAGTTGCATCAAAGAACACTTAGAGTATTTCAAATATGATGGAGGGAAGAGGTTAAGGTCGATGTTATCGAAGTGGGCTCGATGCTATCAAAACTTATGGTTTGATGCCATCAAACATCACTTGATGCAATCGTCAATCCCAAACATATATTCAATTTATTGCCGGACTATTTGGCCTTGGTTTCAACACAATCGAAGCATATTCAATTCCATCAAAACTGTCCTCAATTGCATATCGATGCAATCATCAAGACACGAAGTTTACCTGTATAGTTCACATTTCCTTGAATACTTAAAATATTCTAAACTAAGCTTACCAAGGGTTTTTCAAAAATAGTTGTGGGTAAGTTTAGGTTCTTATAAATGGGATCATATACCTCAAGGGTTTGGTTAGGAAGTGAGGCTTTGTTTACCTGTATGGAGCACCCGAACTTTCTTTGATCGATGACTCTTTTATCTTATAGTCTTCAATTTGGGGCTCACTTGACAGACTGACTCATCACTCACATATATTGACAAACAAGAGCACTTTCAATGGGCCCCATTTGGTGCACCATCTTAGCATGTGAGCCCTAGTAAGTGGTGATTCCCTGGACTCTGAGCTGCTACAGATGCGAAACGAACTCATAAGGAAATGATAGGGTGGGGTCGGTTTAACCGTAGAATGGTAGAACTATCTCCTCTCAATACACGTGGCAGGTTGAATTATCATCTACAATCGTCCATCTTGTGTGTTCCTACCATGGATTGTCCTATCTAACAGATCGATAGGGGGTAAAAATTATAGAAGAGAAAAATGCTTGAAGGTTCACATTAAGGGGCTGTTTGGCATCTCTACAAATAAGAGTCTATTGATTTATTTCCTTTTTATATTTAAAAATAATAATAAATAAATAAATAAATCTTTTTGATTGTTTGGTAAAAGTCTAATCATAGTGCTTATTTATTTATAAAGTAACAAATAAGCTCCCATTTTATAAGTTGTAGAGGGAATACTTTTTGAAACGAAGCCTGCTTAGCTTAAGCATGTAGACATTTTGGACTAATTTTTACATAAATTTGTCCATAAACTTTCTAAGTAATTCCCATCTTACCCTCTTCTCTTCTCTTTAGAATTTCTTTGCAGTAGGCCCACAAAATGAACGACCCATATTGAAGGCGAGCCCTACAAGATGAATAGCTCACATCAAAGGTGGGCCTACATAATGCACATCACATCAAAAGTAAGCCCCACATGATGGATGGCGTGCATCAAACTGTGGCCCCACATGATGGACGATCCACATCAAGTAGGCCCTACCTAATGGATGGTCCACTTTAAAGGTGGGACCCACATGATGAATGGTGGATATTGAATGTGGGACCACATGATGGAAGCTTGATATTAAAGATGGACCCATATGATGAATGACCCATTTTGAAGGTTGAGCCCCACATGATGGATAGTCCATAACAAAGGTGGGACCTACATGATGGATGGTGGACATCAAAAGTGGGTCCCACATGATGGACTATCCATATCAAGTGGGCCCCACATGATAGATGGTCCACAACAAAGGTGGGACGCACGTGATGAATGGTGGACTTCAAAGGTGGGCCCCTCATATTGAATGTGGGACCCCACATTAAGGTGGGCCCACGTAATGAATAATTTAGATCAAAGGTGAGCCCCACATGATAGATGGTAAGCATCAAAGTGTGGCCCAACATGATGGAACATGTACATCAAGTGGGTCCCATTTGATGGGTAATCCACATCAAAGGTGGGACCCACATAATGGATGATGGTCATTGAAGGTGGGCCCACATGATGGTCAGTTGACATTAAAGGTAGGCCCACATGAAGAATGACCCATATTGAAGGTGGGGCCCCACAAAATGAATGGTCTACATCAAGGTGGGCCCACATAATGGAAGGAGTGGACTTCACATGATGGATGGCTCACATCAAAGAGTGGCCCCTCATAATGGATGATTCACTTCAAGTGGGCCCCACCTAATGGACAGTCCACATCCAAGGTCACACATGATGGATGGCCCATATCCAAAGTGGGCGACATGATGGATGATCCGCATAGAAGGTGCGCCCCACATGATAAATAGCGAATATCAAAAGTGGGCCCCACATGATGGACAATCCATTTCAAAGGTACGCCCACATTATGGACACATGGATAGTAGACATTTAGGGGCCCCACATAAAGGACAATTAACATTGATGGTGAGCCCCACATGATGCATGATCTATATCACGGTGGGCCCCTAATGATGAATAGCCCACATCCAAGACGGGCCTTATATGATGGACAACCCACTATGAAGGTTTGGCTCACACAATGGACGGTCCACATCAAAGGTGGCCTCCATATGTTGATTGATCTACATTTAATGTACAACATAATGAATGACCCAAATGTCTTAAAATATAAAGATTGTAGCCACCCATTCTTTTGTCATTTTGGGCATGATTCGGCCATGATGAAATCCACCCAAACAACTATTTGAATTACTCTTATAATAAAGTTGTCGTGATCTTTAAAAATGACATCAACTACCCCTATATATATATATATAAACCCTATTATTTGAAAGTTTTACCAAACATGGTTATTTTAAATAAGAGCCTTTTTAGACTTGAAAACATGATTTTACCAAACAAGCTTATTTAAAATAAGTGCGGAACAAAAAAAGCTCATTAAAGTAGCTCTTTTTGAATTATAGTAGAGATGCCAAAGAAGCCTACAGGAACATTAGAAAAGTTATGGGCACTGTTTTATAGGTCTGGTTTTAAAAGACAAGCTATCCGTGATTAGGCCCACTAGATGCATGGCCCTGATTGGTTTTCCATGGTTGAGGTGGTACCATTTCATCTCCCTCAGCATTACTTGTTTTTCTTGCCAACGTTTTCTTTATTAGTGTTCAAAGGGCCCCAAGACGGTTTCAATTGTAGGCGTCTAGTCCCCACTCTTTCTTGTGATGTGCCTGAGATGAGGTTCAAATCTGCCTGGTTTTTGCGCTCGCCCAAGTCTGAAATTACGAATTCCATGCCAAACAATGAAAAAAAAAAAAAAGAAAAAGACCATATATATTGTTTGAATAGCAAAGAAAAGGAAAAACTCCAAAGCAATTATTATACTTTTTCATTATTTGGATTTTTTAACAAGAAGCAAGTTTGTGAGAGGAGTATGAGCCCCCACTAGCCACTAAATAAAAATTCAAAACGAGAATCCATGTTTCAACAGTTATTATAGAAATCATCATTGAATAATTTGTTGTATTTTTACCCCCTTTCTTTTGCCTTGGATTCTATGTACAAAAACATGACTGTACAGTACAGTATGATGGTTTAATAAGAAAGGTGTGTCCACATTAACATAACTTACCCAACATTCATTGAGGTGAGTGAAATAATTGGGGATTTAGATTTTCAGTCTCACGTGCAGATAACATTTGTAGATAGTTTTAAGGTCTCAAGTACTTGTGCACTATTTCAACTTCTTTTCCCTTTAAAAAAGATTTTATTTTTTAAAAAAATAATAATAATAAATTAATTAAATGAAGAAGAGGAAGGATTTACTTTTCTTCTTGTTCTTTTACGTGAAGGTGGTTATCTAAACCTTATCCCAAGTAACCAGGTCGCCTACATGAATCCTATTTCATTATTCCACTCTATCAAAGGCCAAACCTTGAGCTAGACCATAGCTAATTAAGTCTTTTCTTACTACCTTATTCATGCATTCTAGAACTTCTCTTCTTTTTTAGAGCCCTTTTAACTTGTACTAACTCGCTCTAATCCACGTAGTATTTTACTTTTTTTAATCTCCATTGCATGTGACCAAACCAACCAAGTCAAATTTTCCTCATCTTACCTATTAATGCTACTCCTAAGTTCCACCAAACAAGTTCATTTCTAAATCTTTCTTTGTCTTTCCAGTCATCTATCTCAACATCCTCGTTTTGAATACACCCATCCTATGAAATGTTGTTCCTTAATTGTCCAACATTTTATTCTATAAAGCAGGGCTAGTTTTATAGCTATCATACAAAAATTTCCTTTCAATTTGAGTGATATATAATGACCACATAAAACTTCAGAGGCACATCTCTATTTCCACCCAACTTGAATTTTATGGGCAGCATCCTTCTCAATCTCTCTACTCTCGAGAATTATTGACCCAAGGTATCAAAGTGGTCATGTAGTATTGTCAACATGCTTCCAAAATGTACTTACTGATAGCCAAAGAATTTGATGTACTCACTTTGCACAAAAGCATAGGATTGTCATGGTAATGAAAATGACCAGTAACCATGCTTTAGATCAAATTAATGAACTCATTCTATTCATCTTTTCCTCATTTTACTCTCTTCTTTTTCATCACTCTTGCTATATCAAACTTTGTACCTTAACAGAAATTTCGTAAAGTAGAACCTTATATCATTTGACTCCCTTGTTTGTAGAGTAGACAACCCGTTTTATCAGATGCGATGTAGTGTGCAACGTACAATTACTTATCTATGTTCCAACTATCAAACCTAATTAAGCTTATAACTATTTTAGGCAAGGGAAGACTCTTGGAATAAGGGGAAGCATTGACTTAAAGACTATTTTTAGATAATTAAGCTTGTGGATATTTGATCTATGAAATCAACTGTCGTGTTTATGAAAATGAGCTTGCGTTTTTTAAAGGCATATACGAATCTTGGCACATTATTCATTCAAAAATATGTATCCTCTTGATGTATCTGCACAAATATGTTTTCCCTTATTCCTTTGGATTCTTCCTTGTTTTCTCTTATCTTTTTACCTTCTCTTTGTTTTTCCTTTCTTTTTTTTCTTTTTTGTTTTTTTCTTCCTTTGGATTCTTCATTGTTTTTCTCCCTCTTTACCTTCTCTCTATTTTTTTTGCCATCTTATTTTGGGTGTTTTTGTTTTTATTTTTATTTTTATTTTTACATTTTTTTTCAAGAACTTAAAATGAAAGCTAACTTTAAAATTTTAAAAAAAAATGTTTAAAAAAAACAACTAATTCAGGACCTTTTAAATGAGCACCCTCTCATGGAAAGATGCTACAGATGAGGCATTCCCCCCATTGGGCTCATTAATTTGCTATTCTTCATATGTAGAATTGGTGAAGGTTAGTGTCTTTTATAGGCTTTTTAAATTTACAACCTTCCTGTTGTAGAAAATTCCAATGAGGGAGCTTTAACTTCCATTGGTTTCTGCCTTAGAGATTGGTTCTAGACTAATAATAAACGGATTAAAAGCCCTTGGCACCGTTTCAAATTAACCTTTCTTTTTAAATTTAAAATGTTGGTACCTTTTCAACCCTTTATATTTACATTTGGGTCCCTTGGCCAATGATTCCAAGTTTTCAATTTTAGAATTAGAATTTTTATTTGTATTCATTACCCTGCCCGTAAGGGCCCTGTTCTTCTTCATATAAAAATTAATGCTCCACAGATGGCAGCCACCAGCAGCAAATCATGTTAGTGCTCCGATACCATGTAGAGATCAAGAGATGCAATGGTGCAACAGCGACGAGGAAGGAGGGAGGTGACAGTCAACAGAATCGCTTTCTATTCACTACCCTTTTCGTGATTAGGCTTTAATAACAGAAAGGTCAAAAAGACCTTCGCTAAAAATACAAAGCGTAACAAGAAACGAAGGGTAAATTAGTAAATTAACTCTACCAACAGCCACTTGAAAGCTTAAAGAGTTTTTTTATTTTTTTTCATCATGTGACATGTCAAACACCTACAGTACAACAAATCACACCTGAAGATTGATCCAAATACATGCAACACATAGTGAATCTACTACATGTAATCATTTGCTCAAAAAAAGTAAATAAATGATGATAAAAGCTATATGACCTATGTTTACTGAATCGTATTGGCTGCTGCAATGGCTATATATGGGCAGATCTGGGGAAAGAACAGGATGGATATGGCCTTTTTATCCATCACATGGCTGTTGATGTGTAATCAGCAGGCGGGGAAATTTTCCAACGATGGAGGACGACAAAAGTTAGGAGCTGGTGATGTATAATCAATCAGCCGAGATCTTATTCACGTCCGCTTTCTTCAGGCTTGCCATGTATGTAATGTAAATGGTCCAAAGGAATGAAAAAGAATTGCTTACCAATGGCTGCAACAACATCAAGAAGACTATCAACAACCTGCTCCCCTACCAGATGACTCTCAATGTGCATTTTTTATGCATTGAAGTAGGCCATGCCAAGATAACTACAGCAATCACAAAAATTACCTGTAAACGGACAGGGATGAACTTGAACGTAACAAAATCACAAAGAGGCCAGTACAAAAGCCCATTAATCAGGGTAGGAATCATGTCTCGCTTCAACCTGGCAACAATCTCCAGACCATTTTCACCTGTTTGACAGGCCCATAATCAGAAATGTTATGGAATTTTGAGAAAATATATATAAGACTGCTTGTAGCCAAGTACTGAGAATGTATTATATGATGCTCGATTGAAAGAAACATATTGATTTGTTCAATCCATTGATGGCACAAATGCACCTACATTTTGGTAATAAGCCATTGTATCTAGTGGAATCCTTCAAGAAGTCGGCCACACCCAATATCCACTCCATTAGATGATCATGATCCTAATCATTAGATGAAAATGCACAATAATGACAAATGCTCCTCTAATGGGGGCCCAATCAGACAGTTGGGTCATCTAGTGGCAAGATTTTCTGGTATATCACATGAAATCTACTATGGGCCCACAATATGAACGATTAGGATCACAAAAATGAAGGCCCCACAAGTATGGTTTGTTCGGCCTGTTCTCGATCAACATAATATATTTCTTATATTTGGTAGGCGAAGTCGGAAGAAGTCATAAATGCATGCAAACATGTTCAGAAACTTCAGTGTATTGTGCAAGGATGATAATCAACTCACACTATATTGGACAGATGTTGAACCAGATTTCCATTCCCAGCAAGGATGGGAGGTCTCCGACACAACAAACCATGGAAACTAGAAATGTGACAAAGCAAGAAGCATATGGAAGACTAACATCAATTACCTTCATTTCTAATTCAATGGGATTTTAATCTACTATCAGTCTATTTAACTAAGGCATTATAGCATCTTGCATGTTTCTGAAACCATATTATAAAACAAAACAAAACAAAAAACAAAAAAAAAAAGAAAAAAGACCAAACTAATTCACCAAATTCGCACACCTCATTGCTGTGCCACAGCCAAATGGACCAACCCGGTGGCCATTTTGCACCGTTCTGGTTCGTCTCCCAGTGCAAAATGATTGCATTGAAACAGTCATGGGATTTAGAAATTATGCAATTGCGTTCCACCATGCATCTCTCAGATTATCTCCTCGGATGGTTTGGCCCTATGTTTAGATTTTATATTATTTTATTAACAACAAATTCCATTCATATCTTACAATAATCATATAGGGCGCGCAAGTTCTTCTAGCCTTGCATGCAGTGTTCGAAGTATTGGTATCGCTACAAGTTTTGCTGGTCTGGTATGTGGAAACAATATCGAAATCGCTACAAGCTTCGCTGGTCTGGTATATGGAAACAATATCGAAATCGCTGATAAGTGGAAATGCAGGGAACATGGGAAAATCAGCGGAATTTTCAGTGAAGCTTCAGGAGATGCTAAAATACACATATTTGCTTACCTAGGAATAAACAATTGTAAAAAGAATGCATACATAATACGTTTTCATTTAATGGGAGACTAAAAACATGTGCTGTCATAAGAAATTAGTCCAACACCATCTCATCTAACCATCCAACCATCCATCCAAACATCCATTGATATTTTAGAATATCGACAACACATGATATTTCACCAAGAAATCATCGACATTTGGAAAGGAAACGAAAAATTGTGGTCTCATAATCGATAATATCAGGATATTATCAGTATCATCATCGACAAATTGAACACTAATACAACCATGTGCCCAAAAAAAAAATTGAAATGGAATTTTTTTTAATAAATAGATTTTTGGTGATATCGATACATTGGCGAAATTATCAAAATATCGCCAATACACTTGTGATACAAGAGACGTAGAATTTACACAGTCGCCAATAGTGGCGACACATTGGTAATATCGATACAATAGCAATACAAGCAACACATGGAATTTACACAGTTGAAAATATTGGCGATACGTTGGCAATAATAAGCGATACATTGTTAATACCTGAAATTTATAATACTACTAGTGTTATCGGTATCGCTAGGTTGGAAATAAAGATAATATCGGGGATACTTTAAACAATGTTTGCATGTAAGTAGGCACACAAATTATCTTGTCACAGGGTCAGCTGACTCACCAAGTGCCCACCTATACCAAACTTTTTTTTCTTTTTTCTTTTTTTTGGTTCTATTATGGCTCATGTTAAATGTTTATGCCAAATCTTTTTACTACCCAAACCATGCCCTCATGCCGCACTGAGACCTAGAATGCCTGATAATCCTGAGTCTAACTATCACTCAAGCCAATATGCTCACATGTAAACAAACAAGTAGCATTAAGGGCAACTAAAATTCCGCTCACTTACCGAAGGAATGTAAGGAATCAGAAACACTGAAGCAAGAATGGATCCGTTGTCAAGGGCCCACTCAATTGAACCAAGCCTCTCCACATGATAGCCCACTACATTCACAAAATTAATAAGATAACCAACTATGGTTCTAAATGAGTACAAGTATGGCAGAAATCTATCCAGAGAACCAGCTTGTGAATCCACAATTTCCAAAGCAGGGACAAGGCCTAGGAAGTTGTGAATCCACAATTGCCAATTGTTTACTACAATGCCATGAGTTGATTAGTAGAAAATAAATAGGTCAGGATCATAACAGATTAGCACAATAAGCAGAACAGTGAGTGTAGTATGGCAGTGCAATCCAACACCAAATTCTCACATCCTAGAAATGTTGGGAACCTTCCTGTCAAATCCTAACCTAGGCATTTTCAAGAAATTTGTTCTTGCATGAGTTGAGAGAGTTTTAATATCCAAACTACCAACCCAGGATACCTAAAAACTATTGAGATGTTGAAAACAATTATAATGATTGAGACAACTGATAATCGATTCAGTTGGTGCATGGTTTGTTGGATGTGCAAGGAATGCATGGCATGTTATGTTTTGGGGCTATTCTAGATCAAGTTATTTGATTACCCAATAATTGAATTGGAAAGAATTTAGCAGCCCACTCATGTCAACCACATGAAAGTGAAGACACACACACCCCTGCACCTCTCCCTGTTTTAATTAGAGAACCGAGAGAGGAAGGTCTGGGATGGTGGCAGGTGCACGTGCTGGCAAAACCCACAAGGGGTTGCCTATACATGCCTTGCACATGTCCACTGTGGTCAACAGCTTAAATCAACCAATTGAGCAAATGAAACCAAGGGTAACAGTAACCACCGGATTCAGTTTCAGTGCCATTACAAAACTGAAGTTCTTTGATTGTACCCACATTAAAAAAGTTTGAAGTGAAATAATTTCCCTATTTGAAGTTATGTTAACATCCACCAACCAGTTGAATCATTATTTGATGGAAAATGAAGTTACAAAAAAAAAAAAAAACTTTATTTTTTCACTCTCAACGTAACAAGGGAGAACATCAAGTAAAATGACTGCCCCCTAGAACAACCAAAATGCATATAAACCATCATGACCAACAATACTAGATGGCAAAGAAATGAAAATTGGAAGGTATTGTCATGAAAGCAAAGTACATCACTACCTTGCAGACCTGCGTTCACAGAGAAGAACACAGCAGTCATAATGGGTCCAAAGGTAGTTTGCCCCAAGAAAAGTTTCTTCATAGTATTGCTCAAATCACGCTTTGGTAGAATTCTTGAGACGAAATTGAACCATAAATGTAATGATGGTCCCGAAATTAGCAGCCCATATCCTGCCATACGCAACGTCCTTATTGGGTCAAAGGAATCTGAGGAGGTAAGAGTAATCATCTGACGAATACATTTTGATAGATAAATTAGTCAGTCAGTTATGAAGGAACCAGATTTGTAGAGATTTCAAAAAGAAAATTGAATAGACATCATGACCTAATAATTTGAATGTGTCAGTAGCTCTACCAGGCAGAATTACACCAGAAATGGCATTAAAATGATGTGATTTAACTTAATGAATTATGGAATTGGAGCAAATTCATTTAAACACAAATGAAGTTGTGGAATTCATAGATTCAAATGGCAAATAGAAGAGAAGAAAGCAGCAAGGAAAAAAAAAACAGATGAGCAGTTCAAAATTATTAGAGTAACAAGTGGATAATCTAAAGTTTGGAGTAGTTGCATCTGTCAGATACCATTGAGGTATCATGTTAAACTAACTAAAATTTGCATTTCAATTAAATGGAATAGAAATATAAGCAGCATTCAAGGATATGATTTTCTTAACTTTAAAATAATAAACAATATTGAGAAATACTAATCCTCAGTAATGAATGTAAACAGTTATATTGCTGGCATGTGGCCATGAGGCATGTATTTGTTCTTTTTTGTGAAATCCTATGCTGTTTTCTCTTAATTATATATTAAATAATTATTACCAAATTGAAAACTGTTGTAAACCAAAAGGACATGTAATCAAGAGGCAGCTTTTTACTTGTGATAGAGGAGAAAACTCATGATTCACGAAAGCTTGCAACCTCTCTTTGAAGGGTTGCACAAATGTCTATTCAAGGAGGAGATTAGGATGTTCCAATCACAACAAAATCAAGAGAATTGGGAGAATCCCATCTACAGGAAATTTCTGGTCTTTCACTCAAAAGTGCTGAATTTTCCTTAATTTCATTGCGTAAATTCTACCTCAAATCTGGGCCTGTATGCCATCATGAAGGAAGTGTAAAGGGGGCTTTGTGTTTATGGTGCTCTTTGAGTGCATCTTTTTAGTGCAATAAAAGCCCAAGACTAACCCAAAGAATGAGCCCAAGCTTAGGTCCAAGAATGTGTTCAAGCCCAATCACAGCCAAGCCCAGGCCTAGGCCCAATCACAGGCCCAAGCTTGAACCCAGACTCAAGATAGAAAAATATAGTTTTCTAACTTTCCAAGAATGTGTTCAAGCCCAATCACAGCCAAGCCTGTGACTAAGAACAAGCTCATTAGCCAAAAATTTTACATGTAACTTTCTCAAGCCATATATTTTTCCCTTCAAACTAAGGTTTTCGATATATCTGAATCATTATGATCAATCTCATCGGGTTGTATGCCATGAGTGTAATATCAAGGATACAAAGTTGAATCAACCGTCGGCTCATTAACCATGTGGGGGTTGGACCAACTGCCAGATCATCAATCACATGGGCATAGGGCTGACCTCCACCAAAAGCGGTAAAGTACCGCGTGAATGGTCGGTCTTCTATATTCACCCTCCTTTTATTTTAAAATTTGGTAAACTAAAAAGTTGATGGTACATTTAATTAAAAAGGGATATTTAAAATTGTAAAGTTTTCTTGAAAGGGGGAAATTGAGACTTGTAATGACTGGGTTAACAAAATTGAAATTTGTAATGGAATTAGTCCTGATCTATGGAAGCTGAACAAATGGCTTGCAGCACAGCTACAACCTATGATATGAACAATTTGCTATATATGAGGTTTGAAGTAGGGTTGTAGATAGGTCAGGTTAGGGTTGGGTTCTATAGTGACCGTACCTGGGGTAACCGAGTCGGGTCTTGCCGGGTCCAGGTCTAGTTCTTGAATACCTGGACCAAGATCCAGTCGGATTCGGGTAACTATCAAGTACCAATCGGATATTTTGATATAGGTTTCTAGTTGGGTTGGAAAAATAAGAGCATTTACATGGTTGGGCTCAGATGATGGATGGATTAGATCACGCATGTATGTGCCACTTTGACAAGTGTATCAACTGTACATGGGCTCTCTTTCATGTGTGTGGCTTAGGATCTCATTTTGTTATTTAAATCATCCATATATATTAAATAATGGATTTTGATAACATCCCACCTTTATGGGACACAGCAATCCCCGGAGCTTTTAAATGACACATGGGATGCCCAATCATGGATCAAAACCATTCACTCATTCATACATCTAGAAGCAAGCCATTGTGGAAAATGATCCTAAACATCTGATCAATAGCATGAAAAATGGATAGTAGAGACCAAGCAGAGAAACAAAATAGGTCCCATCATCATCTTGAAACATGTATTTGATAGATCCCACTTTCTATTACTTATGATTCCAAAGTAGCACTTTGGTGTGATGATTCTAACCATGTGATCTATGGCTCCTAAACAATGGATGGTTGTATCAAAATTTCCCCATTCAAAGGGTTAGGACATACGATTGACATGATTCTTGCACCATGGCCTGCTCCCTATGGCACTACTAAATGAACAGTTCTAATTGATGATTGCAGGTCCCACATGTCATTTAAAAAGCCTGGGGATGTTAACAAAACCCATTATATATATATATATATATATAAAGGAAGACCTGACTAGGACCTAAATAGACCTGACTTAACCAAGTCCACAGAGTGACCCGACCTGTACCCAATGTTCGAAATATTGGTATCGCGTTACGTATCGCATTCTTGGGATACGAATACGTATCGATTATCGCATCGGATATATCAGTTGTATCGTATAATGTATCGTTGTTGTTGGAAACATGGGGAAACATTGGGAATTTGGTTGAATTTTTCGATGAAACTTTGCTGATGGTTAAAAGAGACATCAATACACATTTATAAATCAAAACATTACAAAAATCAAGTACACATAATAGGTTTTCTTTGTATGGGGTCTTAATCTATACGTTGTCTAACTGAATTGATGCAAGTATATTCAATGCCTATTCATATATTTTATCAATGTAAGAAAACGTGTGGAAACACAAGCAATACATTCAAAAAAAAAAGAATAATCATTTGATTAGGTTACAGACATGTTTGATGTGATGTTTGAACATAAAGATTGCAAACGATTTGCGAGAAATTGGGAAATTTTGATTTTATTTTTTTTCAATTTTTCGCAACTCGGCTCATCTCCTCCAAATCTCTAAATCGAAGCTCCAAATCCATGATTTTTCATGCAGAACATGAAAAATCATGAATTTGTAACAATTTGACACAAATTTAACATGATTTACAGAAAATAAGAGCATCGAAATTCGAAAATGCTCACTAGATCGAACATGTGGGATATATCGCACTACTTGTGCGTTTCGTATCGCACTAGTGGGATACAAGATATATCATGGGACATATCAGCCGATATCGTCGATATTTAAAACAGTGCCCATACCCAACTAGACCTGATTTTTAACTAGGTCCAAACAGTGAGACCCAAACCCAACAACGAATCCAAAAAAAGGGACCTGGGCCCATTAAAATTGAATTGGATCCATCAGCTACCCGTGGAAGCATGAAAAATCATACAGACCCATACATAAGTTACTTATCTTTGGAAATACACTAGCTGATCCCATGTCAAAGAGTATAACTTTAGTATTGTTTACAAAGCATGTCAACTTGATAGGACTTGGGATACCCAAGTTGTAAATTCGAAGCACTCAATTGTCTAATCATGAGTGATATATCAATTAAACGTGGAAAAAAATCATGATGGTGACATGTTCATAAAGGGTAAGTCCATGGATTAGTGGGAGCAAAACCTTATGAATATGTTGTGAAGCTAGCCTCAATCACAAAATTGTAGAAATGAAGTAACAAGTGGATACTTGAATTCAAGAATTTTTTTAACTGGTGGGGAGCCACCCCATTATAGAATCACAGCGGGAAAGCTAGGTTGCGGCTAAAACCTATAGATCACGGAGGGCAAGCCAGACTGAGCAAAAACCTATCATAATAATGTGTTTATGAGTAACAGTCATGAGCAGGAAGCCAATTTTTTGTGTAGCCCCATGAATGTACCATGCATTCAGCAATCATGGCCATGTGGGAGATTTGGAATTATGACTCGGGTGTCCCCAAGACCTATCAGGTGTACATGCTCCATAAATAAATATTAAGCATGTCTTGCACAACTACATCTTTTTAGTTGTGTGACTTTCTTGGTTTGATCCCATCAAAAGCTTATCAAACCACAGTTTCCCCCAACAAGTTGTCAAGGACAAGCAACATGGAACAGCCAACCAATTGTTCCATGTTGCTTGTCGCTGATCGCTTTTGCAACAAGCAAAAGGCCCTGTTTCGTAAGCCACGTGGGTGCATATGCGTTCGTGTGTCCGTCACTCCAAAACACAGCTCATTTAACTTTTTATGTGTTTTTATTGCTACGTTTTATTTTAAAATATTGTTTGCGTTTAAATAATTGATTTATATCTTCAATTTCATTATTATTATTATTATTTAGAGTTTTACATATATAATTACAATTTTATTTTTTATTTTTTTTGAAAGGCATATATAATTACAATGTGTTATTTATAATATTTTATTGTTTAAAATATTGAATTGCATGCCAAGCCACATAAAGGTCCCATACACATTTGGGCATCTGGGTTTGGTGAATACAAATGCAGCTCAGCAAGCAGCATTGAACTTGAAAACTCTGTTATGCACGGCATCTGGTTATCTCCTGGGCATATTGGAAATTATGTTACCATTAGCTTGTGACTAAGAAACCATGATGATGATATATTCAATGGATAAACACGCTATCAAGACAACACAAATGTGGCTTTTTCATATCAATTTTGTCAATGTCAAAGATATCATTCCATGGCATCTGCAGTGTGTGCAAGGTCAACACTTGAAAACATCCCCATAGAATAAGGATGCATTTGGATATCATAGCATAGAAGTTGTGTGGGATCGATTTCCATCAGAAGCTACGGAACAAGAATAGCCAACAAAATTCTACTTAGGTCTTCCCGTCTCTTCTTCCATCACTCTTCATTGTGACAACCTCACCGTTATTCATATCTCCTCTAACTTAGTTTATCATGAGCATAAAAAGCACATTGAGGTTGATTGACATTTTATCCATGAAAAGTTAGCCTCAAAGGATGTTCAGCTATCATATCCGAAGGACAATGATCAGCTTGCTAACATTTTATTTAACCAAGGAGATTGGTCATCATCATCCAATGCATTTATGTTCCAGGCTTGGCATGCTCAACATTCATGCTCCAACTTGAGGGAGAGTGTAGAGAAATATATGTAATTGTTTGTATGTATGTACGTATTATTTTGTGTACTCTTGTGGAGTACCAATCCTATATTCTAGTCATTATAAGAGTGTTAGTCATTTTTTAACTAACACAAGTAATTTTTGCCCTAAACCTCTCCTCTCCTCTTCTTCGTTTCTTCCCCTTTCCTCTCCTCTCGCTTCCTCTCTTTCCATACTTTTTGTTGTTTTAATTATTTTTTATGATGGAAGTTATGGCATAAGTTTGATGCCAGCTAACAACGTGATGCAAAACCCCCCTCCTTTATTTGAGTTGGGAATGCCAATGAGACCAAAAAACTTCCATAGGGGCAATGTAGTAGGCTAATACATAGGTTGATTACAATCAAGCACTATCTAATAGTCTATTATATAACTTTATTACAATCAAAGAGTTGTTTTGATTATTTTTATGAGCTTCTCAAATTCATATACATGTTAATATGAAATATTCCGAAAAAACCATGGACATCAAATTCCCCAAGGGGTCATTTGGAAACTTGGAATTTGAAAATTCACTTAAGAATCCAAAGGATTTGGATTCCCTGAGAATTTCATTCTATCAGTTGTGTTGGGCAACCTGGAATTCCATTCCATGGAATTTAGAAATTGTGTTTGGATGTTGGGGAAGAATTGTTAGGAACTCCATTGTGCATCTCCACGAGATAATGAATATGAACAGGTAAGTGGGGTTCTAGCCTATTATGGCAAACAGTGGCACCTCCTAACTGCAATCTCGACATCCAACTAACTACACCGCCAGCCAAAGAGAAGACGTAACTAATGGTAAATTTTCTTTTATCTCGATCTCTTGCATAATTTGCATCCACGAACCCAACCAACTCTAAATCAACCACAATCGTTGTCCAATAATCTCTACCTAGGTTCGTCATGTATTTACTGACTACTCCCACTATTTGTATTATGTCTAGTCTAGTGCACAGCATAGCAAGCATAAGGCTCCCTACCATTGATGAATATGGTACTGAAGATATGTCTTTTTTGCTTCTGTGCTAGGACATTGATCTAAAGACAACCTACAACAAACACAAAATGTAGTACTGACCAGTGTTT
This sequence comes from Magnolia kwangsiensis, assembly GCA_037074715.1. Taxonomy (NCBI): domain Eukaryota; kingdom Viridiplantae; phylum Streptophyta; class Magnoliopsida; order Magnoliales; family Magnoliaceae; genus Magnolia; species Magnolia kwangsiensis. The sequence goes on along the minus strand of CM073580.1, from coordinate 78,939,801 downwards.
GAAATATCGGTACTATCAGCCAATATATCGGCCGATATTATTGTTATCGCACCCCTGCGAGACGATATATTCGCGATAACCCCCGGAAGATACCAAAACCCAAAATCCAGATAACGGTCGATATATCGTCGATATCGCACGATATTTTGACGATATCATGCGATTTTCTCTCCATTATTGTTAGACATCGACGTCATCATCCAAAAAAATCGGGTAAAAAAATAGAGGGCGGATTTCGATACCTGTAGAAGATATCACCATGATCGGAAACTTCCATTTGATGGGCCATTCGAATTGAAGCGTCATTCCTAGGTTACCGCAAATAAAATCTCCAATTTTAGAGAGAAATCCGGAGACATCCTCGCCGATGCGATGAGATTTGGGAGAAATTTTAGGGTTCCAACTTCCGAAACCCTCTCTGCTTAAAAACTGACAGGTTGAGTAGCAAGATCGCTTTGCAATGAGGGTCGTTCGAGCTTTTTTTTGGACACGGATTAGCTACTGACAGGTTAATAGCGAGATCGCTACTGAAGTGACATCACCAAGTTACGTGGGTCCCACCATGATGAATGTGTTATATCCACACGGTCCATCCATTTGGAGAAATCATTTTAGGACATGAGTCAAATAACGAGGCAGATAAAAATCTGTAATGGACCCCACTATAGAAAACAGTGGAGAAAGTGACTTCCACTGTTAAAACCTTCCTAAGGTCCACCGTGATGTTTATTTGAGATCCAACCCGTTAATAGGTTAAAAAAGACATTATAAAAGGGAAAAATATATATATCAGCTTAATTGAAAACTTTTGTGGCCCTCAGAAGTTTTTAACAGTGGGCGTCACTCTCTCTATTGCTTTCTGTGGTAGGGTCCATTGGAGCTTTGAATCTTAGTCATTCTTAGGCTCATGACATAAAATGTTCTCTCTAAATGGATGGACGGTGTGGATACAAAACATACATCATGTTGGGGCCCACGGAACTTGGTGACATCAATTCAGTAGCAAGTCTCGCTACTCAACATAATCCACGCCTCTTTTTAATCGAAATTGGGTACCACGCACACCACCAAGCTGTGTGTTGACGTCACCAAGTTATGTGGGTCCCATCATGACGTATGTGTTATATCCAGAGCGTTCGTCCATTTGGCGAGCTCTTCATAAGGCTTGAGCCAAAAAATAAGATAGATCCAAAGATCGACTGGACCACACTGCAAACAGCAGTGGTAGATTGAACGTCTACCATTGAAACCCTTTTGGGGGTCACGGAAGTTTTGGATCAATATGATATTTATTTTTCCTCTTCATCCAGGTTTGTGTGACCTAATTAACAGATTGGATGGAAAATAAACATAATGGTGGGCCCTACGAATGTATTAATGGTGAAAATCAGTCCCCCGCTGCTATTTGTGGTGTGGTCCACTTGAGCTTTGGATATGACTCATTATGGTGGGCCCTACCATGATGTTTGTGAGGAATCCACTCCGTCCATCCGTTTTGTGAGATCATTCTAGGACATGGAATAAAAAATGAGTAGGATCTAATACCCAAGTGCGCCAAAAATGTGAGGATTGAACATCCACACTTGAAATATTCGTGGGGCCACATAAGTTTTGAATCAGACTAATATTTGTATTTTCAATTCACTCCATCCATCCATTTTACCAGATAAATTTATGGTTTGAATGAAGAGAAAAAACTATTATTAGCTTGATCCAAAACTTTTGCGGCCCACTAATGGTCAATCACCATTGTTTCCTATGGTATGGTCTACTTAATTATTGGATCTGTTTTATTTTTTGGATAATGTCCTGAAATGATATGGAAAAACGGATGGACGAGGTTGATACTGAATATAGTTGTCTTAGTTCAAGCGGTCAGCGCATAGCTTAGGACCCTATACAAAGGAAATCTATTATGTACACTTCTTTTTTGAAACTTTATGATTTAAAAGTGTGTATTAAGGGCCTTTTTAACAATTCTCAAAGTTTCATTAAAAAATTCAACCATTTTCCCAATGTTTCCCCATGTTTCCCAAAAAGTGCGATAAACTATGCGATACAAACGATATATCCCGTGCGATAACCGATACATATCTGTATCCCAAGGGTGCAATACATTGTGTGATACCGATATTTCGAACAATGGTACTGACTAGATTAGAATTCTACATGTTGAAGTGGCACAGAACTATTTTAACATAACCCATCCAGGTTATCCAGACTCTTTTGTTATGCTTATCTTTAAGTATAGTCATTCCAAAAATCTTGTTAATGGTAACCAAATCCTTCATATCAAATTTCGTAGTCAAATAAGTTTTTAATGCTGCAATAGTATCTCTACTTAGTACCTACACCCAACATCTCATCCACATACAATAACAAGATAATGAAGCCATTATTGCCAAAGCTATGAACATAGACACAATGATTTGCCTTACACATAAATTTGAAGCTCCAAATAAAGCAATCAAATTGCTTGAACCAACACATTGAGTTTGTTTTTAAACTATAAAGCAATTTGTTTAGCCGAAAAATGAAATTCTTATTATTTTCTTCCACAAAGCCTTCAAGTTGAGTCATATAAATTTCTTCATCAACATTTTAATGTAAAAAGGCAATTTTTACATTCTATTACTTAGGGGTCATTTGGCACCATGGATTTGGGGAAATTTGAGGGGATTTCAAATCCCCTAGTTGTTTGCCAGCATAAAGTAACCGGGGGTTTCAAATCCCCTCAAAGAGAGAGTTCGAAATCCACGATGAGAGCTTGGATTGCAAGTGTTACATGTGTGTCACCAGACTATTATTCTATTGGGCACATGACCCACTAATGATATCCCAAAACAATTAGATTATCAATTGCATCATTGTAATTACTTTAATATGATGATCAGCACCAACCAAACATTTTCCATGTAAATCAACAATTAAAAATCGTTGGTTAGTCACTCAGACGTGATCTTGTGCTTGTGGCTCATCCAAGACTTGGAATTTCATCATTTTCAGGCAAAGAATACATATCTTATTATTTTCTTCATCCAGGCCTTGGAATTTCATCATTTTCAGGTAAAGAATATATTTCAGGCAAAGAATATACGACCATTGTATCAAACATTACATACATCACTAATTAGAGATATTAAAGTTGATTTATTAATTAAATTCAAACCCTCGTAAATATATCATGCATAGCTACTTTAGGATTAAAGTTGATTCCCAATCTAGGGTGCCAAACACAATAGGAGGATTTCAAATCCAAGGGGTTTCAAATCCAGGGGGTTCCAAACAAGGCCTTAAGCTTCAAATCAAGCACTGCTACCATACTCAATGCAGTATGAATAATACTCAATCGGACAACTAGAGAAAATATCCTGTTGAAGTCTATATATAATTTCTGAGCATACCCTCTAACCACTAGTAGGGTTTTTGTATTCTTTAACATTTCCATTAGTGTCTTTCTTCAACTTATGACCTCATTTGCAACTAATTACATTCCACATTTTGGATAATTCAACTAATTCTCAATTCTTATTTTCACGCAAAGCAACCATCTTGATGCAGGATGGTCTACACTAGAATGCATGTGTGAGTACAAAAATTATCCAATGAAATAAACTAAGCAAATCGATTGAAATATTCAACATTCCACATCATAGTAAAGATAATAACAAATGAAACATGCAATGGTTCAAGACCATCATCACAATCATGCAGTACCGTATTCAAATGTGGATTGGATCCGACGAGGTATGGGACCTCCCGATCATACATGATTTCAATCCAACGGTCAATGCAGATTTTCTAGTCCAAGAAATCAAAGGATTTCTGGAAGAGGGACGACTGAAAAATCTAAGAGTGGGTTGGGAGCAACTCTCAAATTTTCAGGATAAGGGGACTTCAAAAAATCTAATTGTAAACAGTAGTAATCAAAAAATACTAGGCATAGAAAGAGAAGAAGGTTGGAGGGTTAGAAACAGAATTTAAAAGAAGGGAAGATATTAGGGGAATGGAAGAAATTACCACAAAGAGAAATGGGAAGGAGGTACCAAGCTTTCATTAAAAAATATCATTAGATTTAGGGTAGAAAACACCCTATTTATAAAATTCGGATTTAAAAAAAAAAGACTAAACTACCCCTATAACAAAAAAAAAAAAAAAAAACAAAGTTTTCTATAAAAATCCCGTGTAACAAATCAGTCTTCTAACTCATCCTACACGTGTGTCATCCTAATGTGGAGCCTTCGATTAATCCAGGGACACATGTAAGGTCTTCAAAATCCTCCTTGGTTGTGCCACAAACTATCATCGAGCCATAAAAATATATTCGTCAACCGCCTTCGTCTTTGATAAACTTTGAAGGGTCCTCATCAACTCCCTTCAGGTGAGAAGAACTCGGCTCCAAAGAGTTAAGACTTTTGTGCATCTCAAGAAGGTTTAAATCAATCCGCTGCAGTTCCGCTTTCATAAGCCACGTGGAATCGGATGGTAGCTTGCTCTTCCATTTGACAATGTACCTTTGGAAGCCCCCATCTCGTGCGAAAACAATCTCCTCATCCACTATCCCTTCAATCTCTTCCTTACGGTCAATTGATGGTGGAATGGGTGGAGTGGGTTGAGAAGTCGAAAAGTGGCCAAGGGTGGGAAGAATAAACAATGGAAATGTTAGGACAGAGGACTAGATCTTCCACATTGATCATTGGATTTATTCCCATTTTAGGTGGAAGTTCTACCCTGTACATATTAGACCCAATTTTACGAAATACTTTGAATGGTCCAGTACTGCGAGGTTGTAATTTCTTAGCAGAAACCTGAAAAAACCGCTCTGGTCTAATCCTAACAATTACATAATCCCCTTCATTAAACTTTATCCACCTACGATGTTGGTTAACTGAACATTTATAACTATCATTACTCGCATTTATTCGATGTCTAGCATGTGCATGCAAGTCATGAATGTGTCGTGCAAATGCATCGGCTAACTCAAAAGATCTTCGGATAACTGACATGGGTAACAAGTCTATGGGCATCCTAGGTTTGTACCCACTAATAATTTCAAATGGACTCAACCCTGCAAATCTATTGATTGAACTGTTGTAGGCGAACTTGGTTATAGGTAGAATCGAATCCCAAGTTTTCACATGTTAACCCACTAAGCATCATAAAATATTTCCAAGGCAGCGATTAACCATCTCAATTTGACCATCAGTTTAGGGGTGGCATGCAGTAGAAAACTTTCCCATCATGTGCCATAGTGTCTTCCAATAATAGCTGGTAAATCTGACATCACGGTCAGACACTATGGTCTTAGGTAAACCATGGAGACAGACCACACCATCAAAAAAGACCTTAGCAATATTAGACGCATCCGAAGTTTTATAACGTGGGATGAAATGCACCATCTTAGAGAAGGGGTGCACAACAACAAAAATAGAATCGTGGTTTTTAATCGTCTTGGAAAGCCCAAGCACAAAATCCATGCTAATGTCTTACCATAGAGCATATGGCACAGGTAATGGCATATATAATTCAGAATTTTTCTTTTGCTGCTTCGTCATTTAACACGTTCTACACTACCCTAAAATTCTGGTGACATCTCGCTTGGGACTTGGCCAGTAGAAACAATCCTCTATGAGGGTAATAGTCTTATCGCGGCCAAAGTGGCCAACTATCCTTCCCAAATGAAGCTCCTAAACAAGGAATTCATGGAGGGATGTACGGGGAACACATAAACGATTTCTTTTAAAAATGAATCCATCTCTCAACACGAAATCCCCCGCACTTTGCTGATCACTCGAGAATGACATATAGGTACCCCCAAAATCTGGACATGTGGAGTACTCGTCTCTCAGTTGCTCAAAGTCGACAACTCCTACACTCAAAGAATTAAGCAACTCCACTTTACGGCTAAAGACATCAGCTGGTTTATTCTCTACTCCATCCTTGCGTTTTAAGACAAACGAATATTCTTTAAGGAACGCAACCCACTCAGCAAGTGAAGATAACGTAATACCCCATGACCAGAGAATAAGACAAATTCATGTGGTAGGAGGTAGTGGTGCCAATGTCTCGAAGACAACACTACCACATAGAATTCCTTATCATAGGTAGAGTATCTTTATTTTGCCTCATTCAGTTTCTCACTGAAATAGGCAACAAGATGACCCTCTTGACTCAAGACTCCACCTATATCAACACCAGACGCATCACACGCAACTTCAAAGACTTTAGAAAAGTCGGTAAGGCATATGACGGGAGTTTCAACCATCTTGCTCATAATTTCTTCGAAAGCCTTAGCTGCAACTTTCAACCACACGAATTCTCCCTTCTTCATACACTCTGTAATGAGAGCCATAATCGTGCTAAAACTCTAATGAACCGATGATATAATGTGGTTAAGCCATGGAAGCTTTGCACTTCATGGATGTTCCTTGGTTCAGGCCAATCAACTATGGCATTGACTTTCTCTAGGTCTGCACGCATCCCTTCTGTTAACACTATAAACCCTATGAACACAACTTGACTGGACATGAACGAACACTTCATAAGGTTAGCGTATAATTTCTCCACCCTAAGGACACTATAGACCAACTTCAAATGTTCAAGGTGTGATTCTCTAATAGTGCTATAGACCAAGATATCGTCAAAGTACACCACTAAGAATTCCCCCATGAATGGTCCCAAGACCTAGGTCATCACCCTCATAAAAGTGTTGGGTATGTTAGTCAAGCCAAAAGGCATGACCAACCACTCATATAGTATATCCTTCGTCTTGAATGTTGTCTTTCATTCATCACAGGGGCGTATACAGATTTGGTGATATCCACTCTTGAGATCTATTTTGGAGAAAATGGTGGACTTAGCCATCATACCTAACATGTCATCAAGCCTAGGTATGGAAACATATACTTGACCGTGATTTTGTTAATGGCTCTACTGTCCACACACATGCACCAAGTGTCGTCTTTCTTAAGTGTCAGTAAAGTGAGTACGGCACACTGGCTCATGCTCTCCTGGATGAAACCCTTTCGTTGGATCTCATCTACCTACTTCTTCAACTCTGTATGCTCTGTAGGGTTCATCCTATAATGAGGCAGGTTTAGTAGAGTCGATCCAGGGACAAGATTGATAGCATGCTGGATGTCCCTCATGGGTGGCAACTCATCCGGCAAATCCTCAAGGAATACATTTCTGTACTCCTCTAAGACCGGGGCTACCTCGTGGGGTAACCCTACTGGTACCTCTGGTGTAGCCTCTCTAGCCACTAAGGCATACACCATCGAATCCTCCTAAGTCTTTCTTTCAAACTCTTTAGTTGTGATGATGTGGAGAGAAGGGTGTGAATTTCCTCACTTCTTTAGGCTCACTAGCCTTCGCACCTTTCTTCTGTGAAGTGTTTTGTGGTGGCATAGGATTAATTTTGATCTTCTTGCTGTTATGCATGAAGGTGCACGCATTAGAATGGTCATAGATCGTGACGTCATTATCGCATAGTCACGGTCTGCCTAGGATGATGTGACCAATATCCATGGGCAACACATCACACTATAGGGACTCATTTTAAGACCCGAATGAGATGGGTACAAGACATTGATGGGTGACAGGAAGGGAAGTCTTGTCTACCCATGAGACTTTGTATGGGTCAGGATGAGGGGTGGCCTCTAACTTTAAACGGCCTAAGGTGCTAGTGGAAATTACATTATGGCAACTCTCACTGTCCACTATCACCTTACAATTTTTCTTGTCACACTTGGCAATCGTGTAAAAGAGTGTTGCAATGCCAGTCAACACTACTTCTAGTCTGGGCTAACACACACTTGACAACTGCTAGTATGGCATCATCACCCACCTCATCCTCATCACTCGATGATCATGTGGGCTGATATTCTTCAACTTTGGAGTCGCCCTGATCATATTGGTTATCAAGGGAATCGCCTGTGACTAAGGTTTCTCCCTTGCTCTTAGTGGGACACTGAGTTGCAACCTGGCCACTATTCCCACATTCGTAGCATCGCACATTGTCCTCCACCTGAACCAACACCAAGGATGACTTTTCCCTTGTCATCCCTAGGCCTAGGTGGAACATTCACCTACGCTTTGAGTTGATTACTAATGTTGGGTCTAGTTCCCTGAGAACCAATCCTATCATTAGTCTCGAGAATCGAACCATCTTGTGACAGGAGTCTTTAGATATTGCTTTAATTCCTGCACCACTTGGTACATCTCGTCCAAATCTATCACGAGAAGAGCCCAAAGCTCGCACTGAAGATCCAATTGAAGGCCCATCTTAAAACGTGTGAGTGTTACTAAAGGGTCTTCCTCAATGTCACAACGCATCATGAATTCCTCAAATTTTGCGATGTATTCCGTGATAGGCATGGATCATTGGTGCAAAGATTGTTATTGTTCCAGGAGCTTCTGGCGATAAGAAAGAGGGAGGAACTTCTCTCTTAGGATAGCTTTCATCTCGCACCATTGGGTAACGGGAGCTCCTCCCACCCATTCAATCCTACACCCTGTATTGATCCAATACATCTTCGCTTGCCCCACAAGCTTCATTTTGGCAAACCGCACTTGTCGGTTCTCTGACATCTCATGCCATTCAAAATAGTGGTCTATGTCAGCTAACCAATTAAGGAATGCCTTGGGTTCAAAGCGACCATTAAAGCTCGAGGCATCAATCCTGACATTCTTCATGGCCCTCTCGTCAGGATCAAAGCAGTCTTAATATGCCCGTTCTCTACCCACATGTCCGTCATTGGTAGGGGTTTGTCTAAGGGTTGGCTCCTCACCAACACCACCTACCTGCGACTGCGCATCTCCCCCAACAGTGGGGTTCTCCCTTTGGGATGCCTCTAATCGCTCAAGTCTAGCTTCGGTGGCAGTAAGTTTTCGTTCGATATTTTTGTTGGATGTCTCTATGGCAGTTATCTTTTGGAGTAATTGAGCGAGGTGATTAGTTAATTGCTTGTCACTCATGATGGGGTGTCAGCCAAAACCCTTACCTCTTCTAGTGGGCATACACCAAAAACTCGAACTCGATTTTCCGAAGCTTGACTATAAGGTTTGAACGGACCTCAATATGGATGTATGATCCTATTTCTATATGATGTATGAATGCTGCAGATTTTCAGATTTAACTAGAATGAAAACACAAATCTAGAAATTTATATTTATATCTCACAGGACTGTGAATCTGAAAAATTAGGTTCGCAATTTCTCTGGGATGTAGATCTGGAATTATCTAGACAATCTTAGATGAAAACCGATCTAACAAAAACCATGCAAAACCTAAAGCTTTGATACCAAATTTAATGCAGGATAGTCTAAGCTAAAATGCATGTGTGAGCACAAAAATTATCCAGCGAAATAAAGCAAGCAAATCAATTAAATATTCAACATTCCACATCATAGTAAATATAATAACAAAGGAAACATGCAATGGTTTAAGACTATCATCACAATCCTGCAGTACCATATTCAAATCATGTGTGAATTGGATCCGGCGAGGGATGGGACCTCCCAATCTTGCATGGTTTCAATCCAACAATCAATGCGGCTTTTCTAATCCAATAAATCAAAGGATTTCTGGAAGAGAGACTGCTAGAAAATCTGAGAGAGGGTTGGGATCAATTCTCAGATTTTCAGGATAAGGGGACTTCAAAGAATTTAATTATAAATAGTAGAAATCAAAGAATACTAGGCATAGAAAGAGAAGAAGAAGATGGGGGGTTAGAAACAAAATTTAGAAGAAGGGAAGAGATTAGGAGAATGGAAGAAATTACCATAGAGAGAAAGGGAAAGGAGGCATCAAGCTTTCATTAAAAATCATCATTAGGTTTGGAGTAGAAAACACCCTATTTATAAAATTCAAATTTTTTAAAAATGACTAAACTACCCCTGTAACAAAAAAAAAAAAAAACCGCAAAACAAAGCTTTCTTAAAAAATCCCACATAACAGATCAGTCTTCTAACTCATCCTACATGTGTATCCTCCTAATGTGGGGCCTTCAATTAATCCAGAGACACGTGTAAGGTCTTCAAAATCCTCCTTGGTTGTGCCACAAACCATCATCGAGCCATAAAGATGTATTCGTCGACCGCCTTCATCTTTGATAAACTTTGAAGGGTCTGATGTCCTCATTACATTTCCTCCATGAACACTCTCCATTGGCTAGCATCCAAAAATTCACGTCTTTCGATATGAACGAGGCTCATGCTCTTATGTCATAACTCGTAACGTAATCTCTAAGCTAAACATAAGGTTTTTTTAGCTCTCTTTAGTCGGCCTTGATCACTTTTAAGTTTTAGCACCCCGAATCTCATATGCATACTCTTCATTGGCTTCATCTTCAACAATATCAACTCATTGATCTTTTAGGTCAATAAGTTGATTTTAAACAGCATTTGAAGATTCCAACTCAATTATCTCTTGCAACTATAAGCTTGACGATTTCATATATCTCTACATTGAACCTTCATTATTAATAACTAACATGTGGGCAATAGGGTCCCACAATCTGTACCCCTTTGTTACATCTACATAGCTAATACAAAATATACTTTCTAATCCTCATATCCAGCTTAGTCTTTTGCTCTTTAGGAATTCATACATAAGTGCAAAACCAGAAGTATGAAAGAAAGTATATGGGGCCTAACTCATCCTACATGTGTATCCTCCTAATGTGGGGCCTTCAATTAATCCAGAGACACGTGTAAGGTCTTCAAAATCCTCCTTGGTTGTGCCACAAACCATCATCGAGCCATAAAGATGTATTCGTCGACCGCCTTCATCTTTGATAAACTTTGAAGGGTCTGATGTCCTCATTACATTTCCTCCATGAACACTCTCCATTGGCTAGCATCCAAAAATTCACGTCTTTCGATATGAACGAGGCTCATGCTCTTATGTCATAACTCGTAACGTAATCTCTAAGCTAAACATAAGGTTTTTTTAGCTCTCTTTAGTCGGCCTTGATCACTTTTAAGTTTTAGCACCCCGAATCTCATATGCATACTCTTCATTGGCTTCATCTTCAACAATATCAACTCATTGATCTTTTAGGTCAATAAGTTGATTTTAAACAGCATTTGAAGATTCCAACTCAATTATCTCTTGCAACTATAAGCTTGACGATTTCATATATCTCTACATTGAACCTTCATTATTAATAACTAACATGTGGGCAATAGGGTCCCACAATCTGTACCCCTTTGTTACATCTACATAGCTAATACAAAATATACTTTCTAATCCTCATATCCAGCTTAGTCTTTTGCTCTTTAGGAATTCATACATAAGTGCAAAACCAGAAGTATGAAAGAAAGTATATGGGGCCTAACTCATCCTACATGTGTATCCTCCTAATGTGGGGCCTTCAATTAATCCAGAGACACGTGTAAGGTCTTCAAAATCCTCCTTGGTTGTGCCACAAACCATCATCGAGCCATAAAGATGTATTCGTCGACCGCCTTCATCTTTGATAAACTTTGAAGGGTCTGATGTCCTCATTACATTTCCTCCATGAACACTCTCCATTGGCTAGCATCCAAAAATTCACGTCTTTCGATATGAACGAGGCTCATGCTCTTATGTCATAACTCGTAACGTAATCTCTAAGCTAAACATAAGGTTTTTTTAGCTCTCTTTAGTCGGCCTTGATCACTTTTAAGTTTTAGCACCCCGAATCTCATATGCATACTCTTCATTGGCTTCATCTTCAACAATATCAACTCATTGATCTTTTAGGTCAATAAGTTGATTTTAAACAGCATTTGAAGATTCCAACTCAATTATCTCTTGCAACTATAAGCTTGACGATTTCATATATCTCTACATTGAACCTTCATTATTAATAACTAACATGTGGGCAATAGGGTCCCACAATCTGTACCCCTTTGTTACATCTACATAGCTAATACAAAATATACTTTCTAATCCTCATATCCAGCTTAGTCTTTTGCTCTTTAGGAATTCATACATAAGTGCAAAACCAGAAGTATGAAAGAAAGTATATGGGGCCTAACTCATCCTACATGTGTATCCTCCTAATGTGGGGCCTTCAATTAATCCAGAGACACGTGTAAGGTCTTCAAAATCCTCCTTGGTTGTGCCACAAACCATCATCGAGCCATAAAGATGTATTCGTCGACCGCCTTCATCTTTGATAAACTTTGAAGGGTCTGATGTCCTCATTACATTTCCTCCATGAACACTCTCCATTGGCTAGCATCCAAAAATTCACGTCTTTCGATATGAACGAGGCTCATGCTCTTATGTCATAACTCGTAACGTAATCTCTAAGCTAAACATAAGGTTTTTTTAGCTCTCTTTAGTCGGCCTTGATCACTTTTAAGTTTTAGCACCCCGAATCTCATATGCATACTCTTCATTGGCTTCATCTTCAACAATATCAACTCATTGATCTTTTAGGTCAATAAGTTGATTTTAAACAGCATTTGAAGATTCCAACTCAATTATCTCTTGCAACTATAAGCTTGACGATTTCATATATCTCTACATTGAACCTTCATTATTAATAACTAACATGTGGGCAATAGGGTCCCACAATCTGTACCCCTTTGTTACATCTACATAGCTAATACAAAATATACTTTCTAATCCTCATATCCAGCTTAGTCTTTTGCTCTTTAGGAATTCATACATAAGTGCAAAACCAGAAGTATGAAAGAAAGTATATGGGGCCTAACTCATCCTACATGTGTATCCTCCTAATGTGGGGCCTTCAATTAATCCAGAGACACGTGTAAGGTCTTCAAAATCCTCCTTGGTTGTGCCACAAACCATCATCGAGCCATAAAGATGTATTCGTCGACCGCCTTCATCTTTGATAAACTTTGAAGGGTCTGATGTCCTCATTACATTTCCTCCATGAACACTCTCCATTGGCTAGCATCCAAAAATTCACGTCTTTCGATATGAACGAGGCTCATGCTCTTATGTCATAACTCGTAACGTAATCTCTAAGCTAAACATAAGGTTTTTTTAGCTCTCTTTAGTCGGCCTTGATCACTTTTAAGTTTTAGCACCCCGAATCTCATATGCATACTCTTCATTGGCTTCATCTTCAACAATATCAACTCATTGATCTTTTAGGTCAATAAGTTGATTTTAAACAGCATTTGAAGATTCCAACTCAATTATCTCTTGCAACTATAAGCTTGACGATTTCATATATCTCTACATTGAACCTTCATTATTAATAACTAACATGTGGGCAATAGGGTCCCACAATCTGTACCCCTTTGTTACATCTACATAGCTAATACAAAATATACTTTCTAATCCTCATATCCAGCTTAGTCTTTTGCTCTTTAGGAATTCATACATAAGTGCAAAACCAGAAGTATGAAAGAAAGTATATGGGGCCTAACTCATCCTACATGTGTATCCTCCTAATGTGGGGCCTTCAATTAATCCAGAGACACGTGTAAGGTCTTCAAAATCCTCCTTGGTTGTGCCACAAACCATCATCGAGCCATAAAGATGTATTCGTCGACCGCCTTCATCTTTGATAAACTTTGAAGGGTCTGATGTCCTCATTACATTTCCTCCATGAACACTCTCCATTGGCTAGCATCCAAAAATTCACGTCTTTCGATATGAACGAGGCTCATGCTCTTATGTCATAACTCGTAACGTAATCTCTAAGCTAAACATAAGGTTTTTTTAGCTCTCTTTAGTCGGCCTTGATCACTTTTAAGTTTTAGCACCCCGAATCTCATATGCATACTCTTCATTGGCTTCATCTTCAACAATATCAACTCATTGATCTTTTAGGTCAATAAGTTGATTTTAAACAGCATTTGAAGATTCCAACTCAATTATCTCTTGCAACTATAAGCTTGACGATTTCATATATCTCTACATTGAACCTTCATTATTAATAACTAACATGTGGGCAATAGGGTCCCACAATCTGTACCCCTTTGTTACATCTACATAGCTAATACAAAATATACTTTCTAATCCTCATATCCAGCTTAGTCTTTTGCTCTTTAGGAATTCACACATAAGTGCAAAACCAGAAGTATGAAAGAAAGAATAATTAACGCGTTTTTCAAACTGTACCTCTTTAGGGATCTTGCAAGTTAGTGCAATCGTAAAGGAATAATTTACCAAGTAGCACATCGTATTAAATGCTATCACCCAAAAACACTACTTGAGCTAACCAAACTTCTTCTTTTTTAAGAGTAATGGAAATTTATTAAAGACCCAATGGCAACAACCAGCAAGAAAAGAATATATAAAAAAAAAAGAGGGTCAAACCCAAAGAAAAGGAAAAGAACAAGAGAATACAAGAGAAGTTATCCATCAAGGCTTTAAAGGAAAGAGGACCACTCAGAAACAAAAGCCTTCCCGAGAGAAATAATTGTCTCAATTGAATGCGAAACATTGCCCATTCCTCTCATTCCACGTCACCCACCAAACAGTCGGATGGGTCATGTGCCAAAGGCCCCCTTCCCTGATACCCAAGCCTCCTCCATGCCACACCCATAAAAGGTCTCTAACATTGTTAGGCATAACCCGTGAGGAATTGAAAGATGATAAGAAATGGGACTACACCTTTGACGTGAAAGAGCATAAAATGAATACGTGATCCACCAATTCTGTTGCTTGGTTGCAAAGATAACATCTATTAGGAATAACCATAGACCACTTTTGCAAATTGTCTATTGTCAAGACTTTCCTTCTCCCTACCAACCATGTGAAGGCCACAATTTTAGGAGTAATATCATAATACCAAAAATGGTAGGCATGGTTATCACCAACACCCGACATGGAGGAACGAAGCATATAGTAGAATGAGCTAACTGAAAACTTCCTTGAGCTATAAACTTTCCAAACCATTTCATCTTTACCATCGGAAGGAGACACATGTCTAAGCCTCTCCAAGCATGGTGTGTCATAAAGGCTGTTACGGGACCATAAAGACCGTTACGTAAAGGTAACGGTGGCAACTGTTACACGTTACGAGGTCGTAACGGCCATAACAACCGTTATGGAAAAAAAAAATGACACATAATTGCCATCAACGGTATGTTACGTCCCTTATAAAGGCCATAACAGCCCCGTAATTGTCTATTATGGGGTAAATACAGGTTTTCTATACTTTTTAATCAACATTACGGGGCAAATACATGTTTTCAGGATTTTTTTCCCATAAAAAAATTTAAAAAAATAAAAAAGATGCCATTATGGTCGTTATGGGGGCCGTAACAGCCATTACGACCCGTATCGTAAAGGTAATGGTGGTGGCCGCTACGGCCACCATTACCGTTATAGAACACATTGTCTCCAAGAGAAGGAAAAAAAAAAAACTCTTCCACTTCCAAATCTGTCATGACCCTTCTCCAAGGGGGAGACCAACATATATTGAGACCTGTAACCAAGAAGCATTCCACTACTTTCATGTCTATTAAAGGCATTGACTGAGTTAAATTGGTATAAACTTTTGATAGAGGAAGATCGCCGCACCACTCATCTTCCCAAAATTTGATTTTAGACCCAGCGCCTATCGAGAAAGAAATGCCTTTCTTGAACCTCAACTTGAGAACCATAATCGACTTCCAAGTATTTAAGCTAAACCAAACTTGGCATGCCCCTCGCACGATGCATAAGCTTATGATTCATACATTCATCCGCCCCTCGCACGATGCATAAGCGTATGATTCATACATTCATCCATTCCGTTCTGTTATGACGTACCAGGGACCGTGCAATACCTCTCAATGCTATGCTCAATGCAAAAATCCTTAAATTCTTTCTAGTTGCACTCTCCTCTCTCATCGATTCTCAAACACTTAACCTTCTTTTAGGTTTTCAACTAATGCTTAAAATTTAATGAAACAAGCAAAAGCATCACTCTTTCTTTTAAACATGTAAACCCGGTATTACTAGAGAAATCATCAGTTAAAGAAACAAAATGCTTCGAACCTCCTAAGAATTTGACAAAAGCTTCTTAAATGTCAAAATAAATTAGATTTAAATCATCCTTACTTCTAGCAGTAAGCAAGGGAAAACGAGCACTATGGAGTTTTCCAAACAAGCAATCCTCACAAAAATCTAAATCAATCGATTTTAAATCAAGAAGTAAATTTTGATTAAGAAGTACATTTAGTCATTACTTGCTCTAGTGGCCTAATAAACTATACTAAATTCTAGCAGAGCTTGTCATGGCATTGGCGATAACAGAATAATCAATTAGAATATCTCTTATTAACCAATATAGTCCTTAACAAACTATACTAAATTGTAGCAAAGCTTGTCATGGCATTGGCAATAATAGAATCATCAACTAGAATATCTCTTATTAACCAATATAGTCCGCCCATCAACTCTTCCTTCACAACCACCATCACCTTTTTTACAATCTTCAATTGACCCTTTTCACCATAAAATTTATAACCATCTTCATTAAACTTTTCTAATAGCAAAAGACTCTTTATAGGTCCAGTACGTGCCGCATTCAAAATTGTATGTGTGATAACATCAAGCATAGTGATTCTGGCATCTCCAATCTCCATAATTTTACACGTGCAATCATCAACTCATGTAAATTATGCCGTCACTACATAATCGATGTGTAAAAAAAATCCATATGTGGTGTCATGTGAAATGAAGCCCCCAAATCCAAAACCCATTAATAGTTTAGATTCTCTTGCGGAACTACCAAACAATAACAATTCATAATCCTTGGATGCATCGCCTATCAAGAAAACCTTTTGAATCTGATGTTTGATCATGCAAATCAAGTTTTAAAATTTTTCTGATTTTCTTTCATGAGTTTACAATTTTTACGTAAGGGTCATTCTTTCCACAATTCTAATACCTTCTGTTTTACACCCTTTTTACTTAGATCTTGTATAACCTCTCCCACTGCTACCTCTCTTCATAGATCTTCATTTGAATATCATAGCATCACCAGAAAATCCCTCTTCGTATTTTTCTACGGGACTCTTTAGTAAGCAACATAGGCACAGTTGACTCCATATTGAGAACTAGACTATTGCTGAGATTCATAATCGAAACATAACACGAATTCAGCATTGAACAAAGCAGAAATACAACATTTTCTTCATCATTGAACTTCAAATCTACAGCCACTAATCTGTTATTTAAGGTATTAAACTCATTTAAGCGTTTTTGCAAAGAGGACCCTTCACATTCAAGTCTTGCTATTGTTGTCAAAAAAAAGGTCTTATTTAATATTAAATTTCATTCGTACGAGTTCCACAATTTGTCTCACAAACCTTTAGCAATAGTTTAATTGGACAAATTGAACAAAACTGAATCATTTCGTGCAAGAAGAAGATCTGCTAGCGCTATGGGTAACTAATTTTTCACCTCAAAAACCCTATTTTTCATTTCTGCGGGCTTCTTTTCTTTTCTTATGCTAAAGGCTTTTGAACCATTGCTTAGTACTAATTATTAAAAAAAAAAAAACCACCCACATACGGTTGATGAAAGCAAAGAAAAACCACAAAATTAAAGAGCCAAACCAAAACCCAAAAGTCAAAGAGAAAAAAAAAAAAAAAAGGTGGGGGATAGGAGGTAATAAGATTTAGATGGTTTGACAATATGCCTATATCCACTAGGCAGCAACATGGAGCTTTTTCCTTCACCAAAACAAGGGAAATCAAGAGTACAAGGCTTACCTTTCTCTTCTACTCTTCCACTATACAAGGAATCTCACTAAGGAACTATCCTTCAAGAAGATGCTCTGTCTCTCTCTGCATGTATTCCCCGTATATAGACAACACGTCCCACAGCTAGACAATTGATTAAAGCCTAAGAAACTAAGCTTCACATATACACAAGCGGGGAATACACTCTAACGACTTAATCCAGTAGAATGGTCACTGCCTCAACAAATCCACCACAATTCTAGGGTGCCAAACATGGGGACTTGCTCTAGAATTGAATTCCAATTCCATAAGGGCTAAAAGTACACCTACTCATTCACACAAGCATTAAAAGAAAACAATACATGTAGAAGAATACGGATACAGCAAGTGCCAGCCGATCAAGAAACGAAGGAGAAATCTAGGGTTTTGTTCTTTCTTTATTTATTCTGTTATTTTACCTGGGAGGTGACGTCGGCTGTGGTGAAGATAGCGCTGGCCGTGACACTCTTCGTGAGGACGGGCCGCGTCTCGATCATGCGCAGATACCAGCCTATGAATCCATTCTTCGAAAAAGAAGAAGAAGAAGAAGAAGACGGGGGAGAAATGGAAGGGAAATAGGATTGGGGAAGCTTCTTGAAGGGGATGAAATGTCTGGAATGCTGTTTTGTGGGAATCTGAGAGGAGAAATTAGAGAAAAAAGGAGTTAAACGAGCGCTTCTGCTCTTCCTTAGAAGGGATATGATGCTTCTGCTGCTGCTACTCATTTCTGATGAAAGAGAGAGGAGAGAGAGACGGTCGGAGGTTTTGATGGGTTTTGTAGAGGGACGTTAGGTGGGAAATGAGAAGCTTTTCTCCAACCAAGTAGGGACGATAGGGACAGTTGATCTGGTGGGACACCACTTGCACGTGCTGGTACAGGCAGAAATGGCGGACACTAGGAAGCTCTGACCAGGACAAGAATCTGCTGGCATTTCACACCGGACCTCAACACCGCTTATGGGAAACACGTGCATCATCCGTGCCCTAGGATGAGCTGTAAAAATGGACGTACGGCGTGCATAAAACACATACTTCGTGGTGGCCCCTGGGAGCACCGGACGCGGATTGCGCACTAGCCCGTCCGTCCCTAGCTCCGAATGGACAGTTATGTGGGCAGGTCCACCCTGATGTATCTATACACCCAAGCCATCAATCCTTTTTTTCAGATTATTTTAAGGCATGAAAACAAAAACAAGGCATATCCAACGCTCAGGTCGACCGCACCAAATAATAATCTTGGCTGTATTAAAATGCAAAATCATTAAATATCAATTACATTAAATGCAAGAATCATCTGTGGTGTAGTCCATATACTTACTGGATATGCCTCATTTTTATTTTAATGCCTTAAAATAATGTGCGAAAAGTGATAAAGATTTAGATGTAGAGATACATCATGGTAAGCCTGCCCGCAGAACTGCCCATTCGCAGCTAGGGATAGGCGGGGGTAGCTCGCAATTTGCGCCCGGGAGCACCACCAATGTCAGCATGCAATCTGCTACTGGATGCGGTCTGTGGGGCCATCGTGTATGTGTTTTATCCCGGCGTTTATTCATTTTTTTCTCTCTCCGCATCACAAAAAATTAGTAGAAAAGGAGCAGCTATTGAATGTCCAATGTTGAAAACCTCTTGAAAATAAATATTAACTTATCCAAAACTTTAGGCCTGCATGGGAGCTTGGATTTGAAATCCTCTTAGTGTGTTTGTGTAACACCCTAAAAATCGAGGGTCGTATATAAACTCAACTCCCAAGTTCCAGACCGTCACTTATGCAACGAAAATGATTATGGTTCAATGTTGTCTGATTTAAAGCATTCACATGAGTAAAAGTATATCAAAACTGCAATTCATACTTCAGATCCAGTGATAAAAGCAAGCGGAAGACTAAACAATATATATATCACTGTATGAAAAAACAAAGTAAACCTCATCTGTCTCTAAAGTATGAATACATCTCTGAGTCTCATACACATATACATGAACAAAAATAAATATTCAAAATGGTCCCACTGAAGTCCCATCGATCCAGGTCGCCTACGCGAAGCCATCGTGATACTGCATGTACGAGAACTCGTCCTGGTCCTCGTCAAAGTCTGGCTCTGCGTCCTGGATCTCAGCCTCACCTGCATCTACAACAGGGTCTGGTGGGTGTTACAAACACCATCCCGTAACGTGGGAGTGAGTGATCAACTCAGTGGAATCATAGAGCAAAGATTAGCATGTTCACAATTCAATCATGCGATAATAGTAAAGCAGTAAATCAGACAATCCTAATACTGTTGTTAATGCAAGATGACATGACGTGATGTATGCCCTCACCGACGATCTCCCTCATACGGCAACATCTTACGACCGCGGCATGCAATCGACCCTCAAGTGCTCCACATCTTCCATGCACATGCAATGGCATGGTGATATGATTTCCAAGTTGTTATTAGTCCATTCAAATAGCAGGATTGGGAAACTAAGGTACTTCCCTTGTATCAATCCCAACACAGATCCTGTTTAGGGTCGTCACTCCTAGTAATCTCATACGATGCATATTTCGTAGGTCACTGCAAGGGCTGCCAGGGCTGTTGCTCGCACTCATTGCACCGCTCCCCCATCACCTTATCAATACAGGCCTACAGTACTCTACTGCAACGGAAGGGTCGTCGCCTCCCGTGGACTCAGAATACGCTCGTGGTCACTACAAAGGACTCGTCGCCTGATCAGTGTAGGCCGACAGCTAGAATATAGTGTCTCATACCACCATAATCTGCTCACGAGTCTAGGTGCTCACTGGTCACTACGGGAAGGTTTGTGGCCCCAGCGTAGGCCGACAGCTCGACCACGGTGTCCCATACCACCATGCCCGGCTCATGAGTCTTCGTGGATCAAGGTACCATGGTTAACAGGGTTTACAATGGTAAGTTCAGTACCCTAGGTTCAAGCAGTTATGACTCATACAAGGTGAACATACATCGGCCAGTCGGGTTACTTGACGGGCTCGACTGGCGCGATCGCATCTCAAGTCGAACGACATGAAGTGCGTAAAACACTTCGCGTGGCCTAACCACTGCCGCCAACTCCAAACACGACTCGCGTTCATCGACGCGTCGCTCGTGGCTAAGACCAGTCAATCACGAATTTGCTCGGTCACCGACTGCCTGGACTAAGTCTAGTCCCAAACAATTATGGAAACACATCAGCAAATTATGTAAGAGTATTGGAATTGAAATACAGTCATATGAGCATGTTAACACAAGTTATAACATTCAACTTAAGTAAATCTTCAAGCACATATGTTTCATGCATGTAATGAAATCATGCATACAATCAACATGTAGGAAATCATTTAGGTCAACATATTAATTGAGAAATCAATCTCAAACTACCTCATAACATCATTTAATTCAATACATACTAATACAAGCATTTATACAAACACATACACTACACACTTAAGTCTACATATAGTATGTCGACCCAAAGTGCGCAATTAGGCGAATCCCTTCGCCAAACTAATTATGCATGTATTCCTAACTTCCTAATGCGACAACAAACCATGTCAATCACATCAGCAAAATATGAATGTAAACAGTACTTCCTACAAATGACTAAAATGCCCTAAATCTCATATTCTTCGTTAGTTTACGAAACGGGAAACGGAGAGCATTTTGTACATGTCAAACGGCGATACCGTCAAGAATCTACTATTAAACGACATTGAAAGCGTTGGGAACCTTCAATCAAAGCGTCTAAAATCCTCACCTTATGTCTTGTAAACTCGTGAATTGAAACGGAGCGTATACGCTTCGTCTACGGCGAATAGGGAACCTAATACACGAGATCCATAAGCTACATCGCCATGGAAACAAAGGAAGCTCAAATCAGCAACTATTTAGGGTATTTACTTACCTAGAATCACGGTGAAATCGGCGGGAAAGCGGTAGAGGTGTGTTGCTTAAGCACGTGCAACACGTAGCACAAGTGGCAGGAAGAACTCTCCCACTCTCTCACAATCTCTCACCTTTTTCTCTCTCCCAAGTTAGGGTTTCTCTTAAATTCGGATGGGAGAGAGGAGTGAGGGTTTCAACCCCTTTTATAGCCTAAAACATGCCCAAAATAGGCTTGGGAACAATGTTTACTTGGTGCCTAACCAAATCGGAGCCGTTTCGGTCCAAAAGAGCATTTCTGAAGGTCCCCAGGCCAAATGCGATCGGACTTAAGCTCGTGCATACTGGATCTAGCACACATCCAGTTTTCAGACTGGTAGGGTTCGCAGATCGCACGTGGCGGACCAGTTTCAGTTTAACGGTCATCGCACCAAGATCAGGCCTATAAGTCTCGTGATATGTAATAGATATTTTTCCTGATCCAAGGGTGTAATTTGGCTGTATTCTGACGGTCAGAACGCTTAATACTGATGTGTCAAATCGTGTGCCAGATTTGAATTTCAAATTCCAATTCTAACCCTATTCTCGCTCTCTTCGGTCCGGGCTCAATGAAATAGCCTGTGATTATCGGTTTGACTTGATTTTTGGAATGAGTGTCAAGTCCAGCTAGGCGGTTCTAACGGTCTAAGATAGGAGGTATCGGACTTTCGACGTGCGGTCTAGATCCAATACAAAGATTCAAAGTGGTCCAGAGAACAAACCTGCTTAGAGTTTGGTCCGAGGTTTTAGAGCATTATAGCACCTTGGTTCCACTCGCTTTGGGCCTTGTAGAACGTATTTAAAGTGATCAGGGACCATTTCCCAGCTATTCTAACGTTGCACTAGCTAACCTAGTCATATTTTCTAAAGGAATGAATTCTACGCAATTTCGGGTCGAGTTGGTACTCGAGCCCAAGTACTGATTTTTCACGGGCGTTACAGTTTGGCACCTTAGATTGTGAATCAACTTTAATCCAAAAGTAACTGTGCATAATATATCTAGGGGGGTTTCAATTTAATGACAAAATCAACTTTAATATCTCTAATTAGTGAGATATTTAATTTTAGACAGAATGGTTTAATAAGCTTGCTGAAATATTAGCTTTGTTCAAAATTAATGAAATGTCAAGTCTCAAGTAGGCCACAGGCACAAGTTATATTAAGTAACTAACTAACAATTTTTAATCATTGATTTATATGGATAATGTTTGGACGGTGTTGATTTTTATAAATAACAATTAGATGGTATTGGTCATTGTTGATGCCAAAATCTGGTCGGCTCTCCCTACACGTATTATCCCTGGAACCTACACCAAGAAGACGAGCAAAGGTGACCCTGGCTAAGCCGAGGGACCCTCCGATGCCTAAATCAGGACAAGGGAATCAAGGTCTAAGTAAAGTAGAAGAGGAGAGCTCGATTTCGCGTACCTGTACATATGGCGTAATGTACTATTTATACTTGGCTGTTGAGTGGTCTGGATCCGATAATCTCGGCACGAACAGGGGGATTCCCGGATCGTGGAGATACCCTCCGCAATCTATCGATCATGTAACGTATCTGGCGGATTATGCGTATCTGCGAGCGAGGTTATCGGTCACGTTTGGTTATGGCAGTTTCCATGTTCAGCAAGTGGGATATGCGCATTTGAACGTTTGCTCGGCTCGAAACGTTCGCTCTGTTCGGACTGTATGCTCGGCTCGGAACATCGTTCGTCTTGGAATGTAGGTTAGGGCAGAGCGGTTACAACGTAGATCGGGAGAGTCACGACTGCTCGGATGGGTCCGACCTCAACCAAGTCGGTTGCTCGAATGGGTCTCGTCTTGAAACATGTCCAGAGTGTCGCGACTCGGCTCGGACTTGTCCTCGGAGTAGCGTTCTATTGTGAGCTCAGATTTTCCATAAGAGAAGCCCCCTACTCTTCGAGTTTGCTTGCCAGCTCGGAGAGTACTTAAGTAGGAAATCTTCCGCCCTCATCGCAATGATGACGGATCTTAAATCGCGCGCGCTAGTCGCCTTGGCCAACACGTGGAGACGGTTACGATCCTGAATCCCCTCCCAGCCTATGAGAAGTCGCCACACAAGCTGAAGGAGGCGTGCGCCTGATGGCTCCGAGTGCCGGGGGTCGCTTCACCTATCGAGATACGCAGCCCGATGTCAGAGCCGTACAATCGGTTCATATCCCGCCAATGCAACGTTGCCAAGTGTACTCGGAGATCGGCCCGTGCCGATTCGGCTGCTGCCATTATGGCTCGCCATTAATGCTGAATCCCTTCGCTCTCTATATAAGGCGTCCCGGACTGTCATTTTTCATTTTACGTTTTGATTCGTAAGAGTACACCGAAGGATGCGATTTTCGACTAGAGGCGATTCCGGCCAATATTGAAGTTTTCGGCAAAAAGGCGATTCCCGGCCATCATCCGGTGAGTCCCGCTCACCTGCATCCTTATTTCCACAATGTCTTCTGATTTGGAGATGGTCCGTGATTATGGTGATGACTCTGAGCCGGGGAGTATCGATTTTCTTTTGGAGATGGTCCGCAATTATGGTGACGACTCCAAGCCGGGGAGTACCGAGAGCGAAGGTGGGTCTTCCGAGGGCCCTTTTGAGACCACTCGACTGTACCCCCCGCCTCGGAAGTAAAAAATCTTGGCTTCTAAGACAAAGCAACCCAGCAAAAAGGCTGCCCCCGAGCACGCCGAGTCGAAACTCCTACCGCCATTGATATGCCTGCGAGCCTGCGGACCGCAGAGGTTTTTCCTAGGGTTCTGTCATGTCGGAATTCCAAATAGAGTGGATACGCTCGGAGTTCCAGGTTCCCGACTCCATACAAATAAGGGCTCATGGCCCTTTAGATGTTGATGGCGCTCCAGCTGAGGGTGAGGTGGCCATTTTTCTCTTCCCGCTGCAGTGCGGGGTCCGTCTCCCACTGCATCCTTTTATCCGGAAGGTAGTGACCTATCTCGAATTGGCCCCTAGACAGTTTGCTCCGAATGCATGGAGGGTGATGGTCTCAGCCTTCATAATTTGGAAGCAAGTTGGGAACTCCGATTTAACCCCAGAGGAGCTGCTGAGCCTGTACTTGGTCAAGCATGAAGCAATGATCCCTGGTATTATTTTGTGACTCAGGGGAGCAAGGGGTCGGGCTTAGTGATGCACCTGTCGTCCTCCAACAAGGACTGAAAAAATAAGTGGTTCTGGGCTGCAGGTGACTGGGAGGCTCCAGCGGCTGAGCTTGGGACCTTGACAGCTCGGGTTCCGACCCATTTTACAAAGCCAGGTCGGACTCCATTTTACATCCGAGTCACTGTTTTGATTTCCACCTGTTTTCGTAGAAGTAACATTTTTTTTGTCTTGCAGCTTTTGCAAAGGGGTTGCCGCTCCTAAACTTGGACTAGAGGAATCAGGTCGCAAAGGCCAGAGCACGGTCGGAGTAGCTTCGCTCCTGGGCCGATCTGATAACTGCGGCCAACCTTCACTGGTCCGGGCTCTACAAATCCCAATCTCTCGTCACATCTCTGAGTAAGCTGTCCTAACCTCTTCAATAATCTTTCCTTCATTTATTTAGTAGCTGACAGTTTTCTTTTGCAGGCATGGCTGAGGCGTCCGGTGCACTGAAGAGGAAGGCAGCTCCGAGCGCGGTGAAGCTACTCAGAGAGGTCCCCCGAGTGAAGATCACTCGGAAGAAGCCGGCTCCCCCTCGCGTGGGAGAATCTTCCGCTGCACCAACTCCATCAGCCCCAACTCTGAAGCCAGTTGGCTCGTCCTCCGTATCACTGACTCTGGCGCGCCTTGGGATTGTCGCGGTTCCCCTGGCAGCCTTGCGCCCGGTGGTACGCCTTCCACCTGGGCTCGTCTAAACGACTGTGGTCGGCACCCCTGTCGTGCCGAGCACCGTTGCTCCTCAATCTCCCCCCGCTGCCGTTCCCCCCACAGCGGAGGTGCCTGCCGCGGTCCGTGAGGCCCCTATCGTTGTGCCCTCCTCCTTCGAACGGGAGGAGGCCAATAAAATAGCTGATAATGCGCTTTCCCCCCTCGAGGTCAGGGGGAGATCCGCGCCGAGGATCAAAACTCGGCCAGCAGTAGGGTAGGGGCCGAGGGGGCTGAGGCTTTGGCCCAGGCGGGTACGAGCGGCGAGAGGTTTGAGCCCGGTTATCATATGGCTTGCTTGGCTCCGTGGGCGGCCAAGCACGCTAAGGAGGAGGACATCGCCCAGACTCTCGAGCGGTCGAAGAGCGACTTCTTGAACGACTTCACCTCCGTGTGCTGCATGGTATGTCTCCGGGAAGACCCCCTTTTTTTATGTCATTATGCATTGTAGGCTAATCTTTGCTTTCTGTTCAGGCCGTCCCGATGCTGCTCTTCATTCGTTAGAGAGTGCGGGAGCGCAAGGAGACGGAGGCAGAGTTGGAGGCTCTCCGGGCCGAGCTGGCTGCATTAAGGTCTGAGGAGACTGGCCTCCTCCAATAGATTACGGGCGAGAGAGCCAGGGTCAGGCGACTGCAAGGAGTCGTCGTGGACTTGGAAGCTAGGGAGCTACATCTTTAGGATAAGGCAGATGATTTTAAGAAGGGCGGAGATGCAGCGACTGCTAAGCTGATCCGTGTCAGGGCCCACGCGGACTCCTTCGCCATAGAGACGGTTCGACTTGGGGAAACTCTGAATCGTGATAAGTCCGAGGTGACTGAGGAGATGACACGAGCCGTGAATCAAGCTGTGGAAGCCTAGAGGGTGAAGGACGAGGCCTCTTTGGCCGCAGCGGTTGCTGCTGCAGTCGAAAGCTTCAAGACTTCTAAGGAGAGGGATGCTGAGGCCGCAACGTTTTACAATCGCGGCTTCGACGCATGTCTCGAGGCGGTTCTAGGTTTATATCCAAACCTATATCTCGATTCCCTCCTACCCGATGACACTGAAGATGCTCCGGTCGAAGTCATCTGTTCGGATTCATCTCCCGATGCCCAGGCTCCTGATGCCCAAGCTCCTCCTCCGGCCTGAAGATTATCATTTTTCTTGCCTCTTTTTTTTTGAAACTATCAATGTACTTCCACCCATGTACTTTTGTTCCTCTGATGGGATTTAATAAAGAACATTCTTTTTACATTATCTATTTGTATGTCGATCTGATTTCTTTTAGTCAATTGTAGTTTAGTTAGTTTTTAGGGCCGGTTGTCCGAGCCCTCTCGGCCCAAGCCTTAGTTGGGTCCGACCCCTTAGGATACTCGGCTTGTCGCTTTGGCTTTGTTAAGTGTCAAGCTGAACACTTAATCGGATGGTCTCGCTATCATTAGGCTTTTTCCCTTGGAGGGATGCCTTGTCGACCTTTCGTAAGGTTGTTCCGATTCCTTAAGGGATCGGACCATTTATTAGGCTTTTTCCCTTAGGATGCCTTATCGATCTTTCGTAGGGTTAGGTTCCGATCCCTTAGAGGATTAGACCGTTTAACTTGCACCTGTACGAGTGAGGCAATCGGACGCATTCAAAAGTAGATCTTTTATTAAGAGCCTTAAAGGCTAGTCGCTTGGAGGCGTACATTTTATTGCGAGCCTTAAAGGCTAGTTCCTCAGGAGTAGTAGATCTTCAAGTGCTCGACATTCCAAGGGTGAGGGAAATGACGGCCTTCGAGGTCTTCCAGGTGGTACGAGCCCGGTTTAACAGATCTGACCACGCGATATGGACCTTCCCAATTGGGTCTGAGCACTCCTGCTCCTGGCTCGGCCGTGTTCTGGAAAACCCGTCGAAGGACTAAGTCCCTTGGTCGGAAGCGCCTGACTTTGACTTTGGAATTGTAGAAGCACGCAACCTGTTGGTGCCGAGCCGCTACTCGGAGCTTAGAAACTTCTCTGAGTTCCTCGAGCAAATCCAAATTAGCTGTTATCTGCTCGAAGTTGTGACTTTCTTCGAAACCCCTAACCCGCGCTGTAGGGAGTCCGATTTCAACTTGTACCATTGCATCCGAGCCGTAGGATAACGAAAATGGGGTTTCGTCCGTCAAAGTCTGAGACATAGTTCTGTAAGCCTAGAGGACGAAGGGGAGCTCTTCAGCCCAATTTTCTTTTATTTTTTCCAGCTTCGTCTTGAGGTGATGCTTGATGATTTTGTTGACCGCCTCTACCTGTCTGTTCGATTGCGGGTGTCGAGGTGATGAGTAAGCGTTCGCAATCCCGAGCCCTTGACACATATTGCGAAACTTAACATTGTCAAATTGACGGCCGTTGTCAGAAATGATGGTTCTCGGAATTCTGAACCGGCAGATGATATTTTTCCACACAAAGTCGATCACCTTCTACTCGGTGATCTTTGCAACTGACTCGGCCTCGGCCCACTTAGTGAAGTAGTCGACCGTGACTATAACAAACTTGACCTGACCCTTCCCAGTGAGCAAGGGACCGATGATGTCAATCCCTCATTGGGCGAACAGCCATGGCCCACTCATAGGGGTCATTTCTTCTGCCGGTTGCCTCGGCACGGCAGCGAAACGCTGACACTTGTCACACTTCCGAACAAAATCTTTTGCATCTTGTTTAAGAGTTGGCCAAAAATACCCTTGCCGGAGTATCTTCATGGCCAAGGCACGACTGCCTGAATGATTTCCGTAGATTCCCTCATGAATCTCCTGAATCACGTAATTGGCCTCATCCGGTCGGAGGCACCTAAGGTAAAGCTGAGAATGCCCCTTCTTATAAAGCACTCCGTCCAATATGGCATAACGCGCCGCTCGAGTCCTTAGTCGTCTCGCCTCTAACTTATCTGAGGGGGCCTCGCCAGTTGAGAAGTAATTGAAAATTGGGTCCATCCATCTAGGAATGGGCTGGACTGGGTTGACCTCCTCCGACTGGCTGATACTCGGGCGTTCGACGAACTCGACTAGAACAAAACGCGGGATCTTACCCTCAGAGGCCGAGGCGAGCTTTGCTAAGGTGTCGGCCCATGAGTTCTCGGTTATGGGGACCTGCTGGACGGTGCAGCTCCAGAACTTCTCGATCAATTTCCTTGCTTCTTCGAGGTAGGCGATCATTCTGACTTCCTTAGCTTCGTACTCCGAGGAGATATGGTTCATCACCAACTGTGAGTCGCTGCGGACTTGCAGGGTCTGAACACCCAAGCTTGCTGCCAGTCTGAGCCCAGCCAGCAGCGCTTCGTATTCGGCTTCATTGTTTGAAGCTTTGAACCCGAGCCTGATGGCGTATTGGATCGTTGTTGAATTAGGCGCGATAAGGATGACACCGGCCCCTGCTCCTTTAACGTTGGAAGATCCATCAACATAAAGGGCCCACCCGGGATCTGATGCGGGCTCTTGATTGCTCAACGGGGCGGGCGGTGTCATCTCGACTTCCTTCCCGACTTGCTCTTCGTCCGGAGTTGTAAACTCGGCGATGAAGTCGGCCATGGCTTGTCCCTTGAGTGCCGTCCAGGGTCGGAACTGAATGTCAAACTCTCCGAGCTCTACAGCCCATTTGGTCATCTGACCTGACACTTCAGGTCTCTGGGGGACCTGCTTCAGATGGAAATCCGTTAGCACGATTATGGAGTGGGCTTGGAAGTACGGCCGTAGTCTTCTGGCCGAGACGATAAGGCAGAGTGCCAATTTTTTCAAGGACTGGTACCTCGTTTCTGCTGGTACCATAGCTTTGCTTACGTAGTAAACGGGATACTGCTTGGCTCTGACTTCTCGGATTAGAGCTGAACTGACAGCTGAAGTCGAAACGACAAGGTAGAGCAACAAGGGCTCTCCTTCTTCCGGCTTGGACAAGAGAGGCGGCGATCCCAAGTACTGTTTCAACTACTGGAAGGCTTGCTCGCACTCCGGCGTCCATTCCGCCCTCTTGTGGCCCTTCAGCTGCTGGAAGAAAAGAAGGCATTTGTCTGTAGCCCTAGATATGAAACGTCCGAGGGCGACAACTCTTCTCGTGAGACACCGTATCTCCTTTAAAGTCCGAGGCGAATTCATGTCGAGGAGAGCCTTTATTTTGTCTGAGTTAGCCTCAATCCCTCGCTGGTTGACCTAGAAGCCCAGAAACTTTCCTGACTCAACTCCGAACACACACTTGGCGGGGTTGAGCTTCATTTGATATTCGCGGAGGACGTTGAATGTTTCTTCGAGATCAGCGAGGTGGTCGGAAGCTTTGATACTTTTTACCAACATGTCGTCCACATACACCTTCATGATGTGTCTGATCTATTTGGCGAACATCTGATTCACCAACCTCTGATATATTGCCCCAGCATTTTTCAGGCTAAACGGCATGACCCGGTAACAGTAAAGCCCCCTGTCCGTGACAAAGGTAGTCTTCTGCTGGTTTGGGGGATGCATGACAATCTGGTTGTACCCGGAGTAGGAGTCGAGGAACGAGAGTAACTCGTGTCCGGCCGTGCTGTCCACCAGTTGGTCGATCCGAGGTAACGGAAAGCTGTCTTTAGGACACGCCTTATTCAGATCGGAGTAGTCTACGCAGACCCGCCACTTCTCGTTTGACTTCCTGACGAGCACAACATTTGCTATCTAGTCAAGGTAATACACTTCTTCTATGAAGCCCGCATCGAGCAGGACTAAGACTTCCTCGGCAATGGCTTCATATCGCTCGGTATCGAACGGTTTTCTTTTTTGCTTCACTGGCCAGTGGTCCGGGTCCACATTCAACCTGTGTACCAGCACATCGGGTGAGATCTCCGGCATATTCGCGCGTGACCATGCGAAAACGTCACGGTGCTGCCTCAAGAAGGCCAATAACTCGTATCTCCGCTCGGGATTCAGGGATGCTCCGAGCTGAACAGTTTTACTCGGGTCTGATTCATCGAGCGGTATTCTTGCTAGATCTTCGATGGGGGAACTCTCCGTCGCTCCGCGAGGGTCTAAGACGTCGAATACAAGCGTTTATTTAGCGGCCCCTTTTCTCACGGCTATCGCATAACATTTCTGGGCCTCGCGTTGATCGCCTCGGAGATAACCAATCACGCCTTCAGCCAGGAACTTCATCATCAGATGGTAAGTCGAGACAACTGCCCTCATTGCGTTGAGGGAGGGTCGGCCCAGGATCACGTTGTGGACTGACGGAACATTGACAACCAAAAAGTCCACTAAAAGAGTGACCTGATGTTGCCCTTGTCCTGCTGTTACTGGGAGGGAGATGGCCCCTTCGGAGATTACTCTCTCCAGCAAAGCCGTGCAAGGGAGTCTTCACAGGTCGGAGTTTGGACCGTAGAATTCCCATCTTTTCAAACGCCTCGGAATACATGACGTCAGCCGAACTTCCAGTGTCGACTAAGATACGATACACTTTGTGATTGGTTATGGTCATGGTGAACACTAGCGCGTCATCGTGCGGATGCTGTATCCCGCGCGCATCCTCTTCTGTGAAGGTCAGGCTGCACGGAGCGACTCGGAGTTTCTTGCTGGGATGTTCTACCAAGTGGATATGGTGTTCCAACTCGGATCTTCGGGAATGGGCTTTCCGAGCCCTGTTTGAATCCCCTCCTCCCGCCGAACCTCCGAAGATAGTGCGAATTTCGGCGGGTTCCTCTAGGGGGTTGTTCGGCTGCTCCCGAGGTCGCTCCTCTCTCCGAGCGGACTTCTCCTTTTTGACGTTACGGCGCAGATGTCCCTTGCGGATGAGGGACTCAATCTCGTCCTTCAGATCTACGCAATCGTCCGTGTTATAACCGTGGTCCCGATAGAAACGACAGTATTTTCGTTTGTCTCGGTGTTCTGGATCAGCTCTCATACAAACCGGCCAATTGAGCAGTCTGTCTCCTCGGATATCCAGCAGAATCTGCTCGGCTGATGTGTTGAGCGGGGTATAGGAACGGAATTTTCCCTCCGACCTGCGGCTTGGTCGACGATCGTGGGAAGCGCGGTCATCAGTCCCTTTGTTGGACTGCTGGGAGTCTTCATTCCGAGGCCTCTTCCCTTTACTCGTCGAGTCGGACACTTACGTACCCTTATGGGCGTTAGTGAACTCCTCGGCATTAGTATACTTTTGAGCTTTCGCCATGAAGTTCGCTAAGTCTTCGGAGGATTCTTTCCGATGGAGAAGGCAAACTTTCCTTCCTTCAGTCCGCTCAGGATGGCGGCGAGGGCCGTTTTATCATCGTAGTCCTCGAAATGTAACGCTTCTTCATTGAAGCGAGCGATGTAATCCTTCAACGATTCTTTCGGTGCCTGCTTAATGGTAAGCAGGTGGGTGTTGGGCTTCCGACTTCTCTTACCGCTTATGAATTGCATAAGGAATAGTCGGCTCAGTTCCGTGAATGAGCCCACGGAATTAGGTTTCAGTTGGCGGTACCAGATCCGAGAGGACCCTCTGAGGGTGATAGAAAACCCCCTACACATCATTGCATTCGTTGCTGTTTGGATCTGCATCCACGATCGGTAGGACTCCAAGTGCTCTGATGGATCCCCCGATCCCTAGTACTGGATGACGGGAGGCATTCGGAACCTCTGCGGCATCACCTCGGCCATGATGGCATGAGTGAAAAGAGGTTCGGTCTCTTCCATCATCGCCTGAATCATGGCCGGGACCGTCGATTGTTGCTGTTTTTTCTCAAATATCAGGAACTTGTTCTTCAGCTCCGCAAATTGTGCTTCCCATGGGTCCTTATTCTCCATGATGACCTCTTGTAACACCCTGAAAATCGGGGGTCGTGTATAAACTCAACTCCCGAGTTCCAGACCGTCACTTATGCAACAAAAATGGTTATGATTCAATGTTGTCTGATTTAAAGCATTCACATGAGTAAAAGTATACCAAAACTGCAATTCATACTTCAGATCCAGTGATAAAAGCAAGCGGAAGACTAAACAAGATATATATCACTGTATGGAAAAACAAAGTAATCTCAACTGTCTCCAAAGTATGACTACATCTCTGAGTCTCATATACATGTACATAACAAAAGAATAATGTTCAAAAAGAAAAGTCCCACTGATGTCCCCTCGATCCAGGTCACCTACGGGAAGCCGTCATGATACTGCATATACGAGAACTCATCCTGGTCCTCGTCATCATCTAGCTCCACCTCCTGGATCTCATCGTCACCTGCAACTACAACAGGGTCTGGTGGGTGTTGCAAACACCATCCCGTAACGTGGGAATGAGTGATCAACTCAGTGGAATCATAGAGCAAAGATTAGCATGTTCACAATTCAATCACGCGATAATAGTAAAGCAGTAAATCAGACAAGTCCTAAAACTGTTGTTAATGCAAGATGATATGACGTGATGTATGCCCTCACCGACGATCACCCTCATACGGCAACATCTTACGACCGCGGCATGCCACACTCCCTAGAGTGCTCCACATCTTCCAGGCACATGCAATGCTATGGTGATATGATTACCAAGTTATTATTAGTCCATTCAAACAGCAGGATTGGGAAACTAAGGTACCTCCCTTGTATCAATCCCAACACGGATCCTGTCTAGGGTCGTCACTCCTAGTAATCTCATACGATGTACATTTCGTAGGTCACTGCAAGGGCTGCCAGGGCTGTTGCTCGCACTCGTTGCACCGCTCCCCCATCACCTTATCAATACAGGCCTACTGTACTCTACTGCACGGAAGGGTCGTCGCCTCCCGTGAACTCAGAATACGCTCGCGGTCACTACAAAGGGCTCGTCGCCTGATCAGTGTAGGCCGACAGCTAGAATATAGTGTCCCATACCACCATAATCTGCTCACGAGTCAAGGTGCTCATTGGTCACTACGGGGAGGTTTGTGGCCCCAGCGTAGGCCGACAGCTCGACCACGGTGTCCCATACCACCATGCCCGGCTCATGAGTCTTCGTGGATCAAGGTACCACGGTTAATAGGGTTTACAATGGTAAGTTCAGTACCCTAGGTTCAAGCAGTTATGATACATACAAGGTGAACAAGCATCGGCCAGTCGGGTTACTTGACGGGCTCGACTAGCGCGATCGCATCTCGAATTGAACGACATGAAGTGCGTAAAACACTTCGCGTGGCCTAACCACTGCCGCCAACTCTCAACACGAATCACATTCATCGACGCGTCGTTCGTGGCTATGACCAGTCAGCCACGAATTCGCTCGGTTACCGACTGCCTGGACTAAGTCAAGTCCCACACATCTATGGAATTACTATACAAGGTATTGGAATTGAAATACATCATGTGAGCATGTTAACACATGTTATAACTTTCAACTTAAGCAAATCTTCAAGGCATACTTCCCATGCATATTCAACTTAAGCAAATCCTCAAGCACATACATTCCATGCATGTAATGAAATCATGCATTTTGTCAACATGTAGAAAATCATTTAGGTCGGCATAATAATTGAAAAATCAATCACAAAGTATCAAATAACATCATTTAGTTCAATACATACTAATACAAGCATTTATACAAACACATGCACTACACACTTAGGTCTACATATAGCATGTCGACCCAAAGTGTGCAACTAGGCGAATCTCTTCGCCAAACTAATTATGCACGCATTCCTAACTTCCTAATGCGACAACAAACCATGTCAATCACATCAGCAAAATATGAATGCAAACAGTACTTCCTACAAATGACTAAAATGCCCTAAATCTCATATTCTTCGTTAGCTTACGAAACGGGAAACGGAGAGCATTTTGTACATGTCAAACGGCGATGCCGTCAAGAATCTACTATTAAACGACATTGAAAGCATTGGGAACCGTCAATCCAAGCGTCTAAAATCCTCACCTAGTGTCTTGTAGACTCGGGAATTGAAGCGGAGTGTATATGCTTCGTCTACGGCGAGTAAGGAGCCTAATACATAAGATCCATAAGCTACATCGCCATGGAAACAAGAAAAACTCAAATCACCAACTATTTAGGGTTTTTACTTACCTAGGATTGCGGTGGAATCGCCGGGAAAGCGGTAGAGAAGTGTCGCTTAAGCACGTGCAACACGTAGCACAAGTGGCGGGAAGAACTCTCCCACTCTCTCACAATCTCTCACTCTTTTTCTCTCCCCCAAGCTAGGGCTTCTCTCAAATTCGGATGGGAGAGAGGAGTGAGGGTTTCAACCCCTTTTATAGCCCAAAACATTCCCAAAATAGGCTTGGGAACAATGTTTACTTGGTGCCTAACCAAATCGGGGCCGTTTTGGTCCAAAAGGGCATTTCTGGAGGTCCCCAGGCCAAATGCGGTCGGACTTAAGCTCATGCATACTGGATCTAGCACACATCCAGTTTTCAGACCGGTTGGGTTCCCAGATCGCACGTGGCGGCCCAGTTTCAGTTTAACGGTCACCGCATCAAGATCAGGCCTATAAGTCCCGTGATATATAATAGATATTTTTCCTGATCCAAGGGTGTAATTTGGCTGTATTCTGACGGTCAGAATGCTTAATAC
This sequence comes from Magnolia kwangsiensis, assembly GCA_037074715.1. Taxonomy (NCBI): domain Eukaryota; kingdom Viridiplantae; phylum Streptophyta; class Magnoliopsida; order Magnoliales; family Magnoliaceae; genus Magnolia; species Magnolia kwangsiensis. The sequence goes on along the minus strand of CM073580.1, from coordinate 78,904,855 downwards.
TGATGCGTCAAATTTGTGTGCCAGATTTGAATTTGAAATTCCAACTATGTCCCCATTCACACTCTCTTCGGTCCGGGCTCAATGAAATAGCCTGTGATCACCGGTTTGACTTGATTTTTGGAATGAGTGTCAAGCCCAGCTAGACGGTCCTAACGGTCTAAGATAGGAGGTATCGGACTTTCAACGTGCGGTCTAGATCCAATACAAAGATTCAAAGTGGTCCAGAGAACAAACCGGCTTAGAGTTTGATCCGAGGCTTTAGAGCATTATAGCACCCTTAGTTCCACTCGCTTCGGGCCTTGTAGAACGTATTTAAAGTGATCAGGGACCATTTCCCAGCTATTCTAACGTTGCACTAGCTAACCTAGTCAAATTTTCCAAAGGAATGAATTCTACGCAAAGTCGGGTCGAGTTGGTACTCGAGCCCAAGGATGGATTTTTCACGGGCGTTACACCTCTGGAGCATGCTCGACCTCCGGTGTCCTCCTTTCCCTCCTTCGCTCAACTGATGACGGAGGTCCGTGGATGGCAGAGCAGATGTGGCCGAGTGAACAGTAGTCGGAGCCCGAGCGGGATCGTTCCGTGAGGATATCTCGCCACGTGCCGCAGGAAGATTTTGACCCGATTGCGGTACCCCCGAACATTGGGGGGCTTCGGGTCTCACAGTCCTCGGCATGGAGCGAGTTTCCACAAACAGCCCCACCGGCTTGAGAACGGGTTGTTCTTGAGCCGGGCGCAGTTCTGGCTCCCGCTGTTGTTTTATTCGGTTTATCTCGTCGCGCAGGGCTTGAATCTCGCCTTGCATGGCGCGGTACTTGCTCGACCGATTGCGCGATCGCTGGGAAGGCCCCGGTGCGGACTCGGCATGAAGCGATGATGACGACCGAGTCTGCTCATCAAGTTGCGGTTGTGCCACTGCGACTTTCTTCTTCCTTGCCATCGTTTGGGTAAATGGGAACCTGACTTCTAGTTTCAGATTCCCACAGACGGCGCCAAAAAATGTTGATGCCAAAATCTGGTCGGCTCTCCCTCCACGTATTATCCCTGGAACCTATACCAAGAAGACGAGCAAAGGTGACCCTGGCTAAGCCGGGGGACCCTCCGATGCTTAAGTCAGGACAAGGGAATTAGGGTCTAAGTAGAGTAGAAGAGGAGATCTCAATTTCGCGTACCTGTAGATATGGCGTAATGCACTATTTATACTTGGCTGTCGAGTGGTCTGGATCCGATAATCTCGCCACGATCAGGGGAATTCCCGGATCGTGGAAATACCCTCCGCAATCTATCGATCATGTAGCGTATCTGGCGGATTATGCGTATCTGCGAGCGAGGTTATCGGCTGCGTTTGGTTATGACAGTTTCCATGTTCAGCGAGTGGGATATGCGCATTTGAACGTTTGCTCGGCTCGGAACGTTCGCTCTGTTCGGACTGTATGCGTGGCTCGGAACATCGTTCGTCTTGTAATGTAAGTTAGGGCAGAGCGGTTACAGCGTAAATCGGGAGGGTCACGACTGCTCGAATGGGTCCGACCTCAACAAAGTCGACTGCTCGGATGGGTCTCGTCTTGAAAAAGATCCAGAGTGTCGCGACTCGGCTCGAACTTGTCCTCGGAGTAGCGTTCTATTGTGAGCTTAGATTTTCCATAACAGTCATCATTAGTAAGCCATGTGTCTAATAGAATAATAATATAATAACACACATGTTACACCTTTAACTATTGAAATGATTTCATGTATAATCTTAGCTCTCATCGTGCATTTGAAACCCCAGGTCCTTTATACTCTAAACAGCCATGGGATTTGGAGCCCCCCCCCCCTATAAATCCAAGATGCCAAACTACCCCCTTAGTTAGCTCTCAAGTTTTATACGGTGAGGGATCGATTACGAATATTTCCTGTGATGGGTTATATGACATCAGGACCTGATTAACAAGCTAATATATATATATATATATATATATATATATATATATATATATATATATATATATATATATATATATATATATATATGGCACCGACCACTAGCTAGTGGCAGGATAACTAGCCAATCTGCTTCGGTCGATTAGGATGCAATCGGTGGGCGGGCTGTGGATGGTGCACAACCTGCAAATCACCGCTGATTGAGCGATTCTAAACATCCAATCGTGGCCATAAGACTCATGGCAAGCGTAACCGACTGGTACGTCAGATGGTCAGTCTGATTTTTGGACGGTCAGCATTGCCGCATGACTGAACTACTTGCGTGGCAGGGAGCGGTAGGTATAATTAATAGCATCTCTGCTGAAATTTTGCGGAGTCAGGGAGTTGTATAGACTAGAATCCTGCACAACGCCTGCGCTTAAAACACTCTATGTTTCAAGTTTTATAGGACCCATCAGTTTTGGATGTAAAATACACTCCGTCCATCAGGTTCTGTACTGAATTCTAGTCTCATACAGTAAATCTCTTTACAAAAGAAACTTGGATGGGCAACACGAGAATTAATGGGGATAGGATGTCCACCATAGGTTTTCATTTGGGGTAACCATAGTGTGTATCTTCTATCAAAGCCGTTAATAAGGTTTAAATCACAAGGATGGACTGAATATACGGAAATCAGGCCTATTCAAAGTTTAGGCGGGCCCCAATGGGTGATCTTGTAGGTTTTAGAAGCAATTTAACATTTTTTCCACTATACAGTCCATGTAATTTTCTATTAGGATGACCTTTTGTATACACCGTTCAAATAAGGGTGGTTACCACCTGATGGAAGGCTTGGATTTACATACACAACATGGTGGGTCCCACACAGAGCTGGGTGTTTTACGCAGCGTCAACAGGTGTTGTAGACTATTCGGATGCGAATGGCATGACCCTTGACCCGAGGACGTGCTTTGTTTAGCCGTCTCTGATTTCCACATTTTTGGGCCAGTGTTTCCGTGATCCACACCGTTGGATTTTGGATCCCACCTTTGACAGGACCTTCTTCCCTAATAGGTCTTTTCGACAGGACAATCCTATCCCTATGGCCCACAAATGTACGGTTGATGCTTGCATGAGAGAACCAGAGATTCAGTGATCTTGACCAGTATCTCTTGGGCGCTACCGTGGAAATTGCCAAAGATAGCTGGCTAGGATCTTCTGGTCCGTGTTACTTTTGAAGCGTGATCAATCCATGAGGATTTACATCACACCAACGGTCTAGATAACTGAACCGTAGGCCCCACTTGTAGAAACTGAGAACCCGAGGATATTCTCATTGTATTTAGATCGAGGATAGGAAAATCCGAGACGGTCTTGCACGGCAGCAACGTGTATAAATTGATCTCCTAAGTTCGGACACGACACAAGAATCGTCGTGGCCAACGAAGATCTCTGCGGGGGATGACCTGGTGTAGGTAGTTAGAGCCATCATATCTCCACCGTACACTTGGTAGGATGTACGTCCATAGCTTTTAATCTGGATGTGGACCGCTAGCGGTTCAAAACGCATGGACTGTATAATCCTAGCCATTTTAGAGGTGGCATGCTCGTATTTCTCACTGACCAATCGATTATTTTAGTATTCCACAATGTACCTCACGTGTTATAACCACGTGTGTTGCCACGTATCTCGCACACGCACCATGCGCCATTGTCTATCTTAAGGCAGTGTAAATAGGACTTGATTTTGACAGTGACAACTACAGTGTAGACGGACGTTGGAAATGCTCTGTGGCCCACCACGATTTATTTGTTTTATCTAAGCTGTCCATTCATTTTGCCAGCATTATCTAAAACTAAGGCAGTTCAAAGTTTTAGGGGGGCCACACCACATCAGTGATAATTTGATGCCCACCATTAAAAACTTTCCATTGACAACATGTATGTGTATTTATGGAATGATGTGTTTTATCAGGACTGATTGTGAGCATTATATGATGAGATGGTTATCACAGTGACTGCAGAATTGTTTTTACTTGTATTTTTTATTTTTATTTTAACAAGTTGATTTGATCTAATAAGTTAGCTTAGATAATATTAATTAGAGGTGTACTTAACAGATATGGACAGAAAGATTTCTCTAATCCATTATCGAGGATTCCCTTGATTACCCTATGCACACATTATATGATTTTAGAGTGGTCTTAATAAACGGAAAAAATTTGACGCATTATGTAGAATTAGAGGGTGTTTATGCTAGAACAACTTCATATTAGACCTAACTATTGCTGATGGACATGCTTATTATAATAATGTGCCAGATGTCAAGTGAATATTATATCACTTTTTTGGTAATTGTTGACGCAGTTTTCCAGCGAACGCTCCTTAACTGACCCTCAGAGACTTGCACAGAAAAAGGTAAGTGACAAAGGAGACCTTTGCTAGTGCAAGGGACCCTCAGATGCCTAAATAAGGTTCTTAGGTGTCATGCCTTAAACTCTAAAATCGGGCTCACAAAATTCTCGATCGCCAAATCTGACGTCGATAGCTTCTGTGGTACTCCATTCTCGGCTCCCGACACCCATATATCAGGTTCCGATCCTAAAATCCTACAAGAAGAATTTATGCCGTAACAAGCATAAACATAAGCATAACCCACAAACAACAACCAACAACATCATCACAAATCCACTATGATCAAAAACTTTGAGTACAATGCGTAAGGAAAATACAATATTGATAATCAAAAGCTCCAGAAGTCAGCTGTATTGTAACACCCTGAAAATCGGGAGTCGTGTATAAACTCAACTCCCGAGTTCCAGACCGTCACTTATGCAACAAAAATGATTATGATTCAATGTTGTCTGATTTAAAGCATTCACATGAGTAAAAGTATACCAAAACTACAATTCATACTTCAGATCCAGTGATAAAAGCAAGCGGAAGACTAAACAATATATATATCGCTGTATGAAAAAACAAAGTAAATCTCATCTGTCTCCAAAGTATGACTACATCTCTGAGTCTCATATAATATACATGAACAAAATAAATATCAAAAATGGTCCCACTGAAATTCCATCGATCCAGGTCGCCTACGCAAAGCCGTCGTGATACTACATGTACGAGAACTCGTCCTGGTCCTCGTCAAAGTCTGGCTCTGCCTCCTAGATCTCAGCCTCACCTGCATCTACAACAGGGTCTGGTGGGTGTTGCAAACACCATCCCGTAATGTGGGAGTGAGTGATCAACTCAGTGGAATCATAGAGCAAAGATTAACATGTTCACAATTCAATCATGCGATAATAGTAAAGCAATAAATCAGACAATCCTAATACTGTTGTTAATGCAAGATGACATGACATGATGTATGCCCTCACCGACGATCTCCCTCATACGGCAACATCTTACGACCGCGACATGCCATACTCCCTAGAGTGCTCCACATCTTCCAGGCACATGCAATGCTATGGTGATATGATTTTCAAGTTGTTATTAGTCCATTCAAACATCAGGATTGGGAAACTAAGGTACTTTCCCTGTATCAATCCCAACACAGATCCTGTCTAGGGTCGTCACTCCTAGTAATCTCATACGATGTATATTTCATAGGTCATTGCAAGGGCTGCCGGGGCTGTTGCTCGCACTCGTTGCACCGCTCCCCCATCACCTTATCAATACAGGCCTACCGTACTCTACTGCAACGGAAGGGTCGTCGCCTCCCGTGGACTTAGAATACGCTCGCGGTCACTACAAAGGACTCGTCGCCTGATCAGTGTAGGCCGACAGTTAGAATATAGTGTCCCATACCACCATAATCTGCTCACGAGTCTAGGTGCTCACTGGTCACTACGGGGAGGTTTGTGGCCCCAGCGTAGGCCGACAGCTCGACCACGGTGTCCCATACCACCATGCCCGGCTCATGAGTCTTCGTGGATCAAGGTACCATGGTTAACAGGGTTTACAATGGTAAGTTCAGTACCCTAGGTTCAAGCAGTTATGACTCATACAAGGTGAACATACATTGGCCAGTCGGGTTGCTTGACGGGCTCGACTAGCGCGATCGCATCTCAAGTCGAACGACATGAAGTGCGTAAAACACTTCGCGTGGCCTAACCACTGCCGCCAACTCTAAACACGAATCGCGTTCATCGACGCGTCGTTCGTGGCTATGACCAGTCAGCCACGAATTCGCTCGGTTACCGACTGCCTGGACTAAGTCTAGTCCCAAACACTTATGGAATCACATCAGCAATATATGTAAAAGTATTGGAATTGAAATACAATCATATGAGCATGTTAACACATGTTATAACATTCAACTTAAGCAAATCTTCAAGCACATATATTCCATGCACGTAATGAAATCATGCATTTAGTCAACATGTAGAAAATCATTTAGGTCAGCATATTAATTGAGAAATCTATCTCAAACTAATTCATAACATCATTTAGTTCAATACATACTAATACAATCATTTATACAAACACATACACTACACACTTAAGTCTACATATAGCATGTCGACCCGAAGTGTGCAATTAGGCAAATCTCTTCGCCAAACTAATTTTGCACGTATTCCTAACTTCCTAATGCGACAACAAACCATGTCAATCACATCAGCAAAATATGAATGTAAACAGTACTTCCTACAAATGACTAAAATGCCCTAAATCTCATATTCTTCGTTAGTTTACGAAACGGAAAACGGAGAGCATTTTGTACATGTCAAACGGCGATGCCGTCAAGAATCTACTATTAAACGACATTGAAAGCGTTGGGAACCGTCAATCAAAGCGTCTAAAATCCTCACCTTAAGTCTTGTAGACTCGTGAATTGAAACAGAGCGTATACGCTTCGTCTACGGCGAATAAGGAACCTAATACATGAGATCCATAAGCTACATCGCTATGAAAACAAAGGAAACTCAAATCAGCAACTATTTAGGATATTTACTTACCTAGAATCGCGGTGAAATCGCCGGGAAAGCGGTAGAGGTGTGTTGCTTAAGCACGTGCAACACGTAGCACAAGTGGCAGGAAGAACTCTCCCACTCTCTCACAATCTCTCACCTTTTTCTCTCTCCCAAGCTAGGGTTTCTCTCAAATTCGGATGGGAGAGAGGAGTGAGGGTTTCAACCCCTTTTATAGCCTAAAACATGCCCAAAATAGGCTTGGGAACAATGTTTACTTGGTGCCTAACAAAATCGGGGCCGTTTCGGTCCAAAGGAGCATCTCTGATGGTCCCCTGGCCAAATGCGGTCGGACTTAAGCTCATGCGTACTGGATCTAGCACACATCTAGTTTTCAGACCGGTAGGGTTCGCAAATCGCACGTGGCGGACCAGTTTCAGTTTAACGGTCATCGCACCAAGATCATGCCTATAAGTCTCGTGATATGTAATAGATATTTTTCCTGATCAAAGGGTGTAATTTGGCTGTATTCTGACGGTCAGAACGCTCAATACTGATGCGTCAAATCGTGTGCCAGATTTGAATTTCAAATTCCAATTCTAACCCTATTCTCACTCTCTTCGGTCCGGGCTCAATGAAATAGCCTGTGATTATAGGTTCGACTTGATTTTCGGAATGAGTGTCAAGTCCAGCTAGGCGGTTCTAACGGTCTAAGATAGGAGGTATCAGACTTTCGACGTGCGGTCTAGATCCAATACAAAGATTCAAAGTGGTCCAGAGAACAAACCTGCTTAGAGTTTGGTCCGAGGTTTTAGAGCATTATAGCACCATTGGTTCCACTCGCTTTGGGCCTTGTAGAACGTATTTAAAGTGATCAGGGACCATTTCCCAGCTATTCTAACGTTGCACTAGCTAACCTAGTCATATTTTCTAAAGGAATGAATTCTACGCAATTTCGGGTCGAGTTGGTACTCGAGCCCAAGTATGAATTTTTCACGGGCGTTACATGTACGCTCCAAGCTCAATGCTGATATGGCGTCCTAGCATCATCTGTACGCAATGGTCATGCATAAATTTATAAAAAGCTTAGATTGTAGTGAGACTGTGTGCGCAATATAAGCGTGCTAAGAATGCAATATCAGAGTAATGCGGAATATGTTGGCGAATTCATGAATACTATCAGCCGTACCAAGGCTACGCGATGCAAGGCATGAATGTTATCGACTATATCAAGGCCATGCGATGTAAGACGTGAATGCTATCGGCCATACCAAGGCCATGCGATGCAAGATGCAACTCAAGCATGTCAGTCCTCATTTGAATCCACATATTAATACAACTCATCACTGGAGCATCGAATATCAATACAATTTTTACTCTGGATAATCACCGCGGTTTAGTACACTCCGCCACGTCGATAATGGACCCGTTTATGAGCTGGTCAGACTCAGCCTAACAATTGCCCCCTACTCTTAGGCGAGTAAGGTCACACCCTCTTCCAACCGACTATGACACAGTGGGAGACGCGACCTCCTGATATTCGGCCCTTGTGCGCTCATGTATCCACTCGATCTCGATGTTGGAGTCGTCCTCTGATACCATCGGAATTAAAGATTTTCACCCAGAGACATTTATGGCGCCCCGATGCTAATAACAGTATTTTTAGTGTTCAATCCTGTCATTCACAATATGCTTGTGGAGGTTACAGCCCTGATGTCGCCAGAGCGTATAATAATCACAACATACAATGCAAGATGCGTAAGTTATACAATCCAGTCATGCATCAATCATGTGCATACCGTGCTCTCATGTGAGACAATCTTCGCTTATCAGGGAGTCCCATAGCAACCTGCCCTAATGGCATATGAAATGGTTAACCACATCTCATATTAAGCATGAAGATGATGCGAATGGGCATATATCATGATGATATGTTAAGCATAGATATTCGGCATCGATAACCGGTATCGATATTCGGCATCGATAATCGGCTTATATACAAGGCGGGGTCCATAAATGAACAGCCGATCTAAACCATAATATAAAGATTTCCCATCGGCCCTGGATATGCCAAATCCGGTAGCACGGAGCCATCCGTTTACAGCGATGATGGACCATGCAACATCAACAGAGCCCAATGATTTAGGTTAACCAACTTAGAGAATAATGAAAATGGGCCTATCGAGGCATAAGGGAAGGTCACAATGTGGACATTTAACCATCATTACCCATCAATGTGGACATTTAACCAACATTGCTCCCAAGGAGTGGGCCACATAGAGCCTAACATATAGTGGGCTCATGGCCTCACATAAGGGCCCAATACACATCCCATTGGGCTGCACACAAAGGCCTCATGCATATATAATAGGCCTCACACCAGGGCCTCATATACAACATAATGGGCCTTACACAAGGGCTTAATATACATCACAATGGGCTTCCCTCAAGGGCCACAAATGCATCACCATGGGCCTCATACAAGGACCTCACATACATCATATTGGGCCACGTCCCATGGGCCTTGAATACATCACAATGGGCCACAACCCATGAGCCTTCAACATATCACAATGGGCCTCATATCTCGGCCTCAAATACATCATAATGGGCCATGTCCCATGGGCCTTGAATACATCACAATAGGCCACAACCCACGAGCCTCCAACATATCACAATGGGCCTCTCATTTGAGCCTCAAATACATCATAATGGGCCACGTCCCATGGGCCTTGAATACATCACAATGGGCCTAAACCCATGGGCCTCCAGCATATCATAATGGGCCTCTCATCTGGGCCTCAAATACATCAAGTGGGCCACATCACATGGGCCGCACCATCTACACCATTCATCTATTTTTAGAGATAATTTAAGAGCATTTCCCACAAAAAATGAATCATATTGGAAGACCATCTGGACCATCCCACAAATAGTAGTGGAGATAATGATTTACACTATTAAAACTTTGCAGGGCCCACCATCACGTTTATTTTCCATCCCATCTGTTCATAAGGTCACAAAGGCCTAAATTAGGAGGGAAAACAATTTCATACTGATCCAGCACTTCTGTGACCCCAAATAATTTTTAATAGTAGACGTTCAATCTCCACTGATTTTTGTAATGTGGTCCACCTGATAGATGGTATGGATCAACGCATGTGCCACGGTGTGGCTCACCGTCCGGCCACTTGGACGATGTGGACCAATCATACATGTTACGGTAGGGCCACATAACCTGAATGGCCTAGGTTACATACATCTGTGTGGCCTGCTAGCCACCGTCCAGATGGACGGTCGGGATCATCACATGTGTGGGGTAGGTCCCACCCATCCATAATACTAGACGGTGTGGAGAAAAACATACAACATGGTGTGCCCCACACCACCCGTCCAGATGGACAGTGTGGATATAATAAATACATCACAGTGGGCTTCACAAGCACCATCTAGATGGACAGTGCATATATAAAATAAATACATTAACGTGGGTCCCACCTGCCCACACATGTCATACATGTGGGGTGGCCCCACGACTCAAAACAGATGGACGGTTGGAGATATACATCATGGTTGGCCCTCACAACACCATCCATGGATGGCGATGCGGCCATAGAATACATACAGCAAGGTGGGTCCCATCTCACATGTGCTGCACGTGTGGGGTGGCCCCAAACAATGTCAAAAATGGATGGGCGGTATGGATATAACGCATGCCTCATGATGGGACACATAGCTTGTTGGCATGATGCAACAGGTGCTGCTGGGACCCACCGTCCCTTAAACGGTCTGGATACAACACCACATCATGGTGGGCCCCACCTACTGTTAGGTGGACAGATAGCTTGGATATAACATATACCTCACGGTCGGCCACAGATCTTGCTGCCGTTAACACAGCAGCAGCTGCATGCTGTGTGGGATCCACCATCCTTGCTTGGATGGTGTGGATCCAACATAGCATCAAGGTGGGTCCACACGTGTGGCTGACATAAATAAAATACACACATCATGGTGGGCCATCATAAAAGGGAAGAGAGAGAGAAACGGCATAGTGGAGGGACCCCGCCACTATGGCCCCTCTTTGTTTACAACATATACATCAAAATGGGTCCCATCACAAGTGGGCCCTCAAATAAAAATCAACGGTGGATCACCCACCTATATCATTCCTTCTTGGTCCCATGGCTTCATTAGCTCATTGGCTTTGATTTTGATGGAGGAAGATGAGGATTGAAGGGTGGAGATGGGAGATTAGGGAGGTAGGAAGTGGGACACACTTGGCTCTCTTTGGGAAGAGCTTGGACGTTGGATATGTGAGTGATGTGTGAGTGATGGGTAGAGTGCTGTTGTGTAAGAGATGGGATGGAAAGGTATGGGTGGAGAGAGAGAGTTGACTTTGGGTAAGGCTTATGTAAGAGAGAAATGGGTTGTATACTTGACTTGTGATTAATTGATTGATGTGATGGGTTATAAAGATTCTCTCAGAATTCACAACGCGCGGTGTTTTTCTCGAAATAAACGTGGGGCTATAACTCCTAGCCTGGGTATCACATCGAGTGCGAGATGAGTCATTGAAACTGCGGCGAAGGTGTGGTCGCTAGGGTATAAGTTTCAGGTTAAGTCAATTTAGATATAAGGGATGTGACTTAGGGTCACGCGCGAACGTCGGTTACAGGTCGCTAGTCTCTGAAATTTGACCGGGAGGATCGTAGGATTTTATGGAACGATACGGACTAGGATACGGACCTTACAACTCCCCTTCCTAATAAAAATTTCGTCCTTGAAATTTACACAATTATCATAACTAGACATAATTCATAAAGAAAGATGAAACATACCATCATCATATAAAATCGGAGACAGCATACAAGATACAACATATAATTAATCATCAAAGAGATGGAGATAGTGCTCTTGAATCTCACCCTCGCGCTCCCAAGACGCCTCGTTAATAGAATGGCGACCTCACTGAAGCTTCACCAACGGAATGACCTTGGTCCCAACGACCTGCTCCTTCCGATCAAGGATACGAACTGGCTGCTCAATGTAAGAAGCGTCCTCACGAACCTCTAACGGCTGTCAATCAATAATAGGAACTACGTTTAACCCACACTTTCACAATATAGATACATGAAAAATATTATGGACGCCAGATAACTGAGATGGTAAAACAAGTCGATAAGCCACGCTGCTAACGAGCTCAGTGATCTCAAAAGGTCCAATGAATCTCGGGGCAAGCTTGCTCTTCGCTCCAAATCGAACTACGCCCTTCGTGGGTGAGACCTTGAGATACACTCTATCCCCAACAACGAACTCTAATAAACGATGCCGGCGATCAGCGAAACTCTTCTACAAGCTCTAAGCTGTGCGCATCCTCTGCTTGATGATATTGATAGCCTCCGACGTCTGCTTCACAAGCTCGGGACCTAAGAAACACCTCTCTCCAACCCCAGTCCAACAACTAGAAGATCTACACAGTCTATTATATAATGCCTTAAAAGGAACTATGCTAATGGTTGCCTGATAGCTGTTGTTGTACGTAAACTCAGTCAATCGTAGATGCTCATCCCATCTACCTCCGAAGTCAATCACACAAGCCCGAAGCATATCCTTAAGGATCTGGTTGACCCTCTCGGTCTATCCATCGATCTGCAGGTGATACGTGATGCTGAGCTACAAAATAGACCTCATCGCTCTCTAAAAGCTCCTCTAAAACTTAAACATGAGCCTCGGGTCTCGATCAGAAACGATCGAAACTGGAATGCTGTGTAGTCTCACAATATCCCCGATGAATAATTTCACAAGCCGGTTCAAAGACCAGGTTGCACGAATCGCAAGAAAATGTACCGACTTCGTCAGGTGATCCACAGCAACCCAGATGGCATCATGATCGCGCTGAGTCCTGGGCAAGCTCATAATGAAATCTATTGACACGTGCTCTCACTTCCACATCAAGACGCTCAACGGCTACAATGTACTAAGGGGTCTCTGATGATCCGCCTTAATGCGCTGGCATGTGTCACACTCGGCCAAAAAACTGACGATCTGATACTTCATCTCCGCCCAAAAATACTGACACCTCATATCTCAATACATCTTTATTGAACCAGGGTGGATAGAAAAACTGTGATTGATGTGTCTCGGTCATAAGATCTCTACGCAACTTAGGAATATTCGGGACACATAATCGGCCTCTGAAGCGAAGTCCACCATCTGAACCAACCTGCCAATCTGTCTGCTCCTCGGATGCGGCCTCTGCTCAGTAACTCTGCAATGACTCATCTGCTTGCTAAGCCTCGATCACCCTTATGACAAGAGAGGGTTGAATTGACAGGCTCAATAACTGCACAATAGAAGACTATAAGATGATCTTGAAGTCGAACGTTGACACATCCTCAACATCTTCCACTCCTAAATCATCATGTGTGCCACAAGGCCTCGTGGCTGATGGCTAAGAGTATCTGCCACCACGTTCACCTTGTCTGGGTGATACTGAAGATCAAAATCATAATCCTTTAGGAGCTCCATCCAATGTCTCTATCTCATATTTAACTCGGACTGAGAGAATAGGTACTTCAAGATCTTGTGGTCGAAGAAGAGCTCGAACCTAACCCCATAAAGATAGTGCCTCTACACCTTCAGTGCAAAGATGATTACTGCCAGCTCTAAATAATGTGTGAGGTAATTCAACTCATGGACCTTAAGCTGGCGAGACGCATAAGCCCCTGGCCTCTTGTGCTTCATCAAGACACACTCAAACCAATATGTGAGGCATCGGTAAATATAATAAATCCATCACTCCAAGATGGAAGAGTAAGGATAAGAGCGGACGTGAGGCAATCCTTTAGTTCTATAAATGCTCACTCATAGGAATCGCTACAAACAATCTCTACGCCCTCCGAGTCAACCTGGTCAATGAGGTTGCAATATGGGAGAAGCCCTCAATGAAATGCGGGTAGTAACCCGTTAAACCAAGCTAACTGTAGATTTCAGATGTGTTCGTGGGTTGGCCCCACTAGTGCACTGCCTCAACTTTCGAGGGGTCCAATGCGACACCCTCCCTCATCACCACGTGAATGAAAAAGTTCACCTCCTCCTGCCAAAACTCACACTTTCGATCTTTGCATATAGCTGGTGGGCACGGAGGGTCTGCGATGCAATTTCAGATGCTGCACATGCTCCTCATGGGTCCTCAAATATATTAGAATGTCATCGATGAATACCATAGTGAAGTGATCGAGATATGAACGAAAGACCTCGTTCATCAACTGCATGAATACCGTGGGAGCATTGGTCAGTCCGAAGGACATGATGTGGAACTCAAAATGACCGTAACGCATCTTGAAAACTGTTTTCGGGATGTCATCCTCTCAAACTCGAATTTGATGATAGTTGGAATGTAGATTAATCTTCGAAAAGAACTGTTCACCCTACAGCTGATCAAATAAATCATCTACCCTCAAGAGCGGGTACTTGTACTTGATTGTGTCCGAGTTGAGCTCACTGTAATCCACGCAGAGTTCAAGGAGCCATCCTTCTTCCTGACGATGAGTACCGGCGCTCCTCATAGCGAACTGCTCGGATGAATGAATTCTAACTCACGCAACTCGTACAATTGTCGCTGTAGCTGCCATAACTCCATCGGTGCTATAAGATGGGGGTCTTTGAGATAGGCGAAGTACCAGACACAAGATCAATCTGAAACTCAATATGCCGGCGCGGAGGTAATCCCGGAATCTCTTGGAACACGTCAGGGAAATCGCAAACAACTGACAACTGATCAACGCTCACCGCCACAGGCTCCTCTACTGCACACGACATCAAATAAGACAACGACTCTCCTATTAGCTTGACAACGAACTGGAATTGTGGCAAGCCTGGTATACAGAATGTGACTGTCCTCGTGGAGCAGTCCAACATAGTGTGGTACTCGGCAAGCCAATCCATGCCCAGGATAATGTCAAAATCTGACATCAACAACACAAATAAGTCGACGGGCAAGAAGATCTCTCCCACCAACATGGGGCAAGACAAACAGAAGCAGCCTAACGTTGTAGTCTTCCCCAAGGGCGTCGATACGGTCAACCCCTCATTAGTAGAGTCTACCGACAATCCAAATGATCGGTAAAAATCTTTAGATATAAAGGAGTGCGAAGCACCAGAATCAAACAAAACTCGAGCAATGCATGCAGAAACTGAAAGTATACCCTCAAAGACTCCTCTGAAGGACTGCGGGTCCTGCTAAGACGCATAGAACCTAACCTGAGCTAGTTGGGGAGGTGCCTATTCCCTTTGAGGTCCCAGCTACTGCTGATGCCGTTGTGGTGGCCTATACTACTGTCTCTGCTGATGTTGAAGCCTCGGCGGCTGAGGTGGCTGCGGTCGCTACCGCTAGGGTCGATGCTGCTGCGGTTACTACGACGATGAAGGCTGATATAGCCCTCTTGGCTGCTATTGCTTTTGAGGGCGTGGGCACTCATGCATATGGTGCCCATGTCCCACCACATCCAAAATAAGTCCCTATGAACTACCGCGGAGGTGGTGCTGGAGGTGCTACCAGTGCTTGCTGGTGCTCTGAGGGCTGTGCGGCCTCTATACCTCTATGGCCATCGATGCTGCTGGGTGCCACTGGAGGGGGCCTGCCTCTTCTGGTCTCTCCTCTGATCTTGATCGCTCTGTGTGCCGGCCCACTCAGATTCATAAATCTGAGCCCTCCATACTACCGCTTAAAAAGTCAGGAGCTCATACCCAACAATGCGGCCTTGAAAGCCATAACATAAGCCATTTTTGAAACGGCGGGCCTTTCGCTCCTCATCATCAACTAAATAAGGTGCGAACCTCGATAGCACTACGAAACAAGCCGCATACTGCGCCATAGACATGTCTCCTTGCACCAAGGTCTTGAACTCTAATGTCCGTTGCCGACGAATGTAGTCGAGGAAGTACTGCTGGTCAAATCAGTTTATGAAATCCTCCCATGTTTAAACGAAATCAGGCCCTGCAACACTGGTAATGGAGGTCCACCAGTGCTCGGCCTCACCCTGGAGAAGAAATACAGCTAACCATTGGATTTGGTGCTAGGTCATACATGCCATCGTATAAAAAATCTTCTCCACCTCAGAGCGTCGTCTCTCAGCTGCTGTTGGGTCTGGCTCGCCCTGAAAACGGGGGGATCAAGCTATCGGAACTCTTGAAGAAGGGCGCTCGCGCGTTCCTACTTTACTTGGGATGGCTTAACAGTGGGATGTCTGCCCGACCCCTGGAGGGTGGCTGTCACAGCCTACAACATCTACTGTAACTGGGAGGCATTCACGAGTACGGTCAGATCAGCATTGGTCTCCAGTGGAGGAGCGGCATCCTCAGGCTAAGGAGCAGGGATCTCTGATGGTGGAGTGGGAGTCATAGGTGGTAGAGCGGGAGTCGTAGGATGTGGAGCTGGAGTCGTTCGGGTCGTTCTCCTGGGTGACAAGTCCTATAGGGAAGAACAAAGGCACTTATCAACCTTGAGAACTCTCGAAGACACGCACGTTAGGGAACTAAATCGGAAGGTTACACACTCGGGACCTAATTGTCCTAAACTCATAATAGATACGTGATGTTGTCTTGAGTTATTCCAAAGTTATGCTTTGATACTAACCTCCTTCACGCCATAAACTCAAAAATTCGGCTCACAAAATTCTTGATCGCCAAATCCAACACCGACAGCCTCCTTAGTACCCCATTCTCGGCTCCCAGCACCCTTATATCACGTTTCGATCCTGGGATCCTATAAGGAGAATTTTTTAGCACAAATTTATTCCGTAACAAGCATAACCCACAACTAATAACCAACATCATCATCACAAATCCACTATGATCAAAAACTTTGAGTACAATGCGTAAGGGAAATACAATATCGATAATCAAAAGCTCTAGAAGTCCGCTGTACGCTCTAAGCTCAATGCTGTTGCAACGTCCTAGTGTCACCTGCACGTAACGGTCGTACATAAGATTATAGAAAGCTTAGAGGGTGGTGAGAGTGTGTCCAATATCAGTATATCTCATCACTAGAGCATCGAATATCAGTATAGTTTTCACCCTAAATAATCACCAGGGTTTAGTACACTCCAAATGACACTGCCCCTTCCTTAAGCACGCAGTCCAAGTGAGTATAAGAAACCTCACTATCCACCTGACCAATAGTCTACCAATACCTATCCGGCATGTCGATAGAGGACCCATTTACGAGCTGGTCGGACTCAACAAAGCAATTGCCCCTACCCTCGTGCGGGAAGGCCACACCCCCTTCCAACCGACCATGACAAAGTAGGAGACGCAGCCTCCTGGTATTCGGCCCTTGTTCGCTCATATATCCACTCGGTCTCGACGTTGGAGTCATCCTCTGGTATCATCAGGTGTAGAGATTTTCACCCAGGGGCATCTATGGCGCCACAATGCTAATAACAGTATTTTCGGTGTCCAATCCTATCATCCACAATATGCTTGTGGAGGCTACGACCTTGTGTCACCAGGGCATACAGTAATCACAACACATAATGTAAGATTCATGAGTCATACAATCTAGTTATGCATTAATCCTACATATACCGTGCACTCATGTGAGACAATCTCTGCCTATCGGGGAGTCCCATAATAACTTGCCCAATGATAAATGCAATGGTCAACCACATCTCATATCAAGCATGCAGATGATGCGTATGGGCATGTATCATGATGATATGCTAATCATACTCGTAATCGGTATCGATAACCGGTATCGATATTCAGCGTCGATAATCGGCCTATATGTAAGGCGGGGTCCATAGATGAACAGCTAATCTAAACCATAATGTAAAGATCAGCCCACGGTCGTGGATATGCCAAATTTGGTAGCATGGAGCCATCCATCTGCGACGATGATGGACCATGCAACATCAACGGGGTCCAATGATTTGGGTTAACCCACTTAGAGAATGATGAGAATGAGCCTATCAAGGCCTAAGGGAAGGCCACAATGTGGACATTTAACCATCATTACCTATCAATGTGCACATTTAACCAACATTTCTCCCAAGGAATGGCCTAGATAGAGCCTAACATATAGTCAGCCCACATTCAGCTCGGACTGAGAGAATAAGTACTTCAAGCTCTTGTAGTCGGATAAGAGATCAAACCTAACCCCATAAAGATAGTGCCTCCGCACCTTCAGTGCGAATATGACTGTTGCTAGCTCTAAATCATGCGTGGGGTAATTCAGCTCATGGACCTTGAGCTGGCGAGATGCATAAGCCACTAGCTTCCCGTGCTGCATCAGGATAGCATCCAAACCAATATGCAAGGCATCGGTAAATATAACAAATCCATCACTCCTAAAGAGAAGAGTGAGGATAGGAGAAGACGTGAGGCGGTCCTTCAGTTCCATAAATACTTGCTCACAGGCATCGCTACAAACAATCTCTACGCCCTTCGAGTCAACCTGGTCAACGGGGCTGCAATATGGGAGAAGCCCTGAAATGCCAGTAGTAGCCTGCCAAATCAAGGAAACTGTGGATCTCGAATGCATTTGTGAGCTGACCCCACTGACACACTACCTCAACCTTCGAGGGGTCTAATGCAATAACCTCCTTTGTCACCACGTGAATGAGGAACTTCACCTCCTCCTGCTAAAACTCCCACTTCTTCAGCTTTACATATAGTTTGTGGGCGCAGAGGGTTTGCAATGCAATCTCCATATGCTGCACATGCTCCTCATGAGTCCTCGAATATATTAGAATGTCATCGATGAATACCACAACAAACTGATCGAGATATGGACGGAAGACCTCATTCATCAACTGCATGAATACTGCGGGAGCATTGGTCAGTCCAAAGGACATGACCTGGAACTCAAAATAACCATAGTGCGTCCTGAAAATTGTTTCGGGATGTCCTCCTCTCCGACCCGAATCTGATGATAGTTGAAATGCAGATTAATCTTCGAAAAGAACTGTGCATCCTACAGCTGATCAAACAAATCATCTACCCTCAGGAGTCGATACTTGTACTTGATCGTGACCTGGCTGAGCTCACGGTAATCCACGCAGAGCCTCAAGGAGCCATCCTTCTTCCTGACGATGAGTACCGACGCTCCCCATGGTGAATTGCTCGAACGAATAAATCCCAACTCACGCAACTCGTCCAACTGCAGCTGCAGCTCCCACAACTCTATTGGTACATACGATATGGGGCCTTTGAGATAGGCATAGTACCGGGCACAAGATCAATCTAAAACTCATTATGCCGGCACGAAGGCAACCTCGAAATCTCTTGGAACACGTCGGGGAAATTGCAAATAACTGGCAACTGAAAAATGCTCACCGCCACGGGCTCCTCTATTACACACGACATCAAACAAGATAACTACTCTCTCTGGGCTCGGGAATGAACTAGAACTGTAGCAAGCCTGGTATACGGAACGTGACTGTCCTCACGAAGCAGTCCAACACGGCGTGGTAATCGGCAAGCTAATCCATGCCCAAGATAACATCAAAATCAAATATCGGCAGCATAAATAAGTCAGCGGGCAAGAAAATCTCTCCCACCAACACAGGGCAAGATGAACAGAAGCATCCTAACACTGTAGTCTTCCCCAAGGGCATAGATATGGTCAACCCCTCATTAGTAGACTCTACCGGCAATCTAGACGATAGACAAAAATCTTCGGATATAAAGGAGTGCGAAGCACCGAAATCAAACAAAACTCGAGCGATGCATGTAGAGACTAGAAGTATACCCTCAATAACTCCTCCGGAGGACTGTGGTCCCGTTGAGCCGCATATAACCTAACCTGAGCTTTCTAGGGAGGTGTCTGTCCCCTTTGAGGTCCTTGCTGCTGCTGCTACCACTGTGACAACCTATATTGTTGTCTCTACTGCTTCAGGGGCCTTTGCGTTGAGGTGGCTGCGGTCGCTGCTGCTGGGGTAGCTACTGTAGTGGAGGCTGCTGTGGTCCTCTCAGTTGTTGCTATTACTGAAGGCGGGGGCGTTCATGCATGCAGTGCCCTGTCCCACCACATCCAAAATAAGTCCCTGTAAACTGCCGCAGAGGTGGTGTTGTAGGTGCTACTGGTACTGTTGATGCTCTGATAGCTAGGTAATTCTTGTGCCTCTGTGGCCATCGATGTTGCTAAGTGCTACTAGAGGG
Source organism: Magnolia kwangsiensis (assembly GCA_037074715.1). Classification (NCBI taxonomy): domain Eukaryota; kingdom Viridiplantae; phylum Streptophyta; class Magnoliopsida; order Magnoliales; family Magnoliaceae; genus Magnolia; species Magnolia kwangsiensis. The sequence continues at coordinate 78,884,873 of CM073580.1, read as the reverse complement.
GCCCTTCCTCTTCCGGTCTCTTCTCTGATCTCGATCACTCTGCGTGCCAGCCCACTCAGTATCATAAATCTGAGCCCTTCGTACTACTGCCTGAAAAGTCAGGAGCTCATGCCTAACAACGCGGCCTTGAAGACCATAACATAAGCCATTCTCAAAATGGCAGACCTTTCGCTCCTCATCATCAACCAAATACGACGCGAACCTAATGAGCCACATGCTGTGCCACAAACATTTCTTCCTGCACAAACGTCTCGAACTCTAATGCTCGCTACCGATGAATGTGATCGGGAAAGTACTACTGATTGAATCGGTCTATAAAATCCTCCCATGTCTAGATGAAATCAGGCCCTAAAATAAGGGTAACAGAGGTCCACCAGTGCTCGGCCTCACCCGGGAGAAGAAATTCAGCTAACCACCGGACCTGTTGAAGGGTCATACATGTCATCGTATAAAAAATCTTCTCTACCTCAAAGCGCCATCTCTTAGCTGTTGTCAGGTCTGGCTCGCCATGAAAGGTGGGGGATCGAGCTGTCGAAACTCACGCGCTCCTGCTCTGCCGGGGCTTTCATAATAGCTGGATGTCTGCCCTATCCATGGAGGATGGCTGTCACACCTGCAGCATCTGCTGTAACTAGGAGGCACTCACGGGTACGGTCGGATCTACACCAATCTCAGGTGGAGGAGCGGTATCCTTAGGCTGGGGAGCAGAGATCTCTATTGGTGGAGTGAGAGTCGTAGGTGGTAAAGCAGGAGTCGCAGGTGGTGGAGTGAGAGTCGCTCTCCTGGGCAGCATATCATATAGGAAAGAACAAAGGCGCCTATCAACCATGAGAACTCTCGAAGACACACACATTAGGGAACTAAATCTGAAGGTTACGCACTTAGGACCTAATTATCCTAAACTCATAATAGATATGTGATGTTGTTATTAGTTATTCCAAAGTTATACTCTGATACTAACTTCTATCATGCCATAAACTCGAAAATCAGACTCACAAAATTCTCGATTACGGAATCCTACGCCGACAGCCTCCGTAGTACCCCATTCTCAGCTCTTGGCACTCATATACCAGGTTCTGATCTTAGGATCCTACAAGGAAAATTTTTTTAGCATGAATTTATTCCTTAACAAGCATAACCACAAGAATAACCCACAAACAACAACCAACAACATCATCACAAATCTACTTTGATAAAAAACTTTGAGTGCAATGCATAAGGGAAATATAATATCGATAATTTAATACTCCAGAAGTCGGCTGTAAGCATCAAGCTTAATGTTGCTGTGGCGTCCTAGCGTCCCCTGCACACAATAGTCATGCATAAGCTTATAGAAGGCTTAGGGGGTGGTGAGTGTTTGCACAATATAAGCGTGCTTAGAATGCAATATCAGATTAATGTAGAATATGCTGGTGAATCCATGAATACTATCAGCCCTACCAAGGCTATGTGATGTAAGACATGAACGCTATCGGGCATATCAAGGCCATGCGATGCAAGACGTGAATGCTACCAGCCATACCAAGGCCGTGCAATGCAAGATGCAACTTTAGCATGCCAGTCCTCATCTGAATCCACATATCACTATAACTCATCATTAGAGTATCAAATATCAGTACAGTTTTTACTCTGGATAATCATCGGGGTTTAGTAAACTCTAAATGGCATTGCCCCTTCCTCAGGCATGCAGTCTAAGTGAGTCTAAGAAACCTCACTATCCACCTAACCAATAGTCTGCCAATACCTATCTGACACATCGATAGTAGACCCATTTACGAGCAAGTCAGACTCAGCCTAGCAATCGTCCCTACCCTCTGGTGGGGAAGGCCACACCCCCTTCCAACCAACCATAACATAGTGGGAGACGCAGCCTCCTGATATTCGGCCCTTATGCGCTCATGTATCCACTCATCCTCTGGTACCATCGGGTTTAGAGATTTTTACCCAGAAACATCTATGGCGCCTCAATGCTAATAACAGTATTTTTGGTGTCTAATCCAGCCATCCACAATATGCCTGTGGAGGCTATGGCCCTGATGTCGCTAGGGCGTACAGTAATCATAACAAACAATGCAAGATGCATGAGTTATACAGTTATGCATCAATCCTACGCATACCATGCGATCATGTGAGACAATCTCCACTTATCAGGGAGTCTCATAACAACCTACCCAATGGCATATGTAATGGTCAACCACATCTCATATCAAGCATGCAGATGATGTGTATGGGTACGTATCATGATGATATGCTAAGCATACTCATAATCGGTACCGATATTTGACATCGATAATCGGCCTATATGTAAGGCGGGGTCCATAGATGAATAATTGATTTAAACCATAATATAAAGATCGACCTTCGGCTGTGGATATGCTAAATTCGGTAGCACGGAGACATCCTTCTACGGTGATGATGGACCATGCAACGTTAATGGGGCCCAATGATTTAGGTTAACCCACTTAGAGAATGATGAGAATGGGCCAATCAAGGCCTAAGGGAAGGTCACAATATGGACATTTAACCATCATTGCCCATCAATGTGGACATTTAACCAACATTGCTCCCAAGGGGTGGCCCGCATAGAGCCTAACATATAGTGGGCCCATGGCCTCCCATAAGGGCCTAATACACATCCCATTGGGCCGCATACAAAGGCCTCATACATAATATAATGGGCCTCACACCAGGGCCTCATATACAACATAATGGGCCTTACACAAGGGCTTAATATACATCACAATTAGCTTCCCTCAAGGGCCACAAATACATCACCAAGGGCCTCAAACAAGGGCCTCACATACATCATATTGGGCCACGTCCCATGGGCCTTGAATACATCATAATGGGTCACAACCCATGGGCCTTCAACATACCACAATGGGTCTTATATCTGGGCCTCAAATACATCATAATGGGCCATGTCCCATGGGCATTGAATACATCACAATGGGCCACAACCCATGGGCCTCCAACATATCACAATGAGCCTCTCATATGAGCCTCAAATACATCATAATGGGACACATCCCATGGGCCTTGAATACATCACAATGGGCCTCAACCCATGGGCCTCCAACATATCACAATGGCCCTCTCATCTGGGCCTAAAAAATATTAAGTGGGCCGTATCACATGGGCTGCAAGATCTACACCATTCATCTATTTTTAGAGATAATTTAAGAGCATTTCCTATAAAAATGAATCATATCGGAAGACCATCTGGACCATACCACAAATAGCAGTGGAGATAATGATTTACTCTGTTAAAACTTCATAGGGCTTACCATCACGTTTATTTTCCATCCCATCTGTTTATAAGGTCACAAAGGCCTGAATTAGGAGGGAAAATAATTTCATATTGATCTAGCACTTTTGTGACTCCAAACAGTTTTTAATGGTGGATGTTCAATCTCCACTGATTTCTGCAATGTGGTCCACTTGATAGATGGTATGGATCAACGCATACGCCACGGTGTGGCTCATCGTCCAGCTACTTGGACGGTGTGGCCCACTATCTGGACCAATCATATACATCACGATAGGGCCACATAACTTGGATGGCCTGGGTTATATACATTTGTGTGGCTTGGTGGCCACCGTCTAGATGGACGGTCTAGATCATCACATCTGTGGGGTGGGTCCCACCTGTCTAGAATGCTCGACGTTGTGGAGAAAAACATATTACATGGTGCACCCCACACCACTCATCTAGATGGACGGTGTGGATAAAATAAATACATCATGGTGGGCCCATGACTCAAAACGGATGGACGGTTGAAGATATACATCACGGTTAGCCCTCATAGCACCATCCATGAATGGACGGTGCGGCTATAGAATACATACAGCAAGGTGGGTCCCATCTCACATGTGCTGCACATGTGGGGTGGCCCCACATAATGCCAAAAATGGATGGGCGGTATGGATATAACACACGCCTCATGAGGGGACACATCACTTGCTGGTGTGATGCAGCAGGTGTTGCTGGGACCCACCCTCCCTTGAATGGTCTGGATACATCACCACATCATGGTGGGCCCCACCTATTGTCAGGTGGACAGATAGCTTGGATATAACATATACCTCATGGTCAGCCACAGATCCTGCTGTCGTTAACACAACAGCAGCTGCATGCTGCGTGGTACCCACCATCCTTGCTTAGACGGTGTGGATCAACACATTATCAAGGTGGGTCCACACGTGTGGCCGACATAAATAAAATATGCACATCATGGTGGGCCATCATACAAGGGGAGGAGAGAGAGAGAGAGAGAGAGAGAGAGAGAGAGAGAGAGAGAGAGAGAGAGAGAGAGAAATGATGTAGTGGAGGGACCCCGCCACTATAGGCCCCTCTTTGTTTACAACATATACATTAAAATGGGTCCCATCACAAGTGGGCCCTCAAATGAAAATCAATGGTGGATCACCCACCTATATCACTCCTTCTTGGTCCCTTGGATTCCTTAGCTTCTTGGCTTTGATTTTGATGGAAGAAGATGAGCATTGAAGGGTCGAGATGGGAGATTAGGGAGGTAGGAAGTGGGTCACACTTGGCTCTCTTTAAGAAGAGCTTGGAAGTTGGCTCTCTCTTGGGGTTGCTTGGGGAATGGGTTGAGAATGAGAGAGTAAGAGAGAAGTGATGGGATGAAAAGGGATAGGTGAGTGATGTGTAAGTGATGGGTGGAGTGATGTTGTGTAAGAGATGGGATAGAAAGGTATAGGTGGAGAGAGAGACTGACTTTGGGTAAGGCTTGTGTAAGAGAGTGATGGGTTGTGTACTTAACTTGTGATTGATTGATTGATGTGATGGGTTGTAGAGATTCTCTTAGAATTCCCAACGTATGACGTTTTCCTCCAAATAAATGTGGACCTACAACTCCTGGCCTGGGTATCGCATCAACGCACGAGATGAGATGTTGGAACCGCGGCGATAGTACGGTCGCTAGGGTATAAATTTCAAGTCGAGTTTACTTAGATATACGGGATGTGACTTAGGGTCACACGCAAACGTTGGTTACAGGTCACGAGTCACCGGAATTTGACTGGGAGGACCGTGAGATTCTAAGGAAGGGTGCAGACTAGGATACAGACCTTACATCTAGTCTTTTAAAGGAGAGATAATACCTTGGAAAAGAATCACCAGTTGTGTTTTATGATAGAGTATCCATACCTTACATTGGTTAGAGGTATCTTTATTTATAGGGGAAGGAAGACCATGTTGTAGGAAGTTTTTCCTGATATGTAGGAGATCTTCGCGCATAGGTTTCCAGATTCGTCTGGGATCTTCCTAAGATTGTGGTTGTCTGAGTTCCTCGGTATCTGATTTTAACTACCGAAGATCTTGCAGAGATCTCCAAGATCTTCGGGCCATTGGAGGGATTCCGGGATTGTTAGTTCGAGAAAAAGTCAGGTGATAGAAGTGTCAGATACAGTAGACACAAGTAATATTGAGTCTACCATCAAATCAATATTTATCTTGTTTAGAGGTTATGCCAATCTATGACCGAGCTATGTCAGGGTGACCTGTAGTCGATACATGACTAAGCTATATCTAACCTATGGTTTAGGTCGGCTTATAAGTGACCTATGGTTTAGGTTGGCAACCAGCCATTTGAGTGGCCTTACAGTTGCATCTTATTTGAGTGGCCTTACAGTTGCATCGACCTGCTTGAAGGTCAATCTCTCCTTGCCAGTAGATGCCTTTTAAGTGGTTTTAACCCTATTGGGTTTGTGCTGGTTTGTAGAGTTGGTTCATTCCATAAGTCAATCTATTTTTCCCCCAACAGTAAGTCCCCTACTTTTGAGCCGATCTTCGGATGCTCAGAAAGTAAGTCACATATAGCTTAGGTCAGGTTATGTTGTCTTAAATACCAAATATGGCAGCCAGGACCGTAGTCGAGGCATGTCAGTAATTATGTACGGTGCAACTAAGGTGATGTTTCGTGGCTCGAGGTCACGTAGTCCGCCAGACTGCCGTTTCGATGTCAGACCAATGAGAATGTGACACGTGACTAATTCTCGATATTAGGGTCGAGTGACGCATGAGGTTATGTCATGTGTCAAAAGGGGATAGTCGAGGGGACGTTGTACAGAATCTGCATTAATGGGCATACTCAAGAGTTGACACGTTGTTTCCATCTATAAAGGAAGCTCTAACCCTTAGTCGTTTTCATCTGCATTTTCTCATTTTCCCTTCCAGTCGTCTTCCTTAATACACATAGGTGATTTCCAGTGATTGTTTTCACCAGTGGCCGAGCATCCTTTTCTTATCCGATGAGCTCCATTCTTCACTCGCCCTTCCTTTCTTTTTCCCTTTAAAGCGACTCTCTACATCTATAAAAGCCACCACGTCTGACTCTTTGAGTTAATGGGAGGGGGCTTCTGACGACGACAGTGGGGTAAGTAGCCTCCGAAGAATGTTGAACTGTAACGCCCCGTGTTTTCGATATTCGGGCGTTATCACAAAATCTCCACTTAACACAAACACATTTTCAACTTAAACATTGTTATGATCTAAACTAAACCTAACCATTAGATGACACCCTGATAGATAGAGGGATTAGGTTAAGACCATGTTTAAAACTAAAGAACACGTGGCCCACGTACATCAAGATGGCTTGAATGGCCCACCAGCCAGAATAAACAGCGTAGGCTAAGGGATCCAGACACAGGCGATAAGAACAACCCATCAGACCTTTAGATTGGTCCCATCCTTAAGATCAATGGCTAGGAAACACTAATGATGGCCCCCAAAAAGAATGGACAGTGTGGATGAGGCAAATGCACGACCGTGGACCCCACAGCAGAGAGAGAATACACTAAGAGAACTTTCACCCGAGGTACACTGAACAACCAAGTTAGTCAAACCGTCGCTGCCCTGACAAATTGCTGAAAAGAGAAGGGAAATCCTCCAAATGTCGGGCTGGACTGAGAACCGTCCATCTGGACAGTTTGTGACCCACCTTCGATCAGCATGCGAGGAATCTAAATTATCCATCAGGTTTACATGACCCGGGAGACCAGACCCATGGCAAACAGCCAGGTCCATGCAAACGTGCACGTGTGCGGGCAAGGAACGACAGAGAGACGTCCTCTATGGACGTGTTGTGGCCCATTTTGAGCCATCTTTTAAGAAATCTGAACCATCCATCAGATGGGAAACCTAAGTACGACCAGTCCCATGTCACCCAAATCGTCCCATGCATGTGTGGATGTGCACGTGTTTGGGTAATGTCAGACGGTCTTATACTAATGGCTGTATTCTTCTAAAAATAGGGCCGTTGTGGGCTCTCCATGTCAGGAATCTTCATCAACAAGCTTCCCTCAATCCCAGCCATCCCTCGGAACAGTAATCCGAGCTTTTCATTCACTGTCAAAAGTGGGCGGGCAGCTGTCTATAGGAGACAGTGACATGGGGAGACATTTCTTGTCATGCCTCAAAGTCAGAAACTGGGCTCTCAAAATTTCTGATCACCGAATTCGGTGTCAACATCCTTCGTAGTACCCCATTCTCGGCTCCCAGTACCTATATGCCAGATTCCATTCCTAGGATCCTACAAGGAAAATTTTTTAACATACATTTATCTCGTAATAAACATAACCACAAGTTTACCCAAATCACAAAGGCAACATCATCATCACATATCCACTAATATAATCATTTTAATACAGTTTAGAAAGAGAAATGCATATATTAAAATATAAGCTCCAGAAGACTGTTGCACGCTCCAAGCTCAATGTTGCTTCAACTTAACACCACCTGCACGCATCTATTGTGTATAAGCTTATAGAAAGCTTAGAGGGTAGTGTAAGTGTATGCGATGCACATGCCAAGTATATAGATATCAGAGTAAGTGGAAATACTGACAATCCATAAATCGTACAATATCAGAGTAATGTGAAAATATACTGGTAAGTCTATAAATACCATCAACCTTATTTAGGCTATGCGATACAAAAACATAATAAACCAATATCATATACTGAGGAAGCAATGTAGATCAGCTATGCAATGCGGAGACATAGTAAGCCAAATATCAAATACTGAGTCCATGAATACTAACAGCCTTATCTAGGCCATGCCATACAGAAGCACAGTAAACCAAGAGTTATGTGTTGAGGATGCAATGTAACATGCGATGTGAATGAAATGACCAAGCTAGAATGTGAAGTCGGGATGATAGTACGTAGTATCATAGGCTACGGGGTCCACTACAAGAGTCTTCTATCCAAACCAGTCTCATACCTAAATTAGGATAGTCAGACTCAATATGATAAACTCCTGATCTTAGGTTAGTCGCACGCCCTAACCGAAATCTAGGCCATTGCGAAAGTACACGGAATAAATAGTTGTGCACCATCAGCCCGAGTGGATAGTGAATGAATGAATGAATGAGTATGCAAATCCTGCTCAATAAGTCCACATATCAGTATTGTACATCTCTGGGATCGTCACCGGTGTCTAGTATACTCTACATGTAATTATCGCCCATTGGACACGCAACCATGCAAGTGGAAGAGACCTCACTATCCGCCTAGCCAGTAGTTAGCCAATATCTACCTGGCACGTCGATAGCGGACCCAATTACGAGCTAGTTAAACTCAGCCTAGCTATGCCTACTACCCTTGGGCGGATAAGGCCATAACCCCTTCCTAACGGACCATGACACAGTGGGAGACGCGATCTACTGATATTCGGCACTGGGGCACTCATGTATCCACTTGGTCTATATGTTGGGGCGTCTCCTGACCATGAAGGTTTAGAAATTTTCACCTAAGGACATCTATGGTGCCCCGATGCTAGTAACAGATTTTCAGTGTCCCATCTAGCCATCCACAACATGCCTGTTGTGGCTATGACCCTGATGTCACTAGGGCATACGGTAATCATAAAACACAATGTAAGATGCATGAGTCATACAATCTAGTCAAGTATCAATCTTGCGCATACCGTGCGCCCATGTGAGACAATCTCCGCCTATCAGGGAGTCTCGTAACAACCTGCCAATGACATATGCAATGGTCAATCACATCTCATAACAAACATACAGATGATGTGTATAGGCATGTATTATGATGTTATGCTGTCACATACTTATAATCGTTATCGCTAACCAGCATCGATAATCAGCATGGATAATCGGCCTAACAAAGGGCCTAAGGCAATGTCACAATGAGGACATTTAATTATCATTACCCATAAATGTAGACATTTAACCAACATTGCTACCAAGGAGTGGCCCGCATAGAGCCAAACATATAATGGGCCCATGGCCTCACACAATGGCCCAATATACATCACCATGGGCCTCTCTCAACAGCCACATATGCATCACATTGGGCCTCACTCATAGGCCTCAAATATATCATAATGGGTCACATCCATGGGCATCACATTGGGCCTCACTCATGGGCATCATATACATCATATTGGGCCTCAACATATGGGAATATACATCACATCGGGCCTTGTCAAATGGGTCCCAAATACATCATATTGGGTCTCACCAATTGGGCCGCAAATACAACAAGTGGGCGCCGCTGCTTAGGCCTCATATACATCAAATGGGCCACGTATCTGGGCCTCGAATACATCATAATGGGTCACAACCCATGGGCCTTTAACACATCACAATGGGCCTTATGTACATTACATCAAGGTGAGCCACATCAACGGGCCACATCATCTATACTATTCATCTATTTTAAATTTCAATTTAAAGCATTTCTTAGAAATAAATCATATCGAAAAGATTATCTGGACCATACTACAAATAACAGTGGTGATAATGATTTCCATCGTTAAAACACCACAGGAGCCACCATAGCGTTTATCTTTTATCCAATTTGTGCATATGGTCACAAAGACCTGAATTAAGTGGAAAAATAAATATCATTTTGATCCAAAGCTTCTGTGCACCCAAAAGGGATTCAAGGGTAGCCGTTCAATCCCCCACTATTTATTGCAGTGTGGTCCACCTGATAGATCTGCCTTATTTTTAATCTCAAGCCTTAAGATGAGCTTGCCAAATGGATGGACAGTTTGGATGGAACACATCCATCATATTGTGTCCCGGCAAACGGGTGGCGTGGACATGCAATACATGCATCAATGTGGGCCCCACACCACCCTGGACAGATGGGTAGTGTGGATATTGAATAAATACATCAAGGTGGTCCACGTCCCTAAACGGATGGACCTTGAGGATATAACACATACCTCATATGTGGGCCCCACAGAGACTTGCTGATGTCATACAGTGGGACCCACGGAGCTTACTGGATGGATGGTGTTGATAAAACACATATCAAGATGGGCCACTGCATGGATGGTGCAGATACAACACCGTATCATGTTGGGGGGCGTACATGGCACCGTCTAGATGAACGGTGTAGATAAAACACATACATATAGGGTGTGGCCTCCACAGCACCATCCAACAACTGGATGGTGCAGATATAATATACATCATGGTGAGGTCCACGTGGTGGCCCACCAGAGATTTGAATCCAGGGATGGATGGAGTGGATGAAACACATATATCATGAGGGTCCACGTGGTGTGGCCCACTCATGATATACATATATTATATAATGTTATTTATTCTGCAGGTCAATAACATCCAGCATCCATTGATGGACGGCTAGATAAAATACATACATGTAGGTGTGTCCCACCCTCACATGAGCCACACGTGTGAGGTGGCCCACGTCCAAGGAAAATGGATGGAAAGTGTGGATGTACACATACATCACAGTGGGAGGCCACAACACCATCCAGAACGGTGTCCAACACCATCCAAATTCTATGGACGATGTGGATCAACGCATACATCAAAGTGGGGCCCACCATCCCAGCTGGACAGCTAGATACAATACATGCATTAGGTGAGCTCCATCGTCCCAGCTAGTCGGATGGATGAAGCACATTCATCAGGTGGGTCTCACCGTTTAGGTTTGCTGGACGGTGTAGATTTCTCACATACACCAAAGTGGGCTCCACCGTGATGGACGACATGGATATACCACACGCATCAGGTGGGCCACACGGCTTCAAAAAAAGAAGAGAGAGAGAGAGAGATAAAGAGAGACGTGAGAATGGGAGGGACCTTGCCACTATGGGCCCTCCCTATACAATGCATAAATCAAGATTTGTCCCACCATATGTGGGCCATCAAATCATCAAAATTGAGATGATAAACACCCACCGTTAGATCTTGGACTCCTCCTTCCACTGATGTGATCTAGGGCTTTAAAGGGTGAATTTTAATGGTTGAGATAGACTTTGGATGGAGGGATTGGGTGGTAGGAAGGTGGGTCATACTAGCTTTCTCCTCTCTGTTGGATGGTTCCACCATTGTTGCTTGGGAGATGGAGTGAGAAATGAGAGAGACAGGGTTGTAAGGAGAGAGAGGGATGGGTGATGGAGTGATGAGGAGTGATGGGTGTACTTGATGGGTGGAGAGAGAGAGAGAGAGAGTTGACTTTAGGGGTTGCTTGAGGATGGGTCATGTATTTGACATGTGAGGTGGTGTGTACTTGATTGATAGGATATATTCTCTTGGGGTTTGCAACGAGCTGCGTTTTCTTCGAACTTGTAACGCCCTTAAAATCAAGGGTCGAGCAGGAGCCCAACTCCTGAGTTTCAACACATCACTTACGCAACATAGATAATGATGATTAAATGTTATCCGTATTAGTGCATTATACATGAGTGACATTATACCAAAACAACATATCATACTCTAGAGACAGGTAAATTATGCAAGTGGAAGATTGTGATAGATATAAACTGATTAGGTCTCCAGAGTGTGAACAGGTTACCAGGTCAAATAATTACATGTACAATTCCCAAAATAACAAAATGATAACATATAGTGTCTATTATTTCATATCCCAGTAGCCCGTCAGCGCAACTCCAGGCCTACATAAACTTGCTAGAGAGTTGCATGTAGGAGAACTCCTCCTCATCATCATAAAAGTTCGGCTCTGCCCCACAAGCATCGCTATCATCTGTATTTACAACAGGGTCTGGTTGGTGTTTAAAGCACCGTCCTAGAACGTGGGAGTGAGTGATCAACTCAGTGAAACTATGAAACAAAGGTTAACATATTATCAATTCAGTCAAGCAATAATAATAAAGCAATACGACAATCAAGTCCTAAGTATTCTTATTAATGTAAGGATGATATGTAATAATGATGCATGCCCTCACCTACACTCCCTCTGCGATAACATCTTACGACGCGGTATACACCCCTTCCTCTATGCTTAACTACAACGCCAAAGGCACATGCAAATGCGGTACATGTGCGTGATTAATCAAGTTCTTAATTAGACATGGTCAAACAGCAGGATTGGGAAGCTAAGACACCTCTTTTTATATCATATACCTAGAAATTGATCCATCTAGGGTCGTCAATCCTAGGAGTCACATACGATAGGCAGTTTTCAAGTCGCTACGGAGAAGCTCATCACCTCGGTGCATGCTTGATTTATACTATAGTTTACTATAGAAAGGCTCGTCACCTCAACGTAGTTTCTAGTGTATACTCGAGGTTACTACGGGCTCGTCACCTAATCATAGGCCGACAGCTCGAATACAGTATTTTATACCACTGTATTCGGGTCACGAGTTTGATTTGCTCACTGGTCACTATGGGGAGGCTCGTCGCCCTAACGTAGGCCGACAACTCGATCACAGTATCCCATACCACCATGCCTTGCTCATAAGTCTTAGCGGATCGTGGTACCAAGGTTAAACGAGATTTTCACTGGTAAGTTGGTACCTTAGATTCAAGCAGTGGCGTCCATACATGGTGAATATACATTGGGTCAATCGGGTTACTTGATAAGCTCGACTAGTATAAGCATACGCCGAGCCAATCGACATGGAGTGCGTAAGCACTCCACGTGGCCTAACCACTATCGACTAGCAGCGTACGACTCGAATTCCTCAAACCTATCTGGGGTGGAGAAACGACCTCAGCCACTAACTTAGAAATCATTACTGATCGCCTGAACTACGTCGTAGCCTCAAACACACTCCGAATAATAGTATACGCATGTGGTAGCTAAAGGCATCATGTGAGAACCAAAATCAAACATAATTCTTACTTTAAGCAAATTAACAAACGCATACTACACATGTTATCGTGCATAGGCATTTCATCCTTACTCACATAGTAGTAAGATAGGTTTATATAAAGGATATTATGACCATAGATAGAGGAATTGAGAATCTCATCTCAGCACCCTCACTACATGCATTTAAACAGGCATTTTCACATTCAGGCATTTTATTAAACATTTAGGCTACACATACCATATACCTATAATAAACTAAATATAACAGGTATTATAGCAAATTCCTTTACAAGGGGTTCACCATACGTACAACAATCATAGATTCTCAGTTAATGAACATGGCAAGTATAAATCATAATTCTATACTCATTCAAATATTTCAACAAACACATGGAATGCATTAAAATAACATACCCTACATATATATGTAATATATGAAAAACGTCGTATCTACGCACATGTGACAGAAATCAAGTCAGTCATAAATCATTACTGACATTGAAAGCCTTAAAAACCATAACCTACACATTTATAATCCGCACCTTTCGTCGGTGGACTCGTAACGAACTCAGTTTAAATGTTAAGTCCTCATTTATAGCACAACGACAACCTATAATATGGAATAGGTTAACTTTTACTCTATTTGAATCGCTAAAACAGATTAGGGTTAGGATTTCTTACCCAAGTACGGAGTCAGAATCGTCAGAATAGCGATACAGAAGCAGTGGTTAAGCACGAGGAGTGGCAGGGATCGAATCCCAAGAATAACTCCAACTCCCTCACTCACTTTCTCTCCATTTCCTTCTCTTTCTTGTCTCTTCTCTCTCTAAGGTTTAGAAATTCATATGTGAAGGGAGAGAGAGGGTTTAAGGCCCTTATATAGGCCTAGAACTGATGGGAATGGCCCCAGGGCCATGGTATACTTAGGTTATAGCAAAAAATTAGCTGTTTCGATCTAACGGAGATGTTTTGGAGGCTCCTTTTCTACATGTGGTTAGACTTAAGTTTCCTGACATTAGATATAGGTCAGGTTAAGATCTCGGCCTGATCAGATTGGTAGATCGGCCACGAAGGACCAGTTTCAATTCAGCGGTCACTGGTATTCGATCAGGGCCACAAGTACACTGACTTGTATTGAAAATTTTCTCTGATTTGAGGGTGTAATTGGGTTAGATTCTGATGGTTTGAATCCTTAGATTTGGCCTACAAGTGAACAAATCAATTCACTTACGTTTCAATTCATTTTCTAAAGATATTTGCGTTTCTCACACACTTCGCTCTGAGCTCAAGTTGTGCGTTTCGGGATATCATTTGGGCATGATTTCCGAGATGGTTGTCAAGTCCAGTAAGGCAGTCATAACCATATAGTTTTGAGGTAATCAAACTTTTAATGCATGGTTCAGGTCCGATACGGAGTTTTGTGATGCTCCGAGAGTAATTGGGTTTTAAGATGGATCTTAAGTTTTTAGATAATGTAGCATTAATGGTTCTACCCTGTTTGGGTCTTACAGAATGTATTTAAAGCGATTAGTGCTAGTTTCACAGATAATCTAGTTTAGCACTCAGTTAATTCTCGTCTAATTTCTAAAGGATTTGGTCCTTAGTGATTTCTGCCTGAGGTGGCACTCGGGTCTTTATACGAATTTTTTTGAGACGTTACAGAATTGAACACGAGCCCACATCTCCTGGCCAAGTGTCATCTTAGCCTGCGAGATGCGACGTCGGAACCGCTGCGACTGTGTGGTCACAAGGGTACAAGTCTCAGGTTAAGCCAACTCAAATCCATCGGACTCAACTCAAGGTCACGCAAAAATGCAATTTACACGTCGTGGGTCGCCGAAATTCGATTGGGAGGACCGCGGAAGCTTAAGGAATGGTACGGGTTAGGATACGAGTCTCACATTTTCCTTCTGAAAAATCTCAGCTGGCATGATCAAAACAAGCCTTGGACTCTGTAGATGGATCTCAGTCGTCCCCTCTAGGGCTGTAACTACTCTCTCGTCAGGAACTTCTGATCTCATGAGAAATTCTGATGAGGCAAAAAATATCGGTGGGCCATCCACATGTGCCTCAGCCCTATAAAATCGGGTCGCTCATCTTGGGATCTCCACCAATGTCTAGGAGAGATAGTGAGAGAAAGAAATAGAGAGCCGAGAGAGTGGGAGAGAGTGGGAAAGGTTCGAGGAAAGCGAGTTCGGTTCTGCACTGAGTCGATCCGGACTGCATGGGTTGAGTCAAACCAGTGTAGACCAGTAACACTATGAGAATTGAGAGAGAGATTGACAAAATGCAGGAGAAAGTAAGGAAGAAGGGAGAAAGGGCCCACGTACTGACCTGGTTCTACATTGTTCCAAGTCAATCTGTTTAAATCGGATTAAGCCGGGTCAGCATGGGCCGAAGGTATTGCCGTTGTTGCTGATAAACCCATCAGCATTTCCTACCAATCCTGAGCCATTACAACAACCAGGTGAGCTGTTGGTGCACCCCAATAGGTTGAAAATCCAAGTAACACCAAACGTCCCCCTCCATTAGCCATTTGAGATTCCAGTTACTATAGGGCCATTTGACTCTCTCAATCAGGCCATGTAATGGATGAACCTTGGGCCGTTACCTGAGCTGGATAAAGTCTTTTGCTGGGCCTCAAAGCAGAACTAAAAGACACCCTTCAAATAGCCCTCAAGTGGGCCAAAAATCAGGACTGAGAACACCCTTGGTAGGCCGTGTTGATGGCCTGCATATCACCCTTCAAATAGTCCACGTAGTGGGTCGAAAATAATGGCTAAAAGGTACTAAGATTAAGGTTGTATCAGCCATACAGAATTGGGTTGAAAATAGCCTAGAACTGGGCCGAAACCGGTTCCAACAGGGAGCCAGAATCAGCCTTCATGTGGCCGTGAAGAGTGTGAGACCCGTATCTTAGCTCGTACCATTAAATATGCCTCCGCAGTCCTCCTGGTCGAATTTCGACATCCCTCGACCTATATCTGACATTTGCACGCAATCCTAAGCCAAGTCCTATATATCAGAGTCAGCTTGACCCGAGACTTATACCAGTGTGACCGCGTCGTCACCATGGTTCTGATGCTGCATCTCGCACACCGATGCGAGACCCAGGCCAGGAGATGTGGGCCCGCGTTCAGTTCGAGGAAAATGCTGCTTGTTGTAAATTTCAAGAGAATCTCTACGACATGTCATATCAATCAATCAAAGTACAACCCATTACTCTATCCCATCCTCAAAAGTCAACACTTTCTCTTACACAAGTACACATCCATCACTCACTCACCCATTACACCCCATCACTCATCCATCTCTCTCTCTCTCTCTCTCATTCTCCAAGAAACCCAACCGTCCAAGCTCTCTATGAGAAGAGCTTGGTGTGGCCCATCTTCCTACCCCCACATCTTTTATCCTAACCCTCCAAACTTCATCATCCTCCATCAAAGTTGAAGCCGAGGAGCTATGGATTCCATCGGACTAAAAACATAGAATGGTGGCGTGAGGTTGCAGTAACGTTAAGCTTGGAGCATGCAACGGACTTCTAGAGCTTTGATTTTGATACATATGTATTTCCCTTTCAGCATTGTATGGAAATGTTTATATTAGTGAATATGTGATGATGATGTTGCCTTTATGATCTGAGTATACTTGTGGTTATGCTTCTTATAAGACAAATGTACGTTGGAAAATCCTCCTTATAGGATCATAGGATCGGAACCTGGCGTATGGATGCTGAGAGCGAGAATGGGGTATTATGGAGGCTGTCGGCATCGGATTCGGCAATCGAAAATTTTTGAGCCCGATTTTCAAATTTGAGGCTTGACAGAAGTTGGTGTCAGAGCATAACTTGAGAATACCTAAGGATAACATCACATATCTGCTGATAATTACCCTTCACTCTATGATTGTTGTGAACTTGGAATGATTAGGTCTCTGAGTTCGAATAACTTAGAGATTTTCTGATATAGTTCCCTACCATTGAGATTATGAGGTTGCATAGTATTTCCGTTTCGATCATTTTTTGTCCAAAATTTGAAGAATAGTAGGGTCACCATAGTGTTGATGATATGTCTTGGGAGGGCGAGGTTGAGATTAGAGAGCATTATCTTCATCCTTTGGTAGATTGAGTGTGCCTTGACTTATATACTTGATGGTGTTTCCTCTTTCCTTGTCTGCTCTATAAATTTTGAGGATGAAATTTTTATTAGGAGAAGAGAGTTGTGAGACCATATCCTAGCTCATACTGTTCCGTATGCCTTTGCGGTCCTCCTGGTCGAATTCTGGTGACCATCCACCTGTATCCGACATTTGCGTGTGATCCTAAGCTGAGTCCTGCATATTAGAGTCAGCTCAACCCGAGATTGTACCAGTGGGACCGCACCGTCACCGTGGTTTCGATACCACGTCTAGCACGCCGATGCGAGACTCAGGTCAGGAGATGTGGGCCCATGTTCATTTTGAGGAAAATGTCACGCATTGTAATTCTGAGAGAATCTCTACGACACGTCACATCAATCAATCAAAGTACAACCCATCACTCCATCCCATCCCCAAGTACAATCACCCTCCCCAAAAGTTAACACTTTCTATTACACAAGTACACATCCATCACTCACTCACCCATCATACCCTATCACTCATCTATCCCTCTCTCTCTCTCATCTCTCTCTCATTCTCCAAGCAACCCAACCGTCCAAGCTCTCCATGAGAAGAGCTTGGTGTGGCCCATCTTCTTACCCCCACATCTTTCATCCTAACCCTCCTAACTTCATCATCCTCCATCAAAGTCGAAGCCGAGGAGCTAGGGATTCCATCGGACGAAGAAGATCGAATGGTGGTGTTAGGTTGCAGCAGTGTAAAGCTTGGAGCATGTAGCGAACTTCTAGAGCTTTAATTTTGATACATATGTATTTCCCTTTCAGCATTGCATTTAAATGTTTATATTAGTGGATATGTGATTATGATGTTGCCTTTATGATCTGGGTATACTTGTGGTTATGCTTCTTATAAGACAAATGTATGTTGAAAAATCCTCCTTGTAGGATCCTAGGATCGGAGCCTAGCGTATGGATGCTGGGAGCCGAGAATGGGGTATTACGGAGGCTATCAACACCGAATTTAATAATCGAGAATTTTGTGAGCCTGATTTCTGGGTTTGGGGAGTGATAAAGAGGGTACGAAATCAAGCTTTCATAGGGCCTTGAGTTGAGCTAGAGTCAAGCCGCCATCTGGGCCGTGCCATACGTTGAAAATGAGCTTCAGCTGAGCCATTGAACGCTGCTAAAAATGCTCCTTATTTAAGCTAAAAATAGGACATAATCTGAGCTGAAACCATGCCTTGTATCATGCTGAAATAAGACTTGAAATCATGATGAAATCAGACCTTGAATGTGTCGGGAGCTGAATCGAAATCGGGCCTTCATCAGACCTTGATTTAGGCTGCAAACATCACACCAACAGAGCCCTTATTTGGGCTGGAAATGGGCTTCTATCTGGACCCTGCAATGGACTGAAAATAGTCCTTTAGAAGGGCCATTATCTTGGCTGAAAGCCAGCCCAAAGCTGGGCCAAAATCAACCCTAGATCTAGGCCAAAATCAGCTCCAGTCCAGGCCTAAGATCAGGCCCAGTCCAAATCCAGCAGGCCACACGCCATAGTGGCCCTCACCTTCTACAGTGGGCCTCACTTTAAAATTTAGGTGGGCCGCACCTTGTGCAAAGTAGGTGGGCCATACGCTACGTAAGTGCAGGTGGGCCACACTCATTGGAAAATGAACCCATTGGGCTATGATTTGCTGGACCAGGGACGACCTAACACAGCCCCATTTTGGGCTTGTATTGGACCCAACAGCTAGGCTAAAGCAAAGGTCTAGTTCAGGCCTCGGTATAGGACAGTTTTAGGCCCAGTCCAAGTCATATTATTGGGCCACAGTTGATGGGCTTGGTCACCCAGGTACGGGCCCAAATAACCTTAATATGGGCCCTTTTCAAACCCCACAAAATCCTCAATATGCTAGTAAACGAATACCTTAGGAATACTTGACTAATGCAAATTGTCCTCTAGGAAGTTACTTGGACAAATTTGGGCCACAAGATATTCTCTAGAACTTGAATCAAGAACAGGACCGCAACACTTTAGGTGAGGTTTCTACCCCTTGAGCTTTCCTTTCCTATGTTAACTTATGTGTTAGTTCAACTCTAATCTTACCTAATAATTAATGACTCTACTTTCATGGTTATTTGCGATGGTTATTAAAATTAATTGCATGCTTAATATCTATTTTGTGGAAACCCATATATATGGTATGCTAAATCTTGTTTAAAGGATAATTATGTAATACATGCTTATAACTCTTGAACTATGATATTTATTTGTGGAAACCTATATATGTAATATGCCAAATTTTGCTCAAAGGATAATTATGTAATGCATGCTTATAAACATTGAACTATAATGCCTATTTGAGTATCTACCTAAATTGGCTGCTTACAAATTCAGATTATAATGGCTAGAATTAATCATGCATACATGTCATGCCTATTTTTGAATGGATTAACTATTGAAAAGGTTCAATCCCCTATTAGGGATGAATTGACTATTTGAAAGGTCTATTCGCTTATTAAAAGTGGGTTAACTGCTTGAAAGGCCCACTATCTTACTTGAGTGGGGTCCACTGTTTGAAAGACCTATTCCTTTGTAAGTTAAATGAGTCGACTGTTTGAAAGACCCATTCTCTTGCCTGGGTGGACCGACTGTTTGAAAGGTCCATTCCCTTATTTGAGATGAGCTGACTGTTCGAAAGGCCCATCCTTAAGCATGGATGAGTCGACTGTTTGAAAGGCCCATTCATGTCTAAGTGAGCCGACTATTTGAAAGGCCTACTACCTTGCAAGTTATATGAGCTGACTGTTTGAAAAGCCCATTCTCTTGCACGAGTGGACTGACTGTTTGAAAGGTCCATTCATTTGGCCAACTAGATGTGCATCCCCAGTTGATGTGCACTCACGCATCCATGTAATTAAACAAGATCATCATGAACTGCTTTATTATTTGGAACAACGCTTGGTTAATGCAGTGGTGTGTAATCTTGAAGAGAGTTCCCACTGAGCTAGCCACTCATTCATCGAATATCCAACCGTACAGAGTACACATGTGTAGACGGAGAGGATAGTAGCATTGGCCCTGATGGCGCGATGGTGGAGCCTAAAGATGGATATTATGAAGACAAGCCGTAGCAAGGAGTGGCCGATTACTTTAGACTTAATCAGTATTAGTAGTTCTCTTATGTTTGACTTGATACATTGATACTCTAAAAATTTTGCACAATGGCCCTCAGCTGAGTGGGCCAAATATTCGAAATTTATGATATTGTCCATGCTTACGCTATTGCACTATGATTTTGATACTTCTGCTAATTCTCTGATCTATTAACCTTCGAGTTTCTAGAATGAGTCTCGTACTCGGGTTCTGAAAATCGGGGCATTACAGTTGGTATCAGAGAGGATTCTGAGATAGCTAGGCTGTGGGATCAACATACAAAATTTATAAGGAAATAACTTAGGTGAAATCTAGAAAATTTTCCCGTAGAAAGTAGTTAGGATGAACAAATGTATAAACGAAACACTTAGGCTCCCCCAAATATTAATAAAGTAAACACTTGAACCTACAAAGGATCCCTAGTATCGAGAAGGAATTTGGAATCCTGGGCTCACTAAAACGACTTTCTAAGTGATGTTAAATACGTTACATATGATTGTAGAGTTCTATGTGCTAGCTGATGGGCAACAAATCTAGGTTCATAAGCATTAGGTCCAGTGTAAATCAAAACCGTAGCTTTAATGCTATATTAAGATTATAACCTACATTTGAGAGAATTTACAGTTGTATATCTGTAACACCTCGTACCTCCAGTACACGAGTGTTACCTCCTAAACCCACGTTTATGAGAAATGGGATCTATTAACTAAGCAACTTGAACTTAATCCAAGCAGGATGGACTTGCAAGGCATTAGGGCCATCCATCGCAATGACTAGAGGCTGACAGAGACCCTACATTGACTAAGTAAGCTCAACTGACCACTCCAAGTTAAAATTTCCGTAGGCCACGACTACCAATGTTATACACTACCATCGGCCTCCGAGGGCTAATAAATGGGCCTTCAGGCATTTAAAACCCCTAGAAACCCACTTCAACCTTCAAAACAAAAGCTGGGACCCATCTGACTATCGGAATCATGATAAATGGTCCAGATATAGCCCTGAAGGGTGTGTAACAGTCCACCCGGACCTCATCATCGGCCTAAAGTGGGCCAAGATGTCCGAGTGGGACCCCCAAGATGATTGGATGGAGTAGATGCGGTGCAACTATCGCAACGGGCCCCATATGTGGTGTACGTACACCATTACCTCCCATTCACGATGTGTACTAGGCCACCACTTGCAGTCAAATGACCGTTGACCGAGCCTCACACGAAAATGAGGAGAAACTCCTCCCGTTGTTTTAAAAATTTAAAAACCGTTGGTATTCAAACCCCAAAGTGGGCCACTTTGAGTATTTTCGGGATGATCCAAACCATCCATTTTGTTCGTAAGGGCCCACTAACCAAAACCATATAAATTTATGGACCCATGCAAAGAGATGGGGAACATTGGTTTGAACTGTCCACTCCCTTCATGTGTGGTTAGGATCCAAGGGAGGGGACCATCAGGTGGCTTCACTTACAAGCCAACACCCCCTTTATCTGGAGGATTTCAACCTCCCACAAGACAACTGGAGAGGGTCTCTTCATGGTTAAAAAAGGCTAGGCAAGCTTTAAGGAAGGAAAGAGTGGGATTCCCATTTTTTGTAACAGGAGGCTAACACCACTAGGGTCATCCAATGGGGCCACGTGGAGCCATCCTAGCTCTCCCAGCAGGGTGATACCATATGAGAAGTCCAACTCTCTCATCTCATGAGAAGGAGAGGAGAAAATGAAGTTTCTCATGAGATAGGTCAAGGTCCACATCCGTGATCCGAAAAGTGGACCCCCCACCATTTATGGACCCTATCTAGACCGCTCAAATGGTCCAGATTGTCGTAAAACCCCTTAAGAAGCAATCCATCATTGATGGATGGGTCATCTTCCTCGATAACCCATCCAACCTTGATTGCAAGATGAACTCCACTAGGCCAGGTAGATATGTTTTGAGGTGGCCCAGGGCACCAATGGTGCATCCTCATGCAAAGATGTGCCCCATGCACACTCGACCGCAAATCCAAACCGTTGGGAGTGGGGGAGACTTGCCAACCATCGGTCACCCCTCTCCTTGCCTATAAAAAGGGTAAACGCCCTTCAGATTCCACACAGAAAGAGAGGGAAAGAAAGTATAGAAGGAAAGAAAAGAGGGAGAGAAAAGAGAGAGAAAAGAGAGAAAGAAAAGAGAGAGAGAGAGTGGGCCTAAGCACACTGTCCGGCCAGGTAAGAATGGCCAAACTTTTTTTTTCTTCTTCCATTTTCTCCTTCATTTTGTATAAGTGTCATCCATGATTGGTGGCCACGTTTTGGGCCAGAAATTTGGTCGTAGAGGCGCTTTGATGGAGAAAAAATGAGCTTTATTTAAGGCTCTGTCATGGACTGAAGTCCAGTTTGCGATAGGCCTGGATTTGGGCTGTTAGCATTCCCTTATCTAGGCCCTGCAATGGACTCAGGCAGGCCATAAATGGAGCTGGGATAGGGCCTCGAAAAGGGTATTCAATCTCAGCTAAGGACCATCTTGCAGTCGTGCCAACTCCGAGCTGATTTTGAGCCAAACCGGCCCTATTAGGGAAACATGAAAACTCCTGGGAATACTGTCTGATTTTCAGCCTTTAAAGTAGCCAAAAAACCAACCCATTAGCAGCTGACATTCCTACAAAAGGATGGCCGAGGTTTCAGCTTGAAAAAAATGGTAGGAAGTCGGTCTGAAAATGGCCTCCAAACAGGCTTCTTTTTGGGCTGCAAGTTGTCCCAAAAAATGGGCTGAAATCAGTCCCCCAGTAGGCCATGAATAGGCAGTGGATCGGGATCGAGCTGGGCCATGCAGAAGGCTAAAGACCGGTCCTCATTTGAGCCACACCATGCACAACAAATGGGCCTTTAACCTCAATCTGAATCCACTTTAGATGGGCCGTAAAAATTGCCTGCATATAGCCCAAGCCCAGGGTACAATGGACAGATAATGGACCTGCGTCTAGGCCTTACGCATGGTGAATGGGCCACACTATATGTGAAGTGGGCTGCACCATTTTTAGGTGGGCCGCACCATATTATGACAGGTGGGCCACATTATACACATGGTGGGCCTCACCTTAAAAACAGTGGGCCACCTTTGGACCGTAAATGAGACGGCAGCAGTTGGGCCCAACGAGTCTAGCCCAGTCCAGTCTTGGGCCATCACTCGTGAACAATGACTGGGCCGAACTGGGCCCAGTCTAGCCTAGTTTTCTGGACTGCAGGTGGGCAGCAATTGTTGGGCCAAACCACTACCAATTAAGGCCTTAGCTGCCGGCAAACTCCAGGCCCAGTCTAGGCCATTAGTCAGGATGAAAACCTAGTGGGCCTAGTCACACTAAAGCAGGCCTAAATAACCTAACCTATGGGTCCTTTTGAATCCCACAAAACCTTCAATATGTTAGTAGATGAAAACATTAGGAACTTTTGTCTAATGCAAACTAGTCCTCTAGGAAGATGCTCGCGTGACTTGGGACTGCTAGCTACAGACGGGGGTTTGAATCAAGAAAGGGACTATGACCCATAGGTGATGATTTCTTCCCCTTGAGCTTTCCATCCTAAATAGGATCAGGAATGGTCTTTTATAGCAGTTGCAAATGGTATCCTAGGAGTGGATAATCATTTGACTTGCTTGCTTAAATAAATGCCTTATAACCTTACTTAGCCGTTGGTTAACTATTAAATAGATATCTTGGAAGTGATTAAATCTCTAACCTTCTTAATCATAGATCGTGGGTCCGATCCTTTGATTAGCTTACTTTATCACATGTTTTAGAAGTTCGTTAAATCACATGATTTGTCTTATCTAAAAGTATGTCTCAGAAGCATTTGATTAGTTTTGCTAGAACTATATGTTTAGAATTGAATCATGTTTATATCTTTATGCCTCATATGATTATATTGGTTGCAAGTCACATAACGATTGAAACCTCTTTATGAAAACACCTATTTAAAGAGAGTTCGAGCTTAGGATGTAACGAAACGGATGTGATAGAAATAGACCCTCAACATGGAGGTTATGATTAGTGGCATTTGAATTATGGGCTTACCATCTATGGGTAATTCCACTTACCAGACTGTGGGATGAACCACACCATGTTTATACTCACCGCTGTTTACTCGCATTGATCCATACATACTGTCCTACTTTAGTTGCTGCATTTAATGATTTCTATATTTTATTCCTAGTCAGCATACGGTGGTAGTTTCCTGATCTTGAGAATTAATTAGCTACGTGTTGATGGGTTCTATACGCACCTTAAGGCGAAAGCCTCATGAGCCGAGGATGGTGGTATGGGACCTACGCCCAAGCTGTTGGCCTACTCTGGTGAAAAGCCCTTGTGGTGACCTTGGGCTTACCTAAGATGACTGATTTTAACTGGACTAATAATGGTTGGCTAATCGTGCAAACATAGCACAGACCATCGTCTATTGCTAGCGTACGTGATGCATGTATTTTGTCCTACTGGTTGAGCATTCCTAGGTCGATGATTGCATGAGTGCCGAGCCCAAATTCTGCATGGATGAGCATCCCCAGGGTGTTGATTGCATGGGTGATGAGCCCAAATTCCGTACAGATGAGCATCCCCAGGGCATTAATGCTATTTACACATCCATACACATATAAGACTGCATTCACTATGTTTTGCTTGCTTGTATCTTTTATGTTATTCCTTGTCTAGGGTGGAGGTGTGTAATCTTGAGGGGAGATCATACTGAGCTGGCCACTCATTCATTAATGTTCAATTGTACAGAGGAGGCAGGAATAGGAACTGACGAACGTGCGGCGGACCTGGAGTGTGCTACTATTGAAGAGGAGTTTTACAATGAGGAGTCGCATCAGGAAGCGGTTGCCTACTATGGCTTAAATCAATAGACTAGTTGTTATGGTTACTTTCGAACTATTATATTTTAGAATTTTGTATATGGGCCCCAACTGTGTGGCCTAAAAAAAAAATTCATTTTGAGATGGGTTATATCTATGCTACGCTTTCTTCTTCTAATCGCACTTTGTTTTGATTGTTTATTGACCACCAGTTAACATCGAGTTTTCAGGAAACGAGTTAAATACTCGGGTCTCGAAAACTGGGGCGTTGTAGTTGGATCAAAGCGGAGTATGAGATAGCCTGGCTGTGGGATCCATATGCAATATCCTTAATTAAATAACTTAGGAGTTTCCCCTTAGAAACAAGCTAGGATGAGTGAACTTAGAACCCCAAAATACTTAGGATCGCTCAGAAAAATGGTAGGATGAATAAACTGCTCCCGTGTTAACTAGAAGGGAATTCGAACATAGACTGAACTTTTAGGACCCATGGAAAATGTCAAGCTAGTCGTTGGGTCCTAAAAACAGGAACCTTACCCCCTTGGAACTTCAACTATGAATGTCACTTAGATTTATGGACTGAACTTAAACACCACACGGTAGGCACGATGATGGGATCTTTAAATTTAGTATTACTTCATTATTAACTAAAAGCATTTTTTCAATGGCTGAACCGCAAATTTTGATCCTTCAGGAAGCCATGCCGCCCATGTTGTGGTCACAACGAACCAACATGATTGATATCCATCCCATCCCTTTAACCGAGTGTCAAAGGGAGCGCAGCCCCGAGTACACGCCAGGCCTCCCACGTGGGGTCGTAAACATAAACCACGGGTCAAAAGCAGTGGGGGACTCTCCTTCCCCCCAGATCCTTACATCAGGTTTGCCATCGCGATATTTCGAACAGAGGACGCCTATCGTTGAGGCATCCGCAGGAGGGTAGACTGGGGCTGAAGCTTTTGCGGCCATTGAGCAAATGGCTGCAGCCATGCACTGACAACAAGATATGTTCATGTGACAGCAGCAGGACATGCATGTGCTACTGATGGAGTCCTTGTAGGATAGGGACCGCGGTGAGGCATCTCGAGAGAGAGAGATGGAAGAATTGTGGACATTTTCCAATGGTTCCAGAGGCTTTGACCTCCAACTTTTGAAGGGATGCCAGACCCAATGCAGGCAGAATACTGGCTGGCGAGGATCACTAAACAAATGTGACCTCTAGAGTGCTCAGATGCACAAATGGTAACCTTGACTACCTATTCACTCGAAGGAAAGATAGATAATTGGTGGAAAAGTACGCAACAAGGTGTCTTGGCCACATATGCCTGGACGTGGGCTGACTTCAAAACAAAGTTTCTGGAAAAATACTTTCCGCGATCATGTAGAAATGAGAAGATCGCACAATTCCTAAAACTGGAATAGGGGAACTTGATGGTTGCCGAGAATGAGGCAAGGTTCGATGAGCTGTCTCAATACTTACCCAAGGCCCTTGAGGATGAGTAATATAAGTTGCAAAAGTTTAAGGAAGGGCTTAAGCTGAGGATTCAGTCTTGTCTATAAATGTTGGATTTCGGGGACTTCCCGGAACTGATAGACAAAGCGATGAGAGTAGAGGACTGTGAGAGCACCGTTCACTCCCGCCTTCTAGCCTGAGACACCCAAATCAAACAAAGGCAGGCGCCTCCTACTCCGTCTACTCTAGTAGAGAGGTCTAAGCCACTACCAGCACGAGCTCCGCCCTTGTCTTTTAGCGAGGGATGTGAATACTGTGGCAAGGCGAACCACATTATCCGAACTTATTTCCAGAGAATGCGCGATCAGGGTATTCCACTCCCGAGAAATTGCCCCAGTAGAACCCAGTTACAGCCAGGACGACGTCCAGGCCCCAACAGCCTAGACTGGGACCCCCAGCCCAGCAGAGAGTGCTCCCAGCTCAGGTAATGAACTTTAATAGGTAACCCTTTTCAAAATAAAGTTCATTAAATCACATGATTTTTCTTATCTAAAAATATGTCTCAGAAGCATTTGTTTAGTTTTGCTAGAACTATATGTTTAGAACTGAATCATGTTTATATCTTTATGTCTCATGTGATTATATTGGTTACAAGTCACATAACGATTGAAACCTCTCCACGAAAACTCTTATTTAGGGCGTGTTTGATTTCGGGTGAAATGGTAAATACCGTGTAAAAAAATAATAATTATTTCCCTATGTATTTATATCATACTTGATTTGATTGCTTACTTTTTGACACAAAAACTAAGAATATTGCAAAATATCTATGGGTCCCACTGTGATGCATTTTGCTTATCCACACCATTCATCCATTATTCCAGTTGAATTTATAGCATGAGTAAAAAAATGAGACATATCCAAAACTCAAGTGGACCACGTCATACGAAAAAGGAAATTGAATACTGGCCATTAAAAACTTTGTGAGGCCACTGTTTCTTTTGGCGTGGGCCACTTGAGTATTGGATTTACTTTATTTTTTGTCTCATGCTTCCAAATATTGTAGTAAAACGGGTGGACGGAATGGATATATCGTATGCATTATCATGTGGTTCAAAAATTAAATTTACCTCTCTTAAACCAATTTCAAAGACACAAATTCCTATGAATTTTCAAACACGTAAAATAGGGGGAATTACAGTTTACTGTGTATTTGCCATTTCCTTGAAAAAACAAACAAGCCCTTAAAGAGAGTCTGAGCTTAGGGTGTAATGAAACGGATATGATGGAAATAGACCCTCAACATAGAGGTTATGATTAGTAACAATTGAATTATGGGGCTTACCATCTATGGGATAATTCCACTTACTGGACTATGGGATGATCCGCACCATGTTTATACTCACCGTTGTGTACTCCCATTGATCCATACATACCATCCTACTTTAGTCGCTGCATTTAATAATTTGTATATTTCATTCCTAGTCAGCATATGGTGGTAGTTCTCCAATATTTAGAATTGATTGGCCACGTGTTGATGGGTTCTGTACATACCCTAAGGCGGAAGCCTTATGAGCTGGGGATGGTGGTATGGGATCTATGCTTGAGCTGTCAGCTTACGCTGGTGAAAAGCCCCCGTAGTGACCTTGAGCTTACCTATGATGACTGATTATAACTGGACTAATAATGGTTGGCTAATCGTGCATATATGGCAGAGACCAACGTCTATTGCTATCGTATGTGATGTACATATTTTCTCCAACTGGTTGAGCCTTCCTAAGTCGATGATTGTATGGGTGACGAGCCCAAATTCTGCACGAATGAGCATCCCCGGGGTGTTGGTTGCATTCACGCATCCATGCATATATAAGATTGCATTCACTATATTTTGCTTGCCTGTATCTTTTATGTTATTCCTTTTTTAGGGCGGCAGTGTGTAATCTTGAGGGGAGATCACATTGAGCTGGCCACTCATTCATCAATGTTCAACTGTACAGAGGAGGCAAGCACAGGAGCTGACGAACGTGCGGCAGACCCGGAGTCAGCTACCGTTGAAGAGGAGTTTTATTATGAGGAGTCGCATCAGGAAGTGGCTACCTACTATGGCTTAAATCAATAGACTAGTTGTTATGGTTACTTTCAAACTATTACGTTTTGGAATTTTGTATATGGGCCCTAGCCGTGTGGTCTAGAAAAAAATTCATTTTGAGATGGGTTATATATATGCTACGCTTGCTTCTTTTAATTGCACTTTGATTTGATTGTCTATTGATCACTGGTTAACACCGGGTTTTCAGAAAATAAGTTAAATACTCGTGTCTCGAAAACTGAGACATTGCACAATATCATTGATGATATGAATCACAAAAACACACAGAAGATGTTGTATATTGTAGGTAATCTCAATAATAACATACATTTTTCATCAATTCCATATAATGTTTGTATCATGGATAGATGAAATATGTGTTAAGAGTACAGGATATCCTATTGATTATATCTAATACTCTTAACTTGTA
This sequence comes from Magnolia kwangsiensis, assembly GCA_037074715.1. Classification (NCBI taxonomy): domain Eukaryota; kingdom Viridiplantae; phylum Streptophyta; class Magnoliopsida; order Magnoliales; family Magnoliaceae; genus Magnolia; species Magnolia kwangsiensis. The sequence goes on along the minus strand of CM073580.1, from coordinate 78,855,737 downwards.
TTTCAAAGTTTAAGGAGGCATACGTGTTAACCTTACAAGTGTATGGGATATCTAAACCATGGATTAGATTAGATTGCCCCACCATACGAATGGCTCAGCACACAATAACAGGTACCTTACAGATTAGGCGATCCAGACTAGCATGAAAAACAATGAATGGGTTAGAGAAAATGAGACTTGTGGTGGGACCGCCGCTACCACACTTTTATTTTCTTTTAAATTTTATTTTTTTTTAATATATGATCTTGCATGTCACGTATAAGATGCAGCTGGTTTTTTGGGCTTGGGTTTAGAACTAAAACACGTCTCAAGGAGCTGGGATCAAATGGGCTTAGCAAGAGAAGTGTATTAGGACTCCCAGTTTGTTTTCCACAAATACCTAGAAGAGAATGTGCGTAGAACCAAGTGAGAGATTGCGAACACACATCATACAGATTAGTGACTTGAGTATAGGTACTTCCTTATGCTAATCACAGTAAGAAGCTTATGTTGATAACAAAAAATTTTGACCCCCACAAGAACGCAAAGATTTGGAAACAACCTTTCCAAATGCCTCATTTTCCATGAACTTGCAAAAGGTAAACATTTCCCAGGACTTTCACACAGCGTTTCATAGTCCCAGCCCATTTAGTTTGGAGAAGCTTCATTTGAAAGTTTCATAACCACAAGCCCATTGATTTAGACAAACCATTCATGTGAGTGTCATAATACTTATTAAAGGTATGACTTACCCATACGGCCATCCAACTAATGGCCATAAAGAAATTAGCCATGGCCTAGATTCAACGTAACATGGCATATTCAATCTTGTTGTTACGGACACACTAGGTGATTCACTATATTATCCGAACCATAAAATTCTAACACCGCAGGGACCCATGTTACCCGTGCTACGGTCACAGTGGACTCGGACGGTTGACATACATCCCCTCCCGTCAACAGAGCGCCAAAGAGAGCATAGTCCGAAATATAAGCCAGGCCTCCCACCTGGTGTGGCAAACCTGGATACCGGGTTTAAAGCCATGGGGGACTCTCCCTCCCCCAGGTTATGCCATTAGTACTGGCTTCATAATATTTTGAACAGAGGATGCCTATTGCTAAGGCATTCGTAGATGCGTAGACTGGGTCGTAGCTTTTGCAGCCATCAGGCAGATGGCTGCAATCATGCAGCAGTAGTAGGACACATTCACGCGGCTGCAATAGGACGTACATGTGCTCATGATGGAAACCCTACGAAATAGGGACTGCAGGGAATCATCACGAGACAGAGATGGCAGGGGTGCGGATTTCTTCGTACAATTCCAGAGTTTTGGACCACTGACATTCGAAGGGGCGCTGGATCCAGTGCAGGCAGAACACTGGTTAGCAAGAATTACCAAGACGATGCGGCCCCTGGAATGTTCAGATTCACAGATGGTGAGCTTGGCCACAACACTGCTAGAAGGAGAAGTGGAAAACTAGTGGCAAAGTCTATAGCTGGGCATCCCAGCCACATACGCATGGACATGGGTTGGGTTCAGGATGAAGTTCCTAGAAAAGTACTTCCCCTGGTCATGTAGGAATGAGAAAATAGCTCAGTTTTTAAAACTGGAGCAGAGCAGCTTAACCGTTGCCCAGTATGAGGCTCGATTTGATGAGCTCTCTTGGTTTACGCCCAAGGCCCTAGAGGATGCAGGGTACAAACTATAGAAGTTTAAAGAGGGGCTCAGGCCGGGAATTCAGTCACAACTATGCGCCTGAGATTTCGGAGAATTCGCAAAGCTGGTAGACAAGGCCATGAGGATCGAAAAGGATTTTGAGTGCATCACGAGGACGCGCCTCCCAGCTAGGGATCGTCTAGGTAGGCCAAGGTAGGCCCCACCCACTCCACCAATGCTAGAGAGGCATTTCAGGACTGTAACAGCTGCTGCCCCATCCGCACTTACGGATAGGCGTTGTGACTAATATAGGAGAGAAGGGCATACATTTTGCTTCTGCTATAAGAGAACGGGGGATGAGGGCCTTGCGCCTCTGCCCAAGGGGAATCATCCCCTCCCTTCCAGGCAGCAATTAGGCTAGCAGCGAGGCCACAACCACCCAGAGCCGAAGCCCCAGTGCAACAAAGGGACCTCCCTACCCGTATGTATGCCTTCTCCGCCGCATAAGATGGAAGGAGAACCACTCGCACCTGTTCAACGACATGACACTGATAAATTTCGAGGACGAGTTTTTTAGGGGGTAGATTGTAACGCCCTGTGTTTTCAATATTCAGGCGTTATCACAAAATCTCCACCTAAAACAAGCACAATTTTAACTTAAACATTCTTATGATCTAAACTAAACTTAACCATTAGATGGTACTCCGATAGTCAGAGGGATTAGGTTAAGACCAGGTTTAGAACTAAAGAACACGTGGCCCACCTACATCAAGATGGTCTGAATGGCCCACCAGCCAGAATAAACAGCGTATGCCAAGGGATCGAGACACAGGCGATAAGAATGACCCATTAGACCTTTAGATCGGCCCCATCCTCAAGATCAATGGCCAGGAAACACTGATGATGGCCCCCAAAAAGAATGGATGATGTAGATGAGGCAGATGCACGGCCTTGGACCCCGCAATTGGAGAGAATACACTGGGAGAACTTTCACCCGACGTGCACCAAACAACCAAGGCGGTTAAACCGTCGCTGCCCGGACGAATTGCCGAAAAGAGAAGGGAAATCCTCCAAACGTCGGGCTGGACTGAAAACCATCTATCTGGATGGTTTGTGACCCACCTTCGATCAGCATGCGAGGAATCTAAACTGTCCATCAGGTTTACATGACTCGGGCGACCAGACCCATGACAAACAGTCGGGTCCATGCAAACGTGCTCGTGTGTGGGCGAGGAACGATAGAGAGATGTCCTCCGTGGACGTGCTATGGCCCATTTTCAGCCATCTTTCGAGAAATCTGAACCGTCCATCAGATGGGAAACTTCAGTATGACCAGTCCCATGTCATCCATCAGATGTGTACGTGTCTGGGCAACGTCAGACGGCCTCAGACGGACGGCTGTATTCTTCCAAAAATAGAGCCGTTGTGGGCTCCTCCAGGTCAGCAATCCGCGTCAACAAGCCTCCCTCAATCCCAACCATCCCTCGAAATAGTAATCTGAGCTTTCCATTCACTGTCGAAAGCGGGTGGGCAGCCGTCTGTAGAGAGAGCAGCAAGGGGAGACATTTCCCTTCTGGGAAATCCCAACTGGCATGATCAAATCAAGCCTTGGACTCCGTGGATGGATCTCAGTTGTCCCCTCTAGGGCTGTAACTGCTCTCTCGTCAAGAACTTCTCTTCTCACAAGAAATTCATATGAGGTGGAAAATGTCGCTGGGTGTGAGCAAACAACGATGGTGGGTTGTAAAGATGGGCCCCACTGTGATCAAGGGTCCCATCTGATTTGTTCAAATGGACTAGATCATGGAAATAGACCGTAGACAAAAATCTCCCATTGCCAACAACATCATCTTCTTCGTCTAACCTATTTACCCACCATCATGGCATGAGCCCCACTGAAGGTAAAAATTTGATTTTTTGGTGGGCCATTGTAGCAGGAACCCACTCCCTGTGATGGATGGATTTCATGCATGCAAAAATTTGAGATAAACGTGTGCATTCAGCCATCGAATCGTGGCCGTTGGATGGGCCATCCACACGTGCCTCAGCCCTATAAAATCAGGTCGCTCGTCTTGGGATCTCCACCAGCGTCTAGGAGAGACAGTGAGAGAAAGAAATAGAGAGCCGAGAGAGTGGGAGAGAGTGAGATAGGTTCGAGGAGAGCAAGCTCGGTGCTGCACTGAGTCGACTCGAACCGCGTGGGTTGAGTCGAACCAATGCAAACTAGTAGCACTCCGAGAATTGAGAGAGAGATAGACAAAAGGCGGGAGAAAGTAAGGAAGAAGGGAGCAAGAGCACACGCACTGAGCTGGTTATGAACTGCATCGAGTCTATCCGTTTAAATCGGATTGAGCCAGGTCAGCATGGGCCGAAGGTATTACCATTGTTGCTGATAAACCCATCAGCATTTCCTACCAACCCTGAGCCATTATAACAACCAGGTGAGCTGTTGGTGCACCCCAACAGGTTGAAAATCCAGGTAACACCAAACGACCCCCTCTATTAGCCATTTAAGATTCCGGTTACTATAGGGCCGTTTGGCTCTCACAATTAGGCCATGTAATGGCTGAACCTTGGGCCATTACCTAAGCTGGATAAAGTCTTCAGCTGAGCCTTAAAGTAAAACTGAAAGACACCTTTCAAATGGCCCTCAATCGGGCTGAAAATCAGGACTGAGAACGCCCTTGACAAGCTGTGTTGCTGGCCTGCATATCGCCCTTCAAATGGTCTGCGTAGTGGGCCAAAACTAGGCCGTTTTGGACCGTGGTGTGGGCCGAAAATAATTGCTAAAGGTGCTAAGATTAAGGTCGTATCAGCCACACAGAACCGGGCTGAAAACAGCCTAGAACTGGGCCGAAATCGGCCAACAGGGAGCCAGAATCGGCCTTCATCGAGCCATGAAGTGGGTCCAAAATCAGGCTTTCATAGGGCCTTGAGTTGAGCTAGAGTCAGGCCACCATCTGGGCCATGCCATACGCTGAAAATGAGCTTCAGCTGAGCCATGGAACGCTGCTCAAAATGCTCCTTAGTTGAGCTGAAAACAAGCCACAATCTCACCTGAAACCAGGCCTGAAATAATGATGAAATCAGACCTTGAATAGGCCAGGAACTGAACCGAAATTGGGCCTTCATCAGACCTTGACATAGGCTACAAACGTCCTACCGATAGAGCCCTTATTTGGGCTAGAAATGGGCTTCTATCTAGGCCCTGCAATGGACTGAAAACAGTCCTTTAGAAGGGCCGTTATCTGGGCTGAAAGCCAGCTCAGAGATGGGCTGAAATCAGCCCTGAATCTCGGCTAGAATCAGCTCCAGTCTAGGCCTAAGATCAGGCCCACTCTAAATCCTGCGGGCCACAAACCATAGTGGGCCTCACTTTCTACAGTGGGCCTCACTTTAAAAAGCGGGTGGGTCACATGTTGCCTAAGTGCAAGCAGGCCACACTCATTTGAAAATGGACCCATTGGGCCGTGATTTGCTGGGCCAGGGACGGCATAACACAGCCCCATTTGGGGCTTGTATTGTATCCAACAGTGGGCCAAAACAAAGGCCCAATTCGGGCCTTGGTATAGGACAGTTTAGGCCCAGTCCAAGTCATATTGTTGGGCCACGGTTGATGGGCTTGGTCACCAGGTACGGGCCCAAATAACCTTAATTATGGGCCCTTTTCAAACCCCACAAAATCCCCAATATGCTTGTAAATAAATACCTTAGGAATGCTTGACTAATGCAAACTGTCCTTTAGGAAGTTACTTGCACAAATTTGGGCCACAAGATATTCTCTGGAACTTGAATCAAGAAGAGGGCCGCAACACTTCAGGTGAGGATTCTACCCCTTGAGCTTTCCTCTCCCATGTTAACTTATGTGTTAGTTCAACTCTAATTTTACCTAATAATTAATGACTTTACTTTCATGGTTATTTGCGATGGTTATTAAAATTAATTGCATGCTTAATATCTATTTTGTGGAAACCCATATATATGGTATACCAAATCTTGCTTAGGGCCTATTTGGTTTTCCAAATACCATAGTATTTGGTTGTAAAGAGGTAATGATTGTTGTTTTACTTGTATTGATAATGATTGCTGATATTTCGATTGACTATAGTCATATGTTTATTTTCTACAGTCTTTTGAGTGGAGTTTAGACCAAATCACCAGCCTAGTGTTTGGTGTGAAGGTGTATTACAAGCATCACACTGGCTGGATTGTTATGGTGTCCATCACCTCATTTCTATTTTCACTATAATGGCTGTTTGATTTCGTGTGTTTCCATTGCATTCTCATATAAAAGTGGACTGTCGGTCTCTCCCACATATTGGACCAGCGGTCATGGTCAATGTATTGTGGGCCCTGCCTTCTGTGCATATTGGCCCCACTTTTTGGACATGTTTCATCTGCTGTGCATCAGTGCACCACACCTTCATTAATTGATTCATCCACGCAGTTCATCTTTGGGCCCCACTTTCTGATGGTGTTATATCCACACAGTTCATCTGTGGGCCCCACCATTTTAACACCATCACCAATAGAAGAGGTGGTTGGATCAGCTGAACTCCCAATGGCCCCCACCATGTTAACACCATCAGAAGCAGAAGAGGCGGTTGGATGAGCGGACGTCCCAAATGGCCTCCCCCATGTTAGGACCATTGATTAGTTGAACATTACATATTTCAACAAAACAGTCATGGGGTCGAAAAAGATAGACTACAATCGTAGCTGTGATACCTGAAAATTCATTGTCAACCAAACATATCAAAACAGTAACCATTGTCCATCAAGAAAGGTAAATTCAAAGTTGTTCAAAACAACCCCATTTAAGGTCCATACAAACACAACTTGTGCTCACTACTTCAGCTTTGAAATAAGCTGAATGAGAAGAACCAATACCAAGATTCCAAAGATGAATTTGACCAATGCCCCACTGTCTCCCTCATCTGCAATACCTCCCTATCTCTTTGTGCCAAAGTCATATGGGGCACAAGAGGTCATTGCTGAGGTCTGTCCAATAGGATGACTCAAGCAAATAGCACTGTAGCGCTCTCTATGCTGCGACCTAATACTCTCCTGGTCATCTACCAGCTCATCCCATGGGACAGCTGGAAGACCCATTTTCTCAGACCATTCATGATATGCCTCAACTGTCGACTTGTATCCATGGAAACGTGCCCGTGAAAATCCCTCCACTTGCACCCGACACTCCTCCCAGTCATAATATAATCCAGGGTGGTGACCATTGAACACAACATATAATGTAAAACCCGCATCATAGTCCGTACCATTTCTTTGGTTCTCGTGATCCTCCCTGTCGAATTTCGGCAACCCTCAACCTATATCCAATGTTTGCGCGCGATCTTAAGCTGAGTCCGGTAAACCAGAATTGACTCAACCCAAGACTTGTACCCTGGTGACCGCGCCATCATTGAGGTTTCGATACTGCGACTCGTGTGCTGAGGCGATACCCTGGCCAGGAGATGTGGACCCGCCTTCAGTTTGAGAAAAAATGTCACGTGCTGCTAAACCCAAGAGAATCTCTACCCAATGTCACATTCATCAATCAATCAATCCCATCAAGGGTCAAGTACATGTCAAGTATACTATCACCTCACACCCATCCCCAAGAAACCCCATAAGTCAAAAAGTTCTTACACACCCCATACCTTACACCATCTACCCCTAAAGTCAAAAAGTTCTTACACACCCATCACTCACCACATCCATCACTCCATCACCCATCCCTCTCTCTCTCTCCTTCCAACACACTCGCTCTCATTTCTCAATCTCATTCCCAAGCAAGAAAAAAATCACACGTCCAAACATTTTCTAGCCTCTATGAGAGCTTTTCGTGTGGCCCACTTCCTACCCTCTCATCTCCCATCTCAACCATCGAATCTCCATCTCTTCCGTTAGGATTGAGGCTAAGGAGCAAAGGAAGCCAAGGGAGCAAGAAGAAGTGGACGGCGGGTGACCTTGGACCCACACTTTTCCCTTTTTTTTATTTATTTATTTTGTGATTTAAGGGCCACATATGGTGGGACCCACCTTGATGTATGTTTGTATACAAGAGGGGCCCATAGTGGCGGGGCCCCTCCGTCATCGCTGATCTCTCTCCTCTCTTTCTCTCTTTCTCTCTTTCTCTATGATGAATGGCCCACCTATGATGTGTGTATTTTATCCATGCCACCCGATGAATGGGCCACCTTGATCTTAAATTGGGGCATGCATGACTGGACAGTCACACATGCCCGGATGAAGGGAAAAATACATATCAGCTTGATCCAAATCTAGTGGCCCACTACGTGGGACCACCATGATGTTTAAATGCCATCCAACACCGTCCAGCTTGCTGGACAATGGGCTGGACGAGCTGGCCGGTGGGACCAGACCCATAGCTCTAGTGGTAGGCCGAGTGAAAGATACCTCGTTGCAATGCTGAGGTCTTGGCATTGACTACCTAGTGAGGGTGGCTATCAGTGAAGTGTGAGTTGACGGTGGGGTCCATGGGACCCATCCCCGTCTTCCATCCATTCAGATGGGCCACAACATCGTGTGTGTGTGTGTGTTCATCCAAGATGTCCACCATCTTTGGACGGTGGGACCCACCCCACGTGTGGGGTTGCAGTGATATATGCAACCGTTCAGGCCATCCAGGGCCTGGATGTTGTATATACATTATATATATATATGTATATATTATATTATATATATTTATTATATATTGTATATTTATTATATATTGTATATTTATTATATACAATATATATTATATTATATAATATATATACTTGCTGTGGTGGGCCCTATGTGGGACCCACCTCTATTTTTTTAAAAAAAAAAGAAAGGGAAAGGAAAAAGGTAGCCACGTTGCATGTGCTATAAGTCCCACATGATGTATGTGTTTTACACATGCCGTCCATCTGTTTTTTATGGTGGGACCCACTGCCATCTGACGACAGCAAGTTCTATGGGTCCCACTACTAAGGAAGTCAGATATTTTATAACAATAATATATTATATTATATATTATATAATATATGCATGGTGGTGGGCCCTACGTGGGACTCACCTTTGCCTTCCTAAGTGCAGCCAGTTGCCTGTGCAATAGCTATCTAGTTGCTCCTTTGTTGGCAGCAAGCCCACAGGCCCCACATTGATGTCTATCGACACCGTCCACTATTCGAACGGTAGGGCCCACCATGATACATGTGTTGTATCCATGTCGTCCAACCATTTGTGAGATTATTTTACAACATGGGAAAATAGTGGTGAGCCAGATCTAAAGTTCAAGTGGACCCCACCATTTAAATAGTGGATCATGACATCCACCATTCAAACTCTTAAGGGCCACAGTAGTTTCCAATTAAGTTGATAATTGTTTCCATTTCATCTATCTCTATGATAACTTATGGATAGGTTAGATCTCAAATACATAAGGGTGGGCCCGATTTGATATACATTTAGCTCATTTGATCGGCCCATTTGGTTAGACCATTTAAATCGGTCTATTGATTCAGCCCATTTGAATCGACCCATTCAATCGGCCCATTTGATGTATATGAAGTTCGATGCGATGTGAGCGAGGCCCATGAGCAAGGCCCAATGTAATATATGTGTGTGGCCGTTACATTGTTTATGAATTTCTTATGTAGGCCACTCCTTGGGAGCAATGTTGGTTAGATGTCCATATTGATGGGCAATGATGGTTAGATGTCCTTATTGTGACCTTCTCTTAGGCCTTGTTAGGCTCATTCTCTTCATGGGTTAACCCAAATAAGTGGGCCCCATTCACTGTATGCGAATGACTCCATGTTACCGGATTTGATATAACCACGGTCGAGTGCCGATCTTTATATATGATTTTTCGGCTGGTCATCTATGGACCCCGCCATGCTTATATAAGCTGTTTGTTGGTACCGATTATCGATGCTAATTATCGGTGCCGATTATCGAGGCTAACACCAATTATTGACCCTGATTATCGAAGCCAATTATTAATGCTAATTATTGGTGCCGATTATCGAGGCCGACACTGGCTATCGATATCGATTATGAGTATGTGACAACATAACATCATGATACATGCCCATGTGCATCATCTGTATGCTTGTAATGAGATGAGTGACTGATCATAGCACATGCCATTGGGCAGATTGTTATAGGACTCCCTGATAAAGGGAGATGCCCACATGAGCACTCGGTACGTACATGATTGCTGTACGACTGGATTGCATGATTCATGCATCTCGCATTGTGTGACACGTATACTGTACACCCTAGCAACATCAGGGCTATAGCCTCCATAGGCATATCGTGGTTGGCAGGATTGGATATTGAAAATCTTATTCTACATGGGGTGCTATAGATATCCCTGGGTGAAAGTCCCTAAACCCTTTTGGTACCAGGAAGTTGCTCCAACGTCTAGACCGAGTGGATGCATGGGCGCCGAGTGTGGATTACTAGGAGGCTGCGCTTTCTACTGTGTCGTGGTCGGTTGGAAGGGGGTGCGACCTTATCCGCCTGAGAGGAGGAGGCAATGCTAGGCTGAGTTTGACCAGCTTAAGGAATGAGTCTGCTATCAATGAGCCGAGTCCAATATTGGTAGGCAGATAGTGAGGTCTTTTCCACTCACCTTGTTACGCGCGATGGGGCGACAATCTGGTTGGAGTGTACTAGACCCCGATTATATTTCAGAGTTGAACTGTATTGATATGTGGACTTAGATGAGAATTTGTATGCTTGAGTTGCATCTCACATTGCATGGCCTTGGTATAGATGACATTATTTATGCCTTGTATCACATAGCCTTGGTACGACTAATAGTATTCATGGATTTATTAGCATATTCTGTATTACTCTGATACTGCATAATTGTATTACTACTTTGCGCATACACTTTCACCACCCTCTAAGCTTTCCATAAGCTTATGCACGACCGTTGTATGCAGGTAATGTTGGATCATAGTAGCGCTGAGGCTAGAGTGCGTAGCAGATCATTTTGGAGCTTTTGTCTATGATCTTTATATTTCCCTTTACGCGCACTGTACTTATAAATTTTTTATCATAGTGAAAGTGTGATGAAGTTTTTGATTATTGTTTGTGGGTTATGCCTTTGGTTATGCTTATTACGAATCAAACTAATGTTGAAAATCCTCCTCGTAGCATCCCAGGATCGGAACCTGGCGGATGGGTACTGGGAGTTGAGAATGGGGTTCTACGGAGTCTGTCGGTGCCGGATTCGGTGATCGAGAATTTTGTGAAACCGGCTTCCGAGTTTGGGGTGTGATATATAGCTTTTTCACCATTTACACATTATCAAAAAAGAGTAAAAATATCTGAGTGGAATATACCAAAAATTAGATGATCAAATTTGAATAGTACTTGCGTGGAATAGATAACATGGTATTGAAGTACTTATTCTCACATACCTGAACCGGCCTTATGAACACCTACAAAATCTGACGGAATGGTTTACAGATAGAACTTACAAACCTTGTAAAGATCATTAATAGAGTAAACCAATAATAAAAGCAGGTTATGCAGTGTAACAGACAGTTACGTATCAACAAACCATAGCCATCAAGTCCAAAAACATGTAAACAGTCGTCAAATTGTCAGTCGGATGACAGTTTGTCCAACAATGCCATCCTAATAGGAAGGTCCATCCAAAGCCCGTTCCATACAAGCACATCCATTCACATAAGGTCACCTACAGTTATCCAAAATAAATAAAAGCAATTGTTCAAAAATAAAATGTCCAAAAAAAATCTAAAGAAACAAACAAAAGTCCTTATATGTCTAACTAAGCTCAGTCGGAGGAGTGGTCCGGTGCAAGCAGCATCAACACGGAGTCCAACCTCCTATGCTCGGGGAGTGAAAGGAAGGAGGCAGACTGCTACTCATCTTTCGATAGAATCTTTGTAGTGCGAAGGATATCATTTCCTATGAGCCCTTCAATCTGTTCCAAGGCGGAAACAATCTGTGACATCCGAACCATGTCCTTTCCTTGGAGAATTGTTATCGCTAGTGACTTCACTGCATCAGCAACCTCGCTCATTCCTTTCCCAATTACGTCACAGGGGCAATTCATCTATGCTCTCTTCCTTGACGTAGAAGTGCTGCATGCATTGACGAAATTGTTTCCGTTTCCATTTGGACTTCGGTGAGCCTTGTGGCTACTGTCACGACTATAGTACGACCAATGAATACCTTCCGCACTGTCTCCTACATCGTCGCCCGATAACAACTACATATCATCGTTCTGATCAGTAGACGTTCTCGGTAAAATCTCTGTATCCCTATATCGTTGAGAAGCCATAGAATCTGAAATGTTGCCTGTACTTGAATGACGTCCACTAGCACGGTCATTACCGAACAAAAAGGTTAAGTCATCATACCTCCACACCGCTTTGCCTCGTACATGTTGGGCGTAAGGATATGACTATTGACAAGAAGAATAAAGGTATCAATACAAGGTTACTGTTGCATATATCACATTTACTAATTATAAATAAAATAAAGAACGTTAATGAACGTATTCAAAAGTTGGAACGATCTCGTTCTCACCCGTATGTAATATTCTCATACGTCATTTGAAGCAGTGACTACCTTCTTATCATCATCCCATCCAAAACTAGAAGCACTTAATGTCTTACGCACTTCAAAATACAACCTCTTCAGCATACGGAGGCGATTCTTAACATGTTTCTCCTGTAGCACTATCCCTATGGCACCCTTCATAGTATCGACAACCGTCTTATATGTCTCCTTCTTAAATCAGTTGGCACTTTTACAGCCATTTGCGACAACTTCCATAAGAGTGTTAATAAGACAGTCATCCATCTCATCGGTCCATTGCATTATACCACCAGATGACCCATTTTCATCAGTCAATTTCTGTTTAGTTTTCCTCGGGGTCTTCCGTAGTGTAACACTTGGCGATGGACGGGATGCTTTCATAGGTGTTGATTGAGTGTTACTCTTGTTAGGTGACATATCTCCGTTGAAATTTTCAGATATCTATATAGATTCAAATGAACAACTTAAAATAATTAGTAAAATCCCAGGTTGTCAACTTAAAATGATTGATATTTTACAACATACATGCCCACACATTCATATTTGTAAATATTGGGTGACATAGTGTATAAAAAATTATAATTATTTGACCAGCAAAGGGATGTATACTATAAACAAGTGAGTGATGGAAAATAAGTACAAATATCCCTTTCTCCCTCATACAAACGAATTTAAAATCGAGACAGTTTCATAAACTATGACACATAGGATTATAATCATTCCACATCCTAGTAGCAATATTGTCTCAAAACTTATTCCATTCATCTCTCTCACGTTGTGTGGCATTCGTAACCATTTGTCCATCTTCTTGAGAACTGAACTCAACTAGAGATGGATCTATACAATCTGCTATATCCATTAATGGATCCTCATTCGCAACAATACCATCTCCCCCAAATCCTCGGATAACGTTGTGTAATACACAACATGCGATAACTATCTTGAGTTGTGTTAAAAGTGAATATGGTGGAGCTGATTTGAGGATTGGAAACTAAACTTTCAGTACTTCAAAAGTCCGCTCTACTACATTTCGTAGTTGAACATGTTTATAGTTGAATAATTCTCTCTTATTGCAAGGCTTGTGACCCACACGGTATTCATTGAGATGGTACCATACACCTCGGTACAGAGCCATGAATCCTGGCGAATGCGCATAACCCACATCCACTACGTAGTACTTACCTACAATTTATTATGAGCAATTATCAATATACAATTTAACATTAATTAAGTTAACAAATAACTTATATTACATAGGTGAACACTATAATACCCTTTGAGATTGTGAAACGATCATGTGAATGTGTTAATGCACTCTGTAAGATGTGTGCATTGGAGGCCGAACCTTCCCATCTAGCCAGCACGTATACGAACTTCGAACGTACAAGCGGCCATTATTTTTGAGATAAAACTCCTTTTCGGTTACAATAGGTGACACTGTCCATCGTAAGAACATAAGCAGGTATATGGGTTCCATCAATTGCACCAATACAATCATAAATTGAAAACGATTTATCATGAAAGGAAGTGGAAAGAGACATAATCTTATAACAATGATGTTCATGGATAATAGTGATTAGCATGATCCATACCTAAAAATATATTCTCCAATTGGGATTGGATAAAATTTCCGTTGGTATTTCTGCACTGGGGAGCTTTATAAACTAAGGATATAGTGCCACAATTGCATCCAATGCTTTAGAAAAATATCTGCTTACAGTTTATCCTGATTGTAGAAAGCGATGTCCAATGACACGATTTCGCACATTATACCCTAATGTATGAAGGAACATGACAAGTTGTTCATCCATACTTACATGTTTCTCATCTGGTAGCAAATTCCTATCGCTGAGAAATGAGCATAAGTGAAAGAAAATATTCTTATTCATTCGGAGTTGTGCCAGACACTCATTATCTCCAGCTCTACTTATTCCATTAATTCTCTTACTTCTTTTATAGTCGCCAACTCTCCAGGGTGTCCTAAGAAAGAGACTGTTGTAAAATTCTCCAATTGCAATGACTGTAGTTGCTGCTGCAACTGAAGTTAGAAAGGTAGCCATCTCCTCTTCCGTCCATCCATGTCCTTCCATGTTATGATATGAACTTGTACAAAAAACGTATGAAATAGAGTCAGCATCCACTAGTCTTAAAATCAAACCGTCTTGTTAGCCACCCCCACTAGGGCTCATTACCACTAGTCTTAAAATCAAACCATCTTGTTAGCCACCCCTTAAAGCTAGGTTCGGTTTAAAGGGTTTTACAAACATGTCAGTTTGTTTGTTTGTTTTTTTAAACTAAACAAATTACATGGCTGATTACAGTCCAATGCAATCGAACTTCAGGCCCTATCCTTGATATGAACATATAATACTCTATATGGGCCCAATTTTACATATTTTATAAACCTTCAGTCTACTGCATAATTGAGATATAAAAACCAGAAAATGTTTGTTTCCCATCCGCATTACACATGACCTTTGTAATTATGTATACTGTTCGTCTTGGCATGCAGTTTCTACGTCTGGATCACTCATCCAACGGGACTGACCATTGGTGGGCCATGGTATCAATACAGGCATTTCTACAATGAAAGTTTAATCCATACAAGATGACAGTTGAGGCATGCCAATGATGGACTGTACTGTAGAACCAATTAATACAGTGAACTATCTTAATCAACCAAAGTTTAATCCGGCTCGTTATACACAGTAAACAGTCATTTGGATAATGGAGCCCTAGAATGGGTGAAATTTTCAAATATCAAAACTAATCATTCTATTAGAACAGTTAAACAATAAGAAATCAAATTTTTAAAAAATATATATTATTTGATTTCACTGTTAGAGTACACTATATATTGAGTAAGTATTATCAGAGTAAACGATTAATTGGATATTCAGATATATGTATTTCTAACTTTTAATTAATAAAGATGTAAGAGTGGAAAAGTCATAGTTGCCCATTACAAGCCGAATACTGTTATCTGGTAAAACCAAACAGGCCCTTATTGAGGTCTTCCCAAACACCCACTTAATTTCGAAACTGACCACAACTATATATTCAACCCAATTCTGAGTTGGAGCACTTACAGACAGCCCTTTAACCAAATGTTAATCTGAGATTCACCAGGGCACTTGGACTGTCAATAGAGTAATGTAGGCTAGATAGGTCGATTATTGTTAGGGTTTGTTTGGTTTTTCCAGATAACAACTTTTAATTTATAAAGCTGTAAAAGTGGTAAAGAAAGGTGTTATTCTCCAAAACACTTTGATAAAGGAAATCAACACCAACATTTATAAGACCTACTATATGTATATAATAAATCAATTATAAAAACATCTCAGCCCTTGTGATAATCACTTTTTGATTTCAACTGATTCGAAGCAAATATGAACAATATTATAAAGTTGAGAGAGAGAGAGAGAAAATGTAAACAGTTAATAGTAAACAATCACACTTACCTCAATCACGGATGAGTTTGCTAGTTCTATATGGAAGAGAGTCTCTGCCTATATACAATGAGCAAAGAAATATTACATGGAAGGTGGGTACATGACAATCTCTTTAAGAGATCCTTACCATCTAATCACCCTAATTAGAAGTAACTAAATGGTTGAAAAGAAGATGGTCAGCATCTCAAAATAGTAACACGCATGGATATGAAATTGTATGGATGTGGAAACACTTGTAAATGGTTTATCGAATGGACTGTCCAGATGTTGATTCAACTTGCAACTAATTGACCATCTCACAGAGCCGAACCACACTAGTGTGGTTCTTTGGCACTAAATCTCTATTGTAGATTAGTAGTGTTCTACTTAGTCACACAGGGGAAATTGCAAAAAAAAAAAGGAAATAACAATCAATCTCTCTTTTTTGTATCTCTTCTTTATACAAATTTGATAAAATGTAAATAAAGGATTTAGATGATCTAGCAAAAAATCATGGCAGCAAGCTATTTTTGTAACTAAAGTATGTCGGGATCATCTACCTCTTACACATGATGAGTGGCAGGATTAAGGCATCAAGGACTAAACGTCCATAAGGACAATACATACCACAACTGCTAAGGAATGTAGACAGCACATAGGACCACCCCATCCTGCCACTTCCACCATTTGCGGTATATCAAAACGGTCTGTAAAAGGTAATGTTTTTTTTAGGTACTTCTTTCCATGGGCCCACACTAAATCCCTTTCCAACTGAAAATCTTGCTAAAGCTTCGAAGTGGCTCTAGGCTTTTATCTTCCAAAATACTCAACATAAACCTCAACAGTAAGAACCCAGATGTTAGAAAATGCAAGGTTTATCTGAAAAAGATTATAAAAAATCCACTGGAAATCCATGGAAGATAACAACAATCAGAGCCTCACCTTAACAGTCTATTTCTGATAAAAGACATAGTCATGAAGATGGTATTTGATAGGGTTCCAGTAAGATCTAACCTTCACAGCGTGAAAATGAGAGAGACAAGGATGGTTAGCATGGACGCTAAAAGGGAAGAAGATCACCAGGCCAGGATGAAAATCTTCTAACAACGTCAAGGAAGGATTTCAGTAAATGGAACTCAGAAGGTGTGGATCACACCTTGCATGTGGAAATCTTTGTCCGGTCTCGATGGAAAAGGAGTGAAGGCTTTTGTATTCTGTACAAAAATATAGCTGTGTGCAAATGTATTACCTGAAAGTGCCCTTGCTAGTGCCCTTTGTCAATTTATGTGTATGTTGAGTCAGTCAGACTGCAAAGCCTTATAGGAAGATCAATTCAAGCATCTGCCTTAACCGGATGTGTGGAAGCTCGCCATAGGTAAATCTAAGCCTCACATTCTATGTCCCAAAACACCAGGTGAATAAAACCTTTAAAACAAGTTAGAACATATTAGGGTTTTAGGTGAGAAAATATTTTTTAAAAATTAAAAAATCTTTAAGTTTTTTGCTCTGTTGAGTCTATCGATACATATCTTGATATGATTGACCTGTGTTGTCAATGCCCTCAGAAGCTCAATTGATAAAATCGAATGAGGGCTAAATATGTCCAACAACCACATACATATCTGGTTGGATTTATCGATGTATCAACAAACTTATCGATATCATCAATGTTTGAATCTCGAGCCCATCGAATGTGGCTTGATAATATCGACAGGCAGATATCTGACGCGCCTATTTTTACTTAAGAAAATCATATATGCTTCGATATATCGGATCTTCCCTTGATACCATCGGTGTTCAAATCTTGATGATATCGGACGTCTCTCGATGATATCGTGCATGTGCGCGTAGTCTTCCAGTAATGTTTTTCAGGTGATTTTTTAAACTCTGATCTGGGGTCACTCGATAAAATCATATTCTAAATATCGATGGTATTGAGGACAGATCGATTGCATCGAGAATGGACATAACTGTCCAGCAAGCTCAATGTTTAAATCCATGGATTTATCGATGGCATCGACACGACCTTCGATATCATTGGTATTCAAATTTCGATGATATCGAGTATCCCCCAATCATATCTAATGACCTGAAAAATTTCATGCAAGTCTCTCTCATTTTTCAAATGTCGAGGACTCGATCCTAATGTTGATAATATCGGAGTTCGAAATCCGATGGCATCGACATGAGTCTCGATTCCCTCGACAGGCTGGCAAAAGGTCTTCAAAAGCGTATGACATTGAGTTTGTGTCATCGAGCGAACCATCGATACAATCAAGAGTATACGCTCGATGATATCAAACTCTGTCATAAATGTGACAGTTTCATATTCGTTGGAACCTTTTGCCTATATAAAGAGAACTTGTCTGTTGTTGCTGGTAGAGAAAGAAGAGAGTACTTTTGAGTGTTTAACCTTAGATCATATATCCTAAGCCCTTTCTCTCAAGGGCGTTCATCCTCTAATCCACCCTCATCATTGATATTTAATATAGTGGATTGGGGAATGAACTTCTGCATTCAAGGATCCTCCTTAATGGTAAATCATTAAGCTGGGATGCCTTGAATACTTAGATGATTGGAATCGTTCTATCTTCCTGATAGGAAAACATTTAGAGAATAGGATTCGATCATAACCTTAACCCAACCCATTGCCTTATATTGGTACATCATTTGTGTTGTGGATCAAGGGAGCAGAAGACTCTTCGTCAATAAGGAGGAGATCTTCGCCACTATGCTGAATGAGACTCATCAACTTATCAGTAAGTATCTAGAGTCCAGAGGATCCTTTTGATCATTCCTTTGTAGGATTGGGTCTAAGGTGTTTCTCACCCTTTGAAGTCCTCAAGGAGGCCTTCGGCGGGAGTGTACGTGGTGGGTGCGTTGTGTGGACCCTTGCTCTGTAGAGAACATAAACATCTGGTTGAAGGTGAACCAATTAAAACCTTGGGTTTGAGGTGAACTGTGTAGAAACCTCTGTTGGCATCTTATGGAAGATCCTTGGCCAGTGTGCCTAAAAGTGGATGCGTTGTGTTGACCCTTGCTCGTGAGAGCATAAACAATCAGCCTCAGTGTGGGTTGTAAAGGTTGAAGGTGAACCTGATTTAAAACCTTAGCTTAGAGGTGAACCATGTAAAACCTCCTTAGTGAAATCCAGTACACTCAAGGGTTGAGTGTGGTTACCTGGAGTGGAGTAGACAAGTAGTCGAACCACTATAAAAATGACTGTGTTTACGATTACTATCTTTTTATACGTGTGATTTATTTCAATGCCTTCACATCATTATATTTGAGATCATACCTCACACACATACACAGTCATATTCATCATAAACTAGGTTGTATGTTGTTGAATCCTAAAAGTTTGTGATTGGATCCTCTGCCGGGCTTGGAAGCCGGTAAAGTTACATTTGAGTAATCTTGGTAGTTGCATATTCATAGGATTAGTGTAATGAGATTTTTAAAATACATTGTAAAACCTTAAAAATTCCTATTCACCCCCCTATAGGACATATTGGCATATTCCTACTTCAACTCAAGTGGTCTTCACCGCTATTTCATTACCAGCTGCTAAGATGGAATGGTGTCCCACGGACCACCATACCTATTTCAGTCAGAAAGACGGGTGTCAGACGATTTCATTCGAGTACCTACATCGTAGAAGGATTCGGCGTCTGCTTTACCGTCGAATCGAACCAACCATAGTCGTTCTTTTAATGCAGTTGAATACCATTAAAAAGCAAACTGGTGTGAAATGTCATAATTGCCCATTGCACCTTGAATACTGTTATTTGGTAAAACTAAATAGGCCCTTAAAGGATAATTATGTAATACATGCTTATAACCCTTGAACTATGATATTTATTTTTGGAAACCTATAAATATAGTATGCCAAATTTTGCTCAAAGGATAATTATGTAATACATGCTTATAAACCTTGAACTATGACACCTATTTGAGTGTCTGCCTAAATTGGCTGCTTGTAAATTCGGATTATAATGGCTGAAATTAATCATACATACATGACACTCCTATTTTTGAATGGACTAAATGTTGAAAAGGTCCAATCCCCTATTAAGGATGAACCGACTATTTGAAAGGTCTATTCGCTTATTAAAAGTGGGTTAACTGTTTGAAAGGCCCACTATCCTACTTAAGTGGGTTGACTGTTTGTAAGACCCATTCTTTTGTAAGTTGAATGAGTCGACTGTTTGAAAGATCCATTCTCTTGCCTGGGTAGACCGACTGTTCGAAAGGCCCATTCCCTTATTTGGGATGAGCTCACTGTTCGAAAGGCCAATCCCTAGGCATGGATGAGCCGACTGTTTAAAAGGCCCATTTATGTCTAGGTGAGTCGACCGTTTGAAAGGCCCACTACCTTACAAGTTAAGAGAGCTGACTGTTTGAAAAGCCCATTCTCTTGCACGAGTGGACTGACTGTTTGAAAGGTCCATTCATTTGGCCAACTGGATGTGCATCCCCAGTTGACGTGCACTCACGCATCCATACAATTAAACAAGATCATCATGAAATGTTTTGTATATTTTATTATCTAGAACAACGCTTGGTTGATGCGGTGGTGTGTAATCTTGAGGGGAGTTCCCACTGAGCTGGACACTCATTCATCGAATATCCAACCGTACAGAGTACACATGTGTAGACAGAGAGGACGGTAGCATTGGCCCCGATGGCGTGATGGTGGAGCCTAAAGACAGATATTACGAAGACAAGCCACAGCTAGGAGTGGCTGATTACTTTAAGCTTAATTAGTAGTAGTAGTAGTTATCTTATGTTTGAATTGATACATTAATACTCTAAAAATTTTGTACTATGGCCCCTAGTTGAGTGGGCTGAATATTCAGAATTTATGGTATTATCCATGCTTGCTTACATTATTGCACTCTGATTTTGATACTTCCACTAGTTCTCTGATCTATTAACCCTCGGGTTTCTGGGACGAGTCTCGTACTCAGGTTCTGAAAACTGGGGCGTTACATAAACCCACCATCATCATTGGTAATAATGTCCGATATCGAGTTTCAGGCGTCACAGGCAATGAAGAGGTCCTTGGTAGAGAGGCCGGTTAGGGTGGACTATGGACTGTCTGGTGAAAGGGATATGGAAGAGTCTTCTAGTGAGGAGGGTCCGAGAGGTCCTGTGCCCTCAACCTTACTGAGGAAGAATTAACTCAAATTAGACTGGGGTATCACATCCCTATGTTCGTAATCCTCTGAGTTCCCTCGCCAGACGAGCTTTCTGATCGGCCTCTAGAGGGAGTAGTTGCCATTTTTCAGGTTGCCCTTCAATGCGACCTTAGGCTCCCTCTGCAAGGTCTGGTCAGGCAGGTACTTGCTCACCTGAACTTGGCTCCGGGGCAAATGATCCCCAATGGATGGAAGGCTTTGATCGGTTGTGCAGTCTTGTGGTCTGAGCTAGAGAGCTCGAGCTCACCATCGAGGAGTTCCTCCATCTATACTAGTTGAAGCCGAATAAGTTTCACCCTGGCTGGTATTATCTTTCTGTTTGGAGGGGGACTGGAGGGAGTCTCATTACCGACCCTCCATCGTCTAATAAGAATTGGAGGGATAAGTGGTTTTGGA
Organism: Magnolia kwangsiensis; assembly: GCA_037074715.1. Lineage (NCBI taxonomy): Eukaryota > Viridiplantae > Streptophyta > Magnoliopsida > Magnoliales > Magnoliaceae > Magnolia > Magnolia kwangsiensis. The sequence continues at coordinate 78,834,497 of CM073580.1, read as the reverse complement.
CCTACCCTCGGATCAGCACTTGGTCTCCACAGAATTTTCTGACCTAGGTTAGTCTTCTTTAGCTCGTTCTTGGTTAGTCAGTTTTCAAGTTTTCTTGACTTGCTCGCACACGTCTTCTGTCACAGGTATTCTTAAGCACCCTCCCCTGTTGGACATTGATCTCTTACTCGAATCAGAGGGGTAAAAGCACTAGGGGAGGAGGAAAGATCTTCGAGAGTACTTCTCCAACCTGAACTACTTCTTAAGTTGGGTTTAGACCTCACTCTCACCAGTAAGAACAGACTGAGCTTTAGGACTTAAAAAAATTTCATGGACTTTCATAATTGAATTTCTTCACGTTTTGATGCAGAAATGCCTAAAACTCATCCTTTGCTAAGGTCTGCATCCAAGCTCCAGGTGCCCTCCCTGGAAGAACCAGTGACGTCGAAAAAGAAGAGGTAAAAGACCTCCTCCAAAAGCAAGGGAAAGTTGGCCCCTCTTTCCGCGTCATAACGAAGGTTGAAGAAGAGGAAGCGATGGGGGAGCTCATCTTTGATGTTGCTGCTGCAACGGTCGGGATAGCCATTCGGGAAGAGGCCTCTCCTATTGAGGCACAGGGAGCTACTGAGCCTTCTGTGGAGGCTTGTTCTGCAAAGGTTAAAGAGAATGGATGCCCTTTGGCTGGTCCTTCAGTAGTTTAGGAGGAGGAAGGTCAGGGCCTCCGCTGAGCTATTGAAGAGATCCTTCCTTAGGCGGATCGACACGTGCCTAAGGCGGAATTCCTTGGCTTGTTAGACTCTCCCACAAACTTGGTTCTCACGTTTGGGTGATGAGCCTTCTTGGGGTAAGTGCGTTTCCATAAGTACTTTATCTTTCTTTCTGATTGTTCAACTTCACTCATTGTTTCTTTTCCTTAGCAGCTCGCTCCTTGCATGTTCAAGGTGCATCATGAGATTACTCGACTGTAAGGGTAAGTAGGCGAGACCGATCAGAAGCTCGCGCAAAAGGAGATTGAGGTCTCTCAATCCCAAGCTCGTGCTTCTTCTGTAGAGGTTGAGCTCGAAGTCTCAAAGAAGCTTCTCACAGATGCTTTTGAAAAGTCGGCTCAGTGGGAGGCTGAGCTAGAGGCAAAGCTCGAGGAGGCTAGGGCGAAGCTTAGTGAGATCGAGGTGAAGCTCAAGAAACTTAAGGAGAGAACTCGAGCAGTTAACACCCAGGATAGGGAGGATGCTATCAAAGAATATCAGTCTTCCCAGATGTGGACAATAGAAATTCTTTATACCAGCTAGGCTACTCGAAGTGCATCGAGATGATGAAGGAAGCCTTTCCAGAGTTAGACCTTTCTGGCTTTGATGATTCTGAGTCAGGCTTTAACGCAGCTGGTGACGAAGTAACTCCTGACTAGCCCTCCGAGCAACCACTCGAGCACCCATCCAAGTAGCTCCCCGAGGCTTAAATATCAACCTCACTTTGCAATACCTTTCCCTTTCTCTCTCTCTCTCTCTCTCTCTCTCTCTCTCTCTCTCTTTCAATGTAGATCGATGTAAACATGCCTCTCGAGGCTTTATCAATGGAATTTTCCCCTTTTTGAGGTGATGTGTTCATTTACAGATTTTTCTAAGTTAAGTAGATCGCACTCAATAGGCAAGTCGGATCTGGTAGATGGATAGGATTTTGTAGTCCGTTGTAGGTCGTCCATAGGTTGGTCGTAGGTCATCCATAGGTCGGACCACATAGATAGGTCAAATAAGGATCAGGGTGCAACACATCTCTATAAATTCTATCTTCAGGCTGATCAATATATAGTAAACTTCGCATTGATCCGCTAAGGATGATAGATCTTAAGATGTTCAGCATTCCAAGGATGGGGAGGGAGTTGACCGTCCAAATTTTCCAATCTATATGAGCTAGGTCGACTTGTACTCGTTACTATATAGGGTCCTTCCTAGTTTAGGCCCAAAGTTCTGGATCCTGGTTCCTTGGTATTTTGGAAGGTTCTTCAAAGGACTAAGTCACCAGTTCATAACCTTCTAGCTTTCACTTTGGAATTGTAGAAACGTGTCACATGTTGTTGGCGTATAGAGTTCCGAATTCGAGCTTGTTCTCTTCTTTCCTCTAGAAAGTTGAGGCTTAACGCCATTAGCTCGGAGTTCAATTGTTCTTCAAACTTCTCTATCTGAGCTGTTGGTAGTCCAATTTCTACCAGAGTGATCACTTCTGCTCTGTAGGCTAATGGAAATGGAGTTTCCCCTATGGTCGTTCGAGCAATAGTTTGATATGCCCAAAGGACTTGAGGGAGTTCCTCAGCCCATGCTCCCTTAGTTTTCTCGAGCTTAGGAGGTGATGCTTGATGATCTTGATGACTGCCTCGACCTGTCCATTTGCCTGCGGGTGTCGTGGCAAAGAGTAGACATCGCAAACTTTGAGGTTCTTGCACATTCCCTAGAATTTTTTATTATCGAAAGTCCATGATCTTTTACTTGGTTATTGTTGTTAGAGGTTTGGTTTCGGCCCACTTCCTGAAGTAGTCGACCACTACTACAACAAATTTGGTATGACCTTTGTCAATGGGAAGAGGACCGATGATGTTGATTCCACACTAGGAAAATGGCCATGGCTCAGTCATAGGAGTGAGATCTTCAAGAGGCTGCCGAGGTATATTTGCGAAGCTCTGGCACTTGTCACACTTTTGATTGAATTGTCGAGCATCGGTTTGGATGGTCGGCCAATAATAACCTTGCTGAATAAATTTATTGGCTAAAGCTCGGCCTCCTAAGTGGTTTCCACAGATCCCATCATGGGTTTCCCTTAGGACGTACTCTGCTTCCTCCAGTTGGAGACATGTAAGATAAGGGAGATAAAACCTTTTTTTGTAGAGGATACCGTTGAGCATGGTGTAGCGGGTTGCCTTGGTTCGCAACCTGCGTGCTTCCATTCAATCTTCAGGTAATTTGTCTTTTTCAAGGTAATCAACAATTGAATCCATCCAAGTAGGTTCCGAGCTTACCGGAAGAATTTTTGACAGGTTCGCCTCATCGATGCTCGGTTTAGTAAGGAACTCGATTAGGACTAATTTTGGAATATCATCTTCATCCGCAGTTGTTAGCTTTACCAGCATGTCAGCGTTGAAATTTTTGGCCCAAGGAATCAGAGCAACGCTGCATTTTTAGAATTTTTTGATCAATTCTTTAGCCTTTCGTAGGTAGGCTTAAGCTTTCATGCGCTCCTTCTTAGCTTGGTATGATTCAATTATTTGATTGACAACCAACTGGGAATCACTATAGACTCCGAGGTGCTAAGCTCCCATATTTGCTGCCAGTTTAAGTCCAACGAGCAGAGTTTCATATTCTTCTCTATTGTTGGAGGCTTGAAAGTTGAATCTTAAGACGTATTGCATACATACATGGTCTGGGGTCCCTAAGACTATCCCAGCCCCACTTACCTTAGAGTTGGAGGAGCCATCAACATAGAGAGTCCACTTGGGTGGGTCGGGAGAAAAGTGGGAGTCAGACACACTGGTCAGGCAGAACATCTGGGACAAGCTCCAACCTAGGTAGGTTGGTATCTTGTCTAGATGTAGGAGTTAGTTCAGCAATGAAGTTAGCCATTACCTGACCTTTAATGGTCGTTCGAGAACAATATTAGATATCAAACTCACTTAATTCGGTCGCCCACTTGGTTAGTCTTCCAGAGGCTTTGAGCTTTTGGAGCACTTGACGGAGTGGTTGATCGGTTAAGACGACTATGGTGTGAGCTTGAAAGTATGGTCGTAATCGTCGGGAAGAGATGATCAAAGCTAATGCTAGTTTTTCCATGCTTGGGTATCTGGTTTCCATTGCCACTAGGGATTTTGCTGACATAGTATACTAGGAACTGCTTCCCTTCTTGTTCCTTAACTAATGTCAAGCTAACCGCGACCTTGGAAATAATCAAATACAACAGTAGAGGTTCACCTTACTCAGGTTTGAAGAGTAATGGAGGTAACCAAAGATATTGTTTAAGCTTTTGGAAGGTTGCCATACATTCTTTTGTCCAGTTTCCTACTTATTTCCCTTTTAGCTATTAGAAGAAGGGGAGACATTTATCTGTAGGTCGGGATACGAAGCGATCGAGCATGACGATCCTTCATGTAAGTCATTGAATGTCACGCCCCGAACTCAGAAATCGGGCTCACAAAATTCTCGATCACTGAATCCGGCGCCAACAGCCTCCGTAGTACCCCATTCTCGGATCCCGGCACCCATATACCAGGTTCCGATCCTGGGATGCTACAAGGAGAATTTCTAATATCCATTTGATTGGTAATGAGCATAACCACAAGCATAACCCACGAACAATAACGACAAGAACACCATCACAAAATCCACTATGATCAAAAACTTTAAGTACAATGTGAATAAAGGAAAATACAAGATAGTGTTAATAACAAAACTCTAAAGCTCGGCTGTACGCTCCAACTGTGACGAAGCTACGGCTATGTCCTGGCGTCTCCTACACGCATCAATTGTGCATAAGCTTATAGAAAGCTTAGAGGGCAGTGTAAGTGTGTGCGCAATACGAGAGTGCTCAGAATGCAAGGTCAGAATAATGCGGTAATGTGCTGATGAATACATGAATGCAATCAGCCATACCAAGGCTATGCGGTACAAGATATGAATGATATCGGCCATGACACGGCCATGCGATGCGAGATGCAACTCAAGCATGCCAATCCTCATCATATATCAATACCGTTCTCATTCTGGATAATCACCGGAGTTTAGTACACTCCAAATGACATTGCTGCTCCCCAAGCCGCACAATCCAAGTGAGCATAAGAAACCTCACTATTTACCTGGCTAATAGACTGCCAATACCTATCCAGCACGACAATAGTAGACCCATTCACTAGCTGGTCAAACTCAGCCTAGTATTGCCCCCTATCCTCGGGTGAGTAAGGCCACACCCCTTTTCAACCGACCACGACACAGTGGGAGACGCAGCCTTTTGGTAATCGGCCCTCATGCGCACATACATTCACTCGGTCTCGACGTTGGAGTCATCCTCTGGTACCATCGGGTTTAAGAATTTTCACCCAGGGACATCTATGGCGCCCGTATGCTAAAACTAAACATTTTCAGTATCCAATTCAGCCACCCACGATGTGTCTGTGGAGGATATGGCCCTGATGTTGCTAGGGCATATAATAATCATAATCACATAAATGCAAGTGCATGAATCACTCTACCAGACATGCAACAATCCTGCGCGACCATGCACTCATGTAGGGCAACTTCGCCTATAAGGGAGCCCATAAACAATCGACCTGAAGGCACATGTTATGATCAGTCACTCCTCATATCAGGCATACATATGATGTATATGATCATGAATCATGGATCTATACTGAACATGTTATGTGGTGATGGACCCTGTGCATAACTAAGATGGGCTTAGACGGCCTTCACACTACAAGTATGGGCTTATCGGTGGGCCTCAGGGAGAGTGACAATGCGGTCATTTAACCGACATCATCCTGACAATGTGGGCAGCCAACCATCATTGCTCCTAAGGCTCGGTTTGCCTTAGATATCATTAAATAAATCATGGCGGAATCACACATTACAATGTACCTTAGGTACATCCCATTGGGCCTCAAAAACATCAAATGGGTCGTATCTCATGGGCCTTATATTCATCAAGTGGGCCACCTCAATGGGCCTCACCAATGGGCCTTAGGTACTTTGTAATGGGCCATCACCCATGGGCCTTAAAATGTATTAAAATGAGCCCAATCACATGAGCTTTGTGTGTATTAAATGGGCCTAATTACATAGGCCTTGTATATATATCAAAGTGAGCTTCAACAATGGGGTACAAATACCTCAAATGGGTCTCATAATGTGGGCCTATATATTATCAAGATAGGCCTCAACAAAAGGGCCTATAAACACATCAAGATGGCCTACATACATGAGCTCATATATACCAAAGTGGGCCTCAACATTGGGCCTATATACATGCCGAGATGGGCCTAAATACATGAGCCCATATATATCAGGGTGGGCCTCAATAATGAGCCTAAAAATACATCAAGGTGGGCCTAAATACATGAGCCCATATATATCAAAGTGAGCCTCATGTGAGGCCCGCCATAATGTTTATTTTCCTCCCAATCTAGGGCCCAATATAATGTTTATTTTCCACCCAACTTATGGCCCAACATAATGTTTATTTTCCATCCAAACTGTTCATAGGGTCACATGGGCTTAGGGCCCACTGTAATGTTTTATTTGTAATCCAATCTATTCATATGGTCACGTGGACTAGGGTAGGGCCCACTGTAATATTTATTTGTCACCCAATCTATTCATAAGGTCACGTGGACCTTGGGCCCACCATGATATTTATTTGCCACCCCACCTGTTCATATGGTCACGTGGACCAGGAGCCCACCATGATATTTATTTATCATCTAACCTGTTTATATGGTCGCACGAACTAGGGAGCCCACTGTGAGGTGGTTTACAAATCCAGTCCACCCAACCGTACATTGGGTTGGACGGTCAGGGGCCCACCAAAATGTGGTCCACAAATCAAGCCCACTCTTATGTGTGTCCCACCAATTTAAGGGTCCAAACCGAGTTTCAGGTGGATCCAAGCTGCATGTGGACCCCAACATTTGATTTCATGTGGTTTGGCATACCATCGCATGAATGGTGATGGTGTGGGCCATCCGAGAATTGTTTATTCAAGGGGACCTATTAAATGAACGGTATGGATGTAGAACATACATCATGATAGGGTCCACAACTGGAGCTAATGGGGCCATCCTTTTTAACGTGGGATGTCTCTGGACGTCATGACATCAAAGGCATGCCAATATATTTTTTTTTTTATCCTAGGTGGGACCCACATTAACCAAATCTACCCCGTCCATTGTATGTGTCCCAAAAAATTAGGGGTCCAAACCAAGTTTCAAGTTGGTCCAAGCTTCTTGTGGACCCCAGCAATAATTTTCCCAAGTTTTAACTAAAAATACTACCATTCTTAATACCACGGCCCGCCAGATGATTGGATCGGTCTCATTTTTTGGTTCAATGCCTAAAATGATATGAAAAATGGAATGGACGGCGTGGATTGTATACATACATCAAAGTGGGGCCTGCATGCATGGTCCACCCCAAAGCAACCCCCTTTTCTTTTTTTTTTTTGCTTGTCAGTACATGCCCATGCCTGTACACGCACTCCATGATAGCCAGCACGCCCGTCCAGGGTCCAGGGACGCTGGACGGCATGGATAAATATATCATCGTGGTGGGTCCCACATATACGTGGCCCACCATATACATATACATATATATATATATAATATTAATATAATATATATATATATATATATATATATATATATATATATATATATATATATGTATGTATGTATGTATCATATCACATAAAATGTGGAGGACCACGCCATTTGATGAATGGAGTAGATTTAACATGAGTTGGTGGGGCCCACTTTTCATTCTAGGGGAAGGATAAAGAAAGGGAAAGAGAGGAAAAGAGAGAAGAACGACGATGGAGATGAGGGACCCCGCCACTATAGGCCCTCTATTGATATAATACACACATCAAGTAGGTCCCACAACAAATGGACCCTTAAAATGGAAATAAACGATGGATCACCCACCTCTCTTCTTTCTTCTTGCTCCCCTTGCTTCCTTAGCTCCTTGCCTTCGGGTTTAACGGTGGATGATGAGATCTTGATGGTGAGGATGAGAGATGAGAGGGTGGGCCACACTTGTGATTTGGGAGAGAGTTGGGGAAGCTTGGACGTATGGAATTTTTTTTTTCTTGGGAGATTTTGAGAAATGAGAGAGAATAATAAAAGATATAGTTGGAGTGATGGGTGTAAGGAAAGGTGATGGGAGGTAAGGTGTTGTTTGATTTTTTTGGAAAAGGGGGATGGGTTTACTTGAAAAATTGTAAAAGAGGGATGGCGAGGGAGAGAGAGGTTTGACTTGTGGGAAAAGGAGGAGTGGGGTGGTTGTACTTGGATAAGGGATGCATTTATGGTTGATTGATGGGACTTATTAAAGAGATTCTCTCGAGATTCGCAACGCATGGCGTTTCTTCAAAATAAATGCAGATCGACATCTTCTAGTCCGGGTATCGGGTTGGTGCGTGAGTCATGGTGTTAGAACCGCAGCGACGGCGCGGTCGCTATGATACAAGTTTCGGTTCAAGCCGGCTTCGTTATACAGGACTCAACTTAGGATCACGTGCAAACATCAGAAACAGGTCAAGGATAGCCGAATTTCCACCGAAAGGACTGCGGAGGCCAGTGGAACAGTACAGACTAGGACACGGGTCTTACATTGAACATCTTTGATCGTCCGTGGTGAACTCATGTCGAGCAGAGTTTTGATCTTCTCTGGGTTCACTTCGATTCCTCATTGGCTGACCAAGAAATCGATGAACTTCTCCGAGCTAACCCCAGAGGCACATTTGTTCGGATTCAACTTCTTCTGGTATTTATGAAGGATGAGGAACATTTCCTTAAGATCCGTAACGTGATTGGCAGCTTTGATGCTATTGTCGAGCATATTGTCGACATAAACTTCCATTGTTCTCTCTATTTGGTGACTGAACATTTTGTTGACTAACCACTGATAAGTAGCTCCAGCATTTTTCAAACTAAATGACATGACTTGGTAACAATAAATAGCTTTGTCAGTGACAAAGTTGGTTTTCGTCTTATCATGTGGGTGCATTACAATTTGATTATAATCAGAATAAGCATCCATAAAATTAAGTAGCTCGTGCCTAACAGTGTTGTCAATAAGTTGATCGATTTGGGGAAGATGAAAACTATCTTTGGGACAGGCCTTGTTCAGGTCTGTGTAGTCAACACAGACCCACCATTTCTCATTAACCTTCTTGACCAACACAATGTTGGCTATCCAGTCTGGATAATAAACTTTCTCGATGAATCCAACATTGAGGAGTTTGTCGACTTCTTCCCCGATCACTGCCTATCTTTAGGGATCGAACGCGGAACGCTTCTATCAAATTAGTTGGTGAGTTGGGTTAATGTTCAGGTGGTGCATGATGATTTTGGAGTCGATACCAGGCATGTCTTCATGAGACCACACAAAGACATCCGCATAACGTCGGAGGAGAGCTACCATCTTGTCCCATAGTGGTGCTGTTAGGGACGACCCAATTTGGACAGTCTTAGACGGGTCAGATTCATTGAGCGTGATGGGAGCGAGGTCTTTCATGGGGTGGCCTCTTTCTTCAAAATCCTCACAAGGATCGAGAGAAGTGATGGTCATCGCTTGATGTGAAGCTCTTAATGCCATTGCATAGCACTACCGAGCTTCATGTTGATTGCCCTTCACTGATCTGATGCCTTGCTTGGTCGGGAACTTCATGGCTCAGTGGTAGGTCAAGACCACAGTTCGCAGGGCATTCAGTGATGGTCGGCTAAGGATCGCATTGCAGACAGACAGACAGACAATCCACTACTAAGAAGTTGACCATTTTAGTGACCTAGTTTTGTCTGTCTCCAACCGTAAGTGGGAGCTGTATTACTCTGGACAATGTTCTAGAGGACACATGCTTCTTCAACATTGACATATTTATGTGACCTGTTCGATAGGTTGGCCATCGTTATCGACAGACTTTTGTCCAGCAAGAAGAGAAATTGCTGATCTCTCAACCTTCCCATAATCGCAGCTAGGGTGAGTTCTTTAGATGATTCCGAACTTATAATGCTTCTAAATTGAAGCGCTTGATGTAATCTTTTAGTAGCTCGTCGTCCCTCTGGACGACGTGAAAGAGATGGGAGTATGGTTTGAGCTTTTTCTTACCCTCGATGAAGTTCGTGATGAAGACCTGCTTGAGCTAAGATAATGAGGTAATGGAGTTTGGCTTCAACTGCTTGAACCACAGTCAGGTGGCTCCAGTTAAGGTTAAAGAGAAAGCTCGGCACATGACTACGTCAGATGCGTCATGGAGCTCCATGTAGACTCTGAAAGACTTCATGTGTTCCAAAGGGTCGGTACTCCCTGAGAACGGAGTTATCTGAGGTAGATGGAATCTGCTCGATAGTTGTGCCTTCATAATATCGGTGGTGAATGGAGGATTAGCTTCCTCCATAATGGCCTTCATTGGAGTCGGCATGATATTTTGGTAAGCCTGTTGCATGTCTCTGATCTGATCTCGCAGATCTTTGAGCTCAGCCTCCCAGGGTTCACCGCTTTCAGCAATAGCCTCAACCGGGGCCTTGCCACGTTTCCTCCGGTCTAGCTCGTGGCGTAGATCGAAAGCGAGCAAGGCCACGGTCTCCGAAATGTGAGATGGGGCTGGTTTAGTCGAGCTATGCTGTTAGCTTCTCTTGGAGGGCGGTCGGCTCCTCTGAGAGGCAACATGCGTACAATAAGGTTGAGAAGGGTTATTGCCCGTTTGTTCATCCTCCATGTTGGTTCTTTGCATATGTTGAGGCTGTAGTTGTTCCATCATCTGCTTCATGTAGCCCATATTCTCTCTCAGCATTTTGATATGCTGTTCGAGGGAGTTCAACCGTCCTTCCTTGGCGCAAGACCTTTGACCCTGCCTCCCTAAGCCGGAGTCAGCTTGATGTTGGGACATAAAATCCTAATGACTATCAGGCTGTTCCGGGGGAGGCATGTGGTCAAGTACAATTGGGACTACAATCGGGGAGGCCCGGGTTTTCTTCTTCCCTATGGCCGTTGTAGTTTTTAATAATAGAGCAAGAAATGGCTATGATCTCAGTTCCCACAGACGGTGCCAAACTGTTGATACAGTTTTCTGGCAGACCCTCCTTGACTATCCGTCGGGGACCTGCACAAAGAAGGTAAGTGACAAAGGAGACCCTCGCTAGTGTAGGGGACCCCTCGATGCTTAAGTCAAGTTCTTAGGTCTTTTATAGGAGATGATCCCTTGGAAAAGAATCGCCCGTCACATTTTGTGATAGAGTACACATAGCTTACATTGGCTAGAAGTATCTTTATTTATAGGGGAAGGAAGACCATGCCGTAAGAAGTTTTTTCTAATATGTAGGAGATCTTTCTGCATAGGTTTCCATATTCGTCCAGGTCTTCCCGAGATTGTGGTTGTTTGAGATCCTCAGAATCTAATTATCTCTCAAAGATCTTAGAGAGATCTTCGGGCCGTTGAAGGGATTCCCAGATTATTAGTTCGGGAAAAGGTCGAGTGATAAAGGTGCTAGATACAGTAGAGGAAAGTAATATTGAGCCTGCCATCTAATCAATATTTATCTTGTTCAAAGGTTATGCCGACCTATGGGTGAGCTATGACCGAGCTATGTCAGGGTGACCTGTAGTCGACACATGACTGAGATATATCCAACCTATGGTTTAGGTCGACCTATAGCCGACCTATGGTTTAGGTCGACAACCGGCCATTTGAGTGGACTTACAGTTGCATCTATTTGAGTGGCCTTATAGTTGCATCGACTCGCTTGAAGGTCGATCTCTCCTTTCCAGTAAATGCCGCTTAAGTGATTTTAAACCTATTGGGTCCGTGTTGGTTTGTAGAGTTGGTCCATTCCATACGTCGATCTATTTTTTCCCTAATAATAACCTTGTTAGTTTAGCATGTAGTATACCATGATGTTTCATAATTAGTAAGTGTGCAGTATGCACTTAATGTCGAAATTCATTTGAGTTGTCCTAAATCTTTCATATTTATTGGGGCACATTTGAGTTCCTAAACAAAGCTGATCTCGGTATCTCATGGCTACTCTATACCCCACTCATAATGGTTACCAGATAAGGACAAATTCAACTTTAACTAAAACTTTATTTTCTCATAGATCAATAGAAGTTCTCAAGTGAATTGTAGTTGTTAGATGATCAAATTTATAATCATGAGGAAAATTGTCACTAATTATGAAAATGACAATGGTGGAACTGAATGCATATGTTCGAGTGTGCTAACCAGTGAGTTACTATTAGAGAGACGGTATTAACTTCATAAAGGATCAATATTACTTCTTATTCCCCTAGCTAAGAGGTCATATTAGATGTATGTGCATGATTGGTTTTAAGCATGTATTTGTTCTAGGGCAAGTGGGAGATTGTTGGAGTTTGTGCCTTGAAAAAATAATTTTTGCCCTGATCCAGCTTTCGTATGGATGTGATAGTATCATACCTGAAATTCGGCACTTGAGTACAGAGACTTAAATCCTAACTTTTTGGGTGTTAACTTAGTAAAATCACATGTGGGAAAGTCCCCGCGTGTCCACATAGACCCATTAATATCCAACTATGATCAATAATTATCTAGCTTTAAATTAGCAGCATCAAAGGTTAAGAAGATATAGCTAATCTAAAAATATAGGGCTAATATTCAAATTGTACAAATAAAAAAGTAGTGTGCACCTAGATGGGAACTATACAAACTACAATATATTCAACATGAACAAGATATACAACCACATAAAATGAATAAAGTTATAATTCTACTGAGGCACCTCGAATGAACCACCATCCGGTCCTACTCCTGAGTCATCTACATAGGTCAAATGGAAAGTGTCAAGCACCAACATAGTGAAGAAATATTCCCAAGAATTTACTCATAACATTTTTTTATAAACAAGTTTACTATAAATACATATTCATTAGTATACCACTCTTAAGCATGTTATCTTTCATGCACATATATTAAGCATGTTACTCCTAGCATACAAAAACTAAGCATGTTAGATATAGTTGAATCATGTTAATGAAAACACATCATATCATCCAATTTTCTAAATCTAGTTAATTAAATGCATGTATGTCATGATATGAAAAAATATGCCCCTGTCACCGTTAAAAGGCGACAGTGATATGACTCGTCATCAATATTATCCGCAAAAAAGATGCATGCCATGATATACATGCTTGCTTTAACTAAGCCTTTATCAATTCACTTACATGCAATCGTATCGAGAAATCTATGATAATGCAATCATATCATGAGTCAATTAAATCAGATCATGTGGCTCATCGCTTGTGTTCATTAATCTAATTTTTGGGTTCATCTCTCAATATAAATTTTAAATAACCAAACGCAAAGGTACAAGCACAAATGCCTAAGATATCAAATTAACATGGTAAGGGTCATCACCCAAATTCAATAAGAATCACCTCGATTAATTCTTTCTAGTCTCTATGAGGGGATCGTCACTAAGCATAGGCTAACAACTCGGACACGATGTCCCATACCACCATGATCAGCCCATGAGACTTGTAGGATAAAATAACACTAATAGTTATAACTGAAACTTTAATTTAATGGATTTTGTGGTATCCCAGATTTAGTAAGGTGTTCTATAATAATCAAACACATAAATGATAAACTCTACATTATACTCATCTAATCGATTACTAGAAACTCTGACAACACCAACATTAGGTCTAAACAACTCATGTAGTTCCAACTATTGTTGGTCGTTCATGTTTCACCTCAATCGACCTAGCCAGCCTGTAATGCCCAACCAAAGGTAGGCTGATCACTTACTTAAACAATTGTCAGAGTTTAATCCACAATAATAATGATATCTATTGTCTGATACATGATTTTAAGCATAAAGCAATGTAATACCACACTATAGAAAGCCAATTGGATATATGTATAAACCATTGATCAATAATTTAAATCAATTCCTATAAATGTAACTTAACAAGCAGTATGAAATGATTCTAAATTATAATCTCATACTGTTCATGCATTTTATCGAACATATTATCACCCAATTGCAAATAATATAAGTAATATGATAATAAAGCAATGTTAGCATTACACATATAGAAACATTCAATTGTCTAAAATTCTAGGAAGAAACTTGAGAGTAGATCTTCACCTTAAAGTCGAAAACCTTCGACTCAGATGCGGCCCTAATGTTAAAAATTTAGGAAAAATGCTTCAAACCTAGCTCGATTAGAACGATGTCTCAACCTAATTCAACGAATTAGGGCCCAAAGTCAGCGTACAATTGAAATCGAAACTCAAACGAAGCCATGATCAAACATAGCTTTTGTGGAATAAGGGATTGCCCTAATCAACAATTGATACCCACAAACCCTAACATACACAAACCTTAATGTTAGGATTTTTTTAGGAAAACAGAGGAATACAAAGGGTTTTCTAACCCTAATGCTTCAAGACATAAGGAAATTGGGGGAAATCCCCCATATCGGGCTAAGAACCTCTTGCATAATGAAAAGGAAATGAATTCGACTGAGAATCAACAAGGATCGCTCCACACAACTCGAATCTATCGACGGAGGACCGATAGAGGCAAGATTTTCTTCCCTTTCACATTCACTCTCTTGATCTCACCTCCTTCTCTTTCTCTTTCTTTCTCTCTTTCTCTCAAAACCTAGGGCAAATTTGTATGGAGAAGGGGCTGCCTAAAAGAGGGATATTTATAGTTTAAGAAGGGTGTTTATTAACCCTAAGAACAAGGTTATTGGTTAGAAAATCATGTGGTATGTTGATTCTGGCTTTCAAGGCCCACTATGGAGTGCATAGGTCAATCAATGCCATGTAATGTTTGCCCCAAGTGGTGATCTACGCGAGACTATGATCTCCCCACATCAGACACATCAATTGATGAATATGTTTAAGAGATTGTAGACACCTCACCCTAGGCCAATAAGCTTATTGAGTTTGAATTATTGGATGGTCAACTAGGCCTAAACCCTAGGAACCCTAATCCTAAACTCAACCCAGTAAACCCAGTTGATCTAATCTTAAACAATAGGATCCTAAAATCCTAGAGCCTTTAGTCAAATCGACGAGTTAACTCACTATTGAGGCATAAAATAAGGATTCAAGATGAATTAGAAAAGAGAGAATCATAAAGAGAAGGATGAAGAAATTGCAAGGATGAATGACTTTGTACGATAAGCTTATTGAGTTTGAATTATTGGATGCTCCACGCAAAACACTATTTTTGTTGTATGCCTTTACACAAAGAGATAGAGCTGGGGCCCTTTATGTTGATCCGCACAACACTATATTGTTGTGCGGGTTCACGCAAGGGGTTAATTGTTGCGCGAATAGGCTCAAGTGTTGATCTAGGTATGCTGACATGGACAGTTTAGATTTGATGAAAGGTGGGCCCACGACACAAATTATGAGGGTTCGCATGTGTGAAGGCCTATAAATACCCCACTTCCCTTCTCATTTGCACACATCAATAACTTCGAGGAAGATCAAAGCTTTAGAGAAGAAGAGAGAGTTGAAGGTATTCAAGAGAAGAATGAGAGGCCAGTTGTGTCAGTTCGTGCAAACCATATTGGTTGTGCAGGTATCAGTAAATGGGCTTAAATGCGGTCAAAATATTATTCTTTCCTCAGTTTCAGGATTTTCTCCAGAAGGAAGACATGAGATTATTCTATTCCTCTTGATGAGATGATCGAATCACAAGTTGAAATTCTGTCAAATTTGATATTCAAACTCTTGCAATGGTTTATATTTTAAGTAATCTATCTTAAAATCAAGGGATCAAAGGATGTAAACGAACTCAATATAAATAAAATGATGATTGTTCCTTTATACTCTCTTTCTGTTATGATTGAATAAGATAATATCCCAAATCAAAATGCATTTGTTTCTTGTCGAAACACTCTCCAAGTCAACTCACCTAATTAAGCCAGAAATCTAACCCAAACCTAAGCTTAGAATCAAGCCCAATTGGAGTACAATGCATAATAGTAGTATAAAGTCCTTCACAACAGAGCCTCCACATAAAGGTGGGAAGCTGACTGCCAAAGCAGGGAGTCCAAGTGTGGACCAAAGGCAACTAGCTTACTGCTAGCCACGTGACACTCCCTCTCTTTAGGATGGTGCCATATGGCATTCTCTAATTGTAACGCCCTGGATTTCCGGGGTCGAGAAGATACTCGACTCCCGAATTCCTGGGTGCCACTTATGCCTTACAGGGTTTCAAAATATGTATAACTTATTTGTTTCATAAGCAATTGAGAAGTTTAGTGGACCATTCAACATAAATCAAGACCAATATAATAAGCTCATGTGCAACTAATATGGGATATATATATATATATATATATATATATATATATATATATATATATATATATATATATATATAAAAAAACAAAAGAGATAATTTAAATAAATGTAACGGGCCGTGTCCCACAAAATATATAATCCAAAAGATGTACAAATCCCTACCCTGGGGCCCCATCGCAAGTCCTGAGGTGGTATACGAAGATCCACCGAAAGTCTGAAAATAAGAGAGCTCCTCTTCATCGTCCATGCTTGCTCCATCTAGCGCATCGAGCTTTGTAACACCTGCATCTAAGATAGATTCTGGTTAGTGGTTTAAAATACCGTCCCAGAGTGGAATGAGTAGCTAAATCAATGGTTCCATTCTTAATAAGTTAAGCATATTATCAAATACATGGACAAAGTTAGTGAAAAGCAATCATTCATAGAATCCTAACCACTCTTATTAATGCATATGCTTGGTTTCATAATATGATGCATGCCCTTACTTCCAACACTCCCTCAAGTGACAACGTCTAATGATTATAATGCCCAACACTCCCCCAATGCGACCTCGATTACTGAATCATCAATCCTAATTAATGCAATGTGATAGTGAGATGTTAAACGAGTATTTAATTAAGTTTGTTCATCCAACAAGATTAGAGAAGTTAAAACACCTCCATTTTATCAATGGCCTTATCCAAATCACTCGGCCAGGACATGTCCCATCAATCCCATCAATCAAGTACATGTCCCATCCCTAAAAGTTACCCCTAAAGTCAACTCTCTCTCTCCACCCATACATGTCAAGTACACACCTATCACTCACCCATCACTCCCCATCACTCCATCACCTCTCACCCATCTCTCTCTCTCTCTCTCTCTCTCTCTCTCTCTCTCTCTCTCTCTCTCTCTTTCTCTCCTTACAACCTCTCGCTCTCATCTCTCTCTCATTCTCCCAAGCAACCCAACGTCCAAGCTCCATCGGAGAGAGCTAGCATGGCCCACCTTCCTACCACCCAATCCCACCATCGTAAGTCCATCTCAACTGTTGAAATTGTTCCTTTGGAGCTTTAGCATGCATTGACGGAAGAAGGAAGAAGAGATCTAAGGTGGGTGCTTTTGTAGGATTAGATTTATATGTTTTTACTTGAATTTGATGATTTGAGGGCCCACTTGTGGTGGGACCCATCTTGATGTATGCATTGGATAGTGAGGGGCCCATAGTGGCAGGGTCCCTCCCCTTCTCACGTCTCTCCATCTCTCTCTTTTTTTCTATATATTTTTTATGATGGCCCACCTATGATGATCCATGATGTCCAGTTACGTGGGACCCACCTGCATGTGGATTTCATCCACATCATCCGTCCATCTAGATGGGACCCACTTGATGCGTGGATGGGACCCACGCTAACCGTCCGATCTTTGGATGCTTAGAGAAAGGAAAATACAAATGTCAGTTTGATGCTGACCTGGTGGGCCCCACAAATGTGGACCCCCTCCCCATGCATGTGATCCATCTGGGTTGTTCATCTGTTGGATGGCCAGCAGCTGGAGCTTCCATTGACGTAACAAGTTCTGTGGGTCCATCACGATGTATGTGTTTTGTATCCTAACCGTCCATCTCTCTCTGGATGGTGGGTGGCCACCATAATGTATGTGATCTACACCATCCATCTGGACAATGCTATGTGAGCAGGCCACCGTGATGTATGTGTTATTTTCACCGTCCATCTAGATGGTGCTGTGAGGGGTACCATGATGTATGTGTTGTACATACATGTTGTCCAGCATGTAGAGCCCACGTGTGATGTATCTACTTTATCCCAACTGTCCATCATTTGGATGGTGGGACACCACCGTGAGGTATCTATTTAATCCATACTGTCTAGAATATTTGGACGGTGCTGGACCATGTTTGGGCGATGCTATGGACCACACCATGTTGTATGTATTTCATCCATATCGTCCACATATCTGGACGGTGCTGGACAACGTTTGGATGGTGCTGATTTACATAGATAATGTTTGGATGGTGTTGGACACCGTTCTAGACAGTGTTGTGGCCCCTCTATGATATATGTGCCTTATCTCCACTGTCCACTAATCTAGACATTGGACACTACCATGATGTGTGGGTTTGATCCACATCGTCCAACGTTCCTAGACGGTGGGGACCCACCCTGTTATGTATATCCACTCCGTCCAATCCTGGATGTGGAAAGAGGATTGCCTGGGTACCTGACACCTACTATATTAATAATAATATATGTATGTATGTATGTATGTGGTGGGCCCCATGTGGGACTCACCTGCTGGACGGGTTGGTTAGTACTCACACCAGCTATATGTACCACTTAAGTAAAGTTCTGTGGGACCCACCATTGATGTATGTATTTTAGGTCCATGCCACCCATCTGTTGAGCTCACCTTGATGTATGTGTTTCATCCAAACCATTCATCCATTTGGTGAGTTCGTCCTAAGGCCTGTGATTAAAAATAAGACAGATCTAGTTATCAAGTGGACCACACTGGCATAAATAGTGGGGATTGAACGTCCAACATTGAAACCTTTTGGGTCACAGAAGTTTTAGACCAATATGAAATTTGTTTTTCCTCATAGTTCAGGTCTTTGTGACCTTATGAACAGACTGGATGGAAAATAAACGCTATGGTGGGCCCACTAGAGTTTTAACAATGGAAATCATTATCACCATTGTTATTTGTGGTATGGTCCAGATGATCTTCCAATCATCATCTCCCCTGATATTTGGAGTAACGTCCAGATGATCTTCTGATATGATTCATTTTTTTGGTTAATGTTCTAAAATGATCTCTAAAAATATATGTATGGTGTAGATAGTTCACCTAGAACGGTGGGCCCACCTTGATGTATTTGTGGCCCGTGTTTGAGGCCTAATATGATGTATACTCGGCCCATGTGATGGGGCCCACCTGTTTTGTATTTTAGGCCCATGTGCAGGGCCCACCTATTATGTATTTAAAGCCCATGTGATGAGGCCCATGGGTTGTGGCCCGTTGTGATGTATATTAAGCCCGTGAGATGCAACCCACTTGATGTATATTAGGCTCGTATGAGTGGCCCATCATGATGTATTCAAGGCCCATGTGATGTGGCCCATTGTGATGGGTATTAGGCCCATGTGATGTGGCCCATTATGATGTATGTGTCCCACCATGATGTGGCCCATTGTGACGTGTATGAGGTTCGATGTGTTGTATATGAGGCCCATATGATGAGGCCCGATGTGCTGTATAAGGCCCATGTCATGCGGCCCGTTGTGATGTATTTGAGGCCCGGGTATGTGGCCCATTGTAATGTATTTGTGGCCCATTTGATAAGGCCCATTGTGATGTATTTGTGGCCCATTTTATAACGGTCATTATGATATATTTGTGGCCCATATGGTGAGGCCCGACGCGGTGTATTTGTGGCCCTCGAGTGAGGCCCAAAGCGATGAATGTGCGGACCGATGTATTGTGTGATTTCACTATAATGTATGTAATCATTTTTATGTGAGCCACTGCTTGGGAGCGATGTTGGTTAAATATTTACATTGATGGGCGATGATGGTTAAATGTCCACATTGTGACCTTTCCTTGGGCCCTTTATTAGGTTGATTACCTATTCCGATTGTCGAGGCCGATTCCAATTATCGAGGCTGATTCTGATTGTCGAGGCCGATGCTGATTATTGAGGCTGATTATTGATGCTGATTGTCGATACCAATTATGAGTATGTGACAGCATAGCATCATGATACATGTCCATACACAACATCTGTATGTTTGTTACGAGATGAGGTTGACCATTGCATGTGTCATTGGGCAAGTTGTTATGAGATTCCATGATAGGCGGAGATTTACTCACATGAGCACACGATATGTACAGGATTAATGCATGATTGGATTATATGACTCATGCATCTTGCATTATGTGTTGTGATTATTGTACACCCTAGTGACATCAGGGTCGTAGCCTCTACAGGCATGTCATGAATGGCTAGATGGGACACCAAAAATCTGTTACTAGCATCGGGGTGCCATAGATGTCCCTAGGTGAAAATTCCTAAACCTACATGGTCAGGAGATCCTAACGTCTAAACCGAGTGAATACATGAGCACCCGAGTGTCGAATACTAGTAGGTCGTGTCCCCAACTATTTCGTGGTCGGTTGGGAGGGGGTGTAGCCTTACCCTCCTGAGGGTAGTGGACATAGCTAAGCTGAGTTTGACCAGCTCATGAATGGGTCTGCTATCGACGTGCCAGGTAGATATTGGCTTACTACTGGCCAGGCGAATAGTGAGGTCTCTTCCACTTGCATGGTTGCGCGTCCAATGGGTGGCGATTACATGTAGAGTGTTTTAGACTCCGGTGATGATTCCAAAGATGTACAGTACTAATATGTAGACTTATTGAGCAGAAATTGCATATTCATTCATTCATTCACTATCCACTCGGGCTGGTGGTACACAACTATTTATTTTATGTACCTTCGCAATGACTAGGATTTTAGTTGGGGCGCGCGACTAACCTGAGATCAGGAGTTTATCACATTAAGTCTAACTATTCAAATTTAGGTATGAGACTGGTTTAGATAGAAGTCCCTTGTGGTGGACCCTGTAGCCTGTGATACTACGTACTATCATCCCAACTTCACACTCCAGCTTGATCATTTCATTCGCATCGTATATTACATTGCATCCTTAGCACATAACATTTGGTTTACTTTTCTCCTGTATTGCATAACCTAATTAAGGTTGACGATAGTCGTGGACTCGGTATCTGATATTTGGCTTACCATGTCTCCGCATTTCATAGCTGATCTACATTGCTTCCTCAATATATGATATTGGCTTATTATGTTTTTGCATCGCATAACATGGATAAGGCTGATGATATTTATGAACTTACCAGTATGTTTCCGCATTACTCTGATATTGTACGATTTATGGATTGTTAGTATTTCTGCTTACTCTAATATCTATATGCTTAGCACGTACATCACACATACTTTTGCCACCCTCTAAGCTTCCTATAATCTTATGCATGATAGATGTGTGTAGGTGGCATTAGGTTACAGCAGCATTGAGCTTGGAGTGTGCAGCGGTCTTCTGGAGCTTTGATTTTGACATATGTATTTTCCTTTCTGCATTGTATTAAAATGTTTATATTAGTGGATATGTGATGATGATGTTTGCCTTTGTGATTTGGGTAAACTTGTAGTTATGCTTCTAATGAGACAAATGTACGTTGGAAAATCCTCCTTATAATATCTCAGGACCGGAATCTGGCATATGGGCACTGGGAGCCGAGAATGGGGTACTACGGAGGCTGTTGGCACCGGATTCGGCAATCGAAAATTTTATGAGCCCGATTTCTGAGTTTGAGATGTGACACTTACTATGTGGGACCCATCTTGATGTGTGTTGCATATGTAAGATCTCTATGAGGTGGGCCTCATTGATCAATGGTCCAGATTATCCTAAAGGCTGGATGATGTAAATGGGTATATCAGGATCTTCCTCTCCTTACACCCCAATATAAAAGGATAGATAGGACTTGTATTTCTACAATGGTGTAGGATCGAGGACCTAGCCTTATTATTTAGATGGTGTGGCAAAGAGATTTTGAAACCTATACACCTAAAACGGGTTTTCTTTTGAATAAATTAACTCGCTCATCCTAGGATGAAAAATGAAATATCCATGAATACATTATAGAGCAGATCGAATTTGTATCTAAGATCCGCTCTCAAGTCTTTGTACTTATTGATGACCAACTGATTACTTAATCATGAACAACCTACCTCCTTTATACGGAACATTCCTGGTAAACTATAACACTCTAAAGGAAATGTGGACATTAGATGAACTGATCTCTCAGTGTGTTCAAGAGGAGGATAAGATTAGGTAGTTGGGCAAAGTACAAAATATTAATACGGTGATATCAAGACATGGGCATGGGCATAAAGGGAAAAGGAAAAGAAACCAAGGTTCTAATAATGGATCCTCTGGTCCTCCAGTAGGAAACCATGAGAATCAATAGGAAATGGATCGAACCGAAAACGGGCTAAAGGTAATAATTATTTCTTTTGCGAAAAGGCTGGCCATCAAAAGAAAGACTGTGAAAAGTATAAGAAATGACTTATAAAGAAAAGTAATAATTTTGTTCTTGTCTGTTTTGAATCTAATCATACCGATGTGTCGGTGGATAGATTTGGGAACTACTATTCACATGTGCACTTCTATGCAGGAATTACTACAGGTCAGGCCACCAACTCATTTAAAGCACTCAGTATACGTAGGTAATGGTGTCAAGGTCCACGTAGAGGTAATTAGAGTCTATAGGCTTAAGTTAAAGTCTACTTATTTTTTTATTTAGTAGATACATTTTGTGTGCCTTCTGTAAGACTTAATTTAGTTTCTATTTCTCGTTTGGATAAATTGAGATATTCATTTCAATTTGAGAATAAAGGATTCAGTATTTACTTTATTCGATTAGTTGGCACTGGCTCTATGGTGAAAAACTTATATGAGTTAGACTTGATTGCATCACACGTCTATAATGTTAATGTCTTGTATGAAAATAAAGTAGGATCTAAGCGAAGACTAGACTATAAGATTTCCTCCATGTTATGGCATAGGCGACTATGTCATATATTTCGTGAGAAATTGGATAGGCTTGTGTGAGAAGAAATTCTTCATTCTCTAGACTTCTTCGAGTATAAAGTGTGCAATAATTGCATAAAAAGAAAACATACCAGAACTAGAAAAAAATGTGCAACAAGGAGTATAGGACTCTTAGAGGTGATACATATGGATATTTGTGGACCATTCCCTACAGCTTCCTGGAGTGAACACAAATATTTTATTACATTTATAGATGACTACTCTCATTTCGGGGACCTCTACCTTATCAGTGAGAAATCAGATGCCCTAGATGCTTTTAAAATTTATAAGGTCGAAGTTGAAAATTAACTCGATAAAGTGATAAAGTTGTCAAATCTGACCGTGGTGGTGAATATCATGATAGATATGATGAATTAGGTCACAATCCATGGTCATTCGCTAGATACTTACAAGATTATGGCATTGTCGCCCAATACACTATTCCTGGTTCTCTAGAGAAGAATGGTGTGATTGAAAGGCGCAATTGCACCCTTATGGATATGGTGGGAAGCATGGTTAGCAATTCAACATTACCAGAATATTTGTGGGGTGATGCGATCAAAATCACAATTTGCATCCTTAACAGGGTCCCCAACAAGGTAATAAGAAAAATCCTATTTGAGCTATGGAATGGAAGAAAACTAAGTCTCCAATATCTACATATTTGGGGATGTCCTGCTGAGGCCAAAATTTACAACCTACATGAAAGGAAACTCGATCCTAGAACCATAAGTTATTTCTTTATTGGATATCCAAAAAGGTCAAAAGGATTTCGATTCTACTGTCCTTCACACTCTATCGGGATTGTTAAGACTGAGAATGCCAGATTCATTGAGGACACTAAAAACAGTTGGAGCACCAACATTAGAAATTTTATATTTAAGGAAGAAAGGATTGTGACTCCTATCATAGTCACTTAAGATCATGTGGATATAAATGCTACAGTCAACCCTACAATCACTGTAGAACACCAAGATGAGCCTCAGGTACAACCCATCTACAAGGAAAATAAAAAATCACACCCAAGAGGCTGAACCATTAAGAATATCCAAAAGAGAGAGATGACCTGTAAATCAAACCAATTACATCGTATACTTACTATAACACCCCAAATTTTTGCCAACTTAGAATTAGACGTCCTTATGCAATGGGTTAACCATAACACCTTGGTAACTTTTCATAACTCAATTCTAAAGCTAAAGAAATCGCTTTTCAACCCATTTCCTTCAAATTCTCACCTTTCACCACTTCATTCTTCAAATTTCTCCAATTACTTTCATATTAGACACAAACCTAAAGTTTAAAAGGTGAGGAACTATACTTAAACTAAAACTTACTATAAATGGTAAATATGTGCGTAAAATAGGATTTTGACTATCTAATATTTAGATTTTCATGATATAGATAGGTTATTTGGATGGATTAGCTTCTTTTACCCCAAAATCATATATTGTACATCATGTAACTCATTCCGATTTACAAATAAGACTCGATAAACACCTCAACGGACTCGTGGGCCCAAACGGCTCAATTCGGGGGGACCCGAGGTAGGACTCACATGTTTTCAGCATCCCTGGGGGGGGGGGGGGAGAGGACCTCACCCCTAGGGCGATCCCTCGCCAAATAGGTCAGTGACCGGTGAGGGGATCGCCGAATCGGCGAGGCCTCGTCCATACAGCGGACAGGCAGCCCGGTTTATGCATTTTTTCTATGCATTTTATCAAACTTTAAAAAATTATATCTCCTTCGTTATAACTCCGATTTAGATAATTTGAAAAAATAATTGAAGATAAATGAGTATAGTTTTATATAAAAATATGTAAAAAATATAATAAAATATATAATATAGTTTAAAGTAGGTCGTTGTGAGAAACTATCGGATAATCACTTGTTGGACAGCTGCTACTTCTGGAATTTTTAGAATTTTTATACAACTCAAAATCTTATAAAATTTTATGGAGACAGGGTAAACTCGATGATAAACTACTAAAAAAATAATTAAAATAATATTATAACTAGAAGTGCCCAAAATGGGGCATAGAATGGCCCTAGGACCGTACTCTGCCATAATTAGGCTAGAATTTGGTTAAGTATCAAACTGAATACTCAGTAGAATTAACTAGAACCACTTTAAATACGAATTACAAGATCCAAAATGAGTAGGAGTGCTAACGCTATGTTATCTAGAAACTTAGGGACAATCTCTATTCCCGTTTGCTCTCGAGAGCACTTTGAAACTCCGTATCGGACCTGGACCGCACGTCGAAAGTCCGATAGCGATAAACTTAGAAGATATTGACCGCGTAGTTGGACTTGACAAGCACCACAAAAATTAAGACCATACGATGTCCTGGGACTGTTTTCTTAAGTCCGAAGTGAAGAAAGTGAGAAAATGAAGATTTTTAAGAAATTAAATATAATTTTAAGTAATCTGGAACGTGTCGCTTGCGCGATATTTTTAAGCATTCTGACCATTAGATTTCAACCCAAATTCACCCTCGGATCAGGATAGGTAGTTCATACATGTCATAGCACTTGTGGCTCTGATCGACTTTCAGTAACCGTTAAACTGAAACTGATCCGCCACGGTCGATCTAAAAATTCGATCGAACTGAAAACTTAACTTGATCAAGATCCAGCATTTATGAGCTTAAGTCTGACCGCATTTAGTAACAGGACCTCTAGAAGTGCTCCGTTGAGACGGAACAGTCCGTATTTCGACATAACCTAAGTATACCATGGCGTTGAGTCTAATTTGGAGAGTTTTGGGCCTATATAAGGGCCTTAAACCCTCACTCTCTCATCCCATACAAATTTGGGAAAACCTAGGAGAGAGAAGAGAGAAAAGAGAGAGAAAGTGTGAGAGAAGTAGGAGGATCTTCCTGCTATCCTACGTACTTAACCATCATGATCTAATCGCTTTTTCGACGACTCCGGCTTCATTCCTAGGTAAGAAAGCCTAACCCTAACCTGTTCTAGGATTTTAATTGGTGCAAGTGGTGAAGTAGCTAATCTAAATCATACTGTAGGTTGTCAATCAGTCGTTGACAAAGACTTAGAGTCTCTATTGAATTCGTTACACTTCTACGGTGTAAGGTACAGATTTTAGACGTTTAGGTTGTCATTTTTCAAAGCTTTCAATGTCGGCTAATGGTAGATTATTGACGAGGATACTATTTCACATGTAGAACATGTTGTCCGTTTTTCATTTCGAATACATACGGAGTATATGAAATTTTATGTATTTTAGGTATTTATAGAAAATACCGTATACGTATAAATTTTATAAATGTGATTGCCATGAGTATTTGTAATATATACATGCGAGTTATGGATGCAGTATCTGTTTGGCAAAAGGATTCGCCCTGATACAGGTTTTAGCCAATATATGATGTGTAGGCTAATATGTGTAGTCTAAGTATTTGTATAAATGCTTGTATGAGTATATACGTAGTAAATAATGCTTTACTTGGGTGTTGAGATAGGATTCTCAATTACCTTAGCGATGTTTATGATTTCCTCTATGCAAGTTGTTTAACTTAGTCGCTTTACTTTGAAATACATGCGTATAGATTCTTGTTCATGTTGTATCTTATAACATGTTGGGAAAGATGCTTGAATTATTTGGTCATTTTTGTTCTGGCTACTGTACATGTTTACTGGTTAATATGTAATGTGTTTGGAGCTATGTTATGGTCTAGGAAATCGGTAACAGATTTGAGCTCGTGGTTGGCCTCTATTCACCACGCAAGACGTGTTTGACGAACCCGAGTCGTGTGTTGCTTGCTGGAAGTGGTTAGGCCACACGAAGTGCTTATGTACTTCATGTCGTACAACTCAACAGGCGCTTGTACTAGTCGAACTCATCAAGTAACCCAATTGACCATTGTATGTTCACCTTGTATTGGTCATAACTGCTTGAACCTAGGGTACTGAACTTACCGGTGAAAATCCTGATAACCGTGGTACCTTGATCCATTAAGACTCATGAGTCGAGCATGGTGGTATGGGACACCGTGGTCGAGCTGTTGGCCTACGTTGGGGCCACGAGCCTCCTCGTAGTGACTAGTGAGCAATCCAGACTCGTGAACCGATTATGGTGGTATGAGACACTATATTCGAGCTGTCAGCCTACACTGATAAGGTGATGGGGGAGCGGTGCAACGAGTGCGTGTAACAGCCCTGATAGCCCTTTGTAGTGACCTCGAGCATACTCTGAATCTGCGGAGAGGCGACGAGCTTTCCTGTAGTAAACAGAGTATAAACTAGGCCTGTATTGATAAGGTGATGGGGGAGCGGTGCAACGAGTGCGTGTAACAGCCTTGACAGCCCTTGCAGCGACCTAGAACCGCATCATCGTATGAGATTAACTAGGAGTGACGACCCTAGACAGGATCCTTGTTTGGGAATGATATAAGGGAGGTATCTTAGTTTTCTAATCCTGCTGTATGAAAAAGACTAATAACAACTCGATAATCATGCCCATATTGCATTGCATGTGCCTGGAAGATGTGGAGCACTTGAGGGACGAAAGCATGCCATGAACGTAAGATGGTGTCGCACGAGGGAGTATGTTGGCGAGGGCATGTATCATTATTGCATCTCATCCTTGCATTAATCACAGTATTTAGAAATGTTTGATTTGCTTGCTTTATCATTACTGCTTGACTGAATTGATAACATGTTAACCTTTGCTCTATGATTCCACTGAGTTGATCACTCACTCCCACATTACGGGACGGTGTTGTACACACCAACCAGTCCTTATTTTAGTTTTAGATGATGATGCTGCTTGTGAAGCGGAGCCGGACTTTCATGATGATGAGGAGGGTTTCTCCTATAGGCAGCTATAAGGTGGGTCTATGTAGACCGTGTTCTGATCGATGAGATTATAGGGAGGTTGATTAGATGCTATGACACTTGTCATTTTGTGCTTTTGGAGCACTCATGTATACTCTTTTTGTTCATTTTTAGAGTATATATGTATATATTTAACCTGATAACATGTTCACACTCTAGAGACTTACAACAGTTTATATATGTTATTTATCTAACATAGTCTTCCACTTCCATAATTTAACTGTCTCTAGAGTATGATATGTTATTTTGGTATTATCTCACTCATGTTTAATACACTCATACGATCAACACTCAATCATCATTATTTATGTTGCATAAGTGATGCGTTGAAAATCGGGAGTGGAGCTTGTGCTCGACCCCCGAATTTCAGGACGTTACACTTACAGGAACACGATTTTGACATAGGGGTAGAAAAGAATCCTGAATCCTTTGCACAAGTCAAATAAAGTGTTAATCCTTCTCGTTGGTTTGATGCTATGAAAGATGAGCTAAAATTCTGAGGGATAATAATGTATGAGATCTTGTTGACTTACCCTCTGGAATAAGGCCGATTGGTTGTAAATGGATATTTAAAACTAAGTGGGACTCCAAGGTCAATGTCAAAAGATATAAAGACAGACTTGTTGTCAAGGGTTTTAACCAGCGTGAGGGCATTGACTTTAAGGAGTCTTTCTCACCAGTATCTAAAAAAGACTCATTCATTATTATAATGGCTCTTGTAGCTCATATGGACTTAGACTTACATCAAATGGATTTAAAGACAACATTTCTCAATGGAGATCTGAATGAGAATGTATACATGTTATAACCCGAAGGTTTTGTAGATAATGGCTCAGAACATTTGATTTGCAAACTAAAGAAATTCATCTATGGGTTGAAACAGGCATCGCGACAATGTACCTAAATTTTCATGAAGTAATTTCCTCATATGGTTTTGTAGAAAATACTATAAATGAATGTATCTACATTAAAATCAGTGGGAGTAAGTTCATTATTATGATTTTGTATGTTGATGACATTCTGTTGGCTAGCAGTGACATCAGGATGTTGTGTGACATCAAGAAATTCTTATCTCAAATATTTGAAATGAAGGATCTTGGTGACGCTTCTTATGTTATTGTGTCACGCCTCAAACCTGGAAATCGGATTCATAGGAATCCCGATCACCGAATCCGGTGCCGATAGCCTCCGTAGTATCCCACTCTCAGCTCTTAGCATTCATATGTCAGATTTCAAATCCTGTGATCCTACATGGAGAATTTTTTTTTAAAAAATATACATTTAACTTGTAATAAGCATAACCACAAGATTACCCAATTCACAACGACAACATCGTCATCACGTATCCACTAATATAATCATTTGAATACAATACTGAAAGGAAAATGCATAAATAGAGAATCAAGCTCCAAAAGACCACCGCACGCTCCAAGCTCAACACTGTTGCAGCCTAACATCACCTGCACGCATTTATCGTACATAAGCTTATAGAAAGCCTAGAGGGTGGTGTAAGTGTGTGCACAAAGTAAGTGTCAAGTATTCAATACAATACTATCATCATACAATACCAAAATTACTGATAATTCATAAATCGTACATTATCGGAATAAGCAGAAATACTGACAAGATCATAAATCATACAATGACAGAGTAAGCGGAAGTATGGATAAGTTCATAAGTCAATCAATATCGGAATACGTAATATAAAACAGCTATGCACTGAGGAGTCATAAAGAGCCAAATATCAGATGCCGAGGATGTAATGCAATATGCGATACGCATGAAATGACCATGATGGAATGTGAAGTCGAGATGATAGTACGTAATATCACAGGCTACGGGGTCCGCCACAATGGACTTCTATCTAAACCAGTCTCATACCTAAATTTGGATAGTCAGACTCAACGTGGTAAACTCCTGATCTTAGATTGGTCGCGCGCCCAACCGAAATTCTTGTCATAACGAAGGTACACAACAATTAGTTACGCACCACCAGTCCGAGTGGATAGTGAATGAATGAATGAATGAGCATGCAACTCCTACTCGATAAGTCCACATATCAGTACGGTTCCTCTCTGAAAAATCACCGGGATCTATTACACTCCAAACCAGATTGTCGCCCCATCGCACGCAACAAGGTGAGTGGAAGAGACCTCACTATCCGCCTGCCAATATCGGGCCCGGCTCGTCAATAGCGGACCCATTCCTCGAGCTGGTCAGACTCAGCCTAGCATTGTCCCCTCCTCTCATGCAGGTAAGGTCACACCCTCTTCTAACCGACTACGATACAGTGGAGAGCGCAGCCATCTGGTAATCGGCACTCGGCGCTCATCTACCCACTCGGTCTAGACGTTGGAGCAACCTCTGGAACCAAGAAGATTTAGGAACTTTCACCCAGGGATATCTATAGCACCCCATGTAGAACAGATTTTCGGTATCCCATCTGGCCATCCACGAAATGCCTATGGAGGCTACGACCCTGATGTCGCTAGGGCGTTCAGTACAACACAATGCAATGCAAGATGCATGAGTCATGTAATCCAGTCATGCATCATTCATGCGCATATCATGCGCTCATATGAGACAATCTCCACCTATTAGGGAGTCTCATAACAACCAACACTATGATATATGCAATGGACAATCATATCTCATAACAGACATGCAGATGATGCGTATGGGAATGTATCATGATACTATGCAGTCACATACATATAACCGGTATCAATAACAGGCATTGACAATCGACATCGACAACGTGGACATTTAACCAACATTGTCCCCCAAGGAACAGCCCACATAAAGCCTAACATATAGTGGACTCATGGCCTCACACAAGGGCCAAATATACAATACCACGGGCCATACTCAAGAGTTTAATACACATCACGATGGGCCTTTACATGGGCCTAACATACATTACAATAGGTTCCATTGCCTAACCCTCAAATGCATGACAGTGGACCTTATCACATAAGCCTCATATACATCACGTTGGGCCTTAAACATGGGCTGGATACACATCACAACGGGCCTCAAATACGGCTCGCATATACATCACATTGGGCTTCGACAATCAGAATCGGCGATCAGCCACGACAATCGGCCACGATAATTGGCCTCGATCGATAATCGGCCTCGATAATCAGAATCGGTCAATCGGCCATGTCAATCGACACTCGGCCACGATCGGTAATCGGTTACGATAATCGACCTCGATTGGTAATCGGTCAATCGGCCACGATAAACAGAATCGACAATCAGCCACGTCAATCGACAATCGGCCACGATCGGTCATGGAAATCAGAATCGAAAAATCGGTCAAGATAATCGACATCGATCGCTAATCGGAATCGACGAATCGATCATGACAATCGGCACCGATAATCAGGGTCGATAATCGGTGTCGGCCTCGATAATCGGCATCGATATTCAGTAGATAAATAAAGTGGGGTCCATAGATGATCAGCCGATCAACCATAGTATAAAGATCGGCACTCGACCGTGGTTATATCAAATCCGATACTATGGAGCCATCCGTCTATGGCGAATGGGGCCCATTTATTTGGGTTAACCCACTAAGTAAATGATGAGAATAGGCCTAACAAGGCCTAAGGGAAGGTCACAATGTGGACATCCAATCATCATTGCCCATCAATGTGGACATTTAACCATCCTTGCTCTTAAGGAGCAGTCCTCATAAGGTCAAACATAAAGTGGGCCCAACTATCCAACAAGTGGCCTCAAATAGTCATCACAGGTGGGCCTCACACATGCAACACGTGGGCCTACACATCACAGTGGGTCGATACATTGGGCCACACCATTGGCCTAATATACACATCACGGTGGATCGCATCATTGGGTCGCACCAATGGGCCTCTTATCCAACAAATGAGCCGCATCAATGAGCTGCACTAATGGGTCTTATACACATAAAGTTGGGCCTCGATAACTAGGCTGGAAACATAACACAATGGGCCACGACATACGGGCCGTGAATACGTCACAATGGGCCTCGACCCATGGGCCAAAAATACATCTCAGTGGGCCTTGCCAAATGGGCCATAAACAAATCGTAATGGGTCGCACCAACGGGCTTCATGTATATTAATTTGGGCCACACCAAGGGGCCTCATCATATGAGTCTCATATGCAGCACATCAGGCCTCGTACACGTCATAATGGGTCGCATCACATGGGCCGCACTAATGGCCCTTATACACATCAAGTGGGCTATATCAATGGGCTGCACTAACGGGCCTCGTAAATGGGCTACAATTACATATCAAGGTGGGCCTTATAGGATGGGTGGCAGGGATAAAACATCTATATCAAGGTGGGCCAACATGTGTAACACATACATCATAACAGGCCCTCATACGGCAGCCCATGGCCGAGAAAATGGATGGATAACCCATTTATACATCATAGTGGACCTTACAAGTTAGCCCATGTTTCGGTAAAATGGATGGGTGGCGTGTATATACAACAAGGAGGGCGATAGCAGGTAGGCCTCAAAGGGTTTCAACGGTGGGTGCCAGCCCACTATTTCCTATAGTGTGGACCTTTGAATTTTGGAGTTGCCTCATTTCTCTCAAGCCTTAGGAGGAGCTCACCAAATGGAATAGATGATATGGATTAAGCCCACATATCGTGGTGGCTCCATGCAAATGGAGGGACGGTGTGGATTCAATTCTATCCACACATCCAGTGGGTCCCAACCAGATGGACGAACGATGTGGATGAAATAAACACCACATGGTGTCCTCAACACAATCCAAAGATGGTCCAGCACCGTCCAGACACTCTGGACGGTGTGGATCAAAATATACATCGTAGTGGTGCTCATAGACACATCACGTGGGTACCACAGCAGCACCGTCCGGTGTGGACACGAAAAAAAATACATCAATGTGGGTCCCATGCTGGTAAAACAAATGGACGGCTAGGAGAAATGCATGCATCATGGTGGACCATTGAGATGGAAAGTTTGGATATAACAATACCTCATGATGGAGGCCCAAGGACAGCTGACGTCAATATAGTCGGCTATATATAACTGTGTGCGGTGCACTATCCAATCCATTATACAGCAGGTGGGTCCCACGTGAGGCCCACCACATATACATATGCTATATATATATATATCATATATATAATATATTTATTTATCTACTCTAATCCAGCTGTCCATGTGAGCTGCACGGACGACCTGGATGAATAATACATCAAGGTGTGCTCCCACCAATCACCGTCCAGAAATGGACGGTGTGATATACAATGCATACATTTGTGGGCTCCACAGTCCTTGCTGACGTACAATAACAGCTAATCAACTGCGTGGGGTCCACATAGATGAAGGGATGTGGTCAGACCCACGGAGCTTACTGACATTGGCAGCTACAAAGCTGGTGAGGTACACTAGCCAATCCGCTTCCATCCACGTCCTTGGATTGGACGGCATGGATAGTTACATATCAAGGTTGGCTCCACATAGACCGTCCAAAAAAAAAATGGACTGCGTAGATATTAAATACACACATCCCTATGGCCCCACACATGTGCCATGGTGGGGGCCACGTCCTCCAACGGACAGACAGTTTGGATGTAGCAAATACATCATGGGAGGGCCCACCAGAGATTTGAATCTGCTTTATTATTTTATTTTATTTTTATTATATATATATATATATATATATATATATATATATATATATATTTGCATTAAGTAGAGCTCGCCATTGGGTGGATGGTTAGATGCAACACATGCATCATGGTGGGCCCCACCATCCAAACAGTGGACGGTGTGATCAAACACATAAATCATGGTGGGTTCCACAGTGAATACAACGTGTACATCATTATGGGTCCTACCTGGGGCCACCATAATGTTTATTTGACATCCAACCGTTGATGAGGTCGCACGGACCTGAATGAAGAGGAAAAACAAATTTCGTATTAAACCAAAACTTCTGTGATACCCAACAGGGTTTCAATGGCAGACGTTCCTCATCACTGTGTCTTATAGTGTGGACCATCTGAGTCCCAAATAGGGCTGATTTTTAGAGGGGGCCTTCTACAAGAAGGGGCCTACCAAATTAAGGTGTGGATGATAAGCCCACATCATGGTGGGGCCCACGGCTGGGACCGTGGGTCCCTGCTGTCCATCCGTCAAAACACAGAGCGTTCTGCTGCTGCGTCAGCAGCAGCAGGCGCTGCCTTATTTTATTATTATTATTTTTTGAACATTTAATTTTTTTGAGAAATTTCCTAGGTGGTGTCCACGTCCGGAAAATCCACTCCACCCATTGCATTATATGGCTTGAAATAGACCAAAAGAGTCCAATATGCAATATGTTTTGGAGGTGTAGAAATATCAGAGTGCCTTTTAACGGTGAAAACTACTGTTTTCTAAGTTATGGCCCACCAGATAGTCAGATTGACTTCATTTTTCGGCTCAACGCCTAAAACGAGCTTGGAAATGGAATGGACAGTGTTGATTAAATTTATACATCAAAGTGGGGCCTACAAGAGTAACACACTCCAAGGCTTAAAGCAAGCCAATATTATTATTATTTTTTTCTTGGATTTCCATTTCACGTCCAGCGTCTCTGGACACTGGATGGCTTGGCCATATCTCATGCATTTAAGGAGGGCCTTGCTCAGGTGGGCCACCAAACACACGGATTTGTGGATACAACGTAAATATAAAGTGGGCCCCACTTACAAATGACTTAGATCGAATACATGCTTCATGGTGGGGTCCATTCGGGTGTGCCACACATCACTCAAAAATGAAAAAAAAGAAAGATAGAGAGAGAGAGAGAGAAGCACCCATCTTATGATCTTCGTCTTCCTTCTTCCATCAACGCGTTCAAGAGCTTCAAAGGGTGCGATTTAACGGTTGAGATCGATTTTGGAGGGTAGGATTGGGTGATAGGGAGTGGGCCACACTTAGTTTCTCTCATGGAAGCCATGGACTTCCAAGCTCTCATGGTGCTTGGGAGAAATGAGAGGGAATGAGAGAGAGAGGTGATGGGAGAGGGGTGATGGGAGAGAGGTATGGGTGTGATGGGTGAAAAGTGAGTGATGGGGGGTACTTTGTGTAAGGGAGTGTTGACTTTAAGGGTTGCTTGGGGATGGGGTGATGTGTACTTGACATATGACATGATTGATGGGATTGATTTGAAAGGTTGTAAAGATTCTCTTAGGATTTTATAAATGTGCGGCATTTTCTCGAACTGAACATGGTCCCACATCTCCTGGCCTAGGTATCGCCTCGACGCGCGAGACGCGGCATCGGAACCGTGGCGACGGTGCGGTCGTCAAGGTACAAGTCTCGAGTTGAGCCGACTCTGAAATACGGGATATGACTTGGGATCACGCGCAAATGTTAGAAAAGGTCGAAGGTTGCCAAAATTTGACTGGGAGGACTGCGGAGGCATATGAAACAGTACGGGCTAAGATACGGGTCCTACATATTGGCATTGAGATTCACCATAACAGTTCATGTGGACTATTCAGCCTGTCACAAAAGGCCTATATTACTAGGGTACTCGAAAGGTATGACATACAAAATTGTGCTTTCGAATAGTCGCCCATTGTAAAGGGCGACAAATTTGGCCTATTTCAGTGTTTAAAGAATGATTTGAAAAATAATCGAATGAAGGAATTTTCATACGCATCAGTAGTATGGAGCATCGTGTATGCTCAAGTTTGTACGAGACCGGATATTGCCTTTATTGTTGGAATGTTGGGAAAATATGTATCTAATCCAAGAATGCAACATTGAATTGCTGCAAAGAAAGTGTTATGGTATCTATAGAGAACGAAGGACTTTGGACTTACATACAGAAGATTTGATTAATTGGAGTTGATTGGATATTCAGACGTAAATTTTACAGGCTCCGTTGACACTAAGAAGTCCACCTCAAGATACATTTTCATGATGGTTAGATCAGCTGCATCTTGGAAAAGCGTGAAATAGTTTACCATAGCCTCGTCTACCATGGAAACTTAATTCATTACCTATCACGAGGCATCTAATTAGGCATTATGGTTATAGATTTTCTTCTTAGGTTTACGAGTACTAAGCATGTGAGACCCATATCCTAGCCCGTACTGTTCCGTAGGCTTCTACGGTCCTCCCGGTCGAATTTTGGTGACCCGCAACATGTAGATAACAGTTGCACGTAACCCTGAGTCATATCCCGTATTCCAGAGTCGGTTCGACCCGATAATTGTACCCTTGCGACCGCGCTGTCACTGTGGTTCTGACACCGTGTCTCATGCGATGAGGCAATACCCTAGCTAGTAAATGTGGGCCTGCATTCAGTTCGAGGAAAATGCCATGTGTTGCAATCCTAAGAGAACATGTCCCATCAATCCCATCAATCTCATAGATCAAGTACATGTCCCATCCCCAAAAGTAACCCCTGAAGTCAACTTTCTCTCTCTCCACCCTTACATGTCAAGTACACACCCATCACTCCATCACTCGCACTCATCCCTCTCTCTCTTTACATCCCATCCTCTCTCTCTCTCTCTCTCTCATTTCCCCCATTTTCAAGCAACTCCCATGAGAGAGAACCATCCAAGCTCCATGGGAGAGAGCTAGTGTGGGCCACCTTCCTACCATCCAATCCCACCCTCCAAAGATCATCTCAACCGTTGAAATGCATCCCTTAGAGCTCTAAAATGCATCAGTGGAAGGAGAAGTCCATGATTAAAGGTGGGTATTCATGGCGCTAGATTTTAATTGTGATTTAGGGTCTACATGATTTTTAGCGCCCATCTTGATGTATGTATGTACATGGAGGATCTCATAGTGGCAGAGCTCCTCCTATCTCCGCCGTTTCTCTCTCTCTCTCTCTCTCTCTCTTCCCCATGTTTGATGGCCCACCTTAATATACACTTGATCCACGCCGTCCACGCATTGGACCCCACCTTGCTGCCTATCTGTCTGGACAGGCCAGGATGAAGGAAAACATAAATATTAGCTTTTATTTCAAGCTGGAGAGCCACTTACGTGGACCCCACCTGATGTGCAGGTTGCATCTAGACCGTCCTGGATGGTGGGGCCAGGATGAAAGGAATGTATAAATATTAGCTTGATCTATGAGGCGGCCTACCCATGTGGACCCCACCATACTGTATGTAATTTATAACCATGTAGTCCATCTGTCGGGCCCACCATGATGGGTGCGTTTCATCCTGACCGTCCAGATGTGGGCATGGATGATGGAAAATACAAATATCAGCTATATCCAACTCTAATGGGCCACCACGTGGACCCACCAGATGTAAGCATTTAATCCAGACTGTCCAGTCCCTAGATGAGGACTGGACCAGCATGATGGATGTATTTTATATCCAGGGTATCTGTTCGTCCATAGGACATGGACCCCACCTAGATGCACGGTGCTTCCACGTTGTCCATTTATGGTGGACCCACCTTGAATATATGTATTTTATATGCACACCACTCATTTATTTTGAGATGTGGGCAGATGGGACCCACCTTCCACATCTTCCAGATCATGGGCCAGCCATGATATGTGTGTTTTATATACACACCATCCATCCTAGATCACGTGGGACCCACTTGGATGGTATATCCCATCCAAGCCATCCATCCCAGATCACGTGAGACCCACCTTCTCTGATGTATGTGTCTATATTCTCGTCGTCCATTTCGACGGTGCTGATTGGAGCCAACCCTAATGTATGTGGCTTACACCCACGCTGTCCATCCGATCATGGGACCCACATGATGTACGTGTCTTATTAATGTCGTCCATTGGACATGGACCCCACCAAAATGTATGCGTTGTATATCCAATTGGTGGGGCCCATTTTGTGATGCGTATGAAGCCCATTAGCGTGGCCCATTGATGTGGCCCACTTGATGTATATAAGGCCCATTGGTGCGGCCCGTTGATGTGGTCCACTTGATGTATATGAGGCCCGTTAGTGCGGCCCATTAATGCGCCCACTTGAGGTATATGAGGCCCATTGGTGCGGCCCGTTGATGTGGTCCACTTGATGTATATGAGGCTCGTTAGTGCGGCCCACTGATGCACCCATTTAATGTATATGAGGCTCATTAGTGCGGCCCGTTGATGTGGTCCACTTGATGTATATAAGGCCTATTAGCGCAGCCTATTGATGCTGCCCACTTGATGTATATTGGGCCCATTGATGCGGCCCACTTGATGTTTATGAGGTCCATTGGTGCAACCCATTGATGCAGCCCACTTGATGTATATGAGGCCCATTGATACGCCCGTTGATGCGGCCCACTTGATGTATATGAGGCCCATTGGTGCAGCCCGTTGATGTGGCCCACTTGATGTTTATGAGGCCCATTAGTGCGGCCCGTTGATGCGGCCCACTTAATGTATATGAGGCCCGTTGGTGCGTCCTATTAATGCAGCCCACTTGATGTATATGAGGCCCATTGGTGCGACCCATTGATGTGGCCCACTTGATGTATATAAGTCCTATTGTGATGTATTTAAGGCCCATAGGTTAAGGACTATGAGTGAGGCCCAATGAGATGAATGTGAGGCCTTTGTGTGAGGCCAAATGTGATGTATATAAGGTCCATTGTGGTGTGTGATTCCACCATGGTGTATATAATATTGTTTATGGTGGGCCATGCCTTGGGAGCAATGATGGTTAATGTCCACAGTGATGGGCGATGATGGTTAAATGTCCACATTGTGACCTTTTCTTAGGCCCTTTGTTAGGCTGATTGTCAAGGCTGATTCCAATTGTCGAAGTCGATTCTGATTATCGAGACCAATTATCGAGGCTGATTCTAATGTCGAGGCCGATTCTGATTGTCGAAGACGATCGTCGAGGCCAATTTCGATTATTGAGGTCGATTCCGATTGTTGAGGCTAATTCTGATTGTCAAGGCTGATTGTCTAGGCCGATTCCGATTGTCGAGGCCGATTGTTAAGGTTGATTTCAATTGTCGAGGTTGGTTTCGATTGTTGAGGATGATTTCAATTGTCGAGGCTGATTATCGATGCCAATTATTGGTGTCGGTTGTCAATACCGATTATGAGTATATGATAGTATAACATCATAATACATACCCATACGCATCATCTGCATGTTTGTTACGAGATATGGTTGACCATTACATATGTCATTGGGCAGGTTATTATGAGACTCCCTGATAGGCGAAGATTGTCTCACATGAGCGCACGGTATGCATAGGATTAATGCATGACTGGATTGTATGACTCACGCATCTTGTATTATATATTTTGATTATTATACGCCCTAGCGACATCGAGGCCGTAACTTTCACAGGCATGTCGTGGATGGCTGGATGGGATACCAGAAATCTGTTACTAGCATCGGGGCGTCATAGATGTCCTTGGATGAAAATCCCTAAACCTCTGTGGCCAGGAGACATCCCAACGTCTACACCGAGTGAATACATGAGTGCCCGAGTGTCAAATACCAGTAGGTCGCGTCTCTCACTGTATCGTAGTCTATTGGGAGGTGTGGCCTTATCCGCCCAAGGGTTGGGTATAGCTAGGTTGAGTTTGACCAGCTCATAAATGGGTCCGCTATCGATGTGCTAGGTAGATAGTGGCTGATTACTGGTCAGACGGATAGTGAGGTCTCTTCCACTTGCATGATTGCACGTCCAGTGGGCGGCGATTACATGTAGAGTGTACTAGACCCCAGTGATGATCCCAGAGATGTACAGTACTGATATGTGGACATATTGAGCAAGAGTTACATACTCATTCATTCATTCATTCACTATCTACTCAAGATGGTGATGCACAACTATTTCTTACGTGTACCTTTGCAATGGCTAGAATTTTGGTTGGGACTCGCGACTAACCTGAGATCAAGAGTTTACCACATTGAGTCTGACTATCCAAATTTAGGTATGGGACTAGTTTAGATAGAAGTCCCTTATGATGGACCCCATAGCCTGCGATACTACATACTATCATCCCAACTTCACACTCCTACATGGTTATTTCATTTGCACCGCATATTGCATTGCATCCTTGACATTTGATATTTGGTTCTCTATGTCTCTGCATTATATAATCGATCTCATTGCATACTCTGATATTGTATGACTTATAGACTTGCAGTATTTTCGCTTACTCTGATATCTATATGCTTGGTACGTGCATCGCACACACTTTCACCACCCTCTAAGCTTTCTATAAGCTTATGCACGATAAATGCATGCAGGTGGCGTTAGGTCGCAGCAGTGTTGAGCTTGGAGCGTGCAGTGGATTTCTAAAGCATATGATTTTTGATATATGTATATTTCCCTTTCAGCACTGTATTCAACTGTTCATATTAGTGGATATGTGATGATGATGTTGCCTTTTATGATTTGTGTATACTTGTGATTATGCTTCTTACGAGATAAATATACATTAAAAAATCCTACTTGTAGGATCCCAGGATCGGAACTTAGTGTATAGGTTCTGGGAGCCGAGAATGGGGTAATACGGAGGTTGTCGGCATCAAATTCGACAATCGAAATTTGTATGAGCCCGATTTCCGAGTTTGGGGCATGAGAAAGCATATCCTGAAACTATTGAAAATATTTTACGATAATTCAACTACAATTTCCTTCTCTAGTAATAACAAATATTCATCAAGGTCAAGGCATATTGACATCAAATATCTTGTTGTAAAGGAAAAAGTTCAGAATAGTCAAGTGTCTGTGGAGTTCATCATCACTAAACAGAAGATTGCGGATCCGCTCACCAAAGGGCTCCATATCATGCCATTTCAAGAGCATGTAACATCCATAGGAGTCATTGATTACCTAGATGTTTTCAATTAGTGGGAGTTGAATGTGCTTTGATTTTCATGGACATTCAAGAGATCTCATTTGATAAAGTTTTAATGATTTTGATATAAAGTTTAATTTCTACTTCTCATTAAGTATGTGTAATCTAATTTGAGTAAGTAAAACTATAGTCATGTCTCATTAGAGACATTTGAAAGCTTTAGGACCTCTTAAGGATAGACGCACATTATCATACTACGCGTGTAATCCTTATATCACACTTTCTAGTATCAGATCTATGTCATTGATATTGAATACATTCGTGACCGCGCTTAGCCTCACTTCGCTTAGATTAAATGTTGTGATGGCTACATAGATTCGATGCTGATAATCTTAAATAGTCCAAATTAAATAGCATTACCCGTGTTATCTTATAATTACATTGGTTACCCATTTGGATGTTTTTTCAAAACAAATATTTTCAAAAGATTAATCATTGACATTATCAATGTGGCCCAAGTGGCAGAATGTAAGATCTCTATGAGGTGGGCCTCATTGATCAATGATCCAGATTATCCTAAAGGCTAAATGATGTAAACGGGTATACCAGTGGACCCCACTACATTGTGATAATTCTAGAATTATATGCGTAAGGAGTGGGAAAGCTATAGCTACGAAACACGCACAACTATTTGTATAACATTAGCATTCTAATGTGTGGAACCGTAGGAAGAGAGTTGTGATGGGTTTCAAACTCTCTTCACCATACCATCTATATAATAAGGCTAGGTTCCTAATCCTACACCATTGTAGAAATACAAGTCCCATCTATCCTTCTATAATGGGGTGTAAGGAAAGGAATATCATGGTATTCAATTTCTTTGGCTATGGCCTCACAGATAGGTATGTCATCTTCCTTTCTTGATCTCCATGACTAACACACGGTAAGGCCTTTTGGTTGTTCCAAATTATGATAAATCAACAACATATCCATACCATTCCTCCATTTTGAAGGTGAGACCCACCTGTCCAACATGGACAACGTTTGGTCCACCTCGATGTGTGTATTGTATAGTGACATGGACCCATAGTGGTGGGGCCCACCTTACCACGTCCCTCTCCCTCCATGTTCTTCCGTCTCTCTTTCTCTTTCCCTGACTTGCCTTATGCTACGGTGCCCACCTTGATGTTTATTTTTTATACAACCTGTTAATAGGGTTAATCAGACCTGAATCGAGGTAAAATACAAAGATCAGCATGGTATAAAGCTTCTTTAGGCACATCATGACTGACCAAGCCAATCGACAAAGTGTCTTTCTTGAAGTGAACCCCACCTACATGTTTTTAACAAAAAGAAGTATATACAAAAAAGAACAGTTGTTGTCGTTGGCAGCAAAAAATGTGCAAGGATGCTGCTGTTGTGCCAATGCTAGTAGCTGGCGCTACTTTTGTTACGGGTCATGAGGTGGAGCCCGCTACTGGCCCCACCATGATATATGTGTTCCATCCACACTGTCCAACCACTTAGTCAACTTATTTTAGTCCATGCGCCCCAAAATGAAACATAACAAAATCTTAGATAGACTACACCATAGGAAACAGTGGGTATTACCATCCACCTTTGAATCCTTCTCGGACTCACTGTGATATTTATTTTTCCATCCAAGTAAGGCCTACAAGACTCACAGTGGAGTCTCACTATGATGTATGTGTTTTTCATGCATCAATCCTGTGCATACCGTGCGCTCGTGCGGGATAACTCCACCTATCAGGGAGTCTCATAAATCATCTGTACTATGGCATATGCAATGGTCAATCACATCTCATAAAAAATATGCAGATGATGCGTATGGGCATGTATCATGATGCTATGCTGTCTCATACACATAATTGGCATCAATAATCGGCATCAACAATCGGCCTCGACAATGTGTACATTTAACCAACATTACCTCCAAGAAATGGCCCACATAGAGCCTAACATATAGTCGACCCATGGCCTCACACAAGGGCCAAATATACAATACCATGGGCCTCACTCAAGAGCTTAATACACATCATGATGGGCCTTTCACATGAGCCTAACATACATCGCAATGGGCTCCATTGCCTGGCCCTCAAACGCATCCCATAGGCCTCGTATACATCACATTGGCCCTAAAACACAGGCTGAATACACATCGCAATGAGCCCCAAATACAGGCTGCATATACATCACATTGGGCCTCAAATACGGGCCAAATGCACATCATAATGGGCCTCAAATACGAGCTACATATACATCACATTGGGCCTCGACAATCGGAATCGGAATCGGCCTCGACAATTGGAATCGAAATCGGCCTCGACAATCGAAATCGGAATCGACCTGAATAATTGGAATCGAAATCGACCTCGATAATTGAAATCGAAATAGATAATCAAAATTAGAATCGGCCTTGATAATCGGAGTCAGAATCAAAATCGGCCTCAACAATCGAAACGACCTCGACAATCAGAATCGGAATCAACCTCGACAATCGAAATTGGAATCGATAATCGAAATCAGAATCAGAATCAGCCTCAACAATTGAAATCGGCCTCAACAATCGGCCTTGACAATCGAAAATGGCCTCGATAATCGAAATCAGAATCGGCCTCAACAATCGGCCTCGACAATCAAAATCGACCTCAATAATCAACATATAAACAATGATGGGTCCATAGATGGACGGTCGATCAACCATAATATAAAGATTGGCCCACTGCCGTGGTTATATCAAATCTGATGGCACAGAGCCATCCATCTATGGCAAATGGGGCCCACTTATTTAGGTTAACCCACTTAGAGAATAGTGCAAATGGGCCTAACAAGGCATACGGGAAGGTCACAATGAGGACATCTAACCATCATTGCCCATCAACGTGGACATCTAACCAATATTGCTCCCAAGGAGTGGCCTACATAAGGGATTCATACACATCATAACGGCCACACATACATCACATTGGGCCTCATTCATGGGCCTCTCATATATCATGTTGGGCTTCATAGAAAGGGCTCGAACATATCACAATGAGCCACGCCCATGGCCCTCAGATACATCTCAATGGGTCACGCCCATGGACCTCAGATATATCACAATGGGCCACGTCCTATGAGCCTCCAAGCTATCGTAATGGGCCTCATCAAATGGGCTGTAAATGCATCACCATGGGCCTCATACGTGGGCCTTATATACAACAAGTGGGTCGCACTGCTTGGGACTCATATGCATCAAATGGGCCACATATCTAGGCCTCGAATACATCATATGGGCCACGCTACATATATATATATATATACATCATGCGTGGCCCACCGTCCAGCCATCTGGATAGCGTGGACCAAGGCACATACATCATGGTGTGGTCCCACGTCCCTTGCTGGACGTGTGGGTGCCACACATGCAGAGGGTGGGTCCCATGCCCCAGGATGGACGGCGTGGAATATAAAACATATATCAATGTGAGCTTCC
Organism: Magnolia kwangsiensis; assembly: GCA_037074715.1. NCBI lineage: Eukaryota > Viridiplantae > Streptophyta > Magnoliopsida > Magnoliales > Magnoliaceae > Magnolia > Magnolia kwangsiensis. The sequence goes on along the minus strand of CM073580.1, from coordinate 78,790,639 downwards.
ACCATCCAGCTCTCTGAACGGTGTGGATAATCCCATACATTAAGGTGGGTCCCATGTGGGGCCCACCAACTATAACATTTAATATATATTATATTATATTATACATATATATTATATAATATATAATACTACATATAGTCCAGTGTCCAGATGGATGGTGTAGACAATTGATATACATTACCACAGGGCTCACCGTCCAGAGATCTAGACGGTGTGGACGATGTGAATGACATGAACACCACGGTGGGTCCACGTAGTGTGGCTCACCCGTTCTGGAGAAAGCTGATATTCATGACCTCCCTTCGGTCAGGCCTGTCCAAAACGGACAAGCAGATGAACCTACCCGCTGGACAGACATCATGGATAAATTCATCATCAGGGTGGGCATTGGCCCTGGACGACGTGGATGCAAGTACATCAGGTGGGTCATACATCATCAAGAGAGAGAGAGATAGGCGATGACGGACTGGGCCCCTCTTTGATACAAAGAATACATCAAGGTGGGTCCCACTACATGTAGGTCCTTAAATCACAAAACTAAAATAAAATAAAATGACAAAGATGTAGATCCAAGATCACCGACCATCTTCTTCTTACTACCATGGCTTCTCGACTTCTTCTTTAATGGAAGATGTTGAAATTTTGATGGTTGAGATGGGAGATGAGAAGGTAGGAAGTGGGCCACACTAGAACTTTTCCATGAGAGCTTGGGAGGTTCATACATAGGATCTTGGGGTTGCTTGGAAGAGAAGGGAGAAATAAGAGAGGGAGGAGATGGGATGGAGTGATGGAGTGATGGGGAGTGAGTGATGAGTGATGGGTATGTACTTGATATGTATAGGTGTGTAAGAGAGAGAGTTGACTTTGGGGTTGTTCTTGTACTTGACATGAATTGATTGATGTGCACTTGTGATGGAACCCATTTTTTATGTATGTATTGTATTCTTGGAGGGCCCATAGTGGCGAGGTCCCTCCATTACCATCCGATCTCTCATTTTTCTCTTTCTCTCTCTCTTTTCTATTTTTTTTTGTATGGTAATGATGATGATGAGGTGTGTGGCCCACCATGATATTTATATCCATGCCATATACCGGTGGACCCCATCTATGTGGGACACACCATGATGTTTATATGTCCTCCCAATCGTCCATCTACGACGTGGGCCACCCCACACGTGCGGGTGGGGCCCTCCTTGTTGTATTTATTCTACCCCACTCCGTTCATCCATCCAAAATGGTGTGACCCACCATGATTTACGTATTTTATTGACATCATCCATCTGTTTTATCAAGGTCATCCAGTGGGCCTAAATGATGAGAGAACACAAATATCAGACTTATCCAAAACATGTGGGCCACGTCCATGTGGGACCCACCTTGATGGAATATATTCATACCGTCCATCTAGCGTCCCTGGATGCTAGACATGATGTAGTGAAGAGTGGACTGTCGGTGGGGGTGGCTAATAGTGAAGTGTAAACTGACGGTGGAGTGTACTATCCACATAGCACTTGTTTTTTTTAATATATATATATATATAATATAATATAATATAATAATATATATTATATATAAATCATGTGAGGTGGCCCGTGTGTGGGGCTACACATGATGTATGTAACTGTCCAGGCCATCCAGGGCTTGGACGTGATATAATATAAATATATTATATTATATAATATATATATATATATACATGATGGTGGGTCCTGCGTGGGACCCACCTCTACCTTACCCATGCATGTCGTCCATCCATTGAATGGGCCACCAATAACAGATGTGATGCCATCCATCCATTTTTCAGTTGAGCCGTACATGTGTTGGACAGCCAGTAGTAGGGCACTGCCCCTCTTAACGTCAGCCCCTTCAAGCCGTTCAAATGGTGGTACCCACTACCTCTTGATGCCAGCAAGCTCTGTGGGTCCCACGAGATATCCAGGCTGTTTAGCTGGTGGGACCCACTACATATTAACATCAACAAGTTCTGTGGGTCCCACATGTAGTTATGTTTTATCCAAACCGTCCATCCATTAACAAGCTCGTTTGAAGGCACGAAACTAACTAAAGCAGACTCAATCTCTGGTGGGCCACTACATGGATACCACCATGATTTATTATTTCATCCACACCATCCAAATTATACTGGATGGTGCTGGACAACATTTGGACGTGTTGTCCAATGTTTGGATGATGCGGATTTACATGGGAATATTTGGAGGGTGTTGATCTACCTGGACATTGTTGGGTAGTGTTGATCATCATTAATGGGCCATGTAGTCCCATGGTATGATAGTGTACAGTGATACAGATTTTACAGCTACAACTATTGATATGATTTTTGGTGTATTCCAAGCCCACTTGGGGTCCATCGGTGCGGCCCATCCTTGGGGCCCATCATGGCATATTTTTAGCCTATGGGATGGGACCACCCATTGCATATTTGGAACCCATAAAATGAGGCCCATCATGATGTATTTTGGCCCATGGGCGGGGCCCACCTATTTGTATTATTAAGCCCATGTAATGAGGCCCACTTGATATATGAGGCCTAGTATTAAGGCCCGTGTGATGAGGCCCATATGATATATTTGAGGCCCAAGTGCAAGGCCCACCTGTTGTGTATTCAAGGCCCGATGTAATGTATGTTGGTCCATATGATGAGGCTGATGTGATGTAAATGAGGCCCATCGTGATTATATGTGGGACCATGGGCCCACTATATGTTTAGCCCTATGTAAGCCATTCTTAGGGAGCAATGTTGGTTAGATGTCCACATTGATGGACAATGATGGTTGAATGTCCACATTGTGATCTTCCCTTAGTCCTTATTAGGCCCATTCTCATAATTCTCTTGTGGGTTAACCCAAATAAGTGGGCCCCATTTGCATAGACGGATGGTTTCGCGCAATCAAATTTGATATAACCACGGCCAAGGGCCGATCTTTATATTATGGTTGATCGGTTGTTCATCTATGGATCCCTCCTTATTTATATGTCGATTGTTGAGGCTAATTCTGATTGTCGAGGCCTATTGTCGAGGTTGATTTGATTCCAATTATCGAGGCTGATTTCTATTCCGATTATCGAGGCTGATTATCGAGGCCGATTCCGATTGTCGATACGAATTATGATTATCGAGGCCGATTCCGATTGTTTAGGCCGATTCCGATGGTCGAGGCTGATTCCGATTGTTTAGGCCGATTCCGATGGTCGAGGCCGATTCCGATGGTCGAGGCCGATTTCAATTGTCGAAGCTAATTCTGATTGTCGAGGCTGATTTCGATTGTCGAGGCCGATTTCGATTATAAAAGCCGATTGCCAAGGCCAATTTCGATTGTTAAGGCCGATCTTAATTGTCGAGGCTGATTCCAAATGTCAAGGCAGACCACTGAGGCCGATTTCTATTGTTAAGGTCAATTATCGAGGCCCATATGATGTATATGCGGCCTGCAGTTGAGGCCCATTGTGATGTGTATTCAGCCTATGTTTGAGGCCCAATGTGATGTACATGCGTCCCGTGTTTGAGGCCCAATGTGATGTATGTGTGACCCATATTTGAGGTTCATTGTGATGTGTATTCATCCCATGTTTAAGGCCTAATGTGCTGAATATGAGGTCTATGTGATGAGGCCCATTGTGATGCATTTGAGGGCCAAGCGATGGAGCCTATTATGATGTACATTAGGTCTATATGAGAGGCCCATCATGATGTGTATTAAGCTCTTGAGCGAGGCCCATGGTGTTGTATATTAGGCTCTTATGTGAGGCCATGAGTCCACTATATGTTAGGCTCTATGTGGGCCATTCCTTAGGGGCAATGTTGGTTAAATGTCCACATTGTTGAGGCCGATTGTTGATACCGGTTATTGATACTGATTATGAGTATGTGATAGCATAGCATCATGATACATGCCCATACGCATCATCTGCATGTTTGTTATGAGATGTGTTGACCATTACTTATGTCATTGAGCAGGTTGTTATGAGACTCCTTAATAGGCGGAAGTTATCTCACATGAGTGCATGGTATACGCAGGATTGATGCATGACTGGATTATGTGACTCATGTATCTTTCATTGTGATTACTGTACGCCCTAGCGACATCAAGGCCGTAGCCTTGACAGACATATCATGGATGATAGGACACCAAAAATATGTTATTAGCATCGAGCTACCATAGATGGCCTTGGGTGAAAACTCCTAAACCCTCTTGGTACCAAAGGACACCCCAACGTCGAGATCGAGTGGATATATATGAGCGCATGAAGGCCGTATACCAGTAGGTCACGTCTCCCACTGTGTCGTGGTCGGTTGGGAGGGTGTGTGGCCTTACTCACCTAAGGGAGCATTAAGTAATGCTAGGTTGAGTCTAACCAGCTTGTAAATGGGTCCGCTATCGATGAGCCAGGCCAATATTGGTAAGCAGATAGTAAGGTCTCTTCCACTTACCCAGTTGTGCGCTTGATGGGGCGGCAAGCTGGTGTGGAGTGTACTACACCCTGATGATGATCCCAAAGATGTACAGTACTGATATGTGGACTTATTAAGCAAAGTCGCATACTCATTCATTCATTCATTCATTATCCACTCAGGCTGGTGGTGCGCAACTATTTGTTACATGTACATTCGTAATTGTCAGGATTTCGGTTGGGACGCGCGACTAACATGAGATCAGGAGTTTACCACATTGAGTCAAACTATCCAAATTAAGTATGAGACTAGTTTGGATAGAAATCCGTTGTAATGGACCACATAGCCTGCGATACTACGTATATCATCCTGACTTCACACTCCAGCATGGTCATTCCATTCGCACCGCAAATCACATTACATCCATGACATATGACATTTTGGCTTGGTATATTTCTGCATTTATATGACCTAAATAAGGCTGACGATATTATTAGCTCTTCCAAATTCCATATTGTATTGCAACCTCGATATCTGATATTTGGTTCATTATGTTTTCACATTACATAGCCAATTTACAATACTTTCTCAGTATATGACATTGGCTTGATATGTCTTTTCATCACATATCCTGGATGAGGTTGATGATATTTTTATGGACTTGCAGTATTTCCTCTTACTTTGATATCGTATGATTCATGCCAGTAATTCTGATATTGTATGATTAAGGCATTGTATTAAACACTTGACACTTATCTTGAGCACACACTTACACCACCCTGCAAGCTTTCTATAAGCTTATGCATGATAGATACGTGCAGGTAACGATAGGATGTAGTCGAGCTGGGGCAGGAGCGTGCGGTAGAGCTTCTGGAGATTTTATTATATGCATATATTTCCTTTTCAGTATTGTACTTAAATGATTATATTAGTGGATATGTGGTGATGATGTTGTTCTTATGATTTGGGTATACTTATAGTTATGCTTCTTATGAGACAAATTCATGTTGAAAATCCTCCTTGTAGGATCCCATGATCGGAATCTGGCGTATAAGTGTTGGGAGCCAAGAATGGGGTACTACGGAGGCTGTCGGCACAGGATTCGGTGATTAAAATTCTTTTGAATCTGGTTTCTGAGTTTGGGGCGTGATAGCAGGGTAGCTATCAGCAGATATGTGATGTTATCTTTAGGTATTCCCAAGTTATGCCCTGATACCATCTTTTGTCATGCCTTAAACTCGAAAACCGGACTCTAAAAATTCTTAATCGCCGAATCATGTGCCGACAGCCTCTGTAGTACCCCATTCTTCACTTCCAACGTCCATACGCCAGATTCCGACCCTGAGATCATACAAGGAGGATTTTTTAATGTACATTTAACTCGTAATAAGCAGAACTACAAGTTTACCCAAATCGCAAAAGCAACATCATCATCATATATCCACTAATATAAACATTTGAATATAATGTTGAAAGGAAAATACATATATCGAAAATCAAAGCTCCAAAAGACCACTGCATGCTCCAAGCTTAATACTGCTACAACATATCATCACCTGCACGCATCTATTATGCATAAGCTTATAGAAAGCTTTGAGGGTGGTGTAAGTGTATGCACAAGGTAAGTGCCAAGTATTTAGATATCATGCATAATCATACAATAGCAGAAATACTGGCAAGATCATGAATCATACAATATCAGAGTAAGCAGAAATACTGACAAGTCCATAAGTCATACAATATTAGAGTATGTAATATAGATAAACTATACAAATGAGGAGTCATAAAGAGCCAAATATCATATGCCAAAGATACAATGCACTATACAATTCTTGATGAGTTTATGAATACTGACAACCGTATCTAGGCCATGAAGAAACATAGTAACCCAAAATGTTATATATCTATGGATGTAATGCAATATGTGATGTGAATAAAATGACCAGGCTGGAGTGTGAAGTCGAGATAATAGTACATAGTATCGCAGGCTACGGGGTCCATCACAAGGGACTTCTATCCAAACTAGTCTCATACCTAAATTTGGATAGTCAGACTCAATGTGGTAAACTTCTAATCTCAGGTTATTCGCGTGTCCCAACCGAAATCCTAGTCATTACGAAGGTATACATAACAAATAGTTGCACACCACTAGCCCAAGTGGATAGTGAATGAATGAATGAATGAGTATGCAACTCCTGCTCAATAAGTTCACATATCAGTACTGTACATCTCTGGGATCATGACCGGGGTCTACTACACTCCAAGTTATTACCACCCCAGCCGGCCGCCTAGCCCCGTGAGTGAAAAAGACTTCACTACCCGCCTGCCAGTAGTATACCAATGTCTACCCGGCTCATCGATAGTAGACTCATTTGGGAGCTGGTCAAACTCAGCCTAGCTTACAGCCCCCTCACTCGGGCGGATAAGGCCACACCCCCTCCCAACCAACCAAGACACAGTGGGAGACGGAGCCTACTGGTATTTGGCACTCGGGCGCTCATGTATCCACTCGGTCTAGACGTTGGGGCATCTCTTGGCCTCAGAGATTTAGAGACTTTCACCCATGGACATCCAAAGTACCCAGATGCTCGAACCAAACATTTTCAGTGTCCCATCTGGCCATTTATGACATGCCTGTGGAGGTCACAGCCCTGATGTCGCTAGGGCATACAGTAATCACAATCATACAATGCAAGATGCATGAGTCATGTAGTCTAATCATGTATCCATCCTTCGCATACCGTGCGCTCGTATGGGATAAATCCACCTATCAGGGAGTCCCATAAACCATCTGTACTATGACATATACAATGGTCAATCATATATTATAATAAACATGCAGATGATACGTATAGGCATGTATCATGATGTCATGTTGTCTCATACTCGTAATCGGTATTAAGAACCGATATAAAAAATTGGCCTCGACAATGTGTATATTTAACCAACACTGTCCCCTAAGGAATGGCCCACATAGAGCCTAACATATAGTGGACCCATAGCCTCATACAAGGGCCAAATATACAACACTATGGGCCTCACTCAAGAGCTTAATACACATACAATGGGCCTTTCACATGGGCTTAACATACATCAAAACGAGCTCCATCACCTGGCCCTCAAATGCATCATAATGGGCCTCATCACATGGGCCTCATATACGCCACATTGGGTCTTAAACACGGGCTGAATACACATCACAACGGGCCTCAAATATGGGCCGCATATACATCACATTGGGCCTCAAATACAGGCCAAATGCACATCATAGTGGGCCTCAAATACGGGCCGCATATACATCACATTGGGCCTCGACAATTGGAATCAGAATCGGCCTTGACGATTGGAATCCGAATCGGAATCACCCTCGACAATCGGAATCAGAATCGGCCTCAACAATCGGCCTCGACAATTGAAATCAAAATCAGCCTCAACAATCAGAATGGGAATCGACCTCAACAATGAGCCTCGATAATTGAAATCAGCCTCGATAATCAGAATCAGATTCGAATCAACCTTGATAATCAGCCTCAACAATCGAAATAGTAATCAAAATCAGCCTCAACAATCAGTCTCGATAATTAGAATCAGAATCGGAATCGGCGTCGACAATCGAAATTGGCCTCGATAATTAAAATTAGAATCAGAATTGGCCTCGACAATCAAAATTGGCCTCAATAATTGAAATCAGAATCGGCCTCAACAACCGACCTCGACAATCGGAATCGGCCTTAATAATTGGCATATAAACTAGGCGGGGTCCATAGACGGACGGCCAATCAACTTAATAAAAAGATCAGCCCACGGCCATGGTTATATCAAATTTGATGGCACGGAGCCATCCATCTATGACGAATGGGGCCCACTTATTTGGGTTAACCTACTTAGAGAATGGTGCGAATGGGCCTAACAAGTCATACGGAAAGGTCACAATGAGGACATCTAACCATCATTGCCTATCAACATGGACATGTAACCAACATTACTCCTGAGTGACCTACATAAGGGATGTATACACAACATAATAGCCACACATACATCACATTGGGCCTCATTCATGAGCCTCTCATATATCACGTTGGGCTTCATAGAAGGGCCTCGACCGTATCATAATGAACCACGCCCATGAGTCTCAGATACATCTCAATAGGTCACGCCCATGGGCCTTAGATATATCACAATGGGCCACATCCCATGGGCCTCCAAGCTATCACAATGAGCCTCATCAAATGGACCGTAAATACATCACCATGGGCCTCATACGTGAGCCTTATATATAACAAGTGGGCCGCACTACTTGGGCTTCATATGCATCAAATGGGTCATGTATTCGGGCCTCAAAGACATCCTATGGGCCATGTTACATGGGCCTAACAATACAAACAGGTGGGCCCTGCACATGGACCAAAATACATCATGATGGGCCCATGGATGGGCCATAGCAATGGGCCTCAAGTGGGCCTAGACCACACCAAAAATCATTTCAATAGTTGTAGGTGTAACATGTGTACCACTGTACACTATCATTCTATGGGGCACATGGCCACTAATGATGATCAGCACTACCAAACATTTCTACGTAAATCAGCACTATCCAAACATTGGATAGCACCATCCAAACATTGTCCAGCACCGTCCAACATAATCTAGATGGTGTGGATGAAATAAATACATTATGGTGGGGTGTCATCAGATGGATGGTTAGATAAAACACATGCTCTAAGGTGGGGCCCACCTTATGAACGGTATAGATGAAACATATACATCACGAGGGGCCCCACATAGCAGAAACGGATGGACAGCATGGGAAATATATATGTATATATATATATATACACACATCATGCGTGGCTCACCGTCCAACCATATGGACGGTGTAGACTAAGGCACATACATCACTGTGTGGTCCCACGTCCCTTGCTGGACGTGTGGGTGCCACACGTGCAGAGGGTGGGTCCCACGCCCCAGGATGGACAGCGTGGAATATAAAACATACATCGATGTGAGCTTCCACCGTCCAACTCTTTGGACTGTGGGGATAATCCCATACATCAAGGTGGGTCCCACGTGGGGCTCACTAGCTATAACATTTAATATATATTATATTATATTATATTATATTATACATATATATATATATTATATTATATTATATAATAATACAAATAGTCCAGTGTCCAGATGGACGGTCTGGACAGTTGATATACATTACCAGGGGGCCCACCATCAAGAGATCTGGACGGTGTGGATGGTGTGAATGACATGAACACCACAGTGGGTCCACGTGGTGTGGCCCACCCATTCTGGATAAAGCTGATATTCATGACCTCCCTTTGGTCGGGCCTGTCCAAAACGGACAAGCAAATGAACCTGCCCGCTGGACAGACAACGTGGATAAATTCATCATCAGGGTGGGCCGCTGGCCCTAGATGGTGTGGTTGCAAGTACATTAGGTTGGCCATACATCATTAAGAGAGAGAGAGAGAGATCGGCGGTGATGGAGGGGCCCCACCACTATGGCCCCTCTTTGATATAAAGAATACATCAAGGTGGGTCCCACTATATGTGGGCCCTTAAATCACAAAACTAAAATAAAATAAAATGACAAAGATGTAGATCCAAGATCACCCACCATCTTCTTCTTGCTCCTTTGGTTCCTTGGCTTCTCGGTATCTTCTTTAATGGAAGATGATGAAATTTTGATGGTTGAGATGGGAGATGAGAGGGTAGGAAGTGGGCCACACTAGAGCTTCTTCATGAGAGCTTGGGAGGTTCATACATAGGAGCTTAGGGTTGCTTAGAAGAGATGGGATAAATAAGAGAGAGAGAAGATGGGATGGAGTGATGGGGAGTGAGTGATGGGTGATGGGTATGTACTTGACATGTAAGAGAGAGTTAACTTTGGGGTTGCTCTTGTACTTGACATGAGGTGATTGATGTGCACTTGATTGATGGGACATGTTGTAGAGATCCTCTTGAGATTATGAATGCGCGGCGTTTTCCTCGAACTGAATGCAAGCCCACATCTCCTGGCCTGGGTATCGCCTCAACACCCAGACACGGCATCGAAACTGTGGCGATGGCGCGGTCGCTAGGGTACAAGTTTTAGGTTGAGTCAACTCAAGTTGACAACGTGTGACTCAGGGTCGTGCGCAAATGCCGGTTACAAGTCGTAGGTTGCCAAAATTTGACTGGGAGGACCGCGGGAGCTTACGGAATGGTACGGGCTAGGATACAGGCCTTACACTCATCCTACGCATTCCTGTATCCCACCTTGATGTTGACATAGGATCTAGCATGTGGGGCCACTAAGGATTCTTTATTTAAGACCACTCATTGTGCCATGTTGGTTTGGATATGGGTCGTCACATAGTAAATACTCTGTTTATAATATAACAAGCGAAGAAAATAGCTTCTCTTAGAAGATAAAATGAAAACAAGAATTTTTTTTTAAAAAAAACATAGTATTTACCATGCTAATCAAGATTCTATTTTTACATTATATTATTCCATTTTTCTTAGATGAATACATAGCAATAAATTTGTGAATAATTTCATTAGTTTCACAGAATTATAAAAATCATTTGAAATGTATTCACCACATCAATCATTTCTTACGATCTTGATTTTTCTGCTCAACTGACTTTTCACTTTACTTTTGAAAAGTATGAATTTAGACAATGCTTTATTCTTTAGTCTTAATAGATATACATATGCATATATGGAATTATCCTCAATGAAAGTAATAAAGTATTCCTTATGTTAGTAAGATATTCTTTAAGATCGCATATGTTAGAATGAATTAGTTCCAGTAACTCAGAATTCCTTTATACACTAGTAAATAGTTTTCTGGTCACTTTGAACCATAAAAAAGATTCACATTTCTCAAATTCGTTATTTTCTAAAGTGAAAATTATTCAACAAGCAGTCATGTTTTTAATGGATTTTACATTCTGTGGACACTAGATCCTGGGCGGATCGTGCTCACGCGACAACAATATTTTGGAGGTTTTTATGGGTAATTTGATTCCACAGTCCGATAGATCTTGCAAAAATGTTAGGATAGAGAATATGAGAATTCTCCGCCCTTAAATGACTCTTTGATCTATGACTGAGATTAGTAAGGGACTAAAATTACAAAGAGGGAAGGTGTAATGCACCCCCTCTACCCATATAAATGTATGGTATCTACTTTACAAGATCTCTTGAACTTTCGACGATTGGGTTAGTACATACGCACTGATATATGTATTTTTTGTAGAATATTATATTTAATGCAATATCGTTGCCAAGAAGTGTCTTGGGTTAGATAAATTTTCCCTAACTCACTTATCGAATGGAATAGCTAGTCGACCCAAGTTTTTGATGGGCAGGATCTGAGGAACTCAATAAGCCTCAGAGCATACACTCGAGTTGACTAAGTGAGAATGCTATGGATGAAATAAGCAAGGGGATTGAGAAGGGAAAAGATGTTGCACAATGTGAATGCTGGGATTTAATGTTGGGACCTTTTCTTTTTTTTACACACCCCACACACTCACGCTAGTCGAATTTTACCACCTATGGGTACTCGAACCCTTGATCAGGAGTTGAAACTCCTGAGAGTCTACCACCCGGGTAAGAGCAAGGACCCATTTAATGTTAGGACCTAAACATTGCATATTTATCTCTTCAATTATATTAGCTTTCCTAGCATTTAAGTGTTAATCTGATATAATTATGTATGTTTTCATCATGCAAGGTGATTTGAAAACTTAAGATGAATATGTGCTTTAAAAGGATGGATTGAGCGCTTAAAAGGAGATAATGAAGAATTGGATCTATGAAAGTTAAGATTGAAGAATTCAAGAGCCTAAGATCCAAAGAAACTAAGGAAGGAAGAAAATCAAGGAATTAGAGTGCAGAAAATTGGAAGTGTCGAAATTAATAATTCGATTCCAACGATGAAAACTTTGATGGCAACAAAGCAAGTGTCGATGCAATCGAAGCCATTTCGATCCCATCACAAAAATCATGAAAATTTTAATTTTGTTGCTAGTATATTTGAGCATTCTTCGATGCCATTGAGGACATATTCAATGTCATTTAAGCCAATTGTTCAATCCCATGGAATGAGGTTCGATGGCATCGAGAAAGTACGCAATTTTGAAAGTTTGTTGCTGGAAAGTTTCCTAATTTCACTCTGACTCTTCGATGGGAGCTCGATGCTATCAAAGGTACCATTGAAGCCGCGATAGCTACGTAAATTCAAAGTCGATTTGTGATTTTTCTGAAGCGGTGCAAAAGTTGGAGTTCTAAAATTATAAATTGGAGTCCCTAGGATGTTCCAAATAATCTTTTAGGGTTTGGATAGGGAGAGAAGACTTAGGTGGAGTGCCGACAATGTTCTTTCGCTTCAATTTCTTCATGGGTTTCAGTGGATCTTTTTATTTTTTCTACTAAGATGTTAGTCTTGTTAAGATATTCTCTTAGCTAAGGCTAAAGGATGAAGCTTGTAGTTAATTTCAGTATTTAGTTTATTTGATTCAATTACATTATTTGGAATGATGATATTTGATTGATTTGAATTGGATTTACTTATAAGTTTTTGAAAAGGATTCAATCTGTATAATTGATTGATCTAGTGTCACCTCCGGGTGCATTGGATGCTTTTGATTACCTACAATTGAGATCTGAATACTTCATGAAAGAATTAATCAACTGAAATCATATTTTTCTTGATGTTTATGAATGGTTTAACTGAATTATCTTCCGATTAGATATGATAGGACTTCGATTCAAATTGAGTTATCCATTGAATCATTAAATCGAATATTGAGAATGCTATAAGTGGATTCCTGGATCCTTAGTTTTTTATCTTTATTTGTTTTAAACTCTTTTTCTTAAATTTCTTGATTTAAAATCTAGACAACAATTGACCTAGATTAGTTCTAGTTTGTGTTCCTTATTCCGTGTGGATTCGAACTCAGTCTTACCAAGTTATTACTACATCACGGCCCTGCACTTGGGGTTATAAATATTTGACGAAGCTAATTTAGAGTTGGATGGTAGGTTTGGACAATTGTGTCACAAGAATTAAGCTAAACGACTAAGATTAGGGCGTTGTTGGCTCAGGAAGCTATAGATTAGGCTAGGCTATGCTTGACATGGGCTGGACTCTCTCCTATGGCTTTCCCCTCTCCTTGGTGGAGGGATGGAATGGCTAAGTTAAGGGACTTAAGGATGATGAAGGGATTTCTAAGGGTCTGTTTGGCCAGGCGGATTAAGAGGGATTAGGAGGGATGGGATGGTAAAATCCCAGGATATGCTAAACGAGCCAAACAAACCTGATGAACTTGTCCCGGGATTTAGCAAACCCATGGATTTTAAACCAATCCACTGACATCACCATCATTACCTTAAAATCCATCCCATCCCTCCTAATCCCGTTCAATCATGCCTGGGTTGTGTTTGGTTGGACAAATTGGAAGGCATTGGAAGGTAAAATCGTAGGATATGCTGAGCGTGCCAAATAGACTCGATGAACTTGTCCCGATATATAACAATCTTATGGATCTTAAACCAATCCATTGACACCACCATCATTACCTTAAAATCCATCTCATCCCTCCTAATCCCATGGGATCCGTCTAGCCAAACAGGCCCTAACTGGGTAAGGATTTACTGGATGATGCTTGGTTTTTGGATTGAAGGGGTTCTCATTTTTTTATATGACTGAAATGTAAAGGGGAGGGGGCTATTTATAGCCTTCCTACCTAGTTTTCTTGTAATTCTTGTAGAGTTTAGGGTTAAAGAGGGGTTGGATGGTTGGGATTTGAAATTTTCACATTGCAAGATCTCAACAATTGGATTGGATAGCATGGGCCATAACTTGGAGTGTAAGAGATGGGCATAGGAGTTCATTCACTAGGGCATACAGATGAGGGTGAAATGGGGAGAAAAGGCACACGTATTGTGTTCCCTAATGAAGCGGCGAGCCTGCCACATGGTAAGAGGCACACAGTGTGCCACACAGGCCACACAAAACTCCCTGCTTTGGTAGGTAAGCTCCCTTAAGTGTGTGGAGGGCTCTGTCTCTGTTGGTGTCAGTTATAGTACCTCTGGGATATCGAATGGGCCCTTGGTTGGGCTTAGACCTTGGGTTAGTTTTGGGTTTGTTTTAACAAGGTGAGTTAGCTGGGGTAGGCTGACTAGGTAAGTTGACTAGATGAGTTAACTCAACGGGTTGACTTGGTGAGTTGACTAATTTGGACTAGGTTTTAGGGTTTCGACTAAGTTTAAGGTTTGGATTAGGTTTTTCATCTAACTCGATTAGCTTGTCGATTCAGGGTGAGGCGTCTACACATTCACATGAACTAATCTACCATGTCATAAAGAGACATTGTACACTATATAAAAAAGAAAAGCTTTATTCATTTCAATATTTATCTTAAACATGCCATATTCATGATCTATATAGTCCTTTCTAACAAACAATTCATTCTTAGTAATAACAATTTAGTCTGACTCATAACCTATTTCAAACCAACCATATTTAAAAGGTAGCTCAAGACCAAATTCTTATTCATGTCCGTTATGTGAAGAACATTTGCTAATGTTGTAGCCTTCCCTAAGGTGGGTATCAGCTCCACATTCCCATGTCTAACGACATCGCAGTGACTGTATCGTCCATTTTAAGTTTCCTAATGATTGTAACCTTTTCATAAGTTTTAAACCTGTGGCGATTAAAACACGTGTATTAGCACATATGTCTATCCACCACCTATTACATGGATCCATGTTTATTTTCATGATCACGACCACTATTTTAAGCTTCTCGATCATATTTTCTTGAGGAGCTAGTGTTTGGGTTAGTTGTTTCTTCTTACGATGGTAACACTCTCTAGCAAAATGATCGGATACACGAGTGCACATGCACATCCCTATATACATATCTATACACTTAGACTATCAACTATCTAGATTGCTTAGAATATTCATCCCGTTTGTAAATTCAAACCACATAATCATCAACATCTAAAAGTAGATTGTTTTTCATTAATTGAATTAAGGGTGTTATGTCCAATTTTAAACGTTCAATTCATCTGAATAGGCATGACCCTATGAATGATATAGATAACATTGAAATGTCATTTTAAATCCTTTGAGGAATTTCTTGATAGATATACTCTTCACATTCTAATGTTACGGGGCCCACTTAGCTTTAAATCTACCTCATTCCCAGGGTCATGTCCTAATAAGGTAAGGTAAACTAGATGGATGACCTATATGTCCCATAAAATGTCAAAAGTAGGTCCACATACCCATGTTGCATTGATACACACGTGTGTGTGTGTAAATAACCCGGTAAGCATTGATGAACACAAGATTGACCAGACCAAAAAATTGCAAGTCTTTGACTCTTCTTCTTCTTCTCTATGATATATATATATATATATATATATATATATATATATATATATATATATATATATATATATATATATATATATATATATATATATATATATATATATATATATATATATAAACAAGTCAATCAGTGTTGTTGACCGTAATGTTGACCAAACTAACAAATCGGGAGTCTTCGACTCTTCTTCTTCTTTCCTCCAAACTGAGTATGTCGTACCCACTGTTCGAACAACCCTTAGTGTAGGGCTACAATGTAGTAATAACTTGGTGAGACCGAGTTCGAATTCACATGGAATGGGGAACACAGCCTACAACTGAACTAAGTCCAATGGTTTGTCTAAGTTTTTAATTCAACAAACGAGTTAAGAGTAAAAATAATAAAAATAAAGCATTAAGGATCCAATGATCCACTTTTAATAATCACAATGCAAAATTCATTGATTCATTTTCTATAACTCAACTAAAATTGAATTACAATTCATTCTAATAAGAAGATCAAAGAGTTAAACCAATCTCAACTACCAACAAGGTATGATATTAATTGAACGATTCTCCTATGAAGCACTCAGACATCAATCGTAGGAAATTCAAGCATCTATTGTGCCCAGAGTCTACAATAGATTAAGGAATTTTATAGATTGATTCTTTCTCTAACCAAGCATTATAATTGTACTTTCAAGCATCTAATGTACTTGGAGTTGACAATGGATTAAAGATGAAACAACAAAAAAAATTTAAAAAAATTCAAACCAACTTCAATTAATTAATAATAATTCAAATCCAAAAGTATAAATCTATAAACTAAAATATGACAATAAACTATAAGCTCCACCCCTTAACCTTAGATAAGAGATTTACTAGTCATAGCTAACTCAAAAATAATATAAAAACTAAAGATCTACTAGAACCTGTGAAGAAATTGAAGTGAAAGAACGTTGTCGGTGCTCCACCTAAGCCTTCTCTCCTTCTGCAAACCCTAGAAGATGATTTATCACATCCTAGACTCGATAACCGGACTCACAAGGAACCCGATAGCCGATTTTGATTGCAACAGCCTCCATAGTACCCCATTCTCAACTCCTGAGGCAGGTTCCGATCCTAAGATCCCACAAGGAGGATTTTCATAATCGAATAATCATTTTCAATATGAGCATACCCAAGATCACAATAAGTAACATCTCAAAAATAACAAAGGGACACATCACAAAATCCACTTTAAATTTAAACTTTTACAAGTACAAGAGGTTCAAAAGGACATACATAAGATAATGAAAAAAAGAAGAAAAAGTCTGCAACATCGGAGTCCTCAAGCTCAACTCTAATACAAGCTCTGCCGCTACGATGCTTGCCTAAGATCTCCTGCACGCATCAATCATGCATAAGCTTATAGAAGCTTAGAGGGTGGTGAAGGTGTGTGATAATAGTGCACAGAAGAATAGTAGGAGATACAGGAAAAAATGATCATTGACAATGTCGCTAGCCTTACCGAGGCTTACCATAAATACAATGCAATGAGCACTGGGCGCTATACCAAGGCGATGCATGAAGAGACGTATACAGCCGATGCGAATGCAATGCAAAGTAATGTCAGTGCTCATATCCAATCCACATATCAAGTATATTTCCAATCATAAGGAAATCACCGGGGTCCAATACACTGCTGGATGATTGCTGCTCTATAGACCCACACAGTCAAATGAGAGTAAGAGACCTCACTACCTGTAACACCCTAAAAATCGGGGGTCGAGTATAACTCGGCTCCCTAGTTCCAAAACATCACTTATGCAATATTTTTAATGATGGATGTATGTTGTCTATATTAGTGCATAAAATATGAAGAAAATTAAGCCAAATCAGTAAAATATAATACAGGGACAGTTGTAATATGCAAGCGGAAGATTGAAATGAATCTATAAACCAGTACAAGTCCCCAAAATATGTATGCTCTGTCAGGTCAATAGTTACAAGTATTGTTTCAAAATATAAATGTCAAAATATGATAGTCCTCTATAAAGTATGAACCCTGAAGCCCCGATGATTCAGAACGGTCTAAGTGAACCCGCCTGAATACTGCATACATGAGAATGCCTCCTCGTCATCCTCAAACTCCGACTTTACCTCGCGGGTCGCATCAACATCTGCATCTAAGACAGAGACTGGTTGGTGTTTAAGTACTATCCCAAAACGTGAGAGTGAGTGATCAACTCAGTGGAACTATACAGCAAAGGTTAACATGTTATCAATTCAATCAATCAGTAATGATAAGGCAATATAATCAAACATCCCTAAGTACTCTGATTAATGCAGGAATGTATGAAGGAATAATGCAAGCCCTCTCCTGTACTCCCTTTGCGATCTTCATCTTATGATCGCGCATGTCAGTCACTTCCTCAGTACTCTACCTAACGTCAAACGGCACATGCAGTGTGGTGCATGTACATGATTACCGAGTTCTTATTAGTCCTTTTCATACAGCAGGATTGAGAAGCTAAGGTACCTCCCTTATATCAATTCTCAAACAATGATCCATTCTAGGGTCATCAGTCCTAGTAAATCTCATACGATGTTACGGTTCTAGGTCGTTGTACAAGGCTCGTCGCCAATCAATACAGGCCTAGTTATACCCTAGATGCTACAATAAGGCTCGTCACCTCAATGTAGTTTGAAGGTATGCTCGAGGTTACTACAAAGGGCTCGTCATCAAATTAGTATAGGCCGACAGCATGAATACAATGTCCCATACCACCATATTCGGCTCACGAGTCTAGGTTGCTCATAGGTCACTACGGGGAAGCTCGTCGCCCCAGCGTAGGCTGACAGCTCAACCACAGTATCCCATACCACCATGTCTGGCTCATGAGTCTTAGCGGATCGAGGTACCAAGGTTAATGGAATCTCACTAGTAAGTTTGGTACCCTAAATTCAAGTAGTAGCGTCCAAACATGGTGAACATACATTAGGTCAATTGGGTTAATTGACGAGCTCGACTAGGACGAGCACACATTGAGTTGATCGACATGAAGTGCATAAGCACTCTGTGTGGCCTAACCACTGCCGACATTCCAAGTACGGCTCGGATTCATCGAACACATCCTACATGGTGAAAATAACCTCAATCACCAGAACAAGGCTTATTATCGTTGCCTAGACTACGATATAGTCCCAACCGCGTGCATTCACAACAAATAAACATATGAGATAGGCAAGTAGTAATGAATACACAAGTCGAATTCTATAATCATGTGAGCATGCTATGGAATATAATTTAATCATGAATATACAGTACATGGAGGAAATCATACACACAGTTAAACATGAATCAACAAGTTATACGGTACATGGAGGAAATCATACACATAGTTAAGGTAGTTTGAATTCATATCTCAACTCCCCTATAAATCACACTTTATTAACTACTAACTCATTCAAACATTTTTACAAACACTTAGACTACACTTTTCAACATACATCACATATATTGGTTATATTACATATTTGGGCAAATCCCTTTGCTAAGAAGTTGTCACATATATAACAATCATGTACCTACGACAGTTAATCATGGCAATCACAAATTCAAATTTCAAATGTACACAAACATTTCAACGAACACATGAATTTTCCTATATACCATATAGATTGTATGTATACATAAAACAAAATAGATATCGCATTTGGCATGTGAAATAACACCCACGTCAGTAATAAATCATTAACTGACATTGAAAGCCTTGAAAACCATAACCTATGCGTATATAGTCCACACCTTATGCCGATAAACACGTAACGGATTTTATTTAAACATTTAGTCTTCGTCAACAGCAGATTAACAACCTATAGCATGAACTAGGTTAACTATTTCATAACTTACAACATCTAAAACCCTAAAAAAGATTAGGGTTAGGTTTTCTTACCTACGAACGTTGTTGGTATCACTAGTAGAACTACACGGGATTGGTATTTCAGCAGGTGGATTAGCAGGGAAGAATTCCAGGAATCTTCACCAACTTCTCTCTCACTTTTTCTCTCTTTACTCTCTTCTCTCTCCTAGGTTTTTCCCAAATTTTGTATGAAGTATATGAGAGGGGTTTTAAAGCCCTTATATAGGCCAAGAACTGATGGAAACAGCTCTAAGGCCACGGTATACTTAGGTTATAGCCAAATCGGGTCTGTTTCGATCCAACAGAGCATTTCTGAAGGTCCCTTTACTGAATGCGGTCGGACTTAAGATTTCTGATATTGGATCTTGATCAAGTTAAGTTTTCGGTCCAATCGAATTTATAAATCGACCGTGGCGGTCTAATTTCAGTTCAACGGTCACTGACACTCGATCAGGGCCACAAGCACATTGGCATGTGTGGGACATTTCTCCTGATCTAAGGGTGTATTTGGGTCAGATTCTGACGGTCAGAATGCTTATAATTGGCCCGCAAGTGACACGACTTAGATTACTTAAATTCGTATTTAATTTCTAAAAACCTTCACGTTTCTCACATACTTCGCTCCGGACTCAAGTAAATCGTCCCAGGACATCATCTGGACTTAATTTTTGAGGTGATCATCAAGTCCAACAAGACGGTTGTATTTATCTAAGTTCGTCACTATCGGACTTTTGATGTGCGGTCCGTGTCCAATACGAAATTTCAATGTGCTCCCGAGAGCAACCGGGTTTAGAGATTTATCCTTGATTTCAAGGTAATGTAGTGTTAATAATTCTACAAGTTTTGGGTCTTACAGATCTTATTTAAAGTAATTGGTGTTAATTTTTTAGGTAATCTAGTTTAGCGATAGTTAATTGTCGTTTAATTTCTAAAGGATTTAGTCTTAAGTGATTTCTACCTAAGGCGGTACTCAGATCTTTGTATTGTTTTTTTCAGGACGTTACACTACCCGCCTGTGAACAGCTAATTACCAGCAAGGCTTGACGATAGCGGACCCATTTACGAGCTAGTCAGACTCAGCCTAGCAATGCCTCCTTACATTAGGCGAGTAAGGCCACACCCCTACCCAACCGACTACATGACAGTGGGAGTCGCGGCCTAATAGTATAAGACCCTCGTGCGCTCATAGTTTTCACTTGGTCACAGCATTGGGGCAGATCCTTGGTACCATGATAATTTTAAAAATTTCACCCATGGACATCATATGCACCGATATGCTCAAATATATTTTCGGTGTCTATAAATACGGTCATCCATGAATATCCCTTTGGAGGCAAGGCCCTGATGAAGCAAGGGCGGTATCATCATGAAATGTGAAGCCAATGCATGAGTCACACATACAGATCATGCACTAGCTTCAGGCACTCAATATGCACAAGGGGAGAAACTTCATCCCTCTATGACCATTACACAATGCAATCAATCCACACAGATGATGCATATGGGTCACAATGATGTAAGTGCACTACTTGTAGAATATATTCCTCCTTCCCAAGGAGGGACAAGGTCTAAATATATAGACAAGTACTCTAAGGAGAAGGGAAGGCCTAATATTTTAGGATAGCCCACAACCTAAGAGAGTCATAAAGTCCCAAGGAGGAAATGGTCCTAACAAGGTCCAAGGTAGGCCTTCAACCACCTATAAGGGCCCTATGGGCCTACCTTAGGGCCACCAAGGAGGACATCCAACCTCAACTGGATCCCAAAAGGTAGCCAGCTAATTACACGCATGTAAAACAAGGCCCAAGGCCTAAACAATCTGGGCCCAGTGGGCCGTACACAAGGCCCAACACTTAGGCAACATGGTGGGCCCTCAAGAAAGGTTTAGGTCCAACCATAAAGGTCATGAGTCCACTCATTGTGGTGGGCCTAATGGGCAGCCCATTTTTCCAACCATACGGGCAATTCCATGTTTGAATCAAGTGAGTTGGGCCTCACATCTTGGCCAAAGTATGGGGTTAGTTTAATGGGCAACCAAGGGCCCAACTACTTGAGTACTTTGACCCATAAAACCCATCATAATAGTGTGTTATTTATAAGCCCAAGGGTCAGGGGTCCATCAAGAAAATTCTAGGACAATGGGCCAAGGAAACCCAACATATAACTATGAATATTATTCCAATAAAATTACAATTGAAGTAGACCTTAAGTATGCACTAATTAAATATAATTAAAAATAGGGAAAGATATGTATAATAATATCTCTAAATTTGGTGGGCAACGCCATGTTGCCCCAAAATATTCATTTACGGGCAGCAACTTTAGGCCTATTGCTGAAATTCCAGCCCACCCACTATCTGGACTTGTTGGAAATTCAATATTAATTAATTTATACATTTATTTTAGTCCTTGGTGACCTGTACATGTCACAGAAGACCCACCAAATGAAGGGACCATATTAGACACATAAATCAGGTGGGCCATGCTGCTGCACTGGACGTCCAGCAGCAGCCCAATGGGCTGGGCGTCCCATGGTGGGTGGTCCAAGGGGACTGGGTAAATAAGCCCAAAAATCATCCAAATGTGCCCCAAATAGATGCTACTAAAGGAGGGAATGATCACTCCCCCTATGGACCCCAAAAAGATGAACAGTGGGATATAAAATACATTAAGGTGGGCCCACAAAGTGGCCTGGACGGCCAACCAAGGCTGGACACCCCAGCCTAGGCGTCCTAGCCTGGTGGGCAACTCCAGGCCACACCACGAACGGTACAAGAGCTCGATAGCCCTGAAAATTTATAGGGTGGTCCTTCCATGGGTGGGTCACACCTTCACAAAATTACATAATTTTTAGATGATTATAAGTATTTTAATTAATTTAAAGAAAACAGACTGTCCAAAAAAATCTATTTGACCTGGACACCCTAGCCTAGTGGGCCAGTCCAGCCCTTAACACGGTGTGCACAAGGGTCCGTTGGCCCCAAAAATTGGTAGGTGGGTCATACTATGGGTGGGTCACCTCTTTGTAAATATTCATAATTTTTGAATTAGCAAAAGTATTTTAATTGATTCAAGGAATCCAAACTGTCTAGCAAATCTGCTAAGTGCAGAATTTTGATAGACCCTGATCTGGGCCTCCAATGCAGTGGATCAATGGCCTCAAACAATTTAGGAAAAATAGGTTTTACGTCCCCTCATATATGTACTACAAGGTGGGGTCCAGGGCTATGGCCCACCAGTGGAAAAATTATAGACCAAACCCATGCCAAACAATCAGCTACAACATAGATTTCTAGCAATATGGACAGCAACATATTGTTGTCCAAACTAGCCCAAAGTAAAAATAAAAGGAAAATAAATCATCATTTCCTCAAGGTGGGGTCCACCTAAATGGGTCACACAACTCTCAGACCCAAGCCCCTTCCAATATCATCCATAAAATCAAGCTTAAAGGCTATCTAAATCATGCCAACAACATGGGGCAACAAGGTGGGCCTGGGCATCCAACTACTTAGGCCTGGTTGCATGGCACATTAGGTGGGCCACACATGCATTAGATTTACTATAAAGAAAGGAAAGAAAAGATGGAGAAGAAGCACAATCTGGCCATGGGGTAGGGCCCCATCACTAATGGGCCCTTCCAAGAACAATCAAACACATGGATCTTCATAGATTTACAACTTGAGATCTTAAATCTATCACATGCATGATCTATATCTACAATAAATGGTTGGGATGTCATACCAACATGATCTTTAAGGTCTAGATGACCTTAATATGGAGTGTATCATTAAATACATCATGATGGGGTCCATGGAGAATGGCCCCATCATGGATCATAACATGCATGCAGGATGGGCCAAAGGGCCACATCCATGGAATCAAAAGGGATTCCCACTATGAATTGGTGGGTCCCATATGATCCAACTATAAATAAAAAATGAGATCAAAGAAAAGAAAGAAAATTAGCACAAAGAATAGTCACCCACTTAGAATTCATCTCTCAAACTCCTATACCATAAAGATCTTAGAGCAAGGGAGAGATTTTGATGGTTGAGATATATTTTCAAGGGTTGGATTGGAGGGATCTAAGAGCTTGGAGGGCTGGAGATTTTAGAATGTTGGAGAGGAAAGTTGCTAGCTATGGAGGGAAGAAATGAGAAGGTGAGAGAGATAAGGAGAGAGATAGAGAGAGAGAGAGAGAGAGAGAGAGATCATGATGGTTTTGTAAGAAAAACAATCATTGCCTAAGGGAAGAGTTTACAATGTTGTAAGTTAGGTTATGTCTCTTGGTAGTGTGTAAGATAGGTGGTGTTAGATATGAAACTTTTGTGTAGTGTAGATAGTGTACCTTAGAACTTGTGCCAAGGGTGGTCGTGGTCCACATACATTCCACCAAAGTGGGCCACATGATTGATGGTCAAACGATAAAATGTACACAACTTTAATCTACATATCGAATGGACGCAAAAGATGCGTCGTTGGAACCGCAACGACAATGCAAACAAGATAGCATAGGTCTCGGGCCAATCCGAGTCGGGTCAATGTGACCAGACTCAAGGATGACCGCAAACGCTATCCGAGGGTCATAGGTCACCGGGATTTGACCGGTAAGACCGCGAGACCAAGAGAAATGAAATGCATACCTACATTCATACATGCATGCACAAGAAATCTCGGGTTGGGTCTTACATGATTTGGGATGTCTTAGGGATCACCATTTATACTTTTGGAAATCCGACTTTCGCACCACCTCAAAAAAATCACAAATTAACTTTGAATTTAAGTAGTCGTGCACACCTTCGATGGTACCTTTAAAGGCATTGAACTCCCATAGAAGCTCTGTCGATGGCATCGAAGAATATGCCTAGCAAGTAACTTAGAAAATTCATGAATTTCTCGATGGTATCGAAGAATGTTCAATGGGATCGAAGTTGTCTTCGATGGCATTAAAGGGTCGTTTCTATAGTTTTCAGGATTTAATCTTTCTTGCTTTGAAATTTCAAAATATGATTTTTTTTTCCCTGAATTTTTAGGACTCATTTTTCTAACTTTCTTTACTTCGAGTCTTCAATTTCTTTCATTCCTCACTCGATTTCCCTGGATCTTTGGTACTTAAATTCTTCAATATTGTCCTCCACAGATCAAATCCTTCATTATCTTCTTTTGAGCTCTAAATCCATTCTTTTAATCACATATTCATCTTAGGCTTTCGAATCAGCTCACATGACGAAAATATATATAATTAAATCAAATTAACACATAAATTCTAGAAAAATTAATGTAATCGAAGGATTAAATATACAATATTTGAATCTCAATACCCACCATTTATATGGACCATACATTAAAGGATCGACTGTCAGATCCAAACTATTCATTAAAGGCGGACCCTGGGGAGGTTCTCAATGGTAGGCATTCTACATGTCTACCTCATTTTTTATCTCACCCTTGACTTGTTGTGGAAAACCTAATGGACATTTTATATTTCACATAAACATCATGGTGGACTCCGCATAACCTTCTTAACATTCTGGAATCTTGTTTGAGCGGGACTCCCTCTCCGACTTCTCATGAGCCTTTCAACTTCACCAAAACACATCCCCGCAAGTGATTTAGGATGTCCTATCTCTATATCTCCTTCACCATCTAATGGCACTCCTTCCTCCTAAATTTCTAATGTAGAGCAGGTCACGGACATTTTCATGTCCAAGATGGATCAGAGAAGGCTCGATCAGAGGCAGAAGTCATCAAGACTAATAGAACCTTAAAACAGGCATATCTCGCAAACCAGAATGAGTTACTCGACGTACCATTTATGATTTTAGGATAGGATGACCAACTTTAGCCAACCAACCTAGCTTAGCAGGGTTTTCCATGCCAGATTTGTGAGATTCCATCATATCGACGGCCGAATTCAATGTTTAGTTCTGTTATTACTATAAATAGTAAGTTTTAGTTTGATTATAACTCTTCATCCATTGGGCTTTAGGAGTTGTGTCCAACATGAAAAGTGCTTAGAATAATTAGGAGAATAACGTGGTTAAGCCACATAAGATACTCACTATAAAAGTAAATTTACTATTTATAGTAAGTTATGAATTTTATGGAGTTTTAGTCATAGTTTTCTTCTGATTTCTTTCATATTGCTTAATATCCCTATTTAAAGGGTTGTGAACTCGTTTATTTCAATCAATCAATTAAAATTTAAATTTATTAGAATTTATTTCTATTTTCATATTTTTTTCCTTATGGATTCGAGAAGTCTTTGTGAGTAGTCTAGAGAAGCTCCGTGGATTCGAAGTAGTTATCCTTGAGGAAGACGGTGATCGAACTCATCACGTTCATCCCTGCATCAATTAGTATGAAAGCGAGGATTCCCCTCAAGCCAATGGCAAACAACGAATGTATGAGCCAAAATCCTGTGGACGGTGATCGAGGGATTCGTGACCTTACGGAAAGAATGGAAGCTTTCCACTAGGAGAGCCAGTTGACCATGTAAGGGCTGCAGACAACCCTTGACCGTTTTGCATATGCGCTACTTCTGCCCCCGAGCCCTAGGCAGTGCTCTACTGCCTATAGTTGCTCCATCGCCCATGGTCGTTGTACAACATAACCCCAATTTCTATAGAGAACCATCAGATTAGTGTAAATCGCAGGCCACCACTTTGATCGTGAGGAAGCCGTTATATATGTCAAAGGTAGAAATAAATTTACAATGAGACAACATCTTTCGAACGAGGTGCACTGTAAGCTAAAAAGTATGTAATGTGATCATTGATGTCAGGAGCAGTGAGAATCTCATGTCGAAAATAATGATGAAAAAACTGTAACTGAAAACAGAAAAGCATCCATCTCTGTACACGATTGGATGGATCAAGGAGGTTAACAAAACAGAGGTAACCAAACAATGCACTGTCTCATTTTCAATTGAAAAAAATTATAAGGATCAAGTACTTTGTGATGTAGTCGACATGGAAGTTTGTCATATGTTACTTGGTCAACCATGGCAAAATAATATTGATGTTATTGCTACACATAGAGGTTAAGATAACATATTTAAATTTCTTGAAGATGGTAGAAAGATTGGCCTCCCCTCTATGGGAACGGAGAACCAACCCAAGACTTCTAAAGTTGAGGAATAGTCTCTCACAACTGAACATGTTTTTGTTAAACAATCTAAGGAAGTAGGAAATATATACGCATTAGTTGAAAAGAAAGAATACATAGAGCCCGCGAACATCCCAGGGGATTTGAAACCAGTGTTGCAAGAGTTCAAGGCGATTATGCTTGATGAACTCCCTAATAAATTACCTCCCATATGAGATATACAAAACCACATTAATCTTGTCTCAGGGACAAGTCTACCTAATTGTCCACGTTATCAGAAAAAATGTGAGATCTTGAAGGCTGAAGTGAAGAAACTGATTAATACTAGTCAAGGAAAACATGAGTACATGTATTGCTTCAGCTTAAGAGCCTAATGCGAAGTACAAAAAAAGGGCTAATAAACAACAACATCGGAAGTTATCTCAAAATCGTGAAATAAGTACCTTGAGTAACTCGAGTACGAGTTTTTTCCAAGCGAAGGGGTCTAATGTAGAATGTGTCACAGATACATTCCTAGCATGGTTGGACCAAAAGAAGGTGGACCATAAATTAATCATAACTTTTTGATCCGGGTATCGTTACGGCACACCAGACCAAGTATCATGAACCGAAGCAGCAAGAGAACCAGAGGACAAGTTCTTTTGAAGTGGAGGGGACTGATGTAGAGCAGGTCACGGACACTTTCATGTCCAAGATGGATCAGAGAAGGCCAGATCAAAGGCAGAAGTCATCAAGACTGTCAAAACCTGAAAACATGCATATCTCGCCAACCAGAATGAGTTACTCGACGTATCATATATGATTTTAAGGTAGGACAAACAACTTTAGCCAACCAACCTGGCATAGCCGAGTTTCCCACGCCAAGTTTGTGAGATTCCATCATATCAACGAGCGAATTCAATGTTTACTTCCATTTTTACTATAAATAGTAAGTTTTAGTTTGATTATAACTCTTCATTTGTTGGACTTTAAGAGTTGTGTCCAACATGAAAAGTTCTTAAAATAATTAGGAGAATAACGTGGTTAAGCCACATAGGACACTCACTATGAAAGTAAATTTACTATTTATAGTAAGTTACGAATTTTATGGAGTTTTAGTTATAGTTTGCTTCTGATTTCTCTCATATTGCTTGGTATCCCTATTTAAAGGGTTGTGAAGTCGTTTATTTCAATCAATCAATTAAAATTTTGAATTTATTAGAATTTATTTCTATTTTCTTATTTTTTTTCCTCGTGGATTCAAGAAGTCTCTGTGAGGAATCTAGAGAAGCTCCATGGATTCGGAGTAGTTGTCCTTAAGGAGGATGGTGATCGATCTCATCATGTTCATCCCTGCGTCAATTTCTGATGTTGAATAGCCAATCAAGACATTCCGCTATCCACCTTTTTTTCCAAGTTTTCAGTTGATTGAGTGTGCTGTAATAAAATAGTACAAATTCAAAATCGACTAACTGAATGCCCATGGAGCTTTGAACGAAGGTGTCTATAAGCTCATGGGACCCATCTGCACCGTCCATGAAGAGAAAAACTAGGAAAGACCCCTTGAAAAATAATGCCAATGACGCCCTTCTTAATTAAGATAACCCATCACACTAACTGTTGTAAATTTTGAGTTTTAATATATGTCGTTATCACACTGCAACTTTGACACTTGAGTATGGAGACCCTAATCTCGAGTTCCCAAGTGTGGACTTAATAAAATCGCACATGGGTGAAACCCCACATGTCCACATAGGTCGGTTAACATTTAAGCATGATCAATAATAAGAGTAACGCTCAATTAAACAGCGGGTATCAAAGATATAAGTAACCACACAAAAGAAATATCAGGCAAGAATACAAAATATACAATTGCAAATGGTGATCACCCAGTTGAGGATTATACAACCCACAATATATTCAACATGTGCAACATATACAACTGCTAAAAGGGAAGAAGCTAGAAATATATTGGGATGACCTAAGCGCACCATCATCTGGTCCTACTCCAGAGTTATCTACATATGTCAAATATAAGGAATCGAGCACCAACATACTAAAGAAATATCCCCAATATTTTTCTCGGGACATTTTAGTTATAAACAAGTTTGCTACAAATGTATATTTATAAGGGTACAACTCTTAAGCATGTTGTCTATCACGCACATATACTAAGCATGTTATACGCAAAACATATTAATTTAAAGAAAAATATAACACTCATTTTTTTAAATCTAGTTGATTAAATGCATGTACGACATGATATGCGTATGCATGTCCCATGAATATCAACAACTATAATAATTCTCATCAACACCATCATCCACAAGATATCTATTCTATTGTAATGTGGCTCATCACCAACAGATACAATGATATACATGATTAGCTGTCTTTATTAATATATATTCAAACAATAGATTACCAAAGCTAGGATGCTGCCATTATATTGCTAGTCGCTAATCAAATCACATGGCATGTAACAGCTTCTTACTAGTATCCCTTGATTCAATTTAGGGTTCATCATCCAAAAGTCTAATTTTATACAAGCAATCAATGGTAATAGTTCATACCTAAGGACAATCACAAATGAGGTAAAGGCTTGTTAGCCAGCACTAATCAATGCGAAAAGGGCTCGTCATCCAATTCTTATAATGGCATAGCAGCTCGTCACCAATATCATCAATCAACTAGCTAACCTAATATAATATGAATCATCACCAAAATTACCTCGCAACTATGTATCCTAATGTCATATGATAGGTCACTTCCATTGATGCTAAATGGTCACTACGGGAAGGCTCATCACCCTAGCATTGGGCAATGGATCGGACATGGTCAGTGTTGTCATGTGTAACCGCATTTGCGCATATGTATATGCAAATCACATATGCAATCATGACATAATCGATCATGGCACATATGCGATCGCATATGTGGCATATTGGCCATGGCATCTTCCATCTGAGTCCTCTTCCATCACTCCACCAAGGAGCGTAAGAGTGAGAGAGAGAAAGTCTAACCCTAGTCTAGCCTAGCCTAGTCATAACTTGAATCTCCAGAATTATCTAAGTCCTAATCCAAGCCACTCGATCTAGTCTTATAATGTTACTGTTCATCCAACCATTTAAGCTTCGATCAATTTCATTGATTCTAAGCATTAACATTGTGCACACTTATTCCATTCTTAACTCCGTTGCTCCTCATATACATTATCATTACATTGCATTTAATCATTTTCTTGTATCTAACTGGAAAGCGTATACTCTGTGGCTTACTGACATAATCAGAGCTGACCCACTAGCAACCTTAGCCAGTTAGCCGTCGTTTTGTCATATACATCACATTCCATCATTTCCTCATATCTAACTGGCAGACATATACTTTGTGGCTTGCCAATACAATCGGATCTTGCCCACTAACAACCTTAGCCAGTTAGCTGTCATTTTATCATAAGCATCAATATAGCATTAAGCATCCAATACATCATATTTCTGCATATTTTGCACTTTACATGTGGTCAGTTCGAACTTATGCTCTACGACTTGCTAATATAATTGGATCTTGCCCATAAAAAATTCAGTCCAATTACTCATCATCATCATCGCATCACATCACATCTCTTGGATGCGAGAACTAATCTTATTCCTCATAAATTAGTCAGATGTTGTGAAGTACAGACCGTTCATCTGTACAAGCAAAGTTGTTGCCTAACAATTTCCATCTCTGTAACCATGGTCCCTTACACAGAATTTTTGGAATGCAAATGCAAGAGTTATCTTAGGATCAAGGATCCTCGATTCCCAATCTTAAGGTCTAATCAGCTGTAGAATTGAAATAATTGGTTAGTGGCAACTCTGGTCTAATATAACACACCCTCTTAACCCTAAACGAAAGCTCTTAAGTGAGGAAACCCATGGAAAAGCGAGCCGATCCCCCACCTTGAGAAATTCTCTAGGGTATAGATAACCAACTCAAGGTGAGTCATCTACTTAAGTGATTTGCAGAGCTCAATCCATCACAACAACAATTCAAATCATCAAATACATAATCACAAGCATAATGTAAGTTAGTGCCATGTCAGGATAAGTCGATTGAATACACATACAAATCCATACAATATGATTTATATCAATATAACCTGATCTGTATTAACTAATTCACCACAATCATAATTTCAATCATCAAGTATATAATCTTAAGCATAAAACAATTTAATATCACATCGTGGTAAGTCAATAAAATATATGTACAAATTAATACAGTCCAACCTACATCAACGCAACTCAACAAGCGACATAGAAGAGTGCTAATATTAGGAATTTTATGTCATTCGAGTATTTCATCAAACATGTTATCAACTATCCATAGATAATCATAAGGATGCGTTAATAAAGCAACTTTAGCATTACACATACAACACATTCAATTACCTAATATGCCAAGAAAAAGCTTAAGGATAGATCTTCACCTCAGGGTCGAAAGCCCTCAACTTGTATACGTCCCTAGCATTAAAATTTTGAGAAAAATGCTCCAAACCTAAATTAAAAGTACAAGCCTACCATTAATGACTTGGATTTAATCCTAATTAAACACTTAGTAATGGTTTAGGGCTTACCTAGCTCGATTAGAATGGTTCCCCAACCTAACTTAACAAATTGGGGCTTGAAATCAACGTGCAACTAAAGCCCTAATGGAGTCACGACCAAACATGGCTCCCACAAGAGCATGAACCATGTCAAACTGATGAAAATAGGTCTAAGACCTTGTATACACAAAAACCTAATATTAGGGTTCTAAAAATAGAGGAATATAAAGGGTTTTCCGACCCTAATAGCTTCAAGACACAAAGAAGTTTAGGAAAATCCCTAATAAAGGGTTAAGAACTTACCTAGAGAAAGGAAGGCAAATCCAGTGGGAAATCGACGTGGATCGCAATGCATGGCCCCCAAATGTGAGAGGAACCACCAACTTGGAGTTGGGGTTTTGGATTTCGAAAGGGAATTAAGGAATCAGAGAGTTTGGGAGGATTTGGAGGGTTTTGGGAGATAAGGTTTTGTTTTGGGAGAGAAAAAAGAGTTTTTATGAGTGAAATGAGCCCTAGGTGGTATTTTTAACACCCCGTACATGCGCGCGCACACACACACGCACACACGCATGCACACTAATCAGGCTAGGCATGGTGGACCATGCCCGCGACTCCATATCTTAAAAACCAAATCGGATAGGCATGGTCAACCGTGCAATTTCAAGGTCAACTGTGAACCTCTAGATTATTCATGGTCGACCATGCAACCTTCGCGGTCAACATGGACCTAGTTTTTGCATTTTTTGGGAATTTTGATTTCCCACTACTCGAACACCCCACTCCATGCTTCTCTAACTTCGATTTACTCTTTAAAGTCGTCCATTGGGTGGTTGCGGTTGAATTGTAACTCATGAACTCAATCACATTGACCAAGGTGGTCCTAATGTTCGAACTTCTATGTTCAAGTTGCACAAAACCATGAATTTGACCCCTAAGGTTCGATGTTTAGGTTTTAAGTTTCAAAATGTAATGTACTGGGGAATTTGGTCCTAGGGTTCATTGTCCCTAATTTCACAATTCTAACTATGTCAGTGTGCAGTTTACGATAAGTCACCAACCACTTTTGGTCGACCAGACCTTAAACTGTGAATCGACCCTAACTTTCTATCCGGAATGAATTACGGGATGCACAACATATGAATTCATGGTAGAACAAGCCTTTTGGGGGCAAACAACAACCATAAACTTGTCACAGCTCTCCATTTCACAAGAAAATGACTCCTTCCTATTTAAAATTCCTATTTTGTGAAAAAATAATAATACTATTTTTGGTAAGTTTTATACCAGACATATCTTCTTCATCTTAGAGTTTTAGTATTTGATATCTTCTTAAGATTTGTTTCTAGTCATACTAGGAATCATCTTGCATGATTAATTTATGACTTTTATTTTTAGTAAGTTCTATTATTTTAGGCCAATTTTAGTTCATTACCCCTAGGACTCTTAAGTAGGGTTATGTTTTACTATTTAAAAACTTGAAAGCTTGTTTTAGGGACAGATTTTATTAAAGTATTTCTAGTGAAAATTTTCTTGAGGATTCTTTTTGGAACCCGAGTTGGCGAAAATCTAGGGCGTTATAGCTGTACATCCTATGGACCACCTAATCACTATCCTATAATCCAAATCCATCCAACTTATAGAAACAATAACCAAACTCTTCCATCATCATGAATACGACGTAAGGTCCCTTATGCAACACTGACTCCGAAATTGAGTTACGAGTCTTCTAGCTATTGTTTTAAAAAACCCTTTGCGCATGCTATCTCCAAAAAAAGGAAAGTATATCTAGAGAGTCAAAGAAATATCAGAGAGAGAGAGAGGTAGTAACACTGAGTTGCTCGACTCGTAATCCATCTTTCTCTGTTTGGCTGATTTCCAAACGTCCATTGCTAGACTTACTAGAAGAAGAGAAGCAAAGAAGGATAGAGGAAAAACAAAAATAGAGAAAGAAGAAGAGGAAAGAAGAAAGTGGGAAGAGAGGAGTCGATTTTGGGCAACTAAGTCGACTTACAGCTTAAGTACATTCGGTCGGGATTTGTGATTACATTCGATGTTTTATTCACCACGTATCAAGTAATCTTTTCTTTTAACCTTTTGATTTGAAAATAGCATGTTCATAATAAAATTATGGCGACTCAATGAGTCAGCATGCTTACCCTGTTAGAATTCGGTCCAAAGGACCAGTATCCCTAGTGTATGAGAAGTATAATCACTATGTATGATATCACACAAAAATTACATCAAATTGTGTGGAAAACACTATCGAAGTACACCTAGTTGTATTACATCCAACCAAGTCGAGTTGGAGTATAGTGAAGCCCTAAACTAATTCACATGGAGTTTATCAACACATTAGATTTTCTCACTTATACAGGTGGGTGATCCTCATATGTTTGAAAATTTCCTGTTATATGGGCTTGTTATGCTTAGGTACATATCGTACATAGGATGGATATATTATTCTATATTTTGATTGTTTCTTTAACATGTTAATGCTTGTATCGAGTTTATATTTATGCCATTAAATTTTTCATATTTTAGAAGGGAATGTTAATTAAATGTTGTTCATTATTATGCATCTAATCATGGAGATTCACAGCATTTTAATTTGATCGATGGTTTATAGTATAAGTTCAGTTGGTTATATCAAAATATGAATTGGACTTACAATCACTGGTGTTCTGTCCAATGTCATTCCTGAAAGGATCATCACGGGTGCTCTGCTCAGGGTCATTCTCGAAAGGATCATCATGAGTGCTCTGTCTAGGGTCATTTTTGAAAGGATCATCATGGGTGCTTTGTCCTGGGTTATTCCCTAAAATGGTCAGCACGGGTGTCAACACATATGTTTTGCCCTAGGTTATTCCCTAAAATGATCAACACAGGTACTTTACCTTGGGTTATTCCTTAAAATGGTCAGCACAGGTGCTCTGCCATAGGTCATACCAGAAAGGATCTGCACCGGTGCTCTGTCCTGCATCATTCCCTAAAAAGATTAGCACAGGTGCTCTGCCTGGGTTCGTCCCAAAAGGATCCATCGTTACTTATTATTTATTGGTTATACGTATCAAACCTTTGAAATTCTCATGTGAAGTAATGTCTTATTGTAATTGCTTGATTTTCATTTAATAATTTGGTATGATATGATTATATGTTTGGATTGCATGTAAACTCGAAACTTTTCAAATCATGGGTGCAAAGTGACCCACTAGGCATTCGAGCTCACTTTTTCCTAAATATTTCTAGGTATAGGATTGGAATATTAGAAAGATGTAGGTTACTATTATTAGCCCTTTAGAGTATTGGGTGTAGTTGACTTCACAAAATAGTTCTTAATTTCCATGTTTTAAGATTAGTTTCAATTCCTTTGATTTGATTGGTGTAATAGGATCCTTAAACTTTGATTTATGTTTCTTTTAAGTTTTAAGTTTAAATTGATATATGAGGTTGATGTTATAAAAGACTATGGATTATTTTAAATTAATGCATGGTTTAGATTTATTTTCATAAAATGCTTAATGGAATGTGAATATGCATGCAATGAAATGAACGTACTTTAGTATTAAAAAATTAGATTATTTAGTTCATGGGCCTGAGATTCGGGTCTCGAACAATTTACCTGGGTTCCTGAATTTTGGGGTGTGAAAACATCTATTTGGAATTGTTCTAACGAGGAAGGTCAAGACGACACTTAGATCTAGTCGCTTGCTTTAAGATAGTTTGCACCTATCGGTCAATTGAATTGGTGGAGTAGACTCCTCACAGCACTACCTCCAAGATACAACGTCCATCATGATTATCTCTGACATGCACAAGCCATAGATGCACCCAAGACCCAACCAACAAAAAGAATGTTCGAATGCCTAAAGAAAGGTAGAAAAAGCAAGTCCTTAATTTTATTTTTTTTTTGTAAAAAATGATATTGCAATGAGAAATGTGAATATCCATGGATTAAAAATATCACTCCTAAAAATGAATAGTTAAGAAAAAAAAAAAAAAAAACTAAGAGGAAAGGTCCACATTCAAGTGGAAAAAGTGTTTGCACCCATTTTTGGTGCCATGACATGGCTTAATAAGAAAGCACCACGTGGTGACACTACGTGTTTAGCATATATGAAAGGTGTACACGCTCTTAAATAGATCTTTGATCGACTTTCCTTTGGTGTTATATGTAAGGCCCGTATCCTAGTCCGTACCATTCCTTAGACTTCCACAGTCCTCCTGGTCGAATTCCGGCGACTCGCGACACATAGGTAGCATTTGCGCACGACCCCGAGTCACGTCCTATCGATCTGAGTCGACTCGACCCAAGACTTATACCCTTGCGACCGCGCTGCCGCCGCAGTTTCAACGCCGTGTCTTGCACACTAATGCGATACCCAGGCTTGGAGTTGTGGGCCCGTGCATATTTTGAAAAAACTTCACACATTTGTAAACCTAAGAGAATCTCTACCAAATATCACATCAATCAATCAAGTATAACCCATCACTCACCCATACCTCCCTCTTCCCCAAAGTCAACACAACCCATACCTAGTCAAGTACACCCATCACTCACCCATCACACCCATCCATCTCTCCTTACATCTCTCTCTCTCTCTCTCTCTCTCTCTCTCTCTCTCTCTCTCTCTCTCTCATTTCTCTCTTCACTCCCAAGCAAACAAGAGAGCAACAGTCCAAGGTCTTCCAAGGAGAGAAAGAAGCTAGGTGTGGCCTACTTCCTACCTCTCTAATCTCCATCTCCACCCTTCCATCATCATCTTCCACCATTAAAGGAAAAGCCTAAGAGCTAAGGAGTACATGGAGCCTAGAAGAAGCGGCAACGGTGGGTGCTTTTCTAGGATTAGATTTGTGTTTTCTTGCATGGATTTGATGATTTAAGGGCCCACATTCGGTGGGACCCAAGTGATGCATGTATGTGTTGTAATGCAAGAGAGGGGCCCATAATGGCGGGCCCCTCCTACAACCGATCTCTCTCTCTATCTCTCTCTTTCCCATTTTCATGGCCAACCTGATCTGTGCATAACATATCCGGACCGTCCATCCATTGGGACCATCTAGCTGGCCCACCTTGCTGGACCGTTTAGGCCTCTATGGCCGGATGGCCACATAGGCCCAGACGGCGTGGAAAACGCAAATATCAGCTTGGTTTGGAAGTGGGGTGGCCCACTCATGTGGACCCCACCTTGATGTATGTTGTAGCCACACCGTCCATTTGGAGAGATCACTTTAGATTCATGGGCCCAAGCATGGGCCAGATACAGCAGCAGGCCACTGTCTAGCTGCAGGCCCGCTGTGTTGTACATGTTTTATCTACTCAGTTCATTCAATCTCGGTGGGTATTTAGGGTTGGCCCACGCCCAAGTGGGACCCACCATGATGTATGTTTTTCACCCACACAGCTAGTGGGGCTGGCCCAAAAACTCAAGCGGATCCACCAGCTGCTGGACTGACGTCTAGCAGCTGTTGGGCCTGTTAGGCTGTGATGTATATGATTATTGTGTGGCCCACCTGGACGGGTCCCACCTTGATGGACCGTCCCCAAATGAGGCCCACACCATATGTATGTGATCCATCCAGACCGCCCAACAGGACCAGCAACTCTGCTAACCATCCAGCAGGTCCAGCAATTCTGCTGGGATGACCGCCCACCACATCGCCCACCTTTCTGTATGTGTTGTAAGGCCATGCTGACCATCATTTGTCGGGCTCATGAGTGATGTTTTGGGGCCCCTACACCTTGATTATGTGCCTTATCCAGGTCGTCCGTCCATTGTCAGGACGTGAGGCCCCCCTTGATGATGCGTTCCATCCAGGTCGTCCGTCCGTTGGACGTCCAGGACGCCTGGATGGGTGAAGTCAAAACAAAAATATCAGCTCTATTCAAAGCTATTGGTGGGCCACACGTGTGGAACCACCTGATGTTTACATTTCATCCATGCTGCCCACCGTCCACACGTGGGACGGTGGAGCCCACATGATGTATGAGTTTTATATCCACACCGTCCACCGTCCATCCCTGGACGGTGGGAACCCCATGATGTAAGTGTGTATTCACACCGTCCATCCGTTTCGCTGGACATGGGACCTGACCCTGATGTATGTTATATCTCCACTGTCCATCCAAGTTCCCAGCTCATTTTAGGCGTTGAGCCAAAAAATAAAGCCAAACCAAGTCTCTGGCGGGCCACATTGTAGAAAAGAGTAGTTTTGGGGATGTAAACTGTTAGGGCCCGCTATGATGTTTCTATACACTGAAATACACCGAATATTGTGCTTATTATATATGTCACTAGCCCAAGAACCCAGTAGACGGAGTAGATCGTCATGATGTGGGACCCACCTAAGAAAAGCCACTAAAAATAAATAATATATATATATATATATATATATATATATATATATATATATATATATATATATATATATATATAAAATAGCTAGACGTTGTTGCTACCAGCATCCTGCTGCTTGGAATAGAGACCGGGTCTGTAGGTCCCACCACAGGCCCCTCCATGATGTATGTTGGACATCAACATCGTGCATTTGATGGGTCCCCTTTATATCCAGGGTTAACCCAAAAATCAGCCGTACACGAAACTCAGGTGGCCCACGTCATCTAAAATCAAGTGAAGACATGCTAAATCATATAAAAGCACTTGTTGGGGTCCATCTGAGATTTGGATGCACCTGAAACTTGGTCTGACCCGTTAACCTAGTAGGACACACATAATGGATGGGCTGAATTTGTGAACTACGGCTTGGTGGGCCCAACAAATGATTATGAATGCTTTAATGGAGGGTAAACCTCTCAACTGTTGTGCATGGTGTGGCCCACACAAGCCACAGATTGACTTGATTTTAAGTGTTAGGCCCCACCATGATGTGTGTATTATACCCACTCTGTTCAGCTATATTTTTAGGACAGTGGGCTATCTGGCCCACTATGATGTATGTGTTGCACATGCAGCCCACTCAATGTTTTAGGGCCATGGGCCCCTTGTCATGAGAGGCCCAACTCGATTTATGTGTTTTACACTGGCTATGGGCTGCCTTATGCAGGCCCACTATGATATATGTGTTATATACATGTCGTTCGTCCATTCTTACGGTCATGAGTTACCTTATGCAGGCCCACCTTGATATATGTGTCTTGCACCCATGAAGTCCGTCCGATTTGAGGATGATGGGTCAACTAATAACTAACGTTAGCAAGTTCTGTGGGCTGGCATGACTTATGTGTTCTCCACCGTCCATCCATTTGGAGACGTGGGCCCACCCCACATGTGTAGGGATGGGACCCACCTTGATGTATATGTTCTTTATCCACACTGTCCATGCATGGATGGTGCTGGTGTTGTGGGACGCACCCTGATGTATTTGTTTCAACCATGTCGTCCCTTCATTTGATTGGCTAGACGGTGGGACCCACCCACATGTGTTGCACATGTGGGGTGGGGCCCACCTTACTGTATGTATTTTATATCAACATCGTCCATTTGGACGGGCTGTGTGGGGCTGTCAGTGATGTATAGGTCTTATCCACACCATCTAGCCCTCTGGATGGTCGCACCATTCATCTATGTGGGCCCACCTTGTCATGTGTCTTACATCCAGCCGTCCGTCCGTTTGTTGGACGGGTGGGGCCCACCAGATGATGTGTTGTATATTCATCCATCCATCTGGATGGTGATTTGGGTAGGAGCCCACCATGATGTATCTGTTTTATATCCACACTCGTCCATCTGGACGGGTGGTGTGGGGTGCACCGAGATGTATGTGTCTATATTCACACCGTCCATTTGGAACCGACCTTGATGTATGTGGCTTACATCCACGTTGTTTGTCCATTTTGGGCTATGTGGACCCCTACCTTGGTGATGTGTCATATATCACGTCGTCCATCTGCATGTGGGGCCACTGCGACATATGTGTTTTATCTATCCCGTCCATCCATGGACCCCACATGATATATCTATTCTATCCAAGTCTGTCCATGGGCTAGATGTCCAGCTGGCCACCATGATGTGCACGTGTTTGATCCGAGCCATCCTTCCATTTGTGCGGTCCTCCGTGATGTATGTGTTGTATATCTATGCCATTCATGTATAAGGCCCATTGTGATGTATATGCGGCCCGTGTATGAGGCCCAAGTGATGTATATGTGGCCCATGAGTGAGGCCCATCGTGATGTATA
Source organism: Magnolia kwangsiensis (assembly GCA_037074715.1). Classification (NCBI taxonomy): domain Eukaryota; kingdom Viridiplantae; phylum Streptophyta; class Magnoliopsida; order Magnoliales; family Magnoliaceae; genus Magnolia; species Magnolia kwangsiensis. Next base: position 78,751,061 of record CM073580.1, on the reverse strand, counting down.
TTAAGCCATTGAGTGAGGCCCATCATGATGTATATCGGGCCCTTGTGTGAGGCCATGGGCCGGGCCCGATATACGTGTAGCTCTATGTGGGCCACTCCTTGGGAGCAATGTTAGTTAAATGTCCACATTGATGGGTAATGATGGTTAAATGTCCACATTGTGACCTTCTCTTAAGCCTTGTTAGGCCCATTCTCATCATTCTTTTATTGGTTAACCCAAATCATTGGGCCCCATTGATGTTGCATGGTTCATCCTCGCCGTAGACGGATGGCTCCGTGCTACAAGATTTGGCATATCCACAACTGAGGGTCGATCTTTATATTATGGTTTAGATCGGTTGTTCATCTACGGACCCCACCTTACATATAGGCTGATTATCGATGTCAATTATCGATACTGATTATGAGTATGTGACAGCATAACATTATGATATATGCCTGTACGCATCATCTGCATGCTTAGGATGAGATGAGGTTGACCATTGCATATGCTTTCTGGTAAGTTGTTTATGGGACTCCCTGATAAACGGAGTTGCCCCACATAAGCGCTGGTACGCGTATGTTTGATACATGAATGGATGGTATGACTTATGCATCTCGCATTTTGTGATATGACTACTATATGCCCTAGTGATATCAAGGTCGTAGCCTCCACAGGCATGTTGTGGATAGTCAGATGGGACACTGAAAATATTTGGTTCTAGCATACGAGCGTCATAGATGTCCATGGGTGAAAATTCCTAAACTCCGAGGCCAAGGGACGCTCCAACGTCTAGACCGAGTGGATATACATGAGCGCATAAGGGTCGTATACTAGTAGGTCGCATCTCCCACTATGTCGTGGTCGGTTGGAAAGGGGTGTGACCTTACCCGCCTGAATGAGGGGATAATATCTAGGTTGAGTTTAACCAACTTGAGGAATGGGTCCGCTATCGACAGCTGGGCCCGATATTGGCAGGCGGATAGTAAGTCTCTTCTACTTATCCAGTTATGCGCTTAGATAGGGGCGGCAAGCTGGCGTAGAGTGTACTAGACCCTACTGATGATCCCAGATATGTACAGTACTGATATGTGAACTTATTGAGCAAGAGTTGTATTCTCAGCATTTTACTCATTCATTCATTCATTCACTATTCACTCGGGGTGGTGGTACGTAACTAATTGTTGTGTACCTTCGCAATGGTCAGGATTTCGTTTAGGGTGCACGACTAACCTAAGATTAGGAGTCTACCACATTGAGTTTATCTATCCAAATTTAGGTATGGGACTGGTTTGGATAGAAGTCTCTTGTGATGGACCTCATAGCTTACGATACTACGTACTATCATCCCAACTTCACACTCAAACTTGGTCATTTCATTCGCACCATATATTGTATTGCATCCTCAGCACATAGCATTTGGTCTACCATGCTTCTGTATTGCATAGCCTAAATAAGATTGATGGTATTATGGACATGCCAGGATTTACATATTGCATTACGTCCATGGCATATGACATTTTGAGTTGCAATGTTTTCTGCATTTATATGACCTAGATACGGCTAGCGGTATTTATGGACTCGTTAGGATTTGCATATTGTGTTGCTTCCTCATTATATGATATTGACTTATTATATTTTTACATTGCATAGCCTAGATAAGGCTGATGGTATTTACAGATTTACTAGCATGTTTCTGATTGCTCTGATATTGCATACTTGATACTTACCTTACACACACACTTACACTACCCTCTAAGCTTTCTATAAGCTTATGCATGATAGATGCGTGTAGGTGGCATTAGGTTGCAGCAGCATTGAGCTTGGAGCGTGCATCTATCTTTTGGAGCTTTGATTTTTGATATATGTATTTCTCTTTCAGCACTGTATTCAACTGCTTATATTAGTGGATATGTGATGATGATTTTGCCTTTGTGATTTGGATAAACTTGAGATTATGCTTCTTATAAGATAAATGTAGTTGAAAAATTCTCCTTCTAGGATCCCAGGATCGGAATCTAGTGTATGGGCGCTCGGAGCCGAAAATGAGGTAATTCGGAGGCTGTTGGCGCCAGATTTGACGGTTGAAAATGTTGTGAGCCCAATTTTCGAGTTTAGGGCGAGACATTACACATTCCATTATTAATGCGATGGCACATAGCCTTATGTATTCCGTCGACGGGGTGAATAGTCGCATGCCATGTGGCCATGATTAACGTGCATATTTATGAGACAATGTACCAGGCACATCTATATATAAAAGACCCCTCGAAGAACAGATTGATCATGAATCTGGCGATCATATCCTTAGTGAAGTTGTCTCTCATAATCCTTCTAGAATGGGAGATCTCAGAAACGTTTATAGAGGCAACAACAATCAAGAAGGTTTCGAACATTAAGAGATTGAACCCATGTCCAAGACGACCCGATCTAGAACTGAACCTAAGTAGGGAGAGCGAATCTCATTAGCTAATCCTAAGCCGTTCATTGATTAGACTAAAAGGGATGGGATAGCTGGATGAGAAGGAAAGTCTATTCAATGATAACATATTGGACAGTTCCAATCCATCCAACAATGCGAAGATAAAAAGAGACAGAGGAAGCACCCAAACACCCTCAGAATCAAACCACAATCAAGATCAAGAATTAAGAGGTCAGGATGTGATGGATCATGTATCCTGTAATGAATGGTGAATATGGCAGAGGAGGTCTGATATAGACTTTTGACACCTCTTAATGACCTCTGGCCTAGCATACCATCACCAGAGATGTTGACTGATCGGGATCAATCATGATCTAGCCCCTGATCTAACCATCTTGATTAGAGGAATCTTGATGTGTTTAAGCCTGATCTTTGGTGGACCATGAATGTACTGGGACGAATCAACTACGAGAAGAAGATCTGAAAAGCCATGGGAGTCTGAATTTAACTTGAGTCCTTTTTCCCAATTCAAGTTACCTTTTCTAGAGCAATCAATGGATTCTTCACATCCAGAATATCAATGTAAGGTGTGCATGGATGCACATTGCCAATTAAATGTTTTTGATCTAGGATTGTACACTTATAGGCTTGGGCATAGCTTAGTACCTTCATAAAATGTTAAGGAGAGGATTTTAATATATATACTCATATTTTTTCCCATTCCTAACTAATGTGGGACTATCTTTTTATACATAAAGGGAAAGGTAAGAAAAACAACTATATAAAAGCCAAAAGCTAGTTTTTTCTTCATTTTCTTGTTTTATTATTCTATTTTATTTGAAAAATATATTTAACACTCGTCAAGTGATTTTCACTACATACAATCATATATACACGACACCAGCAAAATCAAAATCTTGATTCAATGTCCTAATTGGGTTAATTCAGGGAGCAAAATTATAAATAAGATTACTTGTAACACGTGTCTCTCAATTCTCTAACATAAGAGGTGTGTTCCTCATTATTTATATGCCCATAGAGTCAAAGAAATAGAGAGAGGATGAGCCTTAGGAGAGAACGAAGTCATCGATCAAAAGGATGCATCTTACATATGTGATAGAGAGCTAAGGAGCATGGATAGACCATTAAAACACATTGGATGATTGTAAGGGTGTTTTGAATGCTTGTAACCTAATTAAATGTTATTTGACTTTTAAACTATAAAGTGTTAACTAATAAATTGTTTACAATGTATCGAGTACCACACTACAGAGAGCCTTCGTAAATCTGGCCAAAATATTCAAATCACATAAAAAAGGCTTTATTTGTTAAGATGCATATGTGGAACAAATTAAATGTCCTCTACAACTTCACCTATAATGGTGGGCCCCACATACAATCTAGAAGATCTTTTAATGATGCATGCCCCCACCTAATTGCTCTCCATCACGTGACTCCTCTGGTGATCAATCGACCTACTTTTCTAGGTTGTAGGAGAGCATCACGTACATGATGGGTGGATTTTAAGGTAATCTAGACCATGGGTCTAATTAAGCCCACCTTGGATAACCCACCATGTAAAAATACCACTCCTAAAAATCGATAGTTAAGAAAAAAAAAAATCTAAGAGGAAAGGTCCATATTCAAGTGGAAAAAGTGCTTACACCCATTTTTTGGCTCCTTGACATGGCCTAATAAGAAAGCACCACGTGGTGGCACTATGTGTTTAGCATATATGAAAGGTGTACTCACGCTTAAAGAGATCTTTGATCGACTTTCCTTTGGCGTTACACATTCCGTTATTAATGCTATAGCACATACCCTTATGTATTCCATCGACGAGGTGAATAGTCGCATGCCATGTGCCCATGATTAACGTGCATTTTATGAGACAATGTACCAAGAACATTTATATAAAAAAGACCCCCTGAATGTAAGACCCGTATCTTGGTCCGTACCTTTCTGTACACTTCCGCGGTCTTACCGGTCGAATTCCGACAACCTTCGACCCTTAAACAATATCGACGCGCGACCCTAATTCATACGCCGACAACCCGAGTCGACTCAGCCCGAGACCAATACCATAGCGACCGCGCCGTCGTTGCGGTTCCGATACCGCGACTCGCGCGCCGAGGCGATACCCTAGTCAAGAGATATGGGCCAACGTTCGGTGCGAGAAAACGCCGCGCGTTGCGAAACTCAAGAGAATCTCTACGATGTGTCACATCAATCACATCAATCCCATCAATCCATCACATGTCAAGTACACATCACTTCCATCCCTTTTCCCAAAAAGCCACAAAAGTCTTCACCACCCATACCTCTCTTACACAAAAGCCACAAAAGTCAAGTTTTTCTTACACAACCATCACTCACTCATCCATCCATCACTCTCTCTCTCTCCCTTTACATCACTCTCTCTCTTTCTCTCTTTCTCATTTCAAAAATTTCAAAGCAACAAGGGTCCATACGTATGGAATTTCTCCAAATTCCCAAGCTCCAAGTGGCCCACCTTCCTACCCCAAAATCTTCCATCTCAACCCTCCATTCTTCATCTTAAACATTGAAGTTGAAGCTAAGGTGCCAAGGAACCCCTAGGAGCGAGAAGATCGGACGGTGGGTGCCTCTTTAAGGTAGTTTTTCTTATTTTTATGGTGAACCAAGTGAGGCTCACCGATCAATGGTGTGGATCTCACTTGGGACCCTAAAATGTGGCCGATGGACCATTTGGATCTTCATGATGGGGCCATTCTCCATGGACCCCATCATGATGTTTATTTTCTCTTCAAAAGTCATCTAGACCGTCCATGTTGGTGGGGAAAGGATCCCCACCGTTGATTTTAAATTTCGATGGTCCCACATGTTTTAAGGCCCACTTGTTGTATGATTTATTGCAAGGGAGGGCCCATAATGACGGGGTCCCTCCATCACAAGCCGTGTCCCACTCTCCATGTCTCTCTCTCTCTCTCTTATTTTATTTTATTTTATTTTTTTTTTTTTTTTTTAGGATTGTGTGGCCCACTTGAATGGATCCCACCTTGATGTAATTTTTATTCAAGTGGGGCCCACCTTGGACGTTGAGCCCATGGCACCCATCAGTGGTGGCCCACTCCATCAGGGCCCTCACTCAAAAAAAATAATAATATTATAAGACCGTCCAGCGTCTGGGACGCTGGACGTCTCAACAGAAAGGAGAAAAAGGAAGAAAGAAAGGGAAGTTTGTGGGGTGGTCCCCTTGTGTAGGCCCCACCTTGAGGTGTATATTCGATCCAAGCCGTCCATCCCCTTACCTACAGCGTTTTAGCCGTTGGGTAAAAGTTTGGGGCTGATTGGGAGACCTAGTGGGCCATAGCATCAAAGAATGTACCACTACCATTCAAAGATCCTTTTCCTTATTTTATTTTATTTTCTATCATCAAAAAAATCCAAACTCTGGACTCATTTGGATGGCCTCGGGCCACTGATCGCAATGGCCGGGGCGGATTTCAATTTAGCCGGCCCCATGTGCGAAAATCTACTGAAAAACCATTTTTTCTTATTTTTTTGGGAAGAGGCATAGCCTCATGCCCTGCAACCGTCAGAGGGGCAGCGCTGCACGCTGCTGCGTGCAGCCGTGTAGCGGGCGGACGGCTGGCTCCCACGGCCTCCAGCCGTGGGGCCCACCTTGATGTATATGCCCTTCCACACCGTTCATTACGTGGGCCACCCCAGTGGTGGGCCCCCCTCCATGAATGAGACAGATCCAAAACTCAAGTGACCCACATCATAGGAAACAGTGTGAATGAACGTCTTCTATTGAAATCTTAATTGGGGCCCACAGAAGTATTGGATCAAGCTAAAATTTATTTTTCCTCTTCATCTGGGTCTGCGTGACCTTATCTACGGTCTGGATGGCAGTTGAACATCATGCTGGCCCACGTGGGACCCTGTGATGTATGGGTCTTACCCATACTGTACATCCATTCATCTGGCGAGCTCATATTTGAGCCACGTGCGGAGCTCACCGTGATGCATGATCACACCCACACTGTCCATCTACCTAGTGGGACCCACCCTCGCTGGACGGCCAGCAGTCTCAAGTGGGGTTCACACGTGTGGACCACACGTGATGTATGGGTCTTATCCACACCGTCTGTAGGCTAGGACGGTGGGCCCATAGGATGCATGCATTCTATATCCAAACTGTACATCTATTTGGAAATTTTATCTCAGAGGCTGAGACAAAAAAAATATATAAATAATAATAATAATAATAATAATAATATTATTATTATTATTATAAAGCAAATCCAATATCAAGTGGACCATACTACAGAAAACGGTGAAATGAAAGCCACCATTGAAATCCCTTTGAGCAAAGAAGTTCTGAATCAATATAATATTTGTTTCCCCTTGTATCCAGGTCTTTGTGACCTTATGAACAGTATGGATGGAAATTAGATGATATGGTGGGCCCTCTAAATTTTTAAACTATGGAAATCATTATCACTACTATTAGATGTGGTATGGCCTAGTTGATCTTTTGATATGATTTATTTTTTTTGATACTCTATATTGATCTCTAAAAGTAGGTGAATTGTGTTGTACTTGGCCCATTAACTCGGCCCATTTGACTCGGCCCATTCGACTTGGCCTAGTTGATTCGGCCCATTGTTTCGGCCCATTTAATTAGGCCCGATGTGATATATGAGGTCGATGTTGAGGCCCACTTTGGTATATATAAGGCCTATGTGATTAGGCCCATTGATGCACATAAAGCTCATGTGATTGGGCTCATCTTAATGCATTCTAAGATCCATGGGTGATGGCCCATTACAAAGTACATAAGGCCCATTGGTAAGGCTCATTGAGGTGGCTCACTTGATGAATATAAGGCCCATGAGATACGGCCCATTTGATGTATTTGAGGCCCAATGGGATGTACCAAGGAACTTTGCAATGTGTAATTCCGCCATGATTTATTTAATGATATTTAAGGCGAATCGAGCCTTGGGAGTAATGATGGTTAGATGCCCACATTGTCAGGATGATGTCGGTTAAATGTCCACATTGTCACTATTCCTAAGACCCATTGGTCGGCCCGTACTTGCTGTGTATAGACCGTCCAGGCCCATCTGCGTTGTAAGAATGGTTCGTAACTCATTTACATGTTTAGTATAGTTTCATGACCCATGATCATACGCATCATATGTATGCTTGATATGAGGATTGACTGATCATAGCATATGCCTTCGGGCAGGTTGTTTATGGGCTCCTGGTTAGGCAGTGTTGCCCTACATAAGCGCACGATATGCGCAGGATTGGTTGCATGACTGGATAGCATGATTCATGCATTCCGCATCTATGTGACATGGTTATTGTATACCCTAGCGACATCGGGGCCGTAGCCTCCACAGACAGATCGTGGTTGGTAGGATTGGATACCGAAAATCTTGTTCTACATGGGGTACTATAGATATCCCTGGGTGAAAGTCCCTAAACCCTTATGGTACCAAGAGGTTGCTCCAACGTCTAGACCGAGTGGGTAGATGAGCGTTGAGTGTCGATTACCAGACGGTTACGCTCTCCACTGTGTCGTGGTCGGTTGGAAGGGGGTGCTGCCTTACCCGCCCGAGTGTAGGGGACAATGTTAGGCTGAGTTTGACCAACTCGAGGAATGGATCCGCTATCGACGAGTCGCACCCGATATTGGCAGACGGATAGTGAGGTCTCTTCCACTTACCTTATTGCGCGCGATGTGTCGCCAATCTGGTTTAGAGTGTACTAGACCCCGGTGATATTCCATATTTGAGCTGTATTGATGTGTGGACATAGATGAGGATCTATATGCTTGAGTTGCATTGCACATAGCATGGCCTTTGGATGGCCGATACCATTCATGTCTTGCATCGCATAGCCTTGGTACGACTCATGGTATTATAGATCCATATGCATATTCCGCTTTACTCTGACATTTCATGTTCATATTACTATCTTGCGCATACACTTTCACCACCCTCTAAGCTTTCTGTAAGCTTATGCACGACCGTTGCGTGCAGGTGACGTTGGATCGCAGCAGCGCTGAGGCAGGAGCATGTTGCAGAGCATTTTGGAGTTTTTGTTCTTTACCATTGTATTTCCCTTTATGCTCATTGTACTTGTAAAGTTTTTGATCATAGTGGAAATGTAATGGAGTTCTTGGTTGTTGTTTGTGGGTTATGCCTTTGGTTATGCTTATTACGAATAAAACTGATATTTAAAATCCTCCTCATAGCATCCCAGGATCGGAACCTGGCGAATGGGAGCTAGGAGCCGAGAATGGGGTTCTACGGAGGCTGTCGGTGCCGGATTCGGCGATCGGGAATTCTGTGAGCCCGGTTTCCGAGTTTGGGGCGTGACACCGAAGAATAGATTTATCACAAATCTGGCGATAATATCCTTAGTGAAGTTGTCTCTCATAATCATTCCAGAATGGGAGATCTTAGAAACGTTTAGAGAGGCAACAACAATTGAGAAGGTTTCGAACATCAAGAGATTGAACCCATGTCCAAGACGACCCGATCTAGAATTGAACCTAAGTTGGGAGAGCGAATCTCATCAGCTAATCCCGAGTCGTTCATTGATTGAACTGAAAGGGATGGGATAGCTGGATGAGAAGGAAAGTTTGTCCGATGATAACATATTCGACAGTTCCAATTCATCCAACAATGCGAAGATAAAAAGAGACAGAGGAAGCACCCAAACACCCTCAGAGTGGAACCGCGATTAAGATCAAGAATTTGGAGGTCAAGATTTGATGGATCATGTCCATTTATCTTTTTCAGCATTCTAAACCATCCCGCAATGAATGGTGAAAATGCCAGAGGAGATCTAATATAGACTATTCGACACCTCTTAGTGACCTCTGGCCTAACAGACCATCACCAAAGACGTTGAGTGACTGGGATCAATCATGATCTAGCCCTTGCTCTAACCATCTTAATTAGAGGAATCTTGACGTATTTAGGCTTAATCTTTGGTGGACCATGAATGTACCAGGATGAATCAACTACGAGAAGAAGATCTGAAAAGCCATGGGAGTCTGAATTTAATTAACTTAAGTCCTTTTTCCCAATTCAAGTTACCTTTTCTAGAGCAAATAAATGGATTCTTTACATCCAGAATATCGATGTAAAAGTGAAGGATCCAAAAACAACAAGAAAACCCTAGCACAGATTTCACCACCTTGACCATTTATAAGAGCGGTCAAAGAAGAGCTCGAGGCCCTACACTAACCATATTAACTTATCTTTTATTTTTATCTTTCATAGCATAGTTTCGCCTAGCTTAACATAATTACTGCCTAATGGCTCTCGCTACAATACCTTAGGAGTAGAAGTAATCTTTATGCAATCTTAAGTTATAGGACTATGATAATCTAAGTTTTGATTTAGTTGATTACACCTGCATTGATTATTTGTTATGATAGGCGCATCAAATATTTATTATTTCTTTATGTTTATTCATATGGTTGTCTCACAACTTGTCAATTGTAGGGTGCATCATCTCCGAATATTAATGAAATTTCCAACATTTCACATTCTTTAATTTGTATATCTTCATTTCTTTGAGAAGTGCTTTGAACTTAAAGTGTTGGTGAAAGAATATAGGTGTGGAAGCTATAATTATAAACCACGATCAAATCTATGAAAGCATTGGTTTATACATTCATGTTAGTCTCAACTTTAGGGATAAATTTTTTCACTATCTTTTTGCGAGAACCACCTAAGGTTCCAACTAAAAAGTCATTCCAACTCACGTTTATTGTTACAAGGTAAAAAAAACTCATTCGAAAGGATTAGCCTCCTTTCCTTTCACAAATCGCCTGAATTGAACGCAATATAGGTGGCTGAGAGGACTCTGGATCATGTGTCTAGTCTCTAATCTATCCATTTTGGTGAAGAGAACACCAATAATTTAATCAACCCTTGAGTCTGACCAACTCTCACATACCCGCGCATCTTACTCACATACATGCATTTCATCTAGAGCTGAAAGTCGGGCGGGTTGGGTCGAGTTGGTGTTTAACCCTAACCTAATCCAAGGTTCCTATAACTCAACCCTAATCCAACCCAACCCAATCTTAGATTGGGAATTCTCAACCCAAGCAAAACCCAAGCGGGCTCGGTCAGGTTGATCGGGTTGGTCGGGTGTATACGCGCTAATATTTTCATTATTACATTAGTTTATTATATTTTAATATAGGACTTATCTTTTATATCTATGATTTTATTAATTATGTATATGATTATTCATCATAAAGAACTTTATTTTTTTTTCTTTAAAAAAACAAGCTAAAATATAGGACAACTACTCCTTTAAAAGTCATGTAGCATAGCATGTAATCTATTTGGGAGAGAGAAATCCAGCATATCTTGTTAGCTTGAGTACTTAGAAATGACGTGGACAAATGAGACCCGACATCACTAGTGTGCCTTCGACACAAACGATCCACACTCAATCATAATTTATAAGTAACTAATATATTGATTGGGTTCGGGTAGGGTCGGGCAACCCGAGACCTCAACCCGAGCCCAACTCAAGTTTTATCGGGTTGATGTTTGTATAGCCCAAGCTTGAGATCGGACCCGATATTTCCTGCCCGAGCCCAACCCAATGTCAAGTCGGTCAGACGTTGAACCTGCCCAACTTTCAGCGCTAATTTCATCTAGGCCCTCACTCACACATACAGCCCTCACTCACACATACAGTGTAATCTAATTAAATGATTGTTTATTTAATTGAGAGCAAAACAAAGTACATGAGAATGACATCTAAGAACTTGTATCCTGTGAGGCCCTCGCTCACACATACAGCTTTATCTCATTGAATTGAGAGCAACCCAAAGTTTTTATGAATGGCAGCCAGGAACTTGAATCATGTTAGTGCCAACCGTCTATATCAAAAGGCCTAAAGACCTGGATAGGGGAAATTGGGACTCGGATTCCGCAGTGACCCTCCAATACCGAGCTCCCTACTGGTCCGAATTGCTCCAAGCTCTGTGGGCCTCACTATGATGTATATGTTTTATCCCACGGTCAATTCATTTTTCCAGTTCATTTATGTCATCATTCGAAAAATGAGGCAGATTCAAAGCTCAAGTGGACCACACCACAGGAAACTGTGGGGATTGAATACCAACCGTTGAAAACATCTTGTAGCCGTAAAAATTTTGAATCAAGCTTATTTTCATGTATTCCCTTCATCCAAGTTTATTTCACTTTAGGAACAGATTAGATGATAAATAAACGTCATGGTGGACCATAGAAAACGGTAGGCATCATTATTCCTACCGCTTCCCCTTGTGTGGTCCAATTGAGCTTTGGATGTGCCTCATTTTCAGGCTCTTAAAATAAAATGACCTCACAACAACGTGAGCCCAAAAATAAAGTAGATCTAAATCCCAAGTGGACCGTACCGCAGAAAAAGTGGTGATTGAATGCCTACCATTAAAAACCTACCATAGCCCACTGTCAATATATCCATAATGTTTATTTTCCATCTAACCTGTAGATAAGGTCAATCGGATATGAATGAAGAGAAAATAAAAAGATAATCTTGATCCGAAACTTGTGGCTTATAAAAAGTTTTTAATGATCATTCACCACTTATTACAGTGTTGTGGTTTATCCGGGCTTAAAAAATATTGAAAAAATGGATGGGCGGCGTGGATACACAGTACATTCAACAAGGTTGAACCACGTGATAAGGTAACAACCCGCCAACATGTTACTCAGGTAACACCTAATCCGTTCCCGGTACGGTATACAGGTCGATATTAATCAGTGCTATGTGTGCCCAGCATGACGTATGTGTTTTATCCGTTCCACTATTCATTTTCCAACTTATTTTAGGTTTTTATTTGAAAATTGGGGTAGATATAAATCTCACGTGACCACACCGTATAAAAATATTCGTAATTGAACGGCTACCATTAAAAACCTCTTAAGCCCGTCTGTAATATTTACTTGAGAAATTTCCAACTGTACGACCAGTAAATGCCCATTCTAGAGACGAAGCTCACCCCATTTTACTTTTCAAGAATACTCTCTAAGTATACGGACACCTTGCAAAAGGTCGAAAATGCCCATGCTTTTTCCTTCAAGCGCTGACGCTCCTCGAACTCCCGGTTGTACGAACATTTCAAAGGAGATCAACGTTACATGGGCCAGTTATGTATTTATTATATCCACATCGTTCATCCATATTTTGAGGTCATTTTCAAGCATTATCAAAAAAAAAAAAAAAACATATCCAAAGATAACTGGACCACACCACAAATAGCAGCAGAAAATTTATTTTCACTATTGAAACTTTTGTAGGGCTCACCATAGCATTTATTTTCCATCCAATCTATTCTTAAGGTCATTTTCCATCCAATCTATTCTTAAGGTCACAGAGACCTAGATGAAGAGGAAAAACAAATTTCATAATGATCCAAAACTTCCGTGACCCCTAAAAGGGTTTCAACAGTATACATTCAATTCCCAATTACCTTTTACATTGTGGTCCACTTGATAGTTAGATCTATCTTATTTTTCATCCCAAGCCTTAATATGAGCTCTCGAAATAGATGGACAGTTTGGATATAACACAGACCTCATGATAGGACTCGAAAAAAAAAAAAAAAAAACCACAGACTACCACATCACTGTCGTCGGTTCGGCGACAGTGCCGCGGCGGTCTGGCAGATTTTTTATTTTTATTTTTTAAAACAGGGAGAACTTTTTCTCCCTTGCATTTTTCTCAAATACATAATTATGTAAATATGTATATATAAGTATATAAAAATATTTTTCTATCTCTTAATTCATTTCTTTGTCTATTTATTTAACAAGCATATCTCCTAAACTAGAATGAGTTACATAACGTACCATATATGATTTTGGGGGAGGAGAAGCTAATTTAGCCAACCAACATAGTAATTTTTTAATATTCCATCAGGTCGATGGTTAAAAATCTACTTCACGGTCAATTCACTTCACTTCACGGCCATTTTCACGCACTTCGCGGTCAATTCACTTCACTTCACCGTCATTTTCATGCATTTCACGGTCATTCCCGGCGATTCTGTTTTGATTCATGGTCAATCCGACGCACTTCATGGTCAATTCACTTCACTTCATGGCCATTTCCACGCACTTCGTGGTCAATTCACTTAACTTCACAGTCATTTCCATGCATTTCACGGTTATTCCCGATAATTTCGTGTTCATTTACGGTCAATTCGACGCACTTCACAACCAATTCACGGTCATTTCCACGCGCTTCGCGATCATTTCACTTCACTTCACCGTCATTTCCATGCATTTCACGGTCATTCCTGGCGATTCCGTGTTCATTCACAGTCAATTCGACGCACTTTACGGTCAATTCACTTCACTTCACGGCCATTTTCATGCACTTCGCGGTCAATTCACTTAACTTCACCATCATTTCTATACATTTCACGGTTATTCCCCTTTCATGGTCAATTCGATGCACTTCACGGTCAATTCACTTCACTTCACAGCCATTTCTACGCACTTCGCGGTCAATTCACTTCACTTCACCAACATTTCCATGCATTTCACAGTCATTCTAGCGATTCCGTGTTCATTTTCGGTCAATTTGACGCACTTCACGGTCAATTCACTGCACTTCACAGCCATTTCCATGCACTTCGCGGTCAATTCACTTCACTTCACCGTCATTTTCATGCATTTCACGGTCATTCCTAGTGATTCCGTGTTCATTCACGATCAATTCGACGCACTTCACGGTCAATTCACTTCACTTCACGGCCATTTCCACGCACTTCACGGTCATTTCACTTCATTTCACTGTCATTTCTATTCAATTCACGAGCATTCCTAGTGATTCTGTGTTCATTCACGGTCAATTCGACGCACTTCACGGTCAATTCACTTCACTTCACGGCCATTTCCATGCACTTCGCGGTCAATTCACTTCACTTCACCATCATTTCTATACATTTCACGGTTATTCCCCTTTCATGATCAATTCGATGCACTTCACGGTCAATTCACTTCACTTCACAGCCATTTCTACGCACTTCGCGGTCAATTCACTTCACTTCACCAACATTACCATGCATTTCACAGTCATTCTAGCGATTCCGTGTTCATTTTCGGTCAATTTGACTCACTTCACGGTCAATTCACTTCACTTCACAGCCATTTCCATGCACTTCGCGGTCAATTCACTTCACTTCACCGTCATTTCCATGCATTTCACGATCATTCCTAGCGATTTCGTGTTCATTCACGATCAATTCGACACACTTCACGGCCATTTCCACGCACTTAACGGTCATTTCTATGCATTTCACGATCATTCCTAGTGATTCCGTGTTCATTCACGGTCAATTCGACGCACTTCACGGTCAATTCACTTCACTTCACGGCCATTTCCATGCACTTCGCGGTCAATTCACTTCACTTCACCGTCATTTTCATGCATTTCAGGGTCATTTCTAGCGATTCCGTGTTCATTCACGGTCAATTCGACGCACTTCATGGTCAATTCACTTCACTTCACGACCATTTCCACGCACTTCGAAGTCATTTCACTTCACTTCACCATCATTTCCATGCATTTCACGGTCATTCCTAGCGATTCCGTGTTCATTCATGATCAATTCGACGCACTTCACGGTCAATTCACTTCACTTCACGGCCATTTCCATGCACTTCGCGGTCATTTCACTTCACTTCATTGTCATTTCCATACATTTCACGGTCATTCCTAGCGATTCCGTGTTCATTCACGGTCAATTTGACGCACTTCACGGTCAATTCACTTCACTTCACGGCCATTTCCACGCACTTCGTGGTCATTTCACTTCACTTCACTGTCATTTCCATGCATTTCACGGTCATTCCCAGCGATTTCGTATTCATTCACGGTCAATTCGACGCACTTCATGGTCAATTCACTTCACTTCACGGCCATTTCCACGCACTTCGCGATCAATTCACTTAACTTCACCATCATTTTTATGCATTTCACGGCCATTCCCGGCGATTCCGTGTTCATTCATGGTCAATTCGACGCACTTCACGGTCAATTCACTTCACTTCACGGCCATTTCTACGCACTTCGTGGTCAATTCATGTAACGTCCTGGAAAAATCCATACGAAGACTCGAGTACCACCTCTAGTAGATATCTCTTAGGATCAAATCCTTTAGAAATTTAACGAGGATTAATTAGCGGTAAACTAGATTACCTGTGAAATTAGCAACAATAACTTTATATATGATCTGCAAGACCTAGAACCTATAAAATTGAGAACGCTACATTACCCTGAAATCTAGGAGTAAACTTGTAAGCCCCGTATCCTAGACCGTACCGTTCCGTAGACTTCCGCGGTCTGACCGGTCGAATTCTGGCAACCTTCGACCCTTAACCGATATTTGCGTGCGACCTTGAATCACATGTCGTTAACCTGAGTCGAATCAACCTAAAACCTTTACCATAGCGACCACGTTATCGCCGCGGTTCCGATGCCACGACTCGCGCTCCAAGGCGATACCCTGGTCAGGAGATGTGGGCAAGCATTCGGTGCGAGGAAAACACCGCACGTTGTAAAACTCAAGGGAATCTCTACGACTTGTCACATCAATACATCAATCTCAACATGTTAAGTACATGTCAAGTACACATCACCTTTCACCCATTCCCAAGCAACCACAAAAGTTAAAAAGTTCTTACAAGCCCATACCTTTCTTACACAAAATGCCTCCAAAGTCAAAAAATATCTTATACACTCATCACCACCACATCCATCACTCCATCACCCATCACTCCTCTCTCTTTACAAATCTCTTTCTCATTTTTTTCAAACCATTCCCAAGCAAGAGAATCCCCATACGTCTAAGCCTTCCCATGGAGAGAAAAATGCATATGTAAGGCCCACATTTCCATCCCAAGATCTCTCATCCTATCCATTCATTTCTCATCTCCTCCGTTGGAATCAAAGCTAAGGAGCTAAGGAACCCATAAGAGCAAGAAGATCAAGTGGTGGGTGCATGATAAGAGTAGTTTTTTCATATTTTTAAGATGGGCCAAGTGAGGCCAACCGATCAATGGTTTGGATCTTACTTGGGATCCTAAGATGTGGTCGATGGCCCACTAGGATCATCATGATCATTCCATGATGGGGCCATTCTCCATGGACCCTATCATGATGTTTATTTTCCTTGCTTTAGATAGGTCATCTAGACCGTCCATATTGGTGAGGAAAGAATCTCCATCGTTGAGTTTCGATTTTGATGGGCCCACATGCTTTAGGGCTTGCTTGATGTATGATTTATCGCAAGGGAGGGCCCATAATGTTGGGGTCCCTCCATCACACGCGTGTCCCACTCTCTATCTCTCTCTCTCCCTCTCTATTTCATTTTCTTTCATGAAATCATGATATAATTGTGTGACCCACTTGAATGGACCCCACCATGAGGTATTTATTTTATCCAAGTTATCCTCAAGTGGGGCCCACCTTATATGTATTGTACCCACACTATCCTCCATGAGGTGGCCCACCATAAGTAGGGCCCACCTCTAATGTATTTACGTGCAACGCTGGACGTGGGTTGGATAAAAACACAAATATCAGCTCGTTTCCAAGCTTAGGGGTGACCCACTCACATAGGCCCCGCCTTGATGTATGTATTCAATCCACGTCGTCCACCTCTTTCCCTGGATCATTTTAGGCGTTGAGCCGAAAAATGAGGCCGATCTATTAATCAGGCGGGCCATACTATAGAAAACTGTGTTTCTTACCATTCAAAGCTATTAGGACCCACCTTACTGTATTTACATGCTAAAAATACCGAACATTGGACTTGTTCTGTGTGTTTTGAGCCCTAGAATCCATTAGACGGAGTAGATTATCAAGGAGTGGGCCCCACATGTGAAATTTCTCAAGAAAATAAAAAATATATTTATAAATAACATGCAACAGCATTGCTGCTGCTGCTGTCAGAGGCGCTGCCAGCGCCAACGCTAGGGACGGCGGACGACCAGGCAGTGACCCACAGCTCCAGCTGTGGGCCCCACCATGATGTGTATTTTCCATCCAACCCATTCATATGGTGGGCCACCCCTGAGGTGAGCCCCCCTCCAAAAATGGGTCCCATCTGGTGTTCAGGTGGCCCACATTAGTGGAAACAGTGGGATAGGGTGGCTGCCCTTGAAATTCAATTTGGGTCCGCAGAAGTTTTGGATCAAGATGAAATTGTGTTTTTCCTTCCACTCGGGTCCGTGTGACCTTGTCAACAAGTTGGACGGAAAATAAACATTTTTGGTGGGCCCCATGTGGGGTTACACCTGATGTGTGTGCTGTCCAGGCCGTCCAGGGCCTGGACGATCATGATTTATATATATATATATATATATATATATATATATATATATATATATATATATATATATATATATATATATATATATATATTATATTATATATAGTAAATATATTATATATAATATGTAATACTGTCCAGGCCCTGGACGGCCTGGACGTGATTATAGTATTACATATTATATATAATATATTTACTATATATAATATAATATATATATATATATATATATATATATATATATATATTATATTATATTATATCATATACAATATACATGATGGTAGGCCTTCCTGTGGGACCCACCCTTGATGCATGTGTTGCCTCCAAACCGTCCAACCATTTTGAAAGCCCATTTTAGGGCTTGAGGCCAAGATGAGCCAGATCCATAGTCCAAGTGGACCCCACCTTGGCATGTTCTGAGGCCCATCTTAATGTAATTGTAGTAGTTCATTGGGGCCCACTTTGATGTGGATGTAAGGCCCATGTCATGGAGCCATTCGATGCATTGACGGCCTATGGTTGAGACCCACTTTGATATATATGTAAGGCCCATGGGTCGAGGCCCATTTAATGTATTCTAAGGCCCATGGGATTAGGCCATTTGATGTATTCTAAGGCCCATGGGATTAGGCCTATTTGATGTTTTAGGGGCCCATGGGTTAAGGCCCACTGAGATGTACTAGGGCCTATGGGTTGAGGCCCATTTGATGTACATATGAGGCCTAATTGGTGTGGCCCATTTGTTACATATAAGACCCATGAGATTAGGCCCATTTGATGCAATCTAAGGCCCACGGGTTATGACCCATTGCAATGCACATAAGGCCCGTTGGTGAGGCCCATTGATGTGGCCCATTTGATAAATAAAAGGCCCATATGATATGGCCCATTTGATGTATTTAAGACCCAATGGGATGTACCTAAGGTCCATTGCAATGTGTGATCTCAGCACGGATTATGTAATAATGTTTATGACAGTCATGCCTTGGGAGCAATGTTGGTTTGACATCCACATTGCAAGTATAGTGTTGGTTAAATGTCCGCATTATGACTCTCCCTAGGGTCCATTGATAGGCCGTACTTATTGTGTGTCGGCCGTCTAAGCCACCTGCGTTTTAAGGATAATGCATTACTTTATAACATGTTTAGTATAGTTCCATGATTCCTTATCATACGCATCATATGTGTGCTTGATATGAGAAGTGACTAATCATAGCATATGCCTTCGGGCAGATTGTTTATAGGCTTCTGGTCAGACGGTGTTGCCCTACATGAGCGCACGTTACGCGCAAGATTACTGCATGACTGGATAGTGTGAATCATGCATTCGCATTGTGTGATATAGTTACTGTACGCCCTAGCGACATCAGGGTCGTAGCCTCCACAGGCGTATCGTGGATGGCAGGATTAGATACCGAAATTCTTGTTCTACATGAGGTGCTATAAATATCTCTGAGTAAAAGTCCTTAAACCCTTATGGTATCAAGAGGTTGCTCCAACTTCTAGACCGAGTGGGTATAGGAGTGTCAAGTACCGATTACCAGACGGTAGCACTTTTCACTGTGTCGTGGTCGGTTGAAAATGGGTGCGGCCTTACCCGCCAGAGAGTAAGGGGCAAAGCTAGGCTGAGTTTGACCATCTCGAGGAATGGGTCCGCTATCGACGAGCCGAGCCCGATATTGGCAGGTGGATAGTGAGGTCTCTTCCACTTACCTTATTGCACGCGATGGGGCAGCGATCTGATTTAGAGTGTACTAGACCCTGGTGATATCCCAGATTTGAGCTGTATTGATATGTGGACTTAGATGAGGATTCGCATGCTTGAGTCGCACTTCTCATCGCATGGCCTTGGTATGGCTAATGATATTCATGGATCCACCTGCATATTCCGTATTACTCTGATATTGCATGATCATATTTCTACCTTGCGCACATACTTTCACCACCCTCTAAGCTTTTTATAAGCTTATGCATGACTGTTGCGTGCAGGTGACGTTGGGGCGCAGCAGCGCTGAGGCAAGAGCGCTTTGCAGATCATCTTGGAGTTTTTGTTCATCATCATTGTATTTCCCTTTATGCTCATTGTACTTGTAAAGTTTTTGATCATATTAAAAATTTAATAGAGTTTTTGGTTGTTGTTTGTAGTTATGTCTTTGGTTATGCTTATTACGAATCAAACTAACGTTGAAAATCCTTCTCGTAACATCCCAGGATTGGAACCTGGCGAATGGGTGCTGGGAGTCGAGAATGGAGTTCTACGGAGGCTGTGGGTGCCAGATTTGACGATCGAGAATTTTATGAGCCCGGTTCCGAGTTTGGGGCGTGACAAAACTCTAAACTCAGTTGCTCTCGGGAGCATTCAAAAACTTCGTAATGGACCTGAATCGCACATCGAAAGTCTAATAGCGATAAACTTAGACAATTATGACCGCCTAGTTGGACTTGACTATCACCTCAAAATTCAAGTCCAGATGAGGTCCTAAGACTATTTTCTTGAGATCGGAGTGAAGTGTGTGAGAACGTGAAGGTTTTTATGAAATTAAATATAAATTTAAGTAATCCGAGTCATGTCTCTTGCGCGCCATTTATAAGCATTTTGACCGTTAGATTCTGATCCAAATTCACCCTCGGATCAGGGAAGATGGCCCACATATACCAATATACTTGTGGCCCTGATCGAGTTTCGATGACCGCTGAACTGAAACTGGTCCGCCATGGTCGATCTAGAAACTCGATCGGACTGAAAACTTAACTGGCTTAAGATCCAATATTAGTGAGCTTAAGTCCGACCGCATTCAGTAAAGGGACCTCCAAAAATGCTCCGTTGGATCGGAAGAAGCCCGATTTGGTTATAACCTAAGTATACCATGGCCATGAGACTGTTTTCGTCAGTTCTGTGCCTATATAAGGGTCTTAAACCCTCTCTCACATAATTCATACGAATTCTCAAACCCTAGCTAAGAAAGAGAGAGTAAAGAGAGAGAAAGTGGGTGAGAAGTTAGTATTTCATCTTGGGATTCTTCTCAGCTACTCTACGTGCCTAATTCATCGCATTTGAATCGTTATTCCAGTGATTCTAATTCAATATTTGGTAAGACAATCAAACCCTAACCTGTTTTAGAGTTTAGAATAGTCTAAATGTTGATGTAGCTAACTTAATTCATGCTTTAGGTTGACTATCCGCCGTTGACGAAGACTTATCATCTAAATCCTATCCGTTATGCATTTATCAATTTAAGGTGCGGACTATATACATTTAGGTTATGGTTTTCAAGGCTTTCAATGTCAGATAATGATTTATTATTGACGTGGTTGCCATTACACATGCCAAATGCGATATCTGTTTCGTTTTACATATATATATACGATCTATGTTGTGTATAGACTATTTCATGATTTTGTTGAAATGTTTGTATGTATTTGAAATATGATGTTGTGGTTGCCATGATTAATTGTCGTAGGAATATGATTGTTATGTATGCGACAATTCCTTGGCAAAAGGATTTGCCCTAATATGTAATATGGCCGACATACATGATGTAGGTTGAAAAGTGTAGCCTAAGTGTTTGTGAAAATGTTTGAATGAGTTAGTAGTTAGTAAAGTGTGATTTATATAACATCCTGAAAATCGAGGGTCGAGTAGAAACCCAACTCCCGAGTTTCAAAACATCACTTATGCAACATAGATAATGATGATTGAATGTTGTCTGTAGAAGGGCATTGAACATGATTGGGATTACGCCAAAAATAACATATCATACTCCACAGGTGTTTAAATTAAGCAAGCGGAAGACTGTGATAAGTATATAAACTAGATAAGAGTGATAGTAAGCCCTCAGAGTATGAATGTCACTAGGTTAACAATTACAAGTTTGATTACAAAATACACAAAATGAGAAAAATGTAATTTCTTCTATCCCAAATACCGAACCCCGTCAGTGCAACTCCAAGTCAAATAGACCCATCAGAGAGTTACATGTAGGAGAACTCATCATCAAAAAGCAAAGTCCGGCTCCGCTTCACAAGCATCGCCCTCACTGAAACTAAGACAGGGTCTGGTTGGTGTGTACAACACCGTCCCGTAACGTGAGAATGAGTAGCTAACTCAGTGGAACAATAGAATAAAGATTAACACGTTATCAATTCAGTCAAGTGGTAATAATAAAGCAAACATAGCAAACGTTCCTAATTACTGTAGTTAATGCAAGGATGAAATGACATGATGTATGCCCTTGCCTACATACTCCCTCATGCGACACCGTCTTACTTCGCAGCATGTTTTCATCCCCCAATGCTCCACATCTTCCAGGCACATGCAGTGCGATATGAACATGATTATCGAGTTGTTATTAGTCCTTTTCATATAGCAAGATTGAGAAGCTAAGGTACCTCCCTTATATCAATTCTCAGCAATGATCCGGTCTAGGGTCGTCAATCCTAGCATATCTCATACGAAGTGCGGTTCTAGGTCGCTGTAAGGGCTGACAGGGCTGTTACACGTAATCGTTACACCACTCCTCCATCACCAAACAATACAGGCCTAGTTTGTACTCTTGTTGCTACGGAAGGGTTGTCGCCTCCACGTAGACTCAGAGTACACTCGAAGTCACTACAAAGGGCAACCAGGGCTGTTACACGCAATCGTTACACCACTCCCCCATCACCAAATCAGTGTAGGCCGACAGCTCAAATACAGTGTCCCATACCACCATATTCGGTTCACGAGTCTGGGGTGCTCACTGGTCACTACGGGGAGGCTCATGGCTCTAGTGTAGGCCGACAGCTCGACCACGGTGTCCCATACCACCATGCCCGGCTGATGGGTCTTAGCGGATCGAGGTACCATGGTTAACGGGATTTTCACTAGTAAGTTCGGTATGTTATATTCAAGCAGTAGCGTCCATACATGGTTAACATACATCGGGCTAATCGGGTTACTTGACGAGTTCGACTAGTACGAGCGCCCGTTGAGTTGATCGACATGAAGTACATAAGCACCCCATGTGGCCCAACCACTGTCGACAAGTAATACACGGCTCGGGTTCGTCAAACACGTCCTACGTGGTGAATAGGTCTCGGCCACGAACTCAAGGCGTATTACCGATTGCCTGGACTATACAATAGCCTCAACCACATTCCATTACATCAAATATTCATATGAAATACTCAAAGCAGTAGCGAAGTAATAATTCAAATTATACTATGAAAAGTAATGTAAACATGAATTCTCACATATTCAATTCATAAACAAACAGTCATCAGCATATGACATACATGGAGGAAATCATACACATTATTAAGGAAATTGAGAACCATGTCTCAATCCGCATATAGGTACACCTTACTAACTACAGCTTATTCATACATTTTTACCAACACTTAGCCTACACAATTCATCATACAAGTTATATATCAGGTAGCATACATATTAGGGCAAATCCTTTCGTCAAAGGGTTGTTGCCTAAACAATAATCATATATCCACGACAGTTAGTCGTGGCGAGAACGAATGCAATTTCTATACTCATTTGGTCATTATCATAAACACTTAGATTACACATACTAACATACATAGCATATGTTGACCAAGACATGCATTAGGGCGAACCCTTTCGCCAAGGAGTCGTCACACATATAACTAGCATATACATACTACAGTTAATCATGACAAACACAATTTCAGATTTTATACGTATACCATATTTTATACAAATACCAAGAATACGATAAACTCTACATAATACGTACATAACTGAAACACTAAACAGACTTCGCATTCTATATGTGAAGTAGCATTCAGATCATGAATCTATCATTTTTCGGCATTAAAAGCATTGAAAATCATAACCTAAGCATCTATAGTCCGCACCTTACGCCGTATAAGCGTAACGAACTCGTTAGAAACTCTAAGTCTTCGTATACGTGGAATATCAACCTGTAATACAAGCTAGGTTAGCTATTTAGCTACTAGCATCAATGGAAACCCTAAAACAAGCTAAGGTTAGGTTTTTCTTACCTAAGAACAAAGTCAGAATCGCCGTAGTAGCGACACGGATGTGATGAATAAACACGTAGAATAGCAGAAGCGATTCTCAAGAATAACTCCCACACCTTCACTCACCTTCTCTCTCTCTTTCCTTCTCTTTCTTTCCTCTCTCCCTTAGGTTTAGGAAATTCATATGGGATATGAGAGAGGGGGTTTATACCTCTTATATAGGTTCTAAATTGATGAAAATGGCCCTAGGGCCATGATATACTTAGGTTTTAACCAAATCAGCCTTATTCTGATCCAACGGAGCATTTCTGGAGGTCATGTTACTGAGTGTGGTCGGACTTAAGCTCTCTAATATCGGATCTAGGTCAAGCTAAGTTTTCAGTCTGGTCGGATTTCCAGATCGACCGTGGCGGACCAGTTTCAGTTCAACGGTTATGGGAACTCGATTAGAACTACAAGTACTATGACATGTAAGGGTCACCTATCCTGATCCGAGGGTGAATTTGGGTCGAAATCTAACTGTCAGAACACTTAGAAATAATATGCAAGCAAAATGATCCAGATTACTTAAAATTCTATTTAAATTTTTAAAAATCTTCACTTTCTCACTCTCTTCACTCCGGACTCAAGGAAACAGTCTCAGGACATTGTATGGCCTTGATTTTTGGGGTGATAGTTAAGTCCAACTAGGCGGTCATAATGGTCTAAGTTCATCGCTATCGGACTTTCGACGTGTGGTCCAGGTCCGATACGAAGTTTCCAAATGCTCCCGAGGGCAACTGGGTTTAGAGTTTGATCCTAAATTTTAGGGTAACATAGCGTTAACAATTCTATAGGTTTTGGGTATTACATATCATATTTAAAGTGGTTGGTGCTAATTTTGCAGGAAATCTAGTGTAGCGCTAGTTAATTCACGTTAAATTTCTATAGGATTTAGTCCTAAATGATTTCTTTGGCTTTGGAATTAAGTTATGAGAGGTTACCAAGGTATTATGGTTGACCCATTACCTAAGGACGTCTAACTCTATGTTGGCAAAAATCCAAGGTGTTACAATTTATGAGGGAGTTGAGATATGAAATCCCAACTACCTTGCTTGTGTTTATGATTTCCTCCATGAACTGTTTAGTCTACTTACTCATGTTAACTATGTGTATGATTTCCTCCATGTACTAGATATCCATGTTTAAGTTATATTCCATAACATGTTATATGATTATAGGAATTGAGTTAAATATTCATTATTATGATTGTACATAGCTGGGATTATATCTGAGTCTAGGTAATCGGTAATCGGTAACTGTTCTCAAACTGGTGGTTGAGATCGCTTTCGCCATGCAAGATATGTTTGACAAATTCGAGTCGTACTTGGGATGTTCGGTAGTGGTTAGGCCACACGAAGTGCTTATGCATTTCATGTCATTCAACTCAACGTGCGATCGTCCTAGTCGAGCTTATCAATTAACCCGATTGACCGATGTATATTCACCTTGTTTGGACGTTACTACTTGAATTTAGGGTACCAAATTTACTAGTGAAATTCTGTTAACCTTGGTACCTCGATTCCCTAAGACTCATGAGCCGATTATGGTGGTATGGGACACCGTGGTCGAGCTGTTGGCCTATGCTGGGGCGACGAGCCTCCCTGTAGTAACCAGTGAGCAACCTAGACTCGTGAGCCGATTATGGTAGTATGAGATACTATATTTGTGCTATCGGCCTACACTGACTGGTGACGAGCCCTCTGTAGTGACCTCGAGCATACTCTGAAACTGCATTGAGGTGACGAGCCTTATTGTAGCATCTAGGGTATAATTATGCCTGTATTGATTGGTGACCAGCCCTTTACAGCGACCTAGAAGTATAATATTATATGAGATTGTTTAGGACTGACGATCCTAGAATGAATCATTGTTTAGGTATTGATATAAGAGAGGTACCTTAGCTTCCCAATCCTGCTGTATGAAAAGGACTAATAAGAACTTGGTAATCATGCTTATAACATCGCACTGCATGTGCCATTGGTGTTGGTGTAGAGAATAGTGGTAGTGAATCATGTCATGATCGTTAGATGTTGTCGCAAGAGGAAGTTCGGGTGAGGCATGCATCATTACCTCATATCATTCTTGCATTAACAAGAGTATCTAGGACATATTTGATTAAATTATTTTATCAGTACTGCTTGATTGAATTGATAACATGTTAACCTTTGCTGTACAGTTTCACTGAGTTGATCACTCACTCTCACGTTCTGGGATGGTGCTTAAAGACCAACCAGACTTTGACTTAGCTGCAGGTGATAATGTGACACTCAAGGCAAAGCTGGAGTTTAATGATGACGAGGAGGTGTTCTCGTTTATGCAATTTTCGGGTGAATTCGCGTGAGCCGAGTCCGGATCGATGGGGCTTTAGGGATTACACTTTTTTTAGAGGACTATTACATTTTGTCATATGTATTTGAATCAATAAAACACGTACTTATTGACCTGGCAAAGCACTCATATTTTGGAGACTTGTATTGGTGTATATATGTATTTCAGACTTCCACTTGTGTTTTCACATTGTCCCTGGATTATGATTTGTTGATTCGGCTTAATTAATTTCATGTTTAATGCACTAATATAGACAACATTCATTCACCATCAAAAATGTTGCATAAGTGATGTTTTGGAACTCGGGAGTTAAGTTATGCTCGACCCCCGAATTTCAGGGCGTTACAATTCACTTCACTTCACCGTCATTTCCATGCATTTCACAGTCATTCTTAGCGATTCCGTGTTCATTCACAGTCAATTTGATGCACTTCACAGTCAATTCACTTCACTTCATGACCATTTTCATGCACTTCGCGGTCAATTCACTTCACTTCATCGTCATTTTCATGCATTTCACGGTCATTCCTAGCGATTCCATGTTCATTCATAGTCAATTCGACGCACTTCATGGTCAATTCACTTCACTTCATGACCATTTTCATGCACTTCGCGGTCATTCACTTCACTTCACCATCATTTCCATGCATTTCACAGTCATTCCTAGCAATTTCGTGTTCATTCACGGTCAATTCGATGCACTTCACGGTCAATTCACTTCACTTCACGGCCATTTTCACGCACTTCGCGGTCATTTCACTTCACTTCACCGTCATTTCCATGCATTTCACGGTCATTCCTAGCAATTTCGTGTTCATTCACGGTCAATTCGACGCACTTCACGGTCAATTCACTTCACTTCACGGCCATTTTCACGCACTTCGCGGTCATTTCACTATACTTCACCGTCATTTCCATGCATTTCACAATCATTCCTAGCGATTCCGTGTTCATTCACGGTCAATTCGATGCACTTCATGGTCAATTCACTTCACTTCACGATCATTTCCATGCACTTCATGGTCAATTCACTTCACTTCACCGTCATTTCCATGCATTTCAGGGTCATTCCTAGAGATTCCGTGTTCATTTCACGGTTTAGGTTTTGGGATTTGAGAATGGGTTTGGGTTTAGGTTATAGGTTTTGGTTTTGGTTATAAGTTAACGGTTTAGGTTAAGGTTTAGGTTTAGGTTATATGTTTTTAGATTTGAGAATGGGTTCGGGTTTAGGCTATAGGTTTTAGTTTTGGTTTAGGTTATAGGTTTTGGGATTTGAGAATGGGTTCGGGTTTAGGTTATAGGTTTTAGTTTTGGTTTAGGTTTTGGGATTTGAGAATGGGTTCAGGTTTAGGTTATAAGTTTTGGTTTTGGTTTAGGTTATAGGTTAACGGTTTAGGTTAAGGTTTAGGTTTAGGTTATAGGTTTTTGGATTTGAGAATGGGTTCTGGTTTAGGCTATAGGTTTTGGTTTAAGTTTAGGTTATAGGTTTTGGTTTAGGTTATAGGTTTTTGGATTTGAGAATGGGTTCGGGTTTAGGTTATAGGTTTTGGTTTTGGTTTAGGTTATAGGTTTTGGTTTAGGTTATAGGTTATAGGTTTAGGTTTAGGTTATAGGTTTTGGGATTTGAGAATGGGTTCGGGTTTAGGTTTTGGTTTAGATTATAGGTTTTGGTTTAGGTTATAGGTTATAGGTTTAGGTTTAGGTTATAGGTTTTGAGACTTGAGAATGGGTTCGGGTTTAAGTTATAGGTTTTGGTTTTGGTTTAGGTTATAGGTTTTGGTTTAGGTTAAGGTTTAGGTTTAGGTTATAGGTTTTGGTTTAGGTTATAAGTTATAGGTTATAGGTTTAGGTTAAGGTTTTGGTTTAGATTTAGGTTATAAGTTTTGGAATTTGAAAATGGGTTCTGGTTTAGGTTATAGGTTTTAGTTTTGGTTTAGGTTATATGTTATAGGTTTAGGTTATAAGTTTTGAGATTTTAGAATGGGTTCGGGTTTAGGTTATAGGTTTTGGTTTTGGTTTAGGTTAAGGTTTAGGTTTAGGTTATAGGTTATAGGTTTAGGTTAAGGTTTTGGTTTAGGTTTAAGTTATAGGTTTTGGGATTTGAGAATGGGTTTGGGTTTAGGTTATAGGTTTTAGTTTTGGTTTAAGTTATAGGTTTTGGCTTAGCTTATAGGTTATAGGTTTAGGTTAAGGTTTTGGTTTAGGTTTAGGTTATAGGTTTTGAGATTTGAGAATGGGTTTGGGTTAGGTTATAAGTTTTGGTTTTAGTTTAGGTTATAAGTTTTGGTTTAGGTTAAGGTTAGGTTTAGGTTAGAGGTTTTGGGATTTGAGAATGGGTTCGGGTTTAGGTTATAGGTTTTGGTTTTGGTTTATGTTATAGGTTTTGGGATTTGATAATGGGTTCGGGTTTAGGTTATAGGTTTTGGTTTTGGTTTTGGTTTTGGTTTAGGTTTAGAAAATCGGGTTCAGGTTCAGGATTAGATTTAAGTTTGGGTTTTCAAGTTTATGTTTAGGTTTAGGTTAGGGAGTTGAGATTAGGATTACGTGTAGGCTTAGCTTTAAGGAATTGAGTTTAGGTTATAGGTTTAGGGAAAGGTTAGGTTTAGGTTATAAATTTTAGGATTTGGGAATAGTTTTAGGTTATTAGTATAGGTTTAGGTTAGGTTATAGGTTAAGGTTTATGGATTTGAGTTTAGGTTTAGGCTAAGGTTTAGGTCTAGGTTTAAGTTTAGGGAATTGCGTTTAGGTTATAGGTTTAGGGAAAGGTTAGGTTTAAGTTATAGGTTTTGGGATTTGAGAATAGTTTTAGGTTATAAGTATAGGTTTAGGTTAGGTTATATGTTAAGGTTTAGGGATTTGAGTTTAGGTTATAGGATTAGGTTTAGGTTTAGGTTTAGGGATTTGAGTTTAGGTTATAGGTTTAGGTTTTAGGTTTTAAGTTTAGGTTTAGGTTTGGGTTTGGGTTTTGAGATTTGAGAATGGATTCAGGTTTAGGTTATAGGTTTTGGGATTTGATAATGGGTTCGGGTTTAGGTTATGGGTTTTGGTTTCGGTTTAGGTTATAGGTTTTGAGATTTGATAATGGGTTCGGGTTTAGGTTATAAGTTTTGGTTTTGGTTTAGGTTTAAGTTATAGGTTTTTGGATTTAAGAATGGGTTATGGTTTAGGTTTAGGTTTGGGTTTGGGTTTTGAGATTTGAGAATGGATTCAGGTTTAGGTTATAGGTTTTGGGATTTGATAATGGGTTCGGGTTTAGGTTATGGGTTTTGGTTTCGGTTTAGGTTATAGGTTTTGAGATTTGATAATGGGTTCAGGTTTAGGTTATAAGTTTTGGTTTTGGTTTTGGTTTAAGTTATAGGTTTTTGGATTTAAGAATGGGTTATGGTTTAGGTTTAGGAAATCGGGTTCAAGTTCGGGATTGGGTTTAAGTTTTGGTTTTCAAGTTTAGATTTAGGTTTAGGTTAGGGAGTTGAGATTATGATTAGGTGTAGGTTTAGCTTTAGGAAATTTAGTTTAGGTCATAGGTTTAGGGAAAGGTCAGGTTTAGGTTATAAATTTTAGGATTTGGGAATAGTTTTAGGTTATAAGTATAGGTTTAAGTTAGGTTATAGGTTAAGGTTTAGGAATTTGAGTTTAGGTTTAGGCTAAGGTTTAGGTCTAGGTTTAAGTTTAGGGAATTGCGTTTAGGTTATAGGTTTAGGGAAAGGTTAGGTTTAAGTTATAGGTTTTGGGATTTGAGAATAGCTTTAGGTTATAAGTATATAGGTTTAGGTTAGGTTATATGTTAAGGTTTAGGGATTTGAGTTTAGGTTATAGGATTAGGTTTAGGTTTAGGTTTAGGGATTTGAGTTTAGGTTATAGGTTTTAAGTTTAGGTTTAGGTTTGGGTTTGGGTTTTGAGATTTGAGAATGGATTCAGGTTTAGGTTATAGGTTTTGGGATTTGATAATGGGTTCGGGTTTAGGTTATGGGTTTTGGTTTCGGTTTAGGTTATAGGTTTTGAGATTTGATAATGGGTTCGGGTTTAGGTTATAAGTTTTGGTTTTGGTTTTGGTTTAAGTTATAGGTTTTTAGATTTAAGAATGGGTTATGGTTTAGGTTTAGGAAATCGGGTTCAAGTTCGGGATTGGGTTTAAGTTTTGGTTTTCAAGTTTAGGTTTAGGTTTAGGTTAGGGAGTTGAGATTATGATTAGGTGTAGGTTTAGCTTTAGGGAATTTAGTTTAGGTCATAGGTTTAGGGAAAGGTTAGGTTTAGGTTATAAGTTTTGGGATTTGGGAATAGTTTTAGGTTATAAGTATAGGTTTAGGTTAGGTTATAGGTTAAGGTTTAGGGATTTGAGTTTAGGTTTAGGCTAAGGTTTAGGTTTAGGGAATTGCGTTTAGGTTATAGGTTTAGGGAAAGGTTAGGTTTAAGTTATACGTTTTGGGATTTGAGAATAGTTTTAGGTTATAAGTATAGGTTTAGGTTAGGTTATATGTTAAGGTTTAGGGATTTGAGTTTAGGTTATAGGATTAGATTTAGGTTTAGGTTTAGGGATTTGAGTTTAGGTTATAGGTTTAGGTTTAGGTTTAGGTTTGGGTTTGGGTTTTGGAATTTGAGAATGGGTTCGGGTTTAGGTTATAGGTTTTGATTTTGGTTTAGGTTATACGTTTTGATTTAGATTATAGGTTAACGGTTTAGGTTTAGGTTATAGGTTTTGGATTTGAGAATGGGTTTGGGTTTAAGCTATAGGTTTTGGTTATGGTTTAGGTTATAGGTTTTGGGATTTGAGAATGGGTTCAGGTTTAGGTTATAGGTTTTGGTTTTAGTTTAGGTTAAGGTTTTGGTTTAGGTTATAGGTCATAGGTTTAGGTTAAGGTTTTGGTTTAGGTTTAGGTTATAGGTTTTGGTTTTCGTCTAGGTTATAGGTTGTGGCCGTGAAGTGACCGTGAAATGCATAGAAATGACGGTGAAGTGAAGTGAATTGACCCCGAAGTGCGTGAAAATGGTCGTGAAGTGAAGTGAATTGACCGTGAAGTGCGTTAAATTGACTGTGAATGAACACGGAATCGTCGGGAATGACCGTGAAATGCATGGAAATGACGGTGAAGTGAAGTGAAATGACCACGAAGTGCGTGGAAATTGCTGTGAAGTGAAGTGAATTGACCATGAAGTGCATCGAATTGACCGTGAATGAACACGGAATCACTAGGAATGACTGTGAAATGCATGGAAATGACGGTGAAGTGAAGTGAAATGACCGCGAAGTGCGTAGAAATGGCCGTGAAGTGAAGTGAATTGACCGTGAAGTGCATTGAATTGACCGTGAATGAACACGGAATCGCTAGGAATGACCGTGAAATGCATGGAAATGACGGTGAAGTGAAGTGAAATGACCGCGAAGTGCATGGAAATGGCCGTGAAGTGAAGTGAATTGACCATAAAGTGCGTCAAATTGACCGTGAATGAACACGCTAGGAATGACCGTGAAATGCATGGAATTGACGGTGAAGTGAAGTGAATTGACTGCGAAGTGCATGGAAATGGCCGTGAAGTGAAGTGAATTGACCGTGAAGTGCGTTAAATTGACTGTGAATGAACAAGGAATCGCGAGGAATGACCATGAAATGCATAAAAATGACGATGAAGTGAAGTGAATTAACCGCGAAGTGCGTAGAAATGGCCATGAAGTGAAGTGAATTGACCGTGAAGTGCGTCGAATTGACCGTGAATGAACAAGGAATCGCCAGGAATGACCATGAAATGCATAGAAATGATGGTGAAGTGAATTGACCGCGAAGTGTATGGAAATGGCCGTGAAGTGAAGTGAATTGACCGTGAAGTGTGTCAAATTGACAGTGAATGAACACGGAACGCCGGTAATGACCGTAAAATGCATGGAAATGATGGTGAAGTGAAGTGAAATGACTGCGAAGTGCGTGGAAATGGCCGTGAAGTGAAGTGAATTGACAGTGTAGTGCGTTGAATTGACCGTGAATGAACACAGAATCGCTAGGAATGAGCGTGAAATGCATGGAAGTGACGGTGAAGTGAAGTGAATTGATCGCGAAGTGCGTGGAAATGGCCGTGAAGTGAAGCGAATTGATCATGAAGTGCGTCGAATTGACCTTGAATGAACACATAATCGCTAGGAATGATCGTGAAATGCAAGGAAATGACGGTGAAGTGAAGTGAATTGATCGCGAAGTGCGTGGAAATGGCCGTGAAGTGAAGTGAATTGACCGTGAAGTGCGTCGAATTGTCCGTGAATGAACACGGAATCGCTAGGAATGACCATGAAATGCATGGAAATGACAGTGAAGTTAAGTGAATTGACCACGAAGTGCGTGGAAATGGCCGTGAAGTGAAGTGAATTGACCGTGATGTGCATCGAATTGACCTTGAATGAACATGGAACCACCGGAAATGACCGTAAAATGCATGGAAATGACGTTGAAGTGAAATGACCGCGAAGTGCGTGGAAATGGCCGTGAAGTGAAGTGTTGATCGCAAAGTGCGTAAAAATGGTCGTGAAGTGAAGTGAATTAACCGTGAAGTTCGTCGAATTGACGGTGAATGAACACAGAATCGCTAGGAATGACTGTGAAATGCATGAAAATGACGGTGAAGTGAAGTGAATTGACCGCGAAGTGCGTGGAAATGGCCATGAAGTGAAGTGAATTGACCGTGAAGTGCGCCAAATTGACCCTGAATGAACATGGAATCCTTAGGAATGACCGTGAAATGCATGGAAATGACAGTGAAGTGAAGTGAAATGACTGCGAAGTGCGTGGAAATGGCCGTGAAGTGAAGTGAATTGACCGTGAAGTGCGTCGAATTGACCATGAATGAACACGGAATCGCTGGGAATGACTGTGAAATGCATGAAAATGACGCTGAAGTGAAGTGAATTGACAGCGAAGTGCTTGGAAATGCCCGTGAAGTGAAGTGAATTGGCCGTGAAGTGTGTCGAATTGACCGTGAATGAATACGGAATCGCTAGGAATGACCGTGAAATGCATGGAAATGACGGTGAAGTTAAGTGAATTGACCGCGAAGTGCGTGGAAATTGCCGTGAAGTGAAGTGAATTGACCGTGATGTGCGTCGAATTGACCTTAAATGAACACGGAACCACCGTAAATGACCGTAAAATGCATGGAAATGACGGTGAAGTGAAGTGAAATGACCGCGAAGTGCGTAGAAATGGCTGTGAAGTGAAGTGTTGACCGCGAAGTGCGTAAAAATAGCCATGAAGTGAAGTGAATTGACCGTGAAGTGAAGTGAATTGACCGTGAATGAACACGAAATCGCCGGGAATGACCATGAAATGCATAGAAATGATGGTGAAGTTAAGTGAATTGGCCGCGAAGTGTGTGGAAATGGCCGTGAAGTGAAGTCAATTGATCGTCAAGTGCGTCGAATTGACCTTGAATGAACACGGAATCGCCGGGAATGACCGTGAAATGCATGGAAATGATGGTGAAGTGAAGTGAATTGACCGCGAAGTGCATTGAAATGGCCGTGAAGTGAAGTGAATTGACTGCGAAGTGCATTGAAATGGCCGTGAAGTGAAGTGAATTGACCGTGAAGTGCGTCGAATTGACCGTGAATGAACACAGAATTACCGGGAATGACCGTGAAATGCATGATAATGATGGTGAAATTAAGTGAATTGACCACAAAGTGCGTGGAAATGGCCGCGAAGTGAAGTGAATTGACCGTGAAGTGCGCCGAATTGACTGTGAATCAACACGGAATCGCCGGGAATGATCGTGAAATGCATGGAAATGACGGTGAAGTGAAGTGAATTGACCATGAAGTGAATTTTTAACCATCGACCCGATGGAATCTCGAAAAATTACTATGTTGGTTGGATAAATTAGCTTCTCCTACCCCAAAATCATATGTGGTACGTTATGTAACTCATTTTAGTTTAGGAGATATGCTTGTTAAATAAATAGACAAAGAAATGAATTAAGAGATATAAAAATATTTTTATATACTTATATATACATATTTACATAATTATGTATTTGAGAAAAATGTAAGGGAGAAAAAGTTCTCCCCATTAAAAAAATAAAAAAAAAAATCTGCCAGACTGCCCCTGCACTGCCGCCCAACCGGTGGTAGTGCCACGGTAGTCTGTGATTTTTTTTATATATATATTTTTTTTAAGTCCCATCATGATGTCTGTGTTTTACAGTGTGGTCCACTTGATAGTTAGATCTATCTTATTTTTCGTCCTAAGCCTTAATATGAGCTCTCCAAATAAATGGACGGTTTGGATAAAACACAGACATCATGATGAGACTTAAAAAATAAAAATAAAAAAAATCACAGACTGCCCCTACACTGCCGCCGAACCGGCGGTAGTGCCACGGTAGTCTGTGATTTTTTTTTTTTTTTTTTTTAAGTCCCATCATGATGTCTGTGTTTTATCCAAACCGTCCATTTATTTGGAGAGCTCGTATTAAGGCTTAGGATGAAAAATAAGATAGATCTAACTATCAAGTGGACCACACTGTAAAAGGCAATTGAAAATTGAACATATACCATTAAATTCCTTTCAGGGGTCACAGAAGTTTTGGATCATTATGAAATTTGTTTTTCCTCTTCATACATGTCTTTGTGACCTTACGAATAGATTGGATGGAAAATAAATGTTATGGTGGGCCCTATAAAAGTTTTTATGGTGAAAATCAATTTTCTGCTGCTCTTTATGGTGTGGTCCAAATGATCTTTAGATATGAACTTTTTTTTTTCTTTTATAATGTTTCGAAATGATATCAAAATATGGATGAACTTTGTGGATGTAATAAATACATAACTGCTCTGCACATGTAACGTTTGAACCGTTCGTACAACTGGGAATTCGAGGAGCGTCAGCGCTTGAAGGAAAAAGCAGGGGGCATTTTCCACCTTTTGCAACGTGTCCGTACATCCGGAAAGTATTCTTGAAAAGTAAAATGGGAGGGGCTTCGTCTCGAGGATGAGCCATATAGTGGTCGTTCAGTTAGAAATTTCTCTATTTACTTGTACCCGATTTACTGCAAAAGCCTTCTTCTGCGCAACGGTTTTGTGTGGGGCCATTGTTATGTTTGTGATAAATCCCACCTGTCCATTAATTTTTTAAAATCATTTCAGGACATACCGCAAAAAATAAGCAAGATCTAAAATTCAAATGAGCCATACAAGATGATACAGTAAGAAAAAAAATGCTCACCGTTGAAACCTTCCTAAGCACAACCTTGATGTTTATATTCCATCCAAACAGTTTATAATGACATTTTCAATGAGATTAAGTGAAAAAATAAAAGATTTAAACAGATACAAAACTTTTGTGATTATATAAATGTTTCAATGGTGGTCACCAAATCTCCATAGTTTCTTCTCGGGTGGCCCATCTAAGTTTTGTATACACTTTACTTTTTCATGGGAATGAGCTCGAAAAAGGGCCAAGGGAACATCCCATTGAGCCCACACAAAATCCTTGCGCAGGAACATGCTGCAAAGGGAACTGTCCAGGCAGTGGAGGCGTATTGGCTGGTGTACCACACACTACCAACCTTGCTGATGTGTTAACGTCACCCAGTTATGTGGATCCTATCACCTGATAGGTATTATATCCAAACCGTCCTTCCATTTGACAAGCCTATCTTAACACTTGAACTTAAAAATAACGCAAGCCTATAGATAAAGCGTACCACACTGCGAAACGTAGTAAAAGATTGTACGTCTATCATCGAAATTCTTTTTGGGTCGCAGAAGTTTTGAATATGTGTTTTACCTCTTCATCCATTTATGTGATGTCATGAACCGGTTTGATGGAAAATAAACATTATGGTGGGCCTACGAGTGTTTTAACAATAAGAATCATTGTCCCTGCTGCTATTTATGGTGCATCAACTTGTTCTTTGGACATGACTCAATTTTAGGCTATAATCTAGACTGATTTCAAAAACTGGACGAATGAGATGGATATAAACAGGGATTGCGTCCTACCCCGTCCGGGCAGGATAAGTGGGGCCCACTATGATGTAAGTGCTTTATCTATGCTGCAGACCGTCGAATGTTATTGTCAGTCAAATTGGCTCCGGAGCCTATTGTTCTACTACTCCTCATGGCTGGCTTGAAGAACCTCCGAACATTGTCCACCTAGCCGCTTTTGTGCTTCTACGCCCAATTACGTGGCCAAAACATATGTGCCAGGCGTGCGACCCATCAACCTACTAGCAATAGGGGAGAAAACATAGCATGTCACAACAATTAATTGATTCGAGGCATTAGCAAAACACTGCCGTCTGTTCCAAAAACAAAACCCCCTTCGCGCTTCGGGATGGGAGTGGGGGACAGTCCTACACGCAGGCAGCAGCACCCCCACCAGCGAGCGATACACGCGAAGAAAGAGGTCAGCCCCCCGCCTTATCAAAATCACTGAGGCTGTTCCAGCGAGCAGCCCATTCATTTCTTCTCCCTCCCTGGGCGTAGCGCTCATCAAACGTGTGGCAGCCGCGATCCCATGAAACGACCAACTCCTATTCGTTCTTAGCCAACGACCTGTGCGAGAATTCTATAGGTTGGGTTGGTTCTATAAGGAGGAAGATCATTATGATCATTCCTGCTGTTCAACTCTTTTATCATATCATTTTAAGGTATGATTTTAAAAATAAGGTAGGTCCATGGCTCTAGTAGACCACACCTAAGCAAGCTGCATTGATAATGACACCCACCATTGAAACCATTCTAAGGGGTAACGTGATGATTCTTAACCATCCAACCGACTCATAAGGTCATGTAGACATGGATGAAATGAAAAAACAAATATCATCTTGATCCGAAACTTCTCTAACTGGCAAGAAGTTTTTATCACCACTTAGGCCTTAGACATGCCTAGTTTTTTGGTTCATATCTTAAACTAACACGATAAAAGCTTTCAACGGCGTAAATAAAACACTTACATCAAGGTGGCCCCACGAAGCCCTCCCGGGACGGTCGGACTACAGTCCTGGCGGGGTAGGACGCAATCCGCGTCCCAACGGCCATGGTTCACCAGCCAGTCCGAAACGGATTGCCACCGGCCAATGGCGGGTGGTCAGTTCTCTGTGGGCCCCACCATCATCATGTGTTTCATCCATGCTGCCCATCTATTTTTTGATCATTTCTGGGTAGGAGAATAAAAATGAGATACATCCCAATCTCAAGTGGGTCACATTACAGAGCACCGACCACCAGCCGCCGGGCTAGTGGCAGGGGAAGTAGCCAATCCGTTTACCCCTGGCAGGGGCTCTGTGGGGCCCACCTTGATGTATGGCGTGGATAAAACACATATATCAAGGTGGACCCCACCGAGCCACTGCCAGGACCGTCCGTTTCTAGCTAGGCCCTGGCAGGGGTAATACCCAATCCGCGCCCAGTGAAATTGGCCCCACACGAAAACCCGAGCATAGTGCCCATCTACTCGTGTTGAGGATATCTGGCTTTTCTAAACGGAAAACTGTCTTTCGAATTCTTGTCTATTCACGGCAACGGAAAAACCGTCATTCGAATTCTTTCCCTCTAACTCTCTCCATCGATCCAAGAAGCAGAGAAGATTTCTTCTTCTTCTTCTTCTTCTTCTTCTTCTTCTTCTCTCTCTCTCTCTCTCTCTCTCTCTCTCTCTCTCTCTCTCTCTGCTGCAGTCAATCCGATTGCCACTGTCCTTCTAACCAGGTCAGTTTTCCTTCGCTTTTTTAGTTTTCTTTTCACACACCTCTTCGAGTTCTTGATTCATGCAAAATTGCTCGTGGGTTTGATGTAGAATCCAGATTCCATTCTGCAATTTTGCTTCTTTTTCGTTTGAAATTTCAGTAATTCATTGGATGGTTCAGAAGGAAGAAAGGAAGTGACAACAGATCTCAGATTCTTTCTAGCTATTGTTTTCTTGGTTTTCATTTCTTTCTTCATTTTGTGGCCTGAATTGAAAGGTTTGTAGGATTTGATCAGTTGACTGAAGTTCTAAAATCTTGTTTTGATCTGATTTCCTTGTGGGATTTCCTGCTCTCTCTCTCTCTCTCTCTCTCTCTCTCTCTCTCTCTCTCTCTCTCTCTCTCTCTCTCTCTCTCTCTCTCTCTCTCTCTCACTCACTCACACACACACACACACACACACACACACACACACACACACACACACGCACGCACGCACAGCTGCAGTCAACCTGATCACCACTGTCCTTCTAACCAGGTCAGTTTTCCTTCCCTTCTTTTATTTTTTTCACACACCTCTTTAAGTTCTTGATTCATGCAAAACTGCAAGTGGGTTTGATGTAGAATCCAGATTCCATTCTGCAATTTTACTTATTTTCGTTTGAAGTTTCGGTAATTCATTAGATGGGTTCATAAGGAAGAAAGGAAGAGAAAACAAATCTCACACCTCTCTCTCTCTCTCTCTCTCTGCAATCTGTTTATCTGAGAGAATCTTGATAGAAAAAAAGTAGATGAAATTATGTTTCTTTCTTGAATGGATGATACATGTTTGGACTGCCCATATGGTGGAATTCATTGTGGCTCAGACACCATATACGATAAGTGAATGAGAAAAGGTCCAGCAATTGGATTTATTGGTTAGTCCAGTCTTTATGATTTACAGATATTGGTCCATCCATGGAACTCCCCAATGATGGTTTGTATCATTGACCTTTTCACCACATCTCCAATTTGAACAGTTCTCTTTGTTTGTGAAATCTTGATCATATCTGGTGGCCATCCTAATCTCTTTGTTTGTAAGGCTCATGCGGTTTTCTTCTCAAAATGACAAATGCCACAATTTATGCAGTGGACATGGGGCAACTCAATCCTAATGAGTGGCTTCCAAAGCAACATAGAAGCATAGAGAGTTTTGAGATATTGAAGAAGATCGCAGAAGGAGGATTTTGGTGTGTAGGAAAACTGACCACTTTTATTAGATTCCTAGCATTCTCTTCAATCAATGTCTGCCACATGACTAGTTTGCCGCAATTATTCATTCCCCTTAATTAGATGTATGGTCTATCAAAACTTAAAACCCAGCTATTAGATGCATTTATGTGTGTTCTACAAATTAATGATTGTATATATTGTTAGTGAATATGTTGTTTACATTGGTCTGGTTCTGGGATTGTAAATTCCCTTTTCTGCGACAATTTTAAATATGGAAAAACTCAAATTTCAACACTTTTTTCTTTTATTTAGGTAATTTCTGGTAACAAAGAGCGCCATTTAGGTATTGAAATTTGAAAATCTGTACAATAGATGTAAGAAAGAGAGCATCATAAACTAAAAATCCTTGATATGTTTTCTTAAATTGATGGTGAATTTCTTTTCAATTAGCAATAAAAACTTGCCTACATGTGTGTAATAAGCATCAGTATCGACGCATGCATCGCACTATTGGGATTCAGAAACATGTCGGTATCGCATGTATCACATAATGATCATTGTTGCTTTGGAAACATTGGGAAATTGGTTGAATTTTTCAATGAAACTTTAGGGGGTGTTAAAAGAAACATTATTACACACTAACTCAAAAGATCATAAAAATGAAGTTCACAATAGGGTCCCAAACTATTCTTTGTCTAACAAAAGTGATGCAACTACATTCAAAATAAGTTTATATTTTTTATAAATCATAGAAGGCATGTAAGAAAACACAACCAATACATCAAAAGACAAAAAAAGAAGTAAGAATACACCATGTTATTCTTGAAGTCTCCAGAAACAATACTTTGGTCTACGTACTCACTTCCTTTGAAATAAAGTGCAGTTAATAGTCGCTTTCATGTCTGGTTGTTAAGTGGATGACTCCTTAATGATATTTTCTTCTTTTGTTTCCAAAATTGCAGTGATGTATATAAGGCTAAGGATAAAGAAACAGGGGAAATCGTTGCTTTGAAAGTGATAGAAAGGATTTCTTTAACAGATTGTGTATGGTGTTTTTCTTCAGTTGATTATCGTAGTCTATAATCTGTTAACCATACCTCATGGCCAGGAAATAGTTAGAGACAGTTACATTAGGCCTTTTGTTTTGTGTTTTGCAGGAGGCATACAGTGCAATACGCGAAATTATTATTTTAAAAAGGCTTGATCATAAAAACGTGATTCATTTGAAGGAGATTGTAACTTCTCCAGGTCCATTTGAATCTTCACATTGTCCTTTCTTCTTTGCTTAACTATTCTGCTTATGGCTAGTCTCTACCATGAGAAAATGTCCGCACACATGTGTAGGTGTGTTCAACCAATGACATATCCAATTCAATTCAGCTTGTTTGATGGATATATTCCTTTGTATCATTGTGCACTACTAATCAAATTGTCTGCTTGACAATCGAGCCTACCCAAGTCCCTCTAATATGTTTCCATAATTGGATCCTTACTCTTGCTCCGGTGGTAGACTCTCAGGAGTTTCAACCCCCGGTCAAGGGTTCGAGTATCCATAGGTGGTGAAATCCCACTACGGCGTGAGTGTGTTAAAAAAAAATAAAAAATGTTTCCATTATTATTATTCTGCAGCTGAATTTACTTCCATTTCTCGTAGTTATGTTTTGAAAAGCAATTAGGGAATGTGGTTATCGTTTTTTTCTTTGTTGGATGTTTTCATAGCTTTTAAGAGTGGTTTCAATTTTTTATTTTTTTTTAAAAAAGAATGACCTAAGTCTCTAGTTTTTAGGGTTATGTATTGTTACTTTTCCAATTCTCTTGTCCTTTTTTTTTGTTTGGATTTGTATAAATTTTAGTGGCTTTCAAGTCACGGTATCTTAGAAGTTAATCCAATGAATTATATGCTTTTGATTGTGGATGCTTTATTATTGTATACATATGGGGTGGATATGATTGGGATGGATAGGGTTGGGAGACTTAATCAAGGCCTTTATATGCTTAGGGAATGAAGTAAGACAAGTTTGTTGTAAAATACATTGTAAGGCATGACTTTCATAGAACTAGAATATTTTCATGGCTAGTAGATAAGTCAGGATTGTTTAATCCATGGGCCACTATACATGGTGTGACTATTGTGCTTATGGCAAGTCTCTACCATGAGAAGATGTCCCCACACATGTGTAGATTGCTTTGGTTCTAATGGGGATTTAACTAGTTGCTTTGGTTCACGAACATGTGAGCCTTTTAGGTGGATCATGGTGAGTTGGGCGATCAATCTGATGGGGTTTTCCTCCTCAGGTCAAAGGAGATGTGGTGCGGTGCGGATGCCACAAACAATGGAATCACCCCGCCACTCGACCAGTGGAGAGCACTGCTCGACCAGTCGAGAGCACTACTCGACCGGTCGAGTGAACAGTGCTTGACCAGTCGAGGGTCACTTGACTCAAAGTCCAGTGAGCTCAGTGAACAGTGCTGGACCAGCTGAGGGCCCGGCTCAACTAGTCGAGTGAACAGTCTCGACCAGTCGAGGACTCTGCTTGACCAGTCGAGGTTACGCAGATTTGAGTCCGAATCTTTCACGGACTACGGAAATTTGAGGCCCTTTCGCAAGGGGTGCGAAAGGGAGTTTCCTAAACTATAAATAGGGGTGCCTAGGGCCTTTCTAGGCAATGCAAGAGGGTTTCCTAAAGCTTTGCAAGGGTTTGCTAAAGGGTTTAGGGTTGTCAAAGGTGTGAGAGAGAGAGAGAGAGAAAGAGAGAGAGGAAGCTTGTAGAAGGGAGGTTATGCTCGTAGAGGTGATCTACTGTGCACTCGACATCTCAGCGCTTCTACGTCCTCGTGATAGGTGAGATCTCTCTGTTTTTCTTTTATTCTCTTATTGTTTATCCACTCCTGCATGAGTGAAGAAGGTTATAACATTCTACTTCATAGTAGATTGTTGATCTGGATGAGGTCCCGCGATTTTTACCTCTTTGAGGGTTTTTCACGTAAAAATCTCTTGTGTGGTGTGGTTTATGCTTTGATTTATTTCATTGCTTTATTATCCTATAATTCTGGTTTGATTAGAAGGCTAGATCTTAAGGTTTTGTGCAAGGCCCCCAATAAAGTGGTATCAAAGATAAGTTCATTGAACGGAGTGGGATCAGTTCTGAATTATGGAAGGTAGCTCATCAAGGATGATCAGCCTCAATGGTTCTAACTGGACCATATGGAAGGCTAAGATGGAGGACTTGCTTTATTGCAAGGACTTGTATTCTCCAATTCAAGGCATATCAGCAAAGTCAAAGGATATGACGGATGATGATTGGAAGAAATTGGACCAAAAGGCGGTGGGGTTTATTAGAAAATTGTTGAACGATTCCATATTCCACCATGAGTCTATGGAGACCTCAGCCGCTAGCCTATGGCTAAAATTACAAGGGTTGTATGAGAAGAAGACAGCCGACAATAAGATTTTCTTGATACGACAACTTGTGAATATCAAGTTCAATTATGGTGGTTCTGTGGCCGAGCACATGAATGAGGTCAGCAATATATTGAACCAGCTCTCCGTTATGAAGATGGTCCTGGATGATGAATTATAGGCTTTGTTATTGCTTAGCTCATTGCCTGATAGTTGGGAGACATTGGTGGTGTCTTTAAGTAACTCCACGCCAGACAAAAAGGTATCCATGGAACAGGTAACTAGCTGTCTCTTCAATGAAGAGACAAGGAGGAAGTCTCAAAGGTTTACTCAGTAAGAGGCCCTTGTGATACAGGAACAGAGGAGAGGAAAGAACAGGAAGGGCGGGAAGGCCCGAGATAAATCAAGAAGCAAGTCGAGTACCATGAAGGATTTTGAATGCTGGAATTGTGGCAAGAAGGGCCACTATAAGCATGAACGTCATAAAAATAAGAACGACAAGAAAGGAAAAGTAAAGGAGAAGGAAGATGAATCGGATTCCACTACGGTCGCTTCAGATGGCAATGTTATAGTTATTCTTTCAGCAGATCATGAAGTTTGTCTCACGGCTATGAGTCAAGACACCGACTGGATGGTTTACTCAGGAGCCTCTTTT
This sequence comes from Magnolia kwangsiensis, assembly GCA_037074715.1. NCBI lineage: Eukaryota > Viridiplantae > Streptophyta > Magnoliopsida > Magnoliales > Magnoliaceae > Magnolia > Magnolia kwangsiensis. The sequence goes on along the minus strand of CM073580.1, from coordinate 78,707,980 downwards.
CATGTGACTCCATGCAGGGACTTCTTTACAAGCTACAAGTCATGTGACTATAGGACCATGAAGATGGAAAATTCTGGTGTATTGAAGATCATAGGAGTTAGTGATATTTGTGTGAAGACCAATGTGAGTTGCACATTGATTCTTAGGGATGTGAGGCACATTCTAGACCTTTGCCTCAACTTGATGTCGACGGGAAGGTTAGATGATGATGGCTATGAAAGCCAATTTGCTGGTAGGCGCTAGAAGCTCATCAAGGGTTCGTTGATTGCAGTCAAAGGAAAGAAGTGTTGCACCCTTTACAAGGCAAGTGTCAATGTGTGCAAGGGTGGGTTGAACGTAAAGGAAGATTCAGTTATTGACATGTGGCACAGGCGTCTAGGCCACATGAGTGAAAAAGGGCTTCAGGTACTAGCGAGGAAGCGGCTCCTTCCAGACATGACAGATATACTTCTTAAAACCTGTATTGATTGTTTATCAGGGAAACTTCATAGAGTTTCATTTGTTAAATCTACTTCTCATATTAATAAAGTGCATGCATTAGATTTGGTTTATTCTGACGTTTGTGGTCCTATGAGGACAAAAACCTTAGGTGGGGCATTGTATTTTGTCACTTTTATAGATGATGCATCTACAAGAGTTTGGGTTTATGCTTTAAAATCTAATGATGAGGTCTTTGGTGTGTTTAAATTGTTTCATCCTATGGTTGAGAGAGAGACATGTAGATCATTGAAGTGCATCCGCATTGACAATGGTGGTGAATACCTCAGTGACTTTCATGAGTATTGTAAGTCCCTGGGTATATGGCATGAACAAACGGTTCTTAAGACCCACTCAACATAATGGTGTGGCTGAGCGAATGAGTCGCACTATTGTGGAGAGAATTAGATGCATGTTATTCCATGCGAAGTTGTCCAAGACGTTCTGGGGAAAAGCAATGCACATGGCAGTGTATTTGATAAAAAAGTCTTCATCAACCCCGTTGAATGGAGAAGTACCTGAGAAGGTGTGGACTGGACAGGATCCATTGTACAGTCATCTCAGGGTGTTTGGATGCAGGGCATCCGTTCACGTACCAAAGGACGATAGGTCCAAGCTCAATATGAAGATCAGGCAGTGTGTGTTCATGGGGTACGGTGATGAAAAATTCAGTTACAGATTGTAGGATCCGACTGAGAGGAAGCTCGTCAGGAGAAGAGATGTGATTTTCTTTGAAGATCAGTGTATAGAAGACATTGGTAAGCTAGAGAAGAACCAACCTAATTCAAGTAAGCTAGATGACATGGATCCGGTTATTTCTCCCGTGGTGCCTGATGATGGGGGAGTACAGCAAGGTGCAGAGGACGAGGGAGTTCCTACAGAAGATGGACCGATGGAGCAACCCCCACTTGATCCACCTGTTAAGCCACATATGAGGAGGTCATCTAGGGACAGACAACCGTCCAAGAGGTACTCGCCACATGAGTACATTATGCTCACTGATAGGGGAGAGTCAGAAGATTATTCTGAGGCCCTAGCCGACAAGCATAAGGGGGAGTGGTTGAAAGCTATACAAGAGGAGATGGAATCTTTGCATAAGAGCTACACCTATGATATGGTGAAATTGCCTAAGGGCAAGAAAGCTTTGAGCAACAAGTGGGTGTTCAAAAAGAAGGTTGAGTAGAAGAATTTACAAATAAGGTTCAAGGCTAGACTTGTGGTGAAAGTATTTGGTCAGAGAAAAGGTATAGACTTCGAGAAGATATTCTCACCAGTGGTGAAGATGACATCCATACGAGTGTTGCTTGGGTTGGCGGCTAGCATGGATCTGGAGATAGAGCAGTTACATGTTAAAACTGTCTTTCTCCATGGTAACTTGGAAGATGAGAACTATATGCACCAACTAGAGGGGTTCGAAGTCAAGGGCAAAGAGCATATGGTGTGTGGACTGAGGAAGAGCTTGTATGGGGTAAAATAAGCTCAATGGCAATGGTATAAGAAGTTCGACTCGTTTATGTTAAAGTATGGATATGACAGAACGGAGTCGGACCACTGTGTGTTCACGCGCAAGTTCTCATATGGTGATTTCGTAATTTTGCTGTTATATGTTGATGACATGCTCATCATGGGAAAAGACATCAAGAAGATCGACAGACTGAAACAAGAGTTCAGAAATTTGTTTGCGATAAAAGACTTGGGCCTGGCTAAACAGATCCTCAGAATGGAGATAACCTGTGACAGAAGTAACAGGAAGCTTTGGCTGTCACAAGAGCGGTATATTGAGAAAGTCCTTGAGCGGTTCAATATGAATGCAATGAAATCGATCAGTACTCCACTAGATGGTCACTTCAGATTGAGCGACAGACAGTGTCTCAAGACGAAAGCAGAGGTGGAAGAGATGCAGAAGATACCCTACGCGTCAGCTGTAGGAAGTTTGATGTATGCTATTATAACGCCCTGAAAATCGGAGGTCGAGCAGAAGCTCAACTCCCGAGTTCCAACGCATCACTTATGCAATATAGATAATGATGGTTAAATGTTGTTTGTATTAGTGCATTAAACATGAGTAGGATTATACCATACTCCAGAGACAGTTAAATTATACAAGCAGAAGACTGTGATAAATATATAGAGCATATAAGTGATTGTAAGTCCTCAGAGTGTGAACGTCACCAGGTTAAATAATTACATGTATAACTCCAAAATTTACAAAATGATAAGGTGTAATGTTCAACTAGTCCGTATCCCTGTGATCCCTGTGAAGCAACTCTAAGTCTACATAGACCCGCCAGAAAGTTGCATGTAGGAGAATTCCTCCTCGTCGTCGTAGAAGGCTGGCTCCAACTCGTAAGCCTCGTCGTCATCTAAAACTACAATAGAGTCAAGTTAACGTTTTAAAATACTATCCTAGAGTGGGAGTGAGTGATCAACTCGGTGAAGCTATAAGGAAAAGGTTAACATGTTATCAATTCAATCAAGCAGTAATGATAAAGCAGTACAACAATCATGCCCTAAGTACTCTTGTTAATGCAAGGACGGGATGCGATAATGATGTATGCCCTCGCCTGCACTCCCTCTGTGACATCATCTCACAATCACACGTACAAACTCTCACTGTGCTCAACTCTAACGCCAAAGGCACATGCAATGCAGTGCATGTGCGTGATTGGCCAAGTTCTTAATTAGACTTATTCATGCAGCAGGTTTGGAAAGCTAAGGTACCTCCCTTTATATCATTGACCCAAATATTGATCCATCTAGGGTCATCAATCCTAGTTAATCACATATGATAAGCAAGTTCGTGAGTTTACACTATAGGTTGTTACGGGATGGTCGTCACCTCGGCGTAGGCTTAAATCACACTCGAGGTCACTACGAGAGGCTCGTCACCTGATCATACGCCTATTTTATACTCGAGGTCACTACAGGAAAGGTTCGTCACCTTAGCGTAGGCCGATAGCTTGAATACAGTGTCCCATACCACCGTATTAGGCTCATGAGTTTGATTTTCTCCATGGACACTACGGGGAGGCTCATCACCCCATCGTAGGCCGACAGCTCGACCACGGTGTCCCATACCACCATGTCTGGCTCATGAGTCTTGGAAGATCGAGGTACCAAGGTTAAAACGGGCCTTACATTGGTAAGCGGTACCTTAGATTCAGGCAGTAGCGTCCATACATGGTGAACATACATTAGGCCAATCAGGTTACTTAACAAGCTCAACTGGTACGAGCGTACGTTGAATTAATTGACATGGAGTGCGTGCATTCCGCGTGGCCTAACCACTGTCGACAAGCAGCGTACGACTCGGATTCATCGAATGTGTCTTGTGTGGCAAAACGACCTCGACCACTAATTCGGGAATCATTACCGATTGCCTGGACTACGCAGTAGTCCCAATCATATTCAAACACAATAGGCATTCATCTGTGATAGTCAAACAGCATGTGACAAATAATTCAGATATAAATCTCATTTGAGCATTTTAACAAACACATAGCACACGTATTGTCATACATAAGCATTTCATCCATAAAACATGTAGTAGTTAAGGTAATTGAAATTCCTATCTCAATGCCCTCATTAAATATATTTCAACAAGCATTTTCTCATTCAGGCATTTTATCAAACACTTAGACTACACATAACAACATACATGTAATAAAATAGTTATAAAATAGCAAATCCTTTCACAAAGGATTTTTCACACATACAACAATCATATATTCTCAATCAATAGTCATGGCAAGCATAAATTATAATTCCATATTCATTCAAACATTTCAACAAACATATGGAATGCATTAAAATTAATATAGTTCATATATATGTGCAATACACAGAAAACATCGCATCTAAGCACATGTGATGGCAATCAAGTCAGTCATAAATCATTAACTGACATTGAAAGCCTTGAAAATCATAACCTAAACATTTATAATCCACTCCTTCCATCGGTAAACTAGTATCGAACTCAATTCGAACACTACGCCTTTGTCTACGACACAACGGCTGCCTAATCAATGAAATAGGTTAGCTATTTCATCAATTCCTCTATTTGAATTCCTAAAATAGATTAGTGTTAGGATTTCTTACCCAAAAATGGATTTGGATTCGCCTGTGTAGTGATACAGGTATGATGATTCAACATGTGGAGCGGTGGGATCGAATCCCAACAACTATCTCTCACTCTCTCTCTCTTCTCCTCACTTTTTCCTTCTCTTTTCTCTCTTCTATTTCTTAGGGTTTTGAAATTCGTGTGGAATGAGAGAGGGGTAGGTTAAGGCCCTTATATAGGCCCAGAACTGGTGTAAATGGGCCCAAGGCAATGGTATACTTAGGTTATAACCAAAAGTTGCCTGTTTCGGGCCAACGGAGCCCATCTGGAGGTCCATTGCCTGCATATAGTCTGGGAAAAGTTCTCTGACATTGGATCTAGGCCAATTTAAGAGTTTAGTCCAATCGAATTTATGGATCGACAGTGGAGGACCTGTTTCAGTTCAACGGCTATTGTCACTCGATTAAGGCCACAAGTACACTGACCTGTGTTGGAAATTTTTTCTTATCCAAGGGTGTAGTTGGGTCAGAATCTGATGGTCTGAAACCTTAAATTTGGCCTGCAAGCGAACGGCCCAATTCACTTAAGTTCGAGTCTATTTCTAAAGATATTCGCGTTTCTCACATCCTTTGCTCCGGCCTTAAGTTGTGCGTTTCGGGATACTATTTGGACTTGATTTCCAAGATGGTTGTCAAGCCCAGTAAGGTGATCATAACCGTATAGTTTCGCAATAATCGGACTTTCAACGCGCGGTCCAGGTCTGATACGGAGTTTCATGATACTCTCAAGAGCAACTGGGTTTTGAGATTGATCCTAGATTTCTAGGTAATGTTAAGTTAGCGATTCTACTGGTTTTAGATCTTGCGGTTCGTGTAGAAAGCGGTTCAAGCTAATCAACTAATCAATTCAATTCAGTACTTAATTAATTTTTCGTCTAATTCCTAAAGGATTCGGTCCGTAGTGATTTCTGCCTGAGGTGATACGCGGGTCTTTGTACGGATTTTTTCGAGACATTATAGCTATGGTGTGTACACGCCCAGACATAGCATATGCGGTTGGTGTTGTTAGCCGGTATCTTGCTAATCCGGCAAAGAGCATTGAGCAACGGTGAAATGGATGCCGCGATATCTAAGAGACTCATCTAGGTTGAGCCTATGCTATGGTGATGGAAAACCTGTGTTAGGGGGCTATATAGATGCAGATATGGCAGGCGACATAGACTCCAGGAAGTCGACATCGGAGTTCATGTTCACGTTTGTAGGGGAGCAGTTTCTAGGCAGAGCAAGCTACAAAAGGTCGTAGCATTATCGCTGACAGAGGTCGAGTACATTGCAGTCACAGAGGCATGTAAAGAGATGCTTTGGATGAATAGGTTCCTACAGGAACTTAGCCTGAAGCAGGAGCAGCACGTGGTCTATTGCGATAGTCAAAGTGCTACATTTGAGCAAGAATCCAAGTCAGCACTCCAAGTCGAAGCACATAAAGATTCGGTATCACTAGATCAGGGATACTTTGGAATAAAAGATGTTACAGCTTAAGAAGGTCCACATGGACGATAATGGGTCAGACATGATGACCAAGGCTTTGCTCAAGGGCAAGTTTGAGGTTTGTAGAAACCAGGTTGGCTTGAAGAAGGTGAATTCCTCCTAAGTCGAAAAGGAGAAGATTTGATGGGGTTTTCCTCCTCAGGTCAGAGGAGATGTGGTGCGGTTTAGATGCCACAAACAGTGGAATCACCACCCTGCTCGACTAGTCGAGAGCACTGCTCGACTGATCGAGTGAACAGTGCTCGACTAGTCGAGGGTCACTCGACTTAAAGTCCAGCGAGCTCAGTGAACAGTGCTCGACCAGTTGAGTTCCCGGCTCGACTAGTCAAGGACTCTGCTCGACCAGTAGAGGTTATGCAGATTTGAGTCCGGATCTTGTACGGACTGCGGAAATTTGAGGCCCTTTCGCAAGGGGTACGAAAGGGAGTTTCCTAAACTATAAATAGGGGTGCCTAGGGCCTTTCTAGGCAATGCAAGAGGGTTTCCTAAAGCTTTACAAGGTTTTGCTAAAGGGTTTAGGGCTATCAAAGGTGTGAGAGAGAGAGAAAGAAAGAGAGAGAGAGAGAGAGGAAGCTTGTGGAAGGAAGGTTATGCTCGTAGAGGTGATCTACTGTACACTCGACATCTCAGCGCTTCTACGTCCTCGTGATCGGTGAGATCTCTCTGTTTTTCTTTTATTCTCTTATTGTTTATCCATTCTTGCGTGAGTGAAGAAGGTTGTAATGTTCTACTTCATAGTGGATTGTTGATCCGGATAAGGTCCCGTGGTTTTTACCTCTTTAAGGGTTTTCCACGTAAAAATCTCTTGCGTGGTATGGTTTATGCTTTGATTTATTTCATTGATTTATTATCCCATAATTCTAGTTTAATTTGGGAGGCTAGATCCTAAGTTTTTGTGCAAGGCCCCCAACACAATCATGTTCCCATAGGAATAAGGATTCTTAACAAAGGATCTATAACCCTTATGGGTTTAGCCTTGTATCAAGAATCAAAATGATTGATCAACATGGCAGGCCAAACTTATTTTATAAATAGTTTTGATTGAGAAATTGATATCAAAATCATCATATGCATTGTTTTATAAAATCAAAAATTTAGATTTGTTTTTAGATGATCAACATAGTCGTGGAATATGGTGGGCCTAGCATAGTGGACCTTAAGGCAGTACTAGTTGGAATTTTTAAAATGTAGAAAAAATAAAAGATATGAGAACTCCAACTTTTTATTTTATGGCCCTGTGGATCCCCCTTCAACTAGAAGGTCTCTTCTCAATCTACCTTAAATGAAGGAGAAGATGAGAACCAAATGTCAGCCGTTTGATTAGGGACAAGGAAAACACAAGAGTTATTCACATAGGTGGACCCCACACATATGAAAAATGTGCCTTGAAGGAGGAAATAGCAGGATGAGAATCTCTCTCTCCCTCTATATATATATATATATACTCTCTCTCTCTATATATATAGGGAGAGAGAGAGAGATATCTTCTTCTCTCTGTGATGACCATGGTGAGAACGTCCAAGGCTCTCACTTTTGTAAGCTCCTCTCCCTCTATTATATGTGTGTGTGTGCATGAGGAGTTTTTTGGTTTTAGGGAGACACCAGTTAAGCTACTCCACCATCCTACAGTCTTCCATATGCCCCACTACATTGAAAGTTTGAAAGTTTGTGATCATGTCGTATCTATGCACCTATATATGATCTAATTTCTCCACTTCATGGTCATCCTTCATAGACCCAATGCCTATGTAAATCAAGTGGTGGATCCCTAGATCTAAACTATCTAATCATCATTAAGTGCCATTAAAATCATTTTAATGGTCAAAAAAAATTTAATGGTTAAAAACTGTAAAACCTTGAAAAACCTTTTGAGTGTTGAGCTAAGTAAAAAAACCACTCGAAAAACATCTAATCTCCAAGATCTAAAGCCATAAGTTCATAGGAAAACAATGGCTCCCTAGTTGGCCCATCTAAGTCTCAATGGACCTTGATGGATGCGCCCAACTACAACCATTTCTGTTAGCCACATGATGACCTCGTAAAGAGATCCAAAGCACGTGTAATCAAGATGTTGAGTCCTCACATTTCCTTAGGTCTAAGGATTAATTAGACTCGGTACATCCTCAATCAATCAAAATTCAAGCATGAGGCTTCTTGGTCTGTAGACTTGACCTCAATCCACCAATGTAAGTGCCCAATATGTCTAAACTAGGAGCCAATATATCCATGGAACACTCACTCTCCTTTGTGGGGTAGGGCAAAGGTACACATACTCATTGTCATGCACAATGGTGGAGACCTTCCTTTTTGACTCGTCATCAGTCCCCTCATAGGATGACCACATACAAAGTAAGAATCATAGGTTTATCCTTTAACATGTTAGGTGATCACAATATAGCAAGGCACTGAGATCCATGGCTAGAAACACTTCCTTGTTTAGTGACTATTGTGTCCAATATTAAGTTCCCAAGGATAACTAGAGGAATTCCTCTTCTTTAACCCATGTTTGTTTATGTTTATGATACTCCCACATATTAACGATACATAATCACATGTCCATTTACGACACCCATGGTCACCATGATTTGAGGGTGAGATCATCAATATTATTGGACGCCATCTAAGACACCTATGGTCCACATGCCCTTTGAGTAAGATCATTGATATTATTGGATACCATCCATGCCATCCATAGATAAGATTTGCATTGGTTTTCTAGGGCACACCTCCAACAATCCCCCTCTTGTCCTAAAACCAATTGTGCATAAGAACACTCAATCACACATGTCTAACATGACTTCATTCATAGCAACAACATATAGGATTAAGGAGTCATACTAATCCCTTGACAAGGTCCACAAAGTCTCTTTACTAGTAACTCCCACTATCTACAATGCACAATTAACTATAGCTTAGGACTAGGCTATACAAAACATTAGATCCATAGTTAGCACACCTATAGAATGCATTTAACACAAGATCACGACCTAATTATTTGACAAATCCTACATCCCATGCACTTGGATCATCATGGTACCAACTGGCATATGTCACGGTAAACTAGACAATATTATCATAAGAGTGACATGAGCAACTCGATATCTAAGATGTTATCATAATTGAGAAGTCATACTTATACCCAAGGTTATTTTAACATAAACATCTTCAAGTATGAGCTCTAAACCAAATTGATTATGGTATGTATTTCCTCCCATTGACTGAGACATCCCGTGCCTAATCTCATTTAATGTACAATATGTATCAAGTTTCCTTCAACTCATGGCAAGGACAATTCACCATGTCATAGGGATGCAATATGAACAAATAATGACATGCCTTAAGGCATCCATCCCTATAGTGAAATGATAAGGTCAATATCATTTAAGTAACAACTCAAAATCAACATAGTATATAGAAGGAATATAGATACACTAGTAATGCAACCCTCATCACATACAATGTAATATCAACATCTTAGTCCCTTGCACTCACAATTAGGGTCTGAGATAGACCTGTCGTTCAACCACACAATGTATTTCCAAAGATTATTGTGTCATATGGCAACATCTCATTTATGACTCATAGATTATCACATCATGATGCAATTAGAGCTCTCCTTCACACTTTAGCTCCACATCACCATCATTCAACACATGAGTGGTGATAACCAGCCTTTCAAGGATCATGATATGCATGGTGATTAAATCCTTATTAATAAGATGAGCATTTATATAATAATTCCATTATCTCAGACATCCCTATGAGGCACTAGCATAGGTCTTTCATTATTCCTTAAGATCTTTGTTCTTGGACATCATATGATGGAATTATATGATCAATACCTCTCAAAGAAAACCGAATAAATGGACTATCAGGTTCAAGCCCTAACACGGGATACATCCTAGAAAGAAGGATTTAATCCTGATTATATCAATAGCATGAATCACATACAACACAAGGTAAGTGTAAACACACCAAACATAAAGCAATGATGGAGGAATAATAACCAATCATCATCACGAATGAGTAATTGTTGAATGGCTAATAAAAAGTAGTTCTTAATTAAACTAGAGTCATGGAGTGTAAAATGGGTCATAGACCCAATAATTCTCTCAAGTGCTCTACACAATGTTGATGTTGTTGCAGAGAATGCGCGGAAGCAACCCCAAGTTAGAATCAAACAATAAGAGATCAAACAAATCAATCACATGGAGAACACGAGGTTTTATGTGGAAAACCCCTCGGGGAAAAAACCACGACACAAAGCGACATCGAATCCACTATGATAATCAATATTACAAGAGATGGAAGAGCTTAACGGTCTGAGAATACATCCTGAAAACCACAAAACCCTAGCTTTGATCTCCCTTTGCTCACTAAAATCCCTAAGCATGTTTTCTATACCTTAATCCCCTATTACAAACCCTTAAAAAGGATTAAAACTGAATTAGGAAAAAAACCCGCAATTCCACAAAACTACACAAGTTGGTCGATGGGAGCTTCGATCATATCGAGTGCCATCGATGGCCCCTCGAAGGGATCGAAGTCATCTTCAATCAAATCGATTTGGACCAAAAAACTGTCCAGCAAGCATAGGCAAAAAATGGGATTTTCTTGATGAGATCGAGTGGTCTGTCGATGCCATCGACAAACCCAGTTTATAAACAAATTTAAGACATTTGATAACAATCTCCACCATGTCTTCAATTACCATGAACCATAACTCCAAGCTCCATCTCTAATTGCCTCCATCATAACTCTACCATCTCGTCACTTCTTATGCATACTCCGCCTTCATCAAGCAATCTCCAAGCCTAGAGAAGTCTCACAAAACTTGAACTTCTCTATAGGAACCACCTTCGTAAGCATGTCTTCTAGATTCACGCTTGTGTGGTAAAGAACTCAGCCTTCCTCAAGCGCCTGTTGGATAAAATGATGATGAACATCGATATGTTTAGTACGAGAATGGTAAATTAAGTTCTTCACCAAATTAATTATGCGTTCACTGCCACAAGTCACTAGCACGGCTTCCTCCTGAAGCCCAATCCCAACCAAACACCTTCTTTGAATGTTTGTCATTGCCATATACTCTACTTCAGTTGTAAAAAGAGGCACCACAGACTAAAGCTTCGACATCCAACTAATCGCTCCACCTACTAGCACAAATGAGTAGTCGGAAGTCAATCTCTTGTTATCCACATTACCTACATAATCGACATCCACATAGCTTACCAACTTGTCCTTAGACTTTTTAAACGTCAAAACGTAGTCTATTGTACCTTGAATATACCAAAGTAACTATTTCACTACCTCCCAGTGTTGGTTGCCAGGGTTAGCCATGTATCTGCCCACAACACCCACTATATGTGAAATATCAAGTCTCGTAGAGACCATGGCATACATCAAACTGCTAACAATGCTCGAATAGGGCACACGAGACATTATTTTCTTTTCTCCACCTGTAATAGGATATTGTTCAGAGGAAAGCCTAAAGTGAGTAGCATGGGGTGTGCTAACTAGTTCTGCCTTATCCATACCCAACTTAACCAATAGCTTAACTTCTCAAGATATTATACCTGTGATAATCATAACCTGTTCCTCTATCTGTTTCTATGAATATTTATGCCGAGAATCTTCTTTGTAGCCCCAAATCTTTCATTTTGAATGTCCCTAACAACCAAGTCTTCAATGTATCGATTTCAGACGTGTTATGACTAGCAATAAGCATGCCGTCTACGTACAATACCAGTACAATGAACTTTCCATCATCAGTGTCTTGTAATAGACATAATGATCATATTCACTTTTGGTAAATCGCTGACCCATCATGTAAGTATCAAACCTTTTGTACCTTATCTAGGTGATTGTTTCAAGGCATATAACGACCTCCTTAACCTGTAAACTTTATTCTTTGTTCCTCTCACTTTGAACCCTTCTAGTTACTTCATGTAAATTTGCTCCTCTAACTCTCCATGAAGCAAAGCAATCTTCACATCCATCTATTCTAATTCTAGGTTGTATTTCGTAACTAACACCAATACAAATATGATAGACACTTACTTGACTACAGGCGTGAAAATCTCACTGAAATTGACACCCTCCTTCTACGTATGCCCTTTTGCAACCAATCTTGCCTTGTATCTATCACGTTTCTTCTTGTAAATTCACTCATAACCAATCGCTTTACACCCCACTGAAAGCTTCGCCAGCTCCCATGTCTCATTCATATGTAGAGAATCCATCTCGTCATGCATGACCATTATCCACTTCTCAGCATCAAAACCATCTAATGCTTCCTGAAAGGTAGACGGATCCCCCTCATCTGTAATGAGGGCGAATGCAACATTCGAGTCATCCCTGTATCTGACTAACAATTTACAATCTCTTGGCGAATTTCTTCTAAGAGGTGGTTGCTCCACCTACTCCTGTATCTTTCTCTATGGCTCAGGCTCTACCTGTGCATTTTCTTTTTCAATCTCGACATCAATGACTATTGATTTCTTCGGTTCCTTGTGTTCGTATTTGCAGAACAAGGATTCTTCATCAAACATGATATCTCAACTAATTATGATCTTCCGTGTGACTCGATCGTACAGCTTGTAACCTTTCACACCGTCACCATTGCCCACAAAAATACACTTCTTAACCATTTGGTCTAGCTTATCTCTCTCAACCAACGGTTCATGAGAGTAAGCGTTACAACAAAATATACACAACTGTGAGTAGTCTACCTCGTGACCACCCCATACCTTTTCAGGAATCTTGCAGTCTATCGGCATAGATGGGGATTGATTCACCAGGTAACAAGGCATGTTAACGGCCCCCATTCATAACTCATTGCCCAATCCAACATTACTCAACATACTTCGAGCTCTCTCTAAGAGAGTCATATTCATCCATTCTGCCACTCCATTCTGCTCAGGAGTGTGCTTCACTGTATTATGCCTCATGATCCCCTTATCTTTGCAAAACTAGTTAAATTCCTTTAAAGTGAATTCACCTCCATTAGCAGTTCTTAATACCTTCAGTTTTTGTCATGTCTGTCTTTCAACCATTGCCTTCCATACTTTAAATGTGACAAAAACATCAGATTTATTTTTGTAAAAACAAACCCACACTTTTCTGGAGTAGTCATCGATGAATGAGACAAAATACGATGACCCCCCCAGTAGAAACAATGGGCGACGATCCCCATACATCTAAATGCACATACTTAAGAACACCTTTACAAACATGCTTTTCCATTTTAAAAGTTATCCCTGATTATTTACCATATATAGAATGCTCGCATACACTAAGTTCAATACTTTTAAAAATAAGAATCAAGCAACGATTAGAAAGTACCTTCATGCCGCGTTCGCTCATGTGGCATAGGCACGGATGCTACAATCATGCTGACGTGGATTTCGCTACAGACGCTGCAGTTCCACCCATTTAAGTGTTTCTAATCAACTTTTGTAGATTACTACTCTGGTGCGCTTTCGTCACAAAAGTACTCCTTTCGAAACTTTAAGGACCTTGTCATAACTAGTGAACTTACAACCAAGCACCTCAAGAGCCCTTAGAGATATCAAATTCTTCCTGAGGTCCAGAACGTGTTGAATATCTATCAAAATACGCTCCACCCCATCGAATATTTGGATGCGCACTGACCGATTCCAACTTTACAAGCAATGTCATTGCCCATAAAAACCTGTCCACCGTTGTACTCGTTTTATGTGGTGAACTAATTCCTGTGAGAAGTCACGTGGTATGAGGCCCCCAAATCCAAAATCCAGTTGTTACTAAGGTAATCAAATTTGGATGCAGTCAAGACATCACCTCTATCCACCTCCTCACATGAGTGTGTGCTATATTGGCCTCTTTTGGTACATTCTTTGATTTTTCTCCCTTTTGAGCCTTAGGGTTCCTACAGTCCTTCTTCATATATCCTATCATCCCACAATTCTAGCACTTCATCTTGCCCTTCGCTTTCGATTTGGATCGCGATTGAGAATCGTCTTTCTCCCTTTAAGTGTTCCTTCTCCTAGTAACCAACGCGTCCATAGAGGTACCTCTGTTACCGTCCTTCTTTCTCAATTGCTTCTCATGAAGAGATGAGATGACAATCTTTACATTGATGGTATCTCTACCATGGATTAACATGTCTACCAGATTCCCAAAAGATGGTGGAAGCGAATTTGAGAGAATTAAGTCTTGATCTTCCTCTTCGATCTTAACCTTCGCATTCATCAGTTTATATAACAACTCGCTAAATGTTCTCATGTGTTCATTAATGTCAGACCCTTCTTTCATCTTAAGATTATAGAATTACTTCTTAAGATACATACAACTACCCAAGGATTTCTTCATGTATAAACCATCTGTTGAGGGTTAAATATTGCATATCAAACCCCAGTTATTACCTGGATTTACGAGCATGATACTGTTTAATGGCCCGTTCTATCGTGTTTGTGTTGCAAGGTAACTTTACGAGCCTGGACTGAAAAAAGGAGCTTAAAGCATGGATTTAACGCGTTGATGAAACCAAGGCATTAGACGGGACTACATGGGACCAAGATCGAGGATTTGTACACCAGAGATCAAAGAAATTCTAGCCACTCACCCTAAAACGGGCCTGAAAATCGTCAACAATGCAAGATTACAACGTTTCCATCATCCGTTTGGTTCAAAACTTCACATATGGCCTGAGGACTATAAATTAACCGTACGCGTCGAATTTCATCCATTGGATCCCTCTAGAAGTGGCCCAATGGTCAGATCATCCCATACATTGTCAAATCGGGGCCCACCTGCCACCTAGATATGCTTCACTTTTGGTCCCAACGCCTAAAATGATATTACAAAGTGGATGGACGGAGCGGATTACTCGAGAACATAACATTGGAACCCACATGATGTTGTGCGTGCAATAAGTGCAAGCACACTGGCCGTGCACCATAATTGGAGAAATCGGTCAGCGACGCTGACCGATTTTTTTTTTCTTTTCTTTTCTTTCTCAAAACTACTTCACGAACGCAACAGCGTTCCTTCGCACGGTTGCCAGTTTCATACAGTGGGGCCCACCCATCATCATTTCAAACCATCCAGACCGTCCATTCGTTTTCTGAGTGAAAACCGACCGAACAAAGAAGGGTTTCCAACCCTATGCCCGTATACAGAGGAGAATACCATTTAAAATAGATTGAACGGCAGATAAAAACACTCTGTGGGCTGCAACGGCAGACAGAAAATCTACAGATACGACCGGTTTTTCATTATGCAGACAATGGACGATTTGGATTTACCATCAAAATAAGATAGTGGGCCCACCGACACCACCGACACCATCGACGCAAGAGGAAATCGCGTCCTCTGTTCGGTCTGCGAAACAGAGGCTGCGGGTCATCTCGACGGGCCATCATCGTGGATTAAATAGGCGATCCGAGTCGTCTATCATAAAGAGGGGAGCGATATAGTCAGACCCACGTTGATCTCGTGTTCCCATGCATGCGCACGTGTTAAGTTCAACGGTCACAAAACGGATAGCCTGCACTGATTGCATTGTAATTTCTACCGTTGGCTGCGTCAAAAACATTCCAAATCCAGTTATTTCCAGCTGAAATCTCGATGCAAACACAATAGACGGAGTGGATCTCTTTGTTGAAGTTGATCAGGGGCCCACCAAATGTCTCAGTGAAAGAAGGTGCGCAGGTGAGTGCGAACTGATGCACGGATGCCGTCCGACCTGTTGTGGGCGATTGAGACAGCAAGATCATAGTCGGATCTATGATCTAGACCGTCCAACTTGAGGAGAAGACAATTTCTACGATGCTTATGGCGTCAGATCTCAAAGGAATGGAAGAACTATGTCATGGATTCAATTCAAACGCAAGAAGCTGATTGCGTTCCTTGCTGCGTTAAACAGGGAGCTGCTGTAAGACCCGTATCTTGGTCCGTACCTTTCCGTACACTTCCGCGGTCTTACCGGTCGAATTCCGGCAACTTTCGACCCTTAAACGATATCGACGCGCGACCCTGATTCATATGCCGACAACCCGAGTCGACTCAACCCGAGACCAATACCATAGCGATCGCGCCGTCGTTGCGGTTCCGATACCGCGACTCGCGCGCCAAGGCGATACCCTGGTCAAGAGTTATGGGCCAACGTTCGGTGCAAGAAAACGCCGCGCGTTGCGAAAACCAAGGGAATCTCAACAATGTGTCACATCAATCACATCAATCCCATCAATCAATCACCCATCAACCCATCACATGTCAAGTACACATCACTTCCATCCCTTTTCCCAAGCAACCACAAAAGTCTCCCAAACCCATACCCCTCTTACACAAAAAGCCAACAAAGTCTTCTTAACCCATACCTTTCTTACACAAAAGGCCAAAAAGTTAAATTTTTCTTACACCACCATCACTCACCCATCCATCCATCTCTCTCTCTCTCTCTCCCTTTACATCACTCTCTCTCTTTCTCTCTTTCTCATTTCAAAATTTTCAAGCAACAACAATTCCAAGGGCTCCATACGTATGGAATTTTGCAAAAATCCCTAAGCTCCAAGTGGCCCACCTTCCTACCCCAAAATCTTCCATCTCAACTCTCCATTCCTCATCTTAACCGTTGAAGTTGAAGCTATGGTGCCAAGGAACCTCTAGGAGCGAGAAGATCGGACGGTGGGTGCTTCTATAGGGTAGATTTTCTTGTTTTTATGGTGGACCAAGTGAGGCCCACCGATCAATGGTGTGGATCTCACTTGGGACCCTTATTTGTGGCCGATGGACCACTTGGATCATCATGATCATTCCATGATGGGGCCATTCTCCATGGACCCCATCATGATGTTCATTTTCATTTAGAAAGGTCATCTAGACCGTCCATATCGGTGGAGAATGGATCTCCACCATTGATTTTCATTTTCAATGGTCCCATGTGCAAGGGATCTATTTATTGTATAATTTTCTTGTAAGGGAGGGCCCATAATGACGGGGTCCCTCCATCACAAGCCGTGTCCCACTCTCCATGTCTCTCTCTCTTTCTCTTTTATTTTCTTTATTTTATTTTATTTTATTTTTTTATGCAAAAGGATTGTGTGGCCCACTTGAATGGATCTCACCTTAAAGCGTTTATTTTTATTCAAGTGGGGCCCACCTTAGACGTTATCCCCACGCACCCATCAGTGGTGGCCCACTTCATCAGGGCCCACCATCTTCAAAAAAAAACAACAAACCGTCCAGCGTCTAAGACGCTGGACGTTACCAAGAAAGAAAGAAAAAAAAAAAAAAAAGGGAAAGAAAAAGGAAGGGGTTTGGGTGGTTCCCTTGCATGGGCCCTACCCTGACGTTTATGTCCGATCCAAGTCGTCCATCCTCTTACCCACGGCATTTTAGCCGTTGGGTAGAAGTTTGGAGCTGATCCAATCACCTGGTGGGCCATAGCGCCGAATGTTGCGTCCTCACCATTCAAATGTTATTTCTTGTGTTATTTCACTTTCCAAGCGTTAAAAAAATTCAAACTCTGGACTCATTTGGACAGCTTCGGGCCACTGATCGTAATGGCCGGGGTGGATTTCATTTTTGCGGGCCTCACACGTGAAAAACCATGGGAAAACAATTTTTTTAAATTTTTGAAATTTAATGAGGAAGAGGCTCTGCCTCCTGTGTCAGCGCCCAGCGCCTGCACGCAGGCGCATGCAGCCCTGCCGTGGGCGGGCGGCGGACGGACGAACGTGGGAAGGGCCCACGGCCGTATGCGTGGACCCCACTATAATGCTTATTTGATATCCAAGCCGCTCATGAGGTGGGCTGCCCCAGTAGCGGGCCCTCCCTCCAAAAATGAGACAGATCCAAGACTCAGGTGGCCCACACCACGTGAAACAGTGGACTTTAATGTCTACCATTAGAACCCTCTTTGGGGCCCACAGAAGTGTTGGATCAAGCTGAAATTTTTACTGTCCCTTCATACATGTCTGAGTGACCTTATGAACGGGTTGGATTTCAAATAAACATCACGGCGGGCCATATACGTGACACCCACAGTGATTTATGTATTCTATTCACACCGTCCACAGTCCGTGGACGGTAATGCCCACTGTGATTTGTGTTGTATCCACACCGTCCCCACTGGACGGTGGGGCCCACATATATATGTTATTATATTATATATATTACATATAATATTGTATATATTACATATATTATATTACATGTAGTTTATATATTATATAATATATATATGATTGTACGCCTTCATGTGGGTCTCACCATTGTCACAGGCGGTGCATCCAGACCGTCCATCCACTTGAAAAGATCATGTTAGGCCTATGGGTTAGGCCCATTGGGATTTCCAAAGGGGCATGGGCTAGGCCCATTTGGTTTGTGAAATGCTTATGGGCTGGGCCCATTGGGTTCATTTTAGGCCTAGAGACTAGGCCCATTTGATGTACTTCAAGGCCCATGTAATTGGACCCCTTTTGTTGAAATTTAAAGTCCATGGAAGTAGACCATTTGATATATTGTAAGGTCCATGGGACTAAACCCATTCGATTATAAAAGGGTCCATGGGATTAGGCCCACTTTAATATGTATGCAAGCTCATGGATTAGGCCCATTTGAATTGTTAAAGCCTAGGGATTTAGGCCCATTTGACTCATATAAGACCTCTGGGTTGAGGCCCATTGGATACACATTTGGGGGTCCAATTGGTGTGGCCCATTTGATACATATTAGACTCATGTGACTAGGTCCAATTGATGCAATCCAAGGCCCACGGGTTTTGACCCATTGCAATGCACATAAGACCCATTGGTGTGGCTCATTTATGTGGCCCATCTGACGAATAAAAGGCCCATAAGCTATGGCCCATTTGATATATACGTAAGGCCCAATGGGAGGAACATAAGGTCCATTGCAATGTGTAAACCCAATACCGATTATGTAGCGGTGTTTTAAGAAGGTCGTACCTGGGAAGCAATGTTGGTTTGACGTCCACATTGCGAGTGTAATGTTGGTTGGATGTCCACATTACGATTCTCCTTAGGGTCCATTACTGGGCCGTACTTATCGTATTTAGGCCGTCCAGGTCCATCTGCATTGTAAGATAGTTTATCTTATTATAACATGTTTAGTACAGTTCATGACTCATGATCATACGCATCATATGTATGCTTGACGTGAGAATTGTCTGATCATAGCATTTGCCTTCGGACAGGTTGTTTTTGGGCTCCCGGTTAGGCGATGTTGCCCTACATGAGCGCACGGTATGCGCAGGATTGGTTGCATGACTGGATAGCGTGATTCATGCATTCCGCATTTGTGTGACATGGTTATTGTACGCCCTAGCAACATCGGGGCCGTAGCCTCCACAGACGGATCGTGGTTGGCAAGATTGGATGCCAAAAATCTTGTTCTACATGGGGTACTATAGATATCCCTGGGTGAAAGTCCCTAAACCCTTATGGTACCAAGAGGTTGCTCCAACGTCTAGACCGAGTGGGTAGATGAGCACTGAGTGCCGAATACTAGTTGGCTGTACTCTCCACTGTGTCGTGGTCGGTTGGAAGGGGGTGCGGCCTTACCCGCCCGAGTGTAGGGGGCAATACTAGGCTGAGTTTGACCAGCTCGAGGAATGGGTCCGCTATCGACGAGTCGCGCCCGATATTGGCAGACGGATAGTGAGGTCTCTTCCACTTACCTTATTGCGCGCGATGTGGCGGCAATCTGGTTTAGAGTGTACTAGACCCCGGTGATATTTCATACTTTGAGCTGTATTGACGTGTGGACATTGATGAGTATCTGTATGCTTGAGTTGCATTGTACATTGCATGGCCTTGGTACGGCTTATGATATTATGTTTCCATTTTCATATTCCGCATCACTCTGACATTGCATGTACATATTACTACCTTGAGCACACACCTTCACCACCCTCTAAGCTTTCTGTAAGCTTATGCACGACCGTTGCGTGCAGGTGACGTTGGATCACAGCAGCGTTGAGGCAGGAGCACGTTGCTGATCATTTTGGAGTTTTTCTGTTATTTACCATTGTATTTCCCTTTATGCCCATTGTACTTGTAAAGTTTTTTATCATAGTGAAAATGTAATGGATTTCTTGGTTGTTGTTGTGGGTTATGCCTTTGGTTATGCTTATTACGAATCAAACTGGTATTTAAAATCCTCCTCGTAGCATCCCAGGATCGGAACCTGGCGAATGGGAGCTAGGAGCCGAGAATGGGGTTCTACGGAGGCTGTCGGCGCCGGATTCGGCGATCGAGAAATTTGTGAGCCCGGTTTCCGAGTTTGGGGCGTGACAGCTGCGTAAGAAGTTTTCGGGTCCTTCTTTGCTGCGTAAAAGCTCCCACCGCCTAGCTGTTGTTATAAAAAGGAGGAGAGCTTAGCTTGGGGGGGCATTCAATCTTGGAGGGCTTAGCTTGGAGGTTGGAGGCAGCCACGAGAGAGAGAATAGAGTTTTTTTTTTTCTTTTTATTTTTATATATATTTTTTTACTTTGTTTGTTTTCTTTTAAGATGTTCAGCCCATCTATGTGTGGATAAACCTCTTAGCTAGGGCTAAGAGGTGAAGCTTATAGCGTGATGGGAGAACCCTGTGCTTGTGCCTTTTGTTTAAACTAAATTGATGTTAATCTTAGTTGAAATTATGGAAATATTTTTTAGTCTTTAATGGTCTGTTGTGACTGCAATTACAGTGGGTCTGCAATGGCTTTGAATATTTCTTTTGCCTTCTGATATTTATGACGTCAGGAAGCTCTGTTGTTCACCATCGTCTCCTGGGCATGGTTGGATGTCGGCACCCTTCCTAACCTCCATACATGTGATGGGTTGGTAATTAGTTTAGTTTTGTTGTTTGCCATAGTCCCTTTGGGCATGGTTTGGTGATGGAATCCATTCTAATTCATATACCTTTCATCTCTCTAAAACTAGATCAATGTCAGTTCAGTTAATTTCCATGAAACAGGCAAAAGATCTCCCTGATCTCTACAAGTGGATCCTCTGAATCCCTAATTCCCTTCTCCTGATTTCTCTCAAGTTTAGATAATTATTTCACCAGTATTCCTTCAAATTCAATCAGATTAGATTTCATCTTAGCCTAGTTCTAGTTCTAGATAGTTTTAGAATACGTACAGTTTCAGTCCCTTGGGATTCGACCTCGGTCTTACCGAGTTTATTACTACATCACAACCCTGCACTTGGGGAGTGAACAAGTTTTTGGCCCGTTGCCGGGGACTGTCGACTACGTTTTTCTGAAATTAATTAGTTTTAGGATTAGTTTAAGATTAAGTTTAGATTTTCTCGATTTTTAGAAACTAACTTTTCTTCCCTGTTTTGTAGGCTTCTAAGATAGTTTCAAAATTGGTAAATTCTTTCTTAAATTCTTCCTCTCTATTCTAGATTAGGATTTATTTCTTCTTTTTAGTAGTTGCTAATTCTAATTCTTTTTAGAAATCCTAACTTTGGTTGTTATTCTATTTTTAGAATTTCTCTATTCTACAGACTTTTTGTTTAAAAACTAACTTGTTTTGTTTATTCTGCAGGTTCTTAGCCTAGAACTTCAAATTTGGTAACTTCTTTCCATCTTTTCCTTTTACTTTCTATATTTCTTCTTCCTTTCTCTTAGGTTTAAGTTAGAATCGAGGGCTAAGTGTGTTTTATGCCCCAGTGGGCACGCGACAACACTCGACGTCTCGTGACTGAAGGAGGATTAGTTGAGGGGTTGACTGTCCATCGCAGGACTAGACACCACTTGAATTCTCCTGAGTTAGAGGAGGTTATGGCTGAAAATCAACCTCAAGCATTACCCCAACCTAGGGTTGAGGAAGTACATGATGAGAATGAGGTGCATCAGGCACCCCCGCCTCGTACTTTACGAGATTATTTACAACCGGCGGGGGTGAGTACGCCCTCATGCATGATTTTTCCTGCGAATACAGGACATATGGACATCAAGACAGGGGTTATCCAACTCCTTCCTAAGTTCCATGGGCTTGAGTCTGAAGAACCATACTTGCATCTGAAAGAGTTCGATGAAATCATAGGCACCTTATATTTCCCTAATGTATCTGAAGATACAATTAGGCTGAAACTCTTCCCATTTTCCTTGAAAGTAAAAGCCAAGACGTGGTTACATTCACTGCGTCCTAGGTCCATTGACACATGGAATGATATGCAGAGGGAATTTATAAAGAAATTTTTCCCACATCATAAGACAATTACCCTCAGGAGAGCAATCATGAACTTTGCCCAAAAGGAAGATGAAACATTCTTCTAATGTTGGGAAAGGTTCAAGGATCTGGTTAATGCATGCCCACAACATGGCTTTGAAATATGGCGCATTACGAATTTTTTCTATAATGGGCTAACATCTTCCATGCGCCAAATGGTCGAGACAATGTGTAACGGAGATTTCATCAATAAAAATGTCGACGAGGTATGGGATTACCTCGATAGTCTCGCTAAAAAAACACAATCATGGGACTATTATCCAAGGACGAACGCTACGTCTAGGCCAACTCATTCAAGGGAAAAAGGAGGAATATATCTCCTGAAAGAGGATGATGATCTTAACGCTAAGGTGGCTAATCTCACCAGAAAATTTGAGGCCATGGAAGGAAAGAAGGAAAAGGTTAATGAAAGTGTTTGCGGCATCTGTGATTGCAACATTCATACTACTAAAAATTGTCCTTCAATACCTACCTTTCGAGAAGTATTGAATGAACAATCTAATACCGTAAATAACTATCAAAGACCTTTCAATGGACCACCCTCTAATACATACAATCCTGGTTGGAAAAATCATCCAAATTTCAGTTGGAGGAATGGACCAACGGCTACACCTCAAGGTTTCCTAAACTAAAATCCAACTCAAGAGAAACCTCAAGAGGATTTGGTTCTAAAACATTTTCAAAAGCAAGAGCTTTTCAATCAGGGTATGATGCAAGCCTTTCAAGACCTTACAAAAGCAATACATGAACTTAAGGCTGAAAATACGATTGAAAACAAGGGGAGCTTCCCAGCTCAACCTCTTCCCAATCCTAAACCGCATTATGGAGTTAGTGATCCCAGCTCTTCAAATCAAATGGGGCACGCTAAATCTATCACCACTCTTAGGAGTAGGAAGGTTATTGATAAAACCCTTCCGGTTAGGACCGAAAAGCCTCAAGAACCAGAAGAGGACAACAATGATGGATCTAGTGACGCCCCATAAAAATTTGAACCGGAACCTCTAGAGAAGCCAGTTGCTCCGTTTCCCCAATGGTTGGTTGAACCAAAACGTCTATCTAACTCTCAGGATATCCTAGAGGTGTTGAAACAAGTGAAAGTCAATATTCCTCTTCTTGATGTTGTAAAACAGATACCTTTATATGCTAAATTCCTAAAAGACTTGTGCACGACCAAACGATGAAAAAGTGTTTAAAAGAAAATTTCCTTAACTGAGAAAGTGAGTGCCATCCTGAAACAAGACGTGCCGCAAAAATTCAAAGATCCCAGTTGCCCAACCATATCATGTATAATCGGGAATTATCGAATTGATCACGCACTTCTTGACTTAGGAGCGAGCGTCAATCTAATTCCCTACTCGGTATACCAACAGTTAGGCTTGGGTGAATTAAAACCCACTCGAACCACACTACAACTTGCTGATCGTTCTGTTCGTGTACCAAGAGGGATCATCGAGGATGTGTTGGTCCAAGTTGATAGATTCTACTACCCTGTTGATTTTATCATCTTGGACACAGAACCCATCAATGACACGAGCACTCAGATTCCCATCATCCTTGGTCGCCCATTCCTGTCCACTTCAAATGCAATTATCAATTGCAGGAATGGTGTTATGACTATGTCTTTTGGAAATTTGACATTGGAATTGAATATCTTTTTCAATAACGGTAGTAACTCAGAGGATGATGACGATTTCCACGATGTTAACATGATTGATTCTTTTGTGGAAGATAGAACACCTCTCACCTTATCCTCTGATCCTCTAGAGACGTGCCTGGCCCACTCCCATGATCTTGATAATGATATAATTAGGGAGACGTGTGTCATACTTGATACTGCACCGATACTTGAAGTTAACCGGTGGAAGCCACAAATTGAAGAGTTGCCCCAAACTGATGTGGTGCCTCTACCGTCTAACCTTAAGCCACCGAAGCTTGACCTAAAACCTTTGCCCTCTGATTTAAAATGTCTATTTAGGTCAAGATGAGACATATCCGGTGGTAATCTCTGTCCACTTGGAGAAAGAACAAGAGAGTATGCTCATATCTACTCTCATTGAGCATAAGGGAGGTCTTGGATGGACGATAGCAAACCTCAAGGGAATTAACCCATCGATTTGTACTCACCGCATTTATCTTGAGGATAATGTAAAGGTTGTTCGGCAATCATAACGTAGACTAAATCCAAACATGAAGGAAGTGGTTAAGGCCGAGGTTCTCAAACTATTGGAAGTGGGGATCATATACCCCATATCCGATAGTCAATGGGTGAGTCCAACTCAGGTGGTTCCTAGGAAGTCCGGGATCACCATCGTAGCCAGTGCCAATAATGAACTCGTGCCGACCAGAGTTACTACTGGTTGGAGAATGTGCATTGACTACAGGAAGCTGAATACCGTCACTAACTTTCCTTTGCCCTTTATAGATCAGATCTTGGAAAGGTTAGCTGGTCATTCCTATTATTGTTTCCTTGACGGGTATTTAGGTTATAATCATATTGAAATCGCCCCTGAGGATCAGGAAAAGACCACATTTACATGTCCCTATGGCACCTTTACTTACAGAAGGATGTCATTCGGGTTATGTAATGCCCCTGCCACCTTTCAGCGATGCATGATGAGTATCTTTTCTGACATGGTGGGAAAATATCTAGAGGTCTTCATGGACGATTTCTCTGTTTTTGGTTCATCTTTCAGCGAATGCTTAGCAAGTCTTAAATGTGTGCTGAAAAGATGTGAAGAAAAAAATTTAGTACTTTACTGGGAGAAGTGCTATTTTATGGTTCAAAAGGGAATTGTCCTTGGGCATATCATCTCGTCCAAAGGAATCGAGGTAGATAAAGCAAAAATTGATCTTATCTCTAACCTACCTCCACCCAAGAATATCAGAGACGTGCGATCCTTCTTAGGACACGCAGGCTTTTACAGACGATTCATAAAGGACTTTAGTCTCCTCTCTCGTCCTTTATGTAATCTTCTTCAAAAGGATACACCATACGAGTGGACTGATCAGTGCCAAGAAGCTTTCACTAAGCTTAAGGGCATGTTAACCACTGCACCTATCATGCAGCCACCCGACTGGAGTCTTCCTTTTGAACTTATGTGCGACGCCTCTGATTATGCTCTTGGAGCGGTTCTAGGCCATAGAAAAGATAAGCGGCCTTACGTTATTCACTATGCAAGTAGGACTCTAAATCCTGCCCAAGTGAACTACTCGACTACGGAAAAGAAACTCTTAGCCGTAGTGTTCGCTTTGGATAAATTTAGATCCTACCTGATCGGATCTAAGATCATCATCTACACAGATCACGCGGCACTTAAGTACTTCTTTCTAAGAATGATTCTAAGCCCCGCCTAATACGATGGATCCTTCTACTCCAAGAATTCGATTTGAAAATTAAAGACAAAAAGGGAGTAGAGAACGTAGTGGCTGATCACCTTTCTCGCCTTAATACCTCTGATTCCCTTGAGGCGACGCATATCAATGACATGTTCCCTGCTGAACAACTGTTTAGAGTCTCCCATTCACCTTGGTTCGCTGATATTGCTAATTATCTTACTACAGGTGCCATACCGACACACTAGACGTCACAAGATAAGAAGAAATTCTTTACCAAGGTGCGTAACTTTTTCTGAGATGATCCATATTTGTTTAAATATTGCCCAGACCAAATCTTAAGGAGATGTGTGCCAGACGATGAGCATCAGAGTGTCATCTCCTTCTGTCACTCACAAGCCTGTGGTGGTCACTTTTCTGCTAAAAAGACCACGACCAAGATTCTACAGTGTGCCTTTTATTAGCCCATTATGTTCAGGGACACTCATGAGTTTTGCAAAGCTTGTGAGCGTTGTCAAAAATTGGGAGCATTGTCCCGTTGAAATATGATGCATTTGAATCTCATCCTTATCATTGAAGCATTTGATTAATGGGGCATTGATTTCATGGGACCATTCCCCCAATCATTTGAAAATCTGTATATTTTTCTCGCCGTAGACTACGTCACTAAATGGGTCGAAGCAATTCCGTGCCGCAAAAATGACCATCGCACGGTCATTAAATTTTTGAAAGAAAATATCCTGTCGCGGTTCGGAACACCTCGAGTCATCATTAGTGACGGGGGCTCACACTTTTATAATAGACCATTTGAGAGTTTAATGAAAAAATACGGTATCTCTCATAAGGTGAGCACCCCATACCATCTACAGACAAGTGGGCAAGTTGAGATTTTCAATAGGGAGATCAAACATATCTTAGAGAAAACGGTTAACCCTGATCGTAAGGATTGGTCAATCCGATTGACTGATGCCTTATGGGTGTACCGTACTACTTTTAAAACCCCTATTGGAACATCTCCCTTTAGACTTGTCTATGGGAAGGCCTGTCACTTGCCTGTGGAATTGGAACATAAAGCATACTGGGCGATCAAAAATTTAAATTTCAATCTGGACAACGCTGGCTCGTTACGCAAACTTCAATTAAATGAACTTGAAGAAATCCGAAACGATGCATATGAGAACTCGAGAATTTACAAGGATAGGATGAAGGCGTTTCATGATCAACACATTCTACGAAAATCATTCACGCCAGGTCAGAAAGTTCTTTTGTACGATTCTCGACTCCACCTCTTTCCGGGTAAGCTTCGATCTCGTTGGACCGGCCCTTACATTGTTGTCACTGCTAATCCTCATGGGGCCGTCGAGATAAGAGATCCCGACAATGGTAAGGAGTTTAAGTAAATGGACATCGATTAAAGCCATTTGTTGAGACATTTGATTCAGAGGACATGTCCATGCCTCTGATTGCTCCTGTTTACCAGGACTGATCTCCTAGTCTGATGGAGGTATAGGTAGGTTTATCGCTTTCATAGGACTAGGATTGTTGCTTTATTTGTCTGGCTGAAGACGGTAAATTTAGCGCTCCTGGGAGGCAACCCAACTTTTCATTTCATTTTTCTAGTTAGATGATTCAATGTTTGTGGGTAACATTATTGCAAACCCTCACGAGACTACAACTCGTCCACTAGGGGTAACCTAGGGGTTTAAAGGCTTGTTGCATACGCTAAATGTAATCGAGAGCACCTGCGAAAGTGGTATAGGTAGGATTTTCTTTTCGTTATTTTTTTTTCTGTTTTCTCTCTCATGCTGACAAGTTTCCAGGCCGTGATCTATTGGAAACTCTCTTGATTCGTTATTCAGGTACTATCTTCCCATTACTTCTCATTTACTTTCGTTGCCCCATGTGCATTGCATGTTTATATCTTTTACATTGAGGACAATGTAGATTTTAGGTTGGGGGTGGGAGATTAGGCTTCCTAATCAGTATTTTCTTGGTCTTGAAAAAAAAATTAAATTTTTTTTTTTTTTCAAAAAATTCTTGTGAATTCGAAGTGATTTTGACAGATATCCCTAATTTATATTTTCAAAATACATGATGTTGGTAATTTCAGACTCTGGGATTCAGTATCTGTTAAATTTCGCAGTTAAGATCGAGTTATTAATCCATGATTAGAAGTTGTAAACATTGATTGAGTCATGATTTCACATGTCACGTCTCGCCCTACACATTTAGATTTCAGTTCCATATCGAAGGATTAACTTGGTAATCACTGAGCATGAAAGGAACCAGCCTGAAATATCTTGCCATCATGGTATAAAAATTAAAAAGGTTGGATAATTAATCTTCACCATAGGTTTGCTCCCTATAGGTGTAGAGTTAATTCCCCATGAATTATATGTGAAAAAGGTCTAGGAGTACGGTCTTCACCATAGGTTTGCTCCCTATTGGTAAGGATTTGATTCCTCTTTTTGGCATGACTATTAATGGAAAAATAAAAAGTTAAAAAGATCAAAAGATGGAATTTATGAGGCAAGTTTGGTTATCATGAATTCTCTTGCTGATTACCAATGAGATACTGAAATAACAAATTCAATCTTAATGTGATTAGCTGAGATTCCACTATACACTCATGGATCATAATGTTCAGAATTTGTCTGATTTATGGATTAATACTTTGAACTTCATTAGGAAGTTTACCGTGCGCTTGAGTCCAAGAGCAAGTAATGCCCAATATTCATGAATCGTAGAATTCTAATGCCTGGATTATTTCTCAAAAATCATTCGGCTTTACAGAAAGTTTCATATAAGTCTCAACTTATTTTTCGCATATTTTGCTCGGGACTAGCAAAATGCTGGTTGGGGGTTGTGTTGAGGGTTAAATATTACATATCAGAACCCAGTTATTACCTGGACTTATGAGCATGATACTGTTTAATGGCCCGTTCTATCATGTTTGTGTTGCAAGGTAACTTTACGAGCCTGGACTGAAAAAATGAGCTTAAAGCATGGATTTAACGCGTTGATGAAACCAAGGCATTAGATGGGACTACATGGGACCAAGATCGAGGATTCGCACACCAGAGATCAAAGAAATTCTAGCCACTCACCCTAAAACGGGCTTGGAAATCATCAACAATGCAAGATTACAACGTTCCCACCATCCGTTTGGTTCAAAACTTCACATATGGCCTGAGGACCATAAATTAACCATACGCGTCGAATTTCATCCATTGGATTCCTCTAGAAGTGGCCTAATGGTCAGATCATCCCATACATTGTCAAATCGGGGCCCACTTGCCACCTAGATATGCTTCCCTTTTGGTCCCAACGCCTAAAATGATATTACAAAGTGGATGGACGGATCGGATTACTCGAGAACATAACATTGGAACCCACATGATGTTGTGCATGCAATAAGTGCAAGCACACTGGCCGTGCACCATAATTGGAGAAATCGGTCAGCGACGCTGACCGATTTTTTTTTTTCTTTCTTTCTCAAAACTACTTCACGAACGCAACAGCGTTCCTTCGCACGGTTGCCAGTTTCATACAGTGGGGCCCACCCATCATCATTTCAAACCATCCAGACCGTCCATTCGTTTTCTGAGTGAAAACCGACCGAACAAAGAAGGGTTTCCAACCCTATGCCCGTATACAGAGGAGAATACCATTTAAAAACAGATTGAACGGCAGATAAAAACACTCTGTGGACTGCAACGGCAGACAGAGAAAATCTACAGATACGACCGGTTTTTCATTATGCAGACAATGGATGATTTGGATTTGCCATCAAAATAAGATAGTGGGCCCACCGACACCACCGACACCATCGACGCAAGAGGAAATCGCGTCCTATGTTCGGTCTGCGAAACAGAGGCTGCGGGTCATCTCGACGGGCCATCATCGTGGATTAAATAGGCGATCTGAGTCGTCTATCATAAAGAGGGGAGCGATATAGTCAGACCCACGTTGATCTCGTGTTCCCATGCATGCGCACGTGTTAAGTTCAACGGTCACAAAACAGACAGCCTGCACTGATTGCATTGTAATTTCTACCGTTGGCTGCGTCAAAAACATTCCAAATCTGGTTATTTCCAGCTGAAATCTCGATGCAAACACAATAGACGGAGTGGATCTCTTTGTTGAAGTTGATCAAGGGCCCACCAAATGTCTTAGTGAAAGAAGGTGCGCAGGTGAGTGCGAACTAATGCACGGATGCCGCCTGACCTGTTGTGGGCGATTGAGACAACAAGATCATAGTCGGATCTATGATCTAGACCGTCCAACTTGAGGAGAAGATAATTTCTACGGTGCTTATGGCGTCAGATCTCAAAGGAATGGAAGAACTATGTCATGGATTCAATTCAAACGCAAGAAGCTGATTGCGTTCCTTGCTGCGTTAAACAGGGAGCTGCGTAAGAAGTTTCCGGGTCCTTCTTTGCTGTGTAAAAGCTCCCACCGCCTAGCTGTTGTTATAAAAAGGAGGAGAGCTTAGCTTGGGGGGGCATTCAATCTTGGAGGGCTTAGCTTGGAGGTTGGAGGCAGCCACGAGAGAGAGAATAGAGTTTTTTTTTTTTTTTCTTTTTCTTTTTATTTATTTTTTTTACTTTGTTTGTTTTCTTTTAAGATGTTCAGCCCATCTATGTGTGGCTAAACCTCTTAGCTAGGGCTAAGAGGTGAAGCTTATAGTGTGATGGGAGAACCCTGTGCTTGTGCCTTTTGTTTAAACTGAATTGATGTTAATCTTAGTTGAATTTATGAAAATATTTTTTAGTCTTTAATGGTCTGTTGTGACTGCAATTACAGTGGATCTGCAATGGCTTTGAATATTTCTTTTTCCTTCTGATGTTTATGACGTCAGGAAGCTCTGTTGTTCACCATCGTCTCCTGGGCATGGTTGGATGTCGGCACCCTTCCTAACCTCCATACATGTGATGGGTTGGTAATTAGTTTAGTTCTGTTGTTTGCTATAGTCCCTTGGGCATGGTTTGGTGATGGAATCCATTCTAATTCATATACCTTTCATCTCTCTAAAACTAGATCAATGTCAGTTCAGTTAATTTTCATGAAACAGGCAAAAGATCTCCCTGATCTCTACAAGTGGATCCTCTGAATCCCTAGTTCCCTTCTCCTGATTTCTCTTAAGTTTAGATAATTATTTCACCAATATTCCTTCAAATTCAATCAGATTAGATTTCATCTTAGCCTAGTTCTAGTTCTAGATAGTTTTAGAATACGTACAGTTTCAGTCCCTTGGGATTCGACCTCGGTCTTACCGAGTTTATTACTACATCACATGTCACGCCCTAAACTCGGAAACCGGGCTCACAAAATTCCCGATCGCCGAATCCGGCGCCGACAGCCTCCGTAGAACCCCATTCTCGGATCCTAGCTCCCATTCGCCAGGTTCCGATCCTGGGATGCTACGAGGAGGATTTTTAACGTCAGTTTGATACGTAATAAGTATAACCAAAGGAATAACCCACAAACAACAACCAAGAACTCCATTACATTTTCACTATGATCAGAAACTTTACAAGTACAATGAGCATAAAGGAAAATACAATGGCAAGAACAAAAACTCCAAAACGCTCCGCAATGTGCTCCTGCCTCAGCGCTGCTGCGAACCAACGTCACCTGCACGCAACGGTCGTGCATAAGCTTATAGAAAGCTTAGAGGGTGGTGAAAGTGTGTGCGTAAGGTAGTAATATGAACATGCAATGTCAGAGTAAAGCGGAATATGCAGATAGAACCATAATACCATGAGCTGTACCAAGGCTATGCAATGCGAGACATGAATGGTATCGGCCATCCCAAGGCCATGCGATGTGCAATGCAACTCAAGCATACAGATCCTCATCTATATCCACACATCAATACAGCTCAAAATATGGAATACCACCGGGGTCTAGTACACTCTAAACAAGATTTCCGCCACATTGCGAGCAATAAGGTAAGTGGAAGAGACCTCACTATCCGTCTGCCAAATATCGGGCGCGACTAGTCGATAGCGGACCCATTCCTCGAGCTGGTCAAACTCAGCCTAGCATTGCCCCCAACTCTCGGGTGGGTAAGGCCGCACCCCCTTCCAACCGACCACGACACAGTGGAGAGCGTAACCGTCTGGTAATCGGCACTCAACGCTCATCTACCCACTCGGTCTAGACGTTGGAGAAACCTCTTGGTACCATAAGGGTTTAGGGACTTTCACCCAGGGATATCTATAGTACCCCATGTAGAACAAGATTTTCGGTATCCAATCCTGCCAACCACGATCTTTCTGTGGAGGCTACGGCCCCGATGTCGCTAGGGTATACAATAACCATGTCACACAAATACGGAATGCATGAATCACGCTATCCAGTCATGCAACCAATCCTGCGCATATCGTGCGCTCATGTAGGGTAACACTGCCTAACCAGGAGCCCATAAACAACCTCCCCGAAGGCATATGCTATGATCAGTCAATCCTCATATCAAGCATACATATGATGCGTATGATCATGGGTCATGAAACTATACTAAACATGTAAATGAGTTATGAACCATTCTTACAATGCAGATGGGCCTGG
Source organism: Magnolia kwangsiensis (assembly GCA_037074715.1). Lineage (NCBI taxonomy): Eukaryota > Viridiplantae > Streptophyta > Magnoliopsida > Magnoliales > Magnoliaceae > Magnolia > Magnolia kwangsiensis. The sequence goes on along the minus strand of CM073580.1, from coordinate 78,675,762 downwards.
ACGGTCTATACACAGCAAGTATGGCCTGGTAATGGACCCTAAGGAGAGTCGTAATGTGGAAATCCAACCAGCATTACGCTCGCAATGTGGACGTCAAACCGACATTGCTTCCTAGGCATGATCTCCTTAAACATTGCTACATAATCGGTATTGGGATTACACATTGCAATGGACCTTAGGTTTATCTCATTGGGCTTTTCATATATATATCAAATGGGCCATGTCCTATGGGCCTTTTATTCATCAGATGACGACATAAATGGGCCACACCAATGGGCCTTAGGTATATTGCAATGGGTCATAACCCGTGAACCTTAGATTGCATTAATTGGACCTAGTCACATGAGTCTAATATGTATCAAATGGGCCACACCAATTGGGATCCCACATGTAGGTCAAGTGGGCCTCAACCCATAGACCTAACATGAATCAAATGGGCCTAAATCCCTAGGCCTTAAACAAATCAAATGGGCCTAACCCATGAGCCTTCAATAAATTAAATGGGTCTAACCCATAGGCCTCGTATGCATATCAAAGTGGGCCTAAACCCCTAGGCCTTACATATATCAAATGGACCCAGTCCCATGGACTTGCAACACATCAAATGGGCCCAAGTTCTTAGGCCTAAAATGCACCCAATGGGCCTAACCCATAAGCATTTCATAAACCAAATGGGCCTAGCCCATAGCCCTTTTGAAATTCGAATGGGTCTAGCCCATAGGCCTTCTATGAGTCAGATGGGCCTAAATCCCTAGGCCTTACATATATATCAAATGGGCCCAGTCCCATGGACTTGCAATACATCAAATGGGCCTAGTCCCATGGACTTGAAATATATCAAGTGGGCTCAAGCCCATAGCCTTTACATAAATTAAATGGGCCAAACCCATAGGCCTTTGCTCACATGCAACAAGGTGGGTCCCATTGTCGCTGGACAGTGGGGATAGCACGTGCATCAAGGAGGACTCCACCGTCCGCTGGACAGTGGTGATGCCATAGTGCAAAGGTGGGCGCCACCGTCCACTTACACTACACACATCATTGTGGGTCCCATGTGGGGCCCACTCTGTAATATTTATTTGCCATCCAACCCATTCATAAGGTCACTCGGACCTGGATGAAGGGACGACATAAATTTCAGCTTGATTCAAAACTTCTGTGGGCCCCAAAGACCTTTCAATGGTAGAATTCAATTCACACTGTTTCATGTGGTGTGGGCCACATGAGTCTTAGATCTGTCTCATTTTTGGAGGGGACCCACCTGAGGAGGGGTCCCATCAAACGGATGGGACAGATGTTTGAAATGCATCATGATGGGGGCCCACAGCTGGGCCGTGAGGCCTGGCCGCCCGTCCGCTCGCTAGCACGCAGGCGCTGCCTGCGTGCGCCTGACACACACATATATATATATATATATATATATATATATATATAAATTCATGCATTTCGTGGTTTTCGGTAGGTGGGGACCATATCTGAAAAATCTGATCCGCTCATTGGATTCTATGGCCCCTGATCGATCCAATGAGACCAATATGCGATATGTTTTTGACCAATGGAAGAATAAATATAGATTTTTAATGGTAAAACCACTATTTACTACGGTATGGCCCGCTTGTTTATCAGATCAGACCTAACTTTTAGCTCAACGCCTAAATGAATCGGAGGAAAAGGATGGACGACTTGGATTATAAACATACATCAAGACGGGGCCTATGTAAGCGGGCCACCCCATTAACTTGGAAACAAGCTACCTTTTTTTTTTTGCATTTTGCACAGTGACGTCCAGCGTCCCTGGACGCTGGACGTTTGTAACAGCCCAAGCATTTAGGTGGGCCTTGCTCCAGTGGGCCAGCACATGATGGATGGTGTATTTTAACATTTAAAGTGGGCCCCACTTGAAGGAAATTTGGACTAAGGAATACTTCAAGGTGGGGTCCATTCAAGTGGGCCACACAATCCTATATCATAAAAATAAAATAAAATAAAATAAAATAAATAAAGGAGAGAAAGAGAGAGACATGGAGAGTGGGACACGGCTTGTGATGAAGGGACTCCGTCATTATGGGCCCTCCCTTGCAATAAATCATACAACAAGTGGGCCTTAAAGCATGTGGGACCACCGAAATTTAAAATCAACGGTGGGGATCTTTTCCCCACCAACATGGACGGTCTAGATGACTTTTGAAGAGAAAATAAACATCATGATGGGGTCCATGGAGAATGGCCCCATCATGGAACGATCATGATGATCCAAATGGTCCATCGGCCACAAATAAGGGTCCCAAGTGAGATCCACACCATTGATCGGTGGGCCTCACTTGGTCCACCATAAAAATAAGTAAATCTACCCTATAGAGGCACCCACCGTCCGACCCTCTCGCTCCTAGAGGTTCCTTGGCACCTTAGCTTCAACGGTTAAGATGAAGAATGGAGGGTTGAGATGAGAGATTTTGGGGTAGGAAGGTGGGCCACTTGGAGCTTAGGGATTTTTGTAAAATTCCATACGTATGGACTCTTGTTGCTTGGAATTTTTGAAATGAGAAAGAGAGAATGAGAGAGAGTGATGTAAAGGGAGAGAGAGAGAGTGATGGATGGATGGGTGAGTGATGGTTGTGTAAGAAAAACTTGACTTTTGAGGCTTTTGTGTAAGAGAGGTATGGGTGGTGAAGACTTTTGTGCCTTTTTGTGTAAGAGAGGTATGAGAGATGAAGACTTTTGTGGTTGTAAGACCCGTATCTTGGTCCGTACCTTTCCGTACACTTCCGCGGTCTTACCGGTCGAATTCCGGCAACTTTCGACCCTTAAACGATATCGACGCTCGACCCTAATTCACGTGTCGACAACTCGAGTCGACTCAACCCGAGACCAATACCATAGCGACCGCACCATCGCCGCGGTTCCGATACCGCGACTCGCGCGCCAAGGCGATACCCTGGTCAAGAGTTATGGGCCAACGCTCGGTGCGAGAAAACCCCGCGCGTTGCGAAAACCAAGGGAATCTCTACGATGTGTCACATCAATCACATCAATCCCATCAATCAATCACCCATCAATCCATCACATGTCAAGTACACATCACTTCCATCCCTTTTCCCAAGCAACCACAAAAGCCTTCACCACCCATACCTCTCTTGCACAAAAAGCCACAAAAGTCTTCACCACCCATACCTTTCTTACACAAAAGCCACAAAAGTCAAGTTTTTCTTACACAACCATCACTCACCCATCCATCCATCACTCTCTCTCTCTCCCTTTACATCACTTTCTCTCTTTCTCTCTTTCTCATTTCAAAACTCCAAGCAAATTCCAACTCCATACGTTTGGAATTTTTACAAAAATCCCTAAGCTCCAAGTGGCCCACCTTCCTACCCCATCATCTCCCATCTCAACCCTCCATTCTTCATCTTAACCATGGAAGTTGAAGCCAAGGTGCCAAGGAACCCTTAGGAGCGAGAAGATCGGACGGTGGGTGCCTCTATAGGGTAGATTTATTTGTTTTTATGGTGGACCAAGTGAGGCCCACCGATCAATGGTGTGGATCTCACTTGGGACCCTAATACGTGGTCGATGGACCACTTGGATCACCATGATCATTCCATGATGGGGCCATTCTCCATGGACCCCATCATGATGTTTATTTTCATTTAGAAAGGTCATCTAGACCATCCATATTGGTGGGGAAAGGATCCCCACCGTTGATCTTTAGTTTTGATGGTCACATGTGCGAAATGACCCATTTGATGTATGATTTCATGTATGGGAGGGCCCATAATGACGGGGTCCCTCCATCACAAGCCGTGTCCCACTCTCCATGTCTCTCTCTCTCTCTTTTATTTTATTTTATTTTATTTTATTTTATTTTATTTTCTTTTATGCAATAGGATGTGTGGCCCACTTAGGTGGATCCCACCTTGATGTATTTATTTTATTCAAGCGGGGCCCACCTTAAATGTTAAACCCATGTCACCCACTTCATCAGGGCCCACCATTTAAAATAAAATTTTTTTTATACTGGACCGTCCAGCGTCTGGGACGCTGGACGTTGTAAAAAAGAAAAAGGAAAAAGGAAGAAAGAAAGGGAAGCCTTTGGGGTGACCCCCTTGCATAGGCCCCACCCTGATGCTTATGTCCGATCCAAGCCGTCCATCCTCTTACCCACGGCATTTTAGCCGTTGGGTAGAAGTTGGGAGCTGATCCAATCACCTGGTGGACCATAGCGCCAAATATTGCGCCCTCACCATTCAACTCTATTTTCTTATTTTATTTCACTTCCTAAGCTCAAAAAAATTTAAACTCTAACTCATTTCGTCTGTTTCGGGCCGCTGATCGCAATGGCCGGGGCGGATTTCACTTTAGCGGGCCCTACATGCGAAAAACCTCGAGAAAACAGTTTTTTCTCAAATTTTAAAATTCAAGAGGCAGAGCCTCTGGTTGTCAGTGGGCTGGCAGCACTGCACGCTGCTGCGTGCAGCCATCCAGGCGGGCGGGCGGCGTCCAAGCCAGGACCCACGGCTCCAGCCGTGGGCCCCACCTTGATGTTTATATGACATTCAAACCGTTCATCGGGTGGGCCACCCCCTAAAGTGGCCCCCCTCCAAAAATGAGTCAGATCCAAAACTCAGGTAGCCCATACCACATGAAATAGTGAGTTTGTACAACTACCATTGAAATCTATTTTTGGGCCCACAGAAATTTCAGATCAATCTGAAATTTTTATCCTCGCTTCATACAGGTCTGGGTGACCTTATGAGCGGGTTGGATTTCAAATAAATATTATGGTGGGCCACATTTGTGGGACCCACGTTAATGTATATATTTCATTTTCACCGTCCACAGCTAGTGGACGGTGAGACTCACCCTGTTGCATGGGTTTTACACACGCCGTCCATCTGTCTTGATGATGGGGCCCACTGCCAGCTACCCATATTATTTTCTGTGGAACCCACCATTATATATTTATGTATGTTATATAGTTTAAATGTATATTTTATAATATGAAAATTTTAGTGGGCCCTAGACCATGTGTCCCTGTGAATAGTTTGGATGAAAATAAATGTTTTGTAAGGCCCATGAGTCGGGACCCACTTAATTTCAAAAGGGCTATGGGTTAGGCCCATTTGATTTATAAAATGCTTATGGGCTGGGCCCATTTGATTCATTTAAGCCCTAAGAATTTGGGCCCATTTGATTCATTTTTGGCCTAAGAGCTTGGGCCCATTTGACGTGTTATAAGTCCATGGGACTAGGCCCATTTGATGTACTTCAAGGCCCATAAAATTGGACCCATTTGTCGCATTCTTAAAGCCCATGGAAGTGGACCCATTTGTTATATTGTAAGACCATGGGACTACACCCATTTGATTAAAAAAAACGGGTCCATGGGTTTAGGCCCACTTTGATATGCATGCAAGCTCATGGATTAGGCCCATTTGAATTGTTTAAAGCCTAGGGATTTAGGCCCATTCGTCTCATATAAGGCCTCTGAGTTGAGGCCTATTTGATATACATTTGGGGGCCCAATTGGTGTGACCCATTTGATACATATTAGACTCTTGTGACTAGGTCCAATTGATGCAATCCAAGGCCCACGGGTTTGACCCATTGCAAGGCACATAAGACCCATTGGTGTGGCCCATTTATATGGCCCATATGATGAATAAAAGGCCCATAAGTTATGGCCCATTTGATATATATGTAAAGCCCAATGGGATGAACCTAAGGTCCATTGCAATGTGTAATCCCAATACAGGTTATGTAGCGACGTTTAAGAAGATCGTGCCTTGGGAGTAATGTTGGTTTGATGTCCATATTGTGAGTGTAATGTTGGTTGGATGTCCACATTACGACTCTCCTTAGGGCCCATTACTGGGCTGTACTTATCGTATATATAGGCCGTCCAGGTCCATCTGCATTGTGAGATAGTTCATTTTATTACATCATGTTTAGTACAGTTTCATGACTCATGATCATACGCATCATATGTATGCTTGACGTGAGAATTGTCTGATCATAGCATTTGCCTTCGGGCAGGTTGTTTATGGGCTCCCGGTTAGGCGGTGTTGCCCTACATGAGCGCACGGTATGCGCAAGATTGGTTGCATGACTAGATAGCGTGATTCATGCATTCCGCATTTGTGTGACTTAGTTATTGTACGCCCTAGCGACATCATGGCCGTAGCCTCCACAGACGCATCGTGGTTGGCGGGATTGGATATTGAAAATCTTGTTCTACATGGGGTACTATAGATATCCCTGGGTGAAAGTCCCTAAACCCTTATGGTACCAAGAGGTTGCTCCAACGTCTAGACCGAGTGGGTAGATGAGCGTTGAGTGCCGAATACCAGACGGTTACGCTCTCCACTGTGTCGTGGTCGGTTGGAAGGGGGTGCGGCCTTACCCGCCCGAGAGTAGGGGGCAATGCTAGGCTGAGTTTGACCAGCTCGAGGAATGGGTCCGCTATCGACGAGTCGCGCCCGATATTTGGCAGACGGATAGTGAGGTCTCTTCCACTTACCTTATTACGCGCGATGTGGCGGCAATCTGGTTTAGAGTGTACTAGACCCCGGTGATATCCTATATTTGAGCCGTATTGATGTGTGGACATAGATGAGGACCTGTATGCTTGAGTTGCATTGTACATCGCATGGCCTTGGGGTGGCCGATACATTCATGTATGGCATTGTATAGCCTTGGTACGGCTCATGATATCATGGTTCCATTTGCATATTCCGCATCACTCTGACATTGCATGTACATATTACTACCTTGCGCACACACTTTCACCACCCTCTAAACTTTCTGTAAGCTTATGCACGATCGTTGCGTGCAGGTGACGTTGGATCGCAGCAGCGCTGAGGCAGGAGCACTTTGCTGAGCATTTTGGAGTTTTTGTAATTTGCTATTGTATTTCCCTTTATGCTCATTGTACTTGTAAAGTTTTTGATCATAGTGGAAATGTAATGGAGTTCTTGGTTGTTGTTTGTGGGTTATGCCTTTGGTTATGCTTATTACGAATCAAACTGATGTTGAAAATCCTCCTCGTAGCATCCCAGGATCGGAACCTGGCGAATGGGAGCTAGGAGCCGAGAATAGGGTTCTACGGAGGCTGTCGGCGCCGGATTCGGCGATCGGAAATTTTGTGAGCCCGGTTTCCGAGTTTGGGGCGTGACAGTGGTTTCTTGGGAAAAGAGATGGAAGTGATGTGTACTTGACATGTGATGGATTGATGGGTGATTGATTGATTGATGTGATTGATGTGACACATCGTAGAGATTCCCTTGGGTTTCGCAACGCGCGGCGTTTTCTCGCACCGAACATTGGCCCACATCTCTTGACCAGGGTATCGCCTCGGCGCGCGAGTCGCGGCATCGGAACCGCAACGACGGCGCGGTCACTAAGAGGCCTCTCATCTTAACCTTCCATAGTTCAAAGTTATTTTTCCCAGTGAACTTCTCTGTTTCATGCTCAATATTAGATCCCTTAGAAGACACGTTTTTATATTCAAAAACTCAAAACCCCAATATTAGCTCTGATACCACTTTTTGGGGGGATGCGTGGAAGTAACCCTGAGTTAGAATCAAATAATAAGAGATCAAATGAACCAAGCACGCAAAAAATACAAGGTTTTACGTGGAAAAACCCTCGAGGGAAAAAAAAAAAAACTATGTCACAAATCAACAATGAATCCACTATGATAATCAATGTTAGAAAAGATGGAAGAGCTTAACGATTCGAGAATATGCCCCAAAAACCACAAAAACCCTAGCTTTAATCTCCCTTTGCCACAAAAAGCCCTAAGCACGTTTTCTATATCCTAATCCCTGATTATAAACCCTTAAAAAGGATTAAAACTGAATTAGGAAACAAAATCCACAATTCCGCAAAACTACACAAGTCGGTCGATGGGAGCTTCAATTATATCAAGTGCCATCGACGACCCCTCAATGGGATCGAAGCCATCTTTGATCAAATCGATTTGGACCCAAAAACTATCCAGCGAGCAAAGGCAAAAAAATGGGTTTTTCTCGATGGGATCAAGTGGGCTATTTGATGGGGATCGACAGCTGCTCGATGGTGTTGCGTGGTCTGTCGATGCCATCAACCGACCTATTTTATAGACAAATTTAAGACATCTAACAATAGATACTCCTAACCTCTCACTGCCCCTCAGCTCCTGGCCTATGTATGCTCGATCTCTCTTCACTATCTATCTTATCCTTTCTAACCTTCTACATTAGCACAATCATAGTTTAACTGTTGTCAAGCTCCATACGTCAAGTTTTGAGTTATAGGATTGTAGGAAAGTGAGGAGAGAGCTACACTTGTATTGGCCCTCAGATCGAGCTATCTCTCAAGTGACAAGCACTTGTGAGCATTCAAAAATACCAACAACCATCTTTATCCTCCTTTCCTTTTCCCCTTGACATTTCTTTACCTGGATTTTGTGAAATACCTCCTACACCTTTAAGATTATGTGTTTGATTTCCCTTATACCCACCCTTCTTACATTTCTTAGGATTGGGCGTGTTGTCAGAGGACCCCTCAATAAGTGAGCGATACATGGTTTCTCGACTTTATTGTTGGCCTTGTATATAACCATTTAGGTATGCAACTCCTTTTCTGAGCCCATTCATATTGTAGTTTTCAATGAATCTGGTATATGTTAGATCAAAGGGTGAGAAATGCATTCACTATTTTTTGGGAAGCCCGTTCCCACGGCGCTCATGGCCCAGCTGGCTTGCCAATGGCAATGGGACTTCTCCTGCTCCCTAGTCAAAGGATTGGTTGGATGCGGGATCTACTCGACAAGGAGCAGTACGGACGTAGATGATATCATCACGACCTCTCTTTTCGTATCACTAGGGATGCTTAACGCCACTTCGCTAACTGGCATTACCTATGCTTTCGTGTCTCTTAGTGTGATCAGCACTGGGTGTTTCCAAGCAACGAGGCTCACACCCATTCGCATTAGTTCATCCAAACTTCCTTACCCTATGGCACTCATTTTGGAATAAGCCATCTTCCTATTAAGGTTAAGGAGTCAATTGAGCATCTCAGCGGTGGGATTGAATACCGGGATCAAATCAGAGTTCACGCCGCATGCCCCGAACAAATAGGAGGCGTGGGCCACAAGTTGCACATAGGTTGCCGGGTCACACGACAGAAGAACATCCAACATAAAGATGCACACTCCTCTATGTGAAATATGAATCCTCATTAGAGCTTTTTAGTAGTAGTCATGACCAACAACTATTAGCGGTTAGCTTGTTGGTAAGGTGAGAGCTTCAAGCCTGATTTCTGGTAGCACACCTCCCACACAAGCACCACCCAACGAAGGGGGGACGGGGAAAGCTACAGGCCCAAAACCTTCGACCCTTCTTTCTATAAAATGGGGGTGCCCGGGGCACCTCATGTTGTCATTGAGTCCTTGCTCATTCCCGTTAGGCTGAAGTGTTTGGCGTTTCGCTGACCTATTGCGTGGTAAAGAGAAGAGAGTACGAAAGAATAATAAGCAGAGCACACCGTAAAAAGATCCTAAATATGACAAGTCCCCCATGGATTCGAGAAGAAGGAAATTTAGAACGGAAACGAAACGAAATGAAGCGAGAGCCCAAACGGGGGAGGTGAGAACATTTTGATCGAAAGCTCCACTGCTCTAAATAGTGAGAAAGACTTTTCAAAATTCAATCAAATCGATCGAGAATCTCATCATCTATTAGGTGGGCCAACCGCTTATAAGATGGGACGATAAGGGCTGGGTGTCCATGTCACAAAACCTTTCTCTAGCCGACGAATCCAATTATTGATCGAATCGGAGTGGATCTAATTCATTGGCAAACGAAAAATCTATTGTTTTCACACTCATAAAAAAACTAGAAAAGAGGAGTCACTAAGACGAGCTAGGTAAGCAAGCAAGAAGGAGAGGTGCAAAAGGCGTGGCAAGGGGTGAACATCTCTATCATATAGCACCAGGCCGGCAGCCTTGATGCGCGGGCTAGGCAAGTCACTTTCCTCTAGCAAGGCAAGCCTATCTATTATCAAAATATAATAGGGCTTCTACGATTGTTCCTTTTGGTGATTAAATCCAACCACTAGCGGTTGGTGGCTTGCTTCCTCCTCCAATCTTCCGATAATTAGAAATCCACTAGGTTCTCGGTTTCATGAGCCATCTCCATCAAGGTGCACGATAGATGTCCTCTCGACCTCATCCATTTGCTGATTCGTGGTGGGGGCTCTCCATCTCTAGGAAATTTGTGTCCAAGATCTGGTAATCTAAGCGTTGCTTCTGCTAGTCGGCTCGTATTAGCCTGTGCTTTATTACAAGTAGTCATCCCCCTAATTCCATTAGTCTTTTCAACGGTATTTGAATCTTAAGTCGACCCCCCCCCCCTCTTTATGAATTTAATCAGTTCCAGGCTCAAGTGCCTGCTCATCCATCTCCATTCCAAAGGCGAACATCTCCATTGAATGATTGTAACTGTTATGGTTTACAATCTAGAGTTCTTAACCAACCCTTTCTTGCCACGACTTTACTAGATATGGGGGACCTTCGCTTCTTCTAAAGTAGACCCGGAGCTTCTTTCTTCTCCTGTGGAGCCCTGATAAAGTAACCGGTGGCAGGTTAGTACAGTTCTCCTGCTGCTGATTTGGCCCTGCGCTGAGTCAAGAGCTTCTTCTTTAGTCTGGGATTATAAATACTAAGAAAATAAAAAGAAGCGGCTGGGCGAGAACAAGAAGCGGTCGTCGTCCGGTGGCTGATAGCTCTACTAAGAGAAGAACCGCTTGTTGCCTTTTCTTTGCTAATAACATGCATAGGTAGCCTAGGAGAAGAGAAGCAAGCTACCTTTGCCTACCTCTCATCTATATCTATAGGTGGCAAAGGTAACAACTGGTAAGCATGGTAATAGTATGGGCGGCCGGGCTGGCGCTCCGCGTTCTATCTAGGTTCCACTCTTACGTACACCCCACCTCGCATAGAAAAGGGCAACCTCCTCAATAGAAGAACCCGTGTGAGTGGGAGGGGATTGATTCATTCATTCATCAGATACGTCTTCTTCTGTGATCCTTAGTAGCTACCAACACTTTTAGTTTGCTGGCGATCTCAAACACTTTCAGTGCACGGTCACTCATGGGATCACCCTCTTTTGGTTTTAGGTTATGCATGCATTTTCCTTTTTGGGGCCTGAACGTAACACCCATTTGGGAATTGAACAATTCCTTCAAGTGAAGGTAGATGTCCCTCACATACGCCATGTTTTACAACTGATCACAGAACACATTGGAGATCGAGGCCAATATGTACACCATAGCCACTTCATTTAATTCTTTCCCATCTGGTATAAATAGTAGAGATGGCAAGCATCTCATCATCATTGTCCAAGTAAGGAGGGGAGGCTCATGAATGATATACAATACATGCTCAAAGGTGAGTACAAGTTTCAGCTTTTGAAATCAATTTATAAAGTGATTTTACATATCGTATTTAACTTCAACATTTTTCCACATGACAAAATCACTGCCATAAGCTAATGTATGTGGGTTTACCTTATGTCTCGTGCTAGGGCCTACCTTTTAGGCACACAAACAACGAGTTCATCAAGTTGTGTCCCCAACACAACTCATCGGCTCCCATTGCACAAAACAGTTCGAGGTAATCATATCAAGTTACATAGGAGGATCAAGCTGTGGTGCCAATACCCTCCACATAACTCGTGCCAATACACATTATCTTATGCCACACATGGTAATCATAACCATGTGCTTCATATCATGTATTAATCCATCCATAAGGACCCCGAGCATCCATCGTAATCTAATGTGTGGCATAAGATAATCGAGGAATTGTAGTATCCTTTCTCCTGCGTTAGGGCACACAACCATGTGCATGATTAGTGCACCTTCTTGATTTGTGAGTCTTTGGATACAAGTCAAACTATAGACATAACATTATCGGTGCTCAACATCACATATCATGGCAACTAGTAGGATGTTCCATGTCTGAGTGATATCCACAATGTGTGCCTAGTCGGGATATGTAACACCCATTCCAATTCCCATCTAGACGAAGGAGTAGTTGAGAAAGTGTTCCCACATACAAATCACAAGGATATCGCAATCTTAAGCATGGAAGAGCCTGCAACCTCACGATCAAGGAAAGATGTGATTACATCACTATTTTATTTTGGCAACATCAAGGAAAGATATGATCACATTTGTTTCGACAAGAAATAAATGTATTGCGATTGGGTATATCTTATTCAATAATAACAAAGGAAATTGGAAGAATGTTCATCATCGGGCATTTTTGTTAATTTTGTAATTCATTTATATCCTCATATTTCCCTTGATTCCAATACAAAATGTATTTAACAAATGTAACAATGATGTATGTGGAAATAATTCTGATAATGATTTTGGCAGCATTCCGGCTTGCGATGCATTTGTTCTAAGGAAGGAAAAGTTGCGTGGATTTAGGAATCCTTCAGAAACCCTCAACTTCTCTTTTTGATTCGTTTGAGACGATAATCTCAAAAAGAATAATAGAATTCCATCATAAACCACTGTCTTTACGAAGAAATGACGGAATATATAGGCCTAACGAAGCTATCTATTGCAAGGCATGTGATGGTCAAGACGTCCCACATGATCAAATTGACCATGAAAAACATCAACATCATAGGGCAACCATGCAACACAAGTTAGAGAATATAAGATGTGCACAACATGTCCAAAAAAATAAATAAATTTGGAAGCAATGTGCAGCTCAGCTTTCGTTGTAATAGCAAATGGATTATTTTGATCAGATCTCCTAGATAGAAACCTCAATAGACCGACTAAGCCTCTAGATGTCTTCAACAAACCTTAATTGAGCTACGATCAAGTTTTAACCCAATCTAATCTCAAAAGAATGAGATCTGTTGAAGACAAGATGAATGGCTCTGATTGAACTGATTCAAATCTGGATGTGTACTGTCTAATCCACCCAAACCATCCTGTAGAGCATGTTAAGATGTCCAAACTAACCAATTTTTTGGTCAAATCAAGCCACAGTTAATGAGATATGGAATACTAATGTGTAGCCAAGGAACAGTTTTCCTTTTATCTTATGGAGCTAGAATGTCCACATTAGTTTGTTGTCCATGATGTGTTGAAGGCTCCCACTGGATTAAATTGGTCCAATGGACCCTTGATTAAAACCCAAAAGTGGGCCATTACCACAATCCTTTTGGGCCCACACACTATCTGATGTGGCTGGACACATGGTTGTCCCCACATGTGTGGACATCCATAGCTAAGTGCAGTTTTCCAATATGGATATAATCATCAATATGTGCATGATAATGAATAGATATGACCAATTTCTAGACTTGGAAAATCCAAAAATCCTCACAACACTAAATATGAAATAATGATGAGAGAATTTTGAAATTTGGAAAGTAGTGGAACAAACTAGAACATAAGAGACAAAAGATGAAGGTCGTCCAAAAAAGGTAAGAGGAGAGAAAATCTATCCCTCTCCCTCTTACACTCTGTATGGACACCCCCTCCTAGTGTGGTATTTGTATGTAAAGCAGCCTTTGTGTGGCCCGCCACATGGGCCTCACCTCGAAGATCTACTCCTTCCATCTCTCTCTCTTTCGCGTGCTTGGTCTGTCCACATTCTCCTTTCCTTGAGTGATCCATAATGCATCCTTGAATTTTATTAATGGTGCGACTTGATGACCCTAGATCTATCTGTGCACATTGACATCCCAGCTAATCTGGGCCATCTAAGATGCTATTCATGATGAGATCTAAAAGAAACAGAAGATTATAACCAACGGACCATCGATGGCAATCGTATACAGTTATTTTCTTACAACCATACATACATGTAATTTTCCAATTAAATCATCAAATCCACACCGTTTACTTCGTGTTAATTCATGTATGCCTAGAATTAGATCTGATTTGATATTATATTGTTTCTTATCCAATTCATGCACTCTTTCACTCAGGGGGTATTTTTTGTTTACCACAAAATTTAGATGGGAGAACATACTTCGACCAAATGATGATTAAGTTAAATGTGTGGTCACAACATTCTTTTCTAATGCTTGTTGTTAATTTGAGGGAAGTTGCTAATTCTTTTTCTAACTGAAGTTATGGCCTTTGATTGAGTAAAATGACGGAAAAGGATTCATGTAGCCAACCCCAATTAGTTGGGATAAGGCTTAGATGTTGATGATGATGAAGTTGCTAATTCTTTTACCATTTCCATGATTGTTACAGTTGACTACGAGTATACCAATAGAATCTACTTGGTTCTTGAGTTCATGGACCATTCTCTGGAAGGACTTTTAAGTTGCCGAAAGGTGCGATTTGCAGTTCCACACATCAAGGTATCATGCATTTCAATGGCCTAAAACAAGCTCACTTCATTTATTAAATTAACCCTTGGGAATTAGGTGTTTACCAATTTTCCTCGTCAGTGCTATATGAAACAGCTCTTGGAAGGACTCTGTTACTGTCATGCTAATCGAGTACTTCATCGTGACATCAAAGGCTTGCTATCAAATACTTAATTGCATCTTTTTCTTGGCCAGGATTTTTTATTTTTTTTTCCCAGCTTCAACTGACATCCATTCTACATCTATTTGTGCAGAAGGTAATATTCTAATCAATAATGAGGGAATTTTAAAGCTTGCAGATTTTGGCCCTTCACGCTGGTGCCCCAGCGATGACAGCAATGAACCAAACAAGGACAACACCAAACTTACATTTGAGGTTATTAGTTTGTGGTATAGGTATTGTTATAACTTGATCACTATCTTGGTTAGAGTGGATTTGCAAGTAGTTGAGCTTCTTTCCTTACCCCAAGAACATGTAGCATGTTTCCCTTCTCAACTGGTACATGGCCACAATGATTTGACTAGACCTCCAGAGTTGCTGCTTCAGACTGACGAGCATTGTGACTATGGCCCAGCTATTGACATGTGGTCTGCTGGTTGTGTTTTCGCAAAGCTGTATGGAAAACAAGTCATGGAAGGGAAAGACAAGGTAGGCTTCTGTTTCAAATCCATAAAATGGAGGATTTATGTAAGATGGAATATTAAATAGGCTTTCTTCATTGTGTGATTTTAATCAATTTAGAGAAGGAATCAATGATATAAACAAGTTGGGTTGGAGCTACACTGGATGTACACAATTGCTTTAATCTTACCTTCCATGTTTCTATATTAAATCAAGAAAGTGCTACCACACTTTTTCAGGCGTGTTTATTACAATCACACTTTCAGGGGCAATCGTGTTTTTGTATTATATGCACCACTAGTTAATATTCATGGAATTTGATTGTTCCTTGGTCGACTATAGTATTTTGTGATAAAATTTTGTGGTTTTAATCTCAATGGTAGACAGCTTGCATACCAACATTGATATCTATAATTCTACTCAGCTTACTTATCAAAACAAAAACAAAAAAGAAAGAAAGAAAGAAAGACAGAAAATTGTGTGGATTTTGGTTTTACTGATTTTTAATAGTAACTAGTAACTTTTACTTTGTGCTCCTATTAAGAGAAGGCTGACGCTAGTTGTCTTTTTTTTTTCCTTGCTGTAGGCAGATCAAATGTATAAAATTTGGGATTTGTGTGGATCTGCTAATGAATTCAACTGGCCTGGGGTTTCCAAGTTGCCGAAGTATGATGAATTCAAGACACTAGAGCCAATGAAGAGATGTGTTAGGGAGGTTTTGAGTGAGTAAGTAGTAAATTTATGAGTTTGATTTTGCTTTTTAAATTAGCTGTAAATGAAGCAGGATCTCTTTTTTCCTTTTGACAGTCTTGACCCCTATGCTTTGGAGTTACTGGACAGATTGCTAACTCTTGATCCGTCTAAGGTATCACTTTCAATGTGTTCATTTTCTAGATTGATCTAAATGTATAGATATCTTCCTCAGTGTGCTCAACACTCACCGATTTTTTCCTCAACTTGATGTTTTTCAACAGATTTCAAATCTCTGAGTTTGTAAATTTGATCTTTCTTCACTTTTGTTTAACTCCATCCAGTGGATGGATGATGGACTGTTCTCGATTATTTGTTATCTATCAATTCTCTCATATTAGATTATGGATGAATTGGTAAATTGTGGTCTGCTTCGCTCTCGATTATTTATTTATTGTGGCAGATTTTATTTTTTTTCTTTTGGCAGAACTGCTCATGTTTGAAACATTCCATGTGATTCTATGCAGAGGATATCGGCGAAAGAAGCACTTGAAGAGGCTTATTTCTCTACTGATCCTCCTCCAAGCGATCCCAAGAGGTTCTGCTACCCCATTCTTTCAAACAAAAATCATGTTAAGCAGCTTGTATCATTGGGACTGTCGATCTGGTGGGCTGCCATGTAGCAATAGGTCAAGACTCACAATGACTGGACAGCTCATTAGTTGTGAATTCTGCATTCTAAAGAATACCTTAGCTCTAATAAGTTCTTTTGTGGGCCACTGATCAACTAGATTTCACAATCTTATCCATTTCTTTATCTGGCCTATCAACACAGCTGCCCATAGATCAATGGTTGCAATGGTAGTTCATATTTGCCACATGTACTATGAGGGGGGAGGTGCATTTCTCTCTAAAATTCATGCTACTCCCAACTGAAGTTTCTCAAGACTACAGCATTTCAAACTTCAGCAATTGTATAACCATATTCTTCCATGTTACAGCTTACCCAAATATGAATCCTCGCACGGGTCCTGGGTTCTGTCTGGCAAAGATTCCAGTGATGGTGGGCCCCACCCGGATCACGAAGTTCAAGGGAGAGGAAGCTGCACCAGCAGCCCATGCACATCACAGGGGCATGTCCTACCAACTGATGCAAGCAGTACACATGATGCCAGTCCTGGAGCGGTTGGTGACAGTTATGGAGTCAATGCTCAACCAGCAACAAGGTAGTCCGTACGGTCTTTGATCTATTCCTCATGGTGGCTGAAATGTTGGATGGTCAAGATTGAGGTGGATAAGTGGCTTTTATGCATAATTGAGACAGGATTTTCTGCTATAATATGTTTACGAAGGTTTGTTATTTCTTTCATTCATGGGAGGAAAATAAAGACGTCGACGGGATTCGTTTGGATTCCTAAGGATTGATGCTGTATCATGCATAAACAGTAATAATAATAGTAAAAATTCATTTGAAGAGGAACTTCAGGCATATTCTTGTAAGCTATCCCAGCTGATTATCATTATGGCCCACATGGCTAGCAGAGCTGCCTGATTCAAATTCAGTGAAATCATGAAAGTAAAAGTTTCAGTTGTCTAGACCTTTGACCTATTGATGGACGATGCTCCATAAACCTCTTCGACAGGACCATTCAAACTCATGAAAAAGGGCACAAATTGAAGACTAGGATCTTGCAGCCTTGGAAATCTTGGGATCAAAGCTTCATTAGATCACTGAACTATGGCTAGTAACTGGAAACCGAAAACCCGAGTATACTGTTTTCAATCTAGTAAATGTGAAGATTTTGCAAAGATAAGAGTAGCATCTCCTTCTGTAGGACTCGAAGATCATAAGAGTCAATGAGCTCTGCTCAGCCCACATGCATGCCACCACGAGCCAGAGTGGTACAAGGGTGTGAGATCCAAGCCAATAATCAGGTGGGTCCATCATTTTGATGTTTTTGGCACAAAAATCAGGCATAAAACTTGGATCATATGATATGCTCTAACATGAGAAGTCTGTTCCAAGCATTCTCACTCTCATCAAGAGAGAGGCTGAAACTTAGCAGAGATCAGAGCCATTAATCATTTGGACGCAAGCATCCTACAAACATGTGAAAGCTAAGAAGCATGGATCGACTATCAAACATGATGACACATGGTTAGATTTAGGGCTATACTGTTTTCAATCTAGTAAATGTGAAGATCTTGCAAAGATAGAGTAGTAGTCATCGATGAATGAGATGTGGTTAGATTTAGGGCTAAATTGTGGAAACTTGGATGTATACAACCTAAAATAATATTCCATTAAATAACTCAAGAATATATACAACCTGATAATAAATCTTTCTCAAATCTATAGCATATACAACTCCATATGGGTTCAAGTGCCCATGTTATATGTGTAACTCCGTATTCCCTAACAATTCCCACATGTGAGTCAAGTGCAGTTTCAAAGAAAAATCTTTAAGATGAATTTTGTGATCATTGGTTTAGGATATGCAAATCTCTAAAAGATAGCCCTTGAAGCCAAAGGATAGAGAAATCTCTTAAATAAATAAATAAAAGTGATATTATTGATATTATTGACGGATACATATTCGTTATCACATGGAATATATCGGTTGCACTGCATAATTGGTCAAATTTTTCGATAAAAAATTTAGAGATTATTAAAAACGACACTAATACATACTTAAAATTTAAAATTTTAAAAAAAATAAAAATCATACAAAACAAGTAAACATAATAGGTTTCCTTATATTGGGTCTTAAATTATGCATTGTATGGTTGAACTGAGTAATAATATTCAAAATTAATTCATAAAATTCATAAATGGAAGAAGACATGTATGGAAACAAAAGTATTACATTCAGAAAAGGGAAAGACGAACCAAACAACTAGAAATAAACATGTGGATTTTGAAAAAAAAAAAAATTTAATTAAAACTTTTTTTTTTGAAAAATTCATAAGTTTCCAAAAATGTAAAGATCAGGTTATATGCATACACGTTTAATTTTGTATTTGGATACTAAGATTGCAACTGTGTGTGTGTGTGTGTGTATGTGTATATATATATATATATATATATATATATATATATATATATATATATATATATATATATATATATATATATATATATAAGGAAAAAAAATTCAACTTGGCCATTTCTTCTAAATTTTGAAATCAAAGCTTCAAATCCGTAATTTTTTCTCTCATCGGACCAAAGGCTTGGATTGGAACGTGGATTGGGTACTACCCCTCCCCATCCCTATCTACGAATGGACACGGCTTCTAAGGGGCCACCATGATGTATGGTTTTATCCACACTATCGATCCATTTTTCCTATTATTTTAGTGTACAAGCCCAAAAATAATGCAGCTCGGTCAAGTGGAGCACACTAGGAAGCAATGGTGATAATGACACCCGCCGATGAAAGTCACATAGACCTAGATGAAGGGAAAGCACAAATATCAGCTTGATGTAAAACTTTTGTGGTCCCCCCTAAAAGTTTGCAATGGTGTGTGCTTAATCCCCACTTTGTGGCCCACTTGAGCCTTGGAATTGCCTCATTTATAGGCTTGTACCCTAAATGGATGTGGCAAAATGTATAGACGATGTTTTGTGGCCGAGTTCATTTTGTGGCCCCTCAAAAAGTTTTCTACAGTAAGCGTTTAATCCCTACTGTGTGGTCCATTTGAGCCTTGGAACTGCCTCATATTTGTGTGATCCACTTGAGCATTGGAGCTGCCCCATTCTTGGGCTTTAATCCTAAAATGATACGGAAAAATGGATGGACGGTGTGGATAAATCCTTTACATCATGATGGGCCCTCAGAGCAGCTGTCCGTTTCTAGCTAGGGTAGTACCTAATCCGTGTTCCCGGGATTGCTGAAAGTGGGGCCCACTGTGAAAAACTGAAGACCCGAGTACGCTGCCTATATACTCGTGTCGAGGATCCTCGCTTTTTTAAACCCTCCCGCCCATTCGCGTAACGAAAAACCGTCATTCGAGTTCTTTCTTCTCTCTCTCAATCAATCTTCTTGTCTCCGTTTCCTTCAATCAACGCAAAAGAAAAGAAATAGTTCTGAAGGTAATAACTCCAGTACCCTCTCTCTATCAGCTGCAGTCAATCCATTTCACTTTTTATTCTCTCTCCTCTTTGAATTCTTGATTTATACGAAATGGCAAGTGGGTTTGATGCAGAATCCAAATTCCAGTCTTCAATTTTTCTTATTTTCGTTTGAAATTTCAATACTCCACTAGATGGGTTCAGAAGGAAGAAAGGAAGAGAGAGAACAACTCTCAGATTCTCTCTCTCTCTCTCTCTCTCTCTCTCTCTCTCTCTCTCTCTCTCTCTCTCTCTCTCTCTCTCTCTCTCTCTCTCTCTTCAGCTGCAGTCAATCTCTTTCCCCCTTTTTTTATTCTGTCTCTTCTCTTTGAATTCTTGATTTATACGAAATGGCAAGTGGGTTTGATGCAGAATCCACTAGATGGGTTTGGAAGGAAGAAAGGAAGAAAGAGAACAAATCTCAGACTTTTCTTTTTTCGATCTTGGGGCTTCTGTTTATTTTCAATACTACATGACCTTTTTCCTCTGCAGTAGGAAGAGTGAACAATGTCTGCACCGGACTTGGGGCAACCGGATCTTGATGACTGGCTCCCAAAGCAACCTCGAAGCATCGAATTTTTTGAGACATTGGCTGTGATCTCGTCAGGAATATTTTGGTGTGTAGAAAAGCAGAGACCCCTTTTATTAGATTCCTAGCATTCATTGAAATTCAGTCACATGGCTAATTGCTACAATTATTCTTTCCCTTATATCATGCCATGGCCTTTTTCTTTTGGCTTTTGAGATGTATGTTCACACTGTGTAGATAATCTAGCTCAAGAAATTCCAATCTGCTCATCAGATCCACAACAATATATTAAAAGACTAGACGTGTATAGAACAGTTTTTCCTATCTGTCCACTTATTTTATACACGGTGGCCCACTTGATAAGTAAAACTGACATGTTTTCTGGCTTAGAGAAATAAAGCGTGTAGCCCACCTGATTGACTGCTATGATCTTTCCCATATGTCCAACATTGGCATGTGCAATTGGGTATAGATGGACAAGACTGTACATGCATGTGGGCTTTTAGCCAAAGTACTGTCTTCATATTATCTTTCACTATATATATATATATAAAGAATTTTGTAGGAAACTAATCTGTCCTTGTTTTGGTTCTGTAAATTATAACTTCAATAATAAGAAAGTATTTGTAGCAAATGCTCTATTTTTTGTTGTTGTATGACAATAGTCAGACATCCGAATCCAAAGATTTCATTTATTATCTCTTGATAAATAAACACAGCTTTTTATTCGGTTCTTTGAAAATTTTAATGTACAACTTTCCTTTTGAGTTACGCTACCAAATCCTCATGCCAGATGCACATTTGATACTGTTTTTAAGTTTATTCTGAGTACTTGTTTCCTTTGAAACAAACTGCAGTTTATAGTAGCTATTCATGTATGGTTGTTGAATGGATGTCTCCTAGATGATATTTTCCTCTTCTGTTTCCAAAATTGCAGCACCATATATAAGTTGAAGGATATACAAACAGGGGAAATAGTTGCTTCGAAAGAGATATTAATAGGTTCTTTAACAAAGGAGGTATGGTGTTTTTCTTCTCTTGATTATCTTAGTTTATAATCTATTAATTGTACCTTATGACCGGGAAATTCATTTTAGTGGTATATTCATGCTTATCAATATGGTGGCCCTTTTTGTTTCATGTTTTGCAGGAAGTAAACGATGTAATAGGTGAAATTACAATTTTAAGAAGACTTGATCATAAAAACGTGATTCCTTTGAAGGAGATGGTAACTTCTTCAGGTTCCATTTGAATTTTCACATTTTCCTTTTCTTCTTTTCTTAACTAGTGGCTCTAATCCTACATACATGTTATCGAGACTAACAAATTGTTCTTCAGATTTTCAGAGAGAAATTGACAAGGACGATCAAGGAAATCCAGGTGTGTTTCTCAACATGGCATCCAATTTAGACCTATGCGATTGTGATGGGATTCAATCATTCAAGGGTGTTTTCATTATTTTAATATTTTATTGAAATAGATGTTTATGATTAAAATAATAGATGGCCAGGATTATATTGGGGTTTCTTTTGGTTTGAAGAAAAAGTAGTTTAAATACATGTAATCTAATAATTTTATAATATAGTTGATTGATTTTGATTTTTTAAAAGAAAGATTTTTTCCCTAAATTTCCAACATGATGCACCCAAGTTTCTGGTGGTTTATACTTATCTCTCATAATTGGGGTTTAGAATAGGCATGAGGTAGATTTACACATACTCTTTGCAGTGATAATGATTTAGCATACTTCTCAGTGTTGAAAATTTGTTAATGATGATCAAGGATTTTTTTTTTTTGTGATGGGGGGGGGTTTGAATGTTAGAATCTTTCAAGTGGTACCATAGAAGTTTAGGACTACAGTTGATGGTAGGTTAATTTGAGGGACGTTACTAATTCTTTTACCATTTCCGTAAGGAGGCTACAGTTGGCTACAAGTACACCGGTATAATCTTCTTGATTCTTGAGTACATGGACAATTCTTTGGAAGGTATTTTAAGTCGTCCTGGTGTGTCATTCACAGCTCCACAGGTCAAGGTATCATGCACACTTCAATGATCTAAAAAATGTCCGTTTCCTTCATTAAACTGACCCTTGGAAATTAGGTGTTTACCAATTTTCCTTGTCAGTGCTATATGAAACAGCTATTGGGTGGGCTCTGTTATTGCCATGCTAATCAAGTGCTTCATCGTGACATCAAAGGTTTGTCATCAAATACTTAGTTGGATCTTTTTCTTGGTCAGGATTTTATTTTTTGCAGCTTCAATGATATCCATTCTGCATGTGTTTGTGCAGCACATAACATTCTCATCAATAATGAGGGATGTTTAAAGCTTGCAGATTTTAGCCTTTCACGCTGGCGGCCCAGTGATGACATCAATGAAGCTAAATTTGAGGTTACTTCTTTGTGGCATAGGTATTGCTATGCCTTGATCACCTTCATAGCTAATCTTCATTTCTTTCATACTAAGAACATTAACAATATATTCCCCTTCTCAACTGGTGTGAGTAGGCCTCCAGAATTGCTGCTTGAAATCCAGGAGGTTTCTCATTACGGCCCTGCTATTGACATGTGGTCTGTTGGCTGTGTTTTTGCAAAGCTGCTTGGACAACGAGTCATGGAAGGGTTAAACAAGGCAGGCTTCTGTACCCCAAATCCTTAAATGCAGGATTTATGTATGGCGGAATATGAAATTGGCTTTCTTGATTCTATGATTGTAATCAAATAAGGGAAGGAACTTATGATAGAAACAAGCCGAATTGGATCCACACTGGATATAGACGATTGCTTCAATCTCGCCTTCTGCATTTCTATATTAAATCAAGAGTTGATATTTCCATTGTTTCCTGACCATTGATAAAAGATTTGATGTCTCGAGCCTTTTCCATTCCTTCACCTTAATGTGAAAATATGCCTTTGGTTTTGTTCTCGGAAAGGCCATAGCTGTAATCATTCAAACTTGATGTTCAGGGACATTCATGTTTTTCCATTGTATGACCACCAGCCCACATAACACACAATCGTATTTCTTACATGGACATTTTTTCATCATGCAAAATATTCTTTTTTCTTTGATTGTTCCTTTGTGTTGCCTCTAGTATTTTGCATAAACTTTGGTTTTAATTTTCTTTTCTGAATTTTGGTATGATTTGGATTTGAGCATGTAGTTCAATGGTAGAAAATCTGCATTCCAACATTGGAATCTATGGTAGTCCAGTTCACCTATGAATATATATATATATATATATATATATAAACTTCAGTAGGGGTTTTAATTGTACTGATTTGAAAAGTAAGCCTCCTACTTTGTGATCCCGGTAGAGAAGGTTGATGCTTGTTCTCCTGTTTTTGCTTGCTGCAGGCAAATCAATTGCATAAAATTTATTTGTTGTGTGGATCTGCTGATGAAGACAACTGGCCTGGGGTTTCCAAATTGCCCAAGTATGATGACTACAAGCCACAAAGTCCAATGGAGAGACGTATTAAGGAGGTTTTCAAAGAGTAAGTAGTTCTAGATTAGTAGACTCTTTCAAATGATAAGATCTGGTATTAAAGTTGTCTCTGTTTCCCTCATTACTCCTCTTGTTGCGGGCATTAATTTGTATTCCCTTTTCTCAATAGTGTCGACACCCCTACTTTGGAGTTACTGGACAAAATGCTAACTCTAGATCCATCAAAGGTATCGCTTTTCTAACTATTGTACTTATTTTGATTTTTTTTTTTTTTTTTTTAATTATAAAATTTGTCAGATTGATCTAAATGTATAGAATAGTGACTAGTGGGAATTTGGACTTCATGTGCCCAATGCTTATCATGACTATGAGCTAGCTTCTTGTTCTAAAGATTGTTCTTTGATTTTATGTTATTTATTCGTGTTAGATATGTGTGCCTTGGGAATCCAGTGGTTCATATGTTGATGCATCTTGTGCCTTGGAAATCCAATGGTTCATTTGGGGATTCCTTATGGAATCTCTCTTGTAGGTCCTTGGGGAAAGAATGAAGTTGACTCCATGGCTACCATGGGTAAGGGATACTTGTTTATCAACAGTTCTTGAGTACCTTGAATTCCTTAACAATGTCATTGGGTTTGGGTGACACAGGATGAGTTTTGTGGTTATTATGTGTTGTGGAATCTAGGACGAGTTGGGATGGAATAATCTCCATCAATGGGCATTTTGTTGCAATTGCCCTCATCGCACATGTGCATGTTGTGAATTTTAGAAAGACACAAAAGCATAAACTTTGATAAATTTCTAGATTCAATAATTAAGAATACGATCCCATCTAGATACAATTAGATTCCAAAAACTCACAACTAATGGCCAATATTTTGCCTCAAATTTGTATCGTATGATCGTTATAAAATTAACGTATGATCGTTACAAAATTTTGATGTCAATCTGCCAACATACGAGGTCTATCCACGATCTATCGAAGAACAGAGAGTTGGCATAATGTAGGGTTAGCCATTGCTCACCTTGAGAGCCGTTCACAGTTGGATCCACTACACACACATGGTGAAGGAGGGAGTAGAGTGGACTCTCTCTCTCTCTCTCTCTCTCTCTCTCTCTCTCTCTCTCTCTCTCTGTCTCTTCTAGATGTCCTAAGGGGTGGGGATGTCCAGGCCTTTCTCTTCCTCTATATACCTTGGGATAGGATCTATTTATAAAGAGTCAAGGGTTCAAAGGAAAACATTAATACGTTCCTCCCCACACCTATAGATTTTGATATGCCCTACTACATCAAAAGTCTAAAAATTTACCTTATCCATGAATAAAAAATTGATCAAATCCTTCCACTTTTTGTCATTACCATCCTTAACCTAGTCCCATGCCGGTATAAGAGATGGATCACCAAATCTCAACCATTGGGTGTCTCATAATCAAAACAATTTAGGTTAAAAGCAATGGATCAATGGTTAAAATCTATAAATTAAACATCTAAAACATTTAAAATTCATTAGCCAGCTTTAAAACCACTTTATGAACAGTACAAGCATCAAGATTAGGCCATAATATGTATCCTTAGTATGAAAGTGGATCCCTTGTTGGGGCATGTGGACTTCTACCACATTGTAATGCATGTGCCCAGCCACACCCATATGCCAGCCACCAATGTGACCTTGCAAGGTGAGTCAAGGCCTTAAACACTAGGACCATGAGTCCCAACATGACCTCATGCCTAAGGGTTAGTTAAAGATAACACGTGGTCAAGTCAATCCGCTCCAAGCATGATGATCTCTCAAATCAGAGATTTGATGCGATCCTCCAATGCTATGGCCCACCAGAGTTTTGGGTCAGGGTGAAAGTTGGGCCATGGGGTCTCATGGGTTTCTGCATCATGTGAACCATTTAGATTTTGTTCCCAGGACACATGTGCAAAGGTGCTTAGGTGAGCGTGACTATATATATGTATGTGTGTGTGTGTATATTCGAACTCATAACTCACAACGACACGCCAACATTGTATCAACCCTTATTGAAAGGGAAGCAAACCTATGCTTACATGCTCAACTCACCTTACAAATGCTAGCGAATCGTCAAGTGGCAACATTGGAATCCTTACCAGAAGAGGGACCCAAATGCGTAAGCTGATAGAGATCGATGGCTACCCGAAGCTATCCTACTCGAGTTGAGCTAACTGACCTTGTAGGTGGAGGAGGAAGCCGTAGCGCTCCAGAGAGCTTCAATTGACCTACCAAAGGCTGCAACAAGTGTCATGTTGTGTTCACTCCTTTCTGGTGGTTAGCCAAAAATACACACACACACACACAACGAAATTCTCACTTAGGAACAGGTTCTCATGAGAACTGCCGAGCGCTTTTTGATACATGATGTGAGCACAAAATCTGAATGCTCCACTAGATGAATTACCTCATGAAATCCCCAAAGCCCAAAAGTTAGCCTGATCCAAAAATCTGGTGGGCCATAGCAAAGTGAGAGGGAATTCACTCCTTGATTTGCCTCTCATTTCACTATGGCCCACTAGATTTTTGGATCCGGGTAAGTTTTGGGCCGCATGAGTCTCGTGAGGTGACTCATCTAGTGGACTAGTCGAATTGCATATACACATCATGTGAGACGAGTTATCAAAAAGTGCCCACGAGTTCTCGTGGGATTTGGTTCTTAGTTGAGCATTACTCTCTCTCTCTCTCTCTCTCTCTCTCTCTCTATATATATATATATATATATATATATATATATATATATATATATAGACACACATATATGTATGTATGTATGTATATATGTGTGTGTGCGTGTGCGTGTATCAAGCACACTCCAATGGTACCATCTTGTTACGGGGCCCACACGATGTCTGCATGACATCCAACCAACCCATCATATGCAACACCTACCTAAGAATTAGCTGAATTGATGGGGATGCCCACCTTGATTTGCACCGGGCCCACCATAAGTATGATTTGCATATAAGGCACCCATTCTATCAAGAATTGTGTGTGTGTGTGTGTGTGTGTGTGTGTGTGTGTGTGTGTGTGTGTTAAGGGTTAAGGTTATGGTAATCTAGATAAGTATGACACTCTACCATCCTATGTGATGCAGGCCCATCTCAACCCACTATATGGCCCAACAGCCCACATAGGCCCAACATGTGGTGATTTTTTTGGATTGTTTATTTATAAATTTGAGGGTCTAAATCAAGGATTGTAATTTACAGTTTTTGGAAGATATATTGCTGACTTAAAGACGTGATTGGAGATATGTGTGGGATGTGATTAAAGATATGGGACTAATTTAAAGATGTAATTAGATATTTTTCTTTTCATATTTGCTTTTACTATTATTAGGCTTTTATTGTCTTAGGTAGATTAGATTGATTTGAAGTCAACTATGATTGATTTGAAATCAGCCTCTTAGTTAGGGGGGTTTTCATCGGGGATTCACTTAAGAGTCTCTAAAAATGAGAGGGGGATGTAGGAAGTAGGCATTCCAAAAATTTTGAAGTATGAATTTCTTCAGTTTTATAAGGGAAGTTTGATATCAATAAAATTATTTATCCCTCTCTACTGCATTATTCTTGTGGTTGTACTCTTGTCCATTTCTTACAATTTAGATGTCAAGATTTCATTGATTTGATAACCAGGTTGTGCCATTTTGGCAAACATATTAGGTCATTATTTGGAAATTTTCGATTCTACATCATCTCCTAATGACTTTGAAGGGAATGACACGTGAAGAGTTTACGCAAGTAACCCAATTAATCCATGCAATCAAAAAGTGAGTAAATCAAATCACGTATACGGTGGGCAATCTCATTGATCAAGTGAGAGAGCTTTAGCATGGAGGGAATGCGGAGACCCGAGTTGAAGAACTCGAACATGTAGGGGAAGGGTCCCACTAAGGTCCTTACTAACAACGGCAGGCCCAAGTTTGTGAAGACACTAATGATCAAATCCTTCAATTGTTGGAATGCTATAGAGCCCTGAATTAAGGTAGAAATTCTAGAATTCTATGATCGGTTGTATGTTGACAACTTCATTGATTGGTTAAGAAAGGTGAAAAAGGTGTTTGATTTTAGAGAAATTGTGGATAGACGGAAGGTGAAGTTAGTAAGTATGAAGTTTTCTGATCATGCGTTAGCTTGGTAGGATGATCTCCGAACTGAACAAATCTGTTAAGGAGAAAATAAATACTAGGGAAAAGATGTAAAAAAGTTAAAAAGGAAGCTCCTGCCCATGACTTATGCCCGTGAGCTTTATCAAGAATTTCACGATCTACGTCAAGGGAATAAGTTGATAAATGAATACACCGATAAGTTCCATATATTGAAACCACAACAAGGTTCTGTTAAGTATGAAGATAAAAAAGATTTCAAGAGATCTTAATTGTCTTGACTTGAATATCAGAAATGGATTGTCTTTCAAAGATGTATTTAAAATGTCCGATGCATATACACTTGCATTGAAAGCTGATGAGATAATTATTGGAGACTCGGGAGAAGATTTGGCACCCCACAAAGGCATTAACAACAACAGGGCAATATGCTAAATTCCCACATAAGGCAAGCATAGGCCTTCCCATAGGTCAAGGGATGATGGACCAGCATCCAATGATGAGGCTAAGTTCCACTCCAGGGGGAGGTGGTTATGGATGAGGGATCAGTCCACCCTAGATGCGACAAAGCAACACTCCTTTCATGTGCTTTAAGTGTTAGTGACCCGAACATCGTTCTTTTCACTGTCTTGAACATTACTCAACCATTAAAAGAATATGTTGAAGACACTCCTAACCATATGCAAACAAAAGTTGAGGTGGACATAGAATATGAAGAACATGCATATGAGGATGAGGTGCATGTTGGAAATGATGTAGCAAGTGTGTTTGGTGATGGGGTGGAGTTATTGGCTATCCAACGAACTATGCTATCGACACCTCAGGCAGTTGATGAGGGGCGACAATTGTAACACAATACCTTTTGTACCACTTGTACTTCTTGTAGGAAGATATGCACAATTTTAGTAGATGGGAGAGGTGAAAATATTATATCATAAGAAATGGTAAGTAAATTAAAACTCAAGGAGCATACGCATCCATAACCATATCAGATTCGTTTGTTCAAGAAAGGAGGAGAAGTTACTATTAACTCCAAGTGCTTATTTTCCTTCTCTATTGGATTTAAGTACTAGAATGAGATATGGTGTGACCAGTGTTCATTGTATCGGTATCATTACAAGTATTGTTGTTTGGGGATACAAAACCATGCATCGATATAACCAATATTATCGGTGCTTCTAGGAAATGTGTCGCTGGTTGCAAAAACGATTAGGGACACAGGGAAAATGGTGGGATTTTTCAGTGAGACTTTAGGAAATGCTAAAATACACATATTTGCATGTTTATGAATAAAAAATTGCAAAAAATATGCATACATAACAAGTTCCAATTTAATTGGGGCTTGGAAGCTTGCACTGTCATAAGAAAGCAGTGCAATACTAAACCAAGATGAGTTCATTTCATAGTAGTAATACCATTAAAAACATAATAATCACTTGGAGTTGTTTCTAAATCAAAGAAAAAGTCATACATCCATCCACCCATGCATGCATGCATTCATGCACACATACATACATCCATACATTTCTATCCATCCATCCAAGCATGCGCATGCATACATACAAACATACATACAGACCTCCACACATGTCTATCCATCCATCCATCCATACATCCCCACATACATTAATCCATCCATCCATGTAAGCATACATACATACATCACACATGTCTATCCATCCACACACACACACACACACACACACACACACACACACACACATATATATATATATATATATATATATATATATATATATATATCCATTGATGCATGCATGCATACACTAATACATCCATGCATCCATCTACCCATCCATGTATACACTAATGCATCCATCCATGCATACATGATCTATCTATACGTGCATAACACATCCATTCATCATCCATCAATGCACACATCAACATATACATATATCATATATCCATCCATACTTGAATACATAGTTTTGAAAAAAAATTAATTATTTTTAAAATTAAACAAAATTTTATTTTTTCATAATTTTTATAACTCTAAAAAATAAATTTCCACTGAAAATTGTAACAAAGCACTCTTCAACATCCATCCATAAAAAGTAAACATTAATTAGTTTTTCATGAAACATTGTCATTATTTTTAAAACAAAAAGATTCTTCTTTTGCATTTTGAAAAATTTAAACAATTAAAAAATCTAAAATTTGAAGAGGAGTGGTCGAAATCCACTCCCCAACTAGATCTTAAAAACTATTAAAAAAATAATAAAAAAAAATTCATTTTATATTTTTTATTTTTTAAAATTTGAACAGATTTACACATGTTTTCCCCCTTCCCCAAAATTTCCTCCAAATCAGGAATTTGATTAAAAGAAATGGAAGAGAAGTGGTTGAAATCCACTCCATAACTAGATCCCTAAAAAAAATATATAATAATAATATTCTATTTTTAATCTTTTTCTGATTACACATGTTTTCCCCCTTTCCCATATTTTCCCCCCAAATCAAGGGATTTGATTCACAAAAATGAAAGAGTAGTTGATAACCACTCCCCAACCAGATTGCAAATTAAAAAAATAAAAATAGATTATTTTTTTTAATTTCTTAATTTCTTGATTTTGGCCCATCGACCTTTTGGTCTATGATTTCTCCCCCAAATGGAAGGAGGTTTAATCCCCATCACGAAGGATGATGAGGTACCGAATTCCACCCCCACTCATATCTTAAAAAAATTTCAAAAAAATTGATTTTTTTCTTCTTAAAAATAAAAAATAAAAATTCCTCAAATTTATGTGATTTATGCACATATGCTTCTCAAGAGGGGTTTTTACTTGTATTGGCGACAATATCACCAATACAAGCAACTCTTGGTATTTACATGAAGGAGATTTTGGCGATATTTTAAATGTATTGCCCATGTATTGATACATAGCGACATTTCATCATTACTTGAAAATTTTAAGATTTTTTATGTTATTAGTATGGCCAGCTCAATGATATTGATAACATCAGCGCTCGGAACATTGGGTGTGTTGTGGTCCTTGTGGATTCATACCACATTTTGTTAAGGAGATAGTGTTTTTAGGATCGAAATATGATACATTTAAATCGGGCCAACACCTATTCCATTGTCAAGGATCATGCTAATATCACATTGCACCCATTGAAACATATTCCAATACCCAAATCTCATGAAGAGTAGGGTAAAAAACCACTTAGTGTGTAGTTTTAAGAGGAAAACATTTAGACTGGCATCATTTGTCTTGGTTGCTAAAGAGGACATGAAGAGGCCAGATGTTCTACCTCCTATGTAAGAGCTCCTTCATGAATATAAAGACTTGAAGCCCAAAGAAGTCCCAGCTAGACTTCCTGCTAAGGAACATTTAGCACCACATTGATTTAGGGCTAGGTTTGAGTCTACTGAATCTTGCACAATATTGGATGGGTCCAGCTGAACATGCCAAGCTCCACCTATAGGTTACTGAGTTGCTACAAGAGGGTTTACTTCAGGAAAGCATGCCACCATGTGTTGTCCCTATATTATTAACCCCCAAGAAAGATAGATCTTAGAGGATGCACATAGGCAGTCATGTGATCAACTGGATTACTACCAAGTATTGGTTTCCTACTTCTCACTTGGATGATATGCTAGACATGTTGCATGGAACAAAGGTCTTTTCAAAGATTACGCTAAGGACCATAGTTAAGACTCAAGATGAGTTGTATGAGTGACTCGCCATGTCATTCAACCTTTCAAATGTGTAGAGCATTTTCATAAGGTTGATGACAAAGATACTTTGCCCCCTTATGGGAAAGTTCTTAGTTGTCTATTTTAATTATATTTTTATTTTTAGGCTTGATTCATTTATTCACCTTGTTCATTTATGACAAATATTTGATGTACTATGGAGGGAGTCATTATTTTTTAACTTGAAAAAACTATACTTTAGGGATCAAGGTTGACCGGGAAAAAAAAAAAAACATCTTTTGGCAATTCATTCTTTCCACATCTTGGTGACATTTTACCGAAGATTTATCTAGAATTTTAACACCATCATTGCACCAATCACTGATTGCATGAGACAAGTTCGATTGGATTAAATAAATGGATCAAAGCTTCAATTCCATTAAAAAAAGAAGGTGATCGAGGCTCTAGTTCTTTCACTTTTGAACTTTAATAAATTCTTGGAAGTGGAAAGTGACGCTTCAAATGTTGGCATTGGCATGTTGTTGAGTCAGGAAGGAAAGTCAATCGCTTTCTTTAGCGAGAAGCTTTATGATGCATGGAAGAACTACTCCATATATAATCTCAAGTTCTATGCAGTGGGCCAAGCACTATGATATTGAAGAGATTACCTGATTCATTGAAAATTCATTCTATACTCGAACCATGAGGAGTTGAGATATCTCAACTCCCAAAAAGAAGCGAATTGCTCATCATATGAAGTGGATGTCTTTTCTACAAGAATATACTTTCCTTTTGCATCATAATGTTGGATGTAAGAACGAAGTGATAGATAATTTGAGTAGGAGGGTGGTTCTACTAGGAACTCTCGTCACGGAAGTTGTCAGATTCAAGGTATAAAAAGAATAATACAAAAAGGACCTCATTTTTGGTAAAGTACTCAACAGGTGTGTGGATGGCCAAGATCCAATGTGTGAATTCATCTCATATGATGGATATCTATTTAAGGGTTCTCATATATGCATTCTTGAAGGATTATTGCAGCTACATGATGAGGACTATATGGACACTTTGGAAGGGATAAATACCAGCCATGGTGGAGGAAATATACTACTGGGTCTTGCATCTACCATGACGTTGAACAACTTGTAGAACAATGTCATCGATGCCAAGTCTACAAAGGTCATGTGCAGAATATCGGCCTTTATACCGCTTCCTATTCCAGTCTAACTACGGGTGGATATTTCTATGGACTCCATTCTAGGTCTTCTTAAGACAGAGGAGAATATTGAATTTTGTTATGATGGACCATTTTGTGAAGATGGCCCACTTCATTCTATGCAAAAGAATGACGGATGTTACGCATATTGCCAACATATTTTCACAGACATTGTGCAACTTCATGGGGTATGGAAAAAAATAACTTCGGACCATGATTCAAAGTTTGTGGGTCACTTTTAGCATAATTTTTGGAAGCAGTTGGGGACTAAGCTTCATTTCTATAGCATAGATCATCCTTAAACATACAACCAAACCAAGGTATTTAACAAGAGCCTCGACAACCACTTGAGGAGTATCATAGGTGATAACGTATCTCAGTGGGACTTGGGTCTACCCCAAGCCGAATTTTCCTACTACAACTCATTAAATTGTACTAATTGAAAATTCCCATTTGAAATTGTCAATAGGAGAAGTCTACATCATGTACTTGTCTTAGTACCATTACCATTACCATCACAAGATCAAGTGAGTGAAGATGAGGACGATTTCTCCAAGCTCATCCAAGAATTGCAAGATCAGATGAAGAAGAAGAAGATCAAAGAGAGCAACATCGGGTACTGAGAAGCTACGCATGAATGTCAACGAGAAAAGATATATTGAATTTTTTTGTACAGAAATAGAAAGTGGATTTTTGAAGAATAA
The DNA here is from genome assembly GCA_037074715.1 of Magnolia kwangsiensis. Taxonomy (NCBI): domain Eukaryota; kingdom Viridiplantae; phylum Streptophyta; class Magnoliopsida; order Magnoliales; family Magnoliaceae; genus Magnolia; species Magnolia kwangsiensis. The sequence continues at coordinate 78,642,261 of CM073580.1, read as the reverse complement.
CTTGTATATTCATTATATTATCATACAATTGAATTTATAGAAAAGAGGACTAAATCAAATCCCTGAATTGGAGAAGCAAGAAAGGAAATACAATTGCTAATTTGTGAGAAAGAAGGAAAAATGACAAATATGGTAACAGGAAATTATGGAGATTCCTAATACTCCCCCTCAAGTTGGTGCATGAGTGTATGTCTATGACACCCAACTTGCCAAGTTGAGAATGGAAATGGTCTTGACCGAGTGCGTTGGTGAAGATATCTACAAGTTGACATTGATTAGGCATGTAAGAGGAGTGGAGTAGGCCGAAGAATAATTGCGTATGGGTTGGGAATGTGTAACTCCAAGATCTTAAAAGATTTTAAGCCAAATAAGTTCACAAGTAGCATTGGCCATGGCACGATATTCAGCCTTAACAGCTGATCGTGAAATGGTAGTTTGTTTGTTTGTTTTTTTTTTTTTTTTTTTTTTTTTTCAAGAAAGAGGGCTTTGGCCAAGCATTGTAAAATAACCCCTAATAGATTGTTGTGTGGGGACAACTGTACCAATCAGAGTCCGACTAAGATGAGAGGGAGCTATAGGAGGACAAAAATATGTCCCTACGGGGGGAAGATTTAAGATATCACAATACTTGAATAGCAGCATCATAATGAGGTTGTCAAGGCTTGTGCATGAACTAGCTAAGAATGTTGACCAAGTAAACAATTTCAAGCCTTGTGATTTTCAAGTAGATGACTCGCCCAACAAGTCAATGATATGTAGTGGGATTCTGTAGGAGATCTCCTTATGCATTAGTCAATCATAGATTTTTTCCATGGAAAAAGTAGCAGGTAGAGCTCCAAGATGACCACTATCCTTGAGGATGTCGAGAAGATATTTGTGTTTGTTTAGAAAAATGCCTGTAGGTGAACGAGCTACTTCAATGCCTAGAAACTATTTCAAGGGACCAAGATTTTTTATGTGGAACTTAGTATGGAGAAAATTTTCAGAGTATTGATGGCAGATGGATCATTCCTTGTCAGGATAATGCCATTAACATAAACGAGGACTGCAGTGAAGATAATTCTATTTGTGTGAGTGAAAAGAGAGTAATATGTTAAGGATAGGTGATACCCAATTTGAGCACTGAGGAAAACTTCTCAAATAAGTTTCTTGAAGCTTGTTTGAAGCTATACAGGGACTTTCAAAATATTGGAAGGGATTTTCATATATACCACATTATGTAGGTCCCCATGAAGAAAAGCATTGTTGACATCTAGTTGATGTAAGGTCCAATGACAGATAGCAGCCATAGCCAACAAACAATGAATAGTACAAGCTTGGCGTCGGGTGTGAATGTTTCATGGTAATCTAAATCCTCAGTTTGATTGTAACCTTTTGTCACCAAGCGTGCCTTAAAACATCCAATGGCACCATCAATAGAAAGAGATTTGATGAGGATAATGTGAAGAGGAGATGAGAATATTGAGAGAGGAGAAGAAGGAGGAGAGTTTGGGAGAAAATGATGTGTTAGGCTTGCTTGCCGTAACACATAGTGTTTTATTATGATACAGCATATAGTACACTGCAGGAGAATGGGGAGGTGTGCACATGCACTTACATTAAAAGAGCCCACTAACCACACACCATACACAATACAATACACTAGCATTCTTTATACTCCCCCTCAAGTTGGAGCATAGATGTCGATCATGCCCAACTTGTCACGAACACGATGAAGAGCATCTCGACTCAAGGGCTTTGTAAGAACATCGGCAAGTTGATCCCCAGATCGAACAAAATAAGTGACGATTTCCTTAGAAGTGACTTTCTCCCAAATGAAGTGACAATCGACTTCAATATGCTTGGTTCGCTCGTGGAAAACTGGGTTACGAGCAATGTAGATAGCCGCTTGATTGTCATAGTAAAGAGGAATAGTCCGAAGGAAGATAGAAAAGTTTTTCAAGAAGATTGCGAAGCCACAAGAGTTCACACGTCGCATGAGCTATAGCACGATATTCTGCTTCAGCAGAGGACCGGGCAACAACTAGCTGCTTTTTGCTCTTCCAGGTTATGAGATTGCCACCTAGGAAGGTACAAAAGCCGGATGTAGAGCGGCGATCAAAAGTATTACCTGCACAGTCAGCATCTGAATAGCTAGAAAGATGAAGATGACCATGCAACTGAAAGCGGAGGCCAAGACCCGGGGCTGATTTTAAATACTGCAATATACGGTAAACAGCCGTGAGATGAGAAGTATGGGGAGCTTGCATGAATTGGCTAACAACCCCCACCGCAAATGAGATTTCTGGGGGAGTAATAGTCAGGTAAATAAGCCAGCCTACAAGTCGTCGATACATCTTGGGATCAGTAAGGAGAGCACCATTATCTGGTCAAAGCTTCTGTGAAGTATCCATGGGAGTGGTAGCAGGCTTGCACCCTAATATTGCGGTCTCCATGAGAAGATCAAGCGCATATTTTCATTGTGACAAGACCAATTTGGATGATGAGCGAGCAACTTCAATTCCAAGGAAGTAGTGTAAGACCCGTATCTTGGTCCGTACCTTTCCGTACACTTCCGCGGTCGTACCGGTCGAATTCCGGCAACTTTCGACCCTTAACCGATATCGACGCGCGACCTGGATTCATGTGCCGACAACCCGAGTCGACTCAACCCGAAACCAATACCTTAGCGACCGCACCGTCGCCGCGGTTCCGATACCGCGACTCACGCGCCAAGGCGGTACCCGGATCAAGAGATATGAGCCAACGTTCGGTGCGAGAAAACGCCGCGCGTTGCGAAAACCAAGGGAATCTCAACGATGTGTCACATCAATCACATCAATCCCATCAATCAATCACCCATCAAGCCATCACATGTCAAGTACACATCACTTCCATCCCTTTTTCCCAAGCAACCACAAAAGTCTCCCAAACCCATACCTCTCTTACACAAAAGCCAACAAAGTCTTCTCAACCCATACCTTTCTTACACAAAAAGCCACAAAAGTCAAATTTCTCTTACACCACCATCACTCACCCATCCATCCATCACTCTCTCTCTCTCCCTTTACATCACTCTCTCTCTTTCTCTCTTTCTCATTCCAAAATTTCAAAGCAACAAAGGAGATCCAAGAATTCCATACGTATGGAATTTTCCAAGCCCCTCTAAACTTCAAGTGGCCCACCTTCCTACCCCAAAATCCCCCATCTCAACCCTCCATTCTTCATCCTAACCGTTGAAGTTGAAGCCAAGGTGCCAAGGAACCCCTAGGAGCGAGAAGATCGGACGGTGGGTGCTTCTATAGGGTAGATTTTCTTGTTTTTATGGTGGACCAAGTGAGGCCCACCGATCAATGGTGTGGATCTCACTTGGGACCCCAAAATGTGGCCGATGGACCACTTGGATCATCATGATCGTTCCATGATGGGGCCATTCTCCATGGACCCCATCATGATGGTTATTTTCATTGCAAAAAGGTCATCTAGACCGTCCATAACGGTGGAGAATGGATCTCCACCGTTGATTTATAATTTTGATGGTCCCATGATCAAAGGGGTCCATTTATTGTATATTTCATTGCAAGGGAGGGCCCATAATGACGGGGTCCCTCCATCACTAGCCGTGTCCCACTCTCCATGTCTCTCTCTCTATTTTATTTCATATTATTTTATTTTATTTATTGCAAAAGGATGGTGTGGCCCACTTGGATGGATCCCACTTTGACATATTTATTTTTATTCAAGTGGGGCCCACCTTGGCCGTTACTCTCATACCACCCATCAGTGGCGAGTCCACTTCATCAGGGCCCACAAACAAAAAAAAAATATATAATAAAATACATCGTCCAGCGTCTGGGACGCTGGACGTTATTTTTTTTGAAAGAAGAAAATGGAAGAAAAGAAGCTTTTTGGGTATTCCCTTACATAGGCCCCACCTTGATGTTTATGTTCCATCAAAACCGTCCATCAGGTGGGCCCCCTTCTCAGGTGGGCCCCCTCCAAATTTCAGGTTGATCCAAACCTCAGGTGGGCCACATCACACGAAACAGTGAGATGGAGCACCTACCATTAAATTTTCTGGGGCCCTCCTTTGATGCAGGCGCACGTCCAGGCCGTCCAGGGCCTGGACGTTTTATATTTTTTTTTCTTTTTAATAATAATAATAATAAAATTAAATAATATATCTTGTTATATTAATGTATAATATAATATTACCTGTTATATTATACGGGTTAGGCCCTTGTGGTTTGCAATAGGCCTATGGACTAGGTCCATTTGTATTATAAAAGGTCTATGGGCTAATCCCATTTAAATTATGAAATACTTATGGGCTAGGCCCATTTGATTCGTTTAAGGCCCAAGAACTTGGGCCCACTTGATATGTCCCAAGGCCATGTGTCTAGGCCCATTTGAATTAAATATGAGGCCTAGGGATTTAGACCCATCTGGCTCATAGGACGCCTATGGGCTAGGCCCATTCGAATTTCAAAAGGACCATGGGCTAGGCCCATTTGGGTTATGAAATTCTTATGGGCTAGGCCCGTTGGTTTCATTCTAGGCCTAAGAACTTAGGCCCATTTGATATGTTCCCAATCCATGGGACTAGGCCCATTTGATATGTTCCCAATCCATGGGACTAGGCCCATTTGATATGTTCCCAATCCATGGGACTAGGCCCATTTGATATGTTCCCAATCCATGGGACTAGGCCCATTTGATGTACTTCAAGGCCCATGAAATTGGACTCATTGTTGCATTCTTAAAACCCATGGAAGGAGGACATTTGATATATGTAAGGCCTAGGGGTTAGGCCCACTTTGATATGTATACAAGGCCTACAGGTTAGGCCATTTAATGAACCATAAGGCCTAGGGGTTAGGCCCATTTGAACCCATGTTTAGGTCTATGGGTTGAGGCCACTTGATCTACTTATAGGGTCCAATTGGTGTGGCCCATTTGATACATATTAGACTCATGTGACTAGGTCCAATTGGTGCAATCCAAGGCCCACGGGTTTAACCCATTGTAATGCACTTAAGGCCCATTGGTTTGGCCCATTTCTGTGGCCCATCCGATGAATAAGAGCCCATAAGCTATGGCCCATTTGATATATATGTAAGGCCCAGTGGGAGGAACATAGGGTCCATTGCAATGTGTAAGCCCAATACCGATTATGTAGCAGTGTTTTAAGAAGATTGTGCCTGGGAAGTAATGCTGGTTTGATGTCCACATTGCGAGTGTAATGTTGGTTGGATGTCCACATTACGACTCTCCTTAGGGCCCATTACTGGACCATGTTTATCGTATTTAGGCCGTTCAGGCTCATCTGCATTGTAAGATAATGCATTTTATTATAACATGTTTAGTATAGTTTCATGACCCATGATCATACGCATCATATGCATGCTTGATATGAGGATTGACTGATCATGGCATATGCCTTCGGGCAGGTTGTTTATGGGCTCCCGGTTAGGCGGTGTTGCCCTACATGAGCGCACGGTATGCGCAGGATTGGTTGCATGACTGGATAGCGTGATTCATGCATTCCGCATTTGTGTGATATGGTTGTTGTACGCCCTAGCGACATCAGGGCTGTAGCCTCCACAGACGCATCGTGGTTGGCAGGATTGGATACCGGAAATCTTGTTCTACATGGGGTACTATAGATATCCCTGGGTGAAAGTCCCTAAACCCTTATGGTACCAAGAGGTTGCTCCAACGTCTAGACCGAGTGGGTAGATGAGCGTTGAGTGCCGATCACCAGACGGTTACGCTCTCCACTGTGTCGTGGTCGGTTGGAAGGGGGTGCGGCCTTACCCGCCCGAGTGTAGGGGGCAATGCTAGGCTGAGTTTGACCAGCTCGAGGAATGGGTCCGCTATCGACGAGTCGCGCCCGATATTGGCAGACGGATAGTGAGGTCTCTTCCACTTACCTTATTGCGCGCGATGTGGCGGCAATCTGGTTTAGAGTGTACTAGACCCCGGTGATATTCCATACTCTGAGCTGTACTGATATGTGGACATTGATGAGGATCTGTATGCTTGAGTTGCATTGTACATTGCATGGCCTTGGGATGGCCGATACCATTCATGTCTTGTATTGCATAGCCTTGGTACGGCTCATGACGTTTTGGTTCCATCTGCATATTCCGCATTACTCTGACATTGCATTCATATTACTACCTTGCGCACACACTTTCACCACCCTCTAAGCTTTCTGTAAGCTTATGCACGACCGTTGCGTGCAGGTGACGTTGGACTACAGCAGCGTTGAGGCAGGAGCGCGTCGCTGATCATTTTGGAGTTTTCTGTTATTTACCATTGTATTTCCCTTTATGCTCATTGTACTTGTAAAATTTTTTGATCATAGTGAAAATGTAATGGAGTGCTTGGTTGTTGTTGGTGGGTTATGCCTTTGGTTATGCTTATTACGAATCAAACTGATATTTAAAATCCTCCTCGTAGCATCCCAGGATCGGAACCTGGCGAATGGGAGCTAGGAGCCGAGAATGGGGTTCTACGGAGGCTGTCGGTGCCGGATTCGGCGATCGGGAATTTCGTGAGCCCGGTTTCCGAGTTTGGGGCGTGACAAGTAGCGAAGAGGACCAAGATCCTTGATCTCAAACTTGGTCTTCAAAAAATCTTTGACCTCCCTCGTTCCAGCAGAATCACTACCAGATAAAACTATATCATCAACATAGACAATGAGAACCATGATGACCGTCGATCAACGACATATAAAGAGAGAATGATCGGCATGACTATGAACAAAGCTAAACTCCAAAAGAGCCTGACTAAATTTTTTGAACCATGCACATGGAGATTATTTGAGTCCATAAAGAGCCTTCTTTAACCGACATACAAGAGCAGGGTTGTGAGAAGCAATGAACTTAGGAGGTTGATGCATGTAAACTTCCTCTGTAAGATCCCCATGGAGAAATGCATTCTTAACATCAAACTGAAACAAGGGCCATGATAAATTAACGGCCAAGGAGAGCACAATGCGAATGGAATTAAGCTTAGCAACCGGAGAGAATGTCTCGAAGTAATCTACACCATGAGTCTGTGTGTAACCTTTAGCAACAAGACAGGCTTTATATCGATTAATTGAGCCATCTGGAAGAAACTTGATTATATAAACCCATCGACATCCAACAGGTTTATGGCCTACAGGAAGTAGCATAAGATCCCAAGTATGATTCTTCTCAAGGGCAGATATTTCTTCCATCATCGCCTTTGTCCAATCAGGACTTTGAAGAGCAGGTGAGAGAGATCTAGGAATAGTTTGTGCTGACAGGGAAGCTGCAAACGACTGAAGAGACGGTGAAAGATGATCATATGAAACGAAATTACTAATGGGGTGTTGAGTACAAGATCGTGACCCTTTGCGCAAGGCATTGGGAAGATCTAAACTCGAGTTAGGAGAGTCACCTCAACCAACATCCAAAGTGAGCGGAAGGGTGGATGGCTGAGCTTGTGAAGATTTATCTTGACGATGATACACCCGCAGAGGCTTAGGCTCACCCATATCACCAATAGGATGCTGAATAGAGGGGAGAGGAGTAGTTTTCCCATGATCAGGAGTGGAAAGAGGATAAGAGTCATACTCCCCCTGACTCACAAGAGAATCACAAAGGGAACGGCCTGGAGATGAGAAAAAGGAAAGATCCTCAAAGAAGGTGACATCGGCAGAGACATTTCTTGCGAGTCAATGGGTCAAAGCATTTATACCCTTTCTGACTCCGAGTATACCCTATAAAGACACATTTAACCGCCCTGGGGCTAAGTTTATCATTACTCTCATCCAAAATTTGAACAAAGCATGTACAACCAAAAACTTTAGGTGGTAGAGGAAATGGATTATCATGAGGATACAATATAGTAAATAAAGATTTGTAAGACAGAATATGTGAGGATATACGGTTAATAAGAAAAGTAGCAGTTAAAAGAGCATCACCCCAAAAATGTTTGGGTAGGTGCATACCAAGAAGAAGGGTGCGAGCAACTTCAAGAAAATGACGATTCTTTCGTTCTGCAATAACATTTTATTGAGGAGTGCGAGCACATGACGTCCTAGAAAAAATACCACGTTCCTGCAAGAAGGACAGAAAGGTAGTAGACATGTATTCGCCCCCATTTTCAGAATGGAGAGATTTGATAGAACAATGAAATTGAGTGCACACTTCATGATAAAACACTTTAAACGCATCAAACACTTCACTTTTAGATTTCAAAAGGTAAATCCAAGTCATGCGGGAATAATCATCAATAAAGGTAACAAAATATTTAAATCCAAAAGTCGATGTAACCGAAGCTGGTCCCCAGACATCTTAGTGAACCAGAAGAAAATGTTGAGATTTTCTCCCAGAAGAGCTAGGAGGAAACGTAGCACAATGATGTTTAGACAATTCACAGATATCACAGCACAATGGTTTAGTGACAGATAAAGAGGGAAACAAAAGTCTCAATCTAGCAATGGATGGGTGGCCTAAGCGGCAATGCCACCGAGTCATGGATTCTCGATCTAGAGAGAGAGTACTAGAAGCTGCAACAGGTGTATCATCGAGAAGATAAACGCCTCCTCGCTCATGCCCCCCACCAATCACTCTCTTTGTCTGTAGGTCCTGAAACAAACAATAAGAAGGAAAGAAGGTGATGGAACAATTGAGCGATTTAGTAAGAGAGCTAACAGACAATAAGTTTAATGGAAAACGAGGCACATGCAATGCGAATGACAGAGACAACGAAGAAGAGAGAGGAATGAAACCAATCCCAGAGATGGGAGATTGAGTTCCATCGACGACTGTGACATACTGAGTGGGAGAAGAAGGAGAATAAGAAGAAAAGAATTGCAACTTACCAGTCATATGAGAGGAAGCTCCAGAGTCGATGACCCAGGAGGTAGGAGAGGATGACGCAAGAAGGGCAGTACCTGACTAGGCCGAAGCTGCGTGAGAAGGCTCAGGAATATCCCGAATGTGAAGCCGCATAAGGACATCATATGCTGCCCAAGAAATGATAAGAGATTCCCCTGAAGTAGCATGCTCAACTGTCGGGATGGAAGACTGTCTCAGAAGCAACAGTGGAAGCAACAGAAGTAGCGGCATACGTAGGACGACCATGTAGCTGCCAGCAATAATCAATCGTGTGATTAGTTCCACCGCAATGTGAACAAATGCTGGAACCATCACGACCGCATCTACGTCCACCACGACCACGAAGACTACAGCTACCACGACTGCGATCTCCCTCGCGGCCTCTACCACAACCAGCAAAATCAGAAATGCATCCTGAGCTCAAGGATGGTACCCGAAGACCAAGGGAGGACTGATCACCAGCAAGGTGTGCCAAACGCTTGGGTGGCACAAATGAATGAGAAGGAAGAGTAGAGGCTATAGCACGCTGACACATGGCATAGACTGTCATCAATGGGGGAAGAGGATCCTGCATAACAACCTGATTGCGAATGTGAAAATAATCAGAACTCAACCCAGCGAGGAACTGCTTGATACGAGTATCATCCCGTTGCTTATGAGCGGTCATGATCTGCTTTACATTTGGAAGGGAGAGGCTGATACATATCCAACTCATCCCACATACCTCGAAGCGCCGAATAATAGTTTTTTAAGGATCTGGAGTTTTGTGAAAATTGACCAATTTCTTAAATAAGCTGGAATACTCGTGAAAAATTCTGAGATTCCGAGAACATATCATGAAGAGAGTCTCAGATGCCTTTAGCCGAGGATAAAAACATCACTGAGTGGCTAATCGAAGAATCCATGCTATTCAACAACCATGCAATAACTTGATAATTCTCCTTTATCCAAGACTTGTAGGTAGCATCTATAGAGTTTGGGGGATCATCCAAAATATATGACAACTTGTCACGGGCTCCTAAAAATGCTTTTACAGATTGTGCCCATTGAAGATAGTTGTCACCATTCAACTTAATGGAGGTAATCTGCAAGGGGATAGACTCAAGAGACCCTATGTCAAGAGATGAGGGCCCTTTGTCAGCCATAGTAGAGTCCAAGAGAAATAAACCTATGCCAAGAGACCCCCTATGCCAAGAAAGACTGATTCAAACAACTCTTATCTCACTTAATCCTTTAAGATAACAAGAGATAAACCTCAAACAAATATCAATCATCCAAAAAACCATGAAACACAGTAAAAAAGGGCCTGACCGAGTGAAAAACGGCTCAGCCGCACGTCCGTTTGAGGTTCAAAACCTCTCAAACAGTGATATTAAGTAAAAAATCCACCATGGGTAGCTTGGGAGGAAGATTTCAATCCATCTTGAGCAAAGAAACCAAAGAAAAGCTTATTGATTTGAGGTAGATGGAAGAAAAACGAAATCTGGGACCGATTTTCGAATTTCTCTATTTCGCCCAAAAAACCATGAAATGAGGTCTAATAAATTCTGAAAAAATCATGACAAATCTTCTAAAATCGAGATCTATCAAACTCCTAAACTTTCAACTCAAGCGGAGTCCATACGTCCGTACAACGCTGACGTCAGCCGTACGGCTGCTGACGTCAACAAGGTGATGTGTCGCCTCTCAACCTGGTGGATGCGGAATGCCTATATCTTCGCTCTGATACCAAATAGAAAGAGATTTGATGAGGATAATGTGAAGAGGAGATGAGAATATTGAGAGAGGAGAAGGAGGAGAGTTTGGGAGAAAATGATGTGTTAGGCTTGCTTGCCCTAACACAGTGTTTTATTATGATACGGCATACAGTACACTGTAGGAGAATGGGGAGGTGTGCACATGCACTTACTTTAAAAGAGCCCACTAACCACACACTATACACAATACAATACACTAGCATTCTCTATACCATCAGCATTAAGTTTGACTTTATATACTCATTTGCAGCTAATAGGTGACATCCCGAGAAGTAAAAATGCATTTCTTCTCATGGTCATAAATTTTATAACCACGTTGATTAACAGGGTATGCAACAAAAACACATTTAGCAACACAAGGGGAAAATTTGTAACTGTAGGTACTGAGTGTCTGAGTATACCACAAACATCTAAAAACTTGGAGATGGTCATAATATGGTTGCCATTTGAAGAGTATTTCATATGGAGTTTTATTGTCCAAATTAGCTGTGGAAATTTGGTTAATTAGGTAGAAAACGATTAAAACACATTCTCCCCAAAAAGATAAAGGCAAAGTTGCTTGGAAATGTAATGCTTGGACCACTTCAAAGGTTGTCGATGTTTGATGCAGGATATGAAATTCAAATATGATGTGCAAGAATTCAAGCTTAAGATCACATTAGTTCAGAAACAACTACACAAATTTCATATCCCACATGAAAGTCCAAACATTCAATTAAGGGGAATCTATGCAGGTCTATGCCTACATAGGCTAGGGCTGGAATAATAAAAATTATAAGCCAAATGATACTCAAAGGGAAATAGAATTCAGTCACACACGCATAGTAATCAGCCCTTAATCCAAGGAATTCCCTAATTTCGATTCAAGGAACCCTAGGGTGAGAGAAGGGGAAAATCAATTAGGGATAATGTAATATAGGGTTAGGATTTATGAAATTAGGTATAAAAAGAGGAAAATATGAAGAAACCTGAACTTGAGGCAGTTCCTGCGCGTGGATAGCGGGCCAGGTGCGTTCGCACGTGCGCTTGAGGCTGGCCGCACGTGTGGTGGGGGATTGAATCCAAAAAAGGATTCATTGGCCTTGGTCGTCTAGGCTTGGGCTGCAAAACCTCCAAATCTCATGTCGATCCGAGCTATGGTCTGGGCGTGGTGCTCCGTCGAAGTTTCAGCCCTCCTGCAGGGCTAGATTCTGAAAACTAGCTGTAGAGGGATGAACAGCTGCAAAATAAATGGATTTGACGCGAAGATAGTTGTGGGATGGATGAAATAAGATGGATGGGTAGATTTGGATAAACGTGGCTTCGCACAACGGTAGTTAACCCTTCGAAAAGGGAGGGCTTCACACCCACTTTAATTTTTCCACAACTCAAAAGCTCAGAGAGCAGAAAAATCACGTAGGAATTTTTATTCAACTTCCATGAATCAAAAGAACTACAAGGGGTGCCTATTTATAGGGAAAACCCTATACCTCTAAACTCGCGCCATGTGCGTAACCTATTACTTAGCGATGAAGTAAACTAAAATAAAAATCAAATAAAGAAATCTAAAATGTTCATAATGTTCTAAATAATAACAATAAGCAAAACCTAAAATATGAAATCAATCCGACTAGTGGGTCACGATCATGAGATCCCATGATGGACTTTTCTTGACTATCGAGCCCTCTTTTAAATCAAAAGTTCGTCTTCTAACTAGGAGGCCCTCCCTAGACGTCGCCATCGAGCCAGATAGACGGTAGGACCCTCCTTCATACGTTCGTGCGTAGGGACGTGGCGTGTGTGTGCATGTAGGCGGCGTGTGTGCTCGTGTGTGCCGGATGTCCCCATCAACTCTCCCCGGCTGTGAAGATGTCAGGATCAAGTCTCTGAAGCTCTTCCTTACTGAGTCATGTGCTGTCTGAAGCTGGACGTGATTTTCATTTAACCAGGTACTTCTGAAAACTATCTCCTCTATTTCCTCTATTTCCTCTCAGGGTGTGTGAAGGTTAGGTATGGGAGGTAAAGGCTAGAAAGAAAGGTCGGGAAGAGGCCATGGATCAAGGGGTAAATCTGGAGAATTAGGATGGGTGGGCAAAGGGCCGGACAAAGTATCAATGTGTCCTTGAAAAGTAACTAGATCCTCCACATTGAATGTGGAACTAATTCCCATGGGAGGTGGAAGATCTACCTCATACGCATTAATACCATTTCGTTTTATAATTTTGAAGGGTCCAGTGCTACGCGCGTGTAACTTACGAACGGCCTCCGGAGGATACCGCTCGAGCCTAATGCGAACCATCACAGAGTCTCTAATATTGAATTCTTTGAAATGTCTATGTTGGTCTACAAAAAATTTGTAATGTTCATTACTAGTAGTGATCTTTCGCCTGATTTCTTAATGCAATGAATGTATGTGATGCGCAAAAGACTCTGCAGACTCTGATGGCCTATGGGACAAGGTCAATAGGCTTCTTAGGTTTGTAACGACTTCAAAAGGACTTAGACTTGTGGACCTATTAACAGAACTATTGAATGCAAATTTGGCTATGGGTAGTACGGTGTCCCATGTCTTGGTATGCTCCCCCACTAAACGTCAGAGCAAACTCCCTAGGCTCCTATTAACCACCTCAGTTTGGCCATCGGTCTGAGGGTGGTAGGCAGAAGTAAATTGGAGCTTAGTATTCATCATGTGCCATAGTGTCTTTCAAAAGTAACTCATGAATCGCACGTCACGGTCAGACACTATGGTTTTTGGTAACCCATGCAGTTTGACGACTTCACTAAAGAGCAGCTTGGCAACATGAGATGCGTTGGAGGTCTTAGAACAAGCAATGAAGGGCCATCTTAGAGAAAGAGTCCACGGCAACAAATTTAGAATCATGCTTACGAATAGTCTTGGGAAGTCTAAGCACAAAGTCCATACTAATGTCTTGCTAAGGGATGAATGGAATTGGCAAAGGAGTATATAATCCTGTATTTTGTTTCCTTTACTTTGTCAGTTGACAAGTACGGCATTGCCCTATAATTTTGGTCACATCCCGCTTGAGGCTTGGCCAACGAAATCTATCCTCCACTAGGGCAATAGTCTTGTATCCACCAAAATGACCCGTGACCACCCCTCCTGAATGTAACTCCCAAACAAGAAAATCGCAGAGGGAGGTGCGTGGTATGCACAAGCAGTCACTTCTAAACAAATATCTATCCAAAATCAAATATTCACTATTAGCTCCTGACTGACTCTCTAACAACGACGCGTACATAACTCTAAAATCTTGACACTCAGAATATTCTTCTTTGATGCGTTCAAGGCCCTTAACTTCAACGCTCATGGAGTTAAGTAATGCGACTCGACAACTCAATGCGTCGACAGGCTTATTCTCTACGTCAGCCTTGTGCTTAAGCACAGAAGTGTACTCTTGAAGGAATTGAACCCACTTGGCATGTCTGGGGCTTAATTTCTTCTGAGAGTTCAAGTATCTCAAGGCCTCATGATCTGAGAACAGGAAGAATTCTTGCACTAATAGGTAATGATGCCAATTGCATAATGATTACACTACCGCATAGAACTCCTTGTCATAGGTGGAATACTTTGTTTTGTCTCATTCAGTTTCTCACTAAAAAAGGCGACGGGGTGCCCTTCCTGACTAAATACTCCTCCTATGCCGACACCTGATACGTCACATGCGACTTCAAAAGCTTTTGAAAAATCTGGAAGTCGCATGATTGGAGCTTCGGTCATCTTGACCTTTATCTTCTTGAAGGCCTTTAAAGCAGCCTTTGTCCATTGAAACTCTTCCTTTTTTATGCGATCCGTGATGGGAGCCATAATGGAACTGAAGCCTCAAATGAACCGCCTATAGAAGGTGGCTAAGCCGTGAAAGCTGCGCACCTCATGAATATTGCTGGGTTCAGGCCAATTGACGATAGCTTTGACCTTCTCAAGATCTGCTGATACGCCCTTAGCTAACGCAATAAAACCTAAGAAGATCACACTACTAGACAAAAATGCACACTTCTTTAAGTTGGCGTATAATTTTTCGGCCATAAGGATCCCACAAACCTGCCTCAAGTGGTTGAGGTGTTGCTCCTTGGTCATGCTATAAATCAAGATATCATCAAAATATATAACCAAGAACTTTCCCATGAAGGGCCTCAACACTTGGGTCATCACACGCATGAAAGTGCTTGGGACATTAGTTAACCCAAAGGGCATAACTAGTCATTCGTATAGCCCATCCTTTATCTTGAAGGCCATCTTCCACCCATCACCAGAGCGTATACGGATTTGGTGATAACTACTCTTGAAGTCAATTTTTGAGAAGATAGTAGCATTGTCCATCATATCCAACATGTCATCAAGACGCGGTATGAGAAACTAGTACTTGATTGTGATTTTTTTGATGGCCCTACTATCTGCACACATTTCCATGTGTCATCCTTCTTAGGTGTAAGAAGGGCGGGCACCAGGGTGGACCAATTCGGTTACGTATCGGCCGTATCGGCCGATACGTACCGGTAACGGTGGCAACCGTTACGCGATTCGGCCTTGTATTGGCCGATTCAGTTTTTTACACCGTATCGGCCGTATGGGCGTATCGGCCGTTACGGGCCGTTACAGGCTCGTATCAACTTTTTTCCATTTTAAGATTTGTTTTTGTTATTTTTTTGAAACCTCTTGCTTCAAAACTATTTCTCACTCCTTCTACTACTAATTTCGACCAACTTTGGCTGGGTATTTGAGATAAAAACACATTATATTATATATTTTTTTGAATCAAAGCTCGGTCGGCCATTTTTCAGAAATTCATCAAAAATAGGTATTTATACTTTTTTTAATATGTTTTGTTGTTTTAATCATACCATATGATGTGTTAATCATAGTAAAACATGTTAATGTGCATTTTACAGATTTGGGGTGCCATTTAATAATTTTTTTGTATTTTTTTCTATTTACACATGAATTTTGGCCCCTTTTTTAAAAATTCGAAAAATCAATTTTTAATGGTTGTATTGTTGTTTTAATCATGCCATTTGATGTGTTAATCATAGTTGAACATGTTAATGTGCATTTTACAGATTTTGGGTTCCATTTTATATTTTTTTTATATTTTTTTCTATTTACGCATTTATTTTGGCCCTTTTTTTGAAAATTCGAAAAATCATTTTTTAATGATTCTTTTGTTGTTTTAATGATGCCATATAATGTGCTAATCATAGTAGAACATGTTAATGTGCATTTTACAGATTTGGGGTGCCATTTTATATATTTTTTTTATATTTTTTTCTATTTACGCATGAATTTTGGCCCCTTTTTTTAAAATTCGAAAAATCAATTTTTAATGGTTGTATTGCTGTTTTAATCATGCCATTTGATGTGTTAATCATAGTAGAACATGTTAATGTACATTTTACAGATTTTGGGTTCCATTTTATATATTTTTTATATTTTTTTCTATTTACGCATTTATTTTGGCCCTTTTTTTGAAAATTCAAAAAATCATTTTTTAATGATTCTTTTGTTGTTTTAATGATGCCATATGATGTGTTAATCATAGTAGAACATGTTAATGTGCATTTTACAGATTTGGGGTGCCATTTTATATATTTTTTTATATTTTTTTCTATTTACGCATGAATTTTGGCCCCTTTTTTTAAAATTCAAAAAATCAATTTTTAATAGTTGTTTTGTTGTTTTAATCATGCCATATGATGTGTTAATCATAGTAGAACATGTTAATGTGCATTTTATAGATTTGGGGTGCCATTTTATATTTTTTTTATATTTTTTTCTATTTACGCATTTATTTTGGCCCTTTTTTTAAAAATTCAAAAAATCATTTTTTAATGATTCTTTTGTTGTTTTAATGATGTCACATGATGTGTTAATCATATTAGAACATGTTAATGTGCATTTTACAGATTTGAGGTGCCATTTTATATTTTTTTTTCTATTTACGCATTTATTTTCTCCCTTTTTTTGAAAATTCAAAAAATCATTTTTTAATGATTCTTTTGCTGTTTTAATGATGCCATGTGATGTGTTAATCATAGTAGAACATGTTAATGTGCATTTTACATATTTGGGGTGCCATTTTATTTTAGTTTTTTATATTTTTTTCTATTTACGCATGAATTTTGGCCCTCAAAAATAATTGCAAACACCTAAATGTAAGATATTTTCATATTACATTCATTCTAATGTATCTATCATTGATAGTAGATAGTTAGAAAATTAAATACATGAATTTTGTAGTCAAATTCAGGTTATCTGGTTCATAAATTCATCAGATAGTTCGATACAACTTCTGACCAAAGAGTGGACCGTTACACCTCCATAAACATGTTCCAATTTATAAATGAATGCATATTTTGAATGCTTAGAATATTCTGGATTTAATCAATATTTTTTCATATTTTTTTGGCAAAAAAAAAAATTCCGCCGTTATGGGTCGTTACGCCCCCGTATCGCCGTTACGCCCCCATGTCCGTATCGGTTTCGGAGGGCACCGTTACGCCAACCGATACCGATACGGGACACCTTGGCGGCACAGCAAACAGACTCATGCTCTCTCGAATGAAACCCTTCTCTAAAAGTTCATTAATCTGCCTCTTCAACTCAGCGTGCTCCTTTGGGTTCATTCTGTAATGTAGGAGGTTTGGTAGAATCGCTCCAGGGATGAAATTAATGGCACGCTGTATATCCCTCATAGGGGAAGCTCATTTGGTAGATCATCAGGAAAGACATCACGAAACTCATGTACTACCTAAATGGCCTCGGTGGGTAGCTCTACGCTAGTCTCCGGTACACTCTCTCTAGACACAAGGGCATATACCATCGAGTCCGCCTCCGTTTTTTGCTCAAAGTCATTGGCATTCAAAATATGGAGCGGTTTAGACTTGGACTTCGACTCCACTTCTTTTGGGCCACTCACACCACTTTGTGGTGGACTCCTTTTCAGTCGTATTCGTAGGTAGTAGAGGATTTAGCTTGACCTTCTTGCCCTCAAACCAAAACGTACACACATTTGAACGACCAAATATGGTGACATCCCTGTCATAAAGCCATGACCTACCCAGAATGATATGGCCCACATCCATAGGAACAACATCACACCAAATTATGTCTTTATATGATCCAAATTGAATAGAGACAAGACAGCGGTGTGAGACTAAAATGGATGTTTCATCAACCTAGGAGACTCTATAGGGCTGAGGATAGGCTTCTAGCTTCAAGCCCAAACGACTCACAGTGCTAGTCGATGCTACGTTGGCATAACTACCACTATCCACGATCATCTTACAGCTCTTTTTCCCATATTTTGCATAAGTGTAGAAGATCGTGTTGCAGCACCAGCCGTCGATGTTCTTGGCTTGAGTCAAAATGCAACGCACAATTGTGAGGGTCGCAGACTCTCGTGCTCTCTTCCTCATCACTGGGGGTTTCGACTGGCTCATATTCCTCCTCCCCATCACTCTCTGGGGAGCACTACTTCTACTTGCTCATCAATAATGAGTACTTTGGTGCCCTCTCTTGTGCTGCACTGATGAGCAAAATGACCAAACCCTTAACACCTAAAACACCTAGTGGCCCAACTAGACCTGACAATCTCTTTACCCTTATCATCGTCGGGCCTGGACTGAGCATTATTGGAAGGTTTGTTTTGGAATCCCATGTTAGGTTCAATCCGAGAGAGGTTGGCCTTAGTACCGGACTCGTGAAAGTCAAACTGCTTTTCCACAGATGCTTTAAGGTATTTCTCGACATCTAACACTACTTAGTACAACTGTTCAATAGTGTCTATGTCTTTGGCGAGCAATTCTCTCTTGATGTCAGGACGAAGGCCTATTTTAAAACGAGCAAGGGTGAGTGCTAGGTCCTCATCAACCTCACAGCGGGTTGAGTACTCTTTGAACTTTTCGATATAGTCCACCACGCTCATGGAACCCTGTTGAAGATACTGTCATTCCTCGATCAACCGTAGGCGATAAGAGAAAGGGAGGTACTTCTCTTTAAGTGTTTCTTTCATTTCTCCCCAATGGATTACTAGGAGTTCCCTTGCTCTTTCTATTTTTCACTCAACCGTCACCCAAAACCTCTTTGCTTGGCCCACAAGCTTCATCTTGACGAATCGGACTCGTCGAGCATCTGACATGTCATACCATTCAAAATAGTGGTCCATATTCGCCAACCAATCTAAAAAGGCTTTAGGGTCTAAGTGGCCATCAAATATAGGGGCATTTACTCTAACTCCCTTGAGGAGTTGCGCATCTGGGTCATATTGATCATGATGTCCCTCTCGGGGTGGATGCATAGGTGCGCGACCATGACCAACTCCTTGGCCGCCTCTATTCCTTGGCCTAACCTCTTGACCAACTGTCTGAGATTGAGCATCTTCCCCAGTGATGGGGTTTGCTTCGAATGAGGCCTCTATTTGGTTAAGGCGTTTATCTATGCATTGTTCTAAGTGCTTACTCAAGGAATCAACCTACTGGGTTAACTTGGCCACTGCTTCTTGCAGTTGCTCCATGTTTAGTGTGGGGTGCAAACTGAAACCATGACCCGTACGTGTAGGCATACATTGACTCGATAAACCTAAGGACCTTCTACGGCGACTATATGAGTTTAAAAGAACTAAATGACACTATGAGACTCTATATGAATGAGACTATACACCGTTACTAAAATTTAGCAACATATATCAGGGACTACGATCTTCTAGCAGCTATATGTGATGAACTGGATGCATGAAAGACTCAAACAATCTAAAACCTAAATATGTGATGTATTCCCCTATAAGAACCCTAAGCTCTGATACCAAATTTGATGCAGGACATGAAATTCAAATATGATATGCAAGAATTCAGGCTTAAGATCACATTAGTTTAGAAACAACTGCACAAATTCCATATCCCACATGAAAGTCCAAACATTTAATTAAGGAGAATCTATGCGGGTCTAAGCCTACACGGGCTAGGGCTGGAATAATAAAAATTATAGGCCAAACGATACTCAAAGGGAAATAGAATTCAGAAACACACTCATAGTAATCGGCTCCTAATCCAAGGAATTCCCTAATTTTGATTCAAGAAACCCTAGGGTGAGATAAGGGGAAAATCAATTAGGGATAATGTAATCTAGGATTAGGATTTATGAAATTAGGTATACAAAGAGAAAAATAGGAAGAAACCTAAACCTGAGGCAGCTCCTGCGCATGGACAACAGGCCAGGTGCGTCCGCACGTGCGCTTGAGGCTGGCCGCACGTGTGGTGGGGGATCGAATCCAAAAACGGATTCCTTGACCTTGGTTGGCCAGGCTTGGGCTGCAAAACCTCCAAATCTCATGTTGATCCGAGCTATGGTCTAGGCGTGGTGCTCCGTCAAAGTTTCAGCCCTCCTGCAGGGCCAGATTCTGAAAAACTGACTGTAGAGGGATGAACAGCTGCAAAACAAATGAATTTGATGCGAAGATAGTTGTGGGATGGATGAAACAATATGGAGGGGTGGATTCGGATAAACGTGGCTTCGCACCACGATAGTTAACCCTTCAAAAAGGGAGGGCTTCACACCCACTTTAATCTCAGTCCTTCAAAAAGGGAGGGCTTCGCACCCACTTTAATTTTTTCACAACTCAAAAACTTAAAGAGTAGAAAAACTACGGAAGAATTTTTATTCAACTTCCATGAATCAAAAGAACAACAAGGGGTGCCTATTTATAGGGAAAACCCTATACCCCTAAACTCACTTCATGTGCGCAACCTATTACTTGGCGATGAAGTAAACTAAAATAAAAATCAAACAAAGAAATCTAAAGCATTCATGATGTTCTAAATAATAATAATAAGCAAAACCTAAAATATGAAATCAATCCGACTAGTGGGCCACGATCATGAAATCCCATGATGGGCTTTTCTTGACTATCGGGCCCACTCTTAAGAATCAAAACTTTATTTTCTAACTAAGAGGCCCTCCCTGGATGTCGTCATTGAGCCAGATTGACGGTGGGACCCTCTTTCTTCATACGTACGTGCGTAGGGGGGTGGCGTGCATGCACGTGTAGGCGGCGTGCGTGTGTGCTGGATGTCCCCATAAATGTTTACATTCAGCAACCCCATTTTGTTGAGGGTTTCCACAGAGGTACGCTGATGGATGATGCCATTTGATTGGAAAAAAAATGCATTTTATGAGAGAGAAATTCAGTTTTGTCGTAAGTACGAATTTGACGAACCTGACATTGGAATTGAGCCTTAATGTAAGACCCGTATCTTGGTCCGTACCTTTCCTTACACTTCCGCGGTCTTACCGGTCGAATTCCGGCGACCTTCGACCCTTAAACGATATCGACGCGCGACCCCGATTCATATACCGACAACCCGAGTCGACTCAGCCCGAGACCAATACCATAGCGACCGCGCCGTCGTTGCGGTTCCAATACCGCGACTCGCGCGCCGAGGCGATACCCTGATCAAGAGTTATGGGCCAACGTTCGGTGCGAGAAAACGCCACGCGTTGCAAAAATCAAGGAAATCTCTACAATGTGTCACATCAATCACATCAATCCCATCAATCAATCACCCATCAATCCATCACATGTCAAGTACACATCACTTCCATCCCTTTTCCCAAGTAACCACAAAAGTCTTCACCACCCATACCTCTCTTACACAATAAGTCACAAAAGTCTTCACCACCCATACCTCTCTTACACAAAAGCCACAAAAGTCAAGTTTTTCTTACACAACCATCACTCACCCATCCATCCATCACTCTCTCTCTCTCCCTTTACATCACTCTCTCTCTCTCTCTCTCTCTCTCTTTCTCATTTCAAAAATCCCAAGCAACAAAAGATTTCAAAGGAAACTCCATACGTATGGAATTTTCCAACTCTCCTAAGCTCCAAGTGGCCCACCTTCCTACCCCATCATCTCCCATCTCAACCCTCCATTCTTCATCTTAACCATTGAAGTTGAAGCCAAGGTGCCAAGGAACCCTTAGGAGCGAGAAGATCGGACGATGGGTGCCTCTATAGGGTAGATTTACTTGATTTTATGGTGGACCAAGTGAGGCCCACCGATCCATGGTGTGGATCTCACTTGGGACCCTTATTTGTGGCCGACGGACCACTTGGATCATCATGATCATTGCATGATGGGGCCATTCTCCATGGACCCCATCATGATGTTTATTTTCATTTGAAAAGGTCATCTAGACCACCCATATTGGTGAGGAAAGGATTCCCACCGTTGATCTTTAGTTTTGATGGTCACATGTGCAAAATGACCCATTTGATGTATGATTTCATGTATGGGAGGGCCCATAATGACGGGGTCCTTCCATCACAAGCCGTGTCCCACTCTCCATGTCTTTCTCTCTCTTCTATTGCTTTTATTTTATTTTATTTTATTTTATTTTATTTTATTTTATTTTTTTTGCTATAGGATTGTGGCCCACTTGAATGGATCCCACCTTGATGCAAATATTTTATTCAAGTGGGGCCCACATTAGACGTTGAATCCATGTCACTCATCAATGGTGGCCCACTTCATCAGGGCCCTCCATTCAAAAAATATATATAAAATGTAACCGTCCAGCGTCTGGGACGCTGGACGTTTTTAAAGAAAAGAAAAAAAAAAAAAAAGGAAGAAGTGAAAGAGGGCTTTGGTGCCCCACTTGCATAGGCCCCACCGAGTTGCATCCAGACAATCCAAGCCGTCTACTCTCTTACTTACAGATTTTTAACCGTCGGGTAGAAGTTTGGGGTTGATTGGAAGACCTGGTGGGCCATAGCATCAAATAATGCACCTCAACCATTCAAGGATCCATTTTCTCATTTTATTCATTTTCTAGTGTCAAAAAAATTCAAACTCTGGACTCATTTCGTCTATTTCGGGCCGCTGATCGCAATGTCCGGGGCGGATTTCACTTTAGCGGGCCCCACATGCGAAAAACCTCGAGAAAACTTTTTTTCTCAAATTTTGAAATTCAAGAGGCAGAGCCTCTGGTTAGTGGCGCTGGCAGTGCTGCACGCTGCTGCGTGCAGCCGTGGTACGTGCGGGCGGTGGCGTCCAGCAAGGGACCCACGACTCCAACCGTGGGCCCCACCTTGATGTTTATATGCCATTCAGACCGTTCACCGGATGGGCCACCCTCTAAAGTGGCCCCCTTCTAAGAATGAGACAGATCCAAGACTCAGGTGGCCCACACCATAGGAAACAGTGTGAATAAACATCTACCATTGAAACTCTTCCTGGGGCCCACAGAAGTTTCGAATCAAGCTGAAATTTATGTTTTCCGTTCATACAGGTCTGAGTTACCTTATGAACGGGTTGGATTTCAAATAAACATCACGGTGGGCCCTACGTGGGACCCACCTTTGTTTGGTCAGAGATGAGAAAGAAAAGAAAAGAAAAAGAAAAAAAAAAAAAAAAGGGAGGCAAGGGCCACATGCTCCTCTCTCTATATCTCTCTCTCCCTCTATATCTCTCTCTGTCTCTCTCTCTCTAGCGATAGTAGGCTGTGGGCCCCACATCATGTGTGTTCCGAGCCATGCCGTCCATCTGTTTTGATGGATGGTGGGGTCCACTGTCATCTGACGCCAGCGAGTTCTGTGGGACCCACCATTACATATATATATATGAATATATATATATATATATATATATTATATTATATATTATATATTTTATGTATGCTATATAGTTTAAATGTATATTTTATAATATGAAAATTTTAGTGGGCCCTAGACTATGTGTCCCGATGAATAGTTTGGATGGAAATAAATGTTTTGTAAGGCCCATGAGTCGGGACCCACTCAATTTCAAAAGAGCTATGGGCTAGGCCCATTTGATTTATAAAATGCTTATGGGCTGGGCCCATTTGATTCATTTAAGGCCTAAGAATTTGGGCCCATTTGATTCATATAAGGCCTATGGACTTAGGCCCATTTGATGTGTTGCAAGTCCATGGGACTAGGCCCATTTGATGTAGTTCAAGGCCCAGGTAATTGGACCCCTTTTGTTGAAATTTAAAGCCCATGGAAGTAGGTCATTTGATATATGTAAGGCCTAGGGGTTTAGGTCCATTGGACTCATGTTAGGTCTATGGGTTGAGGCCCACTTGATCTACATGTGGGGCCCAATTGGTATGGCCCATTGGTCATATTTTAGACTCACGAGACTAAGCTCATTTGACGCAATCCAAGGCCCACGGGTTTGACCCATTGCAATGCACATAAGGCCCATTGGTTTGGCCCATTTATGTGGCCCATCTGATGAATAAAAAGCCCATAGGATATGGCCCATTTGATATATATGTAAGGTCCAATGGGGACAACCTACGGTCCATTGCAATGTGTAAATCCATTACAGACTAAGTATTAAAGTTTACAAAGATCGTGCCTTGGGAGCAATGTTGGTTTGACGTCCACATTGCGAGTGTAATGTTGGTTGGATGTCCACATTACGACTCTCCTTAGGGCTCATTACTGGGCCGTACTTATCGTGTATAGGTCGTCCAGGTCCATCTGTATTGTGAGGTAGTTCATTTTATCATGTTTAGTACAGTTTCATAACTCATGATCATACGCATCATATGTATGCTTGATATGAGGATTGACTGATCATAGCATATGCCTTCGGGCAGGTTGTTTATGGGCTCCTGGTTAGGCAGTGTTGCCCTACATGAGCGCACGATATGCGCAGGATTTGATGCATGACTGGATAGTGTGAATCATGCATATCGCATTTGTATGACATGGATATTGTACGCCCTAGCGACATCAGGGCCGTAGCCTCCACAGACGCATCGTGGTTGGCAGGATTGGATACCGAAAATCTTGTTCTACATGGGGTACTATAGATATCCCTGGGTTAAAGTCCCTAAACCCTTATGGTACGAAGAGGTTGCTCCAACGTCTAGACCGAGTGGGTAGATGAGCACTGAATGCCGAATACCAGTTGGTTGTGCTCTCCACTGTATCGTGGTCAGTTGGAAGGGGTTGCGGCCTTACCCGTCTGAGTGTAGTGGGCAATGCTAGGCTGAGTCTGACCAGCTCAAGGAATGGGTCCGCTATCGACGAGTCGCGCCCGATATTGGCAGACGGATAGTGTGGTCTCTTCCACTTACCTTATTGCGCGCGATGTGGCGGCAATCTGGTTTTGAGTGTAGTAGACCCCGGTGATATTCCATATTTTGAGCTGTATTGATGTGTGGATATAGATGAGGATCTGTATGCTTGAGCTGCATTGCACATCGCATGGCCTTGGGATGGCCGATACCATTCATGTCTTGCATCGCATAGCCTTGTTACGGCTCATGATATTATAGATCCATCTGCATATTCCGCTTTACTCTGACATTGCATGTTCATATTACTACCTTGCGCACACACTTTCACCACCCTCTAAGCTTTCTGTAAGCTTATGCACGACCGTTGCGTGCAGGTGACGTTGGATCGCAGCAGCGTTGAGGCAGGAGCACGTTGCAGAGCGTTTGGAGTTTTTGGTTCTTACCATTGTATTTCCCTTTATGCTCATTGTACTTGTAAAGTTTTTGATCATAGTGGAAATGTAATGGAGTTTTTGGTTGTTGTTTGTGGGTTATGCCTTTGGTTATGCTTATTACGAATCAAACTGATATTTAAAATCCTTCTCGTAGCATCCCAGGATCGGAACCTGGCGAATGGGAGCTAGGAGCCGAGAATGGGGTTCTACGGAGGCTGTCGGCGCCGGATTCGGCGATCGGGAATTTTGTGAGCCCGGTTTTCGAGTTTGGGGCGTGACACTGAATCATGGCATATAAGTTTTTTAATGAGTAGGCTTCTGATTTGTGGTTCATGAGATAAACCCGAGTACAATGACAGTAATCATCTACAATAATGCTGAAATAATGTGCTCCAGTGTGGGATATCCTCCTCAAATACCACAATAAATTAAATCAAATGAATTATAACTCCTATTAGAACAAGTAAAAAGGGCGACAAGGTTGCTTAGAAAGTTAGAAAATATCACAATGAGAATGAAAGAGAAGATAGTACTTAAAGTAGAAAATAGATTAGATAGGCGGGTTGTAGATGGATATCCCAAACGTAGATTCCAAGGTTGGAACCAAGAGAATGAGTATTGAACATGGCTAGAGGTGTTAGGGCTAATGAGGGATTGTAATGATAGAGTCCATCTTGTACTTCACCCGCTCCAATCAACTTCCTCAATGACAATTCCTAAAAAAACAAAAGGTGGAAAGGAAGATGGCCACACAATTTAGATTTTAGGTGAGTTTGCTAACAGGCGAGATTAAAGTGAAAATCGAACACATGGAACATTAGGCAAGACTAAATTTTGAGATAAATGAATAAAGCTAACATGAGTAATGAGGATGGCATCACCATTTGGAAGTTTGACGAGCTTAGCATTATGGGTACATGTTGAGTCCATAAGAGAGGACAAGGTGGGTGTCATATGGTCAGATGCTCCACTGTCTATGATCCATATGGTCGGAGGAGGAACAATTGAGTTATGAGAGGAACGATTGCTAACAAAATTTGTAGCAGTTGAATTTCCATTGGTTTTTAGCAATGTTAGTAGTTGATGATATTGATCAGCCGAGATCCCAGTAGAGGTACTGAACTGTCAAGCATATGGGATTGAATGATGGGAACCTGATTGTCTTGTGTAGTACCATGGAGATGGTGCTGGCATGTAGGTGGTGTGGGCTATGGGATGAAGCGTAGATTTGGATGTTCAGTCGTGAGATGGATTGTGGGAGTTGCTTCGTGATCGATCCCAATTAGGTAGATCTCCCATTAAAGTGTATCATTTGGATTTGATATGGCCAAATTGATGGCAATGGTCACAGTAAGGACGACCAGGTCCCAGTTCTGATCCACGGTTGGATGGGCTAGTTCAGAGTGCACATTGTGGCTGAGTATTGACTGCTATGGCGATTGTATCGTCAAAGTTGTGAGAGGGCAAATGATGAAGCCTTTGTTTTTCCTCTTGATTTATGATCACATAAGACTAGCTACCATGTGGGAGAGGATCCATAGCAAGAATTTTACTATTAGTATGAGAATAAGTGTTATTCAAGCCCAAAAGGAATTGATAAACACATTCAGTCTCTTGAAAGTCTTTGTGTTCCTTGAAAGCTCTGCAAGTGCACTCAGGAATGGTGAATGAGTACCTAACTCATCTTAATATGATTTGGGAGTGTTGTAATAAGCTACCAATGACTGCTGATCTTGTTAGAGGTGCAAATAGCCTGTTTTAAGTTGAAAATATAGGGATGGTTGCTTCAAAAATTGTTCCTCGAGGTCTAACCGTATCTCATGAGGGGTTCCACCATAAATACTACTATTGGTAAGAGATTTGTCTATAGCATTGAGTATCTAGGACAACCATATTATTGCACCTTTCTGAGGCTTGTAGTAGCATCAACGAATTTCAGTTTATTTTTGGTGTTTGAAGCCATTTTTATGGCTCTTCTCAATGTAGAATAATTTTCTCTGATGAGTGGAGAAGACATGACAATGGCCCCTAGGTGATCAGAGGAGTCCAAGAAGTGTGGAGATGACACATTTGTCATGCTAGACAACATATTCGTGACGGAACGAAATCCATAAAGGGCAGGTCACAAAAAAATCAGGAAAAGTAGCACCTTATTAGAGTATATCTGAATGATCGAGCGAGCCCACAGAACTTCTTGTAGCAAAGTTTGTCAAGCAGCAAGAAGCGAGTCACGACTTGACATGGAGTGAGTGGCGTAGGCTCCACTGAGTCGTACTAGGGTTGAGAGGATTTGACCTGGCCAGAGGTTGGAAGGGCAACGACACGAGATCCATGAATAGTTCATCACCACTTCAGATGAAAGACCAGAGAGCGAGAATCGTACTCCACTAAAATACCTTAGATTGATAACTGGGTCAGCCGTACTTGCACGAGCATGCAACAACGGGCAGCATACAGCATTGGGGCCACAAAAGGATGATGTAGGTGTCAGTGCATTGGATGACCTTTTCTTTCTTAAATAAGATGGCTTTTCAGAACCCATTCTAGACAAGCAAGGACCGAGGTTGGAGAAATGACAATCTTGTTGGACGGCTTATGGGTGAAAAATCAATGATTTGGAGATAGGAAAAGGGGCAGTTGCTGGAGGTGGCAGAAATGTTTTTGGTAATGTTGAAGGAGATTGCAAGAGTCAGAGGTAATGGTTGCGCTAATTGTCACAATGCAGATGGTGTGGAATGAACAAATAGACAGAAGATTGAATGGCCTAGATCCAACTCTGTTAGCAGCACATGTAAGGGCTCAGGACTGGGATGGAGGAGCTCGTAAGCGGCAGCAATGGCGACAACTACAGTTGTAGCTTGCAGTCAGCGATCAGATGGTGCCTCTTGACAATGATGACAGTGTCTGATGTAGTCATGGCTGGAGAAAAAAAATGACACCAGAATCAATGGTTTCCAGCAACAGAGAAGAAAAAAAAATGACAGAGAATGAGGGGACGATCAAGATCTGCCAATCAAATGGTCTGATACCATGAAAATTTTTACAGAAATGGAACAGGGATTTCTAGAAAATAACTCCTATATTCACTATATTATCATACAATCAAATATATAGAAAAAGGAACTAAATCAAATCTTTGAATTGGAGAAGCAAGGAATACAATTACTAATGTGTGACAAGGAAAAATGGCAAATATGGTAACAGGAAATTACAGAGATTCCTAATATATATAAAGAAGATTGGTCCATGCAAAGTCAAGAGGAAGTTAGGTGATAATGCCTATGCGGTCGAGTTGTAGATGACTTGGATATCTCATTGACTTTCAATGTGGCAGATTTGATTGAGTGCCATGGTAAGGCATCTGACATGCAAGATGAAGCCATTATTGATATGGATAAACAATACCCAAAGAAAAAGAAGGAAGAAGTTGAACAAGTGTTGTTAATGAAGACTACTGACACTCGACGGGGTGAATACAGGCAACACTTGGTGAAATGGAAGTCTTATTCTGAATGCAAATGGATCATCAGCAATGAATTGAAAAGATTGGATATGAACCTCTACTATCTGTATGAAGTGACCAACTCATTATAGGGCCTGACAATGATGTAGGCCCACAACCAAAGCAGAATATAAGGACCTCAAAAAACTTATTTTCATAAATATTCCTTTTTAAAAAAAAAAATTATTGAAATTTCATTTTACAGAATAAATTTACATTCAGACTGAACTAAACAACTCAAAATGGTTAGGATGCGGGAGATGCCAAGGAAGAAATTTAGTATGCTTCAATATTCAGTAAAACATACAAACTCGTTTAATGATAGTGTTGTTTAAGTGCAAGTGGTCTTGGAAGAATCATTCCAGTTTTGTTTTTCAGTGGATAGTAGTAAAAGGTTAGTAAGTCAGAGCAGGCTTAGAAGATCCACACAACTGGATTTTATTTCCAATTTTTACTCAAATGCTATATGTTTGTAAGATTTAATATTTCTTCCCTTTCGTTTAACCCCATCCAGTTGATGGATGATATTATCTCTATCATTAGAAAATTTCCATGTGATTCATCAGAGCTGCTTGTGTTTGAAACCTTCCTTTTCTTTCTCCCCTCTATGCAGAGAATATCGGCCGAGGATGCACTTAAAGAGTCTTATTTTTTTACTGACCCTCTTCCAAGTGATCCCAAGAGGTTCTGCTTCCCTAATCTTTCAAAGATAAATGATGTCATGCATTGTAGGACGTATCATGGAATTTCTCTATGCCGCTTTCTCCCCGCACTAAATGTGGCAAACATGGATGGTGATTGGAACCATTCATCTGGTGGTAGCCAGGTGGTGATAGGTCAAAATTTCGCAATTATTGGGCAGCTCATCCAGTTGTGAGTCTCTAAGCATGATTGTCCCTCACCAGATCAATGGTAGCAGTGACTGCACATATTTTCCATGTGTACTGCCAGGAGGGAGCTCCATTTCTCTCTAAAATCCGCTGTATCTCTACCAACTGAAGTTCGAAATCCTAGTCCTCAATACACTACAACATTTCAAACTTGTACGATTGCATAACCATGTTCTTCCATGTTACAGCCTACCCAAATATGAATCCTCATACAGGGACCAGCCGGCATATAGCACCGGATCAAACATCCCCTGTGAACGGCCCAAGGACAAATCCCATATTTCATCTGACAGTGGATCCTCCCATGACTCCCAAAGAAGCCTAAGGAAGCGGGTGCGTGAAGAAACAGCAAAGGATCAGGTTGAGCCACCCACAAGCGAGCAGGGCATTGAATGGTCCACCAAATGCTGCAAGGAAGTACATGTGACATCAGTCATAGAGACAATGCTCCAAATAACCAGCAGTATTATTCTGATGGTCAAGATTGAGGTTGGAATAACAGCTTGTATGGATAATTGAGACAGGATTTTGTGTTATAACATTTGTACAAGGTTTGTTTCTTGTTTCATTCATGGAAGGAACATACAGGCATGGACCTCAACCCAAGGGATAAAGGGCATATCATACAAGTGGGGTGCTGCCCCCTGGTTCGGTGATCCAGACCATTGGTCTGTGGGTGGGCCGTGCTCCATAAACCTCCTCGACAGGACTATCTGGACTCCAGAACATTCGATTTGTTGTTATTGATGGTGGAGAATGAATGCCACAACAATCAATATTCAACTGATGGAAGAAAGCACAAATTAATGGCTAGGATCTTCCAGCTTTGGAAATCTTGGAGCCAAGCTTCATCTAGAGTGGGGTCCAACAGACCAATATCTATATCCCTGAACTAAGGCTGAAGATTCATCTAGTATATAATAATTAAGTATAAATCTAGTAAGGCCAAAGATTTTGTGAGTCAAGTGCACTTTCAAAGCAAAATCTTTAAGATGAATTTTGTGATCATTGGTTTGGGATATGTAAATCGCTAAAAGATGGCCCTTAAAGCCACAAGGATAGAGAAATCTCTAAAAGAAAAGAAAAGAAAGTGATATTATTAATAGAAAGTCCATTTAGGAACCCCTTTCATATGCCTTATATAAGCCCCATAAACCTAAATTTGTAACATCCTCAAAATAGTAAAGTTTACTAAAATCCCCTAAGACGGGCCTATTTTTTGGAAAACAATTCTAGGGTCATACATCACAGTGGCCCATTGGATCCCCTGTCCACTCCTTTCTAGGGATGGGCGGGGGTAGTACCCAATCCACATCCCTTGGATTGTTGAAATTGGGCTCCACGGTAAAAAAAAACTGAAACCCCAAGTACACTGCCTATGTATATGCGTGTATAGTTGGATGGTTGGACGGATCCACCGTTCTCTCCATATGTCTGCTTATTCCTAAATATGCAAATATGTGTCTTTTCACCGTGATTTGATTCTTAAATTTGCAAATGTGTATTTTAGCATCTCCATTAGTCTCATTAAAAAATTCCACCATTTCCTCCATTTTCCTCTAATGTTTCCCCAAGTCAGCGTTACATACATTTAGACCCCATTAAAGATAAACTTATTATGTGTCTTTTTTGTAATTATTTGAATCCTAAATAGGCAAATATGTATATTTTAATGTCTTTAAAAGTTTCACTAATAAATTCAACCATTTCCTCATGTTTCCCTAATGTTCCCCCAGTCAATGATATATTTTCGGGTATCAACGATAATATTGGTGTTATCAATG
The DNA here is from genome assembly GCA_037074715.1 of Magnolia kwangsiensis. Classification (NCBI taxonomy): domain Eukaryota; kingdom Viridiplantae; phylum Streptophyta; class Magnoliopsida; order Magnoliales; family Magnoliaceae; genus Magnolia; species Magnolia kwangsiensis. Next base: position 78,610,995 of record CM073580.1, on the reverse strand, counting down.
CATGTTTCTATTGGTGCTCGTTTCTTGTTTGTTTTCTGTCACATGTGTGTGTGTGTGCGCGGGCATGCCAAAATCAATAAAGCGGCTCGATTCAAGCTGAATTAGCTTTCAACATAAGCATATATGTCCAATGTGAACGTATATGACCAAATTATGAGAAGATCAGTTGCTTACTCAGCCACTCATAGAATGTTGTAATGATCAAGCGATTTTTGGATGGTGGGATTCTCTCTCTTAAGATGGGTTGCGCTTTACCTTTCACAATAAAGGACTTTTCATAATACCAGTGTAATCAGACAAAAGTAAGAACTCACAATCGATTGCTAGGAGCGACTGCAAGAATGCGTCTCTTGAAAGAACTACTTGATATTGGATAAAGATCATGTCTAGCATATGAGCATAGACCTTGATTACAACTAAGAACTAAGAATTACCACTACTAGATTATAATTACTCCTAGGATACTAAAATAAAGATAAATGTTTCATTGATACTGTATTGGTTGTTGTTGTTGTTTTTGGTTTTTTTGTTTTTTACTTGCGGGGGGGGGGGGGGGGGGGGGGGGGGGTTGTTCTGAGGATTTCCTCTCCTATTTATAGATTTCTATTGTACAACTTATTCTTCTAGATTTTTTATCATTACTTTAGTAGTTATGATAGCCGAGGAGTCCTCTAGATCATTCTTTTGATATGTTTCTTTTTCCTGTTTGTCCCTCTTCTCTTGACCAAACTCTACTTTTCTCGGCCGCTTCTCTTTCATCGGCCATTCTGTGGATTTCCTCTCTTATTTATAGATTTCTGTTGTCCAACTTATTCTTCTAGATTTTTTATTGTTACTTTAGTAGTTACGATAGTCGAGGAGTCCTCTAGATCATTCTTTTGATACATTTCTTTTTCCTATTTGTCCCTCCTCTTGACTAAACTCCACTTTTCTCAGCCGCTTCTCGTCCCCCCCCCCCCCCCCCCCCCCCCATGTTGCTTTGTTTTTGGGATAAAGGTGATTAATGCAATCAGTCTTTGTGCCACATGTCATTTCCCCTTTGATTCTTACCGACCGAGGACAAACCAAATGACAGACTTTGTTGTTTGTCTCTCGATTGTCCTTGTGACACGTTGCACACAATCGTCTTGTATAAGGAGTCATGATTGCTCTTTCATTAATGCGCACATATCTTTGTAGATATAAACACATTTCAAAGTCGGTTGTTACCTTTCTTCACTTTTTGCTTCTCGTCCAAACTTCTTCTTTATCTAATCTCCTTCTGATTGCCATGGATGCTTCTTCTTCTTTTTCCATTCCAACCTTTCACTTGGCATCTTTCATTAAAGACTTGGATATCCTTTCTTTGGCAGTGTTCAATGACCTCCTTTTTAAAACTCCTGTTGAACCAAATAGGTGATTTTTTACACTCAACCCAGCCTTTCATCTCGATGTCACCTACAAGCAGCTTTGTGAGATGAAATATTGATGCTCAATGTCCTGATGAAGTTCTGCTTATCTAATCCGATCAATTCCCAGACTTCTAACGCCTTCAAACCTCAAAGATCATGATTGAAAATGATGAATGGTTGGGAAGAATGGTGAGACTTGGAAGCGGGCTGGAATGTATGATTCCATGAACCTTTTTCCTGTATAAGCATCCAATCAAATATTCTTCTTGCAACGGCAATGACCTTTCAGAGTTGATTGACTAACATATTTCATTTTGGTTGTAGGTTGATGGGTCCAACAATCATGGATGTGCACGCTTTTCATCACGCCAAAATAATGAAATAACGACAGCTGAAAACCGTCTTAACTATATATTACCAACGGTTTTCAACCGTCTTATTTTTCTGCATTGTAACCGTCTGGTCGTTAAAAAGATGGTTTCGGATGGTATTTGTGGTCTAAAAACGGACGATCCGTGACCGTCGTTAGTGGGTATTTAAATGCCTAAACATTTAGAAAAATATAGATGGCCTAAAGCCGTCGGAAATTTTTTTGCATTTAACATATCCATAGGAATTTTTGCGTTTATTTCATCTAATAAAAAAATATTCAACCAACAAAACATAGATATATTTCATAATTAAGAAGAAATGCTAAGCTTAAAAAGAAACTTCATTTGCTCTTTTTTTTTTGAAAAAGTGGGCACTCCTTTTGAAAATCGAACTGATTGCATGCAAAAAATAGAAGTCGACAAGTAAATAATACAGAATAGAATGTAAGAAAAATTGAGGGCTTTCAACCTCAAACAAATGCAAGTGATGCATACCTGGTGCATCGAGATTCGCATTGCACACTTTCATGGAATATTCGTATTTATCCCATCAACCTCCATTACTAAAAGGGTGCCATTGGAACCAACTCTCAGCATACATACATCAACCCCAGTCAGCATACCTTTCCAAACATCTGGCTAACTTTAGGAGAGGTAATGAAATCACCCCCAGCCCAAAAACATGAAACTAGCAATAGGATGATGTGGATCAGAGAAACCAACCATGGATCACTGTAAAACAGGTCCTTAATCTGAAACATAAATACTGTTAACTAAAATGAGATGAAATAAGTTTTAAATGGACTAGGGAAAAGGCTATTTCAGATCTCACAATTTCCTTTGCTATCCAAACAATGCAAAAGATCCAAATAATGGAAAACCCATGAGTTTTCTTTTCCCACAATCTAAACTGGCCATTATTTAAATGAATCCATAATATCCAATTGAGCTACATGTTTGAGATCTGCTCAATATGTGCAAACAACTATTTACAAGAAGGTCCAACCCAAGTATACTATGCAGCCTTTTCCAAATCAGAAAAAGAAGAAGAATATATGTAAAACATCATTTACACGAGTGCAGGTGCCTAGTAAAAAAGATGCCTTGATATTAACCTTTAAGAAGATGCTCCAATTTAGATCATGACAAGTCAATATTCTTCTCCAAGTAATCCATGCAATACACTAGACCTAGTTGACATGTAAGACGAAAATTTATATTTAGCATTAAGAAGAAAAATATTCAATATCACAAATAGAAGTATACTAGTATATACACTAACCTGACAAGGGAAAGCCCAGAACTTCCATCAGGTGAATAAAATTCCTTAGTGCCAAGATGCACGATGAATATATATTCAAGACCTCCCTATAAAATTCAGCGATGTATATTTGTTTTGCAAAATGTGGCTCCACTTGATTTGTAGGCTAGGACATTAATATAATGGTTCTTTTGTTATGGGTGGATTGGATGTTAAGACTATTTGCACCATTATGGCATGTGTAGCATGTACATTAGCTTTGAATCACTTCATTACAAGATTCATTGAGCAGCACAACTTGGTTGAGCTTGTAAAAGTCACCTGTTCTTGTATGAAGCAATCTAGCTCCAAGGAGGTTTTTCTTTCTTTTTGTCAACTAAGCCCAACTCACCAATCTTTCACAATAGCAAATGTTTCATCAAAGTCACCAAGAGTATGGATTTGCCGATGTGACAATGTCTTGTACAAGCATACTCTGAAGGGAGAAAAGTGTTTTAATTCAAGTTACTAGAAACGACAACAAAAATTTTTAATTCAAGTTACTAGAAACGACAACAAAAACTAAAGCTTTGTAAAAAGGGGCACGTGTTAAAGGGATACCTCCTTGATTCCCATGTATAAGAGCCTAATGATGATGAGAACAAGAATCACAAAAGGGTCCACAAATAGAGCAATGTTATCCTGCAAAGAAATAGGAAAGTATTAGACATTAATTGTAGTATTAGATGTTGATGCACTTGATTAGATTGCACATAAAATTCGGATTAGAGCTACGGTTTAGCAAAGGTTTGCACTGCCATACATGGACGACAAGGAAGCTTACAAAAGCTCAAAAACTAATTAAGCCCTTTTCTTTTCCTTTGCAACAGAATATGTACAATCGTATTAAAACTAATTAATGAATTAAAAGAGGGTTTGAAAAAAAAAATAGAAACAACAATATTCATTTAATGAGATGGCCATCACGGTCTACAAACTTCTAGTATAATGACATCATAAAATCTAGTAGTATAAAACAAAAGGCCATTAAATTCATGGGTTCTAGGTCTACATGAATTTGCAACCATGAAGCATTTATAAAGTTTTCAGAGTTTATTTTCACGATATTGGCAAACTCTTTTACTGGAAAGTATTTAGCCAAATCAACTTTTAACATTTCGATAACCAAAAGTCTATCCATAGTAGCTTTCATAATCCATTCTAGACCTCTAAATCACTAGCCACATCTGTCTTATTCCCAACCTCATGTATCAAGACCAACACACAATGACTTTGGTACAAGCAAAGTTCTCCAACAAAGTTGGCTACTTAACAACCTTCCATAAAATAATCTCCTATTTATAATGCTAATTAAATGCATATACAAGTGTAACATCTCAAAAAAATCCGTATAAAGACTCAAATACCACCTCAGGCAGAAATCGCTAAGGATCGAATTATGTAGAAATTAAACGAAAATTAAGTACTAAATTAAATTAATTGGTAGATTAGCTTGAACCGCTTTCTATACGAACTGCAAGACCCAAAACCAGTAGAATCGCTAACTCAACATTACCTAAAAACCTACGATCAATCTCAAAACCCAATTGCTCTCGGGAGTATGTTGAAACTCTGTATCGGACCTGGACCGTGCGTCGAAAGTCCGATTACCGTGAAAATTCAATTACTGCGAAACTATAGGTTATGACCGCCTTACTAGGCTTGACAAGCATCGCGAGAATCAAGTTCAAATAGTATTCAGAAACACACAACTTAAGTTTGGAGTGAAGTGTGTGAGAAACGCGAATATCTTTAAAAAATGAACTCAAACTTAAGTGATTTGGGCCATTCGTTTGTAGGCCAAATCTAAGGTTTCAGACCGTCAAATTTTGATCCAACTATACCCTTAGATCAAGAAAATTTTCCTACACATGTCAGTGCACTTGTGGCCATGATCGAGTGACGATGATCGTTGAATTGAAACTGGTCCTCCACGGTCGATCCACTGATCCGATCAGATCGAAATCTTAACCTGACATAGATCCATTGTCAGGAAACTTTTTTCAGACCGTATTTAGGCAATGGACCTCCAGATGAGCTCCGTTGGCCCGAAACAGATGACTTTTGGCTATATCCTGAGTATACCATAGCTCTAGGGCCATTGACATCAGTTTTGGGCCTATATAAGGGCTTTAACTCACCCCTCTCTCATTCCATACGAATTTCCTAACCCTAGGAGAGAGAAGAGAGAAAAGAGTTGGGAGAAGAGAGAGAGAGAGTGAGAGAGAGAGAGTGGAATCGTTGCTGGGATTCGATCCCACCGCTCTATGTGCCGAATCATCCTACCTGTATCGCTACACTGGCGAATCCAAATCCATTTTTGGGTAAGAAATCCTAACCCTAATCTGTTTTAGGGATTCAAATAGAGGAATTGGTGAAATAGCTAACCTATTTCATTGATTTAGGCAGTCGTTGTGCCGTAGACAAAGGCATAGTATTCGAACTGAGTTCGATACGAGTTTATCGACGAAATGTGCAGACTAAATACATTTAGGCTATGGTTTTCAAGACTTTCAATGTCAGCAATAATTTATGTCTAACTTGATTGCTGCCATATGATCTTAGTTACGATGTTTTCAATATATCATGCATGTGTAAACTAAGTTGTATATTAAAATGCATTCCATGTGTTTGTTGAAATGTTTGTATGAATAAGAAATTATGATTTATGCTTGTCATTATTATTAACCTAGTATTCATGTGTGTAGTACGTATGACAACTCCTTTGTGAAAGGATATGGCATAATACATGTTATAACTAATTTATTTCATATATGTTGAATTGTGTAGACTAAGTGTTTGATAAAATGCCTGAATGAGAAAATGCTTATTGAAATGTATTTAATGAGGGTATTGAGATAGGATTCTCAACTACCTCATCCCTAGTTATAGTTTTCTTCATGTAACCTATCTCGCTACCAAGTGATTTATATATGAAATGCCTATGTGCAACAACATGTGTACCATATATTTGTTAAAATGCTCAAATGAGATTTATATTTGAATTGGTTGTCACCTGTTGTTTTCGACTATCACATATAAATGCCTAATGTGCAATCGGTAGTGGTTCCCAAATTAGTGGCCGAGGTCATTTAACCACACAAGACATGTTCGATGAATCCGAGTCGTATGCTGTTTGTCGACAATGGTTAGGCCACGTGGAGTGCTTACGCGCTCCATGTCAATTAATTCAATGTACGCTCGTACCAGTCGAGCTTGTCAAGAAACCCGATTGGTCCAATGTATGTTCACCATGTATGGACGCTATTGCTTGAATCTAACGTACCACTTACCAATGTAAAGCCCGTTTAACTTTGGTACCACGATTTTCTAAGACTCATGAGCCCGGCATGGTGGTATGGGACTCCGTGGTTGACCTGTCGGCCTACGCTGGGGTGACAAGCCTGCCCGTAGTGTCTAATAAGCAAACCAAACTCGTGAGCCGAATATAGTGGTATGAGACACTGTATTCGAGCTGTCAGCCTACATTAAGGTAACGAGCCTTTCCTGTAGTGACCTTGAGTATAAAATAGGCCTACGATCAGGTGACGAGCCTTTCGTAGTGACCTCGAGTATGAATTAAGCCTACGCTGAGGTGACGAGCCTCCTGCAGTGACCTATAGTGTAAACTCGCGAACTTGCCTATCGTATGTGACTAACTAGGATTGACGACCCTAGATGGATCATTGTTTGGGTAAATGATACAAAGGGAGGTACCTTAGCTTCCAAAACCTGCTGTCTGAATAAGTCTAAGTAAGAACTTGGCTAACACAACCATGTACCACATTGCATGTGCCTTTGGCGTGGGTCTTGAGCACAGTGGGAGTTTAGCATGCGCGACCGTGAGATGATGTTGCAGAGGGAGTACAGGTGAGGGCATGCATCATTAATACATACCATTCTTGCATTAACAAGAGTACTTAGAACATGATTGTTGTACTGCTTTATCATTACTACTTGATTGAATTGATAACATGTTAACCTTTATCTTATAACTCCATTCAGTTGATCACTCACTCCCACTCTAGGACAGTATTTTAAAATACCAACCAGACTCTGTCGTAGTTGCAGATGACAACGAGGCTTACGAGAAGGAGCTTGTCTTCTACGACGACGAGGAGGAGTTCTCCTATCTGCAATTCACGAACGGGTTTATGTAGATCTGGAATTGCGTCACCGGGGCTACAGGGATATGGATTATATGACATTACACTTTATCATTTTGTATATTTTGAAATTACACATGTAAATATTCAGCTTGGTGACATGATCATACTCTGGAGTTTATATCCACTTGTACACTTTATATATCTATCACAATCTTCCGCTTGCTCAATTGAATTATCTCTAGAGTATGATATGCTGATTTAATGTAATCCCATTCATGTTTAATGCACTAATACGGACAATATTTAATCATCATCATCTATATTGTATAAATGATACGTTGGAACTCGGGAGTTGAGCTTCTGCTATTTATAATTTTTGTAAGTGTACTTACAATTATTATTGGCTCTTAATCTATTTACTATGAAAATCTTGAATATAACTTGACAGTGCTCCTCTAATAAAGCTTGATTGGAACAAGTAATTTAGTGAAGATCAGTGTCCATGAGTTCATAAGCAATGTATACATCATTAAATGTTTCCCTACAAGGAGGTGATATTATTTCTTTGATAGTCGCAGCCTGTATAATAGAGAAAAATGCAACCGATATAGTCTATTATAATTTAAGAAGGAGAAAAAATATTTGTGGCTACAACGATACAGTCTAGTAATTACGAACGGCTACCTATATACCCAAAAGGTCAAATTAGTATCAAGCCACTATGTAGTTCATTTTAATTAACCAAGTTACTAAAGGTCACAAATTTCATATTTAACAAAGTATCAATGAACGTCGTCTCAAATTATTTACAGGTGGTGCATTTTAAAAAAAAATCAAATATACAATCAATGTATATTCTTGTTACATCTCATATTGCAACTAGAGACAACGTTCCGTTAACACTTCGGTTACATCCGAAATTGAAATTCTTTAGTGCCTTGGTTAATAAAAAACAAATGACAATAAACCATACTTAATGAAAAAGATACTAAAGATTAAATGAATAAAAAAAAAAGCAACTTCAGCCAAATAAGAATTTTATTGAATAATTAAGTTTTCTTCATACAAATTACCAAAGCCTGTTCTAGAAGTTTAGAAAGTAAAACCAAATTACTGAATATTCAAATTCTCATCAGAAATTTAGGCCAAACAACAATTTCACTCAATTGAATATCTTCAAATGTCCTGTTATCATTAAACAACTCTGTTGCGTGAATGTTGATATGATCTATTACAACTCTGACGTATTCTGGTGGGATGCCTGTATTATCTAACACCATCCGCCCATTAGCAATAGTCCAACCATGGATATCTCTCAATTGACAAATTTGTTCCATTAATGGACTTGTTGCGGAGTCTTCTCGAATTCGACTTGAGGGCTCATCAGATCGACGTTGGGCCTACAAATAAAATTATGGTTTCAAGTAAATAATAATGCTACTTTTATCTTTAAAAATAATAATTATGTCATTTAATCGTGGAAAATGTAGTACCTAAGATGCAGCTGTATTAGGAGAGCGGTGAACTAATTGCCTTTGATGAGTAATTTGCTGCCTAAGTTTAGTGAACTGTTGCTCAACAATAGTACGAAATTGTTGCATTTGAGTCATTGTTGCTTCAAATTTAGCCTCAATAGACATACGTGCATTCTTCTCCGATCGAGCTACTACGATGTATGGGGTGGCAACCTTCATAGTAGTCTTATAAATACCAAAACCCATCCCCCTAACCCGGCCTTTGCTATCACGACCACAAACCTATACAATAATTTTTAAGATTAGTGAGCTGTGTACATGATTAAAAAAAAAAAAAACCAACAACTATGTATGTAAAGTTAGAGAATTGATGGAAAACCTGTGAAACTGGGTCGTGGTTTGAATCCTTGTGCTTACTGGAAGGATCATTGCCAACTATTTATAATATGCTTTCCTGTTCGAAGATAGTTATTACAATAAATCCTTCATTGTACTTGAATGCAAAATTGTTTTAAAAAATGAAAAATTGTTCTCATCGCTGTTTCATAATGCGTTTGTGTTCTCAATGAACTGATCAATCTCTTTGCATTATAGGTACTATCCGGCAAAGAGTTCTCGAGCAAAATATTCTCGAATAGTTGTAACAAATTCGTAAAGCTATTATTTGACCACTGATATTTAGCCTTTATGCTCATCAACTCAATTGTCACTGACAACTTTGTATGCTCGTGTTTACATAATGGATATAGGGGTTGTATTGTATCTTCCCTTAATTTATTGTACTGAAAATCATTGTCTATTCCATCTTGAGGTTGACTTCTATGTTTTTCATTAACCTCATTCATACATGCATCTAAGTCATCGGGTTGAACACGACCAAAAATATCATTAACCAAATCAACCATTATGGGCAACAACTCTTCATTACAATTAGTGGTGGATGTACTAGGAGCCCTGGTGTTGACACCCATATTGGGAAGTTGTTCCATGAAAAAATCAAGTTATGTATATCTGATCTATACCATTCATAATCAAATGCTCAGAAACAGTAATTAGTATTTTCTTCCCATGCACATTACGACATCTAGCACAAGGACAATTGTACCATTCAACACCTCCTGAATTTCTTTTTGCAAAAATAACAAACGATTCAACGCCTTTGATGTATTCATCACTTAATATATCTATCATCATTGGGGGCGTCGGATCCATTTCTGGTACCATGTGCATGAAGCATATAAAAATTGAGATATAATAAAAAAGAGGCTTTTCATGAACTGTCAAAACATGGACAACTTGAGTTTAACTCCATGACATTTGTCAATACAAAAGTTTGCACGTTAAAAACTATAGAAAAAGATAAATATACCACAACATATAAGAGATTATAAGTCTTCAATATGATGTATTCTTAATCATTAACACCACATAAGAAATCACCAAAAAAAAAGGAAGGATCCATATATATCTGCAAATGTATACACATGATCATCCATACCACATGAATTAGTTGATTTAAACAAGGTTCTTGAATTGATCTGATTAGATCTCCAAGATAGAGCATCACAATGGCTAATCTGAGGTAACAAATGGTTTTAGAAAATTCCAATTAGGCTAGGTATGAAGTTTGGCCCCAATCAAATTTCACATCGCATCAATCTGATCAAAACAGTTTGTTTTGAAGGGAACTTTTAACACTGGATGGTTCAAGATTTTTTTCGATAGATCGATCCTTGATGATCAAAACAGATTTTTTTGATCAAAATACATTTAGGGACCTGAAATTTCTCAAATAGGCGTACTATGAATGGCCCACACCATGAGAAAAAATGCGTCCAATATGCATTTGGAACTTTTGAACTTCTCAAAGGGGATATCCAAATGATTCATGTGGGCCCTCAAATGTGTCATGGGCCCACCACGTAAGATCCACACACATGCCAAACATTCGAAGCTCTCAAATGTGACAAGTAAATCCACCGTGTGAGAACCACACGCATGCAAAATGGTTTCGGAGATTTTCAAATGTGCCAAGTGGGTCACCATGAATGGCCCATACAAAGAACAAGAACTAAGCCCCAAGAAGATGTTTCAAGTAGGTTCATCATGAATGGCCCACACCAAGAGCAAGAGCTAAGACCCAAAATGGTCTGGAGGCTTTCAAGATGATTCAAGTGAACTTTCAAGGGACCCACATCTTGTGCAACGATCAAACCCAAAATGGTTTGAAGCTTCCAAATTTCTCAAGTGGGCTTTTCAAATCTAGCCCACACCGTGCCGATAAAACAAGAGCAAAAGATTTGTGGGATTTAAATGCTCAAGGGCTTATCAAATCCCAAGAGCCAAAAGCATCTTTCCAGGCTCACAAAAAATGGAAAATGCAGAGCCTAGGACCATCAGATCGAGCCTAATATTTTTATGGATAGATTGGGCCTACTGATCATCAAGGACCATCAGATCAAGGACCATCAAGGACCACCGATCTTATCAAAATCTGTTTTGATCATCAAGGAGCATCACTACAAGTATCAAGGTGGATTTACCCTATGGATGGATGGTTGGATCATCAAAGACCTCATCCATCAAGTGGGCCATCCATCAGTGGGTCCCTCTACATCATCATGATCATGTCTAAAGGACAAAACTAAATTTCGAAAGAGACAAGGGAAAAGGTACTCACTAAGATGGTTTGGTTAAGTTGGATCTACCTCCTGATGGCTTGGATCTTGGGACGAAGGGCCCACCTGTCTCTCTCTCTCTCACGGACCGGTTTTGATCAGAGCGAGAGGTAAAAAGGAAGTCCAGAGAGGGAACGTGCATGAGTTTTGTGTGGCGGAAGACTTTGGCACCACGGCCGTCTCCGGCTGGAACGTGCATGAGTTTTGAGTGGCCAACCCGATGTATGGGTCATATCCACACCGTCAGTTCATTTTTTTTCATATTATTTTAGGGTATAATCCTAAAAATGAGGCGGATCCAAGGCTCAAGTGGATTACACAATCAGGATTAAACTCTTACCGTTGAAAACTCCATGGGCCCACAGAAGTTTTGGATGGAGCTGATATTTGTCTTTCTCTTCGTAGAGGTCTATGCATGTAACCTTATGAATAGGTTAGATGGAAAATAAACGGTGAGAATCATCATCACCGCTGCTTCCTATGGTGTGGTCTACTTGAGTCTTGGATATGCCTCATTTCTTGTATCATATCTAAAGTAATACGAAATAATTGTTGGACGGTATGGATAAGACCCATACATTAAGGCGGCCACTCAAATATATTGAGCATTGCCAGCTGGATACGGGCGGGTCCTTTCGAATTCTACAGAAACGGATTGGCTAATCCGCCTGACACCAGCCCATGGCTGATGGTCGGTGTTCTGTGAGCCTCCTTATGATACATGTGTTTCATCTATTTCTTATTTATATTTTTAAAGATCATTTTACAATATGATACAAAAAATGAGTTATATCCTAATTTAAGTGGACCACATTACTGGAAACAGTGTTGAACGAGCGTCTACTAGTAAAAAACATCATAGGGTCATAAAAGTTTTTGGTTAAGCTGATTTTTGTTTTTTCCTTTCATCTTGCCTGCGTGACCTAATCAATATATTGGATGTCAAATAAACGGTATGATGGGACTTAGGAGGATTTTAATGGCAAATATCCAATAACTATTGTTTTCATGTGGTGTGGTTCACCGGAGATTTATATACCTCTGATTTTAAAGATAAGAGCATAAAAAGTTCTTTAAAAATGGATGAAAAACATACATCATTATGGGCCCACATAGCACCGACCATCAGCCATGGGCCGATTTCACAGGGAGGAACGCGGATTGCGTCCTACCCCAGCCCGGACGGTACCGGGAAGGGCTCTGTCAGGTCCACTGTGATGTAATTATTTTATTCACACCGTTAATAGTTTTTATATGATCCTTGTAAGATATAAATCAAAAATTGAGGTAGTTTAAGGGCTTAATTGGACCACAAATTGGGGTTTAAAATTCAACCATTAAAAACTTCCTGGGAGCTGGAGAAGTGTCCGATCAAGATGAAATCTGTGTTTTCACTTTATCCAAGTTGTGTGACCTTATTAATAGGTTGGATGGTAAAAAAAACATCATGGAGGCCCTTAGAAATGTTTCAACGGTGGATGTCATTATCACTGCAGCTTCCTTTAATGTGGTCCACTGGATCTGTGTATCTACTTTATTTTTTCTATACTACCTTAAATAGATCAAATAAAAATTACCAATAGTATGGGTAAAATAATTATATTACAGTAGGCCCCACGGAATCCTGCTAGGATAGATTAGCGTCCGGGCGAGGGTAGGACGCAATCCGCATCCCACGGGGGAGTAGCCAATCCGTTTCCGAATTCTGCAGCAAAAACAGGGAGAGTAAATTTCCGGAGAAATTTCCAACTGCACGGTCAGTATATGACCCATTCTCGAGACGAAGCCCACCTAATTTTACTTTCTAAGAACACTCCCCGGATGTACGAACTTCTGGCAAAAGGTTGTAAATGCCCTTACTTTTTCCGTCAAGTGCTAACGCTCCTCGAACTCCAAGTTGTACGAACGGTTCAAAGGAGATCAACGTTACATGGGCTCAGCAGTTATGTATTTATTATATCTACAGTGTTCATCCATATTTTAAGAACATTTCGGAGCATTATAAAAAAAAAAAAAAAATCATATCCAAAGATCAACTAAACCATATCACGAAAAGGAGAATAAAATTGATTTTCACTATTGAAACTTTTGTAAGGCCCATCATAATATTTATTTTCAATCCAATCTATTCGTAAGGTCACAAAGACCAGGATGAAGAGGAAAAATAAATTTTATAATGATCCCAAACTTTGATGACCCCTAAAAAGATTTCAATGGTATATGTTCAATTCCTAACTGCCTTTTACAGTGTGGTCCACTTGATAGTTAGATCTATCTTATTTTTCATCCCAAGACTTAATATGAGCTCTCAAAATAGATGGATGGTTTGGATATAACACAGACCTCATGATGGGACGCACAAAAGAAAAAAAAAAAAACCACAAGCTGCTGGCAGAATTTATTTATTTATTATTATTATTATTATTTTAATGGGGAGAACTTTTTCTCCCTTACATTTTTCTCAAATACATAATTAGGCAAATATGTATATATAAGTACATAAAAATATTTTTCTATCTCTTAATTCATTTCTTTGTCTATTTATTTAACAAGCATATATCCTAAATTAAAATGAGTTACACAACATACCATATATGATTTTCGAATAGGAGAAGCTAATTTATCCAACCAACATATTAATTTTTCGAGATTCCATTGGGTCAATGGTTAAAAATCCACTTCACGGTCAATTCACTTCACTTCACAGCCATTTTCACGCACTTCGCAGTCAATTCACTTCACTTCACTATCATTTCCATGCATTTCATGGTCATTCCCAGCGATTCCGTGTTGATTCAAGGTCAATTCGACTCACTTCACGGTAAATTCACTTCACTTCACGGCCATTTCCACACACTTCACGGTCAATTCACTTAACTTCACCATCATTTCCATGCATTTCACGGTCATTCCCGGTAATTCCGTGTTCATTCACAGTCATTTCGATGCACTTCACGGCCATTTCCACGCACGTCACGGCCATTTCCACGCACTTCACGGTCATTTCACTTCACTTCACTGTCATTTCCATGCATTTCACAGTCATTCCCGACGATTCCGTGTTCATTCACGGTCAATTCGACGCACTTCACGGTCAATTCACTTCACTTCACGGCCATTTGCATGCACTTCGCGGTCAATTCACTTAACTTCACCATCATTTCTATGCATTTCACGGTCATTCCCAGCGATTCCGAGTTCATTCATGGTCAATTCGACGCACTTCACCGTCAATTCACTTCACTTCACGGCCATTTCTACGCACTTCGTGGTCAATTCACTTCACTTCACCCTCATTTCCATGCATTTCACGGTCATTCCTAGCGATTCCGTGTTCATTCACGGTCAATTCGACGCACTTCACGGTCAATTCACTTCACTTCACGGCCATTTTCATGCACTTCACGGTCAATTCACTTCACTTCACCGTCATTTCCATGCATTTCACGGTCATTCCTAGCGATTCAGTGTTCATTCATGGTCAATTCGACGCACTTTACGGTCAATTCACTTCACTTCATTACCATTTCCATACACTTCACAGTCATTTCACTTCACTTCACTGTCATTTCCATGCATTCCACGGTCATTCCTAGCGATTCCATGTTCATTCACGGTCAATTCAACGCACTTCACGATCAATTCACTTCACTTCACTTCACGGCCATTTCCACACACTTCGCGGTCATTTCACTTCACTTCACAGTCATTTCCATGCATTTCACGGTCATTCCTAGCAATTCCGTGTTCATTCACGGTCAATTCGAAGCACTTCACGGTCAATTCACTTCACTTCACAGCCATTTCCACTCACTTCGCGGTCAATTCACTTCACTTCATCGTCATTTTCATGCATTTCACGGTCATTCCTAGCAATTCCGTGTTCATTCACGGTCAATTCGACGCACTTTACGGTCAATTCACTTCACTTCACAGCCATTTCCACGCACTTCGCAGTCAATTCACTTCACTTCACCATCATTTCCATGCATTTCACGGTCATTCCTAGCGATTCCGTGTTCATTCACGGTCAATTTGACGCACTTCACGGTCAATTCACTTCACTTCACCGCCATTTCCACACACTTCGCGGTCATTTCACTTCACTTCACCATCATTCCATGCATTTCATGGTCATTTTCGACGATTCCGTGTTCATTCACGATCAATTTGACGCACTTCATGGTCAATTCACTTCACTTCACGGCCATTTCCAAGCACTTCGCGGTCAATTCACTTAACTTCACCATCATTTCTATGCATTTCACGGTCATTCCCTGCGATTCTGTGTTCATTCACGGTCAATTCGACGCACTTCACGGCCAATTCACTTCACTTCACGGCCATTTCCATGCACTTCGTGGTCATTTCACTTCACTTCACTATCATTTCCATGCATTTCACGGTCATTCCTAATGATTTTGTGTTTATTTCACGGTTTAGGTTTTGGGATTTGAGAATGGGTTCCGGTTTAGGTTATAGGTTTTGATTTCGGTTTAGGTTATAGGTTAACGGTTTAAGTTTAGGTTAAGGTTTAGGTTTAGGTTATAGGTTTTTGGATTTGAGAATGGGTTCGGGTTTAGGCTATAGGTTTTGGTTTTGGTTTAGGTTATAGGTTTTGAGATTTGAGAATCGGTTCGGGTTTAGGTTATAGGTTTTGGTTTTGGTTTTGGTTTAGATTATAGGTTTTGGTTTAGGTTATAGGTTATAGGTTTAGGTTTAGGTTTTAGGATTTGAGAATGGATTCGGGTTTAGGTTATAAGTTTTGGTTTCGGTTTAGGTTATAGGTTAACGGTTTAGGTTAAGGTTTAGGTTTAGGTTATAGGTTTTTAGATTTGAGAATGGGTTCGGGTTTAGGCTATAAGTTTTGGTTTTAGTTTAGGTTACAGGTTTTGGTTTAGGTTATAGGTTTTGGGATTTGAGAATGGGTTCGGGTTTGGGTTATAGGTTTTAGTTTTGAGAATGGGTTCGGGTTTAGGCTATAGGTTTTGGTTTTAGTTTAGGTTATAGGTTTGGTTTAGGTTATAGGTTTTGGGATTTGAGAATGGGTTCGGGTTTAGGTTATAGGTTTTGGTTTTGGTTTAGGTTATAGGTTTTGGTTTAGGTTATAGGTTTAGGTTTAGGTTTTTGGATTTGAGAATGGGTTCGGGTTTAGGTTATAAGTTTTGGTTTCGGTTTAGGTTATAAGTTAACGGTTTAGGTTTAGGTTTAGGTTTAGGTTAACGGTTTAGGTTTAGGTTTAGGTTAAGTTTTTAGGTTTTTGGATTTGAGAATGGGTTTGGATTTAGGCTATAGGTTTTGGTTTTAGTTTAGGTTATAGGTTTTGGTTTAGGTTATAGGTTTTGGGATTTGAGAATGGATTTGGGTTTAGGTTATAGGTTTTGGTTTATGTTATAGGTTATAGGTTTAGGTTAAGGTTTTGGTTTAGGTTTAGGTTATAGGTTTTGGGATTTGAGAATGGGTTCGGGTTTAAGTTATAGGTTTTGGTTTTGGTTTAGGTTATAGGTTATAGGTTTAGGTTAGGTTTTGGTTTAGGTTTAGGTTATAGGTTTTGAGATTTGAGAATGAGTTTAGGTTTAGGTTATAGGTTTTGGTTTTGGTTTAGGTTAAAGGTTTTGGTTTTGGTTTAGGTTAAAGGTTTTGGTTTTGGTTAAGGTTTAAGTTTAGGTTATAGGTTTTGGTTTAGGTTATAGGTTATAGGTTTAGGTTAAGGTTTTGGTTTAGGTTTAGGTTATAGGTTTTGGGATTTGAGAATGGGTTCGAGTTTAGGTTATAGGTTTTGGTTTTGGTTTAGGTTATAGGTTATAGGTTATAGGTTTAGGTTAAGGTTTTGGTTTAGGTTTAGGTTATAGGTTTTGAGATTTGAGAATGGGATCGGGTTAGGTTATAGGTTTTGGTTTTGGTTTTGGTTATAGGTTTTGGTTTAGGTTAAGGTTTAGGTTTAGGTTAGAGGTTTTGGGATTTGAGAATGGGTCCGGGTTTAGGTTATAGGTTTTGGTTTAGGTTTAGGTTATAGGTTTTGGGAATTGAGAATGGGTTCAGGTTTAGGTTATAGGTTTTGGTTTTGATTTAGGTTATAGGTTATAGGTTTAGGTTAAGGTTTTGGTTTAGGTTTAGGTTATAGGTTTTGAGATTGGAGAATGGGTTTGGGTTAGGTTATAAGTTTTGGTTTTGGTTTAGGTTATAGGTTTTGGTTTAGGTCAAGGTTAGAGGTTTTGGGATTTGAGAATGGGTTTGGGTTTAGGTTATAGGTTTTGGTTTTCGTTTAGGTTATATGTTTTGGGATTTAATAATGGGTTCAGGTTTAGGTTATAGGTTTTAGTTTTGGTTTAGGTTTAGGTTTAGGTTATAGGTTTTCAGATTTAAGAATGGATTATGGTTTAGGTTTAGGAAATCGGATTCAGGTTCGGGATTGGGTTTAAGTTTGGGTTTTCAAGTTTAGGTTTAGGTTTGGGTTTAAGTTTGGGTTTAAGATTGGGCCCCACAGTTATGTATTTATTATATCCACAACGTTCATCCATATTTCGAGATCATTTCGGAGCATTATCCAAAAAAAAATCATATCTAAAGATCAACTAGACCACACCACAAAGAGCAGCAGAAAATTGATTTTCATCGTTGAAACTTTTGTAGGGTCCACCATAACATTTATTTTCCATCCAATCTATTCATAAGGTCACAAAGACCTGGATGAAGAGGAAAATCAAATTTCATAATGATCCAAAACTTCTGTAACCCCTAAAAGGGTTTCAATGGTTGACGTTCAATTCTCCACTGCCTTTTAAAGTGTGGTCCACTTGATAGTTAGATCTGTCTTATTTTCTATCTCAAGCCTTAATATGAGCTCGCCAAATAGATGTACAGTTTGGATATAACATAGACCTCATGATGGGACCCAAAAAAAATAAAGATTCGACATTTTTTTTAAATAGATTTTTATTTTATTAGATACAAAGTGATTTGCTACGGATTATAACCATAGCTATATCCAGAAAAATTCATAGCCAAAGGTGCCTGTCCGGTTCGCTGACATATCCGATGGGGATGCGCCGATCTGGCGGGGCCACGCCCACCTAACGACTCCTATAGCTACGTATTATAATCGTAGCCAGAATTGTAGTATGTGCCCCTCTATGAATTTTTTTTATTTTTTATTTTTTATTTTTTTACATGGAGAACTTCATTCTACTTATAATTTTCTCTAATACATATTTATATAAATATGTATATATAAGCATATAAATTTTTTTATTTTTTATTTTTTTCATTTCTTTCTTTTTTCATTTAACAAGAATATCTTCTAAACCAAAATTAGTTACTTGACGTACCCTATATGATTTTGGGGTAGGAGAAGCTACTTTAGCCAACCAACCTAGTTATTTTTTAAGATTCCATTAGGTCGATGCTCGAAAATTCATTTCATTCACTTCATGGTCAATTTCAATCGGTTCGCGGTCAATTTCGCTCATTTCATTTACTTCGCGATCAATTCCATACATTTCACGGTCAATCCCGGCGATTTCGTTTTGATTCACGGTCATTTCCATGCATTTCACGGTCAATTCGCTTCACTTCACGATCATTTTCATGCATTTCACGGTCAATCCCGGCGATTCTGTTTTGATTCACGGTCATTTCCATGCATTTCACGGTCAATTCGCTTCACTTCACAGTCATTTTCATGCATTTCACGGTCAACCCCGGTGATTCCGTTTTGATTCATGGTCAATTCCCTACACTTCACGGTAATTTTAATGCATTTCACGGTTAATTCGCTTTACTTCAAGGTCATTTCGATGCATTTCACGGTCATTCCCGCCTATTTCGTGTTGATTCACGGTCATTTCGATGCATTTCACGATGAAGTGTAGCGATTGGACCGTGAAATGAAGGGGCATAATCATGAAATGCGCCGAAATGACCATGAATCAACACGGAATAGGCAGGAATGACCGTGAAATGCATGAAAATGACCGTGAAGTGAAGCGAATTGACCATGAAATGCGTGGAAATGACTGTGAAGTGAAGGGAATTGACCGTGAAGTGCATCGAAATGGCTGTTAATCTAAACGGAATCGCTGAAAATGACCATGAAATGCATGAAAATGATGGTGAAGTGAAGCGAATTGACCGTGAAATGCGTGGAAATGACCGTGAAGTGAAGGGATTTGATCGTGAAATGTTTGGAAATGACGGTGAAGTGAAGTGAATTGACCGTGAAGTGCATCGAATTGACCATGAATCAATACGAAATCGCCGAGAATGACCGTGAAATGCACATCACGGTCAATTCACTTCACTTCATGGCCATTTCCATGCACTTCGTGGTCAATTCACTTCACTTCACACCCATTTCCATGCATTTCACAGTCATTCCTGACAATTCCGTGTTGATTCATGGTCAATTCGACGCACTTCACGGTCAATTCACTTCACTTCACAGTCATTTTCACGCACTTCGCGGTCATTTCAATTAACTTCATTGTCATTTTCATGCATTTCACAGTCATTCCCGGTGATTCCGTGTTGATTCACAGTCAATTCGACGCACTTCACGGCCAATTCACTTCACTTCACGGCCATTTCCATGCACTTTGCGGTCAATTCACTTCACTTCACGCCCATTTCCATGCATTTCACGGTCATTCCCGGCAATTCCATGTTGATTCATGGTCAATTTGATGCACTTCACGGTCAATTCACTTCACTTCACTTCACGGCCATTTCCACGCACTTCGCGGTCATTTCACTTCACTTCACCATCATTTTCATGCATTTCACAGTCATTCCTAGC
Source organism: Magnolia kwangsiensis (assembly GCA_037074715.1). Classification (NCBI taxonomy): domain Eukaryota; kingdom Viridiplantae; phylum Streptophyta; class Magnoliopsida; order Magnoliales; family Magnoliaceae; genus Magnolia; species Magnolia kwangsiensis. Next base: position 78,590,877 of record CM073580.1, on the reverse strand, counting down.
GATTCCGTGTTCATTCACGGTCAATTTGACGCACTTCACAGTCAATTCACTTCACTTCATGGCCATTTCGACAACATATAACCTAAACAAAAACCAAAACCTATAACCTAAACCTAAACCAAAACCTTAACCTAAACCTATAGCCTATAACCTAAACCAAAACCAAAACTTATAACCTAAACCCAAACCCATTCTCAAATCCCAAAACCTATAACCTAAACCAAAAACAAAACCTATAGCCTAAACCCGAACCCATTCTCAAATCTAAAAACCTATAACCTAAACCTAAATCATTAACTTATAACCTAAACCAAAACTAAAACCTATAACCTAAACCCAAACTCATTATCAAATATTAAAACCTATAAACTAAACCGAAACCAAAACCTATAATCTAAACTCGAACCCATTATCAAATCCCAAAACCTATAACCTAAACTCAAACTAAAACCTATAACCTAAACTTGAACCCATTCTCAAATCCCACAACCCAAACCCAAACCTAAACCTAAACATAAAACCTAAAACCTAAACCTAAGCCTATAACCTAAACTCAAATCCCTAAACCTAAACCTAATCCTATAACCTAAACTTAAATCCCTAAACCTTAACATATAAGCTAACCTAAACTTATAACCTAAAACTATTCTCAAATCTCAAAACCTATAACTTAAACCTAACCTTTCCCTAAACTTATAACCTAAACTCAATTCCCTAAACCTAAACTCAAATCTCTAAACCTTAACCTATAACCTAACCTAAACCTATACTTATAACCTAAACTCGAACCCATTCTCAAATCCCAAAAGCTATAACCAAAACCAAAACCTATAACCTAAACCAAAGCTAAAACCTATAGCCTAAACCCGAACCCATTCTCAAATCCCAAAACCTATAACCTAAACCAAAACCTATAACCTAACTAAAATCAAAACCTATAGTCTAAACCCGAACCCATTCTTAAATCCAAAAACCTATGACCTAAACCTAAACCTTAAACTAAACCGTTAACCTATAGCCTAAACCAAAACCAAAACTTGTAACCCAAACCCGAACCCATTCTCAAATCCCAAAACCTAAACCTAAACCTATAACCTATAACCTAAACCAAAACCTATAACCTTTGGGATTTGAGAATAGGTTTAGGTTATAGGTTATAGGTTAAGGTTAGGGTGTAGGTTAAGGTCATTTGCTATAGGTTATAGGTTTACGTTAAGGTTTAGGTTTAGGTTTAAGTTATAGGTTTTGGGATTTGACAATAGGTTTAGGTTATAAGTATAGGTTTAGGTTAGGGTGTAGGTTAAGGCTTAGGGAAATGAACGTGAATCAACACGAAATTGCCAGGAATGACCGTGAAATGCATGGAAATGACCGTGAAGTGAAGCGACTAGACCACAAAATGCACGAAAATGACCGTGAAATGCATGCAAATGACCGTGAAGTGAAGGAGTTTGATCGTGAAATGCCTCGAAATAATCGTGAATCAATACGAAAATGTTTGGAATGACCATGAAATGCATGGAAGTGATCATGAATTGAAGCGAAATGACTGTGAAGAGCATGCAAATGACCGTGAAGTGAAGGAGTTTGATGGTGAAATGCCTCGAAATGACCGTTAATCAACACGGAATTATTTCGGATGACCGTGAAATGCATGGAGGTGATGATGAATTGAAGCGAAATGACTGTGAAATGCATGCAAATGACCGTGAAGTGAAGGAGTTTGACGGTGAAATGCCTCGAAATGACCGTGAATCAACATGGAATTGTTTCGGACGACCGTAAAATGCATGGAAGTGATGATGAATTAAAGCGAAATGACCGTGAAATGCATGCAAATGACCATGAAGTGAAGGAGTTTGACCTTGAAATGCCTCGAAATGACCGTGAATCAACATGAAATTGTTTCAAATGACCGTGAAATGCATTGAAGTGATGATGAATTGAAGCGAAATGACCATGAAATGCATGCAAATGATCGTGAAGTGAAGGAGTTTGACTGTGAAATGCCTCGAAATGACCGTGAATCAACACGGAATTATTTCGGATGACCGTGAAATGCATGAAAGTGATGATGAATTGAAGCGAAATGTAAGATCCGTATCTTGGTCCATACCGTTCCATAGACTTTTGCGGTCTTACCGGTCGAATTTCGGCAACCTTCGACCCTTAACGGACATGGACGCGCGACCCTGATTTATATGCCGTCAACCTATATCGACTCAACCCAAGATCAATACCCTAGCTACCGCGCCGTCATTGCGGTTCCGATACCACGACTTGTGCGCTGAGGCGATACCCTGGTCAAGAGATGTGGGCCAACGTTCGGTGCGAGGAAAATGCCGCGCGTTGCGAAACCCAAGAGAATCTCTACGATGTGTCACATCAATCATATCAGTCCATCACATGTCAAGTACATGTCAAGTACACATCACTTTTACCCCTTTTCCCAAGCAAGCTACAAAAGTCTTCCATGCCCATACCTTTCTTACACAAAAGGCCTCAAAAGTCAAGGATTTCTTACACCTCTCATACCTCTCTTACACAAAAGGCCACAAAAGTCAAGACTTTCTTACACAACCATCATTCATCCATCCATCCATCTCTCTCTACAACACTCTCTCTCTTTCTCATTTTCTCATCTCATTCTCTCAAGCAAAAACCCCTTCTACGTATGAGCCTCTCCCTCTCTTCCTAAACTCCAAGTGTGGCCCACCTCTTCACCCCATGATCTCCCCATCCTAACCTTCCATTCCCCATATCCTCCATTGAAATCCAAACTAAGGTGCTAAGGAACCTCTAGGAGTAAGAAGATCGGACGGTGGGTGTTAATAGTGGTTATTTTTCCTGTTTTTTTAAGGTGGGCCAAGTGAGGCCAACCGATCAATGGTTTGGATCTCACTTGGGACCCTAAGATGTGGCCGATGGCCCACTAGGATCATCACGATCATTCCATAATGGGGCCATTCTCCATGGACCCCACCATGATGTTTATTTCTTAGAAAAGGTCATCTAGACTGTCCATATTGGTGGGGAAAGGATCCCCACTATTGATTCTAAATTTTGATGGTCCCATGTGTTAAAGGACCCACTTGATGTATGATTCATTACAAGGGAGGGCCCATAATATCGGGGTTCCTCCATCTCAAGCGTGTCCCACCTTCTATTTCTCTATCTCTCTCTCCCTTTCTATTTCTTTTATTTAATATGGTTGTGTGGCCCACTTGGATGGACCCCGCTAGTATGTATGTATTGGATTCAATCCATTTTTAGATGGGGCCCACCTTGTATGGGGTAGCCATGTGATGGTCCACCTAATCAGGGCCCACCTCATTTTTTTTCTTTTTTCTTTTTCTTTATCATTTTCCTACCGTCCAGCGTCTGAGACGCTGAACGTCTCTGCCTACAAAAAAAGAAGAAGAAGAGGCCTTTGGGTGGGCCACTAATATAGGCCCCACCTTAATGTGTGTATTCAATCCATGCCGCCCATTCCTCTCACCAACTCATTTTTGGCGTTGAGCCGAGGAATGAGGTCCATCCGTTCATTAGGCCGGCCACACCACATGAAACAATGACTATTACCATTTAAATTAAATTTAATTTTTCTACAGGCCTAAATAGGTTCAATAGCGGACTCGATGAGCTTGTTTCGAGTCAGGGAAGTCAATGGACGGGGTAGATTTTCTTGTAGTGGGCCCCACACCCGAAAAACCCCAGAAAATCAAGTTTTCCCAATTTTTGCAAGAGGCGCTGCCTCCTCTCTGACAGCAGAGCAGCAGCTGCAAGCTGCTGCGTGCAGCGTCAGCGGGATGGCAGTCAGCTAGCCACCCACGGCTGCTGCCGTGGGCCCCATCATGATGTATATGTTAGATCCACGCCGTTCATGAGGTGGGTCCCCTCCTCAGGTGGGCCCCCTCCAAGTTTCAGCAGGATCCAGAACTCAGGTGGCCCACACCACACGAAAAAGTGGGATTTAACATCTGCCCTTGAAACCTTCCTTCCGGGCCATAGAAGTTTTGGATCAAGATAAAATTGGTGTTTTCCCTTCATCCAGGTCTGAGTGACCTTATGAACGGCCTGGATGGCCTATAAACATAATGGTGGGCCCCACGTGGAGCCCACAGTGATGTATGCATTTTTATCTCCACCGTCCAGCGGACGGTGGAGCCCAGGGTGATATTTGTGCTTCATCTCCACCGTCCAGCGGACGGTGGAGCCCACTGGTGTGCGCGTGTGCGTGTGGGTGTGCGTGAGTTGTGCAGTGTGTGTGTGTGTATATATACACACACACACATATATATATATATATATATATATATATATATATATATATATATATATATATATATATATTATATATATATATATATATTATATTGTATTATATATATATATATATTATATTGTATGTATATATATAATATTGTATATATATATTATATATGTTATTTATACATTATACAATTTATAACATTCCGATGGTGGGCCTTCATGTGGGCCCCACCATTGATGCAGGTGCTGCATCAAATCTGTCCACCCATTTTTAAAAATCATTTTTGTGGAATGAGTCTAAGAATGAGCCAGATCCACATTCTAAGTGGACCTCATCTTGGCATGATTGAGGCTCATCTTAATGTATTTGTGACAGTTTATTGGGGCCCACTTTGATGTGGATGTAAGGCCCATGGGATTGGACCATTTGATATATCCCAAGGCCCTTGGGACCAGACCCATTTGATTCATATAAGGCGTATGGATTTAGGCCCATTCGATATATAAGGCCTATGGATGTAGGCCTACTTGATAGATAAGGCTTATAGGATTGGGCCCATTTAATATGTATGAAACCCATGGAATTAGGCCCATTTAAGATACACAAGGCCCATGTGATTTGACCCGTTATGATGTACTCCGAGGCCCATGGGTTATGACCCATGCAATATACCTAAGGCCCATTGGTGTGGTCCATTTATGTGGCCCATTTGATGAATAAAAGGCCTATATGCATGGCCCATTTGATGTATTTAAGGCCCAATGGGAAGTACCTAAGGTCCATTGCAATGTGTGACCCCAATACCGATTATGAAACGATGTTTACGACAATCGTGCCTTGGGAACAATGTTGGTTTGACGTCCACATTGTGAGTGTAATGCTGGTTGGATGTCCACATTATGACTCTCCTTAGGGCCCATTATTAGTCCCATACTTATTATGTATAGGCCATCCAGGCCCATCTGCATTGTGAGGATAGTTCATTTTATTATAACATGTTTAGTATGGTTCCATGACTCATGATCATACGCATCATATGTGTGCTTGATATGAGAAGTGACCGATCATAGCATATGCCTTCGGACAGGTTGTTTATGGGCTCCCGGTTAGGCGGTGTTGCCCTACACGAGCGCATGATATGTGCAGGATTTGTTGCATGACTGGATAACGTGATTCATGCATTTCACATTTGTGTGACATGGTTATTGTACGCCCTAGCGACATCGGGGTTGTAGCCTCCACAGACGCATCGTGGTTGGCAGGATTGGATATCGAAAATCTTGTTCTACATGGGGTGTTATAGATATCCCTGGGTAAAAGTCCCTAAACCCTTATGATACCAAGAGGTTTCTCCAATGTCTAGACCGAGTGGGTAGATGAGTGTTGAGTGCCGATTACCAGACGGTCGCGTTCTCCACTGTGTCGTGGTCGATTGGAAGGGAGTGCGGCCTTACCCTCCCGAGAGTAGGGGGCAATGCTAGGCTGAGTTTGACCAGCTCGAGGAATGGGTCCGCTATCGACGAGTCGCGCCCGATATTGGCAGACGGATAGTGAGGTCTCTTTCACTTACCTTATTGCGCGTGATGTGGTGACAATCTGGTTTAGAGTATACTAGACCCCGATGATATCCCATATCTGAGTCGTATTGATGTGTGGACATAGATGAGGATCTGTATGCTTGAGTTGCATTGCACATCGCATGACCTTGGGATGGCCGATACCATTCATGTCTTGCATCGCATAGCCTTGGTACGGTTCATGATGTTATGGTTCCATCTGCATATTCCGTATCACTCTGATATTGCATGATCATATTACTACCTTGCACACACACTTTCATCACCCTCTAAGCTTTCTATAAGCTTATGCACGACTGTTGCGTGCAGGTGACGTTGGTTCGCAGCAGCGCTGAGGCAGGAGCACGTTGCAGATCGTTTTGGAGTTTTTGTTCCTTACCATTGTATTTTCCTTTATGCTCATTGTACTTGTAAAGTTTTTTATCATAGTGGAAATGTAATGGAGTTCCTTGTTGTTGTTTGTAGGTTATGCCTTTGGTTATGCTTATTACGAATCAAACTAACGTTGAAAATCCTCCTCGTAGCATCCCAGGATCGAAACCTGGCGAATGGACGCTAGGAGCCGAGAATGGGGTTCTACGGAGGCTGTCGACGCTGAATTCGGCGATCGAAAATTTTGTGAACCCGGTTTTCGATTTTGGGGCGTGACACGAAATGACTGTGAAATGCATGCAAATGACCGTGAAGTGACAAAGTTTGACTGTGAAATACCTCGAAATGACTGTGAATCAACATGGAATTGTTTCGGATGACCATGAAATGCATGGAAGTGATGATGAATTGAAGCAAAATGACCGTGAAATACATGCAAATGACCGTGAAGTGAAGGATTTTGACTGTGAAATGCCTAGAAATGACCGTGAATCAATACGGAATTATTTCGGATGACTGTGAAATGCATGGAAGTGATGATGAATTGAAGCAAAATGACTGTGAAATGCATGCAAATGACTGTGAAGTGAAGGAGTTTGATCGTGAAATGCCTCGAAATGACCGTGAATCAACACGGAATTGTTTCGGATGACCGTGAAATGCATGGAAGTGATGATGAATCGAAGCGAAATGACCGTGAAATGCATGCAAATGACCGTGAAGTGAAGGAGTTTGACCGTTAAATGCCTCGAAATGACTGTGAATCAACACGGAATTGTTTCGGATGACCGTGAAATGCATGGAGGTGATGATGAATTGAAGCGAAATGACTGTGAAATGAATGCAAATGACCGTGAAGTGAAGGAGTTTGACCGTGAAATGCCTCGAAATGACCGTGAATCAACACGGAATTGTTTCGGATGACCGTGAAATGCATGGAAGTGATGATGAATTGAAGCGAAATGACCGTGAAATGCATGCAAATGACCATGAAGTGAAGGAGTTTGACTGTGAAATGCCTCGAAATGACCGTGAATCAACACAGAATTGTTTCGGATGATGTGAAATGCATGGAATTGATGATGAATTGAAGCAAAATGACCGTGAAATGAATGCAAATGACCGTGAAGTGAAGGAGTTTGACCGTGAAATGCCTCGAAATGACCGTGAATCAACATGGAATTGTTTCGGATGACCGTGAAATGCATGGAAGTGATGATGAATTGAAGCGAAATGACCGTGAAATGCATGCAAATGACCGTGAAGTGAAGGAGTTTGACTGTGAAATGAATCGAAATGACCGTGAATCAACGCAGAATTGTTTTGGATGACCGTGAAATGCATGGAAGTGATGATGAATTAAAGCGAAATGACCGTGAAATGCATGCAAATGATCGTGAAGTGAAGGAGTTTGACTGTAAAATGCCTCGAAATGACCGTGAATCAACACGGAATTGTTTTGAATGACCGTGAAATGCATGGAAGTGATCATGAATTAAAGCGAAATGACCAGGAAATGCATGCAAATGAATATGAAGTGAAGGAGTTTGACGGTGAAATGCCTTGAAATGACCGTGAATCAACACGAAATTTTTTTGGATGACCGTGAAATGCATGGAAGTGATCATGAATTGAAGCGAATTGACTGTGAAATGCATGCAAATGACCGTGAAGTGAAGGAGTTTGACCGTGAAATGCCTCGAAATGACCGTGAATCAACATGGAAATGTTGCAGATGACTGTGAAATGCAAGAAAGTAATCATGAATTAAAGCGAAATGACATGAAATGCATGTAAATGACCGTGAAGTGAAGGAGTGTGACTGTGAAATGCCTCGAAATGACCGTGAATCAACATGAAAATGTTTGGAATGACCATGAAATGCATGGAAGTGATCATGAATTGAAGCGAAATGACTGTGAAAAGTATGCAAATGATCGTGAAGTGAAGGAGTTTGACGGTGAAATGCCTCGAAATGACCGTGAATCAACATGGAATTATTTCGGACGACTGTGAAATGCATGGAAGTGATCATGAATTGAAGCGAAATGACCATGAAATGCATGCAAATGACCGTGAAGTGACGGAGTTTGACGGTGAAATGCCTCGAAATGACCGTGAATCAACATGGAATTGTTTCGGACGACCGTGAAATGCATGGAAGTGATGATGAATTGAAGCGAAATGACTGTGAAATGCATGCAAATGACCATGAAGTGAAGGAGTTTGACTGTGAAATGCCTCGAAATGACCGTGAATCAACACGGAATTGTTTCGAATGACCATGAAATGCATTGAAGCGATGATGAATTGAAGCGAAATGACCGTGAAATGCATGCAAATGATCGTGAAGTGAAGGAGTTTGACCGTGAAATGCCTCGAAATGACCGTGAATCAACACGGAATTATTTCGGATGACCGTGAAATGCATGGAAGTGATGATGAATTGAAGCGAAATGACTATGAAATGCATGCAAATGACCATGAAGTGACGGAGTTTGACTGTGAAATGCCTTGAAATGACTGTGAATCAGCATGAAATTGTTTCGGATGACCATGAAATGCATGGAAGTGATGATGAATTGAAGCAAAATGACCGTGAAATGTATGCAAATGACCGTGAAGTAAAGGAGTTTGACTGTGAAATGCCTCAAAATGACCGTGAATCAATACAAAATTGTTTCGGATGACTGTGAAATGCATGGAAGTGATGATGAATTGAAGCAAAAGGACTGTAAAATGCATGCAAATGACCGTGAAGTGAAGGAGTTTGACCGTGAATCAACGCGGAATTGTTTCAGATGACCGTGAAATGCATGGAAGTGATGATGAATTGAAGCAAAATGATCGTGAAATGCATGCAAATGACCGTGAAGTGAAGGAGTTTGACCGTTAAATGCCTCGAAATGATCGTGAATCAACATGGAATTGTTTCGGATAACCGTGAAATGCTTGGAAGGGATGATGAATTGAAGCGGAATGACCGTGAAATGCATGCAAATGATCGTGAAGTGAAGGGGTTTGACTGTGAAATGCCTCGAAATGACCGTGAATCAACGCAGAAATGTTTTGGATAACCGTGAAATGCATGGAAGTGATGATGAATTAAAGCGAAATGACCGTGAAATGCATGCAAATGACCGTGAAGTGAAGGAGTTTGAATGTAAAATGCCTCGAAATGACCGTGAATCAACACGGAATTGTTTCGGATGACCGTGAAATGCATGGAAGTGATCATGAATTGAAGCGAAATGACCATGAAATGCATGCAAATGAATATGAAGTGAAGGAGTTTGACGGTGAAATGCCTCGAAATGATCGTGAATCAACACGAAATTGTTTTGGATGACCGTGAAATGCATGGAAGTGATCATGAATTGAAGCGAATTGACCGTGAAATGTATGCAAATGACCGTGAAGTGAAGGAGTTTGACCGTGAAATGCCTCGAAATGACCGTGAATCAACATGGAAATGTTGCAGATGACTGTGAAATGCATGAAAGTAATCATGAATTGAAGCGAAATGACCGTGAAAAACATGTAAATGACCGTGAAGTGAAGGAGTTTGACCGTGAAATGCCTTGAAATGATCGTGAATCAACATGAAATTATTTTGGAGGATCGTGAAATGCATGGAAGTGATCATGAATTGAAGCGAATTGACCGTGAAATGCATGTAAATGACCTTGAAGTGAAGGAGTTTGACGGTGAAATGCCTCGAAATGACAGTGAATCAGCACGGAATTGTTTCAGATGATTGCGAAATGCATGGAAGTGATCATGAATTGAAGCGAAATGACTGTGAAATGCATGCAAATGACCATGAAGTGAAGGAGTTTGACCGTGAAATGCTTCAAAATGACCGTGAATCAACACGAAAATGTTTCGGATGACCATGAAATGCATGGAAGTGATCATGAATTTAAGCGAAATGACCATGAAATGCATGCAAATGAATGTGAAGTGAAGGAGTTTGACCGTGAAATGCCTCGAGCTGACCATGAATCAACATGAAAATGTTTCGGATGACCGTGAAATGCATGGAAGTGATCATGAATTGAAGCGAAATGACCGTGAAATGCATGCAAATGAAATGAACAAATTAACCGCTAAGTGAATGAAATGGATTTTCGATCATCGAGCTAATGAAATCTTGAAAAGTAACTAGATTGGTTGGTTAAAGTAGCTTCTCCTACCCCAAAATCATATAGGGTACATCAAGTAACTAATTTTAGTTTAGAAGATATTCTTGTTAAATGAATAAAGAAAGAAATGGAAAAAGAAGAGAAATTTTTTTTTTTATATGCTTATATATACATATTTAAATAAATTTGTGTTAGAGAAAGTTATAGGTAGAATAAAGTTCTCCATGTAAAAAAAAAAAAAAAAAAAATCATAAAAAAAACACAAAAAAAAAAAAATCTATTGCTACGGATTTTAGTTACGGTTATTATCCATAACCATAGGAACCACCCTATCAGCATGGCCGCGCCGGACAGGCTAGCAAGTGGCACGGGTGGCCGCTAGTTCAGCGCGCCCACCCCAGATGGACCGTATTGCTATAAATTATGGTATCTATGGCTACGATTATAATCCGTAGCCATATGTCTGACCGTAGCAAATGACATTGCCATTTTGTTTTGAACGTTTACCGTTGAAACCCTTTCAAGGGTCATGAAAGTTTTGGATCATTACGAAATTTGTTTTTCCTATTCATCCAGGTCTCTGTGATCTCTTGAATAGATTGGATGGAAAATAAATGTTATGGTGGGCCCTATAAAAGTTTCAACGGTGAAAATCAATTTTCTGCTGCTCTTTGTAGTGTGGTCCGGTTGATCTTTGGATATGAATTTTTTTCTTTTGGGATAATGCTTCGAAATGATCTCGAAATATGGATGAACGTTGTGGATATAATAAATACGTAACTATGGGGCCCATGTAACGTTGATCTCTTTTGAACCGTTCGTATAATTCGGAGTTCGATGAGCGCTAGCGCTAGTCTTCAAGGGTGGGCTTCGTCTCGGGAATGGGCCATATACTGGTCATACGGTTGGAAATTTGCATGCATTGGAAATCCTTTCACAGGAAGTTCCTGCATTGGAAACCTAGGTGGCCCACCGCGATGTTTGTGAGAAATCTTTCCCTTCTATCCGTTTTGTGAGCTAATTTTGTAATTTTATACAAAAATTTAAAAGGATCTAAGACTCAAATGTGACACTCTGAAGGAAAAGGTGGGTAGGGAAATTCCTGCCATTGAAACCTCTCAGGGTCGGCATTAATGTTTACATGCCATCCACACCGTTCGTAACATCATTCTGACTGAGATGAACCGAAAATACAAATTTTATCTTGATTCAAAACTTCCTCGCGAATACTTTAACTACGGACGTTCAGTCCTTACATTTTGGGCACACTTAAGTACCGGATCCAGCTGATTTTTTACCCACGTCCTAACATGATCTCAAAAAACGGATGGATGGGGTGTATTTCTCACAAAAATCACGGTAGGCCCATCTAAGTTTCTAGCACAAGAACTTCCGTCCGGATTAGCTGGTGTACCACACACGAGGACGCGGTTTGGCTAGTGATGCTGCCACTAGCCAGGTTGCTAGTGGTCGGTGCTATGTAGGCCCATCATAATCTATGTGTTTTATCCACACTGTTCATTCATTTTTACACGTCATTTTAATGATTTATACTTATTTGAAGCAGATCAAAATCTCAGTTAAACCCCACCATGGGAAACAGTAGTGAATGAACATCTACCATTAAAAACCTATTACAGCCCATTGTAATGTTTATTGGACATCCAACCTGTAGATTAGGTCGTACAGACTACGAAGGCAAAACAAAACATAAAATCAGCTTTATCCAAAACTTTCGTAGCCCCAATAAGTTTTTAATGGTGAGAGTTCAATCAGCACTATGTGGCCCATTTGTGATTTTTATCTACCTCAGTTTTGGGTTTATATCCTAAAATTATATGAAAAAAATGGACGGACGGTATGGATGAGACAAATACATCATATTGGGTCCACAGAGCACCTACTACTTGCCATTAGACAATCCGTTTCCACACACAACCGAACTGAGGGGTGTGCTGACGTTACCAAGTTCTGTAGGTCCACCACAGAGTATGTGTTATATCCAGATCGCTTGTCCATTTGGATAGCTCGCTGTAATGCTTACAAAAAAATAAGACAGAAACAAAGATCAATCGTACCGACCTATAAAAAGCAACGGGGAATTGAACGTCTACCATTGAAAGCCTTTTGCGGTCACGGAAGTTTTGGATCAATATGGTATTTATTATTACTCATAATCAAGGTCTATGTGACCTTTCAAACGGATTAGATGGAAAATAAAAGTTATCATGGACCTAACGGTTGTTTTAATATTAAGAATTATTCTCCCACTTATATTTTTGTTGTGGTCCACTTGAGATTTAGATATGAATAATTTTTGGGTAAAACTCTAACATGACCTCGCCAAATGAATGAATGGTAACGATATAATAAATACATCATTGTGGGCTATGATCTTCACATGACACGCACACACCAGCTAGGTGGTGTGTGGTACACCAGCCAATCCGCTTCCACATGGATTAAGTGAGACATGGGCCCACGCGACGAACGGGGATTTCGTCCTACCCCGGCCGTCTCCAGCTCTGTACGGGGAGGGGAACTGTCTGGCCACCGTGGTATATGGGGTCCATCCACACCATTCATCCATTTACTGGAAATGGACACACCAGCTATATAGCTGCTGTAGGTATGTGTCGTGCGAACACGAGCACTGATGCTCCTCGAGCTTCGAGTGGTAGGAACGGTTCAAAGGAGATCAAAGTTACATGGGCTCCACAGTTATGTATTTATTATATCTACACTGTTCATCTATTTTTTGAGATCATTTTAGAACATTATCCAAAAAATGAATCATATCCAAAGATCATCTGGACCACACCATAAATAGTAGTGGAGATAATGATTTTCACCGTTAAAAAATTTATAGGGCCCACCATAACGTTTATTTTCCATCCAATCTGTTTATAAGTTCACAAAGACCTAGATGAAGAGGAAAAATAAATTTCATATTGATCCAAAACTTCTGTGATCCTAAAAAGGGTTTTAATGGTAAACGTTCAATATCCCACTGCTTTTTGTAGTGTGGTTCACTTGATAGTTAGATATATCTTATTTTTTGTCTCAACCCTTAAGACGTTATCACCAAATGGATGGACAATTTGGATATAACACATATCCCATGATCAGACCCACAAAACTCATTGAGGGCAATACAGTAGCTATATAGTTGATGTGAGGTACACCAGCCAATCCGCTTCACCATGTACTGCCGTTGAAAAATTTGTGGTCCACAAAAGTTTTGGATTGAGCTGATAAGGTGTTTTTCTTTCATCTAGACGTACGCATATGTATTCAATTTTATTAGCAATTTTCTAAATTATGAATCAGTTAGATAGTAAATATACATCACGGTGGGCTGTAGGAAAGTTTAAATGGTGAGTATGATTGTCATCGTTGCTTCCTATGGTGTGGTCCACCTGAGCCTTGTATCTGTTTAACTTTGGTCTCATTTCATAAAATGCAATGGAAAATGGATGGTAAGGAAAGTCAATTACCAATTTCTTTTGGCATGGTCCACTTGGTAATTAGGTTTGCTTCAATTTTTGGGATAATGCCAAATATTGATTTGAACAGCTACTGGATGGCCTGAATACTTAATACATACATCAAGGTGACCCATGGTCTGTCTCAAATGACTACTTAAAAGACAGTTAAGGATCGTCTCTAATGCAGATAGTCTTTGACCATCTTAGATGACCATTAAAAGACAGCTAAGGACCGTCTCTTTTGGAGATGGTCTTTGTCTCAGATGACTGCTTAGACAGCTAAGGACTGTCTTTTATTCTAGATGATTGAGAGCCATCTTTTCTTCGTAGTTACTGACGGATTCTGACTGTCTTAAATGATTAGTTGTCATTCATCATTTATAAGATGATTTTGCTTCATATTAAAGATGATTAAGAGTTGTATGAAATTTTAGAGATGGTTCACAGCCGTCTTTAAACCAAAGGGTTTTACAAACGGCTCCCCCCATTTTTCACGTAGTTTTTACCCATCTCTTGTCATTTGGTGAGCCTGTTTATGTCGGTTTTGTTCTAAAAGATCTGCATCCCTTTACTCTTCCAGAGAAGTCGGACAAGACTTATTGTACTTTCATGGCCCTTCATCACAAATTCCAGGACAATTGACGACTAAGAACATATAGCTTTCCTTCTGATGTGGATCTACCAATACTTGCTCTATATGAGTTCCCTTCAGATTACTAAGGAATACATCTACCTGGCTGAGGCACTTGCCCTTACCGCTTTTGTGCTCGGTTATCTATACTGTAGCATGTTCGAAGCAACCACTAAGAGCTTTTCATAATTTTGGTGGTCCCATCTGGCTCGTCCAAATGTGGTTTAATGAATAATTTTGGACAAAATTTTTTAAGTCTATTCCAACCAAGGTGGAATTCACTTCTTACGGCTACTGCAATATTCTTTATTCCAAAGTTAATTATTCTTTTACTGAATATATGAGCTTTTTCCTTTCTTTTAGTCTCGAAAAGTCTAGCAATTACTTCCGTCACTTCGAAGACAAGGAATTTAGTTTGATTTGGTTCAAAAAGGAATATGAGTCGACTGATGTCAATATGGCAAGTCTCAAAGATGTTGTTTGGAAAAGTTATTTTATTTGCATAGACCTTCCATATTTTAGCATAATAAATGTAGGTGTAAATGCCAAAGCTGGAGTCGAACAATACTACCCCAACTTGCTCGCTTGCAATTCGGTTTGGCACAAGGCAAACCCTATCCATTTATTCACTCAACTTACAATTAGCCTCTGACTCATCGGCCAATTGAAGATTCAGTTAGCATGTTTCAGACTCTTTGTAAGGTTTTTGATTCTCTATTTTCATCATTCATGCTTTATTATGAGACTTTTAGTTAGCGGGTCTCATGAATTGATCATCTCCTAACTTTTTTCCTTTTCATCTAAAGTGGACAAGCTTGTGACTGACAAAAAGAAAAATATCCAAATATAAAAAAAAGTTAGACGCACCTTAGTTAGGCACTTCTCCTATTCAAAGAAGGACGTGGTCGAAGAAGACAACCATGGTTGCATCAATCGTCCTAGCCCCAACACCAATAAGGGTGGTCGATCCATATTCTTTTTCATTAATAAGGACAACTGGAAAAATTCCACCTAACAATAAGCGCAAAAAGACCACAATTACATGCTAAGTCAAGGTTGTTTCGACAGTTCCAACACTTACAACATCTCTAACTCTTATGAAGATTTCAGAGCTCTAACCTCTCTCTGCTTCCCTTCCTTCATCTCGTGCAATCCCTAGTCAATCCGCTCCAGGTATTTCTTTCTCAGCTAAAGCTATCACAACTTTTGAAAAATACTATAATACCAAGTTTTAATCGGGCATTCCTTCAAAATATGAATGGGAGATAGAAGAGGCATACAAGAAACATAAGGATGCACATTTCAATAAGGTGTTCAATAAATGACAGAGAAAAAGAAAGGTTGAATGATCACAGTTTTCTTTTCGATTGATTTCTTAAGCCATATCATCCTAATCCTTCTCCTTTTCATCACTCCAACTAAGCTCTGGCTTCGGTCGTCGACCCCACCAAAATTTCACCAGCAGTCGACAAATTTTGCACCGTTGGCATTCAATCTAACTTAGGTGGATTTTGTTTTGTATATGTTTTCCTTTACTTGAAATGTTTTGTATTCCTCTTCTAACTTTTCATTTTCTTTCTTATAGTGACCAGGGAGATCTCGGTACTTGAAAGGCAAGTTATTCTTGGCCTACTTTCACAGGACAAGATAATTACATCGAGTACTCCGGTCAATGCTTCTCGGTCTCTTGTGGAGGCATTCAGTCTTCTTTTGCACTCAATAACTTCATCGCTTTCCCATGGTCAGGATTAATGAGTAGTGGAATCAGTCAGACAAAGAACTTTGACTCCTGTAACTCTGATATCACCTACGCAGCTCACTTCATCTCTAGGCCTGACCGAGCAGGTAGATCCTAAATCGGCCACTGAACATGGGTTAGCTACTTTGGGCAAAACAGAAGTAATGGAAGCAAAGAGCTCTCGACCAGTTGAAGCTTCCCTTGACCATGTTATTTATGCAGTGATTTATTTAGTTGACACATCTGCTCTTTCACTAGTGCCAAACGAGACTTCTAGTGCCTTCCATCATCTCCTGAAGACACTCTTCCTATAAATGATATTTTATCTTCCTTTGAGCAAGCCTTCGCTAGCAATGCCGTGATAGATGAATCCCCAGCACCCTCATTAGAACTTCAACAACTTCATGAGGAATTGCAAATTCTCCTTCGCTCTGGGGCTCCTGACAATATCTCTTTAAGATCGACCGAGAGATTCAATCTACTCATTCGTCGCTACCAAACTCTCTCTCGGTCTAACGAATCCTTGTTGATCAAGATGCATGTGCTCTATGAATTTCTAAATCTGGTTCATGAGTATCAAGACACAGTGACAACAATCGACAAACTCCAGTCTGAGTATGTTGTTGTATCCTCAAAACTGTCTGAGATTACATCTACTAAGGAGCAGCTTTTTATCATGTATAGCAAGTTGAAAGAATCATACTCAACTTTGACTGCTTTGAAGGCTCAAATCGTAGCGATGGAAGAGAGATTTAAGGCACTGAAAGAAGAAAAGATTCTGACCGAGATCAGGCGTGGTCAGAAATCAGAAGTCAATGCATTGGGCATGTTCATGCGAGAACATGCGCCACTGATCAACCAGATAGTGCACTCGGCCGCTATGACCAGAAGTACACTTCATCGGCAAGAGGCTAAACGAGTGAAGCTACAAGAGATGATTGCCTTTTTTTCTTCTTTTACATTTTAACTTTTTTCGTATCTGTTAGTTGCACTACTGATTTATAATTTCTCCAATTTTTACTATAATTGGCTAGTGCCCTTTTCCATACTTGTTTACTTCTAATACTTATAAAATTTTCCACTTTTCATTCTTTCCATGTATAATGTGAATAATTGCCGACATGACATGGAAACGAAAAGCCATGTTTATTTCCTTTTGGCATACTGTCAAAGTGGTTGTTTGTTTTCTCTTCCTAGGAAGCACAACTTGTCATGAATAAGTGCTCTAATCGATAAGTGTCATGCCCCAAACTCAGGAACATGGCTCACAAAAGTTTCAGCCATCGAATCTGGTGCTGACAGCCTTCGTATTACCCCATTCTCGGCTCTTAGCTCTCATACGCCAGGTTCCGATACTGGGATCTTATAAGGAGAATTTCAGGATGATTTTTTTTTTAAAATTTTTTTATAAAGGAGCATATCCACAAGTGTACCCAAGTCACGAAACATTAGTACCACGTATCCATTAATATAATCTTTGAGTACAATGATGGAAAGGAAAATACAAGATGTAATCAAAACTTAAAAGAATAGGTTCACACTTTGAGTTCAATACTACTGATATGCCCTAGCATCACCTGTACCATAAACAAACACGCATAAGCTTCTTATGAAGCTCAATAGAGTGCATTTGTGCATGCATAATGTATATGACAATAATACATATATCAGAGTATACGGAAGATGACGGAGGGATAAATTGCCAAATCAATGAATGCTTCTAGTCATACCAAGGCTATACAATGCAAGGCTTGTGTGGCCAAATATCATATGCTAGGGATGCAACGCAAATATGCTAATCCTCAACTAGTCCATATATTAGTACAGTTCGTATATGAAAAGATCATCGGGGTCTATTACACTCCAACACTAGCTGCTGCCATATCGTTCACAAGACTAAGTAAGTTGAATAGACCTCATTATCCACCTCGTTAGTTGTAACACCCTGAAAATCGGGGGTCGAGCGTAAACTCCACTCCTGAGTTCCAGAACATCACTTATGTAAACATTTTCAATGATGGATGAATGTCAGCTGTAATAATGTATAAAACATGAAGTGGATTAAGCCAAAACAGCATATCATACTCCAGAGACAGTTAAATTAGCAAGCGGAAGAATGTGATAGATATATAGAATATATGAACTGTTGTAGGTCTCCAGAGTGTGAACATGTTATCAGGTTAAACATATACATGTATACTCCAAAAATGATCAAAAAGAATATATATGAGTGCTCTAAAAACATAAAATGACAAGTGGCATGGCATCAAATCAACCTCCCTGTAATCCCGTCGATCAGAACACGGTCTACATAGGCCCGCCTGATAACCGCCTATAGGAGAAATCCTCCTCCTCATCATACAAGTCCGGTTCCACCTCGCAGGCCACGCCATCATTTGAAACTACAATAGGTTCTGGTGGGTGTTTGGAACACCATCCCGTAACATGTGAGTGAGTAGCTAACTTAGTGGAATCATAGAGCAAAGATTAACATGTTATCAAATCAATCAAGCGATAATGGTAATGCAAGCAAATCAAACATTCCTAAATACTGTGATTAATGCAAGAATGAAATGAAATGATGGATGCCCTCACCGACATACTCCCTCATGCGACACCATCTTACGTCCGTGACATGCTTTCTTTCCTCAGTGCTCCACATCTTCCAGGCACATGTAGTGCGATATGAATATAATTACCGAGTTGTTATTAGTCCTTTTCATACAACCGGATTGGGAAACTAAGGTACTTCCCTTATATCATTCCCAACAAGGATCCTGTCTAGGGTCTTCACTCCTAGTAGTCTCATATGATGATATATTTCTAGGTCGCTGCAAGGGCTGCCAGGGCTGTTGCACGCACTCGCTGCTCCGCTCCCCCATCACCTTATCAATACATGCCTAGTTGTACTCTTGCTACTACGGAAGGGTCGTCGCCTCACGTAGACTCAGAGTACGCTCGAGGTCACTACAAAGGGCTGTCAGGGCTGTTGCTTGCACTCGTTGCACCACTCCCCCATCACCTTATCAGTGTAGGCCGACAGCAAGAATATAGTGTCCCATACCACCATAATCTTCTCACGAGTCTGGGTTGCTCACTGGTCACTGAGGTTTATGGCCCTAACGTAGGCCGACAGCTCGACCACGGTGTCCCATACCACCATGCTCGGCTCATGAGTCTTAGTGGATCAAGGTACCACGGTTATCAGGGTTATCACTGGTAAGTTCAGTACCCTAAGTTTAAGCAGTTATGAAAAATACAAGGTGAACATACAACGGTCAATCGGGTTACTTGATGAGTCCGACTAGCACGAGCGCACGTTGAATCGACCGACATGAAGTGCACAAGTACTTCGTGTGGCCTAACCACCGCCAACGACTCTAGTACGACACGGGTTCGTCATACACATCCTTCGTGGTGAATAGAATCCAACCACGAATTCTAAACTGTTACCGACTTCCTGGACTAGAGTATAGCCCCAAGCATGTAACGCCCGTGAAAAATCCATACTTGGGCTCGAGTACCAACTCGACCGAAATTGCGTAGAATTCATTCCTTTAGAAAATATGACTAGGTTAGCTAGTGCAACGTTAGAATAGTTGAGAAATGGTCCCTGATCACTTTAAATACATTCTACAAGGCCTAAAGCGAGTGGAACCAATGGTGCTATAATGCTCTAAAACCTCGGACCAAACTCTAAGCAGGTTTGTTCTCTGGACCACTTTGAATCTTTGTATTGGATCTAGACCGCACGTCGAAAGTCCGATACCTCCTATATTAGACCGTTAGAACCGCCTAGCTGGACTTGACATTCATTCCGAAAATCAAGTCGAACCGATAATCACAGGCTATTTCATTGAGCCCGGACCGAAGAGAGTGAGAATAGGGTTAGAATTGAAATTTAAAATTCAAATCTGGCACACGATTTGACGCATCAGTATTAAGCGTTCTGACCGTCAGAATACAGCCAAATTACACTCTTGGATCAGGAAAAATATCTAT
Source organism: Magnolia kwangsiensis (assembly GCA_037074715.1). Lineage (NCBI taxonomy): Eukaryota > Viridiplantae > Streptophyta > Magnoliopsida > Magnoliales > Magnoliaceae > Magnolia > Magnolia kwangsiensis. The sequence continues at coordinate 78,570,651 of CM073580.1, read as the reverse complement.
TACATATCACGAGACTTGTAGGCCTGATCTTGGTGTGATGACCGTTAAACTGAAACTGGTCTGCCACGTGCGATCTGCGAACCCTACAGGTCTGAAAACTGGATGTGTGCTAGATCCAGTATGCATGAGCTTAAGTCCGACCGCATTTGGCCAGGGGACCATCAGAAATGCTCCTTTGGACCGAAACGGCCCCGATTTTGTTAGGCACCAAGTAAACATTGTTCCCAAGCCTATTTTGGGCATGTTTTAGGCTATAAAAGGGGTTGAAACCCTCACTCCTCTCTCCCATCTGAATTTGAGAGAAACCCTAACTTGGGAGAGAGAAAAAGGTGAGAGATTGTGAGAGAGTGGGAGAGTTCTTCCTGCCACTTGTGCTACGTGTTGCACGTGCTCAAGCAACACACCTCTACCGCTTTTCTGACGATTTCACCGCGATTCTAGGTAAGTAAATACCCTAAATAGTTGCTGATTTGAGTTTCCCTTGTTTCCATAGCGATGAGCTTATGGATCTCGTGTATTAGGTTCCTTATTCGCCGTAGACGAAGCGTATACGCTCCGTTTCAATTCACGTGTTTACAAGACATAAGGTGAGGATTTTAGACGCTTTGATTGACGGTTCCCAACGCTTTCAATGTCGTTTAATAGTAGATTCTTGACGGCATCGCCGTTTGACATGTACAAAATGCTCTCCGTTTCCCGTTTCGTAAATTAACGAAGAATATGAGATTTAGGGCATTTTAGTCATTTGTAGGAAGTACTGTTTACATTCATATTTTGCTGATGTGATTGACATGGTTTGTTGTCACATTAGGAAGTTAGGAATGCGTGCATAATTAGTTTGGCGAAGAGATTCGCCTAGTTGCGCACTTTGGGTCGACATACTATATGTAGACTTAAGTGTGTAGTGTATGTGTTTGTATAAATGCTTGTATTAGTATGTATTGAATTAAATGATGTTATGTGATAGTTTGTGATTGATTTCTCAATTAATATGCTGACCTAAATGATTTTCTACATGTTGACTAAATGCATGATTTCATTACATGCATGGAATATATGTGCTTGAAGATTTGCTTAAGTTGAATGTTATAACATGTGTTAACATGCTCACATGATTGTATTTCAATTCCAATACTTTTACATATATTGCTGATGTGATTCCATAAGTGCTTGGGACTAGACTTAGTCCAGGCAGTCGGTAACCGAGCAAATTCGTGGCTGACTGGTCATAGCCACGAACGATGTCACGCCCCAAACCCGAAAATCGGATTCACATGAATCCCGATTGCCGAATCCGGTGTCGACAGCCTCCGTAGTGCCCCATTCTCGGCTTCTGATAATCTAATGCCAGATTCCGATCCTGGGATCCTACAAGGAGGATTTTCAGAATGAATTTTTTTTTTGTAAAGGAGCATAACCACAGACATAACCAAGTCACAAAACAACATCACCACGTATCCACTATAACAACAATTTTAAGTACAATGCAGAAAGGGAAATACAAGGTGATCAAAAGCTCCAAAAAAAAGTCCTGATGTGCACTCCTGTCTCAGCGCTGCTGTCGTCCAACGCTACCTGCACGCAACTATCGTGCATAAGCTTTCAAAAGCTTAGAGGATGGTGCAAGTGTGTGCGTAAGGCAAACGCCAAGTGTACAATGTCAGAACAATGCGGAAGCATGCGGTAAGTCCATGATTATACCAAGGCTGTGTAATGCAAGGCATGATGCAAGATATGAATGTCATCGGCCACACCGATGCGATGCAAGGCCTACATAGCCAAATGTCATATGCGAAATGCAATCCAAGCAAGTCGGTATTCCTCACATGCGTATACCAGTACAGTTCCTCTCTGGATATCACCGGGGTCCAATACACATGCAGAGACTGCCACCTCCCTAGCTGCACAGTCAAGCAAGCGGATAAGACCTCACTATCCGCCTGACCAGTAGTATGCCAATACCTACCCGGCTCGTCGATAGCGGACTCATTTGCGAGCTAGTCAAACTCAGCCTAGCTTATAGCCCTCTCACTCAGGCGGATAAGGCCACACCCCCTTCCAACCGACCACGACACAGTGGGAGACGCGGCCTACTGGTATTTGGCACTCGGGCGCTCGTGTATCCACTCGGTCTAGACGTTGGAGCATCTCCTGGTACCAACAAGGTTCTGGGACTCTCACCCAAGGACATCCTAAGTGCCCACAGTGCTAGAATAAGTATTTCCGGTATCCAATACGGCCATCCACGATGTACCTGTGGAGCCACGGCCCTGATGTTGCTAGGGCGTGCAGTGATCAAGTCATACGTATGCGAGATGCATGAATCACGCTGTCAAAACATGCAGCAATCCAGCGCGTACTGTGCGATCATGTGGGGTGCTCAGTCACCTAACGAGCCCCATAGATGGTCTGTCCAATGGCGTATGCTATGATCAGTCATTCTCATATCAAGCATACATATGATGCGTATGGGCATGAGTTATGAGATTATTCTAAACATGTTATTAGGCAATGAATAGTAATAGGTATGGACCTATCAATGGGCCCTAAAGAGAATTACAATGCGGACATTTAACCAACATTGTTCATACAATGTGGACGTCAAACCAACATCGTTCCTTAGGCACGACCCGCCATAATTGTCATTACATGAACCATGAGAAATCACACATTGCAATGGACCATAAGGTCATCCCGTTGGGCCTCGATCCATAGGCCATAGATACATCAAACGGGCCGAATCACATGAGCCTTACATTCATCAAATGACTGCATTAATGGGCCTCACCAATGAACCTTAAGTACATTGCAATGGTCCATGACCCATGGGCCATGAAAAACATCAAAGTGGGCCTCACAACTTGGGCCTTAACTATATCAGATGGGCCTACACTCATGAGTTTTAAACATACTAAGTGGGTCACTCCATTTGCGCCCCATGTACATCAAATGGGCTTAATCCCATGGGCTTTAATGTTCCAAATGGGCTTAACCCCATGGCCTTAGATGTGCACCAAGGTGGGCCTTAACAAATGGTTACAAATAGGCCAACATGGGCCCTTTGCACATACCAAGGTGGGCCCTACTTGAATCATAGGTCTAACTCATTTTTTTTTTTTTTTTTTTTTTTTTATTTATTTATTTATTTATTTATTTATATATATATATATATATCATGAATTGAGCTCTCAAAATAAGTGAACAGTATGGACGTAGCGCATGCATCATAGTGGGGGGGTGGGTTCCAATGGAGGCCCACCATCACACATATATACTATAGTATATATATATATAATATCATATATATATATATATATATATAATATTATACACACACACACATAGACACACACGTGCACTCACCCACATGCATACACACACGTGCATTCACACACCTGCACGCGCACACACACACGCACTCACACCTACACACACACGCGCGCGCGCTCACACACCGTCCCCTGGACGGTGTGGATTCCACATACATTCAATGGACTCCACCGTCCGTGCGGACGGTGGAGTTAGGCTCGTTCCTCACTGTGGGTCCATGTGGGGCCCACTATAATGTGTATCATCCATCCAATCCATCTATTAGGTCACACAGACCCGAATGAAGGGTAAAAAAACAATTTTCAGCTTGATCCAGAACTCTGGTGGGCCTGAAAGACAATTTCAATGGTAGGGTTCATTTCACACTGTTTCTCATGGTGTGGACCACCTGAACTTTGGATGTGTCTCATTTTTGGGGACGGCCCACATCAGAGGACGGGCCACCTTATGGACGGTGCAGATACCAAATATGCATCATGGTGGGGCCCAAACTCCAGGCCGTGGGACCCTGCCCACGTCCGCCCGCCCGCTGGCGTGCGGCCAGCGCCCTGACACAGCAGCATTGCTGCTGTGTGACTTTTTTTCAAAAAAAATGGAAACCCATTTTTTTGGGGTTTTTCAGGTGTGGGGCCCATGTCTGGTAGATCCACTCCATCCACCGTATTCTATGCCTCGAAACAGTTAGAATGAGACCCATATCCGCCTTTTTATTGGTGTATAAAATGACCAAGGCGTCTTTCAATGGTAATAGTACTATTTTTGACGATATGGCCCACTGGATGCTCTGATCATCCTCATTTTTCGGCTCAACGCCTAAAATGAGTCGGGAAAGGGAATGGGCGGCTCGGATCGGATATAAACATCAGGGTGGGGCCTATGCAAGGAGGCCACCCCATTTTTTTTTTCTTCTTTCCTTCTTCCCTTTTTCTCTCTCTTTTTCTTTCCTTCACAGCGTCCAGCGTCTGGGACGCTGGACGGTTAAATAAATTTATGTATTTATTTATTTTTATTTTTTTTTTATATATGGCAGGCTCTGTTGAAGTGGGCCACCACCTGATGGGCGGCATGAAAGTGGTGTGAAAGGTGGGCCCCACTTGGATAAAATAAATGCATCCAGATGGGATCTATTCAAGTGGGCCACCCCATTCTTTTGTAATAAATAAGATAAAATAAATTAAAAATAAAGAATAAAATAGAGAGAGAGACATGGAGAGTGGGACACGGCTTATGATGGAGGGTCCCCGTCATTATGGGCCCTCCCTTACATGAAATCATACAACAACGGACCCCTTTGAACGAAGGACCATCAAAAATGTAAATCAACGGTGGAGATCCATTCTCCACCGTTATGGACGGTCTAGATGACCTTTTTGAAATGAAATAAACATCATGATGGGGTCCATGGAGAATGGCCCCATCATGGAACGATCATGATGATCTAAGTGGTCCATCGGCCACAAATAAAGGTCCCAAGTGAGATCCACACCATTGATCGGTGGGCCTCACTTGGTCCACCATAAAAACACATAAATCTACCCTATAGAAGCACCCACCTCTAGATCTTCTTGGTCCGTTGGATAGCCGGTCTCCTAGAGCTTTACTTAGATGGTGGAGATGGGAATTAGATGGCTAGGATGGAAGATTTGGGAGTGGAAAGTGGGCCTCACATATGCACTTCTCTCCATGGGGAGGCTTGGACGTTGGGGCTCTCCCTTGCTTGGGTTGAAGTGTTGAGAAATGAGAGAGAGAGGTGTGATTAATGAGAGATGGAGTGATGTGAGGTGAGTGATGGGTGAGGTGAGTGATGGGTGAGGTGAGTGATGGGTGAGGTGATGTGTTAGTTGACTTGGGTGGTTGCTTGACTTGTGGAGAAAGGAAGCATGGGTGTGTGTGTACTTGACATGAGGGGTGATTGATGGGTGATTGATGGGATTGATGGGACATATTGTAGAGATTCCTTGGGATTTGCAACGCGCGGTGTTTTTGCTCGAACTGAACGTGGGTCCGTATCTCATCGTCTGGGTATCGGATCGGTGCGTGAGTTGCGGCGTTGGAACCGCGGCGACGGTGCGGTCGCAACGATACAAGTCTTGGATTAAGCCGGCTCAAATGAATAGGATACGACTTACGGTCGTGCGCAACGTCAACCATAAGTCGCGGATTGCCGGAATCTGGCGAGAAGGGTCGCGGGAATCAACGGAACAGTGCGGATTAGGATACGGGTCTTACAAACGATGTGTCGATGAATGCGATTCGTGTTTAGAGTTGGCGGCAGTGGTTAGGCCACGCGAAGTATTTTACGCACTTCATGTCGTTCGACTTGAGATGCGATCGCGCTAGTCGAGCCCGTCAAGCAACCCGACTGGCCGATGTATGTTCACCTTGTATGAGTCATAACTGCTTGAACCTAGGATACTGAACTTACCATTGTAAACCCTGTTAACCATGGTACCTTGATACACGAAGACTCATGAGCCGGGCATGGTGGTATGGGACACCGTGGTCGAGCTGTCGGCCTACGCTGGGGCCACAAACCTCCCCGTAGTGACCAGTGAGCACCTAGACTCGTGAGCAGATTATGGTGGTATGGGACACTATATTCTAGCTGTCGGCCTACACTGATCAGGCGACGAGTCCTTTGTAGTGACCGCGAGCGTATTCTGAGTCCACGGGAGGCGACGACCCTTCCGTTGCAGGAGAGTACAGTAGGCCTGTATTGATAAGGTGATGGGGGAGCGGTGCAACGAGTGCGAGCAACAGCCCTGGAAGCCCTTGCAGTGACCTACGAAATATACATCGTATGAGATTACTAGGAGTGACGACCCTAGACAGGATCTGTGTTGAGATTGATATAAGGGAAGTACCTTAGTTTTCCAATCCTGCTGATTGAATGGACTAATAACAACTTGGAAATCATATCACCATAGCATTGCATGTGCCTGGAAGATGTGGAGCACTCTAGGGAGTGTGGCATGCCGCGGTCGTAAGTTGTTGCCGTATGAGAGAGATCGTCGGTGAGGGCATACATCACGTCATATCATCTTGCATTAACAACAGTATTAGGATTGTCTGATTTACTGCTTTACTATTATCGCATGATTGAATTGTGAACATGCTAATCTTTGCTCTATGATTCCACTGAGTTGATCACTCACTCCCACGTTACGGGATGGTGTTTGCAACACCCACCAGACCCTGTTGTAGATGCAGGTGAGGCTGAGATCCAGGAGGTGGAGCCAGACTTTGACAAGGACCAGGACGAGTTCTCGTACATGCAGTATCACGATGGCTTCGCGTAGGTGACCTGGATCGATGAGACTTCAGTGGGACTATTTTGGACATTTACTTTTGTTCATGTATATGTATATGAGACTCAGAGATGTATTCATACTTTAGAGACAAATGAGATTTACTTTGTTTTTTCATACAGTGATATATATATTGTTTAGTCTTCCGCTTGCTTTTATCACTGGATCTGAAGTATGAATTGCAGTTTTGGTATACTTTTACTCATGTGAATGCTTTAAATCAGACAACATTGAATCATAATCATTTTTTTTTGCATAAGTGACGGTCTGGAACTCGGGAGTTGAGTTTATACACGACCCCCGATTTTCAGGGTGTTACAAGTTGGTATCAGAGCATGAATGAGAGTATACTGGGCCTGGGTTATGGTCTCGCGACGTACGCTGTCACTTCCTTTGACTTAGGTGGGTGCGAGAAGGGTCTAGAAACACTTCTAGGATCGCAGATTCGCCGATAGGCGACGTCTATTGAAATCGATCGCACGATCGAGTCTGTAACGCATCTCGGGTCGCGTAAAGCAACCCGAATAGCTTCTAAGCCATAGGAAGTCGGGTTGAGACGTCCTATGAACGATTTTAAACCCGTAAAGGTAAATCCTTGGGCCGTGGGATGACCACAACTCCTGTAATCAATCGCCAGGGCTTAAAAACCCCGTTTCACCAAAAATCTTCAAAATTCTTCCTCTAAACACTCCGATCTTTATTTCCTTCTTATCCATTTCATGTTAGGCATCAAAATTAATGTGAAAATAATACAAATTAGTACTTTTATAAAATTGTACAGTGAATAGTAAAATTTCATGAAAAATGGCCATAAGGCCATTCTAACTTCACTTTATTTTGCAAATAAGGATCTAGATGGATGTATTAGATCCTTCTACCTCAAATTCATATGCTGCATCATAGGGTTTGGTATTCGGGATTGCGGAGTGGTCCCAGAAAGTCCCGAACACATTTTTGGGCTCATATAGGTCAAAATACAATGAACCAGGGGGTGGAACACACATTTTTGGGGTCCCTGGACCATGGGGGACCAGACCCATGTGGTCCCACCGACCAACTGAGAAGTTGGCCGGCGATGCCATCGCCGGTTCGGCGATGCATCTCCGACCGGTGGGGCCCGTTGGTTCTGATTTTTGGGCGCACGCCCTTAAATGAGGTGCATACCCTCCCCATATAGCTCCCGTCCCACAAAAACCCCTAAAATGTGCATCTCCTTCACAAACAGCCCTCCCCTTAGCCCTATTTTCGATTTTCAGCAACCACCCCCAAAGTTTGTGGTCCCAAATCACTCCTAGATCCCTCCTTGGCCAAAACCGACCATCATCCATCACTTCTCTGGAGTTAGCAGCCCTTCCTCTTGAAGATTTCACCATTTGGAGCTCCAAAAACCCCCAAATCGAGCTGAAATCGTGAGGTGCTCCATTCCACTTTTTTGTTTGCATTTCTCCTTGAAAATACAGCCTTGGGAAGCTTGAAGCATCCCTCTATGACGCTTAGATTTTCTTTTTTTAGATTGGACAGCCACTTCTTCACATTTTCGCCATTTTCCATGGCTTTCGTGGAAGCCATTTTAGGCCTTTTATCACTCTCATCTATCATATCTTTGATGGGTAAAAGGAAAATCGCAACAGACGAGGCTGGTCCAAGCCATCCTGCTCAATCGAGAAGACCGCGGGGTGGTGCCGCAAGTTCAAGCGCCGCCGCAGGTCCAGCTGCAATCCTGGAGTGCCGTACAAAGCGGGATTTGGATCCCCATGCACACCTTGGGTGAGCAATTTTATCAGAGATGCCTCATGGCCAATACACTGATCGCAAAGTGTTATTTGAGGCGGACGTAGATGGACGACTATTCGGTGAATATCTGTTGTTCGAACGCATTGAAGCTGCGCATTGGGGTCCGATCTTTGAAGCTCGCGCTTGTGCTAATGTGAGCACCGTTCGTGCCTTCTACGCTAGTATCCAGAGTCCTACCTTGGAGCCATTGCAGTTTAAAATCCCTTTTTATAGAGATCGGATGGCTACGATTGATGTGCGACTGATTGCGCGACTTCTGAACGTACCTCTAGGTGATGTTCATCCTAGTGAGAAGAACCTAAGGACTAGGCGTGAACGAGATCACCGCACCAGGTTTCTGTGCGGTAAGTTGGTTCCGTGGCAGCCTAATAATAGTCTTAAGGTGACGTACATGTCTGATGATTTGCGCCTGCTGCACCATATCTGCACGTTCAATGTTTATCTCAGGTCGACGAATCGCATTAAATGTACACGCCTTATGATTGATTTTCTGTATCTAGTGGCCCAGGGAGAGAATGTATGCATGGCTACTTTCATCTTACGACAAATAATCTTCACAGCCAGGTTAAGAAGAACATCCGAATCGCTTCCCTTTGGCCGACTGATTTGCAAGATTGCGCTTGAGTTTGCCTACAGACTTGGGCCAGAATTGCCAGTATCGATTCATACCATTGATGAGTCGACTATGGTCAAGATGAAGATTGGGTTGCAGTACCATGAAAATCATCTCGAGGAGGACAGCGAAGATGACTTTGATGATGAGAAAAATCAAAGCGAAGAAGAACCTAGAGTAGAGGTTCAGGAAGAAACTCAGGAAGAGGAAGCTCACGATACTGATGAGAGCCCTCCTCCTTCTGCGCAGGCTACTATCGACGATCGCATTGCTTGGATGGAGGAGAGTCAGACCGCTTTATGAAGGGAAGTGCAGGAACTTCGCGCTGAAGTCGAGGATGCCAAGGCCGTTACAAAGAAGAAACTCGGCAAGGTGACTCGTACCTTGAAGGCGATCCTGTGTTGCTTACAGGATAAGGGTGCTCCTCCTCCGTCCCCAAACTCAGACTAGCGATGCGACCTTAATGTAGTTGTCAGTAGTTAGTCATTTCCTGCTTTATCAGTGTGAGCCTGTTAGGGCTAGTGCTTTGCTTATGTTGCTGTTACAATTTTAACTATCTTAGTTCCCATGTATTTCTCGTCGTGATTCTTGTAAGGATATATCCCCTGTATTGTGACAATTTTGATTAAATGAAATGCATGGAATGTCTTTGACTCCTTGTGCAAATGATTGCGGTGTAATTGTGCTATTAAGACTGACAAGGTTGCGCACTATTTTGAATATAGGGAATGCCGCCTAAGGCTACGCGGAGCACGGTTCGGCTTGCACTGACTGAGCATATGGATCAGACTCCTTCGCAGTCTGACACTCATGCGGACCCTGCTTTGGGCCCGATTCCTGAGGCAGTTCGATCGTCTCAGCCTGCCGCTGGTCCTACAGTTGGACCACCGTCTTTTACACCGTCAGTCAGAGAGTCATATCGTGCATCTACTTTGACACAGCATCTGCCACAGCCTGCTCCACCTCCTGACAGATTCGAGCAGATGATGGCTATGATGCTGCAGCAGCAGCAGCTTCTGACTACCATCGTGGGGACATTAGCCCAGGGTGGGGGTACGGCTCCATCTACACCACCTGCACCACCTACGCATCCAGTTGAGGATGCTTATACATATGCCCAGGATGAGGGCATGGCTCATCCTGCGCCGCCTGCTTACCCTGCGGGGAATCCCGCCGATACACGGGGCCTATTGGAGCGGTTTCAGCGCTTGCGGCCTCCTACTTTCACGGGTTCTCACAGACCCGAGGAGGCTGAGTACTGGCTCGACCGTGTGTCGAAGATTTTACGGATGCTTCATTGCACTGAGGCCGAGCAGGTAGAGCTGGCTACATTCCTGTTTGAGAGAGAGGCCAGCCTATGGTGGGATAGCATACTGCGGATCGTTGCCGCCGACTTTGTATGGACGTGGGCAGCATTTGAGTTCCGCTTCCATGAGAAGTATTATCCCCAGACTTACAGGCACGACAGGGAGAATGAGTTTCTCCGTCTCAGATAGGCAGCTATGACAGTTACAGAGTATGAGCACCGGTTCACGGAGTTGGGCAGATACGTCCCGACGATTTTGGCTGATGAGAAGATGCGCATACGGTGCTTTCTGGAGGGTTTGCAACTGGATATTCGGTTGAAGATGTGCTGTTTGACCATTCCCTCTTATGCGGAGTTGATTCACATGTCCATGCGGGCAGAGCAGAACGTGGATCGACTTGCGCGATCTCGTGGCCCTGTTGCTTCTAGGCCACGACCAGACTTGCCAGATAGGCCCCTTGCGGGGAAGAGGCCTCGCATTGATCCCCCTGCTAGGACTACAGCGCCTGTACCACCGTTTCGGCGCCCTGATTTGATATGTACATACTGTGGGAGGACAGGCCACTTGGCGCAGAGCTGTTTCTCTCGGATGCAGGACAGCGGGTTCTGGCCGCCGCAGAAGATTTACCGTGCTCGTTCACAGGCGATATCAGCACCGCCTATACGGTCAGCTCCTGCGCACTCTACATTCAAACCTACGGTATCGCAGATCAGACAGCCTCCACGACCCTTGACACAGCGGCCGAACCGGCTACAGCAGGCTCGGGTTCATGCATTGACAGTTGAGGCAGCTGCGATGCCGACTTTCCAGCATTCAGCCTTCGAGGTCACGACCCATATTGGAGGTACTCCCATTCTTGTGATGGTGGACACTAGTTCCACGATTTCTTTGATATCGCGTGCCGTAGTCAGGCGTCTTGGGTTACAGACTATCACTATGGATAGCGTGCGAGTCTTTGCAGCTCATGGGGATTATTCGGATGTCACCCAGATGTGTGAGGGTTGTTTAGTTGATCTGGGAGGCAGGACGATGGCTTTTGATCTTGTCGTCGATCCCTTGCTCGTTTATCTCGACGTCATTCTTGGCATGGATTGGTTGACTGCAGCGAGGGCCGAGATTGACTGCGAGACTCGTATGGTGACGGTGTACGAGCCTGAGGGCACGCCTTTCACATTTTCAGTGCGGGTAAATCTCCCTTTCCGCATTCTTAGTTATGCCACTTTATTGCGCACGCTGGTACCCAGGTACTCGAGCATGTGCCAGTCGTTTCCGAGTTTGGGGATCTGTTCAGGAAGATCCCTGGTTTGCCGCCTCGACGAGAGATCGATTTCACTATCGATTGGTTCCTGGTTCTACGCCCGTCTCACTGCCGACGTATCGCATGGCACCATGTGAGATGGAGGAGTTGAGGACGCAGATTGATGGTCTGCTAGAGCTTGGCCTTATACGGCCTAGTGTGTCTCCTTGGGGAGCACCGGTCCTATTCGTGAGGAAGAAGGACGATTCGATGCGACTGTGTATTGATTATCGCAGGCTGAACCAGCTCACGTTGAAGAACAAGTACCCTTTACCCAGGATCGATGACTTGTTTGATCAGTTGAGAGGGGCGCAGTATTTCTCGAAGATTGATCTTCAGTCGGGATATCATCAGTTGCGCGTCAGGGATGAGGACGTGAAGAAGACAACATTCAGGACTAGTTTTGGCCACTATAAGTTCCTCGTGATGTCGTTCGGTCTCACGAACACACCGGCCGTGTTCATGGATCTGATGAACCGGGTATTTCGACCTTTCCTCTATCGATTCGTCGTTGTCTTCATTGACGATATTTTGGTGTACTCTAGGAGTCAAGAGGAGCATGAGGAGCACTTACGTTTGGTCCTGGATACGCTCAGACAGCATCAGTTGTTCGCACAGTACAAGAAGTGCGACTTCTGGAAGCAGGAGGTGAAGTTTCTGGGACACGTGGTATCCAAGGATGGCATGGCAGTTGACCTGTCTAAGGTAGCTGCGGTGCAGGACTGGGAGCAGCCTGGTTCTGTCACTGAGGTGAGGAGGTTCTTGGGTCTCGCTGGCTACTATCGGCGCTTCATACAGGACTTCTCGAAGATCGTGAGACCCTTATCTCAGTTGACATGGAAGGACGTGAAGTTCTCCTGGAATGACAAGGCGGAGTCAGCTTTTCAGGAGCTGAAGGACAGACTTAAGTCTGCCCCTGTGCTAGTATTGCCAGAACAAGGGGTTAGATACACTATATATACTGACGCGTCTAGCGTTGGTTTAGGTTGTGTCCTTATGCAGAGGGACAGGGTAATTTCGTATGCCTCGAGGCAATTAAGGAAGCACGAGGAGAATTACCCTACACACGACCTAGAGTTGGCAGCTGTTATATTCGCACTGAGACTCTGGAGACATTACCTCTACGGAGAGGAGTTCGAGCTCTTTTGCGACCACAAGAGCCTCAAGTATATATTCACGCAGCGAGACTTGAATATGAGGCAGCGGCGATGGATGGAGACGTTGAAGGACTTCAAGTTTGAAGTCTCTTACCATCCTGGGAAGGCGAACCTTGTGGCTGATGCGTTGAGCCGCAAGAAGGTGATAGAGTTTGCGGCTCCGCTGATGGTTGCCGAGTGGGATATGGTTGAGTTTTTGCGAGACTTTGAGCAGAAACTCACCGTAGAGGAGCCGTTTGAGTTCATCGCACATGTACAGGTGCGATCTCAGATCGATGACCGAGTCATCGAGGCGCAGAGGGACGATGCGCGTCTTACTGAGCTTCGAGAGCAAGCCAGTGATGATGTTGACGCAGACTGGCGAGTTGGTATGGATGGGGGCTTACGTTACCGTGGCCGCCTATGCGTCCCAGATGTCCCTGACTTGAGACGAGAGATTCTCGAGGCTGCGCATTGTACTAGACTCGCGATGCATCCAGGCAGCACAAAGATGTATCGTGACGTGAAGAGGACGTATTGGTGGGAAGGTATGAAGACCCACATAGCTGAGTTCGTGTCCCGTTGTCTCACTTGTCAGCAGGTGAAGGCAGAGCATCGCCGACCACCTGGACTTTTGCAGCCTATACCGATTGCAGAGTGGAAGTGGGATTTCATTTCCATGGACTTCATTTCTGGGTTGCCGAAGACGAGGAAGGGATATGATTCCATTTGGGTGATCGTCGACCGTCTGATGAAGTCGGCGCACTTCCTACCGATCAGAGTTACGAACTCTGCAAACGAGCTGGCTAGATTGTACATCAGAGAGATTGTGTGTCTGCATGGAGTTCCGCTGGAGATCGTGTCGGACAGAGACACGCGGTTCACTTCTATTTTCTGGACCCGCATTCAGGAGGCTATGGGTGTGAAGTTGAAGTTCAGTACTGCCTTCCACCCACAGACAGACGGAAAGACAGAGCGGGTGAACCAGATCTTGGAGGACATGTTGCGAGCTTGCGCATTGGACTTCAAGGACAGTTGGGATGATTGTCTTGCATATGCGGAGTTTGCGTACAACAACAGTTTTCAGGCGAGTATCGGTATGGCACCTTATGAGGCGCTGTATGGGCGACCTTGTCGGGCACCGCATTGCTGGTTAGAGATCGGTGAGCGTAGCTTGATTGGCCCAAAGTTAGTGCAGGCGACGTCAGAGAAGATTGATATTATTCGACGTCGGATCCTTACAGCGCAGAGCAGACAGAAGAGCTACGCCGATACGAGACGGAGGCCATTAGAGTTCAAAGTTGGGGATCATGTGTTTTTGTGAGTTTCCCCTATGAAGGGAGTCCTTCAGTTTGGGAAGAAGGGGAAGCTGGCACCGCGATTCATTGGCCCATTCCAGATCCTCGATCGTGTGGGAGCGGTGGCTTACCGATTGGCTTTACCCACGCCTCTCGCGAGCGTTCACAACGTATTTCATGTTTCTATGCTGAAGAAGTACGTTACTGATCCTTCCCATATCATCAGATGGGAGCAGGTGCAGTTAGGAGAGGATGTTACATATATCCTGCGACCGACACGTATCCTAGACAGGAAGGAGCAGGTACTGCGTAGCAAGGTGATTCCTCTTGTGAAGGTATTATGGACGCATCACTCTGAGGATGAGGCTACCTGGGAGACAGAAGCCGAGATCAGAAAGAACTACCTACAGCTTCTCGAGGAGTACGAAAAGGTACAAAATTTCGAGGACGAAATTATTTGTTAAGGGGGGTAGATTGTAACGCCCGTGAAAAATCCATACTTGGGCTCGAGTACCAACTCGACCCGAAATTGCGTAGAATTTATTCCTTTAGAAAATATGACTATGTTAGCTAGTGCAACGTTAAAATAGCTGGGAAATGGTCCCTGATCACTTTAAATACATTCTACAAGGCCCAAAGCGAGTGGAACCAATAGTGCTATAATGCTCTAAAACCTCGGACCAAACTCTAAGTAGGTTTGTTCTCTGGACCACTTTGAATCTTTGTATTGGATCTAGACCGCACGTCGAAAGTCCGATACCTCCTATCTTAGACCGTTAGAACCGCCTAGCTGGACTTGACACTCATTCCGAAAATCAAGTCGAACCGATAATCACAGGCTATTTCATTGAGCCCGGACCGAAGAGAGTGAGAATAGGGTTAGAATTGGAATTTGAAATTCAAATCTGGCACACGATTTGATGCATCAGTATTAAGCGTTCTGACCATCAGAATACAGCCAAATTACACCCTTGGATCAGGAAAAATATCTATTACATATCACGAGACTTATAGGCCTGATCTTGGTGTGATGACCGTTAAACTGAAACTGGTCTGCCACGTGCGATCTGCGAACCCTACAGGTCTGAAAACTGGATGTGTGCTAGATCCAGTATGCATGAGCTTAAGTCCGACCGCATTTGGCCAGGGGACCATCAGAAATGCTCCTTTGGACCGAAACGGCCCCGATTTTGTTAGGCACCAAGTAAACATTGTTCCCAAGCCTATTTTGGGCATGTTTTAGGCTATAAAAGGGGTTGAAACCCTCACTCCTCTCTCCCATCTGAATTTGAGAGAAACCCTAACTTGGGAGAGAGAAAAAGGTGAGAGATTGTGAGAGAGTGGGAGAGTTCTTCCTGCCACTTGTGCTACGTGTTGCACGTGCTCAAGCAACACACCTCTACCGCTTTTCTGACGATTTCACCGCGATTCTAGGTAAGTAAATACCCTAAATAGTTGCTGATTTGAGTTTCCCTTGTTTCCATAGCGATGAGCTTATGGATCTCGTGTATTAGGTTCCTTATTCGCCGTAGACGAAGCGTATACGCTCCGTTTCAATTCACGTGTTTACAAGACATAAGGTGAGGATTTTAGACGCTTTGATTGACGGTTCCCAACGCTTTCAATGTCGTTTAATAGTAGATTCTTGACGGCATCGCCGTTTGACATGTACAAAATGCTCTCCGTTTCCCGTTTCGTAAATTAACGAAGAATATGAGATTTAGGGCATTTTAGTCATTTGTAGGAAGTACTGTTTACATTCATATTTTGCTGATGTGATTGACATGGTTTGTTGTCACATTAGGAAGTTAGGAATGCGTGCATAATTAGTTTGGCGAAGAGATTCGCCTAGTTGCGCACTTTGGGTCGACATACTATATGTAGACTTAAGTGTGTAGTGTATGTGTTTGTATAAATGCTTGTATTAGTATGTATTGAATTAAATGATGTTATGTGATAGTTTGTGATTGATTTCTCAATTAATATGCTGACCTAAATGATTTTCTACATGTTGACTAAATGCATGATTTCATTACATGCATGGAATATATGTGCTTGAAGATTTGCTTAAGTTGAATGTTATAACATGTGTTAACATGCTCACATGATTGTATTTCAATTCCAATACTTTTACATATATTGCTGATGTGATTCCATAAGTGCTTGGGACTAGACTTAGTCCAGGCAGTCGGTAACCGAGCGAATTCGTGGCTGACTGGTCATAGCCATGAACGATACGTCGATGAACGCGATTCGTGTTTAGAGTTGGCGGCAGTGGTTAGGCCACGCGAAGTATTTTACGCACTTCATGTCGTTCGACTTGAGATGCGATCGCGCTAGTCGAGCTCGTCAAGCAACCCGACTGGCCGATGTATGTTCACCTTGTATGAGTCATAACTGCTTGAACCTAGGGTACTGAACTTACCATTGTAAACCCTGTTAATCATGGTACCTTGATCCACGAAGACTCATGAGCCGGGCATGGTGGTATGGGACACCGTGGTCGAGCTGTCGGCCTACGCTGGGGCCACAAACCTCCCCGTAGTGACCAGTGAGCACCTAGACTCGTGAGTAGATTATGGTGGTATGGGACACTATATTCTAGCTGTCAGCCTACACTGATCAGGCGACGAGTCCTTTGTAGTGACCGCGAGCGTATTCTGAGTCCACGGGAGGCGACGACCCTTCCGTTGCAGTAGAGTACAGTAGGCCTGTATTGATAAGGTGATGGGGGAGCGGTGCAACGAGTGCGAGCAACAGCCCTGACAGCCCTTGCAGTGACTTACGAAATATACATCGCATGGGATTACTAGGAGTGACGACCCTAGACAGGATCTGTGTTGGGATTGATATAAGGGAAGTACCTTAGTTTCCAAATCCTGCTGATTGAATGGACTAATAACAACTTGAAAATCATGTCACCATAGCATTGCATATACCTGGAAGATGTGGAGCACTCTAAGGAGTGTGGCATGCCGCGGTCTTAAGATGTTGCCGTATGAGGGAGATCGTCGGTGAGGGCATACATCACGTCATATCATCTTGCATTAACAACAGTATTAGGATTGTCTGATTTACTGCTTTACTATTATCGCATGATTGAATTGTGAACATGCTAATCTTTGCTCTATGATTCCACTGAGTTGATCACTCACTCCCACGTTACGGGATGGTGTTTGCAACACCCACCAGACCCTGTTGTAGATGCAGGTGAGGCTGAGATCCAGGAGGTGGGGCCAGACTTTGACGAGGACCAGGACGAGTTCTCGTACATGCAGTATCACGATGGCTTCGCGTAGGCGACCTGGATCGATGGGACTTCAGTGGGACTATTTTGGACATTTACTTTTGTTCATGTATATGTATATGAGACTCAGAGATGTATTCATACTTTAGAGGCAGATGAGATTTACTTTGTTTTTCTATACAGTGATATATATATTGTTTAGTCTTCCGCTTGCTTTTATCATTGGATCTGAAGTATGAATTGCAGTTTTGGTATACTTTTACTCATGTGAATGCTTTAAATCAGACAATATTGAATCATAATCATTTTTGTTGCATAAGTGACGGTCTGGAACTCGAGAGTTGAGTTTATACACGACCCCCGATTTTCAGGGTGTTACAAAGCACTTGTTATCTAAATCAATAGTCATATGAGAGAGACAGAATTGAAATATAAGAAATTTCAGCATTTTATCAGCATGTTATAACATACATCATAAGCAGTTAACCATACATGAGTACTTCACATATAAGGAAATCAATTGAAATACAACAAGCATGGAGGAAATCATATACATCATCAAATTATTTGAGAATCCAGTCTCAACGCTAATCTACAACACCATTTACTCAATACTTACTAATACATACATTTATACAAATACTTAGACTACTCAACTCCAACGTACTTGACGTATGTTGATTTCAATATATAATATGACAAAACCTTATATCAAGGAGATGTCTAATACACAACAATCATTTTCTTACATTCAATACATATGGCAGGCATAAATCATATTGATTTAGGCATTTTAACAAACACTTAGTTTACACACATTTGTCTACATAGCATATGTCGGCCAATATATGCATTAGGGCGAATCTCTTCGCCAAACAGATCATACACGTATAACTAGTATAGGTACATGGTAAATACTCATGGCAATCATATCAACAAAATACGTACGTATACAGTATTTCCTACAAATACCTAAAACACCCTAAATCTCATATTCTTCGTACGTATTTGAAATGAAAAACAGACAACATGTTCTACATGTCAAACAACATTCTTGTCAACAATCTACCATTAAACGACATTGAAAGTTTTGAAAACAGGTAATCTAAGTGTCTAAAATCCTAAGTGTCTAAAATCCACACCTTACGCCGTAGAAGCGTAATGAATTGAATAGGTACTCTACGTCGTCGTCAATGACTGATTGGCAACCTACAACACAAGGTGAGTCAGATACTTAGCTACTTGTATCCATAGGAGCCTTAAAACAGGTTAGGGTTAGGATTTTCTTACCTAGAATCAAAATTAGAATCGCCGGAATAACGATGCAGGTGGATGACTTTGGCACGTAGAGCAGCAGGGAAGAATAGTAGGGAGGTTTTCCCTCTTCCCTCACACTTTCTCTCTCTTTTCTCTCTCTTGATTTGGGTAGGGTTTGAAATTCGTATGGGATTTGTGAGAGAGGGTTTAAGGCCCTTTTATAAGCCCAAACATAACGAAAATAGACTTGAAGTTAAGGTATACTTAAGTTATAACCAAATCGGGTCTGTTCTGATCTAACGGGGCACTTCTGGAGGTCCTGTTATCAAATGCGGTCGGACTTAAGCTCACTAACATCGGATCTTTAGTCAATTAGGTTTTCAGTCCAATCGATTTTCCAGATCGTCCGTGGTGGACCAGTTTCAGTTCAGCGGTCACCGAAATTCGATCAGGGCCACAAGTGCTATGACATGAAAGGGCCAATTTTTCCTGATCTGAGGGTAAAATTTGGTTGAATTTCGACGGTCAGAGCGCTTAAAAATAATGCGCAAGTGAACGTGCCAGATTTAGAATTATTTTTCTAAATCTTTACCTTTTCTCACTCTCTTCACTCCGAACTCAGTAAAATAGCGTCGGGACATCATTTGGGCTTGATTTTTGAAACAATTGTCAAGTCCAACTAGGCGGTCATAATGGTATAAGATTATAGATATCGAACTTTCGACGTGCGGTCTAGATCCAATACAAAGTTTTAAAGTGCTCCCGAGAGCAACCGGGTTTAGAGATTGATCCTGGATTTTAAGGTAAGGTAGCGTCAATGATTCTATAGGTTCTGGGTCTTAAAGATCGTATTTAAAGTGGTTCAATTCAATTCTACTGAGTCTTCAGTTTGGTACTTAACCAAATTCTACCCTAATTATGGCAGAATACGGTCATAGGGCCATTCTATGCCCCATTTTGGAAACTGCTAGGTATAATATTATTTTAATTATTTTGCTAGTGGTTCATAATCAATTTTAACCTATCTCTACAAAATTTTATAATATTTTGAGTTGTAGAAAAATTCTAAAAATTCCAGAAGCAGCAGCTATCCAACGAGTGATTTTTGGACAGTTGCTCACAACGACCTACTTTAAACTAATTTAAATATTTTATTATATTTTTAACATATTTTTATATAAACCTAGACTCATTTATCTTCAATATTATTTTTGAATCACCTAAATCAAAGTTATAACGAAGGAGATATGATTTTTCAAAGTTTAAAAAAATACACAGAAAAAGTGCAGAAACCGGGCTGCCTGTCCGCTGTACGGACGAGGCCTCGCCTGTCACTGAGCTATTTGGCTTGGGTTCACCCCAGAGGTGAGATCCTCAGCCCCCAGGGATGCCGAAAACATGTGGGGCCCACCTTGGATCCCCCCGAATTGAGTCGTTTGGGCCCAAGAGTCCGTCGAGGCGTTTATCGAGTCTCATTTGCAAACTGGAATGAGTTACATGACGTACAATATATGTTTTTGGGGTAGAAGAAGCTAATCCATCCAAATAACCTATCTAAATCATGATATTACAATGATTCCATAGTCAAAATCCTATTTTATGCATCTACGTACCATTTACGGTAAGTTTTAGTTTAAGTATAGTTCTTCACCTTTTAAACTTTAGGATTGTGTCTAATATGAAGGAACTTGGAGAAATTTAAAGAATGAGGTGGTGAAAGGTGAGATTTTGAAGGAAATGGGTTGAAAAGTGATTTCTAGACATTAGGATTGATCTCTAAGAGTGATATGGTCGACCCATTGCCTAAGGACGTCTAATTTTAGGTTGGTAAAAATCTGGGGTGTTACATTAGTGGTATGCCAATGCCTACCTGGCTTGCCAATAAAGGAGCTATTTACGAGCTGGTTAAACTCAACCTAGCTTACAACCCCCTACCCTTAGGTGGATAAGGTCATACCCATTTTCAACCGAATATTACATAGTGTGAGATGTGGCCTACTGGTATTTGACACTTGGACACTCATATTATCCACTCGGTCTCGATGTTGAACCATCCACTGGGTTTAAGGACTTTCACCCAATGACATCCATAATGCACTAATGCTAGAACAGATATTTCTGATATCTAATCCGACCATTCACGATATGCCTGTAGAGGCCACAACCCTGATGTCGCTATGGTGTAAAGTGATTGTGACATAAAAGATGCAAAATACATGAGTCATACCATCCAAGTCATGCACCAACATGCATGAGGTAGATTTTACACGTGCTCTTTGCAATGATAATGATTTAGCATATTTTTCACTGTTGACAATTTGTTAACAATGAGTAAGGATGGCTTTAGCCTCCATTTTTTTTTTCTTTTTCTTTCGGGGGTGTTTTAAAACCTTTGATTATGTATTGTTTGAATCTTAGTGGCTTTCAAGTCATATCATAGAAGTTTAGGGAACCAAATCATGTAGGTTAATTTGAGGAAAGTTACTAATTCTTTTACCATTTTTGTAAGGGCTACAGTTGGCTACAACTACACTGGTAGAATCTACTTGGTTCTTGAGTGCATGGGCGATACTTTGGAAGGTCTTTTAAGTCATAGAGATGCACCATTTCCAGCTTCATATGTCAAGGTATCACGTGGCCTAAATGAAGTTCATTTCCTTCATTAAACTGACCCTTGGAAATTAGGTGTTTACCAATTTTCCTTGTCAGTGCTATATGAAACAGCTACTGGATGGGCTCTGCTATTGTCATTCTAATAGAGTGCTTCATCGTGACATCAAAGGTTTGTCATCAAATACTTAATTGGATCTTTTTCTTGGTCAGGATTTTATTTTTTGAAGCTTCCATGATATCCATTCTACACATATTTGTGCAGGACAAAACATTCTCATCAATAACGAGGGAAGTTTAAAGCTTGCAGATTTTAGCCTTTCACACTGGCGCCCCAGCGATGACAGCAATGAACCAAACAAGGACAACACTAAACTTACATTATAGGTTACTTCTTTGTGGTATAGGTATTGCTATACCTTGATCGCCATTATAGTTAATCTTCTTTTCTTTCATACCAAGAACATAAACCATATATTCCTCTTCTCATTTGGTTCATGATCATAATGGTGTGAGTAGGCCTTCAGAATTGCTTCTTTAAACCAAGGAGGATTGTGATTACGACACTTGTATTGACATGTGGTCTGTTGGTTGTGTTTTTACAAAGCTGCTTGGACAACAAATCATGGAAGGGGAAAACAAGGCAGGCTTCTATATCCCAAATCCTTAAATGGAGGATTTATGTATGGTGGAATATGAAATTGGCTTTCTTAATTCTGTGATTGTAATCAATTTTGGGAAGGAATCTATGTTAAAAACAAGCTGAATTGGATCTACACTGGATTCTGTGATTGTAATCAATTAAGGAAAGGAATCTCACCTTCTGTGTTTCTCTATTAAATCAAGAGTAGATTCTTCCAATGTTTCATGACCATCAATAAAAGATTTGATGCCTCAAGCTTTTTCCATTCCTTCACCTTAATTTGAAAATATGCCATAGTTGTAATCATTTAAACTTGATGTTCAGGGACATTCATGTTTTTCCATTGTATGACCACTAGGCCACATAACATACAATCGTATTTCTTACACGGATATTTTTTCATCATGCAAAATATTCTTTTTTCTTTGATTGTTCCCTTGTGTCAACTCTAGTATTTTGCATAAACTTCAGTTTTAATTTTCTTTTATGAACTTTGGTATGAGTTTGGATTTGAGCATGTAGTTCAATGGTAGAAAATCTGCATTCCAACATTTGTATCCATGGTTGTCCAGTTCACATATGAAAAATAATATATATATATATATATATATATATATATATATATATATATATATATATATATATATATATATATATATATATATATATATATATATATATATATATATATTTACTTCAGTGTGGGTTTTGGTTGTCTTGATTTGAAAAGTAAGCCTCCTACTTTGTGATCCCAGTAGAGAAGGCTGATGCCAGTGCTCCGTTTTTTGCTAGTTGCAGGCAGATCAATTGCATAAAATTTATGTGTTGTGTGGATCTGCTGATGAAGACAACTGGCCTGGGGTTTCCGACTTGCCCAAGTATACTGAACTCAAGCCACAAAGTCCAATGGAGAGATGTATTAGGGAGGTTTTCAAAGAGTAAGTGGTTCTAGATTTAATTGTCTATTTTCAAATGACAAGTTCTAATTCAATATCTCAAGTAGTTGGCATCAAAGTTGATGGAAATGAAGAAGGGGCTTAATTTATACTCCCTTTTCTCAACAGTCTTGACACCCTACTTTGGAGTTACCGGACAAAATGCTAACTCTAGATCCATCTAAGGTATCGCTTTTGATTTTTTTATATTTGTCAAATTGATCTAAATGTATAGATATCTCTTGTAGTGGTGACTAGTGGGAATTTACTTTGTGTGCTCAATGCTTATCATGACTATGAGCTAGCTTCTTGTTCGAAAGACAGTTCCTTGACTTTATATTGTTTATTCACGTTAGATATGTGTTCCTTGGAAATCCAATGGTTCATATGTTGATGGATCTTGTTCTAAAGATAGTTATAGGGGATCCTTCTGGAATCTCTCTTGTGGGCCCTTGAGTAAAGAATGAAGTCAACTCCACAGCCACCATGGCTAAGGAAACAATTGTTTATCAAATTTTCTTGAGTACCTTGAATTCCTTAACCACATCATTGGGTTTGGGTGACCTGTGATTAGTTTTGTGGTCGTCCTGTGTTGTGGAATCTAGGACGAGTTGGGATGGACTACCCCTCACTATTGGGCATTTTGTTGCCATCGCCCTTCACCCCACGTGAGTATGCTGTTGGAAAATTTTAGAAGGACATGGAAGCATAAACTTTGATAAATTCCAAGTTCCCATTACTATGAATAGGATCCTATTCGTATACAATCAAGTTCCAAAAACTCACAAACTAACACTCAAGATTTTACCTCAAATTTCTATCATATGATCGTTGTTAAATTCCGATGCCATTCTTTAAACACAGGTCTCTCCACGATCTATCCAAGAAAACCAAAGAGTAGAAAAGCTTGCACACAGCCTAAGGTAGGGCTAATTTGTGCACACCTTGATCCATAGATGGACCCACGTGCGCATGCATAGTCAAGAAGGGAGCAGAGTGGATTCTCTCTCTCTCTCTCACTCTATCCTCCTTTCCTCTTTCTGTCTCTCTCTCACTCTATCCTCCTTTCCTCTCTCTCTCTCTCTCTCTCTCTCTCTCTCTCTCTCTTTTAGATGTCTCAAGGGGCGGGGATGTCTAGGCATCTCTCTTGCTCCATTTTCCTTGGGATAGAATCTATTTATAAGGAGTAAAGGGTTTAGAGGAAAACACCAATACGGTTCTCCTCACCCCTATAGATTTTGGTATGTGCTACCACATTGATAGCCTAAAAGCGTACCTTATCCATGCATCAAAATTGATCAAATCCTCCCACTTTCTGTCACTTCCATCTTTAACCTAATCCCATGTTAGTATAAGAGATGGATCAACATACCTCAACCATTGGATGTCTCATCAAGTGCGATGAAAATAATTGAACAATTAAAATCAAAGGATCAATGGTTAAAATCTATCAATAACATATCTAAAACATTTAAAATGCACTAACTAACTTAAAAACCACTTGATGAATAGTGTAAGCGTCAAGATCAGTCCATGATATGTATCCTAGGTATCCAATTGGATCCCTTATTGGAGCATGTGGGCTTCTACCACATCCTAACGCATGCACCCAACCACACCCATATGCCAGCCACTAAAATGACCTTGTAAGGTGAGTCATAGCCTAAAACACTAGGACCATGAAGTTCATACATGACCTAAGGTCTAAGGGTTAGTCAAAGGTAGTACATGATCAAGTTAATTCGGTCTAGGTATGATGGTCTCCCAAACTAGCAACTTGATGAGATCCTCTATTGCAAGTGCTTAGCTAGGTGTAAACACAAGAACCTACATTTCTTAAACATTCACACTTATATGTAGGATAGGGCGTGAGTACCAATAGCTTGATGGTGAAGACCTTCCATCCCAAATCATTGATGGTTCCTTCTCATAGAATGACCAATTAAACATTTCATGAATTGCCCACTCCTACTATTATGGTGATGGAATTTAGGGTATTGAGATTAAGGCAAAAAAAAAAAAGGATTCTATTATAGCTAAGGTGATACATAAAAGATTAGCTTTCCAAGGCACATTATACTAACATGTGCATGTTCACTAGTTTATAAATACTTGTGTTGGGCTTGAATGGACATTCACATTAGAGGATCACATGACCAAGAGGCCCATCATGCTCTAATTGGATTAACTTGATCATATGTTAGCTCTGACTAATCCTTAGACCAAGGTCATTCAAGGACTTCATAACCTAGTGTTATGGGCCTTTACACGCCTTTTGAGGTTACATCGGTGGCTAACACAAGGGTGTTATTGGGATCACACATTAGGATACAATAGAAGCCTTATGTCCACCACCAGTAAGGGATCCACTAGTCTTTCCTAAGACTTAATTGTGGATAGATCTTATCGATTAGACCATCCATAATAGTAGGAGTGAGAAATTCATGAAATGTTTAATTGGTCATCCTATGAGTAGGAACCATCAAATGTTTAAAGCTGGCTAACGCTCTCAAATATTTTTAAAAGGTTTCTTGAATGTTTTCAAGTGTTAAATCTTTTGATTTCACCATTAAAGTATTTTCGTTAAACTTGATGGACATCCAACAAATAACATCTTTTAATGGTCCACCATTTGTGCTTGAATGGAATATTTGGCCAAGCATAGACACCACAGTTAGTGGAAGGATTTGGGTCAATTTGGGCACATAGATAGGAGGAGCACAAATTTTTTATGATGTAGGAATCCATACTGAAGTCTAGTTGTACTCCTATAAACCCTAAACTCTTATATAAATATAATGTATCCCAGAGGGGATAACTATTAGATGCCCCCCTCCCCTCCTTTCGGCATCACCACTAGGAGAGAGAGAGAGAGAGAGAGAGAGAGAGAGAGAGAGAGAGAGAGAGAGAGAGAGAGAGAGAGAGAGAGAGAGAAGAAGAAGAAGAAGAAGAAGAAGAAGAAGAAGAAGAAGAAGAAAATAGAGAGAGATCTCCACCCTTCCTCCTATCCTCCATCATGTGTGGTCACCCTTTGGACAGCTTCCATCTTCTCTTCTAACCCAATAGTGCGGGCATGAGAAGGCTTTCTTCACTAGAGATAGATCAAGGAGAGACCTATGCTGATGGATAGACACCGGGCTTCTACATATTTAAGGAGAACAGAATCATAGGCATGATCTCAGCCATTAATTTCCATCTTTTGAAAAGTTAATATCATAAATGGGAATGTGGCTTCAACAAAGGACACTTCACGGGGTGGGAATGTGGTTTCAACAAAGGTGGTATCTCAAGAAGAAAAAATGTATTTCTTCTCAAGTTCATAATTTTTGTAATCACGTTGATTAAATGGATACCCAACAAAAATGCATATACAAGCACAAGGGGAAAATTTGTGACTGCGGGCACTAAGTGTATGTGCATAGCATAAACATCCAAAAAAGACGGTCATGGTTGGCATTTTAAGAGCATTTCATATGGAGTTTTATCATCTAAATTAGGAATGAGAATTTGATTAATTATGTAAGTAGCAGTCAAAATACATTCTCTCCAAAAAGATAAGGGTAGGTTTGCTTGGAAACATTATGCTCAGGCCACTTAAGAACATATCTAAGTTTACGTTCAACAACCCCATTTTGTTGAGGGATTTCCACACAAGTACACTGATGGATGATGCCATTTTCTTGGCAAGAATTTGCATTTTATGAGAGAGAAACTCAGTTCCGATGTAAGTATGAAAACATGAGTAATGGGGGTGACATCATCGTCTGGAAGTTTGATGAACTTAGTGTTATAAGTACATGTTTAGCCCATAAGAGAGGACAAGTTGGGTATCATATGGTCAGATGCTCCATTATCTATGATCCATGTGATCAGAAAAAGAGGAACAATTGAGTTATGAGAGGAAGGACTACCAATAAGATTTGCAGCAGCCACATTTCCATTAGGGAGGTGAATGACGGGTACCTAATTGTCTTGTGTAGTACCATGGGGAGGTAATGTTGTGTAAAACCTGTATCCTAATTCGTACTGTTCCTTAGACTTTCGCGGTCATTCCGATCGATTTCCGGCGACTCGCGATCTGTAACCGGCGTTGCACGAAATCCTGAAACGGATTCTGTCTGTCTGAGTCAGTTCGACATGAGACTTGTACCAGTGTGACCGCGCTGTCGCCGCGGTTCCGATGCCGCGTCTCACGCGCCGAGGCGATACCCAGGCCAAGAGATGTGGGCCCGCGTTCAGTTCGAGAAAACACCGCGCGTTACGGATTACGAGAAAATCTCTACGAGATGTCCCATCAATCAATCAATCACTCATGTCAAGTACAAGTCAAGTCACTCCATACCCAAGTACAACTAACCCGTGTCATGCCCATACCTTTCTCTTACACAAGCAACCCAAAGTCCACTCTCACATCACTTCATCCATCACCAAACCCATCACACATCACTCCATCACCCTTTTTCACCCATCACTCCCCTCTCTCTCTCATTCATTCTCAAAAAAAATCTCTCCAAGCAAAAATTTCACACGTCCAAGCATTCCCAAGCTTTTCTAAAGGCCAAGTGTGGCCCACCCTCTCATCTCTCATCCACACCATCAAAGGTTCATCATCCACCGTCCAAGGTGAAGGCAAGGAGCATTGGAGGGAAAGGGAGCAAGGAGGAGGCTTAGAGGTGGGTGATCCACCGTTAAATTCTTTTTAGGGACCACTTATTGGTGGGACCCATTTTTTTTATGTATGATTTGTATTATGTGGGGCCCATAGTGGCGGGGCCCCACCATCACCGTCTATTGTTCTCTCTCTCTCTCTCTCTCTCTCTCTCTCTCCTTATCCTTTTCCTAAAATGAAGTGGGCCCCACCAATTCATGATAAATCTACTCCATTCATCAAATGGTGTGGCCCACTACACTTTAGGTGATATGATACGTATATATATATATACATATATATTATATTATATTAATATTACACACACACACACATATATATATATATATATATATATATATATATATATATATATATATATATATATATATATATATATATATATATATATATATATATATATATATATATATATATATATGTATATGGTGGGCCATGTATATGTGGGACCCACCATGATGATGTATTTATCCATGCCGTCCAGCGTCCCTGGACGCTGGATGGGCGTGTTGGCCATCATGGAATATGTGTACAGGCGGCATGGGCGTGTACTGACAAGAAAGAAAAAAGAAAAGAAAAGAAAAAGGGGTTGCTTTGGGGTGGACCTTGCATGCAGGCCCCACTTTGATGTATGTATGCAATCCACGCCGTCCATTCCATTTTTCATATCATTTTAGGCGTTGAGCCGAAAAATGAGACCGATCCAATCATCTGGCGGGCCGTGGTATTAAGAATGGTAGTATTTTCCGTTGAAAACTTGGAAGAACGATTTCTGGGGTCCACCAGAAGCTTGGACCCACCTGAAACTTGGTTTGGACCCTTAATTTTGTGAGACACATGTAATGGACGGGGTAGATCTGTTTAATGTGGGTCCCACCTAGGAAAACAAAAATAAAGAAAATCCATGCATGCATTTGCCTACTTGACGTCCAGAGAAAGAAAGGAAAAGAAGGGAAATGGTGGGCCACTCTTGCAAGCCCCAACTTAATGCATGTATTTAATCCAAGCCTTCCACCATCTTCCTCAGATTAATTTAAGCGTTGAGCCAAAATTTGGGACCAATCCGGAACTCAGGTGGGCCATACCATCTAAAATCATGTGAAGACATGCCTGAAACATACAAAAGCATTTGGTGGGGCCTATCTAAAATTTGGACGTGGTTGAAACTTGGTTTGGACGCCTAATTTTGTGGAACACATGCAATGAATGGGGTAGATCTGGTTAATGTGGGTCCCACCTAGGATAAAAAAATAATTTTCTTTTTTGGCATGAATTTGTGCCATGACGTCCAGAGACGTTCACGTTAAAAAGGGTGGCCGCATTGGCCCACTTGTAGACTCCACCATGATGTATGTTTTACATCTATACCGTTCATTTAATAGGTCCCCTTGAATGGTGCGTTGACTCCAAAAAAAAATCATCCACAAACTGAACTCAGGTGGGCCATACCATCCAAATCATGTGAAGACATGCCTAAATCATATAAAAACACTTGGTGGGGCCTACTTGAAATTTTAATGTGGTTGAAATTTGGTGTGAACCCTCAAACAGGTGGGACACACGTAATGGACGGGTTGGATTGCAAATAAACACTTTGGTGGGACCTGCATGGGACCCATTGTGGTATGTGTGGCTTACCACACCGTCAAAACAGTGGGTGGTGACACCCACTGTGATGCAAGTGTTTCACTCACGCCGTCCGTCCACGGCAGTGGACGGTGGCCCCCACTCAGATGTATGTATTGTGTCCACGCCGTCCATCACGTGGGCCCCTGGCCACGTGACGTTATGAACAGGTTTGGATGGCAATAAACATTACAGTGGGCCCTAGGCCATGTGATTCTATGAACAGTTTGGATGCAAATAAATAGTACAGTGGACCCAGGTTGGGTAGAAAATATACATTACGGTGGGCCCTGGGTCTATATGACCTTATCAACAGGTTTGAATGGAAAATAACAGGTGGGATGTGAAATAAACATTTTGATGGGCCCCTTGCCACACGGCCTTAACAACAGGTTGGGTGGCAAATACGCATTTCAGTGGGCCCAGGATTGGATGGAAAATAAATGTCATAGTGGGCCCACATGGGAGTCTACCATGATGCATGAGTTTCATCCAAACCGTCTAACCATTTTGAGATCATTTTAAAGCCAATGTTGAGGCCCACTTTGTTATATATGGGCCCATGTGTGTAGGCCCATTTGATGTATTTGTGGCCTAATGTTGAGGCCCACTTTGGTATATATAAGGCCTATGTGATTAGGCCCATTTGATGCACATAAAGCTTATGTGATTTGGGCTCATTTTAATGCATTTTAAGGCCCATGGGTGATGGCCCATTGCAAAGTACCTAAGGTCCATTGGTGAGACCCATTGAGGTGGCCCACTTGATGAATATAAGGCCCATGAGATACGGCCCATTTGATGTATTTGAGGCCCAATGGGATGTACCTAAGGTACATTGCAATGTGTGATTCCGCCATAATTTATTTAATGATATTTAAGGCGAACCGAGCCTTGGGAGCAATGATGGTTTGACGTCCACATTGTAAGGTTAATGTTGGTTAAATGTCCGCATTGTCACTCTCCCTAGGGCCTACTGATAGGCGTAACTCTTTGTGTATGAGGCCCATGTGCAGGGCCAACCTGTGACGTATATTAGGCTCAGGTGTAGGGCCCACCCATTAAGTTTTTGGGCCTGTGGATTGTGATGTATCTTCGGCCCAGATGGCAAGACCTGATGTTATGTATGAGAGACCTAAGGGATGTGGCCCATTATGATGTGTTCGGGGCCTATGGATATGGTCCATTATACTGTACATGCGGCCTATATATGGGGACCATTATAATGTTACATATGGCCTTATGTGAGGACTAATGTGGTACATGTCAGGCTTAGGTGATAAGGTCCACTTTGATATACTTGTGGCCCATTAGTACGCCCCATTGATGCGACTCACTTAATGTGTATGAGGCCCATTAGTGCGGCTCGTTGATGCAGCCCACCTGTTGTGTACATGTAACCCTTGAGTAAGGCTCATTGTGTTGTATATTAGGCCCTTGTGTGAGGCCGTGGGCCCATTATATGTTTGGATCTGTGAGGGTCACTTCTTGGGGCAATGTTGGTTAGATGTCCACATTGTCGAGGTCGATTGTTGATGCCGGATATTGATACTAATTATGAGTATGTGACTGCATAGCATCATGATCCATGCCCATACGCATCATCTGCATGTATGTTATGGGATATGATTGACCATTGCATATGTCATAGTGCTGGTTGTTACGAGACTCCCTGATAGGCAGAGATTGTCTCACATGAGCGCACGATTTACGTAGGATTGATGCATGATTGGATTGTATGACTCATGCATTTTGCATTGTGTGCTGTGATTACTGTATGCCCTAGCGACATCAGGGTCGTAGCCTCCACAGGCATATCGTGGATGGCCAGATGGGACACCGAAAATCTATTCTACATGGGGTGCTATAGATATCCCTGGGTGAAAGTCCCTAAACCCTCTTGATTCCAGAGGATGCTCCAACGTCTAGACCGAGTGGGTAGATAGGCGCCGAGTGTCTATTACCAGATGACTGCGCTCTCCACTGTGTCGCGGTCGGTTGGAAGGGGGTGTAGCCTTACCTGCCTGAGAGGAGAGGGCAATGCTAGGCTGAGTCTGACCAACTCGAGGAATGGGTCCGCTATTGACGAGCCGGGCCCGATATTGGCAGGCGGATAGTGAGGTCTCTTCCACTCACCTTGTTGCGCGCGATGGGGCGACAATCTGGTATGGAGTGTAATAGACCCCGGTGATTTTTCAGAGAGAAACCGTACTAATATGTGGACTTATTGAGTAGGAATTCCATGTTCATTCATTCATTCGTTCATTCACTATCCACTCGGACTGGTGGTGCGCAATTAATTGTTGTGTACCTTCGTTATGACAAGAATTTCGGTTGGGCGCGCGACTAACCTGAGATCAGGAGTCTACCATATTGAGTCTGACTATCCAAATTTAGGTATGGGACTGGTTTGGATAGAAGTCCTTGTGGTGGACCCCGTAGCCTGCGATACTACGTACTATCATCCCGACTTCATACTCCAGCATGGTCATTTCATTCGCATCGCATATTGCATTACATCCGCAGGCATATGGCATTTTGAGTTGCTATATTTCTGTACTTATATGGCCTAGACAGACTTAGCAGGCTTTGTATATTGCATTACATCCTCGGCATCTGATATTTGACTCTTTATGACTCCTTAGTGCATATCTGTTTTATATTACGTTTCTGATAATTGACTGACTTATGAACTTTTCCATACTTTTGCTTACTCTGTCATTGTATGATTTATGATCTTGTCAGTATTTCAGGTTATTCCGATAATGTACGATTTATGAATTACCAGTAATTTCGGTATTGTATGATGATGGTATTGTATTGAACATTTGATACTTATCTTGTGCACACACTTACACCACCCTCTAAGCTTTCTATAAGCTTATGCACGATAGATGCGTGCAGGTGATGTTAGGTTGCAGCAGTGTTGAGCTTGGAGCGTGCAGTGGTCTTCTGGAGCTTGATTTTTCTTTATTTATGTATTCCCTTTCAGCATTATACTCAAATGATTATATTAGTGGATATGTGATGATGATGTTTCCTTTATAATTTGGGTAAACTTGTGGTTATGCTTATTACAAGACAAGTGTACGTTCGAAAAATCCTCCTTGTAGGATCCCATGATCGGAATCTGGCGTATGTTGCGCTGAGAGCCGAGAATGGGGTACTACGGAGGCTGTCGACACCGGATTCGGCGATCGAGATTCTTGTGAATCTGATTTCTGGGTTTGGGGCGTGACATGTTGGCATGCAGGCGGTATGGGCAATGGAATAAAGCATAGCTTTAGATGTTGAGTCATGAGATAAATTGTGGGAGTTGCTTCGTGATCAACCCCGGTTAGGTGGATATCCCACCAGAGCATAGCAATTCGAACTGATGTGGCCAAATTGATTGCAATGCTCACATTAAGGATGATTGCATCCCCGCCCTGTTCCATGATTGGATGGGGTAGTTCTAAGTGCATGTTGAGGCTAAGTATTGACTGACATGGCAATGGTATCACCATAATTGTGAGAGGGAAAGTGAAGAAGTCTTTGTTTCTCCTCATTTATAATTGGATAAACCCTGCTAACATGTGGGAGAGGATTTGTAGCTAGAATTTGAGTATGAATGTGAGAATAAGTGTTATTCAGCCCCATCAGAAATTGATAAACATGTTAAGTCCCTTAAAAGTTTTTGAGTTCCTTGAGAGCTCTGCAAGTGCACTTAGGATTGGTGATATGAGTACCCAACTCATCTTGATATGATTTGAGAGTGTTGTAATAAGTTACCAATGGTTATTGATCCTGCTGGAAGGTGCAAATACCCTGTTTTAAGTTAAAAATACGAGGATGGTTGCTTTGGGAAAATTTTTCCCTGAGCTCCAACCATATCTCGCAAGGGGTTCCTCCATAAATAATGCTATTGGTAAAAGACTTGTCTATAGCATCGAGTATCCAGGATGAAACCATGTCATTGCATCTTTCCGAGGTAATAGTTCCAATGAAGTGGAAGGCTTACTTAGTGTGCCATCAACAAATCCCAGTTTCTTGTTGGCCTTTAAATCCATTTCCATGGTTCTTTTCCATATAGAATAATTTTCTCCGATGAGTAGAGAAGAGATGAGGATGACCTCTAGGTGATCAAAGTGCAAGAAGTAAGAAGATGACACATTGTTGATTTGTCTTGTCATGCTAGATGACTTATTCATGATCGAATGAAATC
Source organism: Magnolia kwangsiensis (assembly GCA_037074715.1). NCBI lineage: Eukaryota > Viridiplantae > Streptophyta > Magnoliopsida > Magnoliales > Magnoliaceae > Magnolia > Magnolia kwangsiensis. The sequence goes on along the minus strand of CM073580.1, from coordinate 78,537,377 downwards.
CAATAAAGGCTAGGTCACAAAAATAATAACGAGAAGTAGCACTTGATTAGAGCAAATCTAAATGATTGAGCTAGCCCACAGGACTTCTTATAGTGAGGTTTCTCTAGCTGCAAGAAGGGAATCACGGCTTGACATGGAGCAAGCGATGTAGGGTCCACTCCATCCATACTAGGGTTGAGAGGACGATGTGGTCAGAGGTCAGACCGACAACACCATGAGACCCATGAGTAGGTCATCAAAACTTAAGATGAAACACCAGAGAGCAAGAATCACACTCCATTCAAACACCTTAGATTGATAAATAGGTCAGTCGTACTTGGACGAGCATGTAATAGTGGGCATTGTATGGTGTTGGGGCCACAAATAGGATGATGCAGGTGTTGGTGTGTGCAAAAGAAGGTGCTCTTGTGAAGTACTGAAGCTGAAAAAAGGGGTCGAACAATCTTTGCTTTCTCAAATAAGATGGCTTTTCTGAACCCTTTTTGGACCAGCAAGGACTAAGGTTGGAGAAATTGTGATTTTGCTGGATGGCTTGTGTGAAAAAAAATGATGATTTAGAGATGGGAAAAAGGGCAGCTGTAGGTACTGGTTGCACTGATTATCATAGTGCAGATGGTGTGGATTGAATAAACTAGCAGAGAAGAATGAATGGCCTGGATCCAACTCTCTTAGTATCATAGGCACTTTGATGTGCCCTACATGTCCAAAGTGCACATACCACATCCATCAAAATGGATGGTATCATCAAAAGCTGGCCATGTGTGATATCTATTCTCTAGCTCGAGGGAGAGTGTTAGGTATATAGTGCACTTATGTCTCATATTTCGGTGCTCCCTCACACTACACCCTGTCATTTTCATATTAGGGTGGCTTAATAAAACGTTTAGAGAGAGCATTCCTCTTAACTCATTTTTTTTCCCAAATGTATTTTCTTTCTTCTCTATAGATACACATCAATGTTGAATATTTGTTGTAAGAAGTGAGGTCGGGATTAAATTCTAGCATTGGCACGACAAAGCTGCAATGGGGAAGCTATATGCACACTATCTAGCTCACATCATCATTAATAGTTGGTACCAAAATGAAAGCACTTAATTCAGCAGAATCAGCTGCAATAAGGGCTTCGTCTCATTAAGTTAATAAAAAATGGCTCGGTGGTATTTTAATGAATTGGTCCACTTGGAAACATAATATAAGGACCTCAAAATAACCACTCTTCATAATGATTCCTTTTTTATTTTATTGAAATTTCATTCTTACAGAATACAGAACCACTTAAAATACTTAGGACGCAAGAGATTGCAATGGAAGAAATTTAGTATGCTTCTATGTTCAGTAAAACATACAAACTTATTTAATGATAGTGTTGTTTAAGTGTAAGTTAAAGATAAAAAAAATTCATTGATTGAGTTAAAGGTGGTCTTGGAGACCATACTTTTTTATTTTTCAGTAGACAGTAGTGATAGGTTTGGAAGTCATGGCAGGGTCAGAAATAAGAGTGGCACCTTGGCTGGAAGATCCGCACAATTGGATTCAAAATCATATAATGGTCTGTTGAAGCTTTTGTTGTTTTTATTGTCGTCTTGGTATGGTTATCTTTACTTTAGTGCTGGATTTTATTTCCAATTTTATTACTCATCATGATCCAACTGAAGTAGATTTGCAAATGCTCTAAACCCTTCCTTGATTACTCAAATACTGTGTTTGAAACTTGTGGGAGCTTGTACTTTATTGTTATCTTTTATGCGAAACTGCATTAATTGTTCAGCACATTTATGTTTCTCAAAAGCTTTTTGATGGTTGCGGTCCATCATTTGGCACCTGGGTTCATCCATGATTTTTCCATGATAATGAATGTTTTTTGCAGATGAACATTGGGATGCTCCCAAGACAGCATCACCATGTGTGAAAGGTCCGACTTGTTTATCGAGCCGGCAAACCACAGATTTACCAGTCCTTGTATCATCAAAATGGATTATTAGGAAAATAATAGAAAAAAACCACAATTCAATGAGCATATATAGACCACTTGTTGAATGGACCACCCGAATTTTTGACCTATGGACATTCATCAACGGCAAGTGTTTAATGAGTGTTTTCAATCTCAAGTGTGCCAGAATTACGATGGGGGTGCTCTTCTTCAGCATTCTGAGATGCATGGTTGGGAATGGAATTCCTCTTGTGAAGATTTCACAAGCTTGGTCTTTCTCAAATGTCTTCCTCAACATGGATTTTTCAACTTGACCTTTTTCAACAGATTTCAAATCTCCGAGTTTGTAAGATTTGATATTTCTTCCCTTTTGTTTAACCCCATCAAGTTTATGGATGATGGACCACCTATTATCTCGACCATTAGATTATGGACAAATTGGGTAGATTGTGGTCTGCTTCACTCTTGAATATTTATTTTTTGGGTTAGAATGTTTGGTTCTTTATCATTTTAACTCGTGAAAATTTCCATGTGATTCATCAGAGCTGCTTGTGTTTGAAACATTCCTTTTCTTTCTCCCCTCTATGCAGAGAATACTGGCTGATGATGCACTTAAAGAGGCTTATTTTTTTACTGACCCTCTTCCAAGTGATCCCAAGAGGTTCTGCTTACCCAATATTTCAAAGATAAATGATGTTATGCATAGCAGGCCGTATCATGGAATTTCTCCCTCAACATGGATTTTTCAACTTGACCTTTTTCAACAGATTTCAAATCTCTGAGTTTGTAAGATTTGATATTTCTTCCCTTTTGTTTAACCCCATCGAGTTTATGGATGATGGACCACCTATTATCTTGACCATTAGATTATGGACAAATTGGATAAATTGTGGTCTACTTCACTCTCGAATATTTATTTTTTGGGTTAGAATGTTTGGTTCTTTATCATTTTAACTAGTGAAATTTTCTATGTGATTCATCAAAGCTACTTGTTTTTTAAACATTCCTTTTCTTTCTCCCCTCTATGCAGAGAATATTGGCCGAGGATGCACTTATAGAGGCTTATTTTTTTACTGACCCTCTTCCAAGTGATCCCAAGAATTTTTGCTTCCTCAATCTTTCAAAGATAAATGATGTTATGCATTGCAGGTCGTATCATGGAATTCCTCTATACTACTTCCTCCCCGCACTAAATATGGCAAACATGGATGGTGATTGGGACCATTCATCTGGTGGTAGCTTATCCAGTTGTGAGTCTCTATAGCATGATGGTAGCTCACCAGATCTGGCCTATCAACATGGTGGGCCACCAGATCAATGGTAGCAGTGACAACACATATTTTCCATGCGTATTGCCAGGAAGGAGGGAGCTCCATTTCTCTCTGAAATCCACTCTTTCTCTACCAACAGAAATTCAAAATCCTAGTCCTCAATACATGACGACATTCTAAACTTCTGCAATTGCATAACTATATTCTTCCATGTCACAGCTTACTCAAATATGAATCCACGCACAGGCTCTAGCCTGTATTTAGCAGCACCAGATCAAACCTCCCCTTTGGACAGCCTCAAAGAAGCCAAAGGAAGTGGGTGCATGAAGAAACAACAAAGGAGAAGGTTAAGCGATCAGGGCGTTGAATGGTCCATGCAATTGCATAACTATATTCTTCCATCTGCAATCAATTACGCTTGACATTGGTCATGGAGCCAATGCCAGTCAAGATTGAGGTTGGATTAGCAACTTTTATACATAATTGAGACAGGATTTTGTGCTATAACATGTGTACAAATTCGTTTCTTGTTTGATTCATGGAAGGAAAATACAGACATGGACACAACCCAAGGGATAAGAACAACATATTGTACAAGCGTGGCCCCTGCTTCAGCAATCCGGACCATGTGGATTGGATAGGCCATGCTCCATTAACCTCCTCGACAAGATGGTGTGGACTATGGATGATGTAGGATAAGTGAAACTAGCCTAAAATGAATGATGTGAGATGAAACTACATATCAATTTAAGCATTTAACAAGTAAAATCAAGCACAACCACATTATAAGTTATGAAAGTTCAAATTAACTACTCAATGGACCTAGGATATCACATACACGATGCATGAAAGTATAAAATATCATAAGAGTGATCCACTTGGAAGTTGGGACTTCCAATCTAGCATAGGTATGACAACATTCACATGAAGAAACAATAGAACTATAAAAATCAGATTTTGGGAATATGGGTTTGTTTGAAAATCAGATTTTTTGAAGGGGTTTTGTGAATTGGAAATTGAGATTGGGGATTTTGGGAATTAGAGACCTAGGGATTTTGGGAAAATGGGTTTGTTAGAATATTAGATTTTTTGAAGGGTTTTTTGGAATCGAAAATTGAGATTTGGGGATTTAGGATTTTAAGAATTTGGGGATTACGGTTTTAGGTTTAAGATTGATGATAAGGTTAGCAAAAGGGTGTAAAGGATGATATAAGGAGAAAGAAGATGTAAAAAAAAAAAAAAAAAAAAAGAGGGGACAAGATTGTTCATATAGACGTATAATTGTCCATAAGGCTGGTCTGTACGGATGTGTATGTCGTTTCGAGATGGTTGGGTTTTGATGGGGAAATGTTAAAAAAAAGGTTGTGGGAGGAAATCATGGTTTTGGTTTTAAAGGAGTTGTGGAAAAAGGAAGAAGCAGAAAAGTGAAAAGCGTTGCATACCTTGTTGGAGAAGAGAAAAGAGGAAGAAGAGAACTTTGGAGGAGTGCGCCAATCAATCTTCTAGCCATTCCACAGTCCGACTGGAAGGGAGAGTTTTCTCACAAACCCTAAATGAAGAGGAAGGACTTTTCTCAAGAGTAACAAGTCTTTTGTTTTCTTTTACTCAAAACACCATTAGGGTTCCCTCTACTTATATATCAAAAATACCAAAAATTACAAAATTACCATCTAATTAAATGTTATGCCCATAATTTAAAATAAGCACACTAAAATACCTAAGTGCAATCTCAATAGTCTAATAAATCCTAAAATAACTAAAAAAACATAAATAAAGCAAAATCAAGGTCCAAGGCCCCTAGATCTGGTGGTCCGATGCCCCAATCAACAAGATCCAGTGATCAGATTGACATGAAAATAAAAACCTATGATTAAAAATGTCGCTTAAACAACCCACATGAATCATCCCAATGTGGGGTTTTCCTGATGCAAGTCCAATGCATGTGAGTCTTCAAAGTGGTCCGACGGACCCCATCTAGAACTCATCTTCCATTGACAGAGAGGGTTGCATTGATGTCAGTGGTCGCCTTCGCCTCTGGTATACTTGAGTAGGTCCTTTGATGTCCTCATTAACTCTCCCCGGTTCAGAAGAATTCGCCATTGGCGAAATAGAATTGTGGTAGTACTCGAGGAGGTTGAGATCAATGTGTTGGAACTCTGCCTCTGTAATCCATGTGTTGCTTGGCTTGGCCTTCCATTTCATGAGGTATTTCTGATATCCTCAATGGCGGGTAGAGACTGCTTGGTGGTCCAGAACATGCTCAATCTCTTCTTTCCGTCTAGGTAGTGATGGAAGAGAAGGCAATAAGTGGGAAGCAGGGTCTTGGCAAAGGCCATGGTGTCACGCCCCAAACTCGAAAACTGGGCTCACAAAATTTTCGATCGCCGAATCCGGCGCCGACAGCCTCCGTAGAACCCCATTTCGGCTCCTAGTGCCCATTTACCAGGTTTCGATCCTGAGATGCTACGAGGAGGATTTTCAACGTCAGTTTGATTCGTAATAAGCATAACCAAAGGCATAACCCACAAACAACAACCAAGTACTCCATTACATTTCCACTATGATCAAAAACTTTACAAGTACAATGAGCATAAAGGGAAATACAATGGCAAAGAACAAAAACTCTAAAATGATCTGTAAAGCGCTCCTGCATCAATGCCGCTGCGCTCCAACGTCACCTGCACGCAACGGTCGTGCATAAGCTTATAGAAAGCTTAGAGGGTGGTGAAAGTGTGTGCGCAAGGCAGTAATATGATCATACAATATCAGAGTAATGCAGAATATGCAGATGGACCCATAAATATCATGAGCCGTACCAAGGTTATGCGAAGTAAGATGTAAGTCAAGCATACAATCCTCATCTAAGTCCATATGTCAATACAGCTCAACTTTGGGATATCACTGGGGTCCAGTATACTCTAAACCACATCGTCACCACATCGCGCGCAATAAGGTAAGTGGAAAAGACCTCACTATCCGTTTACCAAAATCGGGCTCGACTCGTCGATAGCGGACCCATTCCTCGAGCTGGTCAAACTCAGCCTAGCTTTGCCCCCTACTCTCGGGCGGGTAAGGCCACATCCCCTTCCAACCGACCACGACACAGTAGAGAGCGCAGCCATCTGGTAATCAGTACTCAATGCTCATCTACCCACTCGGTCTAGATGTTGGAGTAACCTCTTGGTACCATAAGGGTTTAGGGACTTTCACCCAGGAATATCTATAGCACCCCATGTAGAATAAAATTTTCAGTATCCAATCCTGCCAACCACGATACGCCTATGGAGGCTACAGCCCCGATGTCGCTAGGGCGTACAGTAATCATGTCATACAATGCGAAATGTATGAATCACACTATCCAATCATGCGGTAAATCCTGCACGTATCGTGCGCTCATGTAGGGCAACATCGCCTAATCGGGGTCCCATAAACAATCCGTCCGAAGGCATATGCTATGATCAGTCACTTCTCATATCAAGCATACATATGATGCGTATGATCATGAGTCATGGAACTATACTAAACATGTTATAATGAAATGAACTATCCTTACAATGCAGATGGGCCCGGACGGCCTATACATAATAAGTACGGGCCTAATAATGGGCCCTAAGGAGAGTCGTAATGTGGACATCCAACCAGCATTACATTTGCAATGTGGATGTCAAACCAACATTGCTCCCAAGGCACGATCGTCGTAAACATCGTACATAATCCGTGTTGGGATCACACATTGCAATGGACCTTAGGTACATCCCATTGGGCCTTAAATATATCAAGTGGGCCACATCCTATGGGCCTTATATGCATCAAGTGGGCCATATCAATGAGCCGCACCAATGGGCCTTAAGTGCAATTCCCATTGGGCCTTAAATATATCAAATGGGCCACATCCTATAGGCCTTATATTCATTAAGTGGGCCACATCCATGGGCCGCACCAATGGGCCTCAAGTGCATTGCAATGGGTCATAACCCGTGGGCCTTAGAATGCATCAATGGTTCTCGACCTATGGGCCTTATACATATCAAATGGGCCTACTCCCATGAGCTTTAAAATGCATCAAATGGGTCCACTCCCATGGACCTTGGAATACATCAAATGGGTTCACTCCCATGGGCTTTAAAATATGTCAAATGGGTCCAATCCCATGGACCTTGGAATACATCAAACGGGTCCACTCCCATGGACCTGACATAATGTTTATTTTCCATCCAAGTTGGGGACCAACATGATATTTATTTCCATCCAAACTGTTCATGTGGTCGCATGGGCCTAGGCCCACTGCAATATTTATTTGTCATCCAGCGTGTGGCCCAAGGGGCCTACTATAATATTTATTTGTCATTCAGCCAGCGTGTGGGCCAGGGGGAGGCCCACTGTAATATTTATTTGTTATTCAGCCAGGGGGTGGCGTGAATAAAACACATGCATTAGGTGGGCTCCACCGTCCAGCGGACGGAGGAAGAAAACATATACATCACTGTGAGCTCCACGTGGGGCCCACCTCAATGTTTATTTGAAATCCAACCCGTTGATAAGGTCACACAACCCTGGATGAAAGGGGAAAATAAATTTCATCTTGATCCAAGACTTCTGTGGCCTATAAAAAGATTTTAATGGTAGAGGTTCAATCCCACTGTTTCGTGTGGTGTGGGCCACCTGAGTTTTAGAATCCGTTGAAACTTAGAGGGGGCCCACCTGAAGAGGGGGCCCACCTCATGAACGGATTGGATTTACATATACATCATAGTGGGGCCCACGGCAGCAGTCGTGGGATGCTGCTGGTACACCCGCCCCCCTGCTGCACGCAGCAGCGTGATGCTGCTGCAGCGCGTCAGAGAGGCAGAGCCTCTGATTTTTAAAAAAAACTTGGAAAACCGTTTTTCTAGGGTTTTTGGCATCAAGAGCCCGCAACAAGAAAATTCATCCCGTCCATTGGCTTCCCTGGCTCGTAACAGATCTAACGAGTGTAATATAGGATATTTTTTTATGTTTGGAAAATAAGATAAAATAAGAAAATTATCTTTGAAAGGTAATGATGCAATCTTCGACGCTATGGCCCACCAGATCTTCCAACCAACTCCATCACTTGGCTCAACGCCTAAAACGGTCCAAGGAATAAGATGGACGGTATGGATTGGATACAAACATCAAGGTGGGACCTATACAAGTGGCCCACCTCCAATGCTTTAAAAAAAGATAATATTTGTGTTTTCACAGCCATGTTCAGAGACGGCGTCTCTAGACTGGTTCCTTTTTTTTTTCTTTTTTTTTGGGCCTAGGAATTAGGTTAAGGTGGGCCCTTCTTAGGTGGGCCATCACATGGCTACCCATACACATACAAGGTGGGCCCCATCTATAAATGGATTGGATCCAATACATGCATCCTAGTGGGGTCCATCCGAGTGGGCCACAGGCCAAATCCTCACACAAAAATATATATAAAAAAAAGAAAATGAAGAGAGAGAGAGAAAGGGAAGGAGAGTGGGACACGCTTATGATGGAGCGATCTCGACATTATGGGCCCTTCCTTGCAATGAATCATACAACAAGTGGGCCCTAAGGCATGTGGGACCACCAAAATCTAAAATTAACGGTAGAGATCCTATCCCCACCAATATGGACAGTCTAGATGACCTTCCTATTGTAATGAAATAAACATCATGATGGGGTCTATGGAGAATGGCCCCATCATGGATGATCATGATGATCAAAGTGGGCCATCGGCCACAACTTAGGATCCCAAGTGAGATCTAAACCATTGATCGGTTGGCCTCACTTGGCCCATCTTAAAAACATGAAAAACTACTAGTATATAGCACCCATTATTCGATATTCTTGCTCCCTTGGGTTCCTTAGCACCTTAGCTTTGATTTCAATGGGTGAGATGATGAATGGATGGCTAAGATGGGAGATGATGGGGTAGGAAAGTAGGCCACCTTTGTTGCTTGGGAAGGCTTGAAGAGCTCATACGTATGGGGTTTCTCTCCTTTGCTTGTAATGGATTTGAAAATGAGAGAGAGAGACTTATAAAAGGGAGAGAGAGAGTGATGGATGATGGAGTGATGGATGTGGTGAGTGATGGGTGTAAGAGACCCTTTTTGACTTTGGTGGCATTTGTGTAAGAAAGGCATGGCTTGTGTAAGGATTTTCTTGACTTTAGAGGCATTTTGTGTAAGAAAAGTATGGGTATGGAAGAGCTTTTGAACTTTTGTGGTTGCTTGGGTATGGGTGAAATGTGATGTGTACTTGACATGTGATGTGATAAGATTTGATTGATTGATGGGATTGATGTGACACCTCGTAGATATTCTCTTGGGTTTCACAACGCGCGGCATTTTCCTCGCACCAAACGTTGGCCCACAACTCTTGACCAGGGTATCGCCTCGGTACGCAAGTCGCGGCATCGGAACAGCAATGACGGCGCGGTCGCTATGGTAATGGTCTTGGGTTGAGTCGACTCGGGTTGACGGCGTACAAATTAGGGTCGTGTGCAAATATCGAATAAGGGTCGAAGGTTGCCAGAATTTGATCGGTAAGACCGCGGAAGTCTACGGAACGGTACAGACTAAGATACGGGTCTTATACATGGTATGAAGTCGGGGTCAGGGACACCATCATGTGGGGTAAGAGAGAGGTCTGCATAAGGGTTATAATATGGATGTGTGGATCCGTCACACAATATAAGGTCCTCCACATTGAATGTGGCACTAATGCCCATGTGTAACACTCCAGATTTTTGTCAACCTGGAGTTAGGCATCCTTAGGCGATGGGACAACCATAACACCTTGGTAACCTCTCAGAACCCACTTCTAAAGCTAAAGAAATCACTTAGGATTAATTCCTTTAGAAATTAAGCGTAAGTTAACTAGCGCTACGTTAGATTAGCTGTGAAATTGTCCCTGATCGCTTTAAATACGTTCTGTAAGACCCAAAACTTGTAGAATCAATGACGCTATAATACCCTGAAACCTAGGATTAAACTCTAAACCCGTTTGCTCTCGGGAACCTTCTGAAACTCTGTATTGGATCTTGACCACGCGTCGGAAGTCCGATACCTACAATCTTAGACCGTTATGACCGCTTAGCTGGACTTGACAATCATTTCAAAAATTAAGCCCAACCGACGTTCAGAGGCTATTTCATTGAGCCTGGAGTGAGGAGAGTGAGAAAGGGTATAGATTTAAAAATTTTAATCCAAATCTAGCACGTGACTTTGCCCGTTATTATTAAGCGTTCTGATCGTCAGAATTCAGCCAAATTTCACCCTCGAATCAGGAAAAATTTCTCTTTCATATCATGAGACTTGTAGGACTGATCTAGGTTCGATGACCGCTGAACTGAAATTGGACCGCCACGTGCGATCTACGAACTCTACCAAATTAAAATTGGGTGTGAGAAACATCCAGTGATCATGAGCTTAAGTCCGATCGCGTTCAGCCAGGGGACCTCCCGAATGCTCTTTTGGATCGGAACAGCCTCGATTTGGTTATAACTCAAGTATACTTTGTTTCCAAGTCTATTTCAGTGAAGTTTTAGCCTATATAAGGGCTTGAAACCCTCACATATCTCACCCATCCGAATTTGCTACAAACCCTAGCTAGAGAGAGAGAGAAAGTGAGAGATTGTGAGAGAGTGTGGGAGAGTTTTTCCTGCCACTTGCTGCAGCTGCTACACGTACTTAAACACCGCATTCAAATCACTTTATTGGTGATTCCGACACACTTCTAGGTAAGGAAAACCCTAACTACTTGCTGATTTAGGATTCCGTCGATTCAAATAGCAAAATAGCTTATATATCTTGTGCAATAGGTCACCGCTACGCTGTTGACGAAGCGTATGCGTTCCGTTCGAAACGATACACGTCTAGGGAAAAAGGTGAGGATTTTAGACGCTTTGATTGACTGATTTTAAAGATTTCAATATCGTTTAATGGTAGATTATCGACGGCAACAGCGTTTGACATGTACAACATGCTGTCCATTTTTCGTTTCGTAAACGTACGGTAAATATGAGATTTAGGGTATTTTAGGCATTTATAGAAAATACTGTATATGTCTGTATTTTTTTAAAATTCTTGACATGTAAATTTATCGTGTTATGATATTATATATATGTGTGTATAATCTGTTTGGCGAAGAGATTCGCCCTAATGCCCATTTTGGGTCGACATATGCTATGTAGACTAAAGTGTGTAGACTAAGTGTTTGTATAAATGTTTGTATTAATATGTATTGAGTAAATGGTGTTGTAAATTAGTTTTGAGAATGAATTCTCAAACCATATGACGTTGTACATGATTTCCTACATGTTTACTATATGAATTGATTTCCTTATATGTATGGAATACATGTGTTGGGTGATTTGCTTACTTTGTATGCTATAACATGTGTTAACATGCTTGTGTTGTTGAACTTAAATTTCATTACTCTCATATGATCACTGGTATGGATTACAAATATTTGGGACTATGCTTTAGTCCAGACAGTCGGTAATGGATTGAATTCGTGGTTGGCTTCTATCTACCCTGGAGGATGCGTCGATGAATGCGAGTCGTGTTTGGAGTTAACGGCAGTGGTTAGGCCACACGAAGTGTTTCATGCACTTCATGTCACTCAGCTTGAGATGCGCTCGTACTAGTCGAGCCCGTCAAGTAACCTGACTGGCCATTGTATGTCCACCCTCTATGAGTCATAACTGCTTGAACCTAGGGTACTGAACTTACCAGTGAAAATTCTGTTAACCATGGTACCTTGATCCACAAAGACTCATGAGCCGAGCATGGTGGTATGGGACACCGTGGTCGAGCTGTCGGCCTACGCTGGGGCCACAAACCTCCCCGTAGTAACCAGTGAGCACATTTGACTCGTGAGCAGATTATGGTGGTATGGGACAATATATTCTTACTGTCGGCCTACACTGATCAGGTGACGAGCCCTTTGTAGTGACCGCGAGCGTATTCTGAGTCTACGGGAGGCGACGACCCTTCCATAGCAATGAGAGTATATTAGGCCTGTATTGATAAGGTGATGGGGGAGCGGTGCAATGAATGCGAGCAACAGCCCTGACAACCCTTGCAGCGACCTACAAATATAACATCGTATGTGATTTCTAGGAGTGACGACCCTAGACAGGACGGTCTATGTTGGGATTGATATAAGCAAGGTACCCTAGTTTCCCAATCCTGCTGTATGAAAAGGACTAATAACAACTCGATAATCATTATCCATATCGCATTACATGTGCCTGGAAGATGTGGAGCACTGAGGAACGCAAGCATGCCGCGGGCGTAAGATGGTGCAGTATGAGGGAGTATGTCGGTGAGGGCATCCATCATGTCATTTCATGCATGCATTAACAACAGTATCTAGGAATGTTTGATTGCTTGCTTTACTATTATCGCGTGATTGATTTGATAACATGCTAATCTTTGCTCTATTTTTTCACTGAGTTTATTACTCCCTCCCATGATACGGGATGGTGTTCCGGACACCCACCAGTCCCTATTTTAGTTACAACGATGGTGCTGCTTGTGAAGCGGAGCTGGACTTGTATGATGATGAGGAGGACTTCTCTTCCGTGTTTTGATCGACGGGATTACAGGGAGGTTGATTAGATGCCTTGACACTTGTCATTTTATATTTTTAGAGCACTCATGTATATTCTTTTTGTTCATTTTTGGAGTATACATGTATATATTTAATCTGGTAACATGTTCACACTATGGAGACATACAACAATTTATATATGTTATACATACTATCACAGTCTTTCGCTTGCTAATTTAACTGTCTCTGGAGTATGATATGCTATTTTGGCTTAGTCTTAATCTTGTTTAATGCCATTCTACAGATAACATGTATTTATCATTATCTATGTTGCATAAGTGATGTTCTGGAACTCGGGAGTTGGGTTTCTACTCGACCCTCGATTTTCGGAATGTTACACCATGGTAGATGGAAGATCTACCACATACGCATTAGGGTCCACTCTTGTCAAAATTTTATATGGACTACTTTGTGGGCATACATTTTCCTCATGGTTCCCTATGGGAATCGTTCGGGTCTAATGCGGACTATGACGTAGTCGTCCACCTGAAACTCCTTAAACCTACGATGTGAATCTGCAGAGAGTTCATAATGTTGATTACTGGCATTAATGCGTCTCTCGATCTCACTATGCAAATATGAATATGTTGTTTAAATGCATCTGTGGACTCAGATGACCTACGCAAGACCGACATAGGTATGAGATCTATAGGCATTTTCAACTTATACCCAAGTACTATCTTGAATGGAGTCATTGTTGTGGACCTATTGATTGAACTGATATACAAAATCAGCTATGGGTAAAACTACATCCTAGGTCCTAATATGGTCTCCCACCAAACATCGTAACAGATTCCCTAAGCTTCCATTAAGAACTTCTGCTTGACCATCAATCTGAGGATGGTATGCTAAAGAGAACTGCAACTTAGTTCCCATCATGTGCTATTAAGTTTTCTAAAAATAAGTCATAAATCGCACATCTCTATCTGACATAATGGTCTTCAACAAACCATGCAGAAGAACTATCTCTCCAAAGAATATCTTAGCCACATTAATGGCATTAGACATTTTAGAACATGGAAGGAAGTGGGCTATTTTTGAAAAATGGTCCAAAACCACAGAGATTGAATCATGTTTTTTTATCATTTTAGGTAGCCTAAGCATGAAATCCATACTAACATCAATCCATGAGGCATGGGTAACTGGAAAATGACTATATAATCCTGTATTTTTCTTTCTCTGCTTTGTTAGCTGACAAGTCCTACATTGCCGTATAATGTTAGCCACGTCTCGTTTAAGACTTGGCCAATAGAAACGCTCTTCTACAAGAGCAATAGTCTTGTCACGCCCAAAATGACCAGCTATCCCTCAAGCCTGAAGCTCTTAGACAAGAAAGTCACGAAGGGATGTATGGGGTATACACAATCTATTGCCTCCATATAAAAACTCACTAACCAAGACAAACTCACTACTACTCCTAGACTAACCACCTAACAATGATGCATACACCTCTCAAAAATCTAGACAACTAGGATGTTCTTCCTTTAATCACTCAAACTTAGTGACTTCTATGCTTATGGATTGGAGTAATGCGACCCTACGACTCAGTGCATTGGCAAGTTTATTCTCGACACGGGCTTTGTGCTTCAACATAAAAGTGTACTCCTAAAGAAACTGGACCCACTCAACATGCCTTGTATTCAAATTATTTTGGGAGCTAAGATAGTGCAGAGCCTTATGGTCAGAGAATAAGACAAACTCCTTTGGTAACAAATAATGTCACCTATGTCACAAAGACTTCACTAACACATATAATTCCTTGTCATAGGTAGAATACTTCTGTTTCGCTTCATTCACCTTCTCACTAAAAAAGTGATATGGTGCCCTTCCTGATTAAGCACTCCACCTATACCTACACTAGCGCATCACATGCAACCTCAAAAACCTTGAAAAAATCTGGAAGTCGCATGACAAGAGCTTTAGTCATCTTGAATTTAATCTCCTTGAATGCCCTAGAGGCTGGTTTAGTCCATTGAAACTCCCCTTCTTTATGCAATCGGAAATGGGAGTCATGATAAAGCTAAACTCTCTAATGAGCTGCCTATAAATGGTGGTTAAGCCATGAAAGTTACGCACCTCATGAATATTGCACGGCTTAGGCCAACTGACTATAGCCTTAATCTTCTTGGGATCTGCAAACATGTCTTCAAATGATAAAACCTAAAAACGTGACACTATTGAAAAGAAATGAACACGCCTTAAGGTTGGCATGCAACTTCTCTACCCTAAGGATCCCACACACTTGCCTCAAATAGTGGAGATGTTGTTTCATAGTCATCCTATAAATGACTAGGATCTTTCCCATAAAGGGTCTCAACACCTAAGTAATCACCCACATAAATGTACTATGGCCTATGGTAAGCCCAAAAGGTATGATTAGCCACTTGTACATCCCATTCTTCATCTTGAAGGCAGTCTTCCATTCATCACATGGGAGAATGCGAATCTAGTGATACCCACTCTTGAGGTCTGTTTTAGAGAAGATGGTAGCATTGGCCATCATGCCCAATATATCATTAATATGCGGTATGGGAAATCAGTACTTGATAGTAATCTCGTTGATGACCCTGCTATCCACACACATGCACCACGTGTGATCCTTCTTGAGCGTCAGAAGGGCGCGGACACACTACATGGGCTCATGTTTTCTTGAATGAACAGTTTTTGTAGAAGCTCATCAACTTGCTTCTTGAGTTCCGTGTGCTTTGTCCGGTTCATTTTGTAGCGAGAAAGGTTTGGGAGAGTTGACTCAGGGACAAGATCAATGACATTCTGGATGTCCCTCATAGATGGAAGCTCATCCGAGAGATCATCAAAAAAACATCTTTAAACTTATCCATTGTCGAAATCACGTCGCTGGACAACTCTACACTAATCTGGGGCGCAATATCTCTAGCCATGAGGGCATACACCTCCTATTCTCTTTCTCGAACTCTTTTGCATTAATAATATGAAGAGCCTTGGGCTTATACTTCCTAAAAATATTTGGATCACCCTTCTTAATGACCTCCTTTTCCGGGATATTCTTAGGTGGTAGGAGGCTCAATCTAATTTTCTTGCCCACAAACATGAACGTATAAATATTCAAGTGGCCGAATATTGTAACATCCAAATCAAACAATAAAGGCCAACCTAAGATCATGTCGCCAACATTCATACGAACCATATTGCACCACAAACTAGATGGGGATAAGGCACTACCAAAACAGTGGGAAAAAATAAACGACACAAAAATGTTTGGTTTTACGACGGATCTTGTTCGTTGCAAACATTTATGATGGACTATGTTAGTCATAAATTTAAGGAAGTCCGTCACTAAGTCCTTGAGGAAATTGGGTTAGATTTTTATGATAGACTAGAATCCGTTGCAAAATTAATTTCTTTGATAGACAATTTAGCCCTTCCACTTTTCAACATTTAGCAACAAACTTTCATCATTGTGCAAAGGATCTGGTCCATGGAAAAGCTTGCCAAATTTCTAACTTTTGTCCAAACCTTAATATCTATATATAGAGTCATGATCACCTGTGCACCTATGCATGTGTGCACCTTTACACACGTGTCATGTGCATTTAATTTGAATGGTCCATGCGATGTGGAATCCTATCAAACCCCAAGGTACAAATTTTCACCCTAATTTAAAATTCTGGTGGGCCATAGCAAATAGAAATGCAAATTAAGGGAGGAAATTGTTTTCATTTTTCATGGCCCACCAAAGTTTTGGATCAAAGTAAAAATTTGGCCTGAAGGGTTTCATGAGGTGCTACTTCACGTGCACCTTTTAGATTTTGCAGTCACATATGATGAGTTCTCAAAAAAGTTCACACGAGTTTCGTGCGAACTGGTGCGCAACTGAGCATTTAGCTATATATATATTGTGTTGAATTTAATGGAAAATTCTACTTTAAACAAAGATGTGATTTTTAATAGAAATAGTAACTATTGCCCCAACTTCAATATGATTTTTTTCTTATATGAATTGATTAAATGCATTGATTTTTTGTTTTTGGTATCAATTGAGTGGAATTTATGTCTACTTCTACATGAAAATCAGTTCTTAAATGCTTGGCAATGTCACATGAAAAATTCCCTAAGTTGTAGTTTTTGAAGAAAAAAAATGAAATTTGGATATATATATATATATATATATATATATATATATATATATATATATATATATATATATATATATATATAAAAATTGAAATTTTGACAAAAAATTAACATCTCAAAAATGAAAATTCAGAAGTTTAAAATTTTTTATGATTTTAAAAGAAAATGTGGAGGAGTTTAAAAGAAATTGACAATGTTTAAGAAAAAAATTAGATTTTGAAAAAAATAAAATTGACATCTTAAAAATAATTGAGAAATCTGAATAAAGTTAATAATTTAATAAAATAAAATGAATTTTGGTTAAAAATGACGTTTTTGTGAATTAAAAAAATGTGATTTTGAAAAACAAACTAGAAAAGTTTGGAAAAAAAATCACAATGTTTGAGAAAAATTGAGATTTTGAAAAAAATAAATAAATTGAGGTTTAAAAAAAAACTAAGATTTTGAAAGAAAATGACATTTTGAGAAAAAAATTGGTATCTCAAAAACATTAACAATGTTTGAGAAAATTTGAGATTTTAAAAATTTTCAGATTTAAAAATGCAAGGTTCTGGATTTTCGTTATGTTGAATTTCTAAAAATCCTTGAAAATTTTCGATATAACTAGCCTACATTGTCACTAACTGACCCTTAATACTCAAGGAGCCTATACGTGAGTTATACTGGTAAAGAATCGCCCAAATCCGATTAATCAACCGTAGGAAGCAAACAAATCTGCCCGATCACTTAAACATTGGGCTTAGCCTCATAATTTGTTCACATAAATCTCAAATCTAGCCGACCATAGTCATGACTAAATAAGGATCTACTTAAAGTCGAGACAACTAAGGGTCAGATCTTAATTAACAAACTAAACTGACCTAGTATCCTTTTAACCTACGAACCGATGGTTTATGATGATTATAATCGAATCGTCATTTCCTATAGTTGCGAATAGGCCACACTATGAACTTAGCTAATCCAAACTCTAATCATTGCACACAAGAAATCTCTCTACTCAATTCATTCCAGAAATGCTCTGATTATCTGAACAAGCTCTAGACCGCTCATTAATGTGCCACTAAACCCGAAGCTATAGAAATATGTTCGTCTTAGTGGGCTTAACGTCCATCGTAGGACATCGATCTGAGATCGCATTTCGAATCGTTCAACTTGGACC
This sequence comes from Magnolia kwangsiensis, assembly GCA_037074715.1. NCBI lineage: Eukaryota > Viridiplantae > Streptophyta > Magnoliopsida > Magnoliales > Magnoliaceae > Magnolia > Magnolia kwangsiensis. The sequence continues at coordinate 78,519,292 of CM073580.1, read as the reverse complement.
TGCAAGGGAGTGTATGATTTGTGCGAATACTTTAGATAAAAATCTGGAACTTAAGTGAAACTAGCCCTTTTACTCTTTCACGAAGTTGTAACTTTTGGACCGTCCATTTATGGCCAAAGTCGGGGTACCGAATAAAGATATTTCCCCAAACATATCCGTATAGTTATTGTAACATCGCAAAATTCGAGGGTCAAGCGTAAGCTCAACTCCCGAGTTCCATCGCATCACTTATGCAACATAGATAACGATGATTGAATGTTGTCGGTACTAGTGTATTAAACATGAATGAGATTACACTAAATCAGTATATCATACTCCAGAGACGATTAAATTAAGCAAGTGGAAGACTGTGATAGATATATAAAGTGTATAAGTGGATATAAACCCCAGAGTATGATCATGTCACCAGGCTGAATAATTACATGTTTAGTTCCAAAATATACAAAATGATGAAGTATAATTTCATCTAATCCATATCTCTGTAGCCCTTGTGAGGCAACTCTAGGTCTAGTTAGACCCGCTAGAGAGTTACAGGTAGGAACTCCTCCTCATCGTTGTAGAAGACAGGCTCCATCTCGTAAGCCTCGCCATCATCTACAGCTACAATAGAGTCTGGTTGGTATTTTAAAACACCGTCCTAGAGTGGGAGTGAGTGATCAACTCAGTGGAGCTATAAGGCAAAGGTTAACATGTTATTAATTCAATCAAGCAGTAATGATAAAACAATACAACAATCATGTCCTAAGTACTCTTGTTAATGTAAGAATAATATGTATTAATGATGTATGCCCTCGCCTGCACTTCTTCTGCGACATCATCTCATGGTCGCGCATGCTAAACTCCCACTGTGCTCAACACCCAGGCCAAAGGTACATACAATGTGGTGCATGGTCATGTTAGACAAGTTCTTACTTAGACTTATTCATACAGCAGGTTTTGAAAGCTAAGGTACCTCCCTTTGTATCATTTATCCAAATAATGATCCATCTAGGGTCGTCAATCCTATTTAGTCACATACGATGGGCAAGTTCACGAGTTTACACTATACGTTGCTATGGGAGGCTCGTCACCTTAGCATAGGCTTAATTTACATTCGAGGTCACTACGAGAGGCTCGTCATGTGATCGTAGGTCTATTTTATACTCGAGGTCACTATGGAAGGCTGACAACTCGAATATAGTGTCCCATACCACCGTATTAGGCTCACGAGTTTGGGTTGCTCACTGGTCACTATGGGCGGTTCGTCACCCCAACATATGCCAACAGTTCAAACACGGTGTCCCATACCACTATGCCCGGCTTATGAGTCTTAACGAATCATGGTACCAAGGTTAAAGGGGCTTTTCATTAGTAAGTAGTATCTTAGATTCAAGAAGTAACATCCATATATGGTAAACGCACATTAGGCCAATCGGGTTACTTGGATAAGCTCGACTAGTACGAGCGCACGTTGAATTAATCAACATAGAGTGCGTAAGCACTCCGCATGGCCTAACCACTTTCGACAAAAGGTATACGACTCAGATTCATCGAACGTGTCTTGTGTGGTGAAACAATCTCGGCCACTAATTCGGGAATCATTGCCGATTGCCTGGACTATGCAGTAGTCCCAATCATACTCAAACACAATAGGTATTTATATGTGATAGTCAAACAGCATGTAATAACCAATTCAAATATAAATCTCATTTAAGCATTTTGACAAACACATAGTACAAATGTTGTCATATATAGGCATTTCATCCATAACACATGTAGTAATAAGATAGGTTACATGAATGAAACTGTAACTATAGATAAGGTAATTGAGACTCATATCTCAATACCCTCATTAAATTTGTTTTAACAAGCATTTTTTCATTCAGGCATTTTATCAAATACTTAGACTAAGTATATCAACATACATGTAATAAATTTGTTATGACATATATTATAGCAAATCCTTTCACAAGGAGTTGTCACCCATGCAACAATCATGTATCCTCAGTCACTAATCATGGTAAGCACAAATTATAATTCCATATTCATTCAAACATTTCAACAAACACATGAAATGTATTAAAAATCAACATAGTTCATATATATGTGTAATATATGAAAAACATCGCATTGAAGCACATGTGACAGTAATCAAGTCAGTAATAAATCATTAACTAACATTAAAGCCTTGAAAATCATAACCTAAACATTTATAGTCTGCATCTTTCATCGATAAACTCGTATCGAACTCAGTTCAAACACTACGCCTTTGTCTACGGCACAATGACTACCTGAATCATGAAATAGGTTAATTATTTCATCGATTCTTCTACTTAGATACCTAAAATAGATTAGGGTTAGGATTTCTTATCCAAAAATGGATTCGAATTCATCGGTGAAGTGACACGGGAGAGGTGATTCAGCACGTGGAGTGGCGGAAATGAATTCCAACAACAAACCACAACTCTCTCTCACTTCTCCTCACTTTCTCCTTCTCTTTTCTCTCTTCTCTCTCCTAGGGCTTAGGAAATTCATATGGAATGAGAAAGGGATGGGTTTAGTGTCTTATATAGGCCCAGAAGTGAAGTCAATCGCGCCAGGGCCATGGTCTACTTAGGATATAGCCGTAAGACGTCTGTTTCGGGCCAACGGAGTTCATCTGGAGGTCTATTGCCTGCATACGGTCTAGGAAAAGTTTCCTGAAAATGGATCTATGTCAGGTTAAGATTTCGGTCCGATCAGATCAGTGGATCGACCGTGGAGGACCAATTTTAGTTTAACGATCATCGTCACTCAATCAGGGCCACAAGTACACTAACATATGTAGGAAAATTTCCCTGATCCAAGGGTGTAGTTGGGTCAGAATCTGACGGTCTAAAACCTTAGATTTGGCCTTCAAAAGAATGGCCCAGTTCACTTAAGTTTGGGTTTATTTTTTAAAGATATTCACGCTTCTCACACACTTCGCTCTAGGCTCAAGTTATGCATTTTTGAATACTATTTAGACTTGATTCTTGCTATGCTTGTCAAGCCCAGTAAGGCGGTCATAACCATATAGTTTTACGGTAATCAGACTTTCGACACGCGGTCCATGTCCGATACGGAGTTTCAATGTGCTCCCGAGAGCAACTGGGTTTTAAGATTTATCCTAGGTTTTCAGGTAATGTAGACTTAGTGATTCTACTGGTTTTAGGTCTTACAGTTCATATAGAAAGCAGTTCAAACAAATTCTACTGGTGATTGAGTTTAGTACTTAATTAGTTTTTGACTAATTACTAAAGGATTTGATCCTTAGCGATATTTTCTTGAGGTGTTACTCAGGTCTTTGTACATATTTTTTCGAGACGTTACAATCCACCCCCCTTAAAGAAAAATTTTATCTTCAAAATTAGTACCTTTTCGTACTCCTCGAATATATGAGGGTAGTTCTTACAGACCTTGACTTTTATTTCCCAAGTAGCCTCTTCCTCAGTGTGTGTGTCCACAGTACCTTCACAAGTGGGATCACTTTACTACAGAGCACCTGTTCCTTCCTATTTAGGATACGCGTCGGTCGGAGTACATAAGTAGCATCTTCACTCAACTGTACCTGCTTCCATTTGATAGTGTGGGAAGGGTTAGGAACGTATTTCTTCTGCATCGATATATGAAATACATTGTGCATGCTTGCAAGTGGTGTGGGCAAAGCAGGGCAGTACGCTACCTGTAACGCCCTGAAAATTGAGGGTCGAGCAAAGCTCTACTCCCGAGTTCCAACGCATCACTTATGTAATATAGATAATGATGATTGAATGTCGCCCATATTAGTGCATTTACACATGAGTGAGATTATACTAAAACAACATATCATACTCTAGAGTTAATGTAATTTGGCAAGCGAAAGACTGAAATATATGCATTTAATTATGAAAATGTTTCACAAAATTCAGAGTATGAGTATGAAACCGGGTTAAATATATACATGTGTTGTTTTTAACCATATAAAATGTAGAAAGTAAATGTGTTCAACTAAACAAGTATCCCAGTAGCCCCTGCGTATCGGTATGAGATCTACATAGCCTGATAGTTGAACGTAGAAGAATCCTTCCTCCTCGCCTATGAAGTCTAACTCTGCTATATAGGCCTCATCATCACCTGCATCTAAACTAGAGTCTGGGTGGTGTTTTAAAAACATCGCCACAGGTAGGAATGAGTAGCCAATTTAGTGGAACTATAAAGTAAAGGTTAACATGTTATCAATTCAGTCAAGCAGTAATGATAAAATAATACAACAAGAATTTTTAAGTACTCTGGTTAATGTAATGATGATATGTATTAATGATGTATGTCCTCACCTGCACTCCCTCTATGACATCATCTTACGATCGCAGCATGCAATACTTCCACTGTGCTCAAGTCCAACGCTAAAGGCACATGCAATGCGGTGCATGTGCGTGATTAGCCAAGTTCTTAATTAAATATACTATATAGCAGGATTGAGAAGATAAGGTACCTCCCTTTATTTCATTTATCCAAATAATGATCCATCTAGGGTCGTCAATCCTAGTTAATCACATACGATAGGCAAGTTCGTGAGTTTATACCATAGGTTGTTACGAGAGGCTCGTCACCTTAGCGTAGGCTTAATTTACACTCGAGGTCGCTACGAGAGGCTTCATAGGCATATTTTATACTTAAGGTCACTACGACAAGGCTCGTCACCTTAACGTAGTCCTAGTGTACACTTGAGGTCACTACTAGATGCTTGTCACCTGGTCATAGGCCGACAGCTTGAATATAGTGTCCCATACCACCATATTCAGCTCATGAGTTTGGGTTGCTCATTAGTCACTATGGGGAGGCTCGTTACCTCAGCGTAGGCCAATAGCTCGACCATGGTGTCCCATACCACCATGTCTGGCTCATGAGTCTTAGCGGATCGAGGTACCAAGGTTAAATGGGCTTTTCACTGATAATTTGGTACCTTAGATTCAAGTAGTAGCGTCCATACATGGTGAACATATATTGGGTCAATCAGGTTACTTGATAAGCTTGACTGGTACGAGCGTATGTTGAATTAATCGACATGGAGCGCATATGGACTCCTTGTAGCCTAGCCACTGTCGATAATCAGCATACTACTCGGATTCCTCAAACGTATCCTTTGTGGCTAAAATAGTTCGGCCACAAATCGTAAACCATTACTGATTGTGTGGACTACATTGTAGCCCCAATCACACTCCAAGTAATAACATTTCCATACAGTAGTCATAACAGGATTTAGCAACGAACTCATGCATTTCAATCATTTAAGCATTCTATAAACATATAGTGAACATGACATCACACATGTACATTTCATACATAAATCATTGAGCCTATGTAGATTACATAGAGAATCTATTTGAATTACTAATGTAATTGAGGATCTCATCCCAACACCTTTAATAAATACATTTCATCGAACAATTACTCATTCAGGCATTTTATCAAACACCTAGACTACACACTACAACATGCATGTAATATATTAGTTATAACCTATATTATGGCGAATCCTTTTGTTCACTCCCCAAGTGCAGGGTTGTGATGTAGTAATAACTCGGTAAGACCGAGGTCGAATCCCAAGGGACTGAAACCTGTACGTTATCTAAAACTAACCAGAACTAGAACTAGATTAAGATGAAATCTAAACTGAATGTAATTTAAGAAATAATAGTGAAATAATTATCTAAACTTGAGAGAAATCAGGAGAAGGGAACTAGGGATTCAGAGGATCCACTTGTAGAGATCAGGGAGAATTTATGCTTGCATCAAAAATCATGAAAATTACTGAACTGCCGTTGATCTAGTTTTCAAAGAGATGAAAGGTGTATGAATTAGAATGGATTCCATCACCAAACCATGCCCACAGACTATGGCAAACAACAGAATTAAACTAATTACCAACCAATCATATGTATGAAGGTTAAGAAGGGTACCGTCATCCAACCATGCCCAGGAGACTATGGTGAACAACAGGGCTTCCTAACGTCATAAACATTAAAGAGAATGGGAATATTAAAAGTCATTGCAGACCCATTGTAATTTCAGTCACAATAGACCATTAAAAACCTAAAATATTTCCATTAAAATCAAACTAAAACCAACTTCAATTTAAAAATTAAAATTAAATTAAAAGCATATAATCTCTCATCTCACTACAAGCTTCACCTCCTAGCCCTAGCTAGGAGGATTTAGCCTGCCATGGATGAGCTCAATCCAAATAAATAAAGAGAAAAAGAAAAGGAAAAGAAAAGGGAAAGAAAAAAACCAAGCTCCTCTCTCTCTCCTCTGCCCACGTTGAAACCCAAGCTCGAGCCCTCTGTTCTTCCTCCCAAGACCTTGAATCAATGCTCCCCACGTCAAAAAACCTCTTTTTATAGCTGCTGGAAGGCTGGAGTCAGTGACAGAGTTGTAGCAGGACACGGAGTGCAATTTTCGCAGCCGAGTTTGGTACCATGAAACACGCCACTTTTCTCGCTCAAATTCCAAAGAAACACCGTCCCTTAGTACTTTCTTGGGTCCTCTACATGATAGACGGTTCAGATCTGTCATATGATCAAAGATGGTGGGCCAAAACCGTCCGGAAAAGTCAGTTTTCGCGGATGTGCGAAACCTTTCGCACCATTTCGCTGTTGTGGTCGGTGGGCCCCACAGAAGCATTTTCTGGAAAATCCACCCCATCCATTGGATTCAGAACGAAATTTCAGTCAAGAATGGGTGGTTTTGAAGGTCCATTGACGTGGCCCAGAGAAGAAATCACCAAAGAATCAGTTTTGAACGTTACCGAGCAGCCCTTTTGTGGCCTCTGTATCTCACACGTGTGCACGCATGGGTGAAAAGTGACAACATGGTTTTGTAGTGCTCGCGGCTGTCTACACGGTGGACGGTTCGGATTAAGCTTATGGGGCACGTGTGGGGCCCACATCTGATCGCAAAAACGGCCAGTGGCCGTTCGTCCGCTGTACGGTTTTTTTTTTTTTTTTTTTTTTTTTTTTTTTTTTTTTGAGTTATAGACGGAAACGTCGGTCAGCGTAGCTGACCGACTTTTGGGAAATTTGGCGCACGGCGGGCGTGTGTACACTATGTACACACGCTGTACATATATAGTCCACTGTGAAGCTTCTAAGAAATCCACTCCGCCCATTCTGTTCCTCACATTATTTTACCCGTTGAGAACAATTATCAATCATATCCAGCTGGCGGGTGGGCCCCAAATTGAAGATTGATGGGCTGATCTGCCCGTTAGGCCACTTCCGCAATGATCCAATGGATGATTTTTGACGTGTACGGTTAATTTATGGTCCTCAGGCGACGTATGAAGTTTCGAGCCGAACGGATGGTGGGAACCTCGTGATCTTGTATTCTGGACGTCCTTCAGGCCACTTGAGCTTCAATTTCTAACTTTTCTCGAATTTCTGACCGTGTATATTTGTCAATCTTGGTCCCCTGGAGTGTGTCCCTTGCCTTTGGCGTCATCAGATCGTTAAATCTCAACTTTTAACGTCCTTTTTGCATCCATGCTCATAAAATCACCTTGCAACACAAGAATGAGAAAACAAGCCATTAGATAGCATTATGTTCGTAAATCCAGATAATATCTGGGGTCTAATATGCAATATTTGACCCTCAACACAACCCCCAACCAGCATTTTGCTAGTCCCGAGCAAAGTATGCGAAAAATAAGTTGAGAATTATAGGAGAACTTTCTATGAAATCGAGTGAGATTTTGAACAAAATACGAGAAATTTAATATTCATGAATGTTAGAAATTGTATTCTCTTGAGCTCCAGCGCACCGTAGACTTCATAATCAAGTGTAAAGCATTAATCCTTCAATTAGAAAAATTTTAAACATTGAGATCCATGGATGTATAGTCTAATCTCGGCTTATCATCATTAAGAGATCCAATCGTCAATTTCATGGAATCATTGGTAACCGACAAGAAAATTCATGATAACTAAAACCTAATCCAAAACTTGCCTCATAGATTAGCCTATTAACTTTTGATTTTTCTATTCAAAGTAATGCCAAGGAAGGGGAATCAAATCCTCACCTATAGGGAGCAGACCTATGGTGAAGATCGTACACCTGACTCTTTTTCACATATCATTCATGGGGAATTAACTCTACACCTATAGGGAGCAAACCTATGGTGAAGATTAATTATCCAACCTTTTCAATTTTTATACCATGATGGCAAGCTATTTCAGACTGGTTCCTTTCGTGCTTAGTGATTACCAAATTAACCCTTCAATATCAGACTGAAGTCTTAACGTGAAAGCGAGATGTGACATGTGAAATCCTGATGCGATCAATGTTTAAAACTTCTAATCATGGCTTAACAACTCGATCTTAACTGCAGAATGCCACCGATACGGAATCCAAGAGTCATAAATTATCAACATCATATATCTCACAATTCTAAATCAAGGATATTCGTCAAAATCACTTCGAATTCATAAAAATTTTCAGAAATTTTTTTTTCACAATTGTTACTCAAGACCAAGAAAATACTGATGAGGTTACCTAATCCCCCACCCCCAACCTAAAATCTGCATTGTCCTCAATGTAAAAGATATGAGCATGCAATGCACATGGGACAACGAAAGTAAATGAGAAGTGATGAGAAGATAGTACCTGAATAACGAATCAAGAGAGTTTCCAATAGATCACGGCATGGAAGCTTGTCAGCATGAGAGAGAAAGCAGAACAAAAATAACAAAAATAAAATCCTACCTATACCACTTTCGCAGGTGCTCTCGATTGCATTTAGCGTATGCAACAAGCCTTTAAACCCCTAAGTTACCCCTAGTGGACGAGTTGTAGTCTCGTGAGGGTTTGCAGTAATGTTACCCACAAACATTGAACTAACTAACCTATGAAAGCGATAAACCTACCTATACCTCCATCAGACTAGGAGATCAGTCCTGGTAAACAGGAGCAATCAGAGGCATGGACATGTCCTCTGAATCAAATGTCTCAACAAATGGCTTTAATCGATGTCCATTTACTTTAAACTCCTTGCCATTGTCGGGATCTCTTATCTCGACGGCCCCATGAGGATAAGCAGTAACAACAATGTAAGGGCCGGTCCAACGAGATCGAAGCTTACCCGGAAAGAGATGTAGTCGAGAGTCATACAAGAGGACTTTCTGACCTGGCGTGAATGATTTCCGTAGAATATGTTAATCATGAAACGCCTTCATCCTGTCCTTGTAAATTCTCGAGTTTTCGTACGCATCGTTCCGGATTTCTTCAAGTTCGTTTAACTGAAGTTTGCGTAGCGAGCCAGCGTTGTCCAGATTGAAATTCAGATTTTTGATCGCCCAGTATGCTTTATGTTCCAATTCCACAGGCAAGTGACAGGCTTTCCCATAGACAAGTCTAAAGGGAGATGTTCCAATAGGAGTTTTGAAAGCAGTACGGTACGCCCATAAGGCATCGGTCAATCGGATTGACCAGTCCTTACGATCAGGGTTAACCGTTTTCTCTAGGATATGTTTGATCTCCCTATTGGAAATCTCAGCTTGTCCACTTGTTTGTGGATGGTATGGGGTGCTCACCTTATGCGAGATGCCGTATTTCTTCATTAAGCTCTCAAATGGTCTATTGCAGAAGTGTGAGCCCCCGTCACTAATGATGGCTCGAGGCGTTCCGAACCGCGACAGGATATTTTCTTTCAAAAATTTAATGACCGTGCGATGGTCATTTTTGCGGCACGGAATTGCTTCGACCCATTTAGTGACATAGTCTACGGCGAGCAAAATATACAGATTTCCAAATGATTGGGGGAATGGTCCCATGAAATCAATGCCCCAACAATCAAATGCTTCTATAATAAGGATGGGATTCAAGGGCATCATATTTCGACGGGACAATGCTCCCAATTTCTGACAACGCTCACAAGCCTTGCAAAACTCATGAGTGTCCCTGAACATAGTGGGCCAGTAGAAGCCACACTGTAAAATCTTGGCCGTGGTCTTTTTAGCAGAAAAGTGACCACCACAGGCCTGTGAATGACAGAAGGAGATGACACTCTGATGCTCATCGTCTGGTACGCATCTCCTTAAGATTTGGTCTGGGCAATATTTAAACAAATATGGATCGTCCCAGAAAAAGTTACGCACCTTGGTAAAGAATTTCTTCTTATCTTGTGACGTCCAGTGTGTCGGTATGGCACCTGTAGCAAGATAATTAGCAATATCAGCGAACTAAGGTGAATGGGAGACTCTAAACAGTTGTTCATCAGGGAACATGTCATTAATATGGGTCGCCTCAAGGGAATCAGAGGTATTAAGGCGAGAAAGATGATCGGCCACTACGTTCTCTACTCCCTTTTTATCTTTAATTTCCAAATCAAATTCTTGGAGTAGAAGGATCCATCGTATTAGGCGGGGCTTAGAATCATTCTTAGAAAGAAGATACTTAAGTGCCGCGTGATCTGTGTAAATGATGATCTTGGATCCGATCAGGTAGGACCTAAATTTGTCCAAAGCGAATACTACGGCTAAGAGTTCCTTTTCCGTAGTCGAGTAGTTCACTTGGGCAGGATTTAGAGTCCTACTTGCGTAGTGAATAACGTAAGGCCGCTTATCTTTTCTCTGGCCTAGAACCGCTCCAAGAGCATAATCAGAGGCGTCGCACATAAGTTCAAAAGGAAGACTCCAGTTAGGTGGCTGCATGATAGGTGCAGTGGTTAGCATGCCCTTAAGCTTAGTGAAAGCTTCTTGGCACTGCTCAGTCCACTCGTATGGTGTATCCTTTTGAAGAAGATTACATAAAGGACGAGAGAGGAGACTAAAATCCTTTATGAATCGTCTGTAAAAGCCTGCGTGTCCTAAGAAGGATCGCACATCTCTGATGTTCTTGGGTGGAAGTAGGTTAGAGATAAGATCGATTTTTGCCTTATCTACCTCGATTCCTTTGGACGAGATGATATGCCCAAGGACAATTCCCTTTTGAACCATAAAATGGCACTTCTCCCAGTTAAGTACCAAATTTTTTTCTTCACATCTTTTCAGCACACATTTAAGACTTGCTAAGCATTCGCTGAAAGATGAACCAAAAACAGAGAAATCGTCCATGAAGACCTCTAGATATTTCCCCACCATGTCAGAAAAGATACTCGTCATGCATCGCTGAAAGGTGGCAGGGGCATTACATAGCCCGAATGGCATCCTTCTATAAGCAAAGGTGCCATAGGGACATGTAAATGTGGTCTTTTCCTGATCTTCAGGGGCGATTTCAATCTGATTATAACCTGAATACCCGTCAAGGAAACAATAATAGGAATGACCAGCTAGCCTTTCTAGGATTTGATCAATGAAGGGTAAAGGAAAGTGGTCTTTCCTTGTGACGGTATTCAGCTTTCTGTAGTCAATGCACATTCTCCAACCAGTAGTAACTCTGGTCGGCACGAGTTCATTATTGGCATTGGCTACGATGGTGATCCCCGACTTCTTAGGAACTACCTGAGTTGGACTCACCCATTGACTATCGGATATGGGGTAAATGATCCCCACTTCCAATAGTTTGAGAACCTCGGCCTTAACCACTTCCTTCATGTTTGGATTTAGTCTACGTTGTGATTGCCGAACAGCCTTTGCATTGTCCTCAAGATATATACGGTGAGTACAAATCGATGGGTTAATTCCCTTGAGGTCCGCTATCGTCCATCCAAGAGCTCCCTTATGCTCAATGAGAGTAGATATCAGCATACTCTCCTGTTCTTTTTCCAGGTGGGCAGAGATCACCACCGGGTATGTCTCATCTTGACCTAAATAAACATATTTTAAATCAGAGGGCAAAGGTTTTAGGTCAAGCTTCGGTGGCTTGAGGTTAGACGGTAGAGGCACTACATCAGTTTGGGGCAATTCTTCAATTTGTGGCCTCCACCGGTTAACTTCAAGTACCGGTGCAGTATCCAACATGGCACACGTCTCCCTAATTATATCATCATCAAGATCATGGGAGTGGATAAGGCACGTCTCTAGAGGATCAGAGGATAAGGTGAGAGGTGTTCTATCTTCCACAAAAGAATCAATCATGTTAACATCGTGGAAATCGTCATCATCCTCTGAGTTGCTGCCGTTATTGAAAAAGATATTCGATTCCAATGTCAAATTTCTAAAAGACATAGTCATAACACCATTCCTGCAATTGATAATTGCATTTGAAGTGGACAGGAATGGGCGACCAAGGATGACGGGAATCTGAGTGCTCGTGTCATTGATGGGTTCGGTGTCCAAGATGATAAAATCAACAGGGTAGTAGAATCTATCAACCTGGACCAACACATCCTCGATGATCCCTCTTGGTATACGAACAGAACGATCAGCAAGTTGTAGTGTGGTTCGAGTGGGTTTTAATTCACCCAACCCTAACTGTTGGTATACCGAATAGGGAATTAGATTGACGCTCGCTCCTAAGTCAAGAAGTGCGTGATCAATTCGATAGTTCCCAATTACACATGATATGGTTGGGCAACCGGGATCTTTGAATTTTTGCGGCACATCTTGTTTTAGGACGGCACTCACTTTCTCAGTCAAGGAGATTTTCTTTTGAACACTTTTCCGTCGTTTGGTAGTACATAAGTCCTTTAGAAATTTAGCATATAAAGGTATCTGTTTTACAACATCAAGCAGAGGAATATTGACTTTTACTTGTTTCAACACCTCTAGGATATCCTGAGAGTTAGATAGACGTTTTGGTTCAACCAACCGTTGGGGAAACGGAGCAACTGGCTTTTCTAGAGGTTCCGGTTCAAATTTTTGTGGGGCGCCACTAGATCCATCATTGTTGTCCTCTTCTGGTTCTTGAGGCTTTTCGGGCCTAACCGGAAGGGTTTTATCAATAACCTTCTCACTCCTAAGAGTGGTGATGGATTTAGCGTGCCCCATTTGATTCGAAGAGCTGGGATCACCTGTCTCGTATTGCGGTTTCGGATTAGGGAGTGATTGTGCAGGGAGCATCCCTTTTTCCATAGCCGTCATACGTGAATCTATTTTTTGCATAAAATCTGAAATTCCTTGCATTGTCCGAGCCAGCTCTTGTATGGAAAATTGAACCGATTCTTCTTGAGGTTTCCCCTGATTTGGATTTTGATTGAAGAAACCTTGAGGGGTAGCAGTTTGTCCGTTCCTCCAACTAAAATTCGGATGATTTTTCCAGCCAGGATTGTATGTATTAGAGGGTGGTCCATTGAAAGGTCTTTGATAGTTATTTACGGCATTAGATTGTTCATTCAATACATCTCGAAAGGCAGGTATTGAAGGACAATTTTCAGTAGTATGAATGTTGCAATCACAGATGCCGCAAACACTTTCATTAACCTTTTCCTTCCTTCCTTCCATGGCCTCAAATTTTCTGGTGAGATTGGCCACCTTAGCGTTAAGATCATTATCCTCTTTCAGGAGATATATTCCTCCTTTTTCCCTTGAATGAGTCGGCCTAGACGTAGTGTTCGTTCTTGGGTAATAGTCCCATGATTGTGTTTTTTCCGCGAGACTATCGAGGTAATCCCATACCTCGTCGACATTTTTATTAATAAAATCTCCGTTACACATTGTCTCGACCATTTGGCGCATGGAAGATGTTAGCCCATCATAGAAAAAATTCGTAATGCGCCATATTTCAAAGCCATGTTGTGGGCATGCATTAACCAGATCCTTGAACCTTTCCCAACATTGGAAGAATGTTTCATCTTCCTTTTGGGCAAAGTTCATGATTGCTCTCCTGAGGGTAATTGTCTTATGATGTGGGAAAAATTTCTTTATAAATTCCCTCTGCATATCATTCCATGTGCCAATGGATCTAGGACGCAATGAATGTAACCACGTCTTGGCTTTTTCTTTCAAGGAAAATGGAAAGAGTTTCAGCCTAATAGTATCCTCAGATACATTAGGAAAGTATAAGGTGCCTATGATTTCATCGAACTCTTTCAGATGCAAGTATGGTTCTTCAGACTCAAGCCCATGAAACTTAGGAAGGAGTTGGATAACCCCTGGCTTGATGTCCATATGTCCTGTATTCTCAGAAAAAATCATGCATGAGGGCGTACTCACCCCCGCCGGTTGTAAATAATCTCGTAAAGTACGAGGCGGGAGTGCCTGATGCACCTCATTCTCATCATGTACTTCCTCAACCCCTGGTTGGGGTAGTGCTTGAGGTTGATTTTCAGCCATAACGTCCTCTAACTCAGGAGAATTCAAGTGGTGTCTAGTCCTGCGATGGACAGTCAACCCCTCAACTAATCCTCCTTCAGTCACGAGACGTCGAGTGTTGTCGCGTGCCCAATGGGGCATAAAACACACTCAGCCCTCAAATTCTAACTAAAAAAAAAAAGAAGAAGAAATCTAGAAAATAAAGGGGAAAGATGGAAAGAGGTTACCAAAGTTGGAGTCCTAGGTTAAGAATCTGCAAAACAAAACAAAATAAGTTAGTTTCTAAGAATAGAAAGTCATAATTAAGAGTAAACTAATTTGTAGAAAAAAAAGAAGAAATTCTAAAGAAAGAGAAATTAGAAAGAGCTTACTAAATTAGAAGTTTCCTACAAAACAGACAAAAATTAGGTTAGTTCTAAAAAATCAGATAGAATGAAGAATAGTAAGTTTCTAACGTTAGGAAAAATTTCTAACAAGGAAAATAACTACTTCTAAACCTAGAATTAAAAATTCTAAAGAAAATCTAATCTTAAACTAATCCCAAAACTAATTAATTTCAGAAAAACGTAGCCGACAGTCCCCAGCAACGGCGCCAAAAACTTGTTCACTCCCCAAGTGCAGGGTTGTGATGTAGTAATAACTCGGTAAGACCGAGGTCGAATCCCAAGGGACTGAAACCTGTACGTTATCTAAAACTAACCAGAACTAGAACTAGATTAAGATGAAATCTAAACTGAATGTAATTTAAGAAATAATAGTGAAATAATTATCTAAACTTGAGAGAAATCAGGAGAAGGGAACTAGGGATTCAGAGGATCCACTTGTAGAGATCAGGGAGAATTTATGCTTGCATCAAAAATCATGAAAATTACTGAACTGCCGTTGATCTAGTTTTCAAAGAGATGAAAGGTGTATGAATTAGAATGGATTCCATCACCAAACCATGCCCACAGACTATGGCAAACAACAGAATTAAACTAATTACCAACCAATCATATGTATGAAGGTTAAGAAGGGTACCGTCATCCAACCATGCCCAGGAGACTATGGTGAACAACAGGGCTTCCTAACGTCATAAACATTAAAGAGAATGGGAATATTAAAAGTCATTGCAGACCCATTGTAATTTCAGTCACAATAGACCATTAAAAACCTAAAATATTTCCATTAAAATCAAACTAAAACCAACTTCAATTCAAAAATTAAAATTAAATTAAAAGCATATAATCTCTCATCTCACTACAAGCTTCACCTCCTAGCCCTAGCTAGGAGGATTTAGCCTGCCATGGATGAGCTCAATCCAAATAAATAAAGAGAAAAAGAAAAGGAAAAGAAAAGGGAAAGAAAAAAACCAAGCTCCTCTCTCTCTCCTCTGCCCACGTTGAAACCCAAGCTCGAGCCCTCTGTTCTTCCTCCCAAGACCTTGAATCAATGCTCCCCACGTCAAAAAACCTCTTTTTATAGCTGCTGGAAGGCTGGAGTCAGTGACAGAGTTGTAGCAGGACACGGAGTGCAATTTTCGCAGCCGAGTTTGGTACCATAAAACACGCCACTTTTCTCGCTCAAATTCCAAAGAAACACCGTCCCTTAGTACTTTCTTGGGTCCTCTACATGATAGACGGTTCAGATCTGTCATATGATCAAAGATGGTGGGCCAAAACCGTCCGGAAAAGTCGGTTTTCGCGGATGTGCGAAACCTTTCGCACCATTTCGCTGTTGTGGTCGGTGGGCCCCACAGAAGCATTTTCTGGAAAATCCACCCCATCCATTGGATTCAGAACGAAATTTCAGTCAAGAATGGGTGGTTTTGAAGGTCCATTGACGTGGCCCAGAGAAGAAATCACCAAAGAATCAGTTTTGAACGTTACCGAGCAGCTTTTTTGTGGCCTCTGTATCTCACACGTGTGCACGCATGGGTGAAAAGTGACAACATGGTTTTGTAGTGCTCGCGGCTGTCTACACGGTGGACGGTTCGGATTAAGCTTATGGGGCACGTGTGGGGCCCACATCTGATCGCAAAAACGGCCAGTGGCCGTTCGTCCGCTGTACGGTTTTTTTTTTTTTTTTTTTTTTTTTTTTTTTTTTTTTTTTTTTGAGTTATAGACGGAAACGTCGGTCAGCGTAGCTGACCGACTTTTGGGAAATTTGGCGCACGGCGGGCGTGTGTACACTATGTACACACGCTGTACATATATAGTCCACTGTGAAGCTTCTAAGAAATCCACTCCGCCCATTCTGTTCCTCACATTATTTTACCCGTTGAGAACAATTATCAATCATATCCAGCTGGCGGGTGGGCCCCAAATTGAAGATTGATGGGCTGATCTGCCCGTTAGGCCACTTCCGCAATGATCCAATGGATGATTTTTGACGTGTACGGTTAATTTATGGTCCTCAGGCGACGTATGAAGTTTCGAGCCGAACGGATGGTGGGAACCTCGTGATCTTGTATTCTGGACGTCCTTCAGGCCACTTGAGCTTCAATTTCTAACTTTTCTCGAATTTCTGAATGTGTATATTTGTCAATCTTGGTCCCCTGGAGTGTGTCCCTTGCCTTTGGCGTCATCAGATCGTTAAATCTCAACTTTTAACGTCCTTTTTGCATCCATGCTCATAAAATCACCTTGCAACACAAGAATGAGAAAACAAGCCATTAGATAGCATTATGTTCGTAAATCCAGATAATATCTGGGGTCTAATATGCAATATTTGACCCTCAACACAACCCCCAACCAGCATTTTGCTAGTCCCGAGCAAAGTATGCGAAAAATAAGTTGAGAATTATAGGAGAACTTTCTATGAAATCGAGTGAGATTTTGAACAAAATACGAGAAATTTAATATTCATGAATGTTAGAAATTGTATTCTCTTGAGCTCCAGCGCACCGTAGACTTCATAATCAAGTGTAAAGCATTAATCCTTCAATTAGAAAAATTTTAAACATTGAGATCCATGGATGTATAGTCTAATCTCGGCTTATCATCATTAAGAGATCCAATCGTCAATTTCATGGAATCATTGGTAACCGACAAGAAAATTCATGATAACT
The DNA here is from genome assembly GCA_037074715.1 of Magnolia kwangsiensis. Classification (NCBI taxonomy): domain Eukaryota; kingdom Viridiplantae; phylum Streptophyta; class Magnoliopsida; order Magnoliales; family Magnoliaceae; genus Magnolia; species Magnolia kwangsiensis. The sequence continues at coordinate 78,502,078 of CM073580.1, read as the reverse complement.
AAAACCTAATCCAAAACTTGCCTCATAGATTAGCCTATTAACTTTTGATTTTTCTATTCAAAGTAATGCCAAGGAAGGGGAATCAAATCCTCACCTATAGGGAGCAGACCTATGGTGAAGATCGTACACCTGACTCTTTTTCACATATCATTCATGGGGAATTAACTCTACACCTATAGGGAGCAAACCTATGGTGAAGATTAATTATCCAACCTTTTCAATTTTTATACCATGATGGCAAGCTATTTCAGACTGGTTCCTTTCGTGCTTAGTGATTACCAAATTAACCCTTCAATATCAGACTGAAGTCTTAACGTGAAAGCGAGATGTGACATGTGAAATCCTGATGCGATCAATGTTTAAAACTTCTAATCATGGCTTAACAACTCGATCTTAACTGCAGAATGCCACCGATACGGAATCCAAGAGTCATAAATTATCAACATCATATATCTCACAATTCTAAATCAAGGATATTCGTCAAAATCACTTCGAATTCATAAAAATTTTCAGAAATTTTTTTTTCACAATTGTTACTCAAGACCAAGAAAATACTGATGAGGTTACCTAATCCCCCACCCCCAACCTAAAATCTGCATTGTCCTCAATGTAAAAGATATGAGCATGCAATGCACATGGGACAACGAAAGTAAATGAGAAGTGATGAGAAGATAGTACCTGAATAACGAATCAAGAGAGTTTCCAATAGATCACGGCATGGAAGCTTGTCAGCATGAGAGAGAAAGCAGAACAAAAATAACAAAAATAAAATCCTACCTATACCACTTTCGCAGGTGCTCTCGATTGCATTTAGCGTATGCAACAAGCCTTTAAACCCCTAAGTTACCCCTAGTGGACGAGTTGTAGTCTCGTGAGGGTTTGCAGTAATGTTACCCACAAACATTGAACTAACTAACCTATGAAAGCGATAAACCTACCTATACCTCCATCAGACTAGGAGATCAGTCCTGGTAAACAGGAGCAATCAGAGGCATGGACATGTCCTCTGAATCAAATGTCTCAACAAATGGCTTTAATCGATGTCCATTTACTTTAAACTCCTTGCCATTGTCGGGATCTCTTATCTCGACGGCCCCATGAGGATAAGCAGTAACAACAATGTAAGGGCCGATCCAACGAGATCGAAGCTTACCCGGAAAGAGATGTAGTCGAGAGTCATACAAGAGGACTTTCTGACCTGGCGTGAATGATTTCCGTAGAATATGTTGATCATGAAACGCCTTCATCCTGTCCTTGTAAATTCTCGAGTTTTCGTACGCATCGTTCCGGATTTCTTCAAGTTCGTTTAACTGAAGTTTGCGTAGCGAGCCAGCGTTGTCCAGATTGAAATTCAGATTTTTGATCGCCCAGTATGCTTTATGTTCCAATTCCACAGGCAAGTGACAGGCTTTCCCATAGACAAGTCTAAAGGGAGATGTTCCAATAGGAGTTTTGAAAGCAGTACGGTACGCCCATAAGGCATCGGTCAATCGGATTGACCAGTCCTTACGATCAGGGTTAACCGTTTTCTCTAGGATATGTTTGATCTCCCTATTGGAAATCTCAGCTTGTCCACTTGTTTGTGGATGGTATGGGGTGCTCACCTTATGCGAGATGCCGTATTTCTTCATTAAGCTCTCAAATGGTCTATTGCAGAAGTGTGAGCCCCCGTCACTAATGATGGCTCGAGGCGTTCCGAACCGCGACAGGATATTTTCTTTCAAAAATTTAATGACCGTGCGATGGTCATTTTTGCGGCACGGAATTGCTTCGACCCATTTAGTGACATAGTCTACGGCGAGCAAAATATACAGATTTCCAAATGATTGGGGGAATGGTCCCATGAAATCAATGCCCCAACAATCAAATGCTTCTATAATAAGGATGGGATTCAAGGGCATCATATTTCGACGGGACAATGCTCCCAATTTCTGACAACGCTCACAAGCCTTGCAAAACTCATGAGTGTCCCTGAACATAGTGGGCCAGTAGAAGCCACACTGTAAAATCTTGGCCGTGGTCTTTTTAGCAGAAAAGTGACCACCACAGGCCTGTGAATGACAGAAGGAGATGACACTCTGATGCTCATCGTCTGGTACGCATCTCCTTAAGATTTGGTCTGGGCAATATTTAAACAAATATGGATCGTCCCAGAAAAAGTTACGCACCTTGGTAAAGAATTTCTTCTTATCTTGTGACGTCCAGTGTGTCGGTATGGCACCTGTAGCAAGATAATTAGCAATATCAGCGAACTAAGGTGAATGGGAGACTCTAAACAGTTGTTCATCAGGGAACATGTCATTAATATGGGTCGCCTCAAGGGAATCAGAGGTATTAAGGCGAGAAAGATGATCGGCCACTACGTTCTCTACTCCCTTTTTATCTTTAATTTCCAAATCAAATTCTTGGAGTAGAAGGATCCATCGTATTAGGCGGGGCTTAGAATCATTCTTAGAAAGAAGATACTTAAGTGCCGCGTGATCTGTGTAAATGATGATCTTGGATCCGATCAGGTAGGACCTAAATTTGTCCAAAGCGAATACTACGGCTAAGAGTTCCTTTTCCGTAGTCGAGTAGTTCACTTGGGCAGGATTTAGAGTCCTACTTGCGTAGTGAATAACGTAAGGCCGCTTATCTTTTCTCTGGCCTAGAACCGCTCCAAGAGCATAATCAGAGGCGTCGCACATAAGTTCAAAAGGAAGACTCCAGTTAGGTGGCTGCATGATAGGTGCAGTGGTTAGCATGCCCTTAAGCTTAGTGAAAGCTTCTTGGCACTGCTCAGTCCACTCGTATGGTGTATCCTTTTGAAGAAGATTACATAAAGGACGAGAGAGGAGACTAAAATCCTTTATGAATCGTCTGTAAAAGCCTGCGTGTCCTAAGAAGGATCGCACATCTCTGATGTTCTTGGGTGGAAGTAGGTTAGAGATAAGATCGATTTTTGCCTTATCTACCTCGATTCCTTTGGACGAGATGATATGCCCAAGGACAATTCCCTTTTGAACCATAAAATGGCACTTCTCCCAGTTAAGTACCAAATTTTTTTCTTCACATCTTTTCAGCACACATTTAAGACTTGCTAAGCATTCGCTGAAAGATGAACCAAAAACAGAGAAATCGTCCATGAAGACCTCTAGATATTTCCCCACCATGTCAGAAAAGATACTCGTCATGCATCGCTGAAAGGTGGCAGGGGCATTACATAGCCCGAATGACATCCTTCTATAAGCAAAGGTGCCATAGGGACATGTAAATGTGGTCTTTTCCTGATCTTCAGGGGCGATTTCAATCTGATTATAACCTGAATACCCGTCAAGGAAACAATAATAGGAATGACCAGCTAGCCTTTCTAGGATTTGATCAATGAAGGGTAAAGGAAAGTGGTCTTTCCTTGTGACGGTATTCAGCTTTCTGTAGTCAATGCACATTCTCCAACCAGTAGTAACTCTGGTCGGCACGAGTTCATTATTGGCATTGGCTACGATGGTGATCCCGGACTTCTTAGGAACCACCTGAGTTGGACTCACCCATTGACTATCGGATATGGGGTAAATGATCCCCACTTCCAATAGTTTGAGAACCTCGGCCTTAACCACTTCCTTCATGTTTGGATTTAGTCTACGTTGTGATTGCCGAACAGCCTTTGCATTGTCCTCAAGATATATACGGTGAGTACAAATCGATGGGTTAATTCCCTTGAGGTCCGCTATCGTCCATCCAAGAGCTCCCTTATGCTCAATGAGAGTAGATATCAGCATACTCTCCTGTTCTTTTTCCAGGTGGGCAGAGATCACCACCGGGTATGTCTCATCTTGACCTAAATAAACATATTTTAAATCAGAGGGCAAAGGTTTTAGGTCAAGCTTCGGTGGCTTGAGGTTAGACGGTAGAGGCACTACATCAGTTTGGGGCAATTCTTCAATTTGTGGCCTCCACCGGTTAACTTCAAGTACCGGTGCAGTATCCAACATGGCACACGTCTCCCTAATTATATCATCATCAAGATCATGGGAGTGGATAAGGCACGTCTCTAGAGGATCAGAGGATAAGGTGAGAGGTGTTCTATCTTCCACAAAAGAATCAATCATGTTAACATCGTGGAAATCGTCATCATCCTCTGAGTTGCTGCCGTTATTGAAAAAGATATTCGATTCCAATGTCAAATTTCTAAAAGACATAGTCATAACACCATTCCTGCAATTGATAATTGCATTTGAAGTGGACAGGAATGGGCGACCAAGGATGACGGGAATCTGAGTGCTCGTGTCATTGATGGGTTCGGTGTCCAAGATGATAAAATCAACAGGGTAGTAGAATCTATCAACCTGGACCAACACATCCTCGATGATCCCTCTTGGTATACGAACAGAACGATCAGCAAGTTGTAGTGTGGTTCGAGTGGGTTTTAATTCACCCAACCCTAACTGTTGGTATACCGAATAGGGAATTAGATTGACGCTCGCTCCTAAGTCAAGAAGTGCGTGATCAATTCGATAGTTCCCAATTACACATGATATGGTTGGGCAACCGGGATCTTTGAATTTTTGCGGCACATCTTGTTTTAGGACGGCACTCACTTTCTCAGTCAAGGAGATTTTCTTTTGAACACTTTTCCGTCGTTTGGTAGTACATAAGTCCTTTAGAAATTTAGCATATAAAGGTATCTGTTTTACAACATCAAGCAGAGGAATATTGACTTTTACTTGTTTCAACACCTCTAGGATATCCTGAGAGTTAGATAGACGTTTTGGTTCAACCAACCGTTGGGGAAACGGAGCAACTGGCTTTTCTAGAGGTTCCGGTTCAAATTTTTGTGGGGCGCCACTAGATCCATCATTGTTGTCCTCTTCTGGTTCTTGAGGCTTTTCGGGCCTAACCGGAAGGGTTTTATCAATAACCTTCTCACTCCTAAGAGTGGTGATGGATTTAGCGTGCCCCATTTGATTCGAAGAGCTGGGATCACCTGTCTCGTATTGCGGTTTCGGATTAGGGAGTGATTGTGCAGGGAGCATCCCTTTTTCCATAGCCGTCATACGTGAATCTATTTTTTGCATAAAATCTGAAATTCCTTGCATTGTCCGAGCCAGCTCTTGTATGGAAAATTGAACCGATTCTTCTTGAGGTTTCCCCTGATTTGGATTTTGATTGAAGAAACCTTGAGGGGTAGCAGTTTGTCCGTTCCTCCAACTAAAATTCGGATGATTTTTCCAGCCAGGATTGTATGTATTAGAGGGTGGTCCATTGAAAGGTCTTTGATAGTTATTTACGGCATTAGATTGTTCATTCAATACATCTCGAAAGGCAGGTATTGAAGGACAATTTTCAGTAGTATGAATGTTGCAATCACAGATGCCGCAAACACTTTCATTAACCTTTTCCTTCCTTCCTTCCATGGCCTCAAATTTTCTGGTGAGATTGGCCACCTTAGCGTTAAGATCATTATCCTCTTTCAGGAGATATATTCCTCCTTTTTCCCTTGAATGAGTCGGCCTAGACGTAGTGTTCGTTCTTGGGTAATAGTCCCATGATTGTGTTTTTTCCGCGAGACTATCGAGGTAATCCCATACCTCGTCGACATTTTTATTAATAAAATCTCCGTTACACATTGTCTCGACCATTTGGCGCATGGAAGATGTTAGCCCATCATAGAAAAAATTCGTAATGCGCCATATTTCAAAGCCATGTTGTGGGCATGCATTAACCAGATCCTTGAACCTTTCCCAACATTGGAAGAATGTTTCATCTTCCTTTTGGGCAAAGTTCATGATTGCTCTCCTGAGGGTAATTGTCTTATGATGTGGGAAAAATTTCTTTATAAATTCCCTCTGCATATCATTCCATGTGCCAATGGATCTAGGACGCAATGAATGTAACCACGTCTTGGCTTTTTCTTTCAAGGAAAATGGAAAGAGTTTCAGCCTAATAGTATCCTCAGATACATTAGGAAAGTATAAGGTGCCTATGATTTCATCGAACTCTTTCAGATGCAAGTATGGTTCTTCAGACTCAAGCCCATGAAACTTAGGAAGGAGTTGGATAACCCCTGGCTTGATGTCCATGTGTCCTGTATTCTCAGGAAAAGTCATGCATGAGGGCGTACTCACCCCCGCCGGTTGTAAATAATCTCGTAAAGTACGAGGCGGGGGTGCCTGATGCACCTCATTCTCATCATGTACTTCCTCAACCCCTGGTTGGGGTAGTGCTTGAGGTTGATTTTCAGCCATAACGTCCTCTAACTCAGGAGAATTCAAGTGGTGTCTAGTCCTGCGATGGACAGTCAACCCCTCAACTAATCCTCCTTCAGTCACGAGACGTCGAGTGTTGTCGCGTGCCCAATGGGGCATAAAACACACTCAGCCCTCAAATTCTAACTAAAAAAAAAAAGAAGAAGAAATCTAGAAAATAAAGGGGAAAGATGAAAAGAGGTTACCAAAGTTGGAGTCCTAGGTTAAGAATCTGCAAAACAAAACAAAATAAGTTAGTTTCTAAGAATAGAAAGTCATAATTAAGAGTAAACTAATTTGTAGAAAAAAAAGAAGAAATTCTAAAGAAAGAGAAATTAGAAAGAGCTTACTAAATTAGAAGTTTCCTACAAAACAGACAAAAATTAGGTTAGTTCTAAAAAATCAGATAGAATGAAGAATAGTAAGTTTCTAACGTTAGGAAAAATTTCTAACAAGGAAAATAACTACTTCTAAACCTAGAATTAAAAATTCTAAAGAAAATCTAATCTTAAACTAATCCCAAAACTAATTAATTTCAGAAAAACGTAGCCGACAGTCCCCGGCAACGGCGCCAAAAACTTGTTCACTCCCCAAGTGCAGGGTTGTGATGTAGTAATAACTCGGTAAGACCGAGGTCGAATCCCAAGGGACTGAAACTTGTACGTTATCTAAAACTAACCAGAACTAGAACTAGATTAAGATGAAATCTAAACTGAATGTAATTTAAGAAATAATAGTGAAATAATTATCTAAACTTGAGAGAAATCAGGAGAAGGGAACTAGGGATTCAGAGGATCCACTTGTAGAGATCAGGGAGAATTTATGCTTGCATCAAAAATCATGAAAATTACTGAACTGCCGTTGATCTAGTTTTCAAAGAGATGAAAGGTGTATGAATTAGAATGGATTCCATCACCAAACCATGCCCACAGACTATGGCAAACAACAGAATTAAACTAATTACCAACCAATCATATGTATGAAGGTTAAGAAGGGTACCGTCATCCAACCATGCCCAGGAGACTATGGTGAACAACAGGGCTTCCTAACGTCATAAACATTAAAGAGAATGGGAATATTAAAAGTCATTGCAGACCCATTGTAATTTCAGTCACAATAGACCATTAAAAACCTAAAATATTTCCATTAAAATCAAACTAAAACCAACTTCAATTTAAAAATTAAAATTAAATTAAAAGCATATAATCTCTCATCTCACTACAAGCTTCACCTCCTAGCCCTAGCTAGGAGGATTTAGCCTGCCATGGATGAGCTCAATCCAAATAAATAAAGAGAAAAAGAAAAGGAAAAGAAAAGGGAAAGAAAAAAACCAAGCTCCTCTCTCTCTCCTCTGCCCACGTTGAAACCCAAGCTCGAGCCCTCTGTTCTTCCTCCCAAGACCTTGAATCAATGCTCCCCACGTCAAAAAACCTCTTTTTATAGCTGCTGGAAGGCTGGAGTCAGTGACAGAGTTGTAGCAGGACACGGAGTGCAATTTTCGCAGCCGAGTTTGGTACCATGAAACACGCCACTTTTCTCGCTCAAATTCCAAAGAAACACCGTCCCTTAGTACTTTCTTGGGTCCTCTACATGATAGACGGTTCAGATCTGTCATATGATCAAAGATGGTGGGCCAAAACCGTCCGGAAAAGTCAGTTTTCGCGGATGTGCGAAACCTTTCGCACCATTTCGCTGTTGTGGTCGGTGGGCCCCACAGAAGCATTTTCTGGAAAATCCACCCCATCCATTGGATTCAGAACGAAATTTCAGTCAAGAATGGGTGGTTTTGAAGGTCCATTGACGTGGCCCAGAGAAGAAATCACCAAAGAATCAGTTTTGAACGTTACCGAGCAGCCCTTTTGTGGCCTCTGTATCTCACACGTGTGCACGCATGGGTGAAAAGTGACAACATGGTTTTGTAGTGCTCGCGGCTGTCTACACGGTGGACGGTTCGGATTAAGCTTATGGGGCACGTGTGGGGCCCACATCTGATCGCAAAAATGGCCAGTGGCCGTTCGTCCGCTGTACGGTTTTTTTTTTTTTTTTTTTTGAGTTATAGACGGAAACGTCGGTCAGCGCAGCTGACCGACTTTTGGGAAATTTGGCGCACGGCGGGCGTGTGTACACTATGTACACACGCTGTACATATATAGTCCACTGTGAAGCTTCTAAGAAATCCACTCCGCCCATTTTGTTCCTCACATTATTTTACCCGTTGAGAACAATTATCAATCATATCCAGCTGGCGGGTGGGCCCCAAATTGAAGATTGATGGGCTGATCTGCCCGTTAGGCCACTTCCGCAATGATCCAATGGATGATTTTTGACGTGTACGGTTAATTTATGGTCCTCAGGCGACGTATGAAGTTTCGAGCCGAACGGATGGTGGGAACCTCGTGATCTTGTATTCTGGACGTCCTTCAGGCCACTTGAGCTTCAATTTCTAACTTTTCTCGAATTTCTGACCGTGTATATTTGTCAATCTTGGTCCCCTGGAGTGTGTCCCTTGCCTTTGGCGTCATCAGATCGTTAAATCTCAACTTTTAACGTCCTTTTTCCATCCATGCTCATAAAATCACCTTGCAACACAAGAATGAGAAAATAAGCCATTAGATAGCATTATGTTCGTAAATCCAGATAATATCTGGGGTCTAATATGCAATATTTGACCCTCAACACCTTTCACAAAGGAGTTGCCACACATACAATGATCATGTATTTTCATTTTAACAAGCATGACAAACACAAATCATAAGTCCATATTCATTCAGACATTTTAACAAACACATAGAAAACATTATATTCTACATAATTCATATATACGTATAAGATGTTGAAAACGTCGTATCTAAGCACATGTGATAGCAAGAAAGTCATTCGTAAACCATTATTGACATTGGAAGCCTAGAAAACCATAACCTAAACATTTATAGTCCACACCTTTTGTCAGTAAACCCGTACCAAGCTCAGTTTGAACATTATGCCTTTGTCTACGGCACAACGACTACCTATAGCATGAAATAGGTTAGCTATTTCATCAATCTACATATCTAGATACCTAAAACAGATTAGGGTTAGGATTTCTTACCCAAAAAAGAAAATTGAAATTGTCGGTGTAGTGATGGTGAGGTGGTGAGTCAGCATGTGGAGTCGTGGGAAAGGATCCCAACAACGATCCTCTGATCTCACTCTCTTCTTCTCACTCTTTTCTATCCATTTCTCTTCTCTCTCCTAGGGTTTGGAAAAATTTGTATGGGAGAGAGAGGTGGGTTTAAAGCCCTTATATAGGCCCAAAACTGATGGTAATGGCCTTAGGGCTATGGAATACTTAGCTTATAGCCAAAAGTCAGCTGCTTCGGGTCAACGGGGCTCATCTGTAGGCCCACTTCACGCATACGGTAGAGAAAAAGTTTCATGACATTGGATCTATGCCAGGTTAAGATCTCGGTCTGATTGGATCAGTGGATTGACCATGGAGGACCAGTTTCAGTTCAACGGTCACTGGTACTTGATCAGGGCCATAAGTACACTGACATATGTTGAAAATTTTTCCTGATCTGAGGGTGTAATTAGGTCATAATTTAACGGTTTGAAACCTTAAAATTGGTCTGCAAGCGAACAGTTCAAATCACTTAAGTTCAAGTTCATTTCCTAAAGATATTCACATTTCTTACACACTTCGCTCTGGTTTTAAGTTGTGCATTTCTGGATACTATTAGGAGTTAATTTTTGAAATGGTTGTCAAGCCTAGTAAGGCGATCATAACCATATAGTTTCGCAATAATCGGACTTTCGACGCACGATCCAGGTTCGATACGGAGTTTTAATGTGCTCCCGAGAGCAACTGGGTTTTAAGATTGATCCTAGGTTTTTAGGTAATGTAGCATTAGTAATTCTACTAGTTTTGGATTTGTAGTTTGTATAGTAAGTGGTTCAAGCCAAATCCATCAATTATTTAGTTTAGTACTTAACTAAATTCTGCCCTTAATACGACAGAATAAGGTCATAGGGTAGTTCTATGCCTTTTTTATCACTTTTAGTTAGTATATTATTTTAATTATTTTTTTAGTAGTTCATCATCGAGTTTACTTCATCTCCATTAGAAAAATTCTAAAAATTCTAAAAGCAGTAACTGTCCAAACTAATAATTTTCAGTTAGTTGTCACAATGACCTATATTTAACTATATTAAGATTTTTTATTATATTTTTTTACTTATTTTTATATGAAACTAAACTTATCAAGCTTCAATCTAGCTTTTGAATTACCTAAATCGGAGTTATAATGAGAGAGATATGAATTTTTTAAGTTGGATAAAAATTGTAGAAAACGGCCCGCCCGGCCAGCTGGACGGCGAGGCCTCACTGTTTCGACCATGTCATCACTGAATGGTGGACATTGGGGTGATGCTATCCCTCCCCCAGGGTGCTGGATATGCGTGGGACCCACCTCGGGTTCCTCCGATTTGCGTCGTTTGGGCCCTCGAGTCTGTTTGATGTGGTTTCGCCACCCATTATTTTAAACAGGTGTAGTTTTATAAATGGGAATGAGTTATTTGACATGCAATATATATTTTTGAGGTATGAGAAGCTCCTCTATCCAAATCACCTATTTATTTTGTCAGATTCCATAAGACTAATGGCCCAAAACCTTATTTATTTATTTATTTACTATTTATAGTAATTTTTAGTTTAAATTTTGTTCTTCATCACCTAAACTTTAGGATTAGTGTCTAATATCAAGGTACTAAGAAAAATTTGAAGAATAAGGTGGTGAAAGGTGAGATTTTGAAGGAAATGGGTTAAAAAGGAATTTTACACTTTGAGATTAAGTTCTGAGAAGTTAATAAGGTGTTAAGATAGATTCATTGCTTAATGATGTCTAACCCCAGGTTGGCAAAAAATCTAAGGTATTACATTCTACCCCCCTTAAAAATAATTTCATCCCTGAAATTGGCCAAGGGAATGAGTAAAGATTTTATTATTTCTTTTGTCTAAGTTTTATTAATTTCAAGTTTATATGTGTGGTAGGGTGTACACTATCTATGCTAGTCTGACTCATTTTAGTATACTCTTTTTAAAACTGTTTTGCCCTGAAATTGGCTAAAGCTCCTATTGGGTCCGTATTCAACGAACACATTGTAGATACATTGACTTCGACTATTGTAATTCAGCTCGTACTCTTTGTTAGGCCTATTCTTTAATATGAATTGGTTTAAAACTTGAACCCTAATTATTTTCCTTCAAAGACTTCATTATTGACATTCTAAGGAAGATTTTGATCTTATTTAGTGACCTATCCCTATGTATAGCTTTGATCAATTTCCTTCGATCCTGGGCCAGTGGGGTAGGGGCCCACTACGCTTCCGCTGCGCCACTCTGATCCAATGGATGTATAGAGTGACTTAACTAGATTGAGCTCATAATGTTCTACCCCCCTTAAAAAATTATTTCTACTCTTAAGGCTCAAGAATTTGTCCTAATTCGTATGTCGAAACAAGGTGTAATTTAGGAACTATCCCCCTTAAAAATTATTTCTACTCTAAGGAAGATTCAGATCCTATTTAGAGATCTATCCCTACGCACAGCCTGGATCAATTTCCTTCGATCTTGGGCCAATGAGGCAGCGATCCACCACGCTTCAGCTATGCTACTTTGATCCAATGGATGTATAGACTGACTTAACTAGATTGGGCTCATAATGTTCTACCCCCCTTGAAAATTATTTCTACTCTTAAGGCTCAAGAATCTATGTCATGATTCATATGTTGGAACAAGGTATAATTTAGGAACTATCCTTGGCATGAAATGGGAAACGATCTCCCCATACATTGGTCTTCCTTCCATCGATGATGTGTACTATGACATTAGTACCTATGGTTATAGAAATGAGCTAAAAATGATGGGTGTTATGGTTGATTCAAGGGACGGGTGTGAGTTTGTGGCAAGATGCCTAATTCTACCAAAGAATGACTTTTTCCACGGTCCTGACTTACCCTCTTTAGTCATGTCTAATTTAATACGGTAAAATAATCTATAGATTATTAGTAGATAAGGAAGTTAGATAAAACAGGTTAACGGGAAAACTATCTTTCTAAGTTCATATGCACAATATGGATGCTAGAATGGTTTGTGATTTGGGACCTAATTCCTAACTATTTGTTGCCCATTTGAGAAATTTCTTGGGCCTAAAAAGAAAAATCTTTATTGGCGATATATTTTTAATACTTCTCAAAGACGAAGTAATAAACTTTTAGTTGTAAGTGGTCAAGCCAACAAGGAAGGAAGGTTGTGTAGTGGGTCTAAGTCGGATACATAGACCTTCTGCCTAGCTATGACAGAAAATTTGTCGTATCCCGATCTTTTGCTTGATTAGAGCATTGAGTTCATTGGTAACTACCAGGATTGAGAATTTGATTCAAACCGCGAATTCTTTACTTATATATAGTTCCTCTACTCCGTGTTTTCGATTGTAACAAGTCCTTAAGAAGGTAATTCTAAGGGGTGTATTGATTGGACCTAATGTTAAATTCAACGGATATATAAGTTTTCACTAAGCATGAATAGTTTCTAATCAAAATATGCTTCCTAAGAGTTATTAAAGAAGTCTATAAGTATTATGGGGATTCAACGAAAGAACGAGGTCTCACTCTAACCTAATCAAGACAACTAACTAAGTTTATATTTCAATTATCTTAGCATAATTAGTCTTTTACAGTCTGTAATATAACCAGTAACCTAATCTTAACTCGTGAGTAGTGAAAATCCACTAATTGTAATCTAAAGTCTATGTTTATATGCTAGATGATTTCATACCATTTCTAATACAAGAAATTATTTTATCACTTAGGGTCGAAAGTTGTTTGATTGAAATTGAGTTGCCCGAACTTGAATTTAACTGCGCTCGAGCACCCAGCTAAGGAGGCCCTAGGTTCACGTTATTAATTTATTGAATTTTCCATATTGCCAGATCTTTCAAAATCTAGGAGTACCAACTTTAGGTCTCAAAACTCTAAATGCCCAAACATTTGATGGTCATTGTTGTTTATACACTCTTCATTCCGAAGGTCCTAATTATCTCATCACTCCCCTCTAAATTTCTTGGTTTGGGTCCTTAGGCCCACAGGGTCCCTTTTTCCTAACCGTACATGCATATATTCATGCCTTTTTAGTTTTGTTTCGAGTTTGAAATTGTCAAGTACAACTCCAATTCGTCGACTAATGGTCTAAATGTGATTGAGATCCATTCGCATGATCTTGAATGTGTATGGGCTAAACTACTGTAGTTAATCTCGCTTGTTGGTGAAACTTGGAATTCTAATGTGGTTTCTAGATTCCATCGCCCCCTTCCTAAGTTAGAGTGTGTCTTGTTACCATAACCCAGGTCCAGTTTAATCCAAATAATGCTTTGATACCATCTTATAATGCCCTGAAAATCGAGGGTCGAGCAAAGTTCTACTTCTGAGTTCCAACGTATCACTTATGCAACATAGATAATGATGATTGAATGTTGCCCATATTAGTGCATTTACACATGAGTAGGATTATACTAAAACAACATATCATACTCTAGAGTTAATGTAATTTGGCAAGTGGAAGACTGAAATATATGCATTTAATTATGAAAATATTTCACAAACTTCGGAGTATGAGTATGAAACCGGGCTAAATATATACATGTGTTGTTTCTAACCATATAAAATGTAGGAAGTAAATGTGTTCAACTAAACAAGTATCCCAAGAGTCCCTGTGCATCGGTATGAGATCTACTTAGATCTCATACCGGGCTAAATAGATCTGGAGCATATCATCCTCTAGAATTAATGTAATTTGGCAAGTGGAAGACTGAAATATATGCATTTAATTATGAAAATATTTTAAAAATTTCAGAGTATGAGTATGAAACCGGGCTAAATACATACATGTGTTGTTTCTAACCATATAAAATATAGGAAGTAAATGTGTTCAACTAAACAAGTATCCCAGTAGCCCTTGCACATCGGTATGATATCTACATACATCCACCCGATAGTTGAATGTAGGAGAATCCTTCCTCCTTACCTACGAAGTCCAACTCTGCTGTATAGACCTTGCCATCATCTGCATTTAAACCAAAGTCTGGGTGATGTTTTAAAAATATTGACACAGGTGGGAATGAGTAGCTAATTCAGTGGAACTATAAAATAAAGGTTAATATGTTATCAATTTAGTCAAGCAGTAATGATAAGGCAACACAACAAGCATTTCTAAGTACTCTGATTAATGCAAGAATGATATATATTAATGACGTATGCCCTCACCTGCACTTTATTTGCAACATCATCTCACGATCGCGGCATGCAACACTCCCGCTATGCTCAACTCCAACGTCAAAGCACATGCAATGCGGTGCGTGTGCCTGATTAGTCAAGTTCTTAATTAAGCATACTCATACAGCAGGATTGAGAAGCTAAGGTACCTCCCTTTATTTCATTTACCCAAACAATGATCCATCTAGGGTCGTTAATCCTAGTTAATCACATACGATAGGCAAGTTCGTGAGTTTATACTATAGGTTGCTATGAGAGGCTCGTCACCTCAGCGTAGGCTTAATTTACACTCAAGGTCTCTATGAGAGGCTCGTCACCTGATAATAGGCCTATCTTATACTTAAGGTCACTACGAAAAGGCTCGTCACCTGGTCATAGACCGACAGCTTGAATACAGTGTCCCATACCACTGTATTTGACTCACAAGTTTGGGTTACTCACTGGTCACTATAGGGAGGCTTGTCGCCCTAGCATAGGCCGACAGCTCGACCACAGTGTCCCATATCACCATGTCTGGCTCATGAGTCTTAGTGGATCGAGGTACCAAGTTTAAACGGGCTTTTCACTGATAAGTTTGGTACCTTAGATTCAAGCAGTAGTGTCCATACATGGTGAACATACATTGCGTCAATTGGGTTACTTGATAAGCTCAATTGGTATGAGTGTACGTTGAATTAATCGACATGGAGCACATATGCACTCCTCATGGCCTAGCCACCATCGATAATCAGCGTATGACTCGGATTCCTCGAACGTATCCATCGTGGCTAAAATAGTTTGGCCACCGATCGTAAACCATTACCGATTGCTTGAACTACATCTTAGCCCCAATCACAGTCCAAGTAATAGCACTCCCATATGGTATTCATAACAGGATTTAACAACCAATTCATGCATTTTAATCATTTGAGCATTCTATAAACACATAGTGAACATGACATCACACATGTACATTTCATACGTAAATCATTGAGCCTAATGTAGATTACATGGAGAAATATATTCGAATCACTAAGGTAATTGAGGATTTCTTCCCAACACCTTTAATAAATACATTTCATCGAACAATTACTCATTCAAGCATTTTATCAAACACCTAGACTACACACTACAACGTATATGTTATATATTAGTTATAACCTATATTATGATGAATCCTTTCACAAAGGAGTTGTCACACATACAACGATCATGTATTTTCACTTTAACAAGCCTGACAAGCATAAATCATAATTCCATATTCATTCAGACATTTCAACAAACACAGAATGCATTATATTCTACATAATTCATATATATGTGTAAGATGCTGAAAACGTCATATTTAGGCGCATGTGATAGCAAGCAAGTTAGTCATAAACTATTACTGACATTGAAAGTCTTGAAAACCATAACTTAAACATTTATAGTTCACACTTTTCATCGGTAAACCCGTACTGAGCTCAGTTTAAACATTATGCCTTTGTTTATGGCATAACGACTACCTATAACATGAAATAGGTTAACTATTTCATCAATTTACTTATCTAGATACCTAAAACAGATTAGGGTTAGGATTTTCAGACAGTTATCACAATGACCTATATTTAACTACATTAAAGTTTTTATTATATTTTTAATTATTTTTATATAAAACTAAACTTATCAAGATTCAATCTGTCTTTTGAATTACCTAAATCAGAGTTATAACGAAGAAGATATGAGTTTCTGAAGTTGGATAAAAATTACAGAAAATGGGGCAGAAACCAGGCCGCCAAACCAGCTGGATGGCAAGGCCTCGTTGTTTTGGCGATGCCATCGCCGATCGCTGGACATTGGGGTGATGGCTCACCCCAGGGGCAATGCTATCCCCCCCGGGGTGCGGGATATAAGCGGTACCCACCTCAGGTCCCCCTGATTTGTGTCGTTTGGGCCCCCCAAGTCCATTTGATGTGGTTTCACCACCCGTTATTTGAAATAGGTGTAAGTTTGTAAACCGAAATGAATTATTTAACATGCAATATATGTTTTTGGGGTAGAAAAAGCTGATCTATCCAAATCACCTATTTATTTTGTTAGATTCCATAAGACTAATGGCCCAAAATCTATTTTATTTATTTACTATTTATAGTAATTTTTACTTTAAGTATTATTCTTCATCACCTAAACTTTAGGATTAGTGTCTAATATGAAGGTACTTATAAAAATTTGAAGAATAAGGTGGTGAAAGGTGAGATTTTGATGGAAATGGGTTAAAAAAGGATTTTACACTTTGGGATTAAGTTTTAAGAAGTTAACAAGGTGTTAGGATCGACCCATTGCCTAAGGACGTCTAATCCTAGGTCGGTAAAAAATCCAGGGCATGACACTACCATACCCACTCGGTTTATAATCTGGAACTGCCCAATAAATCGTGACGTGAGTTTCCCTTTCTTGCCAAATCGAAGGACTCCCTTCATTGAGGAAACCTTGAGAAACACATTGTCCCTAACCTCGAACTCTAGTGGTCGCCGCCTCGTATCGACGTAGCTCTTCTTTCTGCTCTGTGCTTCTAGAAGTCGATGTATGATACGTCGATCTTCTTCGAGGTCGCCTGCACTAAATTTGGGCCAGTCAAACTCTTCTTGCCCACTTTTGCCCAACAATGCGATACTTTACATGGACACCCATACAATGTTTCATAGGGGGCCATGCCAATACTTTCCTGAAAGTTGTTGTTATAAGCGAACTCAGCACAAGGAAGACAATCATCCCAACTGTCCTTAAAATCAAGCACACAAGCTCGCAACATATCCTTTAACACCTGATTCACTCATTCCATCTGCCCATCAGTTTGTGGGTGGAACGCAGTACTAAACTTTAGTTTCACACCCATTGCTTCCTAGATATGAGTCTAGAAGATAGATGTGAATCGCATGTCTCTGTCCGACACGATCTCCATAGGAACTCCATGTAGATGTACTATCTCCTTGATGTACAACCTGGCCAAATTGTCTGCTGAGTTTGAGACCTAATTGGGAGGAAATGAGCCAATTTCGTCAATCGATCCACAATCACCCAAATGGATCATGTCCCCTCCTCATCTTCGATAACCCTACGATAAAATCCATATAAATGAAATCCCATTTCAATTCAGCTATGGGCATGGGATGAAGCAATCCAGGAGGTCGGCGATGCTCTGCCTTGATCTGTTGGCACATGAGACTACCGGACACATAATTTACTATGTGGGCCTTCATGTTGTCCCACCAGTATGAAGCTTCATATATCGATACATCTTTATACTACCAGGATGCATCGCCATCTTTGAATTGTGAGCAGCTTCGAGAACTTTCCTCCTCAAGTCATGAAGGTTTAGGATGCATAGGCGGCCATGATAACGTAAACCCCCATCCGTTCCAACTCTCCATTCCAAGTCTTCACTATCACTCACTTATTCTCTCATCATTGCAATAATCCATCATCTTTTGAGCTATAATAATCCTGTCATCAATGAGTGGCTGCACACGAACGTGTGCAACGCTCTAAATCGGCTCTTGTACCGTAAGCTTTTGTTCGAAGTCTCACACAAATTCTACCATATTCCACTCCTCTATCATCAGTGGATCCACGAATGCTATTATAACGCCCTGAAAAAATTCGTACTTGGACTCGAGTAGCAACTCGACCAGAAATCGCGTAGGATTAATTCCTTTAGAAAATAAGTGTAAGTTAGCTAGCGCAATGCTAGAGTTGCTGGGAAGTAGTCCCTGATCACTTTAAATACATTCTACAAGACCCAAAGCGAGTAGAACCAATGACGCTATAATACTCTAAAACCTCGGATCAAACTCTAAACTGGTTTGTTCTCTGGACCACTTTGAAACTTTGTATTGGATCTAGACTGCACGTCGAAAGTTTGATACCTACTATCTTAGACCAGTAGAACCACCTAGCTAGACTTGACAATCATTTCGAAAATCAAGTCCAACCGATATTTGCAGGCTATTTCATTGAGCCTGGACTGAAGAGAGTAAGAATAGGGTTAGATTTGGAATTTAAAATTCAAATCTGGCACACGACTTGACACGTTATTATTAAGCGTTTTGACCGTCAGAATTCAGCCAAATTACACCCTCGGATCAGGAAAAATTTCTATTTCATATCATGAGACTTGCAGACCTGATCTACGTGTGGTGACTGCTGAACTGAAACTGGACCGCCACGGGCGATCTATGAATACTGTTGGACTGAAAACGGATGTGAGCGACATCTGACATGTACGAACTTAAGTCCGATCGCGTTCGGCCAGGGGACCACCAGAAATGTCCTTTTGGATCGAAACAGCCCTGATTTGGATGTACCTTAAGTAAACTTTGTTCTTAAGCCTATTTTGGGCACATTTAGGCTTATAAAAGGGGTTAAAACCCTCATTCCTCTCTCCCATCCGAAATTGGAAAGAGCCCTAGATTGAGAGAGAGAAAAGGTGAGAGATTGTGAGAGAGAGTAGGAGAGAATTTTCCTGCTGCTGCACTACCTGTTGCATGTGCTTTAGCAACACGCTCCAATCACTTGGCCGGTGATTTCTCCGCGTTTCTAGGTAAGAAAACATCCCTAATAGTTGCTGATTTGCTGATCCCTTGGTTCCATAGCGAAATAGATGATAGATCTTGTATATTAGGTTCACAGTTCACCATAGACGAAGCGTATACGCTCCGGTCGAATTCACACACCTATAAGAGAAAAGGTGCGAATTTTAGACGCTTTGATTGACTGTTTCCGACGCTTTCAATGTCATTTAATAGTAGATTATCGACGGCAATGCCGTTTGACATGTATAACATGCTGTTCGTTTCCTGTTTCGTAAACCGACGAAGAATATGAGATTTAGGGCATTTTAGTCATTTGTAGGAAGTACTGTTTTCATTCATATTTTGCTGATGTGATTGACATGGCTTCTTGTCGCATTAGAATACTAGGAATGCGTGCATAATTAGTTTGGCGAAGAGATTTTCCTAAATGCGCACTTTGAGTCGACATACTATATGTAGACTTAAGTGTGTAGTGTAAGTGTTTGTATAAATGCTTGTATTAGTATGTATTGAATTAAATGGTGTTATGAATTAGTTTGAGATTGATTTCTCAATTAATATGCTGATGTAAATGATTTCCTACATGTTAGCTATATGCATGATTTCATTATATCTATGAAATGCATGTGTTTGATGATTTATTTAAGTTGTATGTTATAACATGTGTTAACATGCTCACATGGTTGTATTTCATCTCCATTACTCTTACATGATGGCTGATGTGATTCCACAATTGTTTGGGACTATACCTAGTCCAGGCAGTCGGTAACCGAACAAGTTTGTGGTTGGCCTATCTTTGTCACGAACGACACGTCGATGAACATGAGCCGTGTTCTGGAGTTGGCGGCAGTAGTTAGGCCACGAGAGGTGTTTTACGCACTTCATGTCGTTCGATTTGAGATGCGATCGTGCTAGTCGGGCCCGTCAAGTAACCCGATTGGCCATTGTATGTTCACCCTGTATGAGTCATAACTGCTTGAACCTAGGGTACTGAACTTACCATTGTAAACCCTGTCAACCATGGTACCTTGATCCACGAAGACTCATGAGCCGGGCATGGTGGTATGGGACACCGTGGTCGAGCTGTCAGCCTACGCTGGGGCCACAAACCTCCCCGTAGTGACCAGTGAGCACCTATGTCTCGTGAGCAGATTATGGTGGTATGGGACACTATATTCTTGCTGTCGGCCTACACTGATCAGGCGATGAGTCCTTTGTAGTGACCGCGAGCGTATTCTGAGTCTACGGGAGGTGACGACCCTTCCTTAACAGTGAGAGTACAGTAGGCCTGTATTGATAAGGTGATGGGGGAGCGGTGCAACGAGTGCGAGCAACAGCCCTGGCAGCCCTTGCATCGACCTACAAAATATATATCGTATGAGATTACTAGGAGTGACGACCCTAGACAGGATCTATGTTGGGATTGATACAAGGGAAGTACCTTAGTTTCCCAATCCTACTGTTTGAATGGACTAATAACAACTCAGAAATCATATCAGCATTACATTGCATGTGCCTGGAAGATGTGGAGCACTTGAGGGACGATTGCATGCCGCGGTCGTAAGATGGTGCCGTATAAGGGAGACCGTCGGTGAGGGCATCCATCACGTCATGTCATATTGCATTAACAACAGTATTAGGATTGTTTGATTTACTGCTTTACTATTATCGCATGATTGAATTGTGAACATGCTAATCTTTGATCTATTATTCCACTGAGTTAGCTACTCACTCCCACGTTACGGGATGGTGTTTGCAACACCCACCAGATCCTGTTTTAGATGCAGGTGATGCAGCTATCCAGGAGGCAGAGCCGGACTATGATGAGGACCAGGATGAGTTCTCATACATGCAGTACCACGACGGCTTTGCTTAGGTGGCCTGGGTTGATGGGACTTCTCAGTGGGACTCTTTTTGATATTTTGATTTTGCTTATTTACATGTATATGAGACTCAGAGATGTATTCATACTTCAGAGACAGTCGAGATCTACTTTGTTTTCCCATACAGTGATATATATATTCTTTAGTCTTCCGCTTGCTTTTATCACTGGATCTGGAGTATGAATTGCAGTTTTGGTATACTTTTACTCATGTGAATGCTTTAACTCAAACAACATTGAATCATAATCATTTTTGTTGCATAAGTGACGGTCTGGAACTCGGGAGTTGAGTTTATACACGACCTCCGATTTTCAGGGTGTTACAGCTATCGTCTTCTTGCGGCTCAATGCGTCTGCCACAAGGTTAGCCTTGCCAGGATGGTAGGAGACCTCAAACTTGATGTCCTTCAAGGTTTTCATCCATCACTGCTGTCTCACATTCAGGTCCCTCTGTGTGAATATGTACCTGAGGCTCTTGTGATAGTAAAAGAGATCGAACTCCTCTCCATAGAGGTAATGTCTCCAAAGCTTCAATGCAAAGATGATGTTCGCTAACTCCAGGTCATGCATAGGATAGTTTTCCTTGTGTTTCGTCAACTGTCGTGATGTATAGGCGATCACCCTGTCCTTCTGCATAAGGACACAACCCAAGCCAACAAGATACGCATTAGTGTATATCGTATACATGACCCCTTGCTCTGGCAATACTAGCATAGGGACAGACGTCAACTTGTCCTTCAGTTCCTGAAAAGTTTGTTCTGCCTTGTAACATCTCGAAAAAATCCATACAAAGACCCAAGTACCACCTCAGGCAGAAATCACTAAGGATCGAATTCTTTAGAAATTAGACAAAAATTAAATAAGTACTAAGCTAAATTAGTCGATAAATTAGGGTGAAATACTTTCTATATGAACTGTAAGACCCAAATCTAGTAGAATTGTTAACTCTACATTACTTAAAAATGTAGGATTAATTTCAAAACCCAGTTGCTCTCTGGAGCACATTAAAACTCCGTATTGATTCCAGACCACGCGTCGAAAGTCCAATTACTGCGAAACTATACCGTTATGACCGCCTTACTGGGCTTGACAACTATCTCAAAAATCAAGTCTAAATAGTATCCCGAAACGCACAACTTGAGGTCGGAGCGAAGTGTGTGAGAAACGCGAATATCTTTAGAAAATGAACTGAAACTTAAGTGAATTGAGCCATTCACTTACAAGCCAATTTTAAGGTTTCAGACCATTCTGACCCAACTACACCCTCAGATTAAGAAAATTTTTTAACACATGTCAGTGTACTTGTGGCCCTGATTAAGTAACGGTGACCGTTGAATTGAAACAGGTCCTCCATGGTCGATCCACTGATTTGATCAGCCCAAAAAATTAGCCTGATATAGATCCAATGTTAATTTTTTTTTTAGACTGTATGCAGGAAATGGGCCTCCAGATGAGCTCCATTGGACCAAAATAGCCACTCTTTGGCTATAACCTAAGTATACCATGGCCCTGGGGCCATTTACACCAGTTCTTGGCCTATATAAGGACCTAAACCCACCCCTCTCATTCCATACAAATTTTAAACCCTAGGAGAGAGAAGAGAGGAAAAGACAAGGAGAGAGTAAGGAGAAGAGAGAGAGAGAGAGAGAGAGAGAGAGAGAGAGAGAGAGAGAGAGAGAGATAGTTGCTGGGATTTGATCCCGCCGCTCCACATGCCGAATCATCCTACCCGTATCGTTACACCGATAATTTTGACTCCATTCTTAGGTAAGAAATCCTAACCCTAATCTATTTTAGAGATCCAAATAGAGTAAATAGAGAAATAGCTAACCTATTTCATGCTATAGGTAACCGTTGTGCCATAGACAAAGACGTATTATTCTAACTGAGCTCGATACGAGTCTACCGGTGAAAGGTGCAGATTATAAATGTTTAGGTCATGGTTTTTAAGGCTTTCAATGTCAGTAACGATTTATGACTGAATTGATTTCTGTCACATGTGCCTAGTTTTGATATTTTCTGTATATTACATATATATGTAAACTATTTTGATTTTTAATGCATTTCATGTATTTGTTGAAATGTTTGAATGAGTATGGAATTATGATTTATGCTTTCCATGTCTATTGACTGAGAATACATGATTTTTGTACATATGGTGGATACTTTGTGAAGGGATTTATTGTAATACCTGTTATAACTACTTTATTACATGTATGTGATATGTGTAGTCTAAGTGTTTGAGAAAATGCTTGAATGAGAAAATGCTCATTGAAATGTATTTAATTAGGTTGTTGAGATATGATTCTCAATCACCTTATCCATAGTTACAGTTTCTTTCATGTAACCTATCTTACTATTACGTGATTTATGGATGAATGCCTATGTATGACAATATGTATGCTATGTGTTTGTTAAAATGCTCAAACGAGATTTGTATTTAAATTTTTTGTCACATGGTGTTTTGACTATCACACATGAATGCCTATTGTGTTTGAGTATGATTGGGACTACTGCATAGTCCAGGCAATCGGTAATGTTTTTCGAGTTTGTGGCCGAGGTCGTTTCACCACACAAGGCATGTTTGAGGAATTCGAGTTGTACGCTACTTGTTGACAGTTGTTAGGCCATACGGAATGCTTATGCACTCTATGTTGATTAATTAAACATGCGCTCGTACCAGTCGAGCTTGTTAAGTAACCTGATTGGTCCATTGTATGTTCACCATGTATGGACACTATTGCTTGAATATAAGATACCACTTACTTGTGAAATGCCTGTTTAACCTTAGTACCTAGATCTGTCAAGACTCATGAGCCAGACATGGTGGTATGGGACACCGTGGTCGAGCTGTTAGCCCACACTGGGGCGATGAGTCTCCCTGTAGTGTCCATTGAGTAAACTAAACTCATGACCCAAATATGGCGGTATGAGACACTGTATTCAAGCTATCGGCCTATGATTAGCTGACGAGCCTCTCGTAGTGACCTCGAGTATACACTAGGACTACGTTAAAGTGACAAGCCTTTTCGTAGTGACCTCGAGTATAAACTAGGCTTGCATTGAGGTGACGGGCATTTTCATAGTGATCTAGAACTGCCATAGTATGCAACTAACTAGGATTGATGACCCTAAATGGATCATTGTTTCCCAATCCTGGTGTATGAATAAATCTATTTAAGAACTTGGCTAATCACGTACATGCACCACATTGCATGTGCCTTTGGCGTTGGTGTTGAGCACAGCAGGAGTGTTGTATGCGCGACCATGAGATGATGTCACAGAGGGAGTACAGGTGAGGGCATACATCATTATCGCATCTCATTCTTACATTAACAAGAGTACTTAGACATGATTGTTGTACTGCTTTATCATTACTGCTTAATTGAATTGATAATATGTTAACCTTTACCTTATAACTCCACTGAGTTGATCACTCACTCCCACTTTGGGACGGTGTTTTAAAACACCAAACAGACTCTATTGTAGTTTTAAATGACGACGAGGTATACAAGACGGAGCCTACCTTCTATGATGATGAGTTTTCCTATCTGCAACTCTCTGGCGGGTCTACGTAGACCTGGAGTTGCGCCACGGGGCTACAGGGATATGAACTAGATGACATTACACTTTATCTTTGTGAATTTTAGTATTATACATGTAATTATTTAACCTGGTGACGTTTATGCTTTGGGGACTTACAATCACTTATATGCATATATGCATTTATCACAGTCTTCTGCTTGCATAATTTAACTGTCTCTGGAGTATGATATGCTGATTTGGTATAATTCCACTCATATTTAATACACTAATACAGACAACATTTAATTATCATTATCTATGTGGCATAAGTGAGGTGTTGGAACTCGGGAGTTGGGCTCCTGCTCGACCCTTTTTTTCAGGGAATTACAAGTTGGTATCAAAGCATGATTTGGATTAAACTGGGCCTGGGTTATAATAACACATGCATACTGACGTACTTTAATCTACGAGGGAGAGATAAAACCTATAAATAGTCGTAAGATTCCCAGTTTCGCCGACAGGTGAAACTGATCGTTGAAATCGAACCCTTAGGCATCTGTGATCATGCGAGATGGCCCCAATTCTTTTCTAGACCGTCAATCACCGGTTTATATGAGGATTCAGCCTATTCCACACTCAAACAACCCAAAACGCGTGAATATTTGCAAGGTGGACACTGAAAACGGCTCAAACATACTCGGGGGCCTAAATAGTACAAAACAGGGGGAACCAAGGTGGACCCCATGCATTTCCGGCACCCCAGGAGGTGAATGTCATCACCCCTAGGGTGAGACATTGTCCCCTTGTCAAGTGGCAGCGATGCCATCTCCTCATCAGCCAGGCCTCGCCATTCAGTCCTTCCGAGCCTATCGGGCCACAGCAGGCCAGGTGGGCCGATGCATGTACATGGTAGTGGGGCCCACAAAAATGTGTGGGGAACCCTATAACACTCCCTTTTACTTCATTTCCCCCTCTTATACACCTCCAAGATTTCCAATCTCTCAAAAATTCCATTTTTCTCTCTTAAATCCTTCCTCCATTCTCATATCTTTCTCATTTTCTACATTACATACCCACCTCCCATCATCTCTTTCAAACCCATCTCCTATCTCCCTCATTTTGCTTCCATTTGAGTGCACAACCCCTCCTTTGTATCTCAAGAATCTCAAGGTCTAACAACCCATCTTATCCCTCCATTTTATTGCACTTTCATAGCTCTTTTGAAGCTAGTAGCGGGGATTTTCTCCCTTTCCACACTTCTTTCTCTCATGGGGAAGAAGAGGGCTTGCATGGATGGAGCCGGGCCTAGCTTCCCTACCCGTTCAAGGAGGCAGAAAGGCTCTGAAGGAAGTTCAAGCGTCGATCGAGAGATCAGGATGAAGTGGGATCTTAATCCCTAGCTTTCTCTCGAAAGAGCTCTACTGGCGGATATGTCACATGGATGAGAAGCTCTTTGGGCTTTATCCGGTGATGGATCTCCTGTTGGACGTCGGGTGGGGTCCCATATTTGAGGGCAAGACTCGTGCGAATGAGAGCACTGTCTGAGCTTTCTACGCCCATATACGAGTGTTCACTCCCCGAATATAGGGTTGTGATGTAGTAATAAACTCGGTAAGACCGAGGTCGAATCCCAAGGGACTGATACCTGTACGTTATCTAAAACTAAGTAGAACTAGAACTAGAGTAAGATGAAATCTAAATTGACTGTAATTTGAGGAATAATGATGAAATAATTATCTAAAACTTAAGGAATTCAGAGGTAGGAAACTAGGGATTCAGAGGAACCACTTGTAGAGATAAGGGAGATCGTATGCCTGTTTTAAGAACTCAACTGGACTTAGAGTCCCATCTTTATCTAGTTGAAGGGTGTAACCATGGAAATCAAAACTGAACTTTCTTTGATCTAGTTTTCAATAGATGAAAGGTATATGAATTAGAATGGATTCCATCACCAAACCATGCCCAGGAGACAAAGTAAACAATAGAATTAAACTAATTAACAACCAAGCAGAAGATTATGAAGGTTAAGAAGGGTACCGTTATCTGACCATGCCCAGGAGATGATGGTGAAAAACAGGGCTTCCTGACGTCATAAACATAAAAAGGAAAGGAATATGCTCAAAGCTATCGTAGACCCATTGTAATTTTAGTCACAACAGACCATTAAAAACTAAAAATATTCCCTTAATTAAACTAAAATCAACATCAGTTTAGTCTAAACGAAAGGCACAAGAAAAAAGTCTTCCCATCACATTACAAGCTTCACCTCTTTGCCCTAGCTAAGAGGTTTAGCCTAGAGTATACATGATTAGGCTAAACATCTTAATGAAAAGAAATAGTAAAAAGAAATCTGAAATATTACTCTCTCTCCCTACTCCACGTCTAGCTCAGATAAGATCTCATGTTCTCTCTCCCTCTATCTTACAGGTAGGGAAGACGGTGGGTGCTGCTGTGACAGAGATGGTGGAGAATTACGTAGCCACTTGCGTTTACGGAGCAACATGTGCAGGAATGCAAAATGCATTGTGTTTGAATGAGTTTTGGGATGGTTGTCCATCCCAAACTTCGATTTTGGCTCCTTAGTTGGGGTCAAGACCCACTTCTGAGGATTTTAGATGGTTTGGATCAATAATCCGACCATGATAAAGATCACGGAATGGCCCACAGAGGTCGATTTTCACGGACGCAGAGCCTACGCACGACTCTTGTGCTGTGATGATTGGTGGGCCCCATTTTAGAATTTTTAGAGAAATTCACCCCTTAAAACGTGTTTTTCTTGAAAAATTAGTTGAAAATGACTAGTTTTGGATTAGATTCTGTGTGACCCACATGGTTTTCTGCTCTGTAGTCCATCTTACGTTTGGACGGTTGAGATCTGATCTCTACCACCTTTTGAAATACCGCCACCTAGGCTTTGGCCAGTGTACTCGTGGAATTCCAATGGACGGTCCGGATCGGACCGTTGCATCATGATGTTGCTCACAAAAACACGTCCAAAAGGTCTATTTCAAGTTTCGCATGTGAAAAGGAAGGAGGATTTCCAAATCCTTCTCAAATTCGGGTCAGCGGTCACTAACTGCTTTGGCTGATTCAATGCATGGTGGGTTTACATGTGCTAGGTGTGCACGCACCCCAGGGTGGGGCCCATCGTGATGCAAGTGAGAGATCTGAGTCATCCATCCATTTTGTAGCCTCATTTAAGGCGTCGAGTCCAAAATTGAAGCATATCCAGAGATCAGGTGGGCCCCACTTAAGGATTTAATGGGCTAATCTAACCGTTGGGCCACTTCTACAGGGATTCGATGGTTCGAATTTGACGTGTACAGTTCATTTATAGTCCTCAGGTCATGTATGAAGTTTTAATCCAAACGGATGGTGGGAACCCTATAATCTTACATTCTGGCTGACTTTTAGGCCACTTGAGCTTCAGTTTCTCAAATTTCTCAGATCTCTGGCATGTAAATTTGTCAATATTAGTCTCCTTAGGTCTGTCCCTTGCCTTTGGTGACATCATAGCGTTAAATCCATACTTTAAACACCCTATTTCAGTCCAAGCTCCTAAACACACATTGCAGCACAAACACGGTTAAATTGGGTTGTTAAATAGTACAATGTTCATAAATCTAGGCAATAATTGGGGTCTAATATGCAATATTTGACCCTCAACAATGAGATCCACTGCTAGAGCCTCCTGCAACTCTCTATCCCCATGGGAAGGCGGGAAGTCATTGTCAAGGTGGACTTGATAGCCTGAGTCATGGGGATGCCGCTGGGGAGGTTCATACTAGCTAGAAGAGTCTCAGGAGTGTGCATGAAAGAGATCGACGTACGCGATTCCTTTGTGGCCGACTAGTCCACTGGAATCGAGACAACTGCCTCTCGACGACCAAGATGACTTATGACTTCTGCCTACTCCACCATATCTTCACATACAATGTGTATCTCAGGTGGAGCAATCGCAGCGAATGCACGTGTCTGATGGTAGATTTCCTATACAGAGCTGGGCAAGGAGATAAGCTGTGCCTGCCTATGTATGTACTACTACAGATAGTTCAGACTGCATGCTCTCATAGGACAACCATTTCACTCCCATTCGACCGACTTATATGCAAGCTTGCTCGTGAATTCGGCTAGAGACTTGGCGCAAAAATTCCTGTGCTAATCCATTTCATCAATGACACCACTCTCAACAACATGAATATTGGGCCACGACAACGTCAAGCCTGATTCGATGAGAGTGAGGATGAGATGAAAAGTGAAGAGGAAGAGAGTGATGAAGAATGCGGGGATGAGATAGAGGAAGAAGGCGAGGAAGAGGAAGAAGAGGAGGCCTAAGACACTGATGAGGGCTCTCCTCCTGCTACACATGAGTCAATAGTGGTCTGGCTGCTATAGAAGCCCACTTGGCTTAGATTGAGGAGGGCTAAGTCACCCTGAGATAGGAGATCACAGAGACCCGAGGCAAGCTTGAAGAGAATCAGGCCTTTGTGAAGCAGAAATTTAACAAAGTATCTTGCACCTTGAGGGCTATCCCGTGCTATATCTAGGACAAGGGTGCACCTCCACCATTGCAAGGGGCCTTGCCTGGAACATGAGCGCGACTCCACCTACACCACCTGTGCACCCTGCTGGAAACGTGGGTGCTAGTGGCTTGTTTGAGCGATTTCAGCGCTTCTGACCTCCTACATTTGAGGGTACTCATAGACCCGAGGAGACCGAGTATTGGCTTGACTGCATTTCTAAAATACTGAAGCTGCTGCATTGCCCTGAGGCAGAGCAGGTAGAGTTGGTCACCTACATATTTGATAAGGAGTCCGGTCTCTGGTGGGACAACGTCCTTAGGACCGTTGGGCCTGGTAACATATGGATGTGGGAGATCTTTAAGACTCTTTTATGAGAATTATTTTCCTCTCACCTACCGTAATGAGAAGGAGGGAGAGTTTCTTCACCTCCGCCAGGGAGGGATGATAGTGGAAAAAAATGAGAATGGTTCACAGAGTTGGCCAGATATGTTTCCCAGATATTAGCAGACCAGCTAATGTGAATGTGATGATTTTCTGAGGGTTTGCAACTGGAGATACGTTCGAAGATGTGTTACGCTAGCATGCTCAATTATACTGAGCTAGTGGACATGTCTCTATGAGCTAAGGAGGACAAGGACAGGCTGTCCCATACGCACGTGCCCATGAGTTAGATGCCATGACCAGGCTTGCCGAGTAGATCGTGTAAGTGCTATAGTCACATGCTCCTTTGGTTGTCAAATTTTGTGGTACCAAAACCTTTATCTCTGTCTTGTATTTGTATGTTGATTTATATTTGTTCAAGACACTGCTTTGCAAGTGCTTCAAGTTAAGTACATTTATCGACTTCAAGTCAAGTTAAGTCATGTACTCTGTCAACATCTGTAAGCATATATGTTCAAAGCTACTTCGATAAAGATTATAAGACTAAAGTACACTTCAAGTCTCAAGTGCAACTCAAGATGAAGTTTAAGTTCAAGCTTTTGAATATCTCAAGACTAAGCTACATCAAGTATGAGAGCTCAAGCTTGATAAGGTTCAAAAGGTCTACCTTCGCTCAATGAATGAAGTTCAATGTTCATACTTCATGTTTCAAGTATGATAGACTTTAGATTGACTTTAGGGTAGGTCATTTTGAATACATAATTCAAACTATATGTTTATACATAATTTTGGTCTGTTCTAAGACTAGTCCTGGACCTTGTTCGACTACTCCTAGCATTGCCTTGACTAGTCTTAGAAATTTTAAGACCAGTCGTATGTTGTTGCAAAATTTCAGAAATTTCTGGGTAAGTTAAGACCAGTCCTGGAGACTGTTCGACCGGTCGTGTGAACAGTGTCGACCTGTCCTATGACCAGTCCTAATTCTACGATTTAAACTCCAGCGATAAAATTGGTGATCCTACAACCAGTCGGGAGTAGCCTATGACCAGTTGTAGAGGGCCTACGACCAGTCGTAGACAACCTACGACCAGTCGAAGAACGGTTTTATCCGATCACGCCCAAATATTTAAACATCCGTTCTGTTATGACCAGTCGAAGTCTCCTCAAGACCAGTCGTAGATGAGGTTTCTGCTATTATAAATTGAGCACAAATTTTAGAGTTTCATATAGAAATTGAAATTCAAGTAAAATCAAGGATCCACTTTGAGATAAGTTTGTGTTCATTTTAAGCTACTTTGTGCATAATTAATATTCCTTTTGTTAGCTTATTGTTATTTGATTTTGATCTGCATTCCAATCTGATTTCAAAAGGAGAAAATTCTATAATTCCATCTTCTTTGAATCAAAATCAAATACAGCTAGCCCATTTGGTTTAACTTAAAATCAATTACAACTTAGAACCATTTTAAAGTGAGTATTGGACTTTGAACTTCTACATTCAATCATCTACTCCAATTGGTTCTTTCGGGCTACTATGAAAGGAGAAATTCAGGTATTTTACATTTATTGTAATTTACATTTCTTTTTGATTTGTTTTGAAATTGAGCCAGAAAAATCTCATTATGTGGTTATCTGAGGAGAGCCAGAAAACTCAGACAAAGGGGTTTTTGAATTGTGCAAGCCCAAGTCAAAACGACACAATTGTGAAGGTTTTAGGTGAACTTGTGAAACCTATTTTGATAGTGAACGCTGATATCCCCTGTGTGAGGGTATTAGGAGTGGAGTAGCAATCTTTGTGGTTGTTTTATAACAGTTAATGTACACACAAGAGAACCACTATAACTCTTTGTGTTTTGTGGATGTGTGATTTATTCTTTCTATCTTTTATCATTCAAAACTGTAGAATGTATGTATGGATGTGAATGTTATAGTCTTTTCATTTCAAGCACAGTGGGGAATGTTGTAATAATTTAGATTTAAAATTCTGTAATTTATTTCAATTCCTTGCTATTTATTTATTCCTCTTTGATTTAAGTTTTTGATACAAAGGACGTTCTAAAAATAAGGTTGTCCTGCCATAAACCCTTAGTTTTTATGGTGTAAGGTTGTCCTTAGAACTGAATTCGTATCAAACTCTCAATACTAGTTTATTGAGGTTTCTTTTATTTCATCTTTAAGAATTGAATTATTTCTATTTATCTCTCTTGGTTTTATTCCGCTGTAATACTTTTAATTTGGCATAGTCCTATTCACTCCCCCTCTAGGACATATAGCTAGGCCATTTCAAGTGGTATCAGAGCCTAATATCTCGCTCTTTTTACTTTTTATTTGGATTTAATTCCTGAGCTAACGATCTAAGCTATATAAAGATGTCAAATTTTGATAGCCTATCAGTCACTAAGCCTCCACCCTTTGATGGCTCCAACTATGCCTATTGGAAAGCCAAGATGAGGATTTTCCTCAAATCAATGGATGAGAGTGTGTGGCAAGCCACAATGACTGAATGGAATCCTCCTACCACTGAAGTAACTAAAATCGATGGTTCAAAATCATTGATAGTAACTCCTTATTTCTCTTGGACCACCCTTCAGAAAAATGAGAGTAGTGCCAATGCAAAAGCACTAAATGCAATCACTTGTGCACTATCACTGGATGAGTTCAAAAGAATCATATCCTATGATACTGTAAAGCATGCCTGGGACATATTAGAAATGACACACGAAGGTACTACAATTGTAAAAAAATCTAAAGTCTAACTCCTCACAACCAAATTTGAAGAAATTCATATGGAGAAAAATGAAATGTTTATGGACTTTTACACAGATTAAATGACATTGTAAACTCAATGTGGGGTCTTGGCGATAAAATTCCAGAAAGTAAAGTGTGTGCAAAGATACTACGCTCTCTTCCTGAACGGTTCAACTCTAAAGTAACCGCGATTCAGGAACTTCGTGATACGGATAATATGAGGGTAAAAGAACTAGTTGGTTCTTTACAAACCTATGAGTTAAACTTTAAAGTTCCTAAAAGTAAATCTATCACTCTAAAATCTTCTAAATGTATTTCTGAAGAAAATTCTGATTCTGAAGATGATATGGCTCTTTTAGCAAAAAAGTTTTATCAAATTTTCAAAAGCAAGAAAAGGGTAAATTTTTAAAAATCAAATGATAGGAATAGATCTAAACCTAAATCTAAAACTTGAAAGTCTTTGAAAGATAGTCAATGTTACAATTGCCAAGAATATGGGCATTTAACAAACAAATGTCTTAAAAAGGACAAACCCAAAAAGAAGAGTATGTTGGCTACTTGGGATGAATCATCTGATTCTGAAGCCTCTTCTGAATCAGAAGATTCTGAAACTGAGTCGGGTAATGAAGTAAAAGCCCTTATGACTCTAGCTAAGTTCACCTTTTCAGATCATGATGATTCAACTAGTGAGAAAAATCTGAATAATGAATGTGAAAATGAAGATGATCTTCAAGATGCTTACAATGCCCTATACAAGGAAAGTTGTAAAATTGCTGTTAAACTTACACTTCAAAAAAAAAAAAAGTTTTCTAAACTTAAAGAATGTTTTGAATCACTTGTTTTAGAAACATCCCAAATTTTAGATTGTTTTCAAAAATCAAAATACGATTTAGAATTTAAAATCCCTGATTGAAAATCTAAAATTCGAAAATAAGAAACTTAAAAATAAAGTATCTTCTCTTCTGAGTTTAAAAGACACATGAAGATATGCCCAAGGTGATCCAAAGTTAGAGAAACTATTATCCGGATCAAGAAAATGTGGTGACAGATCTGGATTAGGCTATGATAAGAATATACCTCCTAAACAGGAGAATACTCCTCCTAAGTTTGTGAAAGGAGAGTCCTCAAACTCAAAAGAGAAAAGTACTGATCAAAGTTTTTCTAAAAATTTAAAATCTTTTCAAAAACCTAAAAGCAGCTATGTCAACTTCAAAAATCAGAATCGAAACCCACTAGCTGAAAAGATAGTTGATCTACTCAAGGAGCTCTTAAAATCTAACTCTATAGGTCATTCTTACAACAACAGACATAAGAAGACCAACTATACTCCTCAAAACAGTTCTGAAATGGATTCCTAAGGTTGCCTGCTTGGTTGCCCACACTGCTTTTAAAGTAACAAGTCATTCAAAGTGGTACCTGGATAGTTGATGTTCCAGACATATGACAGGTGACAAGGCTTTAATCACCGATCTTAAAGATATGATTTATGGATCAGCCACATTTGGTGATGGTAGCAATTGCAAGATTATTGGCCAAGGTATGGTCCAACTCTATAGCCTCCCTTTATTTAAGAATGTTTTATATGTTGAGTGACTAAAACACAACCTGTTGAGCATATCTCAAATATGCAATAACAACCATAGTGTGAAATTTTCCAATCAAGGTTGTGAAATTATAAACAAAAAGGGTTTTGTAATATTAACTGGTCACAAAACTTCTGAAAACTGTTATATTGTAAGTGATGGTAGCTCATCTAGTCAATCGTGCTACATGGTTCATACCAATGAGACAGAATTATGACATGCCATAACTTATATAAATTGAGCAGAGGAGAACTTATTAGAGGTCTACCTAAGTTGCAAAAAGTAGACAAAATATGTGGTGAATGCCAGTATGGTTAACAAACTAGGAGCTCTCACAAAAAGGTGAACTCCAATGCCACATCAAGACCACTCGAGCTTCTTCACATGAATCTTATTGGACCAACTAGAATGGAGAGTTGTGGTGCTAAAAAATACATCTTGGTAATCACGGATGATTATACCAGATTTACTTGAGTAGCATTCTTAAGGGATAAATTAGAAACCCTTGATAAAGTGAAAAAGATTATCAAACGAATTCAAACTGAGAAAGGTTCTCAAGTATGTAAGATCTATAGTGACCATGGATCTGAGTTCGAAAATAGCAGTTTTGAGAAATTCTGTAGTGATCAGGAAATATCGCATGAATTCTCTGCACCCAAAACACTACAACAAAATGGAATTGTGGAAAGAAAAAATAGAGTGCTTCAAGAATGGAAAATGTAATGTTAAATAATATGAAGCTCCCCAGAAATCTTTGGGCTGAAGCAGTGAATACCGCCTGCTATATTATTAACCGTGTTTATACTTATAAATCTAATAATAGAACGACGTATGAATTATGGTTTGATAAGAAGCCCACTGTCAAATGCTTTTGAGTTTTTGGCAGCAAGTGCTATATTCTATGTGATCGGGAAAATCTGGGAAAGTTTGACACTAAGAGTGATGAAGGTATCTTTTTAGGATACTCTTTAAACAGTCGTGCATATCGTCTATTGAACAAAAGGACTGGTGTTCTTCAAGAGTCTAGAAATGTGGTCATAGACGATCACTTGAATACACCTGCACCAAGTTCAGATAATGATGAAATTCTTTTGACTGACAAATAAGATACTTCATCAAATCAAACTGATTCTGAATTGAGGATTGTTAAAGATCATTCAACTTCTCAAATTCTTGGAAACCCTCTCAATGCTGTATGCACTTGTAGTCAACTTGAAGACATGTAATTACGTATGTTTCACATCCCAGATAGAACTGAATAATGTAAAGGAAGCTCTTTCTCATGAAAATTGGATAGTTGCTATGCAGGAAGAACTTAATAAATTTGTTCGAAATGATATCTGGTATCTTGTTCCTAGACTGAAAGATAAACATATTATTGGAACAAAGTGAATTTTTCAAAATAAGTCTGATGAACTTAGTAATATTATTCAAAAAAAGGCAAGACTGGTTGTAAAAGGGTACACTCAAATTGAAGAAATTGATTACGATGAAACCTTTACACCAGTTGCTCATCTTGAATCAATCAGACTTTTTATAACCATTGCTTTCTATGGAAAGATTAAAATTTATCAAATGGATGTAAAAAGTGCATTTTTGAATGGTGATTTATATGAAAAAGTATATGTTGAACAACCTACAGGGTTTGAAGACCCTAAGTTTATTGATCATGTATACCGTCTTAAAAAATCTCTCTATGGTCTAAAATAAGCTCCCAAGGCATGGTACGAGAAATTGACTAAGTTCCTACTCAGTCATAACTTTCAAATGGGCAGTGTCGATAAGACGCTCTTTGTTAAGAAACATAACGATGATATCTTAATGGTTCAAATCTATGTTGATGATATTATGTGAAGCCCGTATCCGAGACCTTACTGTTCTGCAAGCCTACGCGGTCTTCCCGGTCGAATTTTGGCTACTCGCGATTTGTAATC
This sequence comes from Magnolia kwangsiensis, assembly GCA_037074715.1. Lineage (NCBI taxonomy): Eukaryota > Viridiplantae > Streptophyta > Magnoliopsida > Magnoliales > Magnoliaceae > Magnolia > Magnolia kwangsiensis. The sequence continues at coordinate 78,466,421 of CM073580.1, read as the reverse complement.
AGCAGTTGCGCACGACCCTGAGTCATATCCCATTTTCCAGAGTCGACTCGACTCGAGACCTGTACCCTAGCGACCGTGCCGTCGCCGCGGTTCTGATGCCGCATCTTGTGTGTCGAGGCGATACTTAGGTAAGGAGTTGTGAACTTATGAATAAATCGAGGAAACACCGCGGGAAAAGTGTGCGCCGTTTCCAACTAGATTTCTTGTTAGGAGAATGGAATCTCTACCCATACTCCATCTTTTCACCAAGTCGACCAAGATCTTACCTTTCCCATACCTTTCATGCCAACAAGGCAATGCTACCCATACTCCATCTCATCTCATGCCCAAAAAGTCAATTAGCCCCATCCCTCACCCATACACTCCATGTCACCCATCCTTACAACTCCCATCACTCTTTCATTTTCTCTCTTCACCCATTCAAGCAATTCCCAAAGGAGAAACCGTCCATGGCTTCCATGGAGAAGCTAGGTGTGGCCCACCTTCCTACCGTCAAATCTGACCCTTGGATCATCATCTCAACCGTTGAAAATGTCCTCATTGAGGTCTAGAGTGCATAGGCGGAAGAAAGAATGGGCGATCAAAGGTGGGTGCTCCTCTCTTTCCCTCTCTCTCTTTTTTTTTCCTCTCCCTATAATGTAGTGGGTCCCACTAAATTATGTAAAATCCACTCCATCCATCACTGTGAAGCCCACCATGATCCACTTGATGTATATGCTATATCCAAGCTGTCCAGACGGTGGGACCCACTGCTGGACCGACGTCAGCAAGCTCAGTGGGGCCCGCCAGCTGGATGTAGCTGATGTATTGGGTCCCCATATAACGGACACAATTAGCTACCGGAAGGGTGGCACGTTACCAAGGCTGTGTGGGTCAACATGATGTACATCTATATCCACACCTTCCGTCCATTTTTCGTGGACGTGAACACCTCACACGTGTGGTTCGTGTGAAGGTAGGGCCCACCTATACGTGTGTATTTTATTCCCACGCAGTCCATCAACGTTTTCTCAAAACCGCCCATCCCAGCGTCCAGCGTCTGGACGCTGGACTCACAGGACTGGATGATATATATATATATATATATATATATATATATATATATATATATATATATATATATATATATATATATATATATATATATATATATATATATATTGTATTATATATATTAGACAAATATTATATTAATATGTTAAATATATCAGTTATGGTGGGCCACTCTTACGTGGGACCCACCTAGTGCAATGCTTCATCCAAACCATCCTGTACATGGACGGGACCCCACTCACCGCGCTGTGTAGAATGCACTCCGTCCATTCAAATTCCATATCATTTTGGAGCCCTCATGTGTGGTGTATGTATTAACACCGTTCATCTATATGGGGCCCCTACATGATGTGCGTGTGACACTTTACACTGTCCATCTGGACTGCTGAGCAGGAGCCTAGCAGCTTCCAGCTGCTGCAATTGATGTGAGAGAGTTATGAGGGATACTATGATGCATACACCACAGGACGGTGGGACCCCTGACGTACAATTGACGTATGTGCAGCAGCAGTGTGTGGTGGCCACACGTGGGATATGACCCACTTTGATGATGCATTTCATCCCCACCGTCCAGTGCAAAAGCCTGGACGGTGAGATCCACCTTGACGTGTATTTCACACATCGTCCATTGTTCTGGACGGCAGGGACCCACCCTGACGTGTGCCCTACCTTGATGAAGGGAGTGGGTTGGCTAGTCCACCACGCACCTACCCATCTGTGCATATGTGAAGCCCATCCTGCACGTGTCACACGTGCAGGTGGTGGGGACCTCATCTGATGTATGTATTTTTCCATACACCGTCCCTTTCAAAAAAAAATAGGAGAGAGATAGTACAATGTGTATTAATATAATATTTTACAGTATGTGTATGAGGGGTGGGCCACACGTGTGGACTCACCATGATATTGTACGTTAGATCAGCACCGTCCAGAGCATCCATGGGTCTCTGGACGGTGGCCTTTTCTTTCTATATATATATACATCATGTTGTATTATAATATATAATATTTAATATATATTGATAATATTAATATGGGTGGGCCGCTCCTATGTGGGACCCACCTTTAAACATGGGATCTGCACCGTCCATGTGAATCCGGACGGTGAGTATGGGCAATGTTGCCACCTGCACACATATACATAATAAATAATATTATATTATATAATATGTTTATATTATTAATAACATATTGGCGGGCCATTACGTGGACCGCACCATGATGTATATATTTGCACCGTCTAGTTACTGGACGGTGTAGCAAGCCTGACATCTATGCCCTCCATCCATTTTGAGGGTAGAGTCCACCGTGATGTAAGCCCGGCACAGTCTCACCATGAAGCATGTGTTGTATCCCTATTGTCCATCCATTTATGACTGGCCCTACCATGATGCATGTGTTGAATCCCTACCATCCATCCTCTTGGCAACCTCTTCTCACGACTTGAGACTAAAAATAAGGTAAATTTAATATCAAGTAGACCACCCTACAGGAAACAGTGGTGTTGAACGCCCACCCTTGAAACCCCTTCCGGTTACAGAAGTTTTGATTCGATATAATATTTGTTTTCCTTCCCAGTTCAGGTCCTTGTGACCTTATGAATAGTATGGACGGGAAATAAATACTATGGTGGGCCCATTAGAAATTTAACTGTGGAAATCATTATCACCACCGTTATTTGTGGTATGGTCTAGATGATCGTTTGGATATGATTCATTTCTTTTATGCTCTATAATGATCTCTAGCAATGGATGAATGATGCATTCAACTCGGCCTATTTAAATCGGTCCATTTGAATTGGACCATTTGATCGGCCCATCTGAATCGGTCCATTTGATTCGGCCCATCTGAATCGTCCCATGTGATAGGGTCCACTTGTCTTGTATTTAAGGCCCATATGATGGAGCCCGCCTGCTTGAATCTTTGGCCTATGGGTGAGGCCCATTGTGATATGTATTAGGCCCATGACGCGTGGCCCATTTTATGTATTTAAGGCCCAGAGATGTAGCCCTTTTGATGCATATGAGACCCATGTGTAGGGCCCACATTTTATGTATTTGAGGCCCATGAGCAGGGCCCATCTTTGAGCACATGAGGCCCATTGGTGCGGCCAATTAATGCAGCCCACTTGAGGTATATTGAAGCCCATGGGTTGTAACCCATTATGATGTATTCGAGGACCATGGGTTGTGGCCCATGGGGATGTATATTAGGCCGGCATATTCGGCCCATTGTGATGTATATTAGACCCTTGTACGAGGCCATGGGCCTACTGTATACTCGACCCTATGTGGGCCACTCCTTGGGAGCAATGTTGGTTAAATGTCCACATTGATGGGCAATGATGGTTTAATGTCCACATTGTGACCTTCCATTAGGCCTTGTTCATCCAAGTGTTGAGCCGATTACCGATTCTGATTTATCGTGGACAATTGCCGTTATCGATCGAGGCCGATTACTGATTCTGATTTGTCGTGGCCAATTGCCGATTATCGATCGAGGCCGATTACCGATTCTGATTTGTCGTGGCCGATTGCCGATTATCGATCGAGGCTGATTATCGATCAATGGTCGATTGCCGAGTATCGATCGAGGCTGATTATCAATCAAGGCTGATTACCTATTTTGATTTATCGTGGTCAATTGCCGAATATCGATCGAGGCCGATTACTGATTCTGATTTGTCGTGGCCAATTGTCGATTATCAATCGAGGCCGATTATCGATTCTGATTTTTCGTGGTCGATTGCCAATTATCGATCGAGGCTGATTACCAATTCTGATTTGTCGTGACCGATTACCGATTATCGATCGAGGCCGATTACCGATTCTGATTTATCGTGGCCGATTGCCGATTATCGATCGAGGCCGATTACCGATTCTGATTTGTCATGGCCGATTGCCGATTATCGATCGAGACTGATTACCGATTCTGATTTGTCGTGGCCAATTGCTGATTATCGATTCTGATGGCCGATTATCGATCGAGGCTGATTATCGATCAATGGTCGATTGCCGATTATCGATCGAGGCTGATTATCAATCAAGGCCAATTACCTATTTTAATTTATCGTGACCGATTGTCGATTATCGATTGAGGCCAATTACCAATTTTAAATTGTCATGGCCGATTGCCGATTCTGATTGTTGAAGCCCAATGTGATGAACATGCGACCCGTATTTGAGGCCCGACGTGATGTGTATTCAGTCTGTGTCTAAGGCCCAATGTGATGTATATTGAGGCTTAGGTGATGAGGCCTATTATGATTCATTTGAGGGTCGGGCAAAGGAGCCCATTATGATGTATGTTAGGCCCATGAGTAGGGCCCACCTGTTGTGTACATGCAACCCTTGAGTAAGGTCCATTGTGTTGTATATTAGGCCCTTGTGTGAGGCCGTTGGCCCATTATATGTTTGGATCTGTGAGGGTCACTCCTATGGGCAATGTTGGTTAGATGTCCACATTGTCGAGGCTGATTGTTGATGCCGGTTATGGATACTGATTATGAGTATGTGACTGCATAGCATCATGATCCATGCCCATACGCATCATCTGCATGCCTGTTATGAGATATGATTGACCATTGCATATGTCATAGTGCTGGTTGTTATGAGACTCTCTGATAGGCGGAGATTGTCTCACATGAGCGCACGGTTTGCATAGGATTGATGCATGACTGGATTGTATGACTCATGCATCTTGCATTGTTGCTGTGATTACTGTATGCCCTAGCGACATCAGGGTTATAGCCTCCATAGGCATATCGTGGATGGCCAGATGGGACACCGAAAATCTGTTCTACATGGGGTGCTATAGATATCCCTGGGTGAAAGTCCCTAAACCCTCTTGGTTCCAGAGGTTGCTCCAACGTTTAAACCGAGTGGATAGATGAGCGTTGAGTGCCAATTACCAGATGGTTACGCTCTTCACTTTGTCGTGGTCGGTTGGAAGGGGGTGCAGCCTTACCCTCCCGAGAGTAGGGGCAATGCTAGGCTGAGTCTGACCAGCTCGAGGAATGGGTCCGCTATCAATGAGTCGAACCCGATATTGGCAGACGGATAGTGAGGTCTCTTCCACTTACCTTATTGCGCGTGATGTGGCGGCGATCTGGTTTAGAGTGTACTAGACCCCGGTGATTTTCCAGAGAGGAACCGTATTGATATGTGGACTTATTGAGTAGGAATTGCATGCTCATTCATTCATTCATTCATTCACTATCCACTCGGGCTGGTGGTGCGTAAGTAATTGTTGTATACCTTCGTTATGGTAAGAATTTCGGTTGGGCGCACGACTAACCTGAGATCAGGAGTCTACCATATTAAGTCTGAATATTCAAATTTAGGTATGAGACTGGTTTGGATAGAAGTTCTTGTGGTGGACCCCGTAGCCTGCGATACTACGTACTATCATCTCGACTTCACACTCCAGCATGGTCATTTCATTCGTATCGCATATTGCATTACATCCGCAGGCATATGGCATTTCGTGTTGCTATATTTCTGCACTTATATGGCCTAGACAAACTCAGCAGGATTTGTATATAGCATTACATCCTCAACATCTGAATATTTGACTCGTTATGACTCCTTAGTGCATAGCTGTTTTATATTACGTATTCTGATAATTGATTGACTTATGAACTTGTCCATACTTTCGCTTACTCTGTCATTGTATGATTTATGATCTTGTCAGTATTTCAACTTATTCCGATAATGTACGATTTATGAATTACCAGTAATTTCGGTATTGTATTGAATACTTGATACTTATTTCGTGTACACACTTACACCACCCTCTAAGCTTTCTATAAGCTTATGCACGATAGATGCGTGCAGGTGATGTTAGGTTGCAGTCGTGTTGAGCTTAGAGCATGCAGTGGTCTTCTGGAGCTTGATTTTCGATTTACGTATTTTTCCTTCAGTATTGTACTCAAATGATTATATTAGTGGATACGTAATGATGATGTTGCTTTTGTGATTTGGGTAATCTTGTGGTTATGCTTATTACGATTTAAATGTATAAAAAAAGAAAAAGAAATCTTCCTTGTAGGACCCCGGATCGAAATCTGGCGTGTGAACGCTAGGAGACGAGAATGGGGTACTATGGAGGCTGTCGGCACCGGATTCGACAATCGGGATTCCTATGAATCCGATTTTCGGGTTTGGGGCGTGACATATTATTTATGGATCAACTTGTGCTAACATGACTGTTGAGTTTGCAAATTTAATGAAATCTAAGTTCAAAATGAGCATGGTTGGGGAAATGAACTATTTCATAGAGTTGCAAGTAAAACAACAACCTGATGAAATTTTTATTTCTCAAACCAATTATGCTTTGAACTTGATCAAAAAGTTCAGATTTGAGAATGGTAAAACTTTTGATACTCCTATGAATACAACCTTAAGACTCTCAAAGGACTCTACAGGTAAAAATGTTAATCCTAAGTTATATCGTAGTATGATTGACAGTTTGCTTTATTTAACTGCTAGTAGACCTGATATTACTTTAAGTGTTAGTATTTACGCTAGATATCAGTTTAATCCTAAAGAATCTCATTTAACTGCTGTTAAGCGGATTATACGATATGTCGCAACTTTAGTTTATATGGGTCTCTGGTATCCATATGATACTAGTATTCAATTAGCAGGGTACATTGATGCTAATTGGGCTGAAAATATTGATGATAGGAAATCAACTAGTGGTGGTTGTTTCTATATCAGAAATTGTTTAGTTTCTTGGTTTAGTAAGAAACAAAGTTCTATATCACTTTTTATTGTTGAGGCTGAATACATCGTAGCTGAAAATGTGTGTACTCAGCTTGTTTGGATGAAATGTATGTTAAGTGATTATGGAATAGCACAAGATTCATTGGTTTTATATTGTGACAATACCAGTATTATAAATATTTCAAAAAATCCAATCCAGCATTCACGTACCAAGCACATTGATATTAGGTATCATTATATTCATGAATTAGTGGAAGAAAAAATAATATTTTTAGAATACATTCCGACCGAGACTCAACTTGCTAACATTTTCACTAAACCGCTTGACAAAAGCAGGCTTAACAAATTAAGATTTGATCTTGGTATGTTCATACAAAATTGATTATTCATGTAGTTTTGTATCATAGTATAAATATATTTGAGAATTTATGTGTTTAAATTTTAATTTTTATATAAATACATATTCTTGTCTGTATTCGACAAGTCGTGGTTTTACACGACCGGTCCTGATACGACCGGTTGTGGACAGGCCAAGACCTGTCGTGGAGCGCGTTGATTGTTTTAAAATTGAAAAAAATCTCATCTTCCTCATTTTTAACTTCCTCTCCAACGAGCCGACATTCGACCAGTCGAACCCACCGACTTGATCGTCAAGGTTAGTGCATTCTTTTGGTCAAAATACTAGATTCAAGTTCTATTCTCTTCTTTATTATCACTGGAGTGCTTGATTTCAAGCTTTATTAAGATTTTGGGGGTTCTTCTTTTCCATTTACTGATCTAGAAAAACCCATCTCTATTTTCTTGTGATTTCTTTCTCCTTTGTATTCCTTTGTGGTTATGGATGCTAGAGGAAAAAAGAAAACAGCTTATGGTCCATCATCCTCTAGATCAGCTCCAATAACTCAGCACCATCTTCGTTCTCTCAAAAATGATCCTTCATATGTACGGGATTTGCTTTTGCATAAGGTTATTGTTGAAAAAGCTGTTGATCTTAACCACATTGCTCCATTTGGTATCGTTCCTCTCCTCCAAGCTGTAGGTTGGGACAACATCTTACATTGGGGTGGGCCTGCATACCAATCTATTGCACAATCCATGTTTGCAGGTATATCTGAATTTTTTGCTGAGAATTTAACTTCCAAAATAGATGCTAGAGAAGGGCCTTTTAATGTAGACCATCATTTAATATCTAGCATTTTGGATATTCCAGTTAATGATGAGGGTATCCCCATTCGTGTTCTATCTGAAAAACCCTCTGAGACTGAAAAACGGATGCTCACTAGAGCATTATGTTACATGAATGTGCAATAGACTCACAAGGGGAATGCGCTCCCCTCAAGGTACTACCCAGACAGAGTCCTCCATAGAATTTTTACTTCCAATCTGTATCCTCGCTCTGGTAACAAAACAGAGTTGACTGCTTTTATGGTTCGTGTTTTGCACTCTGTCGTTACTGGTACTAAAGTCTGCCTTCCATTTTTAATATGTCATTTCATCATTCAGTTTCGTCTCCATCCAGGTCATAGTGATATACCTTTTACCTATCTTATGATTGTTTTGGCTTCTCATATGTTGGTCGCTATGCCTGTTGGAGAGGCTCTTATCCATAATCTGATCTTTAACAACACAAATATAAACAAAATGAAGTTGAAATTGGCTCCTGGCCAAGTGGATGGTGATGGTGGAGCTGAAGCTGGAAATGAAGAAGAAGCTGATGATCTTCCTCTAGACGACATAAACATGGATAATATTTTTAATTAAATTGAGTCTGATTTTACTAATGACCCTGATTATGAACCATCTGGGTTTGATGCACGTTTGCGTGCACTAGAGGAGAAGATAGAGCATATGGATGTTAAAGTTGATAACATGAATGTTGCCCATGATTTACAATTTTAATATATGCGCAAGCATCTTAGGCGCTTAAATAAGGGTATGCATCAACTTGATCCTTCCATACCTGTTCCTTCTTCAGGTTTAGATTGAGTGATTTTGTCTTTGGTCTGTAATAAACTTAAGTTTACTTTTGTTGGATTGTGAACTTTATGTGGTTTGTTGACTATGTTTTATTGGCTGTGGACTGAACTATTTTAATAGTTATGATCTTTATTTTCATATATCATGTCTCCTTGATTACTTCTATTTATTATCATGTTCCATTATTTTGTTCTTCCTTTTGTTATATTGTGATAAAAAGGGAGAGAGTTTTTATGATGGTTTCAGAGATGAATTGATTTGTGAGTAGTAGAAGCATTTTTTTTGGATACATGCGCTACTCAGGGGGAGTAATTCAGGGGGAGTAAGAAGGTGAAGTGTTTTGCCTACTTCATCTGAGGTGTGCTAGTTCTTGTATGTTAATTGGTGCGTGATTCTTTAACCGGGCTGTAACTGGTTCTTTTTGTTATAACTTGTGCTTAATTCTTTGTATTCATCTTGGTTGTATTATTGATGAGTGTTTTGTCACAAATTTGACAAAGGGGGAGATTGTAAGTGCTATAGTTACATGCTCCTTTGGTTATCAAATTTTTCGGTGCCAAAACCTCTATCTCTGTCTTGTGTTTGTATGTTGATTTATATATGTTCAAGACACTGCTTTGCAAGTGCTTCAAGTTAAGTACATTGATCGAATTCAAGTCAAGTCAAGCCATGTACTTTGTCAACATCTGTAAGCATATATGTTCAAAGCTACTTCGATAAAGATTACAAGACTAAAGTTGTAACGACTCATGTTTTCAAGACCCGAGTATATGACTCGTTTTCTAAAAACCCGAGTGTTAACCTTAAAGGATGGTCAAATTCGAGTATATATTTATTTATTTATTTATTTATCAGAGTAAGCAGATGAGCATAGAGTGAACAAATCAACATAAGGAAAGTTTCGTTATCTTTCAAATATACAAGTAGTCCATAATGACTTATACAAACTAATGTCCTGTAAGACCCGTATCTTGGTCCGTACCTTTCCGTAGACTTCCGCGGTCTTACCGGTCGAATTCCGGCGACCTTCGACCCTTAACCGATATCGATGCGCGACCCTGATTCATATACCGACAATCCGAGTCGACTCAACCCGAGACCAATACCATAGCGACCGTGCCATCGCCGCGGTTCCGATACCGTGACTCGCGCTCCGAGGCGATACCCTGGTCAAGAGTTGTAGACCGACGTTCGGTGGGAGAAAACACCGCGCGTTGCGAAAACCAAGGGAATCTCTACGATGTGTCACATCAATCACATTAATCCCATCAATCAATCAATCCATCAAGCCATCACATGTCAAGTACACATCACTTTATTCCCTTTTCCCAAGCAACCACAAAAGTCTCCCAAACCCATACCTCTCTTACACAAAAAGCCACAAAAGTCTTCACCACCCATACCTCTCTTACACAAAACCTCAAAAGTCAAGCTTTTCTTACACAACCATCACTCACCACATCCATCCATCACTCTCTCTCTCCCTTTACAACTCTCTCTTTCTCTCTTTCTCATTTCAAATCTCCAAGCAAAAAACTCCAAGCTCCATACGTATGGAATTCTCCAAGCTCCCTAAACTCCAAGTGTGGCCCACCTCTTCACCCCATCATCTCCCATCTCAACCCTCCATTCTTCATCTCATCCATTGAAGTTGAAGCTAAGGTGCCAAGGAACCCCTAGGAGCAAGAAGATCGGACGGTGGGTGCTAGATCATACTAGTTTTTCTTATTTTTATGATCGGCCAAGTGAGGCCCACCGATCAATGGTGTGGATCTCACTTGGGACCCTAAAATGTGGCCGATGGACCACTTGGATCATCATGATCATTCCATGATGGGGTCATTCTCCATAGACCCCATCATGATGTTTATTTCATTTAGAAAGGTCATCTAGACCATCCATATTGGTGGGGAAAGGATCCCCACCGTTAATTTTAAGTTTTGATGGTCCCTTATGTTAAATGACCTACTTGATGTATGATTCATTGCAAGAGAGGGCTCATAGTGGCGGAGCCCTCCATCATAAGCCGTGTCCCACTCTCCATGTCTCTCTCCCTTTTATTTATTTTTTTTTATTTTGATATTTTTCTTTTTGAGATTGCAATAGGGTGTGTGGCCTATTTAAATGGACCCCACCATGAGACCGTATTTCTTTTTAATCACCAATGTGGCCCACTTTATGTGTGGAATATCCACACTATTTTCCATGTGGTGGCCCGCCTAATTGGGCCCACCACAAATACCTGAAGAAGCCCACCGTCCAGCGTCTGGGACGCTGGACGTCCCTATACAAAAAAAAAAAAAAAAAAAAAAAAGAGAAAAAGGAAAGATTTTGGGGTGGTCCCCTTGTGTAGGCCCCACCGTGATGTATTTACACAATCCAAGCCGTCCATCCTCTTACTTACAGCATTTTAGCCGTTAGGTAGAAGTTTGGGGCTGATTGGAAGATCAGGTGGGCCATAGCATCGAATAATGCATCATTGCCATTCAAGGATCCTTTTCTGATTTTATTTCATTTTCTGATCATAAAAAAATTTGAACTCTGGACTCATTTCGCCTGTTGCGTGCCACTGAACGCAATGGCCGGGGCAGATTTTTGAGAAGCGGGCCCCACGTGCGAAATACCATCAGAAAACGAGTTTTTCCTGAATTTTGAAAGAGGCAGAGCCTCTGCTTCTGCCTCCTCTGTCAGCGGGCAGCGCCGCACGCTGCTGCGTGCAGCCGTGAATGGCGGGCGGACGGCTGGGACCCACGGCCTCCAGCCGTGGGCCCCACCTTGATGTATGTGCCTTTTCCACACCGTTCATCGGATGAGCTACCCCCTAAAGTGGCCCCCCTCCAAAGATCATCCTGATCCAATGCTCAGGTGGCCCACATCATAGGAAATAGTGTGAATGAACGTCTTCCATTGAAATTTTTTTCGGGGCCCACAGAAGTTTTGAAACAAGCTGAAATTTGTATTTCTCCTTCAACCAGGTCTGTTTGACCTTTTCAATGGGTTGGATGCCAAATAAATATTACAGTGGGCCCCACATGGGACCCATAAATGAGGCATGTGTCTTAAGCCCACCGTCCAGTGGACGGTGGCGCCCACCTTGATGTTATATTAACTCCACCCATGATGCATGGGCTGCATCCAAACCGTCCATTCATTTTAAGAGTCTATGTTATGACATAGGCATAAAGAATGAGTTAGATCCTTAGCTCATATGGACCCCACCTTGGCCTGTTTTGAGGATCATCTTAATGTAGTTACAGTAGTTCATTGGGGCCCACTTTGATTTATGTAAGGGTCCATGAGATTGGGCCCAATTGATATGTTCTAAGGCCATGAGACTAGGCCATTTGATATATTGTAAGGCCCATGGGACTAAACCCATTGGATTATAAAAAAGGGTCCATGGGATTAGGCTCATTGGACTTATTTGAGACCCATGAGTTAGGCCCATTTTACTTGATTAAGGCCTAGGGGTTTAGGCTCATTTGACTCATGTTAGGTCTATGGGTTGAGGCTCACTTGATCTACATGTGGGACCCAATTGGTGTGGCCCATTGGTCACATATTAGACTCATGAGACTAAGCTCATTTGATACAATCCAAGGCCCACGGATTTTGACCCATTGCAATGCACATAAGACCCATTGGTATGACCCATTTATGTGTCCCATCTGATGAATAGAAGGCCCATAAGATATGGCCCATTTGATATATGTAAGGTCCAATGGGAAGAACCTACGGTCCATTGTAATGTGTAAATCCATTACAGACTAAGTACCGATGTTTACAAAGATCGTGCCTTGGGAGCAATGTTAGTTTGACATCCACATTGCTAGTGTAATGTTGGTTGGATGTCCACATTACGACTCTCCTTAGGGCCCATTACTGGGCCATACTTACTGTGTTTCGGCCGTCTAGGCCCATCTGCGTCGTAGAATGGTTCATCACTCATTTACATGTTTAGTATAGTTTCATGACTCATGATCATACGTATCATATGTATGCTTGATATGGAGATTGACTGATCATATCATATGCCTTCGGACAGGTTGTTTATGGGCTCCTGGTTAGGCAGTGTTGCCCTACATGAGCACACGATATGCGCAGGATTTGTTGAATGACTGGATAGCGTGAATCATGCATTTCGAATTCGTGTGACATGGGTATTGTACGCCCTAGAGACATCAGGGCCGTAGCCTCCACAGACGCATCGTGGTTGGCAGGATTGGATACCGAAAATCTTGTTCTACATGGGGTGTTATTGATATCCCTAGGTGAAAGTCCCTAAACCCTTATGGTACCAAGAGGTTACTCCAACGTCTAGACCGAGTGGGTAGATGAGCGTTGAGTACCGATTACCAGACGGTTGCGCTCTCCACTGTGTCGTGGTTGGTTGGAAGGGGGTGCATCCTTACCCGCCCGAGTGTAGGGGGCAATGCTAGGCTGAGTCCGACTAGCTAGAGAAATGGGTCCGCTACCTTATTGCGCGTGATGTGGCGGCAATTTGGTTTAGAGTGTACTAGACCCTGGTGATATCCTATATTTTGAGCTGTATTGATGTGTGGACATAGATGAGGACCTGTATGCTTGAGTTGCATTGCACATCGCATGGCCTTGGGATGGCTGATACCATTAATGTCTTGCATCGAATAAGCCTTGGTACGGCTCATGATATTATAGATCCATCTGCATATTTCGCTTTACTCAGACATTGCATGTTCATATTACTGCCTTGCGCACACACTTTCACCACCCTCTAAGCTTTCTGTAAGCTTATGCACGACCGTTGCGTGCAGGTGACGTTGGTTCGCAGCAGCGCTGAGGCAGGAGCACGTTGCAGAGCGTTTTAGAGTTTTTGTTCCTTACCATTGTATTTCCCTTTATGCTCATTGTACTTGTAAAGTTTTTGATCATAGTGAAAATGTAATGGAGTTCTTGGTTGTTGTTTGTGGGTTATGCCTTTGGTTTACTTATTACGAATCAAACTGACATTGAAAATCCTCCTCGTAGCATCCCAGGATCGAAACCTGGCGAATGGGAGCTAGGAGTCGAGAATGGGGTTCTACGGAGGCTGTCGGTGTCGGATTCGGCGATCGGGAATTTTGTGAGCCCGGTATCCGAGTTTGGGGCGTGACATGTCCCAACATTAATGATTACAAGATTTGCATACATAAGAATTAACAGAAAGAATATAAATGTAAGCCGCATGACCACGCAGCTCCTCTTAGCAATACGGTCGTGCATCCATGGCACCTACATAGCTCCTCGTCAAGTCTGATCATATACATCATTTGAGCCACCTGTTCTACCTGTACGGTTTTATATTTGATGGATGAGTGACCAGCTCAGTGTGAATTTCCCTCAAGATTATACACCGCCGCATTAGGTAAGCATAGTTATAAAATGACAAAGCAATCAAAATAATACATGATGCAATCTTTTTAAATGCATGGATGCATGAATGCACAACGGCTTAGGGATGCACATCCAGCTAGACTTGGGCTCGTCGCCCATATAATCATAAACCTGGGAAAATCATCCAGTCAGACAGGGGTCGATAGTCGGTGGTCTGGGTGCTAGCGAAACGATACCCCAAAGATCCTAAGGGCACGTGCTACAACATATAGAATTAGCCACCCATCATCGACAATATGCTATGGATACATGATTAGCCAAACCATTATTAGTCCAGTTACAATCAGCCAATTTAGGTAAGCTCAAGGTCACTACGGGGAGTTCAGAGTCCAGCATAGGCCGACGGCTCGGGCATAGTGCCCCATTACCACCATCCCGGCCCATGAGACTACCATCTTAAGATGTTTAATGGAAACCCATCGAGTAGTGGCCAATCATATTACAACATATGGGGCTTACCATCGCCTAGTTGCACAGTATAAAACATCGAACCCATATAACAAAAATATTAAAACAAAACCACGTAAGGCGAGTATCCAAATATGCCACATAGGGCGATATCAAACAAGCCACATGGGCAATTATCAAAATAAGCCACATAAGGTGTAACATCCCGAAAATCGGGGGGTCGAGCAAAAACCCAACTCCCGAGTTCCAAAATGTTATTTATGCAACATAGAAATGTATGATTGAATGTTGTCTGTGATAATGTATTAAACATGAGTGAGATTAAGCCAGAACAGCATATCATACTCCAGAGATAGTTAAATTTGCAAGCGGAAGACTGTAATAGTATGTATAACATATATAAACCATTGTATGTCTCCAGAGTGTGAACATGCTACCAGGTTATATACATACATGTATACTTCAAAAGTAACCAAAGAATATACATGAGTGCTCTAAAAATATAAAATGACAAGTGTCAAGGTATTTAAGCAACCTCCCTGTAATCCCGTCAATCAGAACACGCATAAAGGAGGGATCCTCCTCATCATCATCAAGTCCAGCTCCGCCTCATAGGCCGCGCCATCATCTGCAATCACAAAAAGGTCTGGTGGGTGTCCGGAACACCGTCCCGTAACGTGGGAGTGAGTAGCTAACTCAGTGGAATAATAGAGCAAAGATTAACATGTTATCAAATCAATCATGCGATAATAGTAACGCAGTAAATCAAACAATCCTAATACTGTTGTTAATGCAATTATGATATGACGTGATGTATGCCCTCACCGACGATCACCCTCATACGGCAACATCTTACGACCGCGGCATGCCACACTCCCTAGAGTGCTCCACATCTTCCAGGCACATGCAATGCTATGGTGATATGATTACCAAGTTGTTATTAGTCCATTCAAACAGCAGGATTGGGAAACTAAGGTACTTCCCTTGTATCAATCCCAACACGGATCCTGTCTAGGGTCTTCACTCCTAGTAATCTCATACGATGTACATTTCGTAGGTCACTGCAAGGGCTGCCAGGGCTGTTGCTCGCACTCGTTGCACCGCTCCCCCATCACCTTATCAATACAGGCCTACTGTACTCTACTGCACGGAAGGGTCGTCGCCTCCCGTGAACTCAGAATACGCTCGCGGTCACTACAAAGGGCTCGTCGCCTGATCAGTGTAGGCCGACAGCTAGAATATAGTGTCCCATACCACCATAATCTGCTCACGAGTCAAGGTGCTCATTGGTCACTACGGGGAGGTTTGTGGCCCCAGCGTAGGCCGACAGCTCGACCACGGTGTCCCATACCACCATGCCCGGCTCATGAGTCTTCGTGGATCAAGGTACCACGGTTAATAGGGTTTACAATGGTAAGTTCAGTACCCTAGGTTCAAGCAGTTATGATACATACAAGGTGAACAAACATCGGCCAGTCGGGTTACTTGACGGGCTCGACTAGCGCGATCGCATCTCGAATTGAACGACATGAAGTGCGTAAAACACTTCGTGTGGCCTAACCACTGCCGCCAACTCTCAACACGAATCACATTCATCGACGTGTCGTTCGTGGCTATGACCAGTCAGCCACGAATTCGCTCGGTTACCGACTGCCTGGACTAAGTCAAGTCCCACACATCTATGGAATTACATTAACACTATAAAAAGGTATTGGAATTGAAATACATCATGTGAGCATGTTAGCACATGTTATAACATTCAACTTAAGCAAATCTTCAAGGCATACTTCCCATGCATATTCAACTTAAGCAAATCCTCAAGCACATACATTCCATGCATGTAATGAAATCATGCCTTTTGTCAACATGTAGAAAATCATTTAGGTCAGCATAATAATTGAAAAATCAATCACAAACTATCAAATAACATCATTTAATTCAATACATACTAATACAAGCATTTATACAAACACATACACTACACACTTAAGTCTACAAATAGTATGTCGACCCAAAGTGCGCAACTAGGCGAATCTCTTCGCCAAACTAATTATGCACGCATTCCTAACTTCCTAATGCGACAACAAACCATGTCAATCACATCAGCAAAATATGAATGTAAACAGTACTTCCTACAAATGACTAAAATGCCCTAAATCTCATATTCTTCGTTAGCTTACGAAACGGGAAACGGAGAGCATTTTGTACATGTCAAACGGCGATGCCGTCAAGAATCTACTATTAAACGACATTGAAAGCGTTGGGAACCGTCAATCAAAGCGTCTAAAATCCTCACCTTATGTCTTGTAGACTCGGGAATTGAAACGGAGCGTATACGCTTCGTCTACGGCGAGTAAGGAGCCTAATACACAAGATCCATAAGCTACATCGCTATGGAAACAAGGGAAACTCAAATCAACAACTATTTAGGGTTTTTACTTACCTAGGATCGCGGTGGAATCGCCGGGAAAGCGGTGGAGGTGTGTTGCTTAAGCACGTGCAATGCGTAGTACAAGTGGCAGGAAGTACTCTCCCACACTCTCACAATCTCCCACCTTTTTCTCTCTCCCAAGCTAGGGCTTCTCTCAAATTCGGATGGAAGAGAGGAGTGAGGGTTTCAACCCCTTTTATAAGCCTAAACATGCCCAAAATAGGCTCCAAGTCAAGGTATACTTAAAGTATATCCAAATCGGGGCTGTTTCGGTCCAAAAGAGCATTTCTGGAGGTTCCCTGGCCAAATGCGGTCGGACTTAAGCTCGTGCATACTGGATCTAGCACACATCCAGTTTTCAGACCGGTTGGGTTCCCAGATCGCACGTGGCGGTCCAGTTTCAGTTTAACGGTCATCGCACCAAGATCAGGCCTATAAGTCTCGTGATATATAATAGATATTTTTCCTGATCCAAGGGTGTAATTTGGCTGTATTCTGACGGTCAGAACGCTTAATACTGATGCGTCAAATTGTGTGCCAGATTTGAATTTCAAATTCCAATTCTAACCCTATTCTCACTCTCTTCGGTCCGGGCTCAATGAAATAGCCTGTGATTATCGGTTTGACTTGATTTTTGGAATGAGTGTCAAGTCCAGCTAGACGGTTCTAACGGTCTAAGATAGGAGGTATCGGACTTTCGACGTGCGGTCTAGATCCAATACAAAGATTCAAAGTGGTCCAGAGAACAAACCTGCTTAGGGTTTGGTCCGAGGTTTTAGAGCATTATAGCACCATTGGTTCCACTCGCTTTGGGCCTTGTAGAACGTATTTAAAGTAATCAGGGACTGTTTCCCAGCCACTCCAACGTTGCGCTAGCTAACTTATGCTTAGTTTCTAAAGAAATTTATCCTAAGTGGTTTCTTTGGCTATGGAATTGGGTTCTGAACGATTTTTCAGGTGTTTTAATTGACCCACTGTCTAAGGACGTCAAATCCCAGATTGGCCAAAATTCGGGGTGTTACAATCTACCCCCCTTAAAACACAATGTCGTCCCCGACATTGGCGAAGGGCAAGGAGTACTTTTTCTAAGGAAGGTTCAAATCCTATTTAATAACCTAATCGTACATATAACCTAAATCAAATGTTTCGATCCTGGGCCAGTGGGAAAGAGGCCAACCACTCTTCCGCTGCGCCACACTGATCGAACGGCAGTGTTGACTAATCCTAACTAGATTGGACTTAATACGTTCTACCCCCCTTAAAACTTGGTTCTACTTAAAGTCTAAGAATCGTTGCATCGATCCGTATATCGGAACGAGGCGCAACTTAGAGGCTATCCTTAACCTTTCTCTACATGGTTTTAAGTCCTTGCCATTTCCCAAAGACAATGTGATCCTGTTTAGTTGTAGATGGTTGGGCCATCACAGAAGAAAGGTTGTGTAGTGGGTCTAAGTCGGATACGTTGAACCTTCTGTCTAATCAGGACAGAAAATGTGTTGTATCAGTTCTTAATCCAAGTCGATGCCGATCCTCTGCTTGATCAGAGCATTGGATTCATTGGTAACCACTAGGAGTAAGAAATCGACTCAAACCGCGAATACATCGCTTACATGTAGTTCCTTTACTCTGCGTTCCCGAATGCAATAAGTCCTTGGGAAAGGCAATTCTAAGGGGCGTGCTAGTTCATTCTAAGTTCAATCTGAGGGAGTTATAAATGTTCCCTGAGAGTGTATGGTTCCTTCCTATGGGCAACAACAGGAGTCTATAAGTCATAAGGGGATCTATCCAAGGAAGGGAGTCTCATTCCAATCAAAACTAATCTATCATTCCTTAACATATATAGGCTTTACCCTACTCTAGGTAACTAGTAGGCTAGTCTGTAACTCAGTAGCTATAATCCAAAGCCTAAGATTATACGGTAAATGGCTTTCTATTCCATTTCTACTACAGGGAATTCTTCTATTGCTTAGGGTCAAGATTCGTCTAACTGGAATTGGATTTCTTATGTCGTCAGATCCTTCAAATCTAGGAGTGCTAACACTAGATCCAAAAACGCCTAGGGCCTATGTAGCCGGTAGCGCTTAGTTGTCTTAAATGGAACCGCATTCCTAGTCCCATAGCGGGATAGGGAGTGGCATGCTTGGTTGGAGGGTGGGGTGGGATAAAAATCTAATTTGTAGGCTGAATCCCGAGAGTTATAATACTCCCAATCTAGGGACAATACCTCACCACAAAATGAATCGGCATGCATTTCATTCAACAAAATTCGGCTATGATAAAGCCAAACCACAACACAAACACAGTTTCTACCTGTAACTTCACTAAACCTAACAACAACAAAACACAGAAATCCTTAAAATAAAAATCAAACAATCTACAGGGCAAAGGCATAGATGCCTAACTCTACCAAAGGACTTTACCACAGTCCCGACTTACCTTCTTTATCCCTGTCGAGTCTAATACTGTCTGTTGCTCACTAGAGGTCTCTCAACCATATATTTTCAGTATCCCTTAAGCAAAGAAAATGGAGAAATAGGATTGAGAGGGAGGATGGTGAAAAGAGAGAAAAAGGCTAAAACGGCTTAACAATAGCCATGAAAAATGGGGGAAATGCAAGGAAATGGCTAACCAAACTAGAAAAGGGAGATCTAGGTGTTGTAGAGGGATGTTTCAAGCTCCCCTAGGATGTATTTTCAGAAACAAAAGAGAATGAAAAAGGGGAATGGAGCGCCTCACGATTTCAGCTTGATTTGGGCGTTGTAAGAGCTCCAAACGATGAAATCTTCAAGAGGGAGGGCTGCCAACTTCAAAGGAATGATGGAGGGTGGTCGTTTTTGGCAGGGAATGGATCTAGGGGTGGTTTGGAACCACGGTTTTGGGTTAGGGCAGCAAGAAAACGAAAATGGGGCTAGGGAAGAGGACTTTTGTGAAGGAAGTACATCTTTTAGAGAGTTTCAAGGTACGGACCGCATACCAGGGGACTACCCTAGCCCCCAAACTCCTCCAGCCCAAAGATCAAGCCCATCCGACAAGTTTGACCGGCGATGCATCGCCGAACCGGCGATGGCATCGCCGGTGAAGTTGCAAACTGGCCTCTGAGGGCATATGGGATGGATTCCTCTTGCCCTAGGGATTCCAAAAAGGTATGGTTCACACTCTAGTTCATTGTAGATTGCCCTAGGGAGGCCAATACATTTTTAACATCCATTCGAGGATTTTCGGGTACAATCTTCAATCCCGAATACAAAACCCTATCATGCAGCATATGATTTTGGGGTAGAAGGATCTAGTACATCCATCTAGACCATTAGTTGCTAAAGAAAGTGAAGTTAGAATGGCCTTATGGCCATTTTTTATGAAATTTTACTATTCACTGTAAAATTTTGTGAAAGTAGGATTTTATGTTATTTTCACATTAGTATTGATTCCTAACATGAAATGGATAAGAAATAATTGAAGATTGGGGTGGTGAGAGGAAGAATTTTGAAGATTTTCGGTGAAACGGGGTTTTTAAGCCCTGGCGATTGAATACAGGGGTCGTGGTTGTCCCACGGCCCAAGGATTCACATTAACGGGTTTAGAATTGTTCAAAGAACAGCTCAACCCACTTACCTACAACCTAGGAGCTATTCGGGTTGCTCTACGCGACCCTAGATGCGATACGGACTCGATCACGCGATTGAAATGAATAGACTTCGCCTATTGGCGAACCTGGGATCCTAGAAGTGTTTCTAGACCCTTCTCGCACCCACCTAAGTCAAAGGAAGCGCAGCGTACGTCGCGTGACCATAACCCAGGCCCGGTTTAATCCAAATCATGCTCTGATACCATCTGTAACATCCCGAAAATCGGGGGGTCGAGCAAAAACCCAACTCCCGAGTTCCAAAATGTTATTTATGCAACATAGAAATGTATGATTGAATGTTGTCTGTGATAATGTATTAAACATGAGTGAGATTAAGCCAGAACAGCATATCATACTCCAGAGATAGTTAAATTTGCAAGCGGAAGACTGTAATAGTATGTATAACATATATAAACCATTGTATGTCTCCAGAGTGTGAACATGCTACCAGGTTATATACATACATGTATACTTCAAAAGTAACCAAAGAATATACATGAGTGCTCTAAAAATATAAAATGACAAGTGTCAAGGTATTTAAGCAACCTCCCTGTAATCCCGTCAATCAGAACACGCATAAAGGAGGGATCCTCCTCATCATCATCAAGTCCAGCTCCGCCTCATAGGCCGCGCCATCATCTGCAATCACAAAAAGGTCTGGTGGGTGTCCGGAACACCGTCCCGTAACGTGGGAGTGAGTAGCTAACTCAGTGGAATAATAGAGCAAAGATTAACATGTTATCAAATCAATCATGCGATAATAGTAACGCAGTAAATCAAACAATCCTAATACTGTTGTTAATGCAATTATGATATGACGTGATGTATGCCCTCACCGACGATCACCCTCATACGGCAACATCTTACGACCGCGGCATGCCACACTCCCTAGAGTGCTCCACATCTTCCAGGCACATGCAATGCTATGGTGATATGATTACCAAGTTGTTATTAGTCCATTCAAACAGCAGGATTGGGAAACTAAGGTACTTCCCTTGTATCAATCCCAACACGGATCCTGTCTAGGGTCTTCACTCCTAGTAATCTCATACGATGTACATTTCGTAGGTCACTGCAAGGGCTGCCAGGGCTGTTGCTCGCACTCGTTGCACCGCTCCCCCATCACCTTATCAATACAGGCCTACTGTACTCTACTGCACGGAAGGGTCGTCGCCTCCCGTGAACTCAGAATACGCTCGCGGTCACTACAAAGGGCTCGTCGCCTGATCAGTGTAGGCCGACAGCTAGAATATAGTGTCCCATACCACCATAATCTGCTCACGAGTCAAGGTGCTCATTGGTCACTACGGGGAGGTTTGTGGCCCCAGCGTAGGCCGACAGCTCGACCACGGTGTCCCATACCACCATGCCCGGCTCATGAGTCTTCGTGGATCAAGGTACCACGGTTAATAGGGTTTACAATGGTAAGTTCAGTACCCTAGGTTCAAGCAGTTATGATACATACAAGGTGAACAAACATCGGCCAGTCGGGTTACTTGACGGGCTCGACTAGCGCGATCGCATCTCGAATTGAACGACATGAAGTGCGTAAAACACTTCGCGTGGCCTAACCACTGCCGCCAACTCTCAACACGAATCACATTCATCGACGCGTCGTTCGTGGCTATGACCAGTCAGCCACGAATTCGCTCGGTTACCGACTGCCTGGACTAAGTCAAGTCCCACACATCTATGGAATTACATTAACACTATAAAAAGGTATTGGAATTGAAATACATCATGTGAGCATGTTAGCACATGTTATAACATTCAACTTAAGCAAATCTTCAAGGCATACTTCCCATGCATATTCAACTTAAGCAAATCCTCAAGCACATACATTCCATGCATGTAATGAAATCATGCCTTTTGTCAACATGTAGAAAATCATTTAGGTCAGCATAATAATTGAAAAATCAATCACAAACTATCAAATAACATCATTTAATTCAATACATACTAATACAAGCATTTATACAAACACATACACTACACACTTAAGTCTACAAATAGTATGTCGACCCAAAGTGCGCAACTAGGCGAATCTCTTCGCCAAACTAATTATGCACGCATTCCTAACTTCCTAATGCGACAACAAACCATGTCAATCACATCAGCAAAATATGAATGTAAACAGTACTTCCTACAAATGACTAAAATGCCCTAAATCTCATATTCTTCGTTAGCTTACGAAACGGGAAACGGAGAGCATTTTGTACATGTCAAACGGCGATGCCGTCAAGAATCTACTATTAAACGACATTGAAAGCGTTGGGAACCGTCAATCAAAGCGTCTAAAATCCTCACCTTATGTCTTGTAGACTCGGGAATTGAAACGGAGCGTATACGCTTCGTCTACGGCGAGTAAGGAGCCTAATACACAAGATCCATAAGCTACATCGCTATGGAAACAAGGGAAACTCAAATCAACAACTATTTAGGGTTTTTACTTACCTAGGATCGCGGTGGAATCGCCGGGAAAGCGGTGGAGGTGTGTTGCTTAAGCACGTGCAATGCGTAGTACAAGTGGCAGGAAGTACTCTCCCACACTCTCACAATCTCCCACCTTTTTCTCTCTCCCAAGCTAGGGCTTCTCTCAAATTCGGATGGAAGAGAGGAGTGAGGGTTTCAACCCCTTTTATAAGCCTAAACATGCCCAAAATAGGCTCCAAGTCAAGGTATACTTAAAGTATATCCAAATCGGGGCTGTTTCGGTCCAAAAGAGCATTTCTGGAGGTTCCCTGGCCAAATGCGGTCGGACTTAAGCTCGTGCATACTGGATCTAGCACACATCCAGTTTTCAGACCGGTTGGGTTCCCAGATCGCACGTGGCGGTCCAGTTTCAGTTTAACGGTCATCGCACCAAGATCAGGCCTATAAGTCTCGTGATATATAATAGATATTTTTCCTGATCCAAGGGTGTAATTTGGCTGTATTCTGACGGTCAGAACGCTTAATACTGATGCGTCAAATTGTGTGCCAGATTTGAATTTCAAATTCCAATTCTAACCCTATTCTCACTCTCTTCGGTCCGGGCTCAATGAAATAGCCTGTGATTATCGGTTTGACTTGATTTTTGGAATGAGTGTCAAGTCCAGCTAGACGGTTCTAACGGTCTAAGATAGGAGGTATCGGACTTTCGACGTGCGGTCTAGATCCAATACAAAGATTCAAAGTGGTCCAGAGAACAAACCTGCTTAGAGTTTGGTCCGAGGTTTTAGAGCATTATAGCACCATTGGTTCCACTCGCTTTGGGCCTTGTAGAACGTATTTAAAGTAATCAGGGACTGTTTCCCAGCCACTCCAACGTTGCGCTAGCTAACTTATGCTTAGTTTCTAAAGAAATTTATCCTAAGTGGTTTCTTTGGCTATGGAATTGGGTTCTGAACGATTTTTCAGGTGTTTTAATTGACCCACTGTCTAAGGACGTCAAATCCCAGATTGGCCAAAATTCGGGGTGTTACATAAGGCGAGTATCAAAACCATGCGATAAAAGACCATCCTTGAAAATCATTGGACACAACAACCTGGATGGTAGGCTCACATCAATGATCCATCTAAACCACCACTCAATAACTACTAGATCGAAGGTCCACTGTAATCACCATCAATCAAGTTACATCCCAAGTATGGGTGTACATTTATAGGTAGAAAATTTTCACTAATGTACCAGTTTAGGTTCCATAAGCAATCCACAATGAGAATTCCACAAGCATGAACAATTCTACAGGATAATCATAAAGCATGTAATACAATAATTTAATTTCCACCAGCTAACATATATGATTATAAAGGGAGGTATCAAATATGAATTTAAATAAAATCTATAACTTAAGCTAATGAGAAGATGGAAAGCTCAAGGGAAAGAATCATCACCTTATACTTTGAATCACCTACCAGTGTTGTTAGAGAGTGCGTGTTTCCTTAGAATCAAACCCTATCATGAATTGTAAAGTAATACTGTTAAATTCAAGCTTTACATGTTATTCTTGGTTAAGGTCTTAACTTAGGGTTCGAATTACCTTAGTTTTAGAGTTTCACCCAAGAGTCTAGGTCTAGACTTGGACCTTAGGTTTTGGACCCTAATTAGTTGTACGATTAATTAAAGGGTTAGTTTAATAGTTACGAGGTGCTTATTAACATTGATGATTCAATTAATATTAGTCAATCATAATCGTCATGATAATGATAACTAGTATAGGCCATTACCAATGGTAATTAAAATATTTCTATTTAATAATTGTAATTATGTTTATAGTATTTACCATCAATGTAAATAGTCTACCAATGGCCTATCATGTCTATATTAAAAATTATTATAGTAATAAGGGTGGTAGTTGTAAAGGCCTGGAGTTTGTCCATAGCTAAGGCCTGAATTGGGCGTCACACATGGGCCGATACTCACCACAATGGGCTTGACACAATATAATGGGCCTTGAATTACAAAAAATGGGCTTTTCAAAGCAATGAGGCCCACAACCCAAAAATAAATGGGCAGTGTGTGTAACACACCTACATCATAGTGGACTTGAGACAAAAAAAATCAGGTTAATATGTGACTTATGTGGCCGTACCATGTATAACAGTTAGGAGATTTATCCATATTAGAGCATTCATAATCATTTGTTGGGCCCAACAAGTTATGGTTCATAAATCCAACCCATCCATTATGTGTGTCCTACTAGGTTAATAGGTCAAACCAAGTTTCAGGTGCATCCAGATCTCAGATGGACCCCAGCAAGTGCTTTTATACAGTTTAACATGTCTTCACAAGATTGCAGATGGTGTGGGCCACCTGAGCTCTATGTATGGCTGAGTTTTGGGGGCACCCCATATACAAAGGGGACCCATCAAATGGACGGTGTTGATGTTCAACACACGTCATGGTAGGGCCTGTGGTGGGGGCCATGGTCCTGGCCAAAATTTCCATGCGTCCTCTAGACGTTTACATGAATGTTTCTTGTAATATTTTTTAAAATTTTTGATAGGTGGGGCCTACCTCAGGACGATCTACTCCGTTGGTTGGGTTCCAGGCTTAGGAGAGGTCCAATGGGTCCAATATGGATATGTCTTGACGCACCGAAATATCACAGCGGGCCCCAATGATTTACCACTACTAAGTTAGTCTTTCTGCTAGTGTGGCCTACCAGAGGGTTAGGTTGGCTTCATTTTTTAGGTCAATGCCTAAAATGAGGTGGGAAATGGGATGGACGGTGGAAACATAATATACATCTAGGTGGGGTCCCACTTTAATCAAAATGTTTGGAAAGTGTTCAATAACACATACCTCAATTACGCTCACAGACCACGTTAATGCAGCATCCGTCTTGCTGCTGGGGTCACGGATGGACGGCATGAATGGGATGCAACCATCAATGGGGTGCTATAATATAGTATATTATATTATGTTGAATCCATATGCACGTAAACATGCATGCTTATATATTTCAATATACTATTATATTATATATGTTTTTCTTCTTTAAAGTAGGACGTCCAGGGCTGGAAAAATGGACGGACGGTCTGGACGAGCTGCCTCATCAAGGTGGGGCCATATATGTGGCCCACCAACTGTGGTACGGTGGTGGGGGGGGGGGGGGGGGGGGGGGGGGGGTCACCTGTTGACATTGTGTGTGGCCTGCCTGCATTTGTGCAGGGCCTAAAACTAAGGCAGCCCATCTGTTTTGGGTGAGGCCCACCTGCATTTGGAAAGGCCCAGTTGCACTTAGTGTAGCCCACAGGCACTTCTTCCTTGGTTTGCAACACGCACAACACCCAACCTAACGTGAAAACGGTCCCTACTTCAGCCATTTTGGAGACCATTCCTGGCTCTGATTTTCAGCTTAACCACAGCTCTTTTCCCGGCCATTTCCCATTCACGTCGATGCCCAAATGGTGGCATGGTGACTGCCACTTCTCTTAGCCAAAGAACGGTCCGATCAGGGCCGTTTTCATGCCAAAAAATGGTCGTTTCTCAGGCCAGAGACACCCTTCCATCTAGACGTTGGTGAGGCTGATCCCAACCCCAAGTTGAAGCTCTTATAGGGACATTTTCTGGCCAAGATTTGGTTTGTTTTCTGGCCCACTTCCAGCCCCAGGAACGGTCATGATTGCTTATGTTTTCTGGTTTGATTTTTGAAGTGATTTTAGATTAATTTTTAACAGTTGGCTGAGGCTCCTTGGAGGTTCGTTCATCCTCAAAATGAGGTACGTCCCTAGGCCAAGTTTGGCCCTATTTTAGAGCCCCGAACAGAGCCTGTTTGTTGGCTCTACGCATGGTCTCGCTGGTGGTTATTTCCAGCCATGATCGTGGCTCTGTTTAGCGGGTTGTTTGGGGGTGTGGGTGAGATGTGACAAAATTTATTTTGGAGTTGACAAGGAAAAGGTGAAGGGAGGTGTTCTACCTGTTTGGGTCTGACCCGAGCTTAGGTTGTCACGCACACACCCACTACCCTCACCTTCTTCCTCTCTTCTCTCACACTTTCCTTTTCTCTCTCCCACTCAAGTGGTGTGGCCGTGGGCTCACACTGACTCGGCTCGGTCCGTTCTCACGGACTGAACTGGGACAGTGAGTGCCAGGCTCACCTTCCTTCTTTCTACTCTCTCTCTCTCTCTCTCTCTCTGTGTGTTCTCTCTATTTCCTTCCTTCCTTACCTCTCTATCTGTGTGAGATTTGAGAGGGCTGGACTTCCCCATTTATAAGCAAGAGAGGGACTTTCAATGGCTGGGATTGCTTGGGATTGAACGTCTGAGATTGAGGGTGAGGAGCACACGTGGATCGTGCCAGCTGGAGTGGACAGTTGCCATTTTCAGTATTTTTTTTTTGTTTTTGGGCTATTTTACGCTGGTTCTCGTGTGCCTACATGTGCATAAAATTCAGTTCTATTAGTTAAGTTTTGGTCAGCTCTACCTCCTTAATCAAATGGACGGTTTGGATCATTGATATGACCCCTCATGGTGGGCCATTTCTTGATCAAACGGGGGAGGGAAAAACACAACGAGCCGTGTTTTAAATGGCAGCGCAGCGGGAGAATTCCCATTTTTGGGAAATGGCGGGTCTCTGACCACGCATGCCATTCAGTGTGCTGCTGGTGCACACGCACCATGTGGACACTCTAAATCTAGAGGTGGGGTCCACCGACTCCTTACCAAATCCACTTTATCCATTAAGTTCTAGAAGCTCCACCAATAGACCTTGGTCGTTGATTAGACTGATCTAAGGCCTAGGTGGGCCATACGGGTCGGTTCTTGGTTCTAACGGTGGATTCTCATTAATCTAATGGTCGGATTGATCTGAGATCAAACGTCAATGGTTAAAAGAATCCAATGGACCATTCAGGCTAGAAGTTAATTGTTAGATTGTGGGTTATGTGACCTATTACACATTAACTATCATGCTACAATACTTTTAATATCATTATTTATTATTATTATTATTATTATTATTATTATTATTATTATTATTATATATACATATCAGATTGAATTGGCTGATTGTGTGTGTGTTATGTCTTAAATATTTATATAGGTCATTAAATTGTTTGAAATATATTATTTATTATAAGCTTTTCCAGTACATTTTATTTTCATGTATTACAAATTTTGTAGCTTGTAATTTATATTAATGATGTTGTAAGTATATGTACATAATATGGATTTTAGTTACATATCATTTTAATATGAAACTTGAATATTTATAAAATATATGAACAACATTTCATAGTATATATATTTAGGTTATATTATTTCTCTTTTTTTTTGTATTATTATTAAATTAAATTAAATGGGAACACTCGAGTACCGAAAAGTACAGGGTGTTACAAAAGTACACTTCAAGTCTCAAGTGCAACTCAAGATGAAGTTTGAGTTCAAGCTTTTGAATATCTCAAGACTAAGCTACATCAAGTATGAGAGCTCAAGCTTGTAAGTGCTATAGTCACATGCTCCTTTGGTTGTCAAATTTTGTGGTGCCAAAATATTTATCTCTGTCTTGTGCTTGTATGTTGATTTATATATGTTCAAGACACTGCTTTGCAAGTGCTTCAAGTTAAGTACATTGATCGACTTCAAGTCAAGTTAAGCCATGTACTTTGTCAACATTTGTAAGTATATATGTTCAAAGCTACTTCGATAAAGATTATAATACTAAAGTACGCTTCAAGTCTCAAGTGCAACTCAAGATGAAGTTTGAGTTCAAGCTTTTGAATATCTCAAGACTATGCTACATCAAGTATGAGAGCTCAAGCTTGTAAGTGCTATAGTCATATGCTCCTTTGGTGGTCAAATCTTGTGGTGCCAAAACCTTTGTCTCTGTCTTGTGTTTGTATGTTGATTTATATATGTTCAAGACATTGCTTTGCAAGTGCTTCAAGTTAAGTACATTGATCGACTTCAAGTCAAGTCAAGCCATGTACTTTGTCAACATCTGTAAGTATATATGTTCAAAGCTACTTCGATAAATATTATAAGACTAAAGTACACTTCAAGTCTTAAGTGCAACTCAAGATGAAGTTTGAGTTCAAGATTTTGAATATCTCAAGACTAAGCTACATCAAGTACAAGAGCTCAAGATTGATAAGGTTCAAAGGTCTACCTTCGCTAAATGAATGAAGTTCAATGTTCATACTTCATGTTCTAGGTATAATAGACCTTAGATTGACCTTAGGGTAGGTCATGTTGAATACATAATTCAAACTATATGTTTATACATGATTTTGGTCTATTCTAAGACTAGTCCTGGACCTTGTTCGACTAGTCTTAGCATTGCCTTGACCAGTCGTAAAAATTTTAAGACTAGTCGTAAGTTGTTGTAAATTTTTAGAAAATTCTGGGTAAGCTACGACTAGTCCTAGAGACTGTTCGACTAGTTGTGTGAACAGTATCAACCTGTCCTACGACTAGTCTTAATTCTATGATTCAAATTCCAACGATGAAATTGGTGATCCTACGACCAGT
This sequence comes from Magnolia kwangsiensis, assembly GCA_037074715.1. Taxonomy (NCBI): domain Eukaryota; kingdom Viridiplantae; phylum Streptophyta; class Magnoliopsida; order Magnoliales; family Magnoliaceae; genus Magnolia; species Magnolia kwangsiensis. The sequence goes on along the minus strand of CM073580.1, from coordinate 78,436,834 downwards.
CGAGAGTAGTCTACGACCAGTTGTAGAACAGTTTTATTCGATCACGCCCAAATATTCAAAAATCCGTTCTACTACGACCAGTCGAAGTGTCCTCAAGACTAGTCGTAGACGAGGTTTCTGCTACTATAAATTGAGCACGAATTTCAGAGTTTCATATAGAAATTCAAGTAAAATCAAAGATCCACTTTGAGATAAGTTTGTGTTCATTTTAAGCTACTTTATGCATAATTAATATTCCTTTTGTTAGCTTATTGTTATTTAATTTTGATCTGCATTCCAATCTAATTTTAAAAGGAAAAAATTCTGTAATTCCTTCTTATTTGAATCAAAATCAAATACAGCTGGCCCATTTGGTTTAACTTAAAATTAATTAGAACTTAGAACCATTTTAAAGTGAGTATTGGACTTTGAACTTCTACATTCAATCATCTACTCCGATTGGTTCTTCCGGGCTACTATGAAAGGAGAAATTCAGGTATTTTACATTTATTGTAATTTACATTTCTTTTTGGTTTGTTTTGAGATTGAGCCAGAAAAATCTTATTGTGTGGTTATCTGAGGAGAGCTAGAAAACTTAGAGGGATTTTTGAATTGTATAAGCCCAAGTCAAAAAGACACAATTGTGATGGTTTTAGGTGAACCTGTGAAACCTATTTTGATAGTGAATGCTGATATCCCCTATGTGAGGATATTAGGAGTGGAGTAGCAATCTGTGTGGTTGTTTTATAACAGTTGGTGTACACATAGGCGAACCACTATAACTCTTTATGTTTTTTGGATGTGTGATTTATTCTTTCTATCTTTTATCATTCAAAACTGTGGAATGTATGTGTTGATGTGAATGTTGTAATATTTTCATTTCAAGCACAGTGGGGAATGTTGTAATAATTTAGATTTAAATTTTTATAATTTATTTCAATTCCTTGCTATTTATTTATTCCTCTTTGGTTTGAGTTTTTGATACAAAGGACGTTCTAGAAATAAGGTTGTCCTGCCATAAATCCTTGATTTTTATGGTGTAAGGTTGTCCTTAGAATTGAATTCATATCAACCTCTTAATACTGGTTTATTGAGGTTGCTTTTATTTCAGCTTTAAGAATTGAATTATTTCTATTTGGCTATCTCTTAGTTTTATTCCTTTGTAATACTTTTAAATTGGCATAGTCCTATTTACCCCCCCTCTAGGACATATAGCTAGGCCATTTCAGATTGTTCCTCGACAAGAGGCTGAGTGTAGATTCTCCTCCTGGGCGTACAGCTCCACCGACACATTTGAGGTGACCTGACGTATGGTGCACCTACTACAAGAGATTGGGCCATGTTGACACCTACTGCTTCACCAGGATGAGGGACAACGGCTTTATGCCTCCTCAGAGGATTAACCATCTGATGCCACTGGCTATCTTGACTCCACCTCTACGTTTAGTACCACCTACACCTCGATTTAGGCCACCTCAATGGCCTATGGCACAGCAACTGTACCGTTCCAACAAGCACGAGTGCATGCACTTACAGCTAAAGCATTTAAGTCAACAACTACAGTACCTTTAGCCTTCGAGTTCACTGCCCACATCCAAGGTACACCATCTTCTTATTAGTGGACATTGGGTCCACTATTTCGATGATATCATGTTTTACAGTCAAGCGCTTAAGGCAGAGTACGACCCCTATGGTTGGAGTAAGATTTATCGTAGCAACAGGATCTTTTACAGATGCCATTAAGTTATGTGAGGGTTTCTTGATGGATTTAGGGAGCAGGACGATATGCATTGACCTGATTGTCACCATAATATACCACTTTGACATCATCCTCGACATGGATTGGCTTACGAAAATGAAGGTCGAGATCGACTGCGAGACCTAACTGGTGATGGCACACGGGCCCGAAAACACAATCTTCACTTTTTCCATTCATGTCAGTTGCCCCTTCCGAGTTCTTTGTTATGCTGCCCTATTGAAGGATCATAACGGTCTGACACTTAGAAACACGTCCGTGGTCAAGGACTTCTGGGAAGTGTTTAAGACGATACCTGGATTACCTCATCGGTGTGAAATCGACTTTACTATCAACCTTATGCCTAGTGTGACCCCCATTTCATTACCCACGTATCGCATGCCTCCATGTGAAATGAAAGAATTGAGGAGACAGATTGATGACTTGTTGGATTCAGGCTTCATATGACCGAGTGTATATCCTTAGGGAGCACCTGTGTTATTTGGGAAGAAGAAGGATGAAACACTATGATTGTGTATTAATTATTGCAGGTTGAACCAAGTGACGGTGAAGAATAAGTATCCTTTACCTAGGATAGATGATCTGTTCGATCAGTTGAAAGAGGCGTAGTATTTCTCAAAGATTGACTTACAGTCAGGGTATCGCTAGTTGCGCGTCAGGGATGAGGACGTGCAGAAGATAGCTTTTAGGACCAGTTTTGGGCACTACGAGTTCCTTGTGATATCGTTTGGACTCACAAACACACCCGTCGTGTTCATAGACCTTATGAACTGGGTGTTTCATCCGTTTCTGTACCGATTCGTCATCGTATTCATAGATGACATTCTGATATACTCCAAGAGTTGGGTAGATCATGAGGAGCACCTACGAGTAGTCTTTGATACGCTCAGAAAGAACCAGTTGTTTGCTCAGTATAAGAAGTGTGACTTCTGAAAGGAAGAGGTCAAGTTCTTGGGACATGTGGTGTCCAAGGAAGGGATAGCTATGGACCTGGCCAAGGTGGCAGTAGTTCAGGACTGGGAGCAGCCCAGTTCAGTTACAGAGGTGAGGTGTTTTTTGGGACTTTCTGGTTACTACCGTCGATTCATTAGGGATTTTTCTAAGATAGCCAGACCGTTGCCTCAACTAAATCGGAAGGATCTCAAGTTTGCCCAGAATAAGAAGACAGAAGCAGCTTTTCACGAACTGAAGGACAAGTTGACGTTTGCCCTTGTGCTAGTATTGCTAGAACAAGGGGTCAAGTATACGATATACACTGGCGCGTCTCATGTTGGTTTAGGTTGTGTCCTTATGTAGAAGGATAGGGTGATCGCCTATGCATGTGATAGTTGAGAAAACACGAGGAAAACTATCCTATGCATGACTTAGAGTTAGTAGCCGTCATCTTTGCATTGAAGCTCTGGAGACATTACCTCTATAGAGAGGAGTTTGAGCTCTTTTGTAACCACAAGAGCCTTAGATACATATTTACACAAAGAGACTTGAATATGAGGTAGCGACAATGGATGAAAACCTTGAAGGACTTCAAGTTCGAGGTCTCTTACAATCCTGGCAAGGCCAACCTTGTGGCAGACATGTTGAGCCGCAAGAAGACAATAGCATTTGCGGCTTCGCTGATGATTGATGAATGGAATATGGTAGAATTTGTGAGAGATTTTAAGCAAAATCTTACGGTAGAGGAGTTGTACGAGAGCGTCGCACACATTCGTGTGCAGCCCCTCATTGATGACAGGATTATTGCGGCTTAGAAAGACGATGAACTATTGGCAAAGATGAGAGAGTAGGTAAGCGACAATGAATACTTGGATTGGAGAGCCGGTACGGATGGGGGTTTACGTTATTGTTGCCGCTTATGCGTTTCGAATCTTCATGACTTGAGAAAGGAAGTTCTCGAAGCTACTCACAATTTGAGAATGGTGACGCATCCTGATAGTACGAAGATGTATCGAGACATGAAGAGGTCCTACTGGTGGGACAATATGAAAGCCCATATAGCAGACTATGTCTCACATTACCTTATGCGCCAGCAGGTCAAGATAGAGTATCGCTGACCTCCTGGACTACTTCAGCCCATGCCCATAGCTGAATGGAAATAGGATTTCATCTTTATGGATTTTATTTCTATAAGTGTTATGGTCTCATGCTCCTTTGGTTGTCAAATTTTGTGTGTCAAAACCTCTATATATGTCTTATGTTTGTTGTGTTTGTTTCTTGATAACTGTGTTCGAGACACCTCATCAACACTTTAAGTTCAAGCTAGTTCAAGCTCAAGCTAGTTCAAGCTACAATAAAGAGTTCAAGTTTGAGACTCAAGATAGACCGGGAGATAAGTGCAACTTAAACTTAAAGTGATACTGAAGCTTGTGATGTGTTCAAGTTCCATCAACTTAAAAGTGAAGTTTTCAATGTCCATACTTCGTGTCCCAGGTTTGATAGACCTTAGTTTGACCTTAGGGTAGGTCATTTTGGATACATAATCCAATTTTTATAATTATGCATGATTCTGGTCTGTCCTATGACTAGTCCTGGATCTGGTTCGACTAGTCCTAGCACTGGTTCGACTAGTCCAAGAAATTTTAAGACCAGTTGTAGTTTTGTTGCGAATTATCAGATTTTTTCTGTTCGGCTACGACCAGTCTTGGAGTTTACTCGACCGGTTGTAGGATGGTCTCGACTCGACCTTCGACCAGTTGTGGAGCTACGACTCAAACTCTAGCGACTAAATCAAGTGTCGTACGACCAGTCGTAGAGGGGCCTCGACCGGTTGTGGACTGCCTTCGACCAGTCGTGGACTGTCTTAGACCGGTCGTAAAACGGTTTTATCCGATCGCGCTCAAAAATTCAAAAATCCGTTTCTTCTTTGACCAGTCGTGATGACCCTAGGACCAGTGAAAGATGAATTTCTGCAGCTATAAATAGCACATGAATTTCAGAGTTATTCATTGGAAATATAAGTAAATTTGATGCTCTACTCTGAGATAAGTTTATGCTTGTTTTTAAGCTATATTATGCATAATTCTACTTCCTTTTGTTAGATTTTTACTATTTGATTTTATTCTATATTCCAATCTGATTTGAAAAGAGGAATTATTATTTTTCTTTTTCTTAGAATTAAAATTAAATAGAGCTAGCCCAATCTGGTTTAATTTAAAATCAATTAGAACTTAAAACCATTGTAAAGTGAGTATTGGATATTGAACTTTCATATTCGAACATCTACTCCAATTGGTTCTTCCGAGCTGCTACAAGAGGAGAAATCCAGGTATTTTACAATTTTGTAAATTCGATTCTATTTTGATTTTTGTTTGGGATTCGTCAGAAAAATCTCAATTTGTGTGGTTGTCTGAGGAGAGCTAGAAAACTCAGAAAAGTGGGTTTTTTTTTTAAATTGTGTAAGCCCAAGTGAAAAAGATACAACTGTAAAGGTTTTAGGTGAACCCGTGAAACCTATTTTGATAGTGACGCTAATATCCCAGTTTAAGGATATTAGGAGTGGAGTAGCATTCTGTGTGGCTGTTGTTTAATAGTTGGTGAACACACAGGCGAACCACTATAACTCCTTGTCTTGTGGATTGAATGCTTGCTTAATTCTTTATCTTTTATCATTCAGTTTTATAGAATGTATATGTGGATGTGAATGTTGTAACAATTTACATTTCAAGCAAGTGTGGAGAATGGTGTAATAGTTTAGAGTTTTATTTCAGCAATTTATCTCTTGCTATTCCTTTATCAATTTGAGCTTCAATTTCTGTAATTATTCTAGTAAGGTTGTCCTGCCATTTTTATGGTGCATGGTTGTCCTTAGAATGATCAATTCTTAAGATTACAATTTATTCTTTTTTAAATTTATATTTTCCTCTTTCGGTTTGAGTTCTTGATACACAGATCTTTCTAGAAATCAGGTTGTCCTACCATAAACCTTTGGTTTTTAGTGTAAGGTTGTCCTTAAAACAACTTTTGTATCAATCTCTCAAGATCTGAATTTTGAGGTTGCATTGTGAATTGATTTATTTTAGTTTGGCTATCTATTTAATTTAATTTCGCTGCATTTAATTTTAATTTGACATAGTCGTATTCACCCCCCCTCTAGGACATATAACTTCTCCATTTCAATTTCAGGGTTGCCAAAGATGAGGAAGGGACATAACTCCATTTGGGTGATCGTGGACCAATTGACGAAATCGGCCCATTTCCTCAGGATTAGAGTCTCAAACTCAGCAAACGAGTTAGCTAGGTTGTACATTAAGGAGATTGTACGTCTGCATGAAGTTCCTATAGAGATCGTGTCTGATAGAGACGCGATTCACATCTATTTTCTGGACTTGTATCCACAAAGAAATGGGTGTGAAATTGAAGTTTAGTATCGCGTTCCACCCATAGATTAACGGGCAGACAGAATGGGTAAATCAGGTGTTAGAAGATATGCTACGAGCTTGTGTTCTTGATTTCAAGGATAGTTGGGACGACTGTCTTCCTTATGCAGAGTTCGCCTATAACAACAGGTTTTAGGTGAGTATTGGTATGGCTCCCTATAAGGCACTGTATGGGCGTCCATGTCGAGCACCGTATTATTTAGCTGAGGTTAGCGAGAAAAGTTTGATTGGCCCAGAGTTAGTGCAGGCGACCTCAGAGAAGATCGACATTATTAGGCGTCGACTTCTGGCAGCACAGAGCAGACAGAAGAGTTACGCTGATACGAGGCGGCGTCCGCTAGAATTTGAATTTAGGGACCATGTGTTTCTGAAGATTTTTCCCATGAAGAGAGACCTTCGGTTTGGCAAGAAGGGAAAACTCACAACTAGATTTATTGGCCCATTCCAGATACTAGATCGAGTGGGTGTGGTAGTGTACTGCCTTGCTTAGCCCACACCAATAGCAGGCGTGCACAACATATTTCATATATCGATGCTGAAGACGTTCTTGACCCTTCCTACATTATCGAATGGGAGTAGGTACAGTTGAGTGAGGATGCTACTTACGTACTGAGACTAACACGGATTCTAGATAGGAAAGAACAGGTGCTGCGTAGAAAGTGATTCCACTTGTGAAGGTATTATGGACGCATCACACTAAGGAAGAGGCTACTTAGGAAACAGAAGTCGAGGTCCACAAGAACTACCCTCAAATTCTAGAGGAGTACGAAAGGTACTAATTTTGTGGATGAAATTTTTCTTTAAGGGGGGTAGATTGTAACGTCTTGATAAAATTCTTACAAAGACCCAAGTACCACTTGAGGCAGAAATCACTAAGGATCAAATTCTTTAGAAATTAGATGAAAATTAAATAAGTACTACGTTGAATTAGTCAAAAAATTAGAGTGAACTGCTTTTTATACGAACTGCAAGACCCAAATCCAGTAGAATCGCTAACGCTATATTACCTAAAAATGTAGGATCAATCTCAAAACCTAGTTGCTCTCGGGAGCACATTAAAACTCCATATCTGACCTGGACCGCACATTGAAAGTTCGATTACTATGAAACTATATAGTTATGACTGCCTTACTGGCTTGACAAACATCTCAAAAATCAAATTCAAATAGTATCTCGAAACGTACAACTTGAGGCCGGAGCGAAGTGTGTGAGAAACGCGAATATCTTTAGAAAATGAACTGAAACTTAAGTGAATTGAGTAGTTAGCTTGTAGGCCAATTTTAAGGTTTTAGAACGTTAGATTTTGACCCAACTACACCCTTGGATTAGAAAAAATTTTCAACACATGTCAGCGTACTTGTCGCCCTGATTGAGTAACAGTGGTCGTTGAACTTAAACAGGTCCTCCACAATCGATCCACTGATCCGATCGGATTGAAAACTTTACCTAACATAGATCTAATGTCACGAAACTTTCCCCAGACCTTATGCAGGAAATGGGCCTCCAGATGAGATCCATCGAACTGAAACAACCACTCTTTGGCTATAACCTAAGTATACCATGGCCCTGGGGCCATTTACACTAGTTCTGGGCCTATATAAGGACCTAAACCCACCCCTCTCTCATTCCATACGAATTTCAAACCTTAGGAGAGAGAAAAGAGGAAAAGACAAGGAAAGTGTGAGGAGAAGAGAGAGAGAATGAGAGATAGTTGCTGGGATTTGATCCTGACGCTCCACGTGCCGAATCATCCTACTTGTATCACTACACTGGAAATTTTGACTCTGTTCTTGGGTAAGAAATCCTAACCCTAATCTGTTTTAGGGATCTACATAGAGTAAATGGTGAAATATCTAACCTATTTCACGTTATCGGTAGCCATTGTGCCGTAGACAAAGACGTATTGTTCAAACTGAGCTCGATACGAGTTCACCGGCGAAAGGTGCGTACTATAAACGTCTAGGTCATGGTTTTCAAGGCTTTCAATACTAGTAATGATTTATGACTGACTTGATTGCTGTCACATGTGCCTAGTTTTGATGTTTTCTGTATATTACATATATATGTAAACTATGTTGATTTTTATTACATTACATGTGTTTGTTGAAATGTTTGAATGAGTATGGAATTATGATTTATGTTTTCCATGTCTATTGACTGAGAATACATGATTTTTGTACGTATGGTGAATCCTTTGTGAAAGAATTTACTATAATACATGTTATAACTACTTTATTACATGTATGTGATATGTGTAGTTGAAGTGTTTCATAAATTACCTAAATGAGAAAATGCTCATTGAAATGTATTTAATTAGGGTGTTGAGATATGATTCTCAATCACCTTATCTATAGTTATAATTTCCTTTATGTAACCTATCTTACTATTACGTGATTTATGGATGAATGCCTATGTATGACACTATGTATGCTATGTGTTTATTAAAATGCTCAAACCAGATTTATATTTGAATTGTTTGTCACATGATATTTTGACTTTCACACATGAATGCCTATTGTGTTTGAGTATGATTGGGACTACTGCATAGTCCAAGCAATTGACATTATTTTTTGTGTTAGTGGCCGAGGTCATTTTGCCACATAAGACATGTTCAAGGAATCCGAGTTGTACCCTACTTGTCGATAGTGGTTAGGCTACGCGGAATGCTTATGCACTCCATGTCGATTAAGTTAACGTGTGCTCGTACCAGTTGAGCTTATCAAGTAACCCGATTAGCCTATTGTATGTTCACTATGTATGGATGCTACTGCTTGAATCTAAGGTACCACTTATTAGTGAAATGTTCGTTTAACCTTGGTACCTCGATCTGCCAAGACTTATGAGCCGGACATGGTTGTATGGGACACCGTGGTCGAACTGTTGGCCTACGCTGGGGTGATGAGCCTCCCTGTAGTGTCCATTGAGCAAACCAAACTCGTGAGCTAAATACGGTGGTATGGCTGTCGGCCTACGATTAGGTGATGAACCTCTTGTAGTGACCTTGAGTATACATTCGGACTAAGGTGATGAGCCTTTTCGTAGTGACCCCGAGTATAAACTAGGCCTACGCTGAGATGACGAGCCTCTCCATAGTGATTTAGAACTGCCATCGTATGCAACTAACTAGGATTGATGACCCTAGATGGATCATTGTTTGGGTCAATGGTATAACGGGTGGTACCTTAGCTTCCCAATCTTCCTACATGAATAAGTCTAAGTAAGAACTTAGCTAACACGACCATGCACCACATTACATGTGCCTTTGGCATGGGTGTTGAGCATAGTGGGAGTTTAGCATGCATGACCGTGAGATGATGTCACAGAAGGAGTGCAGGTGAGGACATGCATCATTAATACATATCATTCTTGCATTAACAAGAGTACTTAAGACATAATTGTTGTACTACTTTATCATTACTGCTTGACTGAATTGATAATATGTTAACCTTTGCCTTATAGCTCTACTGAGTTAATCACTCACTCTCACTCTGGGATGGTATTTTAAAACACCAACCAAACTCTGTTGTAGTTTCAGATGATGGCGAGGCATACGAGACGAAGCCTGCCTTCTATGATGATGAGGAGTTCTCCTATCTACAACTCTCTGGCGAGTCTACGTACACCCGGAGTTGCGCCACGGGGCTATAGGGATATGAACTAGATGACATTACACTTTATCTTTTATGAATTTTGGTATTATACATATAATTATTTAACTTGGTGATGTTCATACTCTGGGGACTTACAATCAGTTATATGCTTATATGTATTTATCATAGTCTTCCGTTGCGAAATTTAACTGTATCTGGAGTATGATATACTGATTTGGTATAATTTCACTCATGTTTAATGCACTAGTATGGACAACATTTAATCATCATTATTTATGTTGCATAAGTGAGGTGTTGGAACTCGAGAGTTGGGTTCCTGCTCAACCTTCAATTTTTAGGGCGTTACATGCTTTCTCATTCCAGTTAAACTTAAGATCCTTCTGAGTCACTTGAGACAATGTTCTGGCAATCTTGGAAAAGTCCTTAATGAATCGACGGTAGTAACCTGCCAGGCCAAGAAAGCTCTTCACTTCAGTCACCGAACTAGGCTGCTCCCAGTCCTGAACCGCGGTCACCTTAGCAAGGTCCACGGATTTTCCTTCCTTGGACACCACATGTCTACGGAATTGACTTCTTCCTTCCATAAGTCGCACTTCTTGTCTTGCGCAAACAACTAGTTCTTCCTGAGAGTATTAAAGACTGCTCGCAAGTACTCCTCGTGATCCTTCCAACTCTTAGAGTATATCAGGATGTCATCTATAAATACGATGATGAATCGGTACAGATGCGGTTGAAACACCCGGTTCTTCAGGTCCATGAACACGGCCGGTGTGTTTATGAGTCCAAACTACATCACAAGGAACTCGTAGTGCCTAAAACTGGTCTTAAAAGTTATCTTCTGCACATCTTCATCCCTGACACGCAACTGGTGGTACTCTGACTATAAGTCGATCTTAGTGAAGTACCGTGCCCCTTTCAACTGATTGAACAGATCAACTATCTGGGGCAAAGGATACTTGTTCTTCATTATCACTTGGTTCAACCTACGATAATCAATACATAATCGCAGTGATTCATCCTTCTTCTTTACGAATAACACGGGTGCTCCCCAAGGACATACACTCGGTTGTATGAAGCCTACATCAAACAGATCATCGATCTGTTTCCTCAGTTCCTCCATCTCACATGGGGGCATGCGATAAGTCAGAAGAGATATAGGTGTTGTACCAGGCACTAGATCAATGGTAAAATTGATCTCACGCTGAGGAGGTAATCCAGGTATCTTCTTGGACACATCCGTAAAATTTTAAACTACTGGCGTGTTCCTAAGTGTTAGATCACCAACATTCTCTAGCTAGGTAGCATAACAACTAATGCGGTAGTACCAACTGGCCTAGACTGAGAATGTAAAGGTCGTGCCCTCAGGTCCATGGGCTGTCACCACCTTAGTATTGCAGTCGATCTCTGCCTTCATTTAAGTGAGCCAATCCATACCAAGGATCACATCGTAATGACATAGCGGGGTAATAATCAGGTCGACGAATATTGTTCTGCTCCCTAACTCTATCGAACAACCCTTATACATCTTGGTAGCATTTGAGAAGGTCCCTGTGGTGGTAAAGAGTCTCAACCCAACCATAGGACTAGTTTCCAACCCCAGTCACTTGACTGTTGCACATGATATTATAGAGATAGTGGACCCGGTGTCCACCAATAAGAAGACTGGTGTACCTTGAATATGTGTTGTGACTTCGAAAGCCATTGGTGCTGCAGTTGCTGTCTCGGATGCCTCAGCTGAAAGTGAATGGACATGAGCTTGTTGAGAATGGTTTGGTTGCGGTGCCATAGGTTACTGAGGTGGGCTAAATCGAGGTACAGGTGGCCTATAAGAAGGCTATGCAGGCAGTACTGAATGTAGAGGTGGGGCCGAGATAGCTGGTGGCATCTGACGATTAATCTTCTGAGGGGGCATGAAGTCGTTGTCCCTCATCCTGGTGAAGCAGTAAGTGTCAGAATGGCCCGACCTCTTGTAGTAGGTGCACCATACATTAGGTCGCCTCGGCTGTGTTGATGGAGCCATAAGTCGGGGATGAGAATATGCTCGTGGCCTCTTGCTAAGGAACGGTCTGCTCGGCAAGTCTGGTCGAGGCCTAAGACTCAGGGGCACATGTATATCGGACAACCTGTCCCCGTCCTGCTCAACTCGCAGCGGCATGTCCACTAGCTCAGCATAGTTGAGTATGCTAGCACAACACATCTTCGAGTGTATCTTCATTAACACATTTGCAGACCCTCAGAAAATTGCCGCATCTTCATCAGCACATTCGATAGGATCAAAGGAGCATATCTGGCCAGCTATGTGAATCTATTCTCATATTCTGTCACCATCATCCCTCCCTGTCAGAGGTGAAGTAACTCTCCCTCCTTATTACGGTAGGTGAGAGGAAAATATTTTTCATGGAAGCTTCTCTCAAAAGCCTCCCATGTCCATATGTAACCAGGAGCAATGGTCCAAAGGATGTTGTCCCACTAGAGACTGGCTTCCTAATCAAACATGTAAGTGACCAGCTCAACCTGCTCTGCCTCAGTGCAGTGCAGCGACTTCAGCATCTTAGAGATGCGGTCAAGCCAATACTCAGCCTCTTCGAATTTGTGAGTACCCGCAAAAGTAGGAGATTGGAAGCACTGGAATCGCTCGAATAAGCCACTGGCACCCATATTTCCAGTAGGGCACACAGTTGGTGTAGACGGGGCCACACTCATGTTCTAGGTAAGGGCCCCTGCTATGGTGGTCCAAATCAGCTGCTACATAAGGAGCATCATCTGCTCTAACCTATTAGGAGGAGAAGCCGCCTGATGCATTTGAGGTGTCAAGTTAGACGAACGGTTTGGCTTTGGAACCGGTGGTGCAAAAGGTGTTGGCCCATTGGTTGGGCCAGTGGCCGGTAGAGAATCTGGCATGGTCTCGTGATCCGAGCCCAAACTGGGGTCTGTATGGCTATCACTAAGGGGAGGTGCCCTGTTACTCGATTTGCCAAGTGTAATGCGTGCCGTACTCCGAGTGGCCTTAGGTGGCATTCTTTATATACAACATAGGGTGCAACCCGTGTAAGATTTAACATAAGAACAAACACTCATCCAAACATCGTTTACATTCCAACTCAAAAGAAGCTTCATGCATTTCATTTACCAAAATTTATCACAATACATGAGATATAGTTTCTACATGAAACATGACAGAAGATGCATGAGAGCTAATCTACTAAAGCTTTAAACACCAAAACACACCACAACTCTACCATACTACTAAGTCCATCAGGGATGTAACATAGAAAGTAAGAAAAACATAGAAGGAAAAGACCTAATGATGACTACAACACAGTACTAGTTGTCTAAGTCTGGTGATGGTGGAGGGGCACCCTTGTTGTGCATGTAACATAGGAGAGCCCTCAAGGTGCGGGAAACCTTCTTAAATTTCTATTTCATGAACGCTCTATTCTCTTCAAGCTTAGCCGGAGTCTCTTTGACCTCCTGTCTCAGGGCGACTTGGCCCTCCTCGATCTGAGCCAAGCAGGCTTCTAAAGTAGCCCGATCATGGTGGCGCTTAGGTGTGCAGGAGGAGAGACCTCATTAGAGTCTTGTGTCTCCTCTTCTTCCTACTCCTGCTTACTTCCTTCCCCACCTTCCTCATCCTCGCTTCCCTCTTCCTCTTCACTTTCTTCCTCTATCTCATCACCATATTCATCACGACGGGCTTGGTGTGGTCGTGGCCCAATACCCATGTTGTTAAGCATAGAGTCATTGATAAAGTGAATCGGTGCAAGATCACGAGCCATCTTGCATATCAGTCGGCCGAAGGGGAGTGAAATATTTATCCTAATAGAATATACGGTTTGGACTATCTGTAGTAGGATAAAGGTAGGTAGGCACAGCTTGTCTCTCTGCCTAGCTCTATATAGGAAGTCGACCATCAATCGCGTGCATTCGATGCGATTGCTCCACCTGGGATACACATTGTATGTGAATATGTGGTGGAGTAGGCAGAAGTAAGGGATCATCTTTGTTGCTAGGAGGTAGTTGCCTCGACTCCAATGGATCAGTTGGCCACAAAGAAATCACGTGTGGTGATCTCTTTTATGCGCACTCCTGAGGTTCTTCTCGCTAACATGAACCTCATCGCACTCCATCCCTATGATTTGGGCTATCACACCAACATTAATTGTGGATTCCTTCCTCCCCATGGGAAAAATGAATTGTATAGGCTTTAGTGATGGGTCCCGTATGTGGGTGTAGAAGGCTCACAGTGCTTTCACACCACGTGACTTGCCTTCAAATATAGGACCCCACCCGGTGTCCAATAGGAGGTCCATCACCGGATAAAGCCCAAATAACTTCTCGTCCATGTGTGCTTTAAAGGGGACTCTGCAACCATGCAATCTACCATGTGCAATGCCCGACTGTAGGGCTTTTTCGAGCAGAACTTGGGGATTGAGATCCCGCTTCATCCTCACCTCTCATGCGATGCTTATAATTACTCCGATTCTTGATTTATGCTTTCTTGGGCAAGTAGGGAGACTAGGCCCAACTTCATCTGTGGAAGCCCTCTTCTTTCCCATGAGGAAAAGAAGTGTGGAGAGGGAGAAGATCGCAACCACAAGCTCAAAAAGAGCCATGAAGCCCAAGGAGCTTGAAGGATGGAATGGGTTAGTGGATTTGGAGGTGTATGAGACACAAAGATAGTTTAGTGTGTTCAAATGAGAGGGATTAAGGGAGATAGGTGGTTGTAGAAGATGAGTTTGAGAGGATGGTGGAGGTGGGTGCTGTTCACTCCGAAGTGCAGGGTTGTGATGTAGTAATAACTCGGTAAGATCGAGGTCGAATCCCAAGGGACTAAAACTGTACGTAATATAAAATTAAGTAGGATTTGAACTAGAATAAGATGAATTCTGAATTGAATTATAAATTGAGGAATAATTGTAAACTATTAATCTAAAACTTATATAAGAAATCAGAGGTAAGGAAACTAGGGATTCAGAGGATCCACTTGTAGAGATCAGGGATATCTTTATACTTGCATCAAAAATCATGGAAATTACTGAACTGCCATTGATCTAGTTTTCAAAGAGATGAAAGGTATATGAATTAGAATGGATTCCATCACCAAACCATGCCCAAAAAGACTATGGCAAACAATAGAATTAAACTAATTATGAACCAATCAACATGTTATGAAAGTTAGGAAGGGTACCGACATCCGACCATGCCCAGGAGACTATGGTGAACAACAGGGCTTCCTGACGTCATATACATGGAAAGAAAAAGAACATGCTCAAAGCCATTGCAGACCCATTGTAATTTCAGTCACAACAGACCATTAAGAACTAAAAACATTTCCATAATAATCAACTAAAACCAACGTCAATTCATGAATTAAAATTAAATTAAAAACATAAAATAAAATCTCCCATCTTACTACAAGCTTCACCTCTTAGCCCTAGCTAAGAGGTTTAGCCGACCATGATGATTAGGCTAATCTCAATAAAGGAAAAGAAAAGAAGAAAAAAAAACAGAAGATAGATGAAAAGAAGGAAAACACCCCGCTCTTCTCTCCACGTTTCTGCCCAAGCTGAGGATCTTCCTCCCCAGGTCTGAATAATTGCTCCCCACGTCCAAAACCTCCTTATATAGCTGCTGGAGTGGTGAAAATCGGACTTGAATCGGATTTGGAAAGCTATCGCATGCGCAGCGAAAGCCTTTTCGCAGCCAAGTTCAGTGCCTCAAAAATTACCACTTTCCTCGCTCAAATTCCAAAGAAATACCATTCCTTAGGACTTTCTTGGGTCCTCTACATGATAGACGGTTCAGATCTGTCATATGATCAAAGATGGTGGGCCACAATCGCCTGAAAAGGTCAGTTTTCTCGGATGTTATAAACCTTTCGCACCATTTTGCTGTTGTGATCGGTGGGCCCTACAGAAGCATTTTCTGGAAAATCCACCCTGTCCATTGCATTCAGAACGAAATTTCAGTCAAGAATAGGTGGTTTTGAACATCCATTGGCGCTACTTAGAGAGGAAATCACAAAAGGATCAGTTTTGAATGTTGCAGGGCAGCCCTTTTGTGGCCTCTGTAACGCACACGTGTGTACACGTGAATGAAAAGAGTCAATAGGGTTTTGTAGTGTTTGCAGCTCTCTACAAGATGGTCGGATCAGATGAGTTATACGGTCCATAGGTGGGGCCCACAGTCGATTGCAAAACGGACGTCGTCCGTCCGTGCGTAAGCGAAAACGGAAACAGCACTTGCTGTTTTAGAAAGGTATGGGTCAGCGCTGCTGACCTGCGTGCGTTGTCTCTGGTGCACGCGTGCATGCATTGTACAGTGTGCACACACCTTATACACAGGGCCCACCGTGATGTTTACGAGAAATCTACACCGTCCATCCTCTTCCTCATATTATTTTAACCGTCGAGAACAATTTTGAGGCAGTTCCAGATATCAGGTGGGCCCCACTTAATGAATTAAGGGGCTGATTAGTTCGTTGGCCCACTTCCAAAGATCTTCAATAGCTAAAATTTGACGTGTACGGTTCATTTATGGTCCTCAGGCCATGTATGAAGTTTCAAGCTGATCGGATGGTGAGAACCTTGTGATCTTGCATTCTGAGCCAATTTCGGGCCACTTGAGCCTCAATTTCTCAATTTTCTCGAATCTCTGGCGTGTAATTCCATCGATCTTGGTCCCCTGTAATGTGTCCCATACTTTGGTGAATTTTGAGCACTAAATCTCAGCTTTAAGCATCCTTTTTCAGTCCGAGCTTGTAATTACACTCTACATCACAAACACGGTTAAAGTGGGTCATTACATGGTATTATGTTCGTAAATCCAGATAATAACTAGGGTCTAATATGCAATATTTGACCCTCAACACAACTCCCAACCAGCATTTTGCTAGTCTCGAGCAAAGTATGCGAAAAATAAGTTGAGAATTACATGATAATTTCCTATGAAATCGGGTGATATTTTGAAAAACAAATTAGATACGAAAAATCTAAGATTCATGAATGTTAGATATTGCTTTCTCCTGGACTCAAGCACTCGGTAGATTTCATAATCAAGTTTAAAGTATTACTCCATCAATTAGAATAATTCTAAACATTGAGTTTCATAGGTGTATAGTGTAATCTCGGCTTATCGACATTAAAATTCACTTCTCTATTTCAGAATCTCATTGGTAACCAGCAAGAGAATTTATGAAAACAAAAACTTGCCTCACAGATCTTCTTGTCATTCTTTTAACTTTTGAATTTTTCATTAAAAGTACATCAAGAAGGGGAATCAAAGCCTCACCTATAGGGAGCAAACCTATGGCGAAGACTGTACACCCGACTCTTTTTTACATATCATTCAAGGAGTATTAAATCTACACCTCTAGGGAGCAAACATATGGTGAAGATTATTCGCTCAAATCTTTCCAAAGACATCGTCTTTTTTTTTTTCATATCGATCCTGTTAGTCAAATGTTCCAGGCTAGTTCCTTTCATACTGAATTATTACCAAGATAACCTTTCAATATCGAACTGAAACCTTGATGTGAAAGTGAGATGTGACATGTGAAATCATGACGCGAAATCATGACGCGATCAATGTTTAAAACTTCTAATCATGGCTTAATGATTCAAACTTAACCGTGAAGTCTAACAGATACTGAATCCAAGACTCATAAATTATCAACATCATGAATCTTGAAAATCTAAATTAGGGATATCTGTCAAAATCACTTCGAATTCGCAGGAATTTTTAGAAATTTTTTTTAAAATTTTTCACAATTTTTGCTCTAGACCAAGAAAATACTGATTAAATTTCCTAATCTCCCACCCCCAACCAAAAATCCACATTGTCCTCAATGTGAAAGAAATGAGCATGCAATGCACATGAGACAACGAAAGTAAATGAGAAGTGATGGGAGGATAGTATCTGAATAACGAATCAAGAGAGTTTTCAAAAGATCACAGCATGGAAGCTTGTCAGCATGAGAGAGAAAGCAGAACAAAAATAATAAAAATAAAATCCTACCTATACCACTTTCGTAGGTGTTCTCGATTGCATTTAGCGTATGCAATAAGCCTTTAAACCCCTAGGTTACCCCTAGTGGACGAGTTGTAGTCTCGTGAGGGTTTGTAGTAATGTTACCCATAAACATTGAACGAACTAACTAGAAAAAATAAAATGGAATAAAAAGCTGGGTTGCCTCCCAGGAGCGCTAAGTTTACCGTCTTCAGCCAGACAAATAAAGCAACTATCCTAGTCCTATGAAAGCGATAAACCTATCTATACCTCCTTCAGACTAGGAGATCAATCCTGGTAAACAGGAGCAGTCAGAGGCATGGACATGTCCTCTGAATCAAATGTCTTGACAAATGGCTTTAATCGATGTCCATTTACTTTAAACTCCTTGCCATTGTTGGGATCTCTTATCTCGATGGCCCCATGAGGATAAGCGGTAATAACAATGTAAGGGCCGGTCCAACGAGATCGAAGCTTACCCAGAAAGAGATGTAGTCGAGAATCGTACAAAAGGACTTTCTGACCTGGCATGAATGATTTTCGTAGAATATGTTGATCATGAAACGCCTTCATCCTGTCCTTGTAAATTCTCGAGTTTTCATACGCATCGTTTCGGATTTCTTCAAGTTCATTTAACTGAAGTTTGTGTAGCGAGCCAGCATTGTCCAAATTGAAATTTTGATATTTGATCGCCCAGTATGCTTTATTTTCTAATTCCACGGGCAAGTAACAAACCTTCCCATAGACAAGTCTAAAGGGAGATGTTCCAATAGGAGTTTTAAAAGCAGTACGGTATGCCCATAAGGCATCGGTCAATCGAATTGACCAATCCTTACGATCAGGGTTAACCATTTTTTCTAGGATATGTTTGATCTCCCTATTGGAAATCTCAGCTTGTCCACTTGTCTGTGGATGGTATGGGGTGCTCACCTTATGAGAGATACCGTATTTCTTCATTAAACTCTCAAATGGTCTATTATAAAAGTGTGAGCCTCCGTCACTAATGATAGCTCAAGGCATTCCGAACCGCGACAGGATGTTTTCTTTTAAGAATTTAATGACCGTACGATGGTCATTGTTGCAGCACGGAATCGCTTCGACCCATTTAGTGACATAATCGACAGCGAGCAAAATATACAAATTTTCAAAGGATTGGGGAAAAGGTCCCATGAAATCGATGCCCCAGCAATCAAATGCTTCTATGATAAGGATGGGATTCAAGGGCATCATATTTTGACAGGACAATGCTCCTAATTTTTAACAACGCTCACAAGCCTTGCAAAACTCATGAGTGTCCCTGAACATGGTGGGCCAATAAAAGCCACACTGTAGAATCTTGGCCGTGGTCTTTTTAACAGAAAAGTGACCACCACAGGCCTATAAGTGACAAAAGGAGATGACACTCTGATGCTCATCGTCTGGCACACATCTCCTTAAGATTTGGTCTGGGCAATATTTAAATAAATAAGGATCATCCCAGAAAAAGTTACGCACCTTGGTAAAGAATTTCGTCTTATCTTGTGACATCCAGTGTGTCGATATGGCACCTGTAGCAAGATAATTAGCAATATCAGCGAACCAAGGTGAATGGGAGACTCTAAACAGTTGTTCATCAGGAAACATGTCATTGATATGAGTCGCCTCAAGGGAATCAGAGGTATTAAGGCGAGAAAGGTGATCAGCCACTACGTTCTCTACTCCCTTTTTATCTTTAATTTCTAAATCAAATTCTTGGATTAGAAGGATCCATCGTATTAGGCGGGGCTTAGAATCATTCTTGGAAAGAAGATACTTAAGTGCCGCATGATCTGTATAAATAATGATCTTAGATCCGATCAGGTAGGACCTAAATTTGTCCAAAGCGAACACTACAGCTAAGAGTTCCTTTTCCGTAGTTGAGTAGTTCACTTGGGTAGGATTTAGAGTCCTACTTGCGTAATGAATGACGTAAGGCCGCTTATCTTTTCTCTAGCCTAGAACCGCTCCAAGAGCATAATCAGAGGCTTCGCACATAAGTTCAAAAGGAAGACTCCAGTCGGGTGGCTGCATGATAGGTGCAGTGGTTAACATGCCCTTAAGCTTAGTGAAAGCTTCTTGGCATTGCTCAGTCCACTCGTATGGTGCATCCTTTTGAAGAAGATTACATA
The DNA here is from genome assembly GCA_037074715.1 of Magnolia kwangsiensis. Classification (NCBI taxonomy): domain Eukaryota; kingdom Viridiplantae; phylum Streptophyta; class Magnoliopsida; order Magnoliales; family Magnoliaceae; genus Magnolia; species Magnolia kwangsiensis. Next base: position 78,416,961 of record CM073580.1, on the reverse strand, counting down.
AAGGACGAGAGAGGAGACTAAAGTCTTTTATGAATCGTCTGTAAAATCCTGCGTGTCCTAAAAAGGATCGCATTTCTCTAATGTTCTTGGGTAGAGGTAGGTTAGAAATAAGATCAATTTTTGCCTTATCTACCTCGATTCCTTTGGACGAGATGATATGTCCAAGGACAATTCCCTTTTGAACCATAAAATGACACTTCTGCCAGTTAAGTACCAAATTCTTTTCTTCACATCTTTTCAGCACACATTTAAGACTTGTTAAGCACTCATTGAAAGATGAACCGAAAACAGAGAAATCGTCTATGAAGACCTCTAAATATTTCCCCACCATGTCAGACAAGATGCTTATCATACATCGCTGAAAGGTGGCAGGGCCATTACATAGCCTGAATGACATCCTTTTGTAAGCAAAGGTGCCATAGGGACATGTAAATGTAGTATTTTCCTGGTCTTCAGGGGCGATTTCAATCTGATTATAACCTGAATACCCATCTAGGAAACAGTAATAGGAATGACCAACTAGCCTTTTCAAGATTTGATCAATGAAGGGCAAAGGAAAGTGGTCTTTCCTTGTGAAGGTATTAAGCTTTTTGTAGTCAATGCACATTCTCCAACCAGTAGTAACTCTCGTTGGCACGAGTTCATTATTGGCATTGGCTACGATGCTGATCCCGGACTTCTTAGGAACCACCTGAGTTGGACTCACCCATTGACTATCGGATATGGGGTATATGATCCCCACTACCAATAGTTTGAGAACCTCGGCCTTAACCACTTCCTTCATGTTTGGATTTAGTCTACGTTGTGATTGCCGAATAGCCTTTGCATTGTCCTCAAGATATATACGGTGAGTGCAAATCGATGAGTTAATTCCTTTGAGGTCTGCTATCGTCCATCCTAGAGCTCCCTTATGCTCAATGAGAGTAGATATGAGCATACTTTCTTGTTCTTTCTCCACGTGGGCAGAGATCACCACCGGGTATGTCTCATCTTGACCTAAATAGACATATTTTAGATCAGAGGGCAAAGGTTTTAGGTCAAGCTTCTATTGCTTGAGGTTAGACGGTAGAGGCACTACATCAGTTTGGGGCAATTCTTCAATTTGTGGCCTCCACCGGTTAACTTCAAGTACCGGTGCAGTATCAAGCATGGCACACGTCTTCCTAATTATATCATCATCAAGATCATGGGAGTGGGCCAGACACGTCTCAAAAGGATCAGAGGATAAGGTGAGAGGCTTTCTATCTTCCACAAAAGAATCAATCATGTTAAGATCATGAAAATCGTCATCATCCTCTAAGTTGCTGCTGTTATTGAAAAATATATTCGATTCTAATATCAAATTTCCAAAGGACATAGTCATAACAGCATTCCTGCAATTGATAATTGCATTTGAAGTGGACAGGAATGGGCGACCAAGAATGACAGGAATCGAAGTGCTCATGTCATTGATGGGTTCGGTGTCCAAGATGATAAAATCAACAGGGTAGTAAAATCTATCAACCTGGACCAACACATCCTCGATTATCCCTCTTGGTACACGAATAGAACGATCAGCAAGTTATAGTATGGTTCGGGTGGGTTTTAATTCACCCAAACCTAACTGTTCGTATACCGAGTAGGGAATCAAATTGACGCTCGCTCCTAAGTCAAGAAGTGCGTGATCAATTTGGTAGTTTCTGATTACACATGATATGGTTGGGCAACCGGGGTCTTTGAATTTTTGTGGCACATCTTGTTTTAGGATTGCACTCACTTTCTCAGTCAAAGAGATCTTCTTTTAAACACTTTTCCATCGTTTGGTAGTGCATAGGTCTTTCAGAAATTTGGCATATGAAGGTATCTGTTTTACGACATCAAGTAGAGGAATGTTGACTTTCACTTGTTTCAACACCTCTAGGATATCCTGAGAGTTAGAGAGACGTTTTGGTTCAACCAACCGTTGGGGAAACGGAACAACTGGCTTTTATAGAGGTTCCGGTCTAAATTTTTGTGGGGCGTCACTAGATCCATCATTGTTGTCCTCTTCTGGTTCTTGAGGCTTTTCGGGCCTAACCGGAAGGGTTTTATCAATAACCTTCCTACTCCTAAGAGTGGTGATGGATTTAGCGTGCCCCATTTGATTTGAAGAGCTGGGATTACCTGTCTCGTATTGCAGTTTAGGATTGGGGATTGGTTATGCAGGAAGCATCCCCTTTTCTATAGCCATCATACGTGAATCTATCTTTTGTATAAAATCTCGCATTATCTGCGTCAGATCTTGCACAGAATTTTGAGCCGGTTCTTCTTGAGGTCTCCCTCGATTTGGATTTTGATTGAAGAAACCTTGAGGGGTAGCAGTTTGTCCATTCCTCCAACTAAAATTGAGATAATTTTTCCAGCTAGGATTGTACGTATTAGAGGTTGATCCATTGAAAGGTCTTTGATAGTTATTTACGGCATTAGATTGTTCATTCAATACTTCTCGAAAGGCAGGTATTGTAGGATAATTTTCAGTAGTATGAATGTTGCAATCACAGATGCCACAAACACTTTCATTAACCTTTTCCTTCTTTCCTTCCATGGCCTCAAATTTTCTTATGAGTGTAGACACTTTATACTTAAGGTCATCTTGTTCTTTCAAGAGATATATTCCTCCTTTCTCATTGGATTGAGTCGGCCTAGACATGGTGTTTGAACTTGGGTAATAATCCCATGATTGAGTCTTTTCAACAAGACTATCGAGGTAATCCCATACCTCGTCAACATTTTTATTAATAAACTCTCCATTACACATTGTCTCGACCATTTGGCGCATGGAAGATGTCAGTCCATCGTAGAAAAAATTTGTAATGCGCCATATTTCAAAGCCATGTTGTGGGCATGAACTGACCAAATCCTTGAACCTTTCCCAACATTGGAAGAATGTTTCATCTTCCTTTTGGGCAAAGTTCATGATTGCTCTCCTGAGGGTAATTGTCTTATGATGTGAAAAAATTTTCTTTATAAATTCCCTCTGCATGTCATCCCATGTGCCAATGGATCTAGGACGCAGTGAATGTAACCACGTCTTGACCTTCTCTTTTAAGGAAAATGGAAAGAGTTTCAACCTAATTGTATCCTCAGATACATTTGGGAAGTATAAAGTGGTTATGATTTCGTCGAACTCAATAATAGATAAGGCAGGGGCAAGGCTTGTACCCATGGCCTCACATAAATTCAGAAAAATTCTCTTATATTTGACATCATGTCATAATCCCAAAAGGGCCAAATAAATCAATTGATAGGATAATTTCCAAGGAACATATAAACATGGAATACATGATAATTCATATTGTAAAAGGCACGAAAAGGCCATAATTGATGGTGAAACATATAATAATATGGAAGATTCAAATTGATGTATAAAAGGAATACCTATAAAGGCAATATCAAGTTCATGAAAGCATGTATAGAAACCAAGATAAACTAGTATGAAGACAGATAAAATATAGGAAGGCATGTAAAAGGTAGGATAAATAAATCAACTTAAATTACTATAAGCTTAAAGGATAAAACCCTTACCTTGATGTCGAATCACCCTCATTTATTCTTGTGTTTATGGCACTGGATTGAGTTCTAAAATAATTCAAGAGGTTAGGATTTTCGCCTAAGTTTTAGGTTTAGGCTTAGAGGGGTGATGATTGTTTAATGAGATTAACCTAATATGGGGTTATTAGTAGAAGAGTGATTTACCTGTAACTGATTAGTAAAACTAAAATTTACCTGTTGAATCAGCCCAAAATAGTGGGTTGACTCACTGAGTCACCCTGAGTTGACTCAGTTCAACTCTACTCCTCCTTTCTTCCTCTGTTCTTCTCTTTCTCTTTTCCTTTCTTCCTTTCCTTTTTTTCTTTTTTTTTTCTTTTCTTTCTCTTTTCTTTCTTTCTCTTTCTTTCTTTCTTTTCCTTTCTTTCCTTCCTTCTTTTTTTCTTTCCTTCCTTTCTTCCTTGCTAGACAGCAACATGCCTGGGGCGAACAGAGTTGTCGCTCGGCTGAAACCTCCCTTTCGTCTCTCACTTTCTTCTCTTCTTTCGTGTTCCTTTCCGGTAGGCTGGGTAAGTATTTTATAAAGACGTCAGGTCTCCAGAAGTTTCCTACGCATGGTGATCTCCCACAGTGAGTCGGATGGCTTTCTTGCGCATCACATCCCTACGTAAGGACGGTCGGAAGTAGTGTGCAACCCATCACCCTTTCTATTCACTCCTGCCATCGTGAAGACGGTCGAAATTCTCTCTTCTAGCGTCCGGATGGCCTGGATCAAGGCCACGATCCGGACCTAGACCGTTCAACAACCTATGACGATCTCCAGTTGCGTCCGTGATTTGTGTTCGCACCGCCTGCGGAATTCACAAGTCTATGATGGTGGGTGGGCCCATGATCTAAGCAGTATGGGGAAATTCGATCCTTCCATTGGTTTTCCCATGCCGTTTTGGTCTATCAGTCTCTATCACAGATCATGTTAGTGGTGGTTCGCAAGGTATCTCTCATCACTGTTTATCCTACGTTTGAATGGGTGGAAGTCGATCTCGCTGTATCTTTGCGACTTCTCCTTCTAGACTTGATCAAGTGGCCTGTTTGGGGTCTAATGGATGGTCCAGATCGGGCATGGGAATCAAGATGGTGGCCCATCTGAGATGTCCGTAAGCCCCTGTTCTCACCGCGGAAGCCCGCTGGATATCGTTTTGACCGATTTCTCGTGATCGAGTGGGGTTCACTAATGTAATTTCCTAGAGGACCCAATCCCTTTATTAGATTTAGCATTACGTGTTGGCCTATGAGCCTAACTTTGGGATTGATCGGTTGATCAAGTGGCCCATTTATGGAGTAGAAAGATGGAATAAAACCCATTGCTGCACCTGGTTCGCCCATTGTTACAGCGTGTGGGAAAATTGGTCATCTTGATTGGTTAATGGGTTTTAGGTGGGGTCCATTTGTGATGGCTTTCCGAAAAATCCATGTCATCCACCACTTTCCACATGTTGTGGTGGCCCATGTTTGAGTCAGATCCGATCTTAAGGTGGGTCACACTATCCGCCCATGCATAGGTAGTATTCACCGTATAACTCACTCCTTCCTCATACGTGTTTGCCATGCACTTGTTATTTACAGATTTGACATTTTCCTTTTGGTAACTTCCACCGTCCGTTTCTCCTTATTGCACTATCCAAAAGGAGTGAAACTTTACCGATAATCCTTATTTCTTGAAATCTCTCAACTGGTTAAATTTGGGCTCCGATCTGTCAAGGATGGCCAAGATGCTTTTTCAATGGCTAACTTATTCTAAAATTCAAAATACCATATGTACATATTTAATTGACGAGCTACCTGGTAATTTAGACTTACACCCGTAAATATTCCTGATGACCGATTTATGCTAATATTCGGATAGCCCATTTGATGGATCCAAACCCGATAGATGGTCAAATGACTCGATAAAAATAAGAAAACTTGATGGTTAGTATTCTAGTCACTTATTTAGGTGATTGTACAATCAGTTTTGTAGATGGATGAACATAAGTGAACTTCTAGAGTGATTAGGGGTAGAGCAGGTACACGGTTAGATTCGAGTGACTTTCTCCCCCATGTAGGTTTATCATATTATAATTCTAATGGTGGGTTAAGCATATTCATATGGTATAAACAAGATGAACGGATCAAAATCCTGATCTGATAAGTGTATAGATGTATGTAGAGGTTAAGTAGCTAGTTTAATGTGATCTAAGGGCTGAAATTTGATGTGTACAGTTAATTTATGATAATTAGGCTTGATATGACATTTCACATGAAACAGATCATAAGAACCATGTGAATTAGAATTCAGGGTATAGGTCAATGGCATTTTAGTAATTATTACTGATCTGTGAGTTTTGAGAAATCTAATGGCTCCACATAGTTATAGACATGTTTCTAAGAATTCTTATAAAGGAATGTATATCTAAATCATTACGGATATGGGGTTATTCGTTGTGCCCTTTGTGGGAAGGTACTTATGTCAAGTCATGTGATTGATGGTCATGCCTGGAAATCAACGGTCAGATAACTTGATTTATGAATGAGGATCATTCCTGATGGTTAGGTTTATGTCAGGGCAAGGATGTAAGGCTAGGATAGTTTGATGGTTATCATACACATGTTAATTTCTAAGTAACGCTCGAGAACTTTCAATACTCGGGTATTGAAAATTTCGAGGCATTACATAAGGAGAGATTAGAAGAGGAAGAAGAAGGAGAATAAGAGAGATGAGAAGAGGAGAGAGATTTGGGGCATCCACCACAAGTAAAGAGACCTAGGGCATCAGCCCTCTATCCATGATTTATTAAAATTTTATTAAAAATTACATATATACCCCTCAAGAAGCTTCATTACACAAAAACCATCATAACTTTATATCTCAACAATGACTTTTTCATGCACATGTGTTTTCATTGCTTTGTTGAGCTAATGTATGCCTCTCAAAAGCTTTTTGATGGTTAGGGTCCATTCTTTAGCTCTTGGATTCTTCCACGAGTTTTGCCAAGACAATGAATGCTTTTTTGCAGTTGCACATTAAGACTCACCAAACACAACATCACTGTGTGGAAGGTCAGAGTTGTTCATCAAGCAGACAAACCACATGGTTCACTCATCCTTTTATTATGAAAATGGATGGTTAAGAAAATAATGACAAAAGGCCACATTTAATGAGCATCTATGGCCCACTTGATGAGTGGACCATCCAAAATTTTAACCAATGGACATTCACCAAGGAGAGTGACCAATGTAAGTTCTAGATCTCACATGTGCGATGTGTGCCACAATGGCACATATGCGACAGTGGGGTGCTCTTCTTTAGCATTTTGAGATGTAGGGCTGGGAATGGAATTCCTTCTATTAAGATTTCACAAGCTTGATCGTTCTCAAATGTTTTCCTTAACTTGGATTTTTCAACTTGATTATGGAAAAATTGGGTAAATTGTAGTTTGCTCCGCTGTTGATTATTTATTTTGTTTGTTCATTTTCATTTTGACTAGTGAAAATTTCCATGTGATTCATCGAAGCTGCTTATGTTTGAAACATTTCTTCTTCTTCTTTTTTTTTCATCATCTCTTGTAGAGAATATCGGCCAAGGATGCACTTAAAGAAGCTTACTTTGCGACTGATCCTCTTCCAAGTGATCCTAAGAGGTTTTGCTTTCCCAATCTTTCAGAGATAAATGAAGTTATGCATTGTAGGTCATATCATGGAAGTTCTCTATGCCGCTTCCTCATTGTATTAAATGTGACAAGCATGGGTGATGATTAGGATTGTTGATCTGGTAGCAACCATGTGACAATAGGTCAAAATTTTGCAATGATTGGATGGCTCATCCAGTTTTGCGTCTTTGCAGCATGATGGCGGCTCACCAAATTTGACCTATTAACATGATCACCCACCAGATCAATGGTAGCAGTAACAACACATACTTGTCATATGTATCGTGAGAAGGGAGGGAGCTGCATTTCTCTCTGAAATCTGCTCTACTTCGACCAACTGAAGTTCAAATGGTTGGGAAGATGTGGAACTCTTTTCCTCTATGTAAACTACTTGAGAAATTCTATAAACATATAAGGTTCATTGTTTGTGCAAACCACAATAAGCATAACTACAAGCATAAAATGGAAAGAAAATTAGAGGATACAAAGAATGAAATGCATACTGACTTTACATGGAATACCTTCTTTGCAAAGAAGAACCCACTATGCAATATTTAAGGATTACATGCTTTCTTTAAAGCTTAGTTTAAGGATCTTCTTCTCATGATTACAAAACTCCCTTCTTGAGTCTTTCTTGATGAAAGAGTGAAAAAATAATCCTATAGGGTTTTTTTCACACACTCTTCTACACAACTCTCTCACTTTTCTTATGTAAGAAACTCAAACATATGTAGAGACACACATGTGAAAGAAATATGACACATGACTTACGTACTCCACCCATCTAAAGGTGAGTAGCTCACACATGAGGATGGATCATACAACGAACACAAAATCTTAGTCCTCAAGACTACTTTCTAGTTCAATTTCAAACCAATCTCACAACTAGGACTTCTAGTCAATTTCCAGTTCAAATTCAAATCGATCCTGTAAACAGGGTCTCTAGTCAATTTTCAGCATAGTTTCAAACTGATCCTATAAATAGGATCTCCAGTCTATTTCAGGACAGCCTTGCAGCTGAGGCCTCTAATCAATTTCTAATTCAGTTTCAAACTGATCTTGTAAACAAGGTCTCTAATCAATTTCTAGCATATCCCGCAACATGGATTTTGAGCCAATTTCAAGCAGTAGCTTCCTTGACCGGAAGCCCTAGAGGAGCACTGGTGAATGCCCATAATGGGGGTCAACGTCAAGCCCAGTTCAATTCGAGGAACGTGGCGAATACTTAACAAGGGGGTCACTTCCTAGTATCCCAACCTCCCTTGACTGGGAGTGCTTTTCAATTTCAATTCCTCGCACACGGGAATACGGTTACATTCTAATAAGCTCCCCCTAACAGGAGCCATATGATCGAAGAAATCAATCACTATGACGAAGAAGAGGAACGGGCCTTGCCATGAGAGATGTCGGTCCCTCAAATGAGTTGCACAGAAATAGAAGAATTGCAGGAGCAGCTCCAAACCATGCAAAATTAGCTTCGGTGAAAGTAAGGGGTCAATCTTCCCTTAATGAAGTTCAGGAAATTATGTCCCTTCCTAGATGCGCAAGTACCTTAGAACTTCGAGGTACCCAAATTTTAAAGATATGATGGTAGCGGATGCCCTACGGAACATCTCAAGGCATTCTGTAGAAATTTGAATGCAGTGGAAAGAAATGGAGAACTTCTCTGCTTATTCTAAAAATCTCTAAAGAGCAATGCCTTGGACTGGTACACTTCCATGGATTTCCATCAAATCAAGTCCTGGCAACAACTCTTACAGGCATTTGTTGATGGTTTGCCTACAACCTTAACATGGCTCCCAGAAGGGCATATTTGGCAGCCCTAAGACAAAAGGACAATGAAACGGTGTCAACATATGTAGGGCGATGGCGAGCAATGGCCCCAAGGATGCTGTAACACCCTGGATTTTTGACAACCTTGAATTAGACGTCCTTAGGCAATGGGTCAACCATAACACCTTGGTAACCTCTTAGGAATCAATTCCAAAGCCAAAGGAATCAATTAGAACCTAATTCTTTAGAAATTTAACGTGAATTAACCAGCGCTACACTAGATTTCCTGCAAAATTAGCACTAATAACTTTAAATATGATCTGTAAGACCCAAAACCTCTAGAATTGTTACCGCTACGTTATCCTAAAATCTAGGATCAATCTCTAAGCCCAGTTGACTTCGGGACCATTTGGAAACTTCGTATCAGACCTGAACCGCGCGTCGAAAGTCTGATAGCGATGAACTTAGACCATTATGACCGCCTAGTTGGACTTGACTATCACTTCGAAAATCAAGCCCAAACAATGTTCTGGGGAAATTTTCTTGAGTCCGAAGTAAAGAGAGTAGGAAAAAAAGGATTTTTAGAAAATAAATTAGAATCTGGAATGGTTCACTTACGTGTTATTTTTAAGAATTCTGACCGTTAGAATTTGACCCAAATTCACCCTCAGATCAAGATAGGTGGCCCTTACATGTCATAGTACTTGTAGCTCTGATCGAGTTCCCGTAATCGTTGAACTGAAACTGGTCCGCCACGGTCGATCTAAAAATTCGACCGGACTGAAAACTTAGCTTGATCTAGATCCGATACTAGAGAGCTTAAGTCCGACCTCATTTACTAACAGGACCTCCAGAAGTGCTCCGTTGGATCGGAACAGACCCGATTTGGTTATAACTTAAGTATACCTGAACTTCAAGTCTATTTTCATCATGTTTAGGCTTATAAAAAGGCCTTTAGCCCTCACTCTCTCCTCCCATACGAATTTGGGAAAAACCCTTGGAGAGAGAAGAGAGAAAAGAGAGAGAAAGTGAGAGAGAGTTGGAGTTTCTCCCAGGGATTCTACCCTGTCACTTCACGTGCTTCAACACCTCTGCCGTATCGCTATTACGGCATTTCTGACTCCGTTCTTGGGTAAGTGAAGCTAACCCTAACCTGTTTTGAAGCCTAGGATAGTTCTAATGATGTTCTAGCTAACTTGTTTCTTGCCATAGGTAGCGTATCCGCCGTTGATGAAGACTTATTGTCTGAATCATATCCGTTTCGCATTTTCTGGTCTAAGATGCGGACTATATGCGTTTAGGTTACGGTTTCCAAGACTTTCAATGTTAAGTAATGATTTATTCTTGCTTAGGATTCTATTTCACATGTATAAAGTGCTGTTCATTTCATTTTTCAGTTATACGTTGATTATGTTGAATATACTGTATTCCTCGTATTTGTAGAAAATACCATATACGTATAAAATTTGGATTTGTGTTCAACATGATTATTTACCGTGTATATATGCTTGTTGCATGTGTGAGAACTCCTTAACGAAAGGACTTGCCCTAAATCACACCACGGCCAATATACGCCGTATATGTTAAAGTGTGTAGCTTACGTGTTTGTGAAAATGTTTAAATGAATACGAAACTCGGATTCATGCATGCCATGATTATCTACCGTGGGTACATGCAAGTGGTGTATGGGGCAACTTCCTAGTGAAAGGATTTGGCCTAATACATGATATACCAACATATGATATGTATTTAGTATGTGTAGTCTAAGGGTTTGTGAAGATGACTGAATGAGTATAGAACTCGCTTTCATGCTAGTCATGACTAACTGTCATGGATATATGATTGTTGTATAGGCGATAACCCTTTGACGGAAGGACTTACCCTAGTATGTATAGAATCGACATACGTAATGTATGATGAATAGTATAATCTAAGTGTTTGTATAAATGCCTAAGTGAGTTAGTAGTTAGTGAAAATGTGATTGTTAGGTTGTTGAGATATGAATCTCAATCACAATACTTGAGTATATGATTTCCTCCATGGCTTATGTATTTAATTGAATCATGTTACATGTGCATATGATTTCCTGTATGTACTGTTTACATTTAAGTTATACTTCATGATTGTCCATATGGGTGCAGAATATGAATCATATGCTAGTATTGTATGTGTATGTGATTGGGGTTGTGCTACAGTCCAGGTAATCAATAATCGTTCAGTAAATGGTGGTTAAGGTTTTTCACCACGTAGGATGAGTTTAGCGAATCTGAGTCGTACTTGGGGAGTTCGGCAGTGGTTAGGCCACATAGAGTGCTTATGCATTCCATGTTGTTCAACTCAACGTGCGCTTGGCCTGGTTGAGCTTATCAACTAACCCGATTAATCGATGCTTGTTCACTATGTTTGGTCACCACTGTTTGAATCTAAGGCACTGAGCTTACCAGTGAAACTCCCATTAACTATGGTACCAAGATCCCCTAAGACTCATGAGCCGGGCATGGTGGTATGGGACACTGTGGTCGAGCTGTCGGCCTACGCTGGGGCCACAAACCTCCCCGTAGTGACCAGTGAGCACCCTACTCTGAGCAGATTATGGTGGTATGGGACACTATATTCTTGCTGTCGGCCAACATTGTTTGGTGATGGGGGAGAGGAGCAACGATTGCGCGCAATAGCCCTGGCAGCCCTCTGTAGTGACCTCGAGTTTATCCTGACACTGCATAGGGGCGACGAGTCCTGTTGTAGTCTTAAGGATATAAATAGGCCTGTATTGATAAGGTGATGGGGGAGAGGAGCAATGATTGCATGCAACAGCCCTTGCAGTGACTTAGAACCATAACATCGTATGAGATTCCTAAGACTGACGACCCTAGAATGGATCAATGTTGGAAAATGATACAAGGGAGGTGCCTTAGCTTTCCAATCCTGCTGTATGAAAAGGACTAATAAGAACTTGGTAATTATACTCATGATATTTCACTGCATGTGCCATTGGCGTTGGTTTGAGAGCACAGTGGTAGTGATTCATGCCGCGATCGTTAGATGATGTCGCATGAGGGAGTTTGTGGTGAGGGCATGCATCATTCTTCATATCATCCTTGCATTAACAAGAGTATCTAAGACCTATTTGATTGTACTATCTTATCATTACTGCTTGATTGAATTGATAACATGTTAACCTTTGTTGTATAGATCCCACTGAGTTAGCTACTCACTCCCACGTTACGGGACGGTGTTGTACACACCAACTAGTCCATATTTTAGTTGCAGATGACGGCGTTGCTTGCGAAGCAGAGCCGAACTTGATGATGATGAGGAGGATTCCTCCTTTATGCAAGTTCTGATCGATGGGGTTACAGGGTTACAGGATTCCTCCTCCGTTCTTGGTATTTTGCCTTTTATTTACACTCATGTATATTCTTTTTGTTCATTTTTGGAGTATACATGTATTTAGTTAACCTGGTAACATGTTCACACTCTGGAGACTTATAATTAATTATACATTTTATATATTTATCACAGTCTTTTGCTTAAGTAATTTAACTGTCTTTGGAGTATGATATGCTGTTTTGGCTTAATCCACCTCATGTTTTATGTACTATTACCGCCGACATTCATCCATCATTGAAAATGTTACATAAGTGATGTTCTGAAACTCGGGAGTAGAGTTTATACTCAACCCTCAATTTTCGGGATGTTATAGATGCCCTCTCCAATCGACAACGAGGAGAAATTGTCCATGATCGTCCATTCCATGAATCCAGGCATCTCTGGATATCTGATCTCGCATCCTTATGAAAACTTTGTTCAATTCATCCATGCTAGAGAGCTGGTAGAAGCGGGAATACAAGCATGAACAATCTCCTCGTGTCCTCATTAGGCTGCTTCATTCAAGTGGAATAAGGTCGAAGGAAGATTTATAGGAAACAAGAATGGCAATGGTGCTGCCTAAGCCAATAACATCATTGCTACAATGCTTGACACCGAGCATGTGCCTCAATAATGGAGCTAGCAATACTAGCAGTATCGTCCTTAGCATCAACAATAGATGTATCAACCACCACCTCTGCCACGGTAAAATCCACAACTATGACTTCAACAACAACATCAACAATTCAGGGGAAATGTCCAGTACCCCCATTAGAATCGAAAGGTGAACAGGGAGTTTAGGAGATTCACTCCACTCACACAAACGTACAAGCGGATCATAACAATGTTAGTGTAAAAATAACTCCTCACTTCTTGGCAATCAAGACCACCTCCAAATCCTCTGCTAATGAACTGCAACAAGAATGAGTACTGCGAGTTTCACCAGGGCCGAGGTCACTCAACAGAAAGATGCTTCTCCCTGAGGCATGCAATCCAATATCTCATCAACAGTCAAAAGATCCCCATCTCAACCCCTGGGACTACACTAGTGGCTCCCATAAACATTCTTAAGAATCCTCTGTCACAACATCCATTAGACCCTAGCTCATCACAAGGCCTGGCTATTAACATTCTTGAAAAGAAAAACATTGATTGTTTCTTCGCTCCTGTATGATCTATCCATGCCAAATAAGGAGACTACTCAAATGCACCATTGGTCTTACAAGGGGCACCCCAGACCCTCCTCCCAGCAACCGAGCTAGTAATCCTTCAAGGAAGGAACACTCTTCATCAACCATATGAGCTAGTAATATTGGAAGGCGTACCCTCCAACTTTGAGCCAGTCATCTTGGAAAGGGCAACCTTAGCATACGAGCCAGTCATCTTACAAGGAGTAGCACGAGCAATCACCAATAGACTGCTAAGGGCATCTTTCCACATGTCACATCAACTAACACATGGTAAGAGGATCCTCCATCAAGTACTGATAATAGAGAGAAGACCTTTCTTGATCCCATGGTAGCCTTCGACCACAAGTACAATTAGGCCACGACCTAACCTTCATATCATCTATGACTACGAGCCTCACTATATGCCATTTGAAATTGCGGTAGAACTACTATTACTGAAGTATGAAAGTATGTCCAAATGTCCTAGAGGGGGTTGAATAGGACTTTTCAAAAATTATTTTCCCATAAGAACATTAAATGCCCAAGTTTAATCAAGATGAGTAAGACAAAGTAACTTTATGGCATCCGGGCCAATTGAGAGTCCAAAATACATAGGTTTACACAAGATTTACATGTAAAGAACAATCCTATAAGGATAGTGTATGGGATGTGATTCCTATTAATACTTATAAATTTACTAAATCATGCATCATAGTAATCATTTGATAGCCATAAGCATAATTAGATCAATGCATAAAAAAATAATCTTAAACATGATCATATATAGTGGTTCGGCTACTTGCCTACTCCACTCCTGGCAGACCCACTCTCTCCTAGAGTGTACCAAATTTCACTACTAATGGTTTTAAATCAGGTTAACCATGAACCTTCATAACCTACATAGGGTTACTTAAGGGACATACACAAGGTTTCCTTAGGTGCCTATACAAGGTGACAAGTCCTACACAAGGACACAACCAGGAGCCTACACAAGGCAACACGTCATTCACAAGGCAACACGTCCTTCACATGGACAACACGTCCTAAACAAGGACTATGTATTCTTCCGTTGGAGGCCTACAAAGAGGTCTTAGCCAGTTTGTCACTCAAACTCTAAATTCCAATCCTACACAAGTAAAGGGCTTCAGACTCAATGGACTCCTTATACTTACATATAAGCGAGTCAGCCCCTTTCTCGCACAATCTGAAGATCTTCATTGTTGACGAAGAGTCTTCATGTCTTGCCCCAAACTTGGAAAACGGGCTCACAAAATTCTCGATTGCTAAATCCGACGCCGACAGCCTCCGTAGTACCCCATTTTTGGATCCCGGCACTCACATGCCAGATTCTGATCCTGGGATTCTACAAGGAGGATTTTCAGTATGAATTTTTTTTGTAATGAAGCATAACCACAAGCATAACCAAGTCATAAAACAACATCACCACATATCTACTTATCAAAAACTTTAAGTACAATGCGGAAAGGGAAATACAGGGTGATTAAACACTCTAAAATAATCTAGTGTGCGCTCCTCCCTTAGCGCTACTGTGATTCAATGCCACCTGCACGCAACGGTCGTGCATAAGCTTACAAAAGCTTAAAGGGTGGTGTAAGTGTGTGCGCACGGCAAACACCAAGTGTATAATATCAGAGTAATGTAGAAATATGCGGTAAGTCCATGAATGCTATCAGTTGTACTAAAGTTATGTGATGTAAGGCATGAATGCTATCGGCCATACCAAGGCCATGCGATGCAAGGCCTATGTAGCCAAATTTCATATGCGAGATGCAAAGTAACCATGTCGGTCCTCATCAAATACACATATCAGTGCAGTTTCTCTCTGAATATCACCGGGGTCTAATACACTTCACACTGACTGCCTCCTCCCTAGCTACATAGCCAAGCAAGTGGAAGAGACCACACTATTTGCCTGACTAGTAGTCTACCAATACCTACCTGGCTCATAGATAGTGGACTCATTTACAAGCTGGTCAAACTCAACCTAGCTTATAGCCCCCTTACTCAAGAAAATAAGGCCACACCCCCTTCCAACCGACCACGACACAGTGGGAGACGCGGCCTACTAGTATTGGGCACTCGGGCACTCGTGTATCCACTCAGTCTAGACGTTGGAGCAACTCCTAGTACCAAAAAAGTTTTAGGGCTTTCACCCAAGGACATCCTAAGTGCCCATAGTGTTAGAACCAAGTATTTTTAGTATCCGATACGGCCATCCATGATGTACCTGTGGGGCCATGGCCCTGATGTCGTTAGGGTGTACAATGATCAAGTTACACATATACGAGATGCATGAGTCACACCGTACAATCATGTAGTAATCCTGCGCATACCACACGATCATGTGGGGCACTCCGTCTAATAAGAAGTCCCGTAAATGTCTCAGTCCAATGGCTTATACTATGATCAAACATCCCTCATATCAAGCATACATATGATGTGTATGGGCATGAATCAAGGAATTATACTAAGCATGTTATAAAGTAATGAACCATCCTTACAACGCAGATGGGCCTAGACGGCCTACACACAACCAGTACAGGCCTGAAAATAGGCCCTAGGGAGAGTTATAATGTGGACATTTAACCAACATTTATTCTTACAATGTGACGTCAAACCATCATTGTTCCCAAGGCATGACTCACCATAAATATCATTACATAAACCATGGTGAAATCACACATTGGAATGGACCTTAGGTACATCCCATTGGGCCTTAAATACATCAAATGGGCCATATTACATTGGCCTTATATTCATCAAGTGGGCCACATCAATGGCCCGCACCAATGGGCCTTATGTACATTGCAATGAGCCATAACCCATGGGCCTTAGAATACATCAAAATGGGCCTAATCACACGGGCCATATGTATATCAAATGGGCTACACCAATGGGCCCTAGGTATATCAAATGAGCTACACCCAAATATAAGTGGTGATAATGGTTTCTACCATTAAAATTCCCAAGGCCCACCATAATATATATTTCCCATCCAATCTGATCATAAGGTCACACAGACCTGAATTAAGAGGAAAACAAATTTCCTACTGACCTAAATCTTCTACAATCCCAAGGGATTTTAATGGTAAACGTCAATCCTCACTATGCAGTGTGGTCCACTTGATAATGGATCTGCCTTATTTTTGGACTTAAGCCTTGAAATGATATTTTAAAATGGTTGGACGACTTGGATGCAACACATGCATCATGGTGGGTCCCATATAGATGGACAGCATGAATAAAGCACATATGTCATGGTGGGGTCTGTTTGAACCATGGATCTGACTCATTCGTTAGCTCATACCACAAAATGAGCTTTCAAAATGGTTGGATGTATGGATACAACACATACATCATGGTGGGTCCCACAAACCCTGCTGATGCCAACAGCAGTGGGACCCACTGTCCCTGTAAAATGGGTGGACGGCATGTATAAAACACATACCCTATGGTGGGTTCCACCGTCCGTGGACAGTGGGAATAAAACATGTACATCATTGTGGGTCCCACGTGGGGCCCGCCATAACATTTGTTTTCCATCGAATCTGTTGATAAGGTCGCACAGACCCAGATGAATAGGAAAAATAAATTTCATATGATCCAGAGCCTCTGTGACAACCCAGAAAGGTTTCAAGGGTAGACGTTAAATTCTCACTGTTTCATGTAGTGTGGGCCACCTGAGCCATGTATGGCTGATTTTATTTTTGAGGGGGCCCACCCCAAGAAGGGGTCCACCGAGTCCACGGTGTGTATGGTGTGGATACTGTACACACATCACAATGGGGCCCATGTATGAGACCCCTGTCCTGCCTGCCTGTGCACGGTGATGCCAACAGCATCCTGCTCACAGCAGCAGGCGCTGCACCTATTTTTTTTTTAAATCACTTTTGTTTAGGTTTTTTGTACGTGGGACCCACATCGAAAGAATCCACCCTGCCCATTGGTCCTCATTGCTCAAGACAAGCCAAACGAGCCTAATATTCAATATATTACGGGGTATAGAAACGACAAGGGGTATTTCAATGGTAAAAACGTTGTTTGTTATGCTATGGCCCACTAGAAAAATCAGATCAGCTTCATTTTTTGGCTTAACACCTCAAAAAATATGAAGAATAAGATGAACGGCATGGATTACATTCACGCATCAAGGTGGGACCTACACAAGTGGTCCATCTAAAAGCTTATGACTCATGCTAATATTTGTGTTTTCTTAGTTCACGTCCAGTGTCACTGGACGCTAGACGGTTTGGGCATGATACATATATTTGAGGTGGGCCCCAACTACGGACGTGGGCCACTAAAAGGAAGGGTTGGATGGCATGGGTAATACATACATCAAAGTGGGGTCCATCCAAGTGGGTCACACAACTACATCATCATAAAGAAAAGGGAAGAGAGAGAGAGAGAGAGAGAGAGAGAGAGAGAGAGAGAGAGAGAGAGAGAGAGACGGGACACGTGTGATGGAGGGCTCCGCCACTATGAGCCCTCCCTTGCATTCAATCATACATCAAGTGGGTCCCAATACATGTGGGCCCACCAAATCAAAGATCAATGGTGGAGATTCCTTCTCCATCTAAAATGGATGGTCTAGATGACCTCTTTTTATGCAAGAAAAATAAACATCATGATAGGGTCCATGGAGAATGGGATCAATCGGTAGGCCTCACTTGGACCATTATCAAAACATAAAAATCTAGTCTAATAAGCACCCACTGTTCGATCTTCTTGGTCCGCTGGAAAGCCGATCTCCTTGTGTCTCACTTTGAGGGTGGAAGATGAGAAATGAATGGCTAGGATGAAGGTTTTTGGGGTGGTGGAAAGTAGGCCACACAAGATCACTTTTCTCTTTTGGGAAAGGCTTGGACGTGTGTGTTTTTTTGTTGCTTGGAATTGTATTGAGAAATGAGAGAGAGAGAGAGAGGGTTGTAATGAGAGAGAGTGATGGGTGATGGAGTGATGGATGTGGTGAGTGATGGGTGTATAAGAGCTTTTTGACTTTAGGGGTAGATTGCGTAAGAAAGGTATGGGGTGTGTAAGAACTTTTTGACTTATGGGGTTGCTTGGGATGTGTGTGAGGTGATGTGTACTTGACATGTACTTAACCTTTGATGGAATTGATTGATTGATGGATGTGACATTCGGTAGAGATTCTCTTGAGTTTACAAACGCGCAGTGTTTTCCTCGAACTGAACGTTGGTCCACATCTCTTGGCCAGGGTATCAGATCGACGCGTGAGACGCGACATGCGACATCGAAACCGCGGTGATGGTACGGTTGCTAGGGTACAAGTCTTGAGTTAAGTCGACTCGGGTTGATGATGTGTAACTCAGGGTCACGCCCAAACATTGGATAAAGGTCAAAGGTTTCCGAAAGTCGACCGGAAAGACCACGGAAGCCGACGAAACAGTATGAACTAGGATACGGGTCTTACACTTCAACTCCCTTGAACCGCAACCGCTTCTGATGCTTCGATCAATGCTCTAAGGTTGTGAGGTTTATGGTTTTATTGTTCTTCTCTATTTAAATGATATGATTTAAACACAGAGAGAAGATTCCCATGAGCTATGCATTCAAGAGTTCTAACACAAAGATTTTCCTATGATGAGGGCTGTTGGAAACTCATTGAATGCTAGAGCTCACGATTCAATCCAAGCAATGAAGATGTTAAGTAAATGTGTATGCCAAAGATTGAATGATGAACTCTAATGGGAAAGAGAGAATGAGGAAGAGGGTATTAACTCTTGAAGCAGCTCTCTTAAACTCTCTCATATTCTAACTCATTTTGTTAAGAAGTAACCTATGGTATATATATAAAGAAAGAATTCTAATGGTAAAAATAGGGAAAGAAATCTGTCATTGTCGATGCTATCGATCATCATTCGATGTTATCGAATTTTGAAATTCGATGACATTGATTGATCTTCGATGTAATCAAAAATACGTATATTCCTGGATGACATCTAGGACAAAATGTTCCTAATTTTCAATGTAATCGAACATCCTTCGATTCTATGGAGAACTTACTCTCAATGTGATCGAAGGTGGCTCGATTATATCAATGAACACTTAAAGAATGTTTTCTATGTAGAGGGAGTGCCCTAAGTCTATGCCATCGAAAATGGTTCGATTCTATTAAAATTTTAATTTCGATATCATCAAACTCTATTCGATATAATCGATATTTCTTAGCGGATGGTCATTTCGTTGCTGGACAAAATAGGCCTATTTCTCGATGCAATAGAACCATGTTCGATAGAATAAAAAATGTCTTCGATTGTAACTCGATACAATCGATTTTTCCTGTATAGTTCATATTTTACTCTTTTAACATTCCAAGTGTTCAACACTTAAGCTTACAAAAGATGATTTACAATGTATTGGAGGTAAGACTAAGTTAAATGGGGTCATATGCCTCAAGGGTTTGGTTAGGGTTGTGAGGCTTCATTTACCTGTTTGGAGCACTTGAGTTTCTTCCTGGTTGAAGTCTTTATCTTGTAATCTTCATTTTGGGGCTCACTTAAAGACTGACTCAATGCTTACATAATTTGACAAACCAGGGTACTTTCAATCTCCCCCTTTGTCAATTAAGTGACAAAACAACCTAACAAACCCTAAGTTATTACAATCAACTCAATACATTATAAATTTACAACTGAATTAACTCTTGAGTTGCTTGTAGCTCCCCCTATGATCATGTTCTCCCTAAGTTCATGCACTAAAATTTGCAAAACACAAAAGTAGCAAACTTGGGAGTACGGTTCTCCCCTTTTTTGTCAGTTATTGGTAAAGGGTAGTAAATGAAAGAGATAGGCCAATAAAACTGAAGTATGGAATTTGTAATCATATCCAAAGTTAGAGGGAGAAGAATCACAAGAGTTCATAAGATAGTAGCATATAATTTTTAAAACATGATGTGAAAGCTAATTGAATGTCATGGATACATATACCAAGAAAATGAAATGACATCAACAACTAGTAGTAAGATATCATGATTCAATCATTTAAAAATAAAAAAAGAAAAAGAAAAAAAAGAATTACCCCATGCCTGGGTAGATTTAATATCCAAAAAGACCAAGCCCTTTAAGGGCGTAAACATCCAAAGAACAATGTATCATCATGTAGCAACTCAAAAGAAAAAAAATAGCCCAAGTTGGGCACCAATATCCAAAATACCATTTTTTTTTTTGTTTTTTTTTTTAAAAAACATTTCAAGCATACCTAAGTCTGATCATAGATTTGGAACTGAAATTTGATCAAACTGGCTTGACATCCAAAAAGATAACAATGCACAAGCCTGAACCCTTGAATTTTGTAGGAAAAATAAAACTGAACTAAGCAAATCGGGCTATCTTTTGGTGGAGTGATATCATCTCGTCGACAAGTCATTAGGTCCACAATTTGTTGTGCTATATGTTGTGGAGATTCCAACAAATGTTCCATTGCCGAGAGCCTAGTTTCACACTAACCAAGCCTTGCCTCCATAATTGCCTGATCCCTAAGAATGGTGTCAATCCAATCACAGTGGCAACGATGCTTTTGTGTGTGTGCTGAGTTCGGAGAGCAAGTGCGAGTGTCATCTGGCTGTATATTCGTATTGCCTTCCTCTATCTCTCCTTGGTTTTCCAACTCTTCTTGCTAATGTGTAGTCGTTGCAGTTTCCAGATCCCCAATTAATTTCATCCGTTGAATGTTGATTTTTGTGAATATGGTGCCAACTGAGGATGATCTCCAGTGGGTAGTAGTTCACATTCCCGAGAGAGAAGACATAGTAAATGGGGATAAGAAATATTTGTGGACTGGGTGCTAGAGATAAGAATAATCATTAGATAGACATAAGCATAATTAGATCAATGCACAAAAAATAATCCCAAACATAATCATATATATTGATTTGGCTACTTACCTACTCCACTCCTAGCAGACGTACTCTCTCCTAAAGTGTACCGAATTTCACTATCTAATAGTTTTAAATCAGGTTAACCATGAACCTTCACAACCTATACAAAGTTAGCTAAGGGACCTATATAAGGTTGCCTTAGGTGCCTACACAAGACGACAAGTCCTACATAAGGACACGACTAGGAGCCTAAACAAGGTAACCTATGCCCACATAAGGTAACACGTCCTTCACATGAACAACATGTCCAACATGAGGACCACGTATTCTCCCACCGGAGGCCTACAAAGAGGTCTTGGCAAGTTTGTCACTCAAACTTTGAATCTCAATCCTACCGAAGGAAAGGGCTTTAGACTCAATGGACTTCTTATACTTACATATAAGTGAGTGAGCTCCTTTCTCGCAAAATCTGAAGTTCTTCAATATTGACGAAGAGTCTTCAACTCCCTTGAACCGCAACCGCTTTTGATGCTTCGATCAATACTTCAAGGTTGTGAGGTTTAGGATTTTATTGTTCTTCTCTATTTAGATGATATGATTTAAACACAGAGAAGATTCCCGTGAGTTATGCATTCAAGAATTTCAATACAAGGATTTGCCTATGATGAGGGCTATTGAAAACTCATTGAATGTTAGAGTTCATGGTTTAATCCAAGCAATGAAGATGTTGAGTAAATGCTTATTCCAAAGATTGAATGATGAACTCTAATGGGAAAGAGGAAATGAGGAAGAGGGTATTAATTCTTGAAGTAGCTCTCTCAAACTCTCTTAGATTGTAGCTCATTTTGCTAAGAAACAACCTATGGTATATATATAGGAAGAATCCTAACGGTAAAAAAATGAGCAGAAATCTATCATTGTTGATGTTATCGAGTAGTCATCGATTTCATCAAAATTTGAAATTCGATGTTATCGAGCGTACTACGATTGCATCGATTTCCTACACACATATATTCATTTTTGTGTAGAATAGATTCTGCTCGATTTCATCGAGCACCCTTCGATTCTATCGACATTTACTTCGATGTAATCGAGAGGTAATTTGATCCCATCAGATTCTCTTCACATAATTACCTTTGGTTGCTGGAAGATTTTGTCCCGATATTCGATACCGATAATCATTCGATGCTATCGAATTTTGAAGTTCGATGACATCGAATGATCTTTGATGTAATCGAAAATACATATATTCCTGGATGGCTTCCAGGATAAAATGTTCCTAATTTTCGATGTAATCGAACATCCTTTGATTCTAACATTCTAAGTGTTACTCTATACAATAAAAAATGTCTTTGATTACAACTCGATATAGTTGATTTTTCCTGTATAGTTCATGTTTTACTCCTCTAATAATCTAAGTGTTTAACGCTTAAGCTTACCAAAGATGATTTACAATGTATTTGAGGTAAGACTAAGTTAAATAGGGTCATATACATCAAGGGTTTAATTAGGGAAGTGAGGCTTCATTTAACTGTTTAAAGCACTCGAGTTTCTTCCTAGTTGAAGTCTTTATCCTATAATCTTCATTTTGGGGCTCACTTAAAGACTGACTCAATACTCATGTAATTTGACAATCCAGGGCACTTTCACCATTCAACACAGGGAACAGAGTGGTCTTACAGGTAAGAGCTCCATATGAGGAAGAGACCGTGATCATCCCAGCAGCACCAACGTAACCCCCGGCTCAACCAATAATGTTTGAGGAGAAGGATCCTCCATGTTACATGGCAGTTCCTTAGCACTATCCTGTAACACCCCGACTTTTCAGAACCTGATTATATGACCCGTGCCCTAAAAACCCGAGTGTTAACCTTAAAGGATGGTCAGATATAATATTTTCCTTTTATCAGAGTAAAAAGATGAGTGTAAAGTGGACAAATCAGCATAAAGGAAAATTTTAATTATATTTAGAGTATACAAGAGAGTGCCCATAATGACTTATACAGACCAATATCTCCATTCTTATGAATACAATGAAATAACATTACATGTGAAACAAAGTAAATTTGTAACAATCTTGAGCTGTGAAATCCTGTAGCAGCCTTTAGTAAATATAATCATGCACCCTTGCCAACCATAGGCTGCTCCTCACCAATATGAATGTGAACATCACAGGGCCACCTGTGCTACCTGTACGGTCATATATTTGATGGATGAGTGACCAACTCAGTGTGAACTTTCCTCAAGATTACACACCGCCACGTTAGGTAAGAAATAGTATAAAACATCTAAACAACCAAAACAGAGTAAATGCAGTCTTATTAGATGCACGGATGCGTGAATGTAATCAGTCCCGTGTAAAACATCTAGACGGACATAAGGGTCGTCACCCATGCAATCATCGACCCGAGAAAAACATTCAGACGATTTGTGCCTCGAAAAAAAAATCTAGACAGACAAATACGTATGATGACAATGGATGATAGTTTGTGCCCTGGGCAAAACATCCAGTCAGGAGAATCTGTATGTCACGTACAACAATATCATCGACCCGAGTAAAACATCCAAATGGTCTGTGCCTCGAGTAAAACATCCAGACAAGAAAATATGTAAGATAACAACAAATGATGGTTGGTGCCTCAGGAAAAGCATTCAGACAGGCAAATCTGTATATTACATATGACAACAATGTATGATAACAACAGATGATGGTTGGTGCCTTGGGCAAAACATCCAGACAGGTGAATATGTATGTTACGTGGACAGCAATAGATGTTGGTTTGTGCTATGCATGCATGATTAGCCAACCCGTTATTACTCTAATTACAACCAGTCAGTTTAAATAAGCTCATGGTCACTACAGGAAGCACATGGCCCAACGTAGGCCGATGGCTCGGCATAATACCTCATGATTATCATCCCCGGCCCATGAGAGTACCATCTTATGATGTTTAATGGAAACCCATTGATTGAGTTACATCCCATGTATGGGTGTACATTTATAAGTGGGGGTTTCCCACTAATGTACCAGTTTAAATTCCATAAGCAATCCACAAATAGTCCACAGGCATGAACTAAATATACAGGATAAACATTAAGCATGTAATATAGCAATTCAATTCCAACAGTTAACATATCAATTATAAATTTAAATAAAAACTATAACTTAAGCCAATAAGAAGATGGAAAGCTCAAGGGGAAGAAATCATCACCTGTATGGTAGTGTTCTCGAACTCGACCTGAGTCTTCTTGAGGTCCGGGGTCACTTAAAGAATCCCCTAAAAATTATCATTCACGTTGGTCAGGTATTGTTATGGCTTTGTACAAGAAGTTCAAAAGGGTACAACAGAAAGGCCTGAAAGGTTTGTGTTGATCCAATCAAGGTGGTCTAACAGGGCTCTAACTCATCCTTATTGGTGGTTGAACAGGTCCTCCCATATGGGCCTCATATGCATCAGGTGGGCTTAATGAATGGGATGCACCCACCTACACCCTTAGCTGTACTTAAGGGATCACTGTCTAGAGTGTTACCCTAAGGGATTTATTTCTGGTTATTTGGGCCATATCAACAGTAAGGGTGGCCATAATTTCTATTGTTGGAATCCAACGGGGCCCCTTATGATGTCTTATTTTCCATCCAAGCCACTTTATAAGATCACAAGGATCTGGACCATTTGACCCCAAAACTTCAGTGACCTGAAAGGTTTCAATGCTGGATTGCTTAACCTTCACTGCACTGTGGTCCCCCTAATGGATCTACCTTATTTTGTTTCAAACCTGCAAGCTCACCAGATGGAATGGATGATTTGGATCGCAGCACATGCATCAGTGTGTGACCAACTGTCCCTCTATGATGTCACAACATAGACATCATGGTAAGGCCCACGGAATTTGTTGACGTTATCAGCTGGCGGAGTGGCTGGCCCATCGTCTAGGTGGATGGTCTGGATTAAAATTGGTGGATGACGTTGATGAAATACATATCTCAGCAGGTTCCATGGACCTGCTGACATCCAACAGTTAGCAGGTGGGTCCTATGGGTTATATGCATGCACAGATGCATTTCTTTTTAATATATAATATTATATAAGTTCTTACATGTATGTATTACACATACCCAACTATATATTTTAAAAAATATGCCTAGTGACTGATGTCCCTTGATGGACAGTCGGGATGCAATCTATGTGCACCATGCTGCATGTATCAGAGGTATGGCGTGGATGCACTGCACATGGTTCACCGACTTATAGATGAGCCGATCAAATGGATAGACGGCTGGGATGGAACACATCCATCCCTGATGTTCTCCCTCGTGGTGTGGCCCATGTATATGTTATATATCTATATGAGCACATTTATATTTTAACCATGAGAGAAACTTAGAAACTAATTTTAAACTAGATCCAAGCTTATTTAAGGATCTAATCACACAATTTGAGTTGAATTCAATGAATCGAAGAAGAGAGGACCATTTTGGGAAATATCGAAAGAAGGGTAAACCATCATCTTTTTTTTTTCATTGTTTTTATCCTTTTTATTTTGTTATATTTATATGTAAAGGGCCTTAATCAACGCCAATAAGACACTTATCAGGATAGTCGAGAAGATGGTCAAGACATACAAAGACTGGTCTGAGATGCTCCCATATTAACTTTGAGCCTATTAGACGTCTGTACAGTCTGCTACAGGTGCAACTCTTTTCGAGCTTACATATGGAATGAAAGTAGTTCTACCAGTTGGAGTGGAAATACTGTCTCTTCAGTACTACTAGAAAGTGAAGTCAATGAAGGGGAATGGCTCAAAGCCAGATACGATCAATTGCACCTTGCAGACGAAAAGCACATGTGTGTGTAAAGTCATTCCCAAAGCTATCAGAAAAGGATCACTTGGGCCTATAACAAAAGAGTTCGAAAGAGAAGCTTTAAGATCGACAATATGGTCATGGAATCCATTTACCATCACATATTCCAGATCCTTGAGGAAAGTTTAAACCCTCGTGGGAAGGACCAATAATCATCAAAGAAGTGTTTTCGGGAGTGTAACACCCTAAATTTTTACTATTTTGAATTACGAAAAATTCTTAAAATTTTCTTTTTTTATAACTAGCCGCGTCATCACTTACTAACCCTTGACACTTGAGATGGGCTTATACACGGCTGGTACCGATAAAAACCGTATAAATAGGATTGATCGACAATAGAAGACCAATGAATCTAACCGATCACTTAAACATTGAGTTCAGCCAATGATTTGTTCAGATAGGGCCTAAATCTAACCGACCTGCCACCGACTAATCAAACTACCGTAAATTAACTAGAGATCTACCCATACCCGAACCAGCTATGGGTCAAACCTTAATTAATAAACCAAATCAATCCAGTTACTCTTTTAGCCTAAAATCGACGGTTTAGAGTGATTATGACCGAATCACCATTTTTTATAATTTCGAATAGGCCATACCATGAACTTAGTTAATCCATGCCTCAACCACTGCACCCAAGAAACCTCCCTATCCAATTTATTCCAGAAGTGTCCCGATTACCCAAACAAGCTCTAGACTGCTCGTTAGTAGGCCGCTAGTTCCAAAATTATAGAGTAATGTCCATCTCACTGGGCTTGTGGTCCATTGCGAGAAATGGATTCAAACGACACCTAGAAATAGATGATTTGCACCGTCTAGTCGACACTTGTACAATGTAACTCTCCTGAGCATTAGCCAAAAGTTTAAATTTTAAAATAAATGGCCCCGCCACTCAGGACATCTCAGCCGTCAGATTCCACCCAAATTTGCACCATAGGTTAAAGATATTTTCCTTCACTCGTCCACCAAATTTGACCCCCAATCGAGAAATGGTGACCGTTGATCGCAAATCAGACCGTTGCGACAAAACTCTGCATCCGTTTGCTGTCAAAATTTTTATAGCCCTTCATCGGACCATGGGGCACACATTTCATAAATTAGATGGGTCAGGGGGAATTAAGGAAGCCCCAACAGCCAGATATGGGCCCCACAAGGCTTTTAAAGCACTTAAAAGAACCACAGGCCCATCTGATTTAATTCCAGGATATATAACCCATTTCAGCCCTCTCCCTCATTTCTACAACCATTTCCAGCAGCTAAGAAAGGAGAGAGAGGAGAGAGTGAGAGAGATAAAGGAGAGAGAGAAGAGAGGGAGAGAGAGTGGTGTGTGGGTGCTTGTTGTGCTTAGGGATTGTAATTCCCCGCACAATCATCTCCAAATTATCAAGAATTTCTACTTGATCACCGTAGGAACGAGCCACGTTCAGTCCATGGTAAAATTTTAAACTCCCATCCATCTCTCCCTAGCTATAAACTACATGCATGCACCTTATAGCGAAATTCATATGATGAAGGGTTCCGATACGTCAAGTTTGCGGACCCGTCGATGCTAGAGCAACTCCAAGGACCCCCAAACGACAATAGGTGCAGACCATTACCTTTAGGTGGCTGATTATTGTGCCTAGCGTAGATTTAGTGAATGTGTGTAGTGCATTGCTATTGTATGTTGTTAGAATTTCCTTTGGAATGCATGATTGGGACTATAGGTCTAGGATTTCCTAAAAATGAGGGATGGGGTTTAGGCCCGAACATGCCCAAATGCATGGAATGCTGATTTGCATGTCTAATTAGGGTGTAAGCCTTCAAGTTTTCCAAGTGTTGCTGATTTGTTGTTGAATCTTGTTGCATGTCATTTATATTAGGCATTGCAGGAATTAATGTTGACAGATTGCTAAATTGTTGAATTAATTGCATATAATTCCCACTACATGACTGATTTGTATGATTCATGCTGGCGCATGTGAAATTTAATTGTTGTGAATGGGTGTATGGCTATCCATCTTGTTAAATGGTTAGAATGTGATGAACATGACCCTTATAAATTTAGTAAAGTTTAGTATTTTCTTTCTAGGTACTTAACTTATTGAAATTATGCTTATCATGTGTGATATATCCTTGAACTTGATGATACATGATGGTTATTAGTGCATATGCCCGATTAACTGAAATCACTTGGGTGACCTTTTGTTGGATCAGCCCACGAGAAAATCTAGCTTAACTAGTTAAACTGTAAGTTGTCGGTCGTAGTTGGACTACACGAGACGTTGTTCTTAGGCCGATCAGCTTATGGTTCAGCTTGTCTGGGTACATTAGCTCACAAATCGGCCATATTTGTATGTTAACCTTGTTTGAATATGCCTATATGAACCCTAAGTACCCTAAGACCTCTGTGTCCACTATTAATTATGATTTACGGCTCACAAGACTCATGAGCCAGGGATGATGGTATGGGACACTATACCCCAACTGTCGGCCTACGTTGGGGTGACGAGCCTCCCCGTAGTTACTAGTGAGCACCTAGACTCGTGAGCCAAGGACGGTGGTATGGGACACTGTGCCCGTGTTGTCGGCCTATGTTGGGGTGACGACCTCCCCTTAGTGACCGTGAGTAGGACATTAAAGTTCTAACTATTTTTCATCTGAACTTAAGAATCATGGGATTGACGAACCCATGGGATTGACGAACCCACAAGGGCTAAGGATCATGAGAGTCATATAACTACAACCTTTGTGTCGCGCGATCGGATTAGGGCAATGCTTCCAATAAGGGTATTCCGGTTTCCCCAATCTGTTGGGTGAATGAATCTAATTAATCAACCGGGCTAACATGTTACAGGACATTACATTATCTATTGTGGCGATTCGGCAGGGAGTGTTGGTCATTACGATCGTTAGGTGTTGCTTGAGGGAGTGTTGTTGGTGAGAGGCATTCATCATATTATTAAGTTATGCATTGCATTAATCAACAGTACTTGTAATTTTATGATGTATGTTGTTTACTAAATTTATTCTATGTGTGATAATTTATGTGGCCTATTATTAATGGTACCACTGAGTTAGCTACTCACTCCCACTCTAGGACGGTGTTTCAAAACACCAACCAGAACCCATCATTGATGTAGGGTCAATATAGCTGGATGCATTGGAGGATGCGGGTAGGGATGATGAGGAGGAGCGAGTGTACTATCAGACTTTTAGTGGTTTCTTCTAATTTATGTTTGGATGGTCACGGGACATGGGCTAGGGCCCTAGTCATTTTGAGATATTTATCTAGTTGGGACTAGTTCCCAGTTTGGATTTTCTTGGCACTGTATTTTGGATATGTTACATGTTTAGTGGATCATATTTGCATTTTATGATATTCACATGCTTATGGTTTTCTTAACTCCTCATTGCTTATAAATAAACTCAAATGCATTGGAATCTGGAGCCCATTAGGGCATATGTGGCACTCGGGAATTCCAGAGCCGAGTTCATACTCGGCCTTGAAATTTGGGGCGTTACGGAGGCACTCTCTGGCTCACCAATATGAAGGGAGAGGATCTTTCAGAGCTAATCAACACTGACAACGTAAAAATCTTTTACTAGTAAGTCTATCTAATCTCATCTACACTTACATTAGTATAGTTAAAGTCAACTAACCAAAGTTGGTCATCTTGAAAATTACCATTCCTCGTCCATAAAAAATAGAGCTTCGAATAAAGGGTTGAAAAAAGAGAGAGAAAAAGAATATAGAAAAAAAAAGGACAAAATAAGGAGCATGCAGTCCAGACAAAAACATTGAAGATTGACCCTCAAAACAAAAACCACCATCCCTCCACCACAGGATGAGCCAGGCTAAGGTCAACAGTTTTACCATCATAACTTAAGAAAAGGTTGAGATGGTTGCCAATCGGCCAATAATGATGGAATTTTGACTCCTTAGCCGCTGTAAAAAAAATGAAGAAGAAGAAGAAAAAATGTGCCTAAACAGAAAGGGTGGAGTAAAAACCCGAAAGGGTGCTCTGAGTAAAAACAGTGGACAAATAATAGACTTGATGAAAACCCAAAAGGGTGCCAATGTTAAAAACAACATCATTGCCAATGGTTAGGCAAGATCAAATACTCGGGACATGGTGAAAACCCAAAAGGACGCTATGGGTGAAAACTTAAAAGGGTGCTCCAAGCAAAAATGACAAGAAAAGGCCGGCTGTAGTGAAAACCCGAAAGGGCGCTACAAGCAAAAATGGCTTAAAAAAAGAAAAAGGAAAAAGTAGGTATCAGAAGACAATCTAAAATAGCTCAACAAATAGCTTCAAGTCAAGAATAAGAGGAGATACACTCAAAGATAGGGACTCTACTACATCTGACTGACTTTGGAAGGCAACAGTTTCAACTGCATAATCCCTTAGGGAATCAAGGATTCTCCAAGGGCATTACTCTAAGTTAAAAGTCAAAACATTGGCTAAACCATAATTTTGATTCTTGCATCCTGGCACAAAAATCTAGACACATGCACATACAGATGATACAGGGCACAATTTTTTTAAAAATCTTCTCATTTCATTTACTCGTTTACATGCATGTCTTCTAAAAAAAATACAAGTTTTCCCAAAACAAAAAAGCATACAAGCAAACTCTCAACTCTCCTCACCAAGAAATACCACTCCTCGGTCTCAAAATCAGCTAACCACTCTCATAGCCTGCTAATCTCCATGCGTAGGTAATATAATTCCTCACGATCACACTACCGAACAACTCTCTCGTCCTCATCCTCCCGATGAGAAGACGGAAGCCGCTAAGACATCTTAGTGCACAAATAGCGTAACAAGGAAATCTCTGATAGAAGATGGCCATGGGAGGATGCAAGGAAGCCAGATCGATGAATGACTACTCTTCAAATGGCTCATAAAAGTTGAAAACAGATCCAACATCATGAAAATCAAGATTAATAATCTCATTTGTCAGGAGACAGCCTAGAAGGCGATGATACAGGGATTGCTTCGCTACCCATCAAAGATACGGAACAGTCACCAAAGGTGACCCACAAGACTCGAATCCTAGGACAATAACCATCACGCAACATCTTAGAGTTCTAGAACTTGAGTGTCAAGACCTTAAGTCACCCATGGAAGAGGACAGCGTCCTAAGATCGAGAACGCAAAAGTTGAAATCTCCTACCAGAATTTGAATTGGCATAGGAATCTAATCGAGTGATAGGAAAAATATGACTATAACTCCATGATGATCAGAGGCTCTCTACAGGCACTGTAAATGACAGGCAAACAAGTAAGCAAGGAAGACTCCCAACGGATCTCCCAACTATGTAACTCCACGAACATCCGACGATATATTGGCTCGTTCATACTTGCTGCACAGGGAAGCCTCCTCGTAATATGGTGAGGAATATCAGCCTGTGGAATGGATCGATAAAGTGAAGATTTCATCTCCAACCTCTCCCAAAGCCACAACTATCAAGATCGGATGAGTAAAATCATCAAGGATGCAAAATAAATAGAAACAACAAGAACATATGCAAAAGGATAATAGTGCAAAGAAAGGAAAATACTTGGAAGAAGGAACAACCGCCCCACAGGATGGGCGTACGACCATAGGCACAATCATTTAACCCCTCGAACACTTCAACAAGGATTAATGAGGCAATGCTCTTCCAAAAGTATGCACAACTAAGCACCTTAAAGAGCAGCGGAAGAGGAGCTAAACAATTAGACAAACGATATGGGTTGTGCAGCACTATGAAGACCGTGTAGACCCCGTAAATCCCTTATCAACTGAGAAGGCATCATACGAAGCATCTTAGGAGAAAATGACTGCATCCTGACCATCAGCTGCATCCCAAATCAAATATGGAATGCAAACTAGTGACGAGGATTGTCGCCTGACCTCTCCTTGGGACATGAGGCAAATGATTTAGGGGTAATCCGGTCATGTAGGAAAGCTCCTCTAAGGACGATCCCAGCTCCAAATCATTAAACTTAAACAAGTTCAACGCTAGCACCTGACTGCACAAAGCTGCCCTGAGCATCCTCCAGTTAACATGTATTTGAATTAACAGAAGGACCCTGCCAAAACTACAATACTCCATCTCATGGAGCTTGAAGTCTGACAAGCTCCTAACCTAGGATCTTAACTAGTTGTTGAGACTCAAATATTGCATATTTTTTTCCATTTATATCTTGGTTTTATGAACATGATTATGCTTAATGGTATATTTTATACATGTTTGTTTTGCAAGGTGAGTTTAAGAGCTTAAATTGAAAAGAATATTAAAAGCATGGATTTGATGCTCAAGAAACATCAAGGCAAATAATAGACATCTAGAGATCAAGATTGAAGATTTCAAGACCCCAAGATTCAAGAAAACCAAGTGGAAAAGGAAGAAATTGGAGAAATTCGCAGGATCTGAGCTTAGATGACATCGAACTAGTTTTGAATACATCGAAGCCAATTTTTGATGAAATCAAAAGAAATTCGATGTCATCGAAGGGTTTACATGGAGCTTACGCGAAGTGGAAAAATTTGAGGTAGTATCCGAATTTTTCAAGTCGGTTCAAAGGAGGGAGTTCTCCACTTATAAATAAGGCTTTCCAAGGCATTCCTAAGCATCATTTAGAGCATTCAAGGGCAAGATCTGGGGTTTTTAGATCTTTACAAGTTCTTTTTAGATCTTTATTAATTTATTTTCTTACTGTTTTCTATTTTACAATTTAGTTATGTTTTTCGAGTACCGTCTAGCCCAAACTAGGAGGGAAACACATTGGTTGAATGATTTAATAAATTATAATGATTGATTATTTTTAATGATGAGATGAATAGTGTATGCATATTATCAATTATCTAGGTTCAGGTTTTTGATCCTCTTGTGAGATCCATATGTTTCCATCATGTGAGATCCATATTGATGAATAGGCTTAACCTAGATCAATTAGATTTCTTACATGGGAGATGTTCTCAACCTGCTACATTATTTGATTCATTGTCTCATGGATATTGAATGCTTAAAATCATCGGTGCTTGTGAATATATATTAATGATGCTAACCCATGATTCTTTAATCTTTTATATCATTTACTAGAACTATTTTATTTTTCGATTTGGCAGACCATAGTGTTCGGATCCTAATTGTGTTATCAAAGTCATCATAATTTATTGATCATTAACTTATATGTGAAACTTTGAAGTTTGGGTGTTGTTTTAATTCAATTGAATTCCATACCTTCAAAACTTTCAAAATCATTTCATTTGTTTAGTTTCCAATACTTAGTTTTACATTTAATTTAGTTTTACATTTAATTTTCTCATTCTCATAAATCATCTCCCCATGGGATCGACCCTGTATTCAAAAGATATTACTTACGAACCTCTGCACTTGGAGACAAACAAATAAGTTTTTAGCACTGTTGCTGGGGAGACGACGGGAGATTGGATTTGTGCAAGATATCTAAAGTAAGTTTTTGTCCAAAACCTCCAAAATTTCTGTAGAATTTTTTTCTAATTACTTGATAGAACATTTTCTTTGTTTTGAAAGTAAATTTAGTTAGGTCTTTTAAGCACTAACTGTGACATAAGGTTGCTCCTGCTTGGGATTTTATCACCCAAGTGTTATTGTTGTCCTACCGTTGTTGTTTGATCACAAAGATCATCCATTGAATCTATTTTCCAGATTAGTATAGTTTAATTTCTGCATTAGTTTTACTTTATTTATTTATTTGGTTTGTGGTTTGAACCCTTATGGTCGGATTTACCGCCTGATTTGTTGATTTATTTTTCTTTGTGGTTTGAACCCTTATGGTCGGCTCTGTTGCCTCGGTTGTTGGAAAGTTTTTATTTTTACTATAAGTATCATACTTGCAATTTGAAGTTGTGATTTTTGTTGTGTGGTGTGGTTGGTTTATGTTCCATTAGAGTAGAGATGAAAATGATTGACTCTCATCCGAAGGTGGACTAGTCCCAGGCCTTGATCATTCATTTAGGAAAGGCAGTCAACACTACTTGGATTCCATGGCTGACCCAGTTGATAAAGCAAATCCAAATATGTCAGGTCCAACTATAATCCAAAATAGAGAAAATCAACATAATCCTCCTCTTGATGATGAGAATGAAGTTCATAGGAATGTGTTAAACCAACTACGGACTTTACGTGAACATCTACACCCTGAAGGATCAACTTTACCATCTTGCATTATGTTCCCTTCTCACATAGGGAACATTGATTTTAAACCAAGTGTGATTTAATTGATTCCTAAATTTCATGGCTTGGATTCTGAAAGCCCCTACTTGCATCTCAAGGACTTTAAGGAAGTGATTGCAACATTACAAGTAAATAATGGCAATAGGGATGCATCAAACTTAGGTTATTCTCATTATCTCTAAAGGATCAGGCCAAAGCATAGCACAACTCTCTAAGACCTTATACCATCACTACATGGCAAGTCTTAAATAGAGAGTTTTTGAAAAAATTCTTTCCCGAGCACAAAACAAATGCACTAAAATAGGAAACCATGACATTCTCTCAAAAGGGAAATGAACTATTTTTCTAAGTTTAGGAGTGCTTTAAAGACCTTCTACTCACTTACTCACATCATGGTTATGAACCATGACACTTGATTGATGCATTTTGAAAGGGGCTCACCATGGATACTCGTCAGTTTATAGAGATGATGTGTGGTGGAACCTTTCTTGACAAAGATCATAATGAGGCTTAGAATTTTCTAGACATATTAGCAGAGAATACTCAGACATGGGATGTCTCTGCTGAACCGGACCAAACTAGACCCATTCCTAAAGAGAAAGAAGGGATATACGTCTTAAGAGAGGAAGACGACCTTAATGCAAAATTTGCTACATTGGATAAGAAGGTTGAAGCCTTGAAAATTAAGAAGGTTGATGCGATTAAAGAAAATACCTCCTTAGGCAATTTTTGTAGCATTTGTGGTAGTACTGACCATGACACAAATGATTGTCCAACAATCCCAGTTGTACACGATATCATGCATGAGCATGGACAAGCAAATGCTATAAATAACTACCAAAGGTCAGTTGTGCAACCAATGAAAAACACACACAATCCAAATTGGTGTAACTATCCCAATCTTAGTTAGAGGAGTGGACCAAAAATTAATGCGCCCAATGCACCTTAAGGCCCTCCACAAAACAACTTCTTTGGGGCACCTAACAATGCAACATATGTGACCCCACTAAAGTGATCATCTATGGAGGATTCATTGACTGCATTTATGAACTCTTAAGCTCAAATGAATCAGTCTTTAATACAATCAAATTAGAAATTAAAGATGATTGTGGCTAGGATTGAGACTTAACTAAATGCTAGGGAAAAAGACACATTCCTTCTCAACTTGTGCCAAACCCTAGAAATACACATTTCATTAGAGACTTAAATCTATGCGAGATACATCATGAATAAGCTAATGTCATCATTACCTTGAGAAGTGGAAAAGAGATCAATAACAAGATAATGTAACTGCTAGAAATATCGGAGGATGAGCCACCATCTTAAGAGAATGGTGAACCGGTTATGGTTCAAGAGTTGCAACAACAAAAGGATAAAGAGACTAAGTCACATGAGCTTCCAGTTCCGTTCTCATATAAACTTTGGAACCCGATCGTCCCCATGAAATACCAAGAGGTGTTAGATGTGCTCCAAAAGGTTACTATCAATATTCCTCCGCTTGATGTCATTAGACAAATTTTATCATGTGTTAAATATTTCAAGGACTTGTGCACTGTAAAGAGGAAATTAAATTTGCACAA
The DNA here is from genome assembly GCA_037074715.1 of Magnolia kwangsiensis. Taxonomy (NCBI): domain Eukaryota; kingdom Viridiplantae; phylum Streptophyta; class Magnoliopsida; order Magnoliales; family Magnoliaceae; genus Magnolia; species Magnolia kwangsiensis. The sequence continues at coordinate 78,380,961 of CM073580.1, read as the reverse complement.
GAAGACCTTCCTCACTGAGAAGGTAAGCGCTATCATTCAGAAAAGGGCCGTACCCAAATATAAAGACTCAGGAAGTCCCACTATTCCTCATATTATTGGGAATTTCCAAATTGAGCATGCTTTGCTAGATTTGGGTGTAATTATCAACTTAGTACCTTATTCGGTTTACCAATAAATGAGGTTAGGTGAGCTTAAACCAATAACGATTACACTCCAACTCGTTGATCGCTTCATTAAGGTACCAAGGGGAATCTTAGAGGACGTGCTAGTCCAAGTGTAGCAATTCTACTTCCCCGTGGATTTTATTGTACTAGATAATGGACCATGTGTAAATGCTAGTGCTCAAGTTCCCTTTATTTTAGGTCTCTCATTCCTAGCAACTTCAAATGCAATCATCAATTGTAGGAATGAAATGATGAAGTTGTCTTTTGGTAACATGACTTTAGAGTTCAACATTTTCAATTTATGTAAGCAGCCCATAGATAATAATGAGTTCCATGAAATGAATTTTATGGACTGCTTGATAGAGGAAGAGGAATTAGAACCTAGCCTATTTAAGAAATTGATTAAAGTCTTTATGGACTTGAAAAATTCTGATTTAGAAAAAGTACTTGCTGAAATTTGTGATGATAATGAGAGCACTACCACCCAGGACATTGGTATATACCGATGGAGACTGTGCACTCAAATATTATTTATTGAGGACTTGTGACCTCTACCATCATCAACCAATGCTCCAAAGCTTGATCTAAAACCATTACCAAATGAGCTTAAGTATGTATACTTGGGTGAAAATAAAACTTATCTTATAGTGATCTCTTCATTTTTAGACAAGGATCAAGAGATTAAATTATTGAATGTTCTAAGGGACCATAAAGGAGCCTTAGGTTAGACCATTTCTGACATTAAGGGTATAAGCCCTTCCATATACACCTATCGGATCCACCTCGATGAGGACACCAAACCAATTAGAAACTTTAAAGGTGTCTTAATCCAAACATGAAGGAAGTTGTAAAAAATGAGGTGATCATATTGTTAAATGTAGGAATCATCTATCCAATATCCAATAATGTTTGGGTAAGTCCAACCCAAGTAGTTCCAAAGAAATTCAGAATAACTATCATGTAAAATTCAATAATGAACTCATACCAACATGTGTCACCACTGGTTAACATGTTTGCATTGACTATAGAAAATTGAATACGGTCACAAAAAAAAAGACCATTTCCCTTTACCATTTATTGATCAAGTTTTAGATAGGATAGCAAGTCACTCCTTCTACAACTTCCTTGATGGATATTCTGGATATAACCAAATAGAGATAGCCCTGGAAGACCAAGAGAAAACCATGTTCACTTGTCCATTTTACACGTTTGCTTTCAAACGGATGCCATTTGGATTATGTAACGCCCTAGTAACTTTTCAATGATGTATGTTAAGTATTTTTTCAAATATGGTTAGAAATTTCTTGAGGTTTTCATGGATGACTTCTTTGTATTTGGGAGTAGTTTTGAGAAATGCCTCAATAATTTATCTCTTGTCTTATCTAGGCATGAAGAGAAACACATTGTCTTAAATTGGAAGAAGTTTCATTTCATGGTTCAAAAGAGAATTGTTTTGGGCCATGTTATTTCCAAAAATGGAATCGAGGTAAAAGTGGACATTATTATTAATCTACCTATTCCCCGAACTGTTAGAGATATAAGATCACTTCTAGGGCACGCTAGTTTCTATAGAAGATTCTTCAAGGACTTTAGTATAATTACTTGACCCTTGACAAATCTTCTTTAAAAGAATGTCCCATTTAAGTGGACAAATGAGTGTGCAAGTGCCTTTAATAAAATTAAATCATCCCTTACCACTGCACCTATCATGCGTCCACCAGATTGAACACTTTCTTTTCAACTAATGTGCGATGCAAGTGATTATGCCATAGGGGTTGTTTTGGGCCAAAGAAAAGATAAATGGTCCTATATTATTCACTATGCAAGTAGAACTCTAAACTCAGCCCAAGTGAATTACTCAACAAATAAAAAGGAGTTACCTTGCAGTTTTTTTTACTTTGGATAAGTTTAGGTCTTACTTATTGGGATCTAAAGTGGTCATTTTCATGAACCACTCAGCTTTGAAATATTTGCTATAAGAAGAACATAAAGCCGAGACTTTTGAGATGGATCCTCCTACTCCAAGAATTTGACTTAAAGATAAAATATAAGAAAGAAGTAGAAAACATAGTGGCCGATCACCTTTCCAGATTGGTGTTAGATGATTCCACTGAGAAGATGCATATCTAGGACACTTTCCCTGATGAATAATTATTTGTGATCTCCAAATTGCCTTAGTATGCGGATATAGTGAACTATCTTGTGATGAAAAAAATGTCATATCATTAGAAGACACAAGATAAGAAACGTTTTAAAATCGAGGTTAGAAACTTCTTCTGGGATAACCTGTATTCATATAAATATGGGACTAATCAGATTTTTAGATGTTGTGTCCCAGAGGATAAAGTTCAGAGTGTTATTTCCTTTTACCATGTGGAAGCATGTGGTGGCCATTTTTCTGCTCAGAAAACCACTTACAATGTAGGTTTTACTAGTTTACCATATTTAAAGATACCCACGCTTTCTGTGTTGCTTGTGATAGATGTCAAAGATTGGGAAGAGTGTCCCAACACAAAAGGATACCTTTATCCCCTATTTTACCATTGAAAATTTTTTTATTGTTGGGGTATTAATTTTATGGGCCCATTTTCGTATTCTTTTGGATATCTTTATATATTGATTGGTGTGAACTATGTTTTCAAGTAGATTGAGGCAGTTTCAAGTGGACCAATGATAACAAAGTGGTCATAAGATTCATCAAGGAAAATATTTTTTCTAGATTTGGAACTACAACGGCCATCATTAGTGATGGCGGGTCTCACTTTTGTAATATGACATTTAAGGTTTTGATGAAGAAATATGGCATCAAGCATAAAGTGAACACCCCATACCACCCATAAACGAGTGGGCAAGCTCAGATTTCTAATCAAAAAATTAAATACATTTTGGAGAAAACTATAAGGCCAGATAGGAAAGATTGGTCCCTCAGACTATATGATTTTTATGGGCTTATAGGACTACTTATCAGACCTCGATTGGAATGTCCCCCTATAGATTGGTGTATGGGAAGGCTTGCCACTTGTCTGTAGAATTGGAACATAGAACATATTGGGCAATAAAGAAGTTAAACTTTGATATGGACCAAGCAAGTGAGCAAAGAAAATTTGAGTTGAATGAATTAGAGGAGCTGAGGAGAGACTCCTATGAAAACTCTAAAATCCACAAAGAGAGGACAAAAGCTTTCCATGACCAAAACATCCTGAGGAAGAATTTTGAACCTCAGTAAAAGGTCCTATTGTACAATTCCCATCTCCAATTCTTTACGAGAAAATTAAGATCAAGATAGACAGGCCCCTTCATTGTGAAGAATGTTTATATTCATGGAGCTGTTGAAATTGAGAATTCACGTAATGACAATGTATACAAGGTTAATTGTTAAAGATTGAAACCTTATATGGAAAACTTTCATTTGGGAGAAGAGTTCGTCCCTCTTCATGAGCCAGAATATTCAGATGGATACTCTTAGTCTGATAGAGTATTTGTGCACGATTCGTATAATATTCAATTTTTTTTTTTAGTGTCACCTAGTAGGTGAGTTCTTCATGGAAGGTACTATCCATCCTTTCTTTGATTTTTATTATTCTCATATTTTCTACATTACATGTATCATTACATTGGGGACAATGTAGATTTTAGGTTGGGGGTGTAGATAGTCATACATGTGAGTTTATATTTTAGGAATAGTAGAGTTTACTTTTGAAAATTTTTTAGTTTATTGGAAATTTTTTAAAAATTTTTGAAATAATTTTTTTTACAAGAATGAGAACATGATATTATGCGAATTCTAAAGGCAAAGTTAATACTTAGTTTAGGTTGATAGTAGTCAGAATTCTAATAACTAAAAATTAGATACTTAAGTTCGATTATCTAGTCACTAGTTTAGAGTGAGTTGTAATTTGATGTACTGAATTCATAATACACCCTAGCTAGTGAGGAATATGATATGTGAACTAGAATAATAAATTTTGATTCAAACAAGGTTGAATGAACTAGTACCATTGATTTATGCTTAAAACAGAGAATAAAAAAATAAAAATTAATGACCATAACAATCGTGCCAGTAATTCGAAGTAAGGATACCTAAGTATCCAGTGTTGTTGCTGTTACAATTACGATACCTTAGGTTATGAAGCAAACCCGGTAGGAATATTCATCTAAGGGTGGTATATAATAATGAGGATACAATGATGAAAGAAAAAAGGTGTCACGTGCCAAACCCGAAAATCGGATTCACAGGAATCTCGATCGTTGAATCCGGTGCCAATAGCCTCCGTAGTACCCCATTCTCGGCTTCCAATATCCATACACCAGACTCCAATCCTGAGATCCTATAAGGAGGATTTTTAGCCTACATTTATTTTATAACAAGTATAACCACAAGTTTACCCAAATCACGAACGCAACATCATCATCACATATCCACTAATATAAATATTTGAATACATTGCTGAAAGGGAAATTTGAATACAGTGCTGAAAGGGAAATACATATGTCAAAAAATTAAAGTTCCAAAAGTTCGTTATACACTCTAAGCTCAACACTGCTACAACCTGACGCCACCTGTACGCATCTATAGTGCATAAGCTTATAGAAACCTTAGAGGATGGTGAAAGTGTGTGCACAAGGTAAGTGCCAAGTATGCAATACAATGTCATAAATCATATGATGGAATAAACAGAAATACTGACAAGATACGAGATCAAAGTAAGTGAAATTATACTGGTAAGTCCACAGTCATACAATATTAGAGTACGCAATACAGAACAGCTATACAAATGAGGAGTCAAACCGAGCTAAATATTAAATGCCGATGATATAATACCATAAATCATACAATATCGAAATAAGTGAAAATATACTGATAAGTCTATGAGTGTCATCAGCCGTACCAAGGCTATGCGATGCAAGGCATGAGTATTAATAGTCATATCCATGCAGAAACAAGGCAACCCAAAATGCTAAGTACTACGGATATAATGTGATATGCGGTGCAAATGAAATGACCAAGATGAGTGAAGTCGGGATGATAATACGTAATATCGCAGGCTATGGGGTCCACCACAAGGGACTTCTATCCAAACCAGTCCCATACCTAAATTTGAATAGTCAGACTCAACGTGGTAAACTCCTGATCTCAGGTTAGTCACGCGCCCAACCAAAAATCTTGCCATAACGAAAGTGCACAACAATTAGTTGCACACCACCAGCCCGAGTGGATAGTGAATGAATGAGCATGCAATTCCTACTCAATAAGTCCACATATCAGTATAGTTCCTCTCTGAAAAATCACCGAGGTCTATTACACTCCAAACCAGGTTGTTGCCCCATCGCGCGCAACAAGGTGAGTGGAAGAGACCTCACTATCCGCTTGTAAATATCGGGCCTGGTTCGTCGATAGCGCACCCATTCCTCGAGCTGGTCAGACTCAGCCTAGTATTGCCCCCTCCTCTAGGGCAGGTAAGGCCGTACCTCCTTCCAACCAACCACGACATAGTGGAGATGCGGCCTAACGGTATATAACCCTCATGCGCTTATGCATCCACTCGGTCTAGACGTTGGAGCAACTTTTGGAACCAAGAGGGTTTAGGAACTTTCACCTAGGGATATCTATAGCACTCCATGTAGAATTGATTTTCAGTGTCCTATCTGGCCATCCACGAAATACCTACGGAGGCTACGGTCCTAATGTCGCTAGGGCATATAGTAGTCATGTCACACAAATGTGAGATGCATGCATCACACAGTTCAATCATGCATCAATCCTGTCCATGCCATGATCTCATGTGTGGCAACTCCACTTATCAGGGAGCCCTATGAAAAACCTGCCCTATGGCATATGCAATGGTCAATCACATCTCATAACAAACATGTAAATGATGCGTATGGGCATGTATTATGATACTATGTTGTCACCTACTCATAATCAGTATCAATAATCAGCCTCGATAATGTAGACATTTAACCAACATTGCCCCCAAGGAATGACCCTCATAGGGCCAAACACATAATGGGCTGACGGCCTCACACAAAGGCCTAATATACAACACAGTGGGCCTTGCCCAAGGACCACAGATACATCACAATGGGCCTCAACTACGGGTCGCATATACATCATATAGGTCTATACAATCGGCCTTGACAATCGAAATCGGCCTCAACAATCGAAATCAAAATCGGAGTAGGCCTTAGTAATCAAAATCGGTCACGACAATTAGAATCGTCAATTGGCCACGACAATCGGAATTGATCGATAATCGACCTCAATACTCGGAATCGACAATCGGTTTCGATAATCGGCCCCGATCGCTAATCGAGCAATCGGTCACGATAATCAGAATCAATCGGTAATAAGAATCAGCAAATCGGTCACGCCAATCAGAATCGACAATCGGTGATCAGTGTCAGCAAATCGGTTATGTCGATCGAAATCGGTAATCGGTCGTGATAATCGGAATCGATCGATAATCAGAATCGGTAAATTGGTCACGTCAATCACACCAATAATCAGCGAATAAACAAAACGGGGTCCATAAATGATCAGTCGATCAACTACAATATAAAGATTAACACTCGGCCATGATTATATCAAATTCGATAACACGGAGCCATCCATCTACAGTGAATGGGGCCCACTTATTTGGATTAACCCACTGAGGAAATGATGAGAATGAGCCTAACAAGGCCTAAGGGAAGGTCACAATGTGGACATCAAACCATCATTACCCATCAATGTGGACATCTAACCAACATTGCTCCCAAGGAGTGGCCTACATAGGGCCAAACATAAAGTGGGCCTATGGCTTCACACAAGCGTCTAATATATAATATCATGGGCCTTATACAAGGGTTATTCACACATCACTATGGGCCACACCACATGGACCTCGCTCATGGGCCTCATATACATTAGGTGGGCTACATCACTGGGCCGCACTAATGGGCCACAAGTATATCAAAGTGGGCCTCATCACATAAGCCTCACATGCATCACATTAGTCCTCACATAAGGCCATATGTAACATCATAATGGTCCCCATATACGGGCCGCATGTATATTATAATGGACCATATCCCATGGGCCCTGAACACTTCGTAATGGGCCACATCCCATGGGCCTCTCATACATAATATCGGGCCTTGCTATCTGGGATGAAAATACATCAAAATGGGCCACAACCCATGGGCCCTAATACACAATGGGTGAGCCCTACACATGGGCCTAATATACATCATAATGGGCTTTGCCCATGGGCCACGAATACATCACAATGGGCCTTGCCCATGGGCCTTAAATACATCACTATGGGCCTTACCCATAGGCCCCAAATACATCATTTTGGGCGTTAACAACGGATCCATACACATCAAGGTGAGCCTCAACAATGGGCTATAACTATAACAAGATGGGCCTAATCACTTAGGCCTTATATATATACCAAGGTGGGCCTCAACAATGCGCCATAATTATAACAAGATGGGCCTAATCACTTGGGCCTTATATATATACCAAGGTGGGCCTCAACAATGGGCCATAAATATGGCAAGTGGGCTACATCACACGGGTCATGTATATATATCAAATGGGTCAGACCCACATATAGGTGGTGATAAGGATTTCCACCATTAAAATTCCTAAAGGTTTAATGGTGGACATTTAAACCCACTGCTGTCTATCATGTGGTCCACCTGATCCTAAATCTGTCTTATTTTTTTTTAGCCTCAGGCCTCAAAGAAAGCTTGCCAATTGGATGGACAGTTGAGATATAACACATACATCATGTATGGGCCTCACAGATGGGTGGTGGTCATACATATGTCAATACACGTGGGCCTGCATTCACAAAACACATACATCAAAGTAGGGTCCACCGTCCAGATGTACGGACATAGGATATAACATATTCATCAAGGGGACCCACAGAACTTGCTCTTGTCATCACAGTAACGGGACCCACTGTCTCTAAAAAATGGTTGGACGGCATGTATAAAACACATGCACCGTGGTGGGTTCCACCGTCCGTAGATCGTGTGGTATATAACACATGTGTGGGTTCAACCGTCCACTACCTGTGGACGGTATGAATAAAGCACACGCATCATTGTGGGTCCCATGTGGGGCCCACCATAACGTTTGTGTGGCATCTAAACCGTTGGTAAGGTCACACAGACCTAAATGAGGAAGAAAAACAAATATCATATAAATCCAAAACTTCTGTGGACCCAAAAATGAGTCTCAATGGCAGTCATTTAATCACATTGTTTCCTATGTTATGGGCCACTTGAGCATTAGATGTGGCTGGAATTTGGAAGGGGTCCACTTCAGGGAGTGGCCCACATCATGAACGGATTGGATGGTATAAATACATCATGGTGGGGCCCACAGCTGGAGTCGTGGGTCACTGTTCGGTCGTCCGCCATCCTAGCACAGGCGCTGACAGTGACTCTGACAGCAGCAACAACATTTTTTATAATGCTTATAAAGTGGGCCCCACTTACAAATGGCTTGGCTACAATACACACTTCATGGTGGGGCCCATCCTGGTGGGCCACATGGCCACATCATCATACAAAAAAAATATGAAAGAGAGAAGGAGAGAGAGAGAGAAATAGAGTGGGACGCATGTGATGGAGGGACCTCGACACTATGGGCCCTCCCTTGCATTCAATCATACATCAAGTGGGTCTTATTACACTGGGTCCATCGAAATCAAAAATCAACGGTGGAGATCCTTTCCCCACCAATATGGATGGTCTAGATAACCTATTTAATGCAAGAAAATAAACATCATGATGCGGTCTATGGAGATTGTCCCCATCATGGAATGATCATGATGATCAAAGTGGGCCATTAGCCACATCTTAGGGTCCCAAGTGATATCCAAACCATTGATCGGTTGACCTCACTTGGCCCATCTTAAAAATATGAAAACTACTCAATCAAAGCACCCACCACTTGATCTTCTTGCTCCCTTAGCTCTCTTTGCTCCTTAGCTTCAATTCCAGAGGAGGAGATGGAGTTTAGATGGTTGAGATGGGAGATGAAAGGGTAGGAAAGGTGGGCCACACTTGTAGCTTGGAAGATATGAGGAGAGGCTTAGACGTGTGAGGCTTTCTCTTGCTTGGAAAAGTGATTTTGAAAATGAAGGAGAGAGAGAGTTGTAAAGAGAGAGATAGATAGATGGGTGATGGAGTGATGGATGTGGTGAGTGATGGGTGTAAGAATTTTTTAAACTTTTGGGTAGATTTTGGTAGGCATGGATGTGTATGAGACTTTTTGACTTTAGGGGTTGCTTGGGAATGGGTGAAAGGTGATGTGTACTTGATATGTACTTGACCCTTGATGGGACTGATTGATGGATTGGGGTGACATGTTGTAGAGATTCTCTTGAGTTTTGTAACGCGCGGCGTTTTCCTTGCACCGAACACTGGCCCACATCTCTTAACCAGGGTATCGCCTCGGCACGCAAGTCACTGCATCTGAACCACCGCGATGGCGCCCTCACTATGGTACAAGTCTTGAGTTGAGTCGACTTGAGTTGATGGTGTGTGAATCAGAGTTGCATGAAAATACTGATTAAGGGTCGAAGGTTGCCGAAATTCAACCGGGAAGACCATGGAAGTCTATGGAACGGTACGGTCTAGAATTGGGGCTTATAAAAGGGCATGAAGGAAATGAGATAACTACACCTAGATCCATAACTCAATTGGTAGACTGACTGAAAGATACCTCATTTCAACACTGAGGTCTTGGCATCGAGTCCCCAGTGGGGGTGGCTAACAGTGAAGTGTGATCTGACAGTGGGTGTACTAATAAGATAAAAAAAAGGAAGGAAATGAGATAACTCGAGATTTTATATTCTTGGGATGATTGAAAGGAGTTAGGATAGGGAACATGCATATTTCTCAAAATTAGACTAGTTTCATTGAACACCTAAGTATATTGGATCATAACTATTTTACATTTTGATTAAGTCTTTGAACTCAAGGATGTAATGGATTAAGAAATTAAGATTCTAACTAACTTCAAACTTAGGATAAGTGTTGTTTTGTTTTGAAATTCATATGATGAATGGAGGCATAATTGTATAAATTTTTGAGTTTTAAACTATTTTTCATGTTTTCAATGTTTGTGGATAACATTTCTGGAAACCCTCACACGACTATAGCATATAAGGCTTGTTGTATATGCTAAATGCAATTGAGATTACTTGTGAAAGTGGTGTAGTTAGAATTTTTATCTTCATTTTAATTTTTTATTCTAGAATAAGTTTTTATTCTTATTTTTATTTTTCTTTGCTTATTTTGCTCGAGATTAGCAAAATGCTAGTTGGGAGGTGTGTTAAGACTCAAATATTACATATTTCCCCCATTTATATCTTAGTTTTAAGAACATAATAATGCTTAATAATATATTTTATACATGTTTGTATTACAAGGTGAGGTTAAGAGCTTAGATTAAAAAAAATGTTAAAAGCATGGATTTGATTTTCAAGAATCACCAAGGCAAATAATGAACATTTGGAGACCAAGATTGAAGATTTCAGGACCCTGAGAGTAAAAAAAATCAAGTGAAAAAGGAAGTGCAGAAATTAGTGCAAAAATTCACAGGGTCTGAGCTTAGATGATATCGAACTAGTTTTGATTACATCGAAGCCAGTTTTCGATGACATCAAAGGAGTTTCGATGACTTCGAAGAATTATAGAAAAATTGAGTTTGGTTGTTGGACAAATTGGATACAATCTTCGATGACATTGAAACCAATTCGATGACATCGAAGCTAGTTTTAGATGATAAAGAAAGTAGTTTGATGTCATCGAAGGGTTTATGTGGAGCCTATACGAAGTGAGAAAATTCGAGGCAGTATTCGAATTTTTCACGTTGATTTGAAGAAGGGAGTTCCCCACTTATAAATAGGGCTTCCCAGGGCATTTCTAAGCATCATTCAGAGAATTCAAGGATAAGATCTAGAGTTTTTTCTAGGATTTTTAGATATTTACAAGTTCTTTTTAGATCTTTATTAATTTATTTTCTTGCTTTCTTGTTACTTTTTTATTTTACAATTTAATTATGTTTTTCTAGTTCCCTCTAGCCAAAGTAAAAAGGGAAGCACATTGGTTTATGATTTTATAAATTATGATGATTGATTATTTTTAATGATGAGATTAATGGTGTATGCATATTATTAATTATCTAGGTTTAAGTTTTTGATCCTCAAGTGAGATCCATATGCTTCCATCATGTGAGATTAATATTGATGGATAAGTTTAACCTGGATCAATTAGATTTCTTAGATGGGAGATGTTCTCAGCCTATTATATTATTTGATTCATTATATCATGGATATTGAATACTTAAAATAACTGATGCTTGACAATATATATTAATGATGTTAACCCATAATTCTCTAATCTTTTATATCATTCAATAAAAATATTTGAACTATTTTATTTTCCGATTTGGCCAACCATAGTGCTCGAATCCTAATTGTGTTATCAATGTCATCATAATTTATTGATCATTAACTTATGTATGGAACATTAAAGCTTGGGTGTTGTTTTAATTCAATTGAATTCCATACCTTCAAAATCATTTCATCTGTTTAGTTTCCATTATTTAGTTAGTTTTGCATTTGATTTTCTCATTCTCATAAATCATTTCCCTGTGGGATCAACCCTGTATCTAAAGGATATTACTTACGAACCTCTGCACTTGGAGGCAAACAAACACTAGTCAGAGCAAATTGATCGTGAACGAAGTCGACAAGTATGCACGGGAATGCTATCAAGAACCATCATTTCAGTAGAAGTAGGTTGCTCATCAAAATGCGATATCCCTTCATCTCGAAGATCAACAGAAACATCAAACCAAGGAGAGTTGGCAAATGTGGTCTCCGAAGCTAGGAACTGGCCAATCACCACATCAATCGAGCACTCTAGGGGTCATGGTCATTAGCTCAGCCCTTGTAATGTCTCAAAAATATCCGTACAAAGACCTAAGTACCACCTCAACCAGAAATACCTAAGGACCGTATCCTGTTGTAATTAAGGCAAAATTTAGTTAAGTACTAAATTGAATAAGTGGTGGAATAATCTTGGGCCACCATTTCCACAAATGAGAAGACTTAAAAACCATTAATACCACTGAATCAACACTACATGAAGACGTAGGAAAAATTCCAAGAGCCTGTCGCTCTCGGGAGTGTATTGAAACCCCATATTCGACCTAAACCACACGTTAAGAGTCCAATGACCGCAAAACTATAAGATTATGTCCGTCCTACTGGGATTGACAACCACCACGAGAATTGTTCCCAGATTGTGTCCATAAACGTACAACTTGAGCCTTGAGTGAAGTGTGTGAGAAACGCGAATATCTTTAGAAAATGTATTGAAACTTAAGTGAATTGGGTCATTCGCTCATGCACGAAATTGGAGATTTTGGACTGTCAGTTTCTAACCAAACTTTACCCATGGAAAAGGAAATTTTCCTGCACATATCCATATACTCGTGGCCCCGATCGAGTAAGTACGATCGTTAATCTAACACAAGTCCTCCACGGTCGATCGGCTTATGCGATAGCATCAAAATCATATCCTGGCATAGATCCATCGTTAGGGGACTTACCCTATAATGTATGTGAGTTGTGGGCCTCCCTATGTGCCCCGTTTGTTAGAAACAGTCGCCGTTTGGATATAACCTAAGTATACCAGGGCCCTGGGGCTATTTCATCACTCCTGGCCTTATATATTGTCCTTATACCACCCTACGTCTCTCTCACACGAATTTCTCCAAACCCTAGGAGAAAGAAGAGAGGAAAGAAGAGAAAAGTATAAGGAGAGAAGAGAAACCTTAGGAGATTGTTGTAGTGTTTCTCTCCCATGACTCCACACACCGATTCGCCTTCTCGTTGCACTATACGATTTGTTTCGGGTATGACTTGGGTAAGAAATCCTAACCCTAATACTGTAGTTGAGATCCAGAATAGTTGTTTGTCAACCTAGCTAACCGATTTCACCATTTAGGTACCCGACGTTCTGTTTTTGGGAACATAGAATTTAAACTGAGTCTAAATCAGTATTCCGACAAAAGGAGCGGATTATAAATGTTCAGGTTGTGGTTTTTAATGCTTTCATGCCTGACTTGATTGCTATCATATAATCTTAGATGCGCCACTTTCGATATAATATACATGTATGAACTCTGTTGAATAAAAGATGTATCTCATGTAGTTGTTGAAATGTTTGAATGAACACGTAAATATGATTTGTGCTTGCCATGATTTCTGATCTAGGATTCATCCTCGTCGTATGCATGATGATCTCTTTGTGTAAGGAATTTCCAAAATACATGTTGTAACTAACGTAGTCTATGTATTTGGTGAAGTGTAGTCTAAGTGTTTGATAAATTGTCTGAATGAGAAATTGTTAATGATTTGTATCTATTAAGGGTATTAAGATAGGATTCTTAATTACCTTGCTCATATGTATTGTTTGATAAAATGCTCAAATGAGGAATTCACTTGAATTGATCTTTGAATGTTGAAGTGATTATCACCTGTGTTTACTTACTACATCTGAGTAAGAGTGGGGCTACAACATGGCCCAGGCAATCGGTAACTATCCTTGTTCAGGTGGCTGAATTAGTCTCGCCACATTGGGTAGACTCGATGAATCCGAGTCACACGACGATTGTTGACAGTGGTTAGGTTACAAGGGGTGCTTATGCACTCCATGTCGATTAAGTTAATGTGTGCTCGAACCAATCGAACTTCCCAAACAAATCGATTGTCTTATTGTGCATTTTCCATGTATGGATATCACTGCTTGAATCTAAGGTATCCCTTACAATGTAAAGGCCTACTCTAACCATGGTACCATGATCTGCTAAGACTCACGATCCGGGCATGGTGGTATGGGACACCGTGGTCGAGTTATCGGCCTATGCTGGGATGACGAGCCTCCCGTAGTGACCAGTGAGTAACCCAGGCTCGTGATCTGGGCATGGTAGTATGGGACACCGTGTTTGAGCTGTCAGCCTATGCTAAGGTGACAAGCCTTCCCGTAGTGATCGCGATATAAACTTTGAATTTGCCTATCGACTGCTTTTCATTAGGAGTGATGCCCTAAAACTTGCCTGTTGTATGTGATTAACTAGGATTGACAACCCTAGATGGATCCTTCGATTTGGGTTAATGATATAAAGGGAGGTATATTAGCTTCCCGAACGTGCTCTATGAATAAGCTTAATTAAGTACTCAGCTAACAGGGCCATGCATCACATTACATTAGTTATGATGTACTTTTGGCGAGGAAGGTGCACTTTAGGGGGTGTTGACATATGTGAAATTGGTTATTGGAGTTGCTTTTAAGGGAGCTTTGTGTGAGGGCATACATCATTACTTGCACTTCATTCTTGCATTAACAAGAGTAGTTAGGAAGTGATTGTCATGTTACTTTATCATTACTGCTTGATTGACTTGATAACATGTTAACCTTTGCATTATAATACCACTGAGTTGATCACTCACTCCCACCCTGGAACAGTGTCTTAAAACACCAACTAGACTTTGGTTTAGATGTAGGTATTGATGAAGTCTACGTGACGGAGTAGGACTTCATAGATGAGGAGGAAGAGTTCTTCTATTTTCAGCTCTCAGGCGGGTCTATGTAGACCTCGTGCTGATTCGATGGGAACACGAGGATACTTAGCTTAGTTGAACATCTTACATTCTCACATTTTATATATTTTGAAATAAAACATGTATATATTCAGTCCGGTTACATACTCGTACTCTAGAGGTTGTGAAACACTTATATATATATATATATATATATATATATATATATATATATTTCAGTCTTCCGCTTGCATAAACTAATTATATCCGGAGTATGATGTGTTATTTTAGTATAATCTCACTCATGTTTAACTTATTAATATGGATGAAATCTGAACATCATTATCCATGTTGCATAAGTGATGTACTGAATCTTGGGAGTTGAGCTTTGCTTGACCCTCGAAATTTAAGGTGTTACAACCCTATCCTCAGCAACCCGGTAAGACTTTCCTATCTCATAGGTGGACTACATAGGCATGTCAACCACTTCAAGCGAAGAAGGAATAGGAGCAAAAAACAACGGACAATCACCACCATCAAAACTAATCATTAAGATGTCGATGAAAATCACACTGCAAATGGGATCGATCCGACTATTTAAAAACTTGTTGCGATCCATCGAAGCTGCCAAGCAATAACCTGAACCATCCAATGCATCATCTGAGCCAACTAAAAACATTGTCATGGGCTCGATCGAAGCACCAAGGCCGAGATCTCCACCGATCAACCCATCCTATAGAGAGGTATGCATCCAGCTATCATCCTGACCGATCCAAAGAGCTGTCAAGTCATCCACACTGTTGGATATCAAGAGAAGAGCTACATCACCATCTACCGTGGATGAGATCACATCAAGACCATTCAAGTCAAAGGATCCTACATCCGAACCATCCACACCACGATCCAAGCCATCCAAAGTGGTCTCCAAGCTATTTAAGCCATCCAAAGGATGGATCAGCCCCCCTACATCAAGCATGGCTTCATCCTCACCATTCAAAGTCTCATATACATGGCTTACTTTAATGGGACCCATAGCCTCACTCCCAAGCATATCCCCACCATCGAAAACTTCATCCAAGGCCTCTTCATCAATGCTAGGAATTTTAGAAAATCCTCCATTAATGGAGGCATTTAATCTAGCCCCAACTACCACCTCTAAGCCTTCATTAGCCCCACCATTACTATTCCTCATTAATGCATCATCTAAGCCATTTATGGGAGGGGTCTCACCATCATCCAAGCCAAAAAGGAGAATCCAATGCATGGGACCCACCTACTCCAGCAATAACATCATTCAACAACCCATCTTAGATGGCCCATCAAGTGGATGGCCAAGATGAAATCAAGACAAGAAGGGAGAAGAAGACAGAAGGCAAATCCATGAGCATAGGCTGAATATGCGAAGTAGAGAATGTGCTGAAGAGATAGGAGAAAGGCATGCTTTGTCCGAAGTAGAACGAGCCAAAGCAGCTCGCTAGATGGAGGACCGGTGGTAACTAGGTTGTCGCCAGTCCGTACATTCTAACCCCGCTTCTGTGGGATTGGCTCTAAGGCTCGCGGTAGATGAAAATGATAGGTGACATCAGCCTGAGGCACCCTAGTTGTCATTGGTACTTTAAATGGGCCCCTACTTTGTTCAAAATGCGATCAACACCATCCAAGAACTTCTCCAAGTGACCAATAATGAAGACGAGGACCCGAAACAGGTCTGTCAGACCTGAAAGTGCTCAAATAATGATCAAGGTGGCCCGAATGATCCAAACTGTTAAAGCATCATCAAGACATGATCCACGCCATCAATCAACTTCCTCAAGACCTAAGAAATCAACAATATACATCACGTAAGCAAGATCTAAAGTAAAAAGGTACATTTCAATTATCATGATCACCTAAGCCATACATGTACAAGTGCATGATCCTTTAAAGAGGAATATAAGAAAAAGCATGTACAAAGCTATTGAAAAAGGATCGAATGCCCTCTGAAGCTCCTATAAATGACCCATGTAGTCGTCATCATCAACTTTCTCTAGCTACCCTACATAAAACTCATTTATCAAATAAGCCATCACCAAACCACCCATATATCGGCAAGCACGCCAATGAGCAAAAAGAGGAGGAAAGCTCGACCCCATGCTAAACTAATGGTACCACAAAGTATAATCCCTGTCAAAAATGATGAAATCTCACACAAGCATCTCGGTGAAGCTACCAGCAACTACGGGACCAGAACGGATTGGCTCCAGGGGGTGACAATGACACATATAAAACCCTAGTAAGATGACCGAATAGGCACTCGCCTAAATACCATTTACAGGTATTAGGATCATAAAATAGGCGACACTGACGAGAAACCTCAAAATCCACCCCAGCCGACAAGGTCAAGAACATGTGGAGATGAGAGTACGACATCATTCAAAATTGTGCAAGGGTTAGAAATCATCAGTCGATCAAGCAGAGAAAGTAGAAGATAATAGTCAGAGATCAACACTTACCTCATTTTGGATGGCACCGTTGAGATCAACTCGCCAGTTATTCTCTTATATGCACGGGGCTGGATAGCAATTCTTCGACCACCACAACATGAAGCGGCAACAAGGAGGATCCTGATCCTTCAAGGGTGGGTGATATGGGGAAAGTGGTCATAAAAGCAGGTTTGCAGATCAAAAATAAAAAAGAGAAGTGAGCATGGTTACTATTCAAAGGTTCAGAGGATCAAGAAATCCAGACTAAGGAAGTGATAGTCACCTCGATGATGGACCAAAATCTAGTCAAAGAGCAATTATCACAACTAACTTTTTCTAGGCCATGGTATAGACGAGCTAAGAGAGCCGCATTCCAGTTGAACGGGAACGAGATGTCCCCCAACAGAAATATCAATATGGGGTTCATTCTCTCATTACCATGACATAATATGAGAGAGCCCAAGAGGAACATTACCATGGCTCGAGCCTTGAAGATGGTCATCTCATCTTCTTCCAGAATAATATGCGTGAAGGTAGTCGTTAGCAATTGGAGTTTTAACTAGTTATAGTAGAACTCCGAGAGGGGGGGTTGGCACCGAGGAGATTCATCCAGTCAGCATTTGTAATGACTGGAAGAGTCTTGACATTTGGTATGCACGCACCATAGGATGGAAGGCCCATGTGCATAAAGACATCTAGTGGGGTAATCCCCCACTCATCGAAGGGCAGCTAGAGCGTATGAGTGTTGTCCCACTAATGCTCACACAAACCGGAGACTTAAGAAGCCTACAAACGAGGGAGCCTCTAAGATCGCATTGAGGAAAGGCTAAGGACCAGAGAACCAATCCTCCTAGTTCTCATGAGCCCCTCTTCCTCAAATAGAAGGCAAGGCCACACCCGATTGAGCTCCTGAAGAAAGATGGTTCTCATGAGGGATGAAAGCCGGGTCCACATCAAATGATGTGGAAGCACTAGCAGAGCTATAGGAACGTCGAGGCATAATACAAGAGCAGGTCAAGGTAAGTATCATATCCCATCTTCCTTTTTACCCTTTAGATGGCTAACTTAAAGTGAGACTTGTCCCATGACTCACTTCAAGGTAGTAAGTGTGGATAAGATTGCGCCCAATGAGAAAGAAGAAAGCCCATTAAGGATACAAGTATAAATGTGAGCATACAAGTGATTTTAAGGTGGAAAATGAGGCACCCTAAAAGGGTGAACTTTATCAAATGCCACACCATGAGACCAATCCTTCCCAAAAGTATATACATGCTAAATGATATAAGGGCCAAAGGTCTACTAGTGGGACACTTGAGAAAGGCAAGAGCGCAAGCCCATCTAAGCACTAAAAAGTTCAAATCAAGGATGCCCTATCTCTTACACCTACAAAGGGGTGTCCTATGAACTAAGTCATGATTAACCTTCAAACAACAATGACAATACTCACATGCGCAAATGAGATCTGGATTTCTAAGTCAAGCCCGAAAGAGACTCACACCAAAGCAAACAATATTCCCATGGTGAGTGCACTTGTGCCTCACACATGCTTTAAGAAGCTAAGCCCTTGACTAACTTTGATATGGGCCACAAAAGTTGTTTAAGGCCCACCAAAGAAGGCAAGAGGGCATATCTATCTGGGCCCAAGGGAACTTAAGCCCATGAACACAAAAGGAGCAAGCCAACCCAAGAATCCCTAAAAAGGGATGGGTCACTTATCTCACTCGGGCTCGATACAAAATCCCAAGATCATTTGAACATAAAAGTACAATGTGGATCATTTTCTTTTATCCATAAGATTCTTAAAAGAAACTTGGGCCACTGCGGAGAATTTTGAAGGCCAAAAATCTGATGTGGGCCATTCCATCTCAATGGGCCCAATCACTTGTGAAAATGAAAAGGAAAAGATAAGAAGAGCATGGAAACATGAGCAATGAAAGCATGGAAATGGATCCAAAATGAAGCTCGGGCACACCCAAATGCACATGGGGCCCAAGTAATCACTTTGTATCCATTATTTACATAGCACAAAAGATCCCAAAGAAAACAATACTCCTTGCATGTACCTTCATGAACATGAAAGAAAGCATCATTTTGCACATGTGGGAGAACGAGAGTAAAAGAGAGCAAAAAATGAAAAAAAAAGAAGAAGAAAATCTTTAAAAGAGCAACTCAATGCACCACTTTGAACTTGAAGTGTCATCGTTGTCCACGACTTGACACCACACTTAAACCTCCAAAGAAGCACCTATAAGAAGAAATAGAGAAGGTATGTGTAACACCCCATACTTTTCAGTACTCAGGTGTTACCATGTAATCTAACTTAGCATAAACACAAATATAATAAATCTAAATGTTCACACATTCTAGCCCAAATCTGACCGTTTGGGATTAATATTCATCTCGAGAACAAGTTATCCATTCTTTAATTTTTGAGATGGATCACTACATCATTAAGTAACTCTATTTTTAGGATTTCAATCACCCTAATAGACCAATTACTTTGATAGATAAATTAAACTGTTCAGTATGAATCATGGAAGACCCCAACTTAGATCATCTTAAAGATTGGGACCTGAATCGTTAGATTCACCGTTCATCATATTCATACTATTCAATTTGGAAATCCATCACTTGACCACTACAATCATGCCATCTGATTATTCAACCTACTAGTGAATTTTTTCTAGGCTAGGAAAGAGATTTTAGAGCATTAATGGTTAGTCTAGGTAGAAATATTACTGTTGGATCGATGTAGATGGGTGATTGAAGGCCAAAGACCAAGTCATAGGGCCCACCTAAGTGTTAGATCAGCCTCATTCTTGGGCTCATCGCCTAACGTGAACCAATGGATTGAATGGTTGGTATGGATTAAATTTGAAACCCATCAGGCTACTAGAACGCATGAGAATGTCAAATAGATTCACCCATTTAAGAATTGTGGTCCGAGTCATGAATTGACCTCGTTCCTAGTCAAATGACTCAATGGGACTTTTAAAGTCCAATGAACGGAGCGGATTCTCTAAACATCACAGTGGACCCCACTCTTGGGGTTGCATGTGTACACAATCCATGTGCACCTGCAGTGCGCTGGGTCACCAAACAAAAACCAGAAAAAAGAGAATTTATCTCCTCTTTCCCAACTAAACCGACAATCAAACAAACAGTGCCCACTTCCATGATTGGTTGGCCACCATCTTAGATCATATGGACGATCTAAACCATCCATCACATTCGGAAGAAAATTTTAACATGCTAGTATTTTCAACGGTGGCCATGTACATGTGGACTCACAATCCCAACCATAAATTGAGCTGCATGTGGCTGGGTGTTCCAAAAATGGAAATTCCATTCTTAGTCGAGCTGAAAATCTCTGTGCGGCTATCACGTGCAATCATAGCCCTCCACTTTGAGAGATCCCAACCCTCCATGCATCCCGCATTTTAGGGTTTACGCAACTACAGAAAAGGTGGAAGGAATATTCCTTGTGTGCTGCTGACACTATCCTAGCCATCATTGTGTCTCTAGAAGACCTCTGGGAGCATCCTAGTCATCCAGTCTAAGATTTCTTAAAGCCTTATGGGTGGCGATTGCAAGTTCTTGTAAGAGAACTTGATATTGCGAGAAAATTGCGGAAACTCAAAAATGTCATTAATCATTAGGGTATTTATTTCAAATGCCCCAATAATGGCCCCATGATGATCAGTGGACCAATTCGGTCTATCCAGAAGCCATAGATCAAAAGATTGATCCATAGATAAGAAGTCTCCATGATTGCTTCATCTCCTCCGTCCAACCGAGGAACCCATCATCTTCTAGTGAGCCCCATCTTTGGATCTGAGTTGTCTATATGGTGGCCCATAACATCAAATGACCATATGTAATGATGGATTTGAGCCATATGAGTTGGTTTAACGACATTTGATCCAAGCTTGCATATTGTTGCGTTTCATCCTATGGTTATTTTCATCAGGTCATAACTAATCTTGGATTAGTTGTTACCGAACCCTCTAGAAATATATTAGCAGGGCCTATTAAAGGCTACCTTTTAGGGCAGCCCTTTCCCAAAAAAGAAAGCTAGAAAGAGAGAGATTGGGAGACGAGCATTGCCACACCAACACGACTCTGTGAGTTAGAAGGCCGAGTTTGGGTCTGGTTTGAGCCAGACCTTACAAAGGTCCAGATAGAGAGAAAGAGGGGAAGAAATGGGGATGCCTAGTCGTAAACTCATGTCAGGCAGAGTTTCGAGTCAAGCTGGGTTACTCCCAAACATGTCCAGCCTCTCTGCAATTCAATGAAAAGGGTAAAAGAAGAAGAAGAGAGGAGAGTGGGACACCCTTTCTCTTCGGAGAGTTGTTATCGAGTTGACTCGCTGACTCAAGAAGAGTCAATAACTCGTTTGGGACTCAGGTCAAACAAGCTTAGGTTCAGTCAGTTACAGAAAGAAAGAGAAAGTAGAAGAATAAGAGAGAAGCAAGAAGGAAGAAAAGAAGAAGGAGAAAGGAAAGGGTGGGGATGAGTTGATAGCAGAGTTGACTCATTCCAAGTCAGGCTTGGGTTCATGTTAAGAAGAGTTGTAGACACACCAAGGTTGTTAATAGATTAAAGCTCCCCAACACGATAAGAATTTTTCGAGTCGACACCGAGTATGACTGAGCTAAGTCAGTTCGAGTCATGCAACTAGGTGAGTCGACTCTCTATAGGCATTTTATCGGTGTTTAATTGCATTTATCTACATTATTGATTACTTGGGTTGAGTAAATGTCAAATTTTCTTAACACTATTTTATATCCATCTAGTCAAGTTCGAGTTAAATCCAAGTTGAAGTGAGTTAAGGTCAGGTTAAAGAGTTGGACTCGGTTTGATTCAAGTCGAGTCATACCATGACTTAACTAAGTAAGTTGAATTTGGGGTTTAGCTTAAATTCTAATATAGTAATCATTTAACTATGCTAATCTTATATTAGAGTTCAAATCACCTTCTCAAGGTCATAAATTCAAACTCACATCCTACACTATGTAATCTTTAGGATTGATTTTAGGGAATGATGCTGCAATCTAACTAAACAAATGGTTTAAAGTGTGGTAGGATTGGATTCTTGAACATGTGTAAATAATTCCAACAACATTGGAAGCCAATTCAACTCTTGAAGGTGAGGATAACCCTTCAAACTTTTCTACATCATGATAGTTAGCATTGTTCATTTATCTTTGTTCATCTATCTTATTAATTGCTTTATATTCAATAGAAATAATGATAAATGTTGGTATCTATTTGAGTAATTCCTCATAAGTGATTAATTGTTGGATTTAAATTCAACATGTTATGGATCTCAAATATTCCTATTCTGGTTTAAAATGATCACTTTATATATGTAAGTGCTATTGATAATGTACGTGGTTTATTTACCACTTGTGATTATTTAATGGAATTTTTGGAAGTCCTTGAACTGGTGGTCATTTTTCCTAATAGATTAAATAGAATGATGGTTATGGAATTACTATGTTATGGATCATTTGTGCCTATGTGGCTTTTGGGGATAATCCATTTTTATTGCACTCTTGAATGAAATATGTGTCCTTTGTGGCTTTGATGGAATAATTGACCTATTTGGCTTTATTAGATTATTTTTGTGTGACCATGTGATGGTAAGTCTCACTTATTAAACTGTGATTGGGCATTGGTTGAGGAGGATACCATTAAACATCCTGATGTTGGTGTAACATCCCGAAAATCGGGGGTCGAGCATAAACTCCACTCCCGAGTTCCAGAACATCACTTATGCAACATTTTCAATGATGGATGAATGTTGTTCATATTAGTACAGAAAACATGAGTGAGATTAGACCAAAACATCATATCATACTGCAGAGACAGCTAAGTTTCTCAAGTGGAAGACTGTGATAAACATATAAAATGTATAATTGATTGTAAGTCTCCAGAGTGTAAACATGTTACCAAGTTAAATAAATACATGTATACTCCAAAAATGGAAAGAAAAGAATATATATGGGTGTTTAAATAAAATATAAAATACCAAGTGTATTGGCATCTAATCAGTAACCCTGTAACCCCGTCGATCAGAACCTGCATATAGGAGAAATCCTCATCATCATAAAGTTCGGCTCTGCTTCGCAAACATCGCCATCATCTAAAACTAAAATAGGGACTGGTTGGTGTGGCCAACACCGTCCCGTAACGTGGGAGTGAGTGATCAACTGAGTGAAAACTATATACAGCAAAGGTTAACATGTTATCAATTCAATCAAGCAGTAATGATAAAGCAGTACAATCAAACATGTCCTAGATACTCTTGTTAATGTAAGAATGATATGAGGTAATGATGCATGCCCTCACCATAAACTCTCTCATGCGACATCATCTAACGATCCCGGCATGAATCACTACCACTGTGCTCTCACACCAACGTCAATGGCACATGTAGTGCGATGTCATGAGTATGATTACCAAGTTCTTATTAGTCCTTTTCATACAGCAGGATTGGGAAGCTAAGCTACCTCCCTTGTATCATTACCCAAACGGAGATCCATTCTCGGGTCGTCAGTCCGAGATAATCTCATACGATATTACGGTTCTAGGTCACTGTAAGGGATGCCAAGGCTGTTGTGTGCAATCGTTGTTCCTCTCCCCCATCACCTTATCAATACAGGCCTAGTTATATCCCACATACTGCAACAAGACTTGTCGCCCTTATGCACTATCAGGATATACTCGAGGTCACTACAGAGGGCTCGTCACCAATCAATGTAGGCGGACAGCAAGAATATAGTGTCCCATACCACCATAATCTGCTCACGAGTATAGGTGCTCACTGGTCACTACAAAGGGCTCGTCACCAATCAATGTAGGTTGACAGCACGAATATAGTATCCCATACCACCATAATCGGCTCATGAGTCTTAGCAAATCGAGGTACCAAGGTTAGAGGAGCTTTTCTCTGGTAAGTTTGGTACCTTAGGTTCATGCAGTAGCGACCAAACATGGTAAACAAACATCGGTCAATTAGGTTAATTGATAAGCTCAACTAGGCCAAGTGCACATTGAGTTGAACGACATGGGATGCATAAGCACTCCGTGTGGCTTAACCACTGCCGAACATCCTAAGCACGACTCAGATTCGTTAAACTCATCCTACATGGCGAACGACCTCAACCACCATTTGGAGTACGCTTACCGATTACCTGGACTGTAGTACAGCCCCATTCACATACAAATTCAATATCAGGCATATGAGATGTATCCAATATAACTTGAATGTAAATACAGTACGTGCAAGGATTCATACACTCATTTAACATGATTCAACTTAGTACATAATCCATGGAGGAAATATATACTCATTTAGCATGGATAACCTAAGTTACATGATTCATGGAGGAAATCATACACTCAAGTATTGTGATAGAGATCCATATCTCAACCACTCTAGCAATCACACTTTACTAACTACTAACTCACTTAGGCATTTAGTCAAACACTTAGGTTACACTATTCAACATACATCACATATGTCGTCTCTATTGCATATTAGGACAAGTCCTTTCACCAAGGAGTTGTCGTACACATATCAGGTATATAACAATGATCATTAATCATGGCAAGAATATCAACAGATTTCATACGCATACGTGTATTCTAACATGTACATGAAATACGGTATTTACAATATACAGTATACGTATACGAAAGACAAAACAGATAGCACATTTGGCATGTGTAATTGCATTCACAACATGAATAAACCATTAACTATCATTGAAAATGTTGAAAACCATAACCTAAGCGCATATAGTCCGCACCTTAAACTAGAAAATGTGAAATGGATATGATTCAGACGATAAGTCGTCGTCAACGGCGGATTGACAACCTAGGACATGAAATAGATTAGCTACATCATTACTTAAACTATACTAAACCCTAAAACAGGTTTGGGTTAGGATTTCTTACCTAGTATTGGAGTCAGAAATGCCGGAATAGCGATACGGATAGGTGGATTAGACACGTAGTAAAGCTGGGAAGAATCTTAGGAAGAAGCACCAACTTCTCCCTCACTTTCTCTCTCTTTTCTCCCTCTTAGAAAGCTAGGGTTTGAAAATTCGTATGGGATTTGGAATGAGGGTTTTAAGCCCTATTTATAAGCCTAAACTTGACAAAAATAGACTTAAGGCCAAGGTATACTTAGGTTATAACCAAATCGGGTCCGTTCCGATCCAACGGAGCATTTTTGGAGGTCCTGTTGTTAAATGCGATCGGACTTAAGCTCTCTAATATCAAATCTAGGTCAAGCTAAGTTTTCATTCCGTTCGGGTTCCCAGATCGACTATGGCGAACCAGTTTCAGTTCAACGGTTACGGGAATTCGATCAGAGCTACAAGTATTATGACATGTAAGGGCCACCTATCCTGATCTGAGGGTGCATTTGGGTCGAATTCTAATAGTCAAAACACTTAAAAATAATGCACAAGTGAAACGTTCCAGATTCCTTTAAAAATATAATTAATTTTCTAAAAATCTTCCTTTTCCTACTCTCTTCACTCCGGGCTCAATAAAATGGTCTCAGGACATCGGTTGGGCTTGATCTTCTAGGTGATTGTCAAGTCCAACTAGGCGGTTGTAATGGTCTAAATTCATAGATATCAGACTCTCGATGTGCGGTCTAAAACTAATACAAAGTTACAAAACATTCCTGAGAGCAACTGGGTTTAGAGTTGGATCATAGATTTCAGGGTAATGTAGCGTTAACAATTCTAGAAGTTTTAGGTCTTACAGATCATATTTAAAGTAGTTGGTGCTAATTTTATAGGAAATCTAGTGTAGCGCTGGCTAATACACATTAAATTTCTTAAGAATTAGGTTCTAAATGATTTCTCTGGCTTTGGACTCGAGTTTTGAGAAGTTGCCAAGGTGCTATGGTTGACCCATTGCTTAAGGACGCCTAACTCCAGGTTGGTAAAAATTCGAGGTGTTACAGTTGGAGTCTCATGAGCTAGGGATGGTAGTATGGGACACTACGCCCGAACTATCGGCCTATAATAAAATGGCTGTTCGAAATTGGAATAATAATAATTGTATTAATCATGCATTTCATGGCATGTAGACTTTACTGGGTGGTCGATGTAAGACACGGGGTTTCTTAGGTCATTATGGACTATACCATGGAGTACTTTACTGGGTGATCCTAAATTATTATCACGTGCATTCGAACCACTATGTGTTGTCTTTGTTGCATGGACTTTTTCGGGTGCATAGTCCTCCTCAGGGCGTACATTTGAGTACTTTTCCAGAAGACTAGTTCACCTTAGGTGTCCTCGTTGCATGGTCTTTTCTGAGTGGCTAGTTCTCCTTAGGACTTACCTTTGAGTACTTTTCAAGGTGACTAGTTCTCCGTAGGTGACATTTTTGCCAGCTAGATGTGCATCCCCAGGTCTATGAGCATGTGCATGCATCCATGCATTTAAACAATAATATCTTTGTGGAATTTATTCAATGTATGTGTATCTGATAAACTCTATCTTATTAGTATGATGGTCATTGTGAAATATGCATTATACAATGTTCGTGACAACTATGCTTAATTATCAGGATGTTTTGATAAATCTTAGGGGTTATGCCTAATTGGGATAGCCATTGAAGCTATCAAACTATATTCAATATGTAGGAGATGTAGTATAACACCCCATTTTTTTCCCAATGGTGGGTTCCACTGTTTCCTATGATGTGGCCCACTAAAGCTTCGGATTTCCCTAATTTTTGGGCCCATGCCCTAACTTTAACAGGCAAAACTGATGGGCGGAGTGGATTTGTCATGACATCTCTGTGGGGCCCCCTATCGTTTAAATAAATAAATAAATAAATTTTAAGTGATGTGTTGATGCACGTCACCACGTTAACAACCTGCTCCGATTCTCTCTCTTATTCCTTCTTCGTTTCATAAAGACAAAGCTGGAACCATCTACCTCTAACCAACCATCATCATTGGGACCCACCTTCAGGATCCAAACCATTCATTCAAATCAGAATCCCATAAAACTCCACCTCTTTTAGTCCTTTACTCCAAAACCTCTATTGCGGCCCACATGTGATCCCAATCTTCTTTATTTTAAAGTTCCTAACCCTTCATGACATTGCAAAATTGACAAAGTTCCTGAACTCTTTTCACATTACCATATCCCATCAAAACCGCAAGATAAGCCTCTTGTGGTGTACAATTAGTGCACGAAACCCATCTTCTACTGAACTCCCTCCACATTTGGAAACACGACTTGTTGTTGATCCACAAGACTTCCATCCTGAGAATCCTTACTGTCCATTCCTTTCAATCTTAGCCATCGATCAAATCATCCCTCGGATCTATTTTCTTTGACAATCTACAAATCATTATTAACGTGTTGTCCCACATCTCTCCATCTCTCTCTCTCCATAACTCTTGAAATACGGAAACTAAGCAATCTCCGTGAGACCTTCTAACTCTTGTCAGTTGTTCGATCCTTTAGATTTGTTGGCTCTTGTTGCTCTAACACAATTTTAATGCTAACAACCAATCAAAGCAATTCCTGTAACCGTAGTTTCACCGTCTCTCCTTTGTTTTCATGTAATTGGCAGTTGTAACCCTAAAATCTCAAAAGCCACCTGCTAAACCTTGAAGGAGCCTTGATACCCTTCCAAGCTACCCTACATTGAAATTCTTTGACCAGAAGGAGCGGAATCCTCAGATCTTCGTCGGACAACAGTTTATCATCGGAGGCAGTCTCTTTTTCTTCTTCAGCGAATGGGTCCTTGCTGCACCATCTATCGAGCACATTCAGACTCACCTTGCGTACCAAGTCAATTAATCTATTGTTGAGTCCTGCCATTATTTCGTCAAGTTTGGGCTAGTCTTCGGTTATTCTTATTAGCCTCCCAAGAACCATCAAGAACAGGTTTGTAGTTAGCTGAGCAATATTTATAATGAATAGTGTATATGTGGTATGGTTCATTAAAATCCCTTAGAAGATCCAGACCTCTACCAATTGCTAGCAATCACAACCAAACGTGGGATTCCTTCACATTAAAATATTGATTCACAATCAAGTAGGTGATCTTTCCTGTTTAAAACATTACATTATGTTGAGTTTAGTTGATAATCAATATATACATTAAATTTATTTGAGCATCTTTGTGTAAATTGAAATTATTTGATTCTTATTATATAGATTAATTGGATTTATTTGAGCATCGCATCGGAGCATGAATTTTATTTAGTTTATGTTTCATATTATAGAATGTATTTAATTGACTGGTGTTGTGGGTGCTCCGCCATAGAAAGGATCATGTTGTTATGGGTGCTCTGCCTGGGTCATTCCCGAAAAGAATGTTTATTTTGTGCCGCATTTTAAAATTTAGCAATTGTGGACATTCAAGCCCTAGCCCATGTTTCAGGATATATGTTACATGTGAATATTCAATCCTTGGACCGTGTTCCAGGATGCAAGTTATATTTCTTTATGCAAGGTTAAGTGAATCTATACACGGGTGCTTTGCTCTGGCCAAATCCAAAATCGAATCCAAAGTCATTTTGTTTTATTTGAGCTCTTTATTAGAATTTTGGTTGTTATTATTAAATTGTTAATGTTCTTTTATATTCGAGTTGTGGATGCCTAAATAAAATTTTGGTGCACACATTCGTGAGCCACGATCCCCAATAGGTATGGGACTATTCGGGATTGGGAGTCCATCATCATGGAATCACTTCGCATGTTTAGTATGGGACTGACGTTAGTTGTGGTCCTTGGTGCTAGGCCCTTATCAGCTCGTGATACAGGCAATACGACTCGATCTTTCAATATTTTCTCTTTTGTAACATGTCTTGATTTTATTTATTTTGTCAAGCAATACTTAATGTTAACGGAGTATTTCTAACTTTAGGAATTATTTGACCCTATGAGGCGTGACACTCACACCTCTATAGATTGTTTTACAGGTATAAAGATGGAATAATGCGAGCAAGCTAGACAAGACATTAGTTTTATTTTTATTTTAAGATTAGTTTGCATTTTGGATGATGATTTATTATTTAGTTTATTTTTATTCCAATGTAATAAAGATTTGATGATAGTTTAGTAAGCTTCCAATTAATAAGAATGGTTTATTATTTATTTTCTCTTTTAGTTTGACTCTGGTTACCTTGAAAATGCATGGAAACTATGTGAGTTGCGTCGTATATTTGGTTTAAGAACAACTCACAGTCCTGAAATTCATGTTCTAGCCTGGCCAACTCTGGTACCGAATTTTGGAGCATGACAAATTGGTATCAGAGCCTAAGTTGTAGATTCCAATTGAGGACCTAGGTTGTCTTTTAAATTAGTGACCCAAACATAAAGCCCTTTGCTTTTATGATAAGAAAACTAGAAATATATACTTAAGAACTATTTGCATTTATGTTGACTTCAAATATGATCTTATTTAGGTTTAATATTGAACTAACAACCCAAATTTGGATCCTATGGAAATTTTAAGAAATTTTATCCTACTATGGTAAGTTGGATAACAATAGTAAGCGGAAATCATCTTATTTTTAAAAATCATAACTATGTAAATACAACTCTGATTAAGGTGATTCAAAAATTATATCATAGATTGATAAGTCTTGTATGCATAGAAAAATAATTAAAAATTAAAAGTCTAACTTTTATTATACCGATTTTGTGTTGTTGTCAGATTGTACAAAAATTATCTACTTCTAGACAACCTTCACTGTCCGAATTTTAAGATTTTACGTAAACCTAAAATTTTAATAAAATTTTATATATTGAAAGTAAACTCATATATGTATGTTAGAAAAAAAAATTAAGATCAATTTGATACCTATAAATATCATAAATAAGTATGGGAACAAAAACCTTAAACTCTGAATTTTCTGCACTTAAACCTTAACACATATCTCAACTAAATTTCTCTTGAACCTTCATGTATAATCCCTTTTGTCCATATGATCTTCTTACCACTTAGTGCTTCATCTAGTGTACTTAGATTTCTCCTTCCTCAATCATAGGTCATGTCAAACCTGGGTGCAAACAACGAAGCCGCATTAGAGACTTTCGTACCCAATACAGTTAGCCACAGCGAGGTTATTGATAAAATCCTCAAGGCGATGGAAGGATTTACGGCCTTCATCAATACCCAAATTCTTAGGCCCAATACTCAAGATCAAGCCCAACCTATGTACGTAGCCCATAAAGGAATGGGATCATTGCTTGAGAAGTTTAAGAGACAAAGGCCGCCTACATTCAAGGGTGAACCTGACCCAACCGAAGCTAAAGGATGGAAGAGTCGGATGGAGAAAATATTTAAGGCGATGAAATGTGACAAACACCAGAAGGTTGAATTAGTTGTATACATGATTGAGGGAGAAGCTAACTATTGATGGGAATCTACTGTAAGGGAGAACACCAAAATTGATGCTTGGACATGGACACAGTTTTGTGCAAAGTTCGACAATAGATATTTTCCCGCATTTGTATGTGATCAGAAAGTGTTGGAATTCACAAAGTTGGAGCAAGGCAACATGATGGTATGTCAATATGATGCGAAGTTCACTAAGTGGTCTTGTTTCACGAGATTTTTTATACCTGACGAACTCCGTAAAGCATAAATGTTTGTTGATGGGTTTAAACCCTTCACCCGTAGCCGATTAGCACCGTTTCTCGTGAAGACTTATGATGAAGCACTGGAACGTGCCATTGCGATAGAGAAGGACTCGAATGAGCACTGAAAGAACCAATAACCTAAAAATGAGGTGAAGAGTGGAATCAGGACCACACCTCATGCATACTATTCGCTACATAAACCTACCAAGAGATAGAAAGTAATGTCCACTTTGAAAACCAAGCATGCCACTATAAAGTCCCCTTCGGTCTTCAACGGAAATTGTCATAACTGTGGATGCATAGTGTAAGTGCTTATACTTAAAGCACATTTTAGTGTAAGTGCGGTTACGATCATAAGCTCGACTGAAGACAAGCTATTAACTCGATCAAGCATTTGGAAAGAAGGCTCAACATCTCAAAGAAAGACTTTCATGATTCAAGGTTTAGAACACTTCATATGAGTCAACCTACAGGTGGTATAAACCTAGTTTGGCCATAGGTTGAGTGTATTTCTCTCATGCATATTTAGAATCATATTTTATGTTAAATACACTCTAGTTAGGCCAGACCAAAGTCTATTTCGGCCAGCCTAACCTATTGGGTCAACCCTACAATATTCAATCAAAAAGATAGATATAAAAAGATCTTTTTGCAGTAGGTTTGGCCAGCCCAACTTGGGGTTCAGCCAACCTAAGATGGTTTTCGTCAAGTTTCCAACAATGGAATACAATCGAATCTTCGACCAGTTAGGCCAGTCGAACCTCCTGCTCGGTCAGCCAAACCTGGTGTTCAGCTAGCCGAACTTGGACTTAGGCCCTTCGAAGTTTTAAAGGATTTTTTCCCATGATTTCCAGATTCCAATTGGAATGTAATCTTTGAAGTTCGACTAGCCGAATTAAATCTTAGGCCAGCAGAACTACATTGATCCTTAGTTATAAATAGAGGCTTTCTCTTACTCTTTAAACCACGAAAATTTATAGTCTTATATGGTGTTTTAAAAAGAGATCCTTCAAGCCTCCTTAAGTTATTTGTGTTTTAATTCATATTTTATTATTAACTTATTCTATTCTCATTCTCAAAGTTAGATTAAACTGTTTTGATAGAGTAATCCATACTCTATTTTAAGAATAGGGAGAATCGAATCTGCAACAATAGGGTTTCATTCATTTCATTAAAAATGTATTAGTCCCTTTGTATCTTTTTGGGTTGAACTCATACAATGACTTCATCAATATCCCAAGAAGAAGATCCTTGCATTCAAGCTACAACTACGACTTCGAATCACTAAATTGAAGATAAGTACTGTCTTTTAAATTATTTCAGTTTGAATTTTTCTAAGATAGCCTGAAAATCTCACCGGGTTTGTTTGTGGTGACCCCATAAAATCACAAAGTGGGTTTAATTATGATAGCCCATGAAAATTGCAATAACTGTATAAAGTTGTTAAGGTGAACCTAGAAAACCTTGAAATAGTGAAAGCCAAAATTGCAAGGGTAGTAATTTTGGGAGTGGAGTAGGTTGCATTGAGGCACCAAACCACTATAACTCTTTTATGCATTATGGTGATTGGATTTTATTATTTATGTTATTGTGGTTTTCTTATTCTTTGCATTAGTTTGAGATTTTAATTTCAAAGACGTCGTTACATAAGGTTATCCTACCTAAATCTTTTACGTGTAAGGTTGTCCTACGAACTATTTGATATCAAGAATTCAATACTTTGTAAAATTGTATTACATTGATTTATTATTTCGCATTATATCGAAATATTTAGCATTGTCCTATTCCCCCCCACCCCCTCTAGGACATCTATAGCTTGTCTTTTCAAGTGGTATCAGAGTGAGGTTGATCTTTTTGGGATTAACTTCTTAGAGCTATATCCAGAGCTATTAGAATGTCAAATTTCGATAGTCATCCATTCCCAGGCCACCCCCCTTTGATGGCTCGAACTATTCCTACTGGAAAGTTAGAATGAGGATTTTCCTTAAACCTATTGATGAAAGCGTGTGACAAGCCACAATGACCTAATGTGTCCCTCCAATGTTTGAAGTAGTGGGTGAAGATGGAACCAAGTCCATGAAAGTGCAAGTTTATAATCTATGGACTCCAGGTCAAAAAAGTGAAAGTAGTGCTAATGCAAAAGCACTTAATGCTATTACTTATGCTTTATCACCAGACGAGTTCAAAAGAATCATCTCATGTGATCCAACAAAGCAAGCTTGGGATATACTTGAAATGACACACGAAGGAACTAACATTGTCAAGAAATCTAAGATTCAAATCCTTACAACAAGGTTTGAAGAAATCCATATGGAAGAAAATGAATCATTCACGGATTTCTTCACTAAACTAAATGACATTGTTAATTCCATGTGGGGTCTTAAAGAAAAAGTCCATGAAAGCAAAGTGTGTGCAAAAATCCTACGTTCACTTCCTTACAGGTTCAATTCTAAAGTCACTGCTATACAAGAATTTTGGGACATTAACATAATGAAGGTAGAGGAATTAGTAGGATCTTTACAAACATATGTGCTGAATTTTAAAGCTCCCAAAAGTAAAAAATCCTCAAAATCTAAATAAAAAGATTCAGATAATGAAGAAAATGAGGATGACATGGCTATGCTTGCTAAAAAGTTTTATAGGATTTTTTAAAATAAAAATAGATCTGATTTTCAAAAACCTATTGATAAAAGAAAAGGAACTTGAAAATCTAAATCTAAAGACTCTCAATGTTTCGATTGTTCTAAATATGGGCATCGCGCTGTGAAATGTCCTAAGAAGGATAAATCTAAAAGAAGAAGCATGATCACCATATGGGATGCGTTTGAATCTGAATCCAATTCAGAAACTGACGAATTAGATCATGA
Organism: Magnolia kwangsiensis; assembly: GCA_037074715.1. NCBI lineage: Eukaryota > Viridiplantae > Streptophyta > Magnoliopsida > Magnoliales > Magnoliaceae > Magnolia > Magnolia kwangsiensis. Next base: position 78,347,207 of record CM073580.1, on the reverse strand, counting down.
AACTAAAAATGATCAAAAGGCGTTTATGACCCTAGCTAGACTTACTTCCTCAAATGAAGATGAAACATCCAATTATGAAATGCCAGGAAGTGATGTTGAAAATGAAGATATTCGCGTAGCCTATGATGCCTTATATAAAGAAAGTTGTAAGATTGCAACAAAATTAAATATTCAAAAGGATAAATTTGCAGATTTAAAATTAGAACTTAAAAAAACTATTTTGGTGAATTCACATTTTTATGATTGTTTTGAGAAAACCAAACTTGAACTCAATCTAAAAAATTTTGAAATTAAACTTATCAAAAATGAAATTAAAAATTTACTATTAGAAATTACTTCTCTAAAAAAATCTAAAGAGACTTGGATATATACCCATGGTGACCGAAAACTTGAAAAGCTACTATCTGCATCTCGTCGAAGTAACAACAAATCTGGCTTGGGTTATATCAAGAGCCGTTCAGAAAAATCTAAAAATACTACTCATATATTTGTTAAAGGTGAATCTTCTAAATCTAAAGAAGAAACTATAAAGGAAATAAAGAAAAAACCCTGTCAAAAACCTTTTTATCCAAAAGCCAAGTCCAACTATCAAGAGAAAGATTATAATCATTCTCTTGCAGATAAGATAGTGGACTTACTTAAGGATATCTTGAAATCCAACTCTAGAACTATGAGACTAAGTAAGAATAAGAAAAAATATTTCTCTCAAACTAATCATGTTATTAGAGATCCTTCTAAACCCAAAACCATATTGAAATGGGTTCCAAAAAATAAGTGTCTTGTTATCCACACAGCTTTCAAAGCTAGTAGCTATTCAAGATGGTATCTGGACAGTAGATGCTCTAGACATATGTCAAATGATAAGGTGATACTTTCAGACATCAATCACACTGATGGAGGCTCCGTAACATTTGGAGATGACAGTAATTGTAAAATCAGCAGAAGAGGTAATGTAAAACTTTCCAATCTTCCTGTTTTTAAAGATGTTTTATATGTTGAAGGTTTGAAACACAATTTACTAAGCATATCTCAAATCTGTGATAAAAATTATAATGTTAAATTTTCTGATCACGGATGTGAAATGCTTAATAATCTAGGTCATATAATATTAAATGGTCGAAGAACCTCTGAATATTGTTATATCATTGATGAATCACGTTCCACAAGTCACTCTTGTTATATGGTCCAAACAGATGAAACTGAATTATGGCATCAACATCTTCGACATGTGAACTTTAGAGATCTATACAAACTTAGGAAGAGAGATCATCTTCGAGGCTTACCAATTTTTTTTTAAATAAATAAATAAATAATTGGAAAAGAAAGTATGTAGTGCCTGTCAAAGAGGCAAACAAATCAGGAGTAGTCACAACAAGGTAAACTCCTTAACCACATCTAGACCCCTCGAATTACTCCATATGGACCTTATTGGCCAACCGAAGCGAAGAGTAAAAAATACTTTCTAGTTGTAGTTGATGACTACACTAGATATTCATGGGTAGCCTTCTTAAGAGAAAAGTCGAATGCTTTTGACGAAGTTAAAAAGTTACTTAAACGCATCTAGATAGAAAAAGAACTGCTTGTGAAAAAGATAAGTGATCATGGAACAGAATTTCAAAATGGCAATTTTGAAAAGTTTTATGATGACCCTGGAATATTACATGAATTTTTTGCTCCTAAAACTCCTCAATAAAATGGTATAGCTAAAAGGAAGAGCATAGTTTTACAAGAAATGGGGACTGTTATGCAGAATAGTAAAAAATTATGGGCTGAAGCTATCAACATTGCTTGTTATATTATTAATCGAGTATATGTAAGAGCGGGTTTAAATAAAACGACTTATGAACTCTAGTCTAACAAAAAACTATCAGTAAAATATTTCCGTACTTTCGAAAGTAAATTTTTCATTTTACGAGATAGGGAACATCTGAGAAAATTTGAAGCAAAAAGTGATGAAGGTTTTTTTAGGGTACACTCTAAACAGTAGAGCATATCATGTCCTAAATAAAAGGACCGGAGTAATACAAGAATCCATAAATGTAGTAATTGATGATTAAACTATCACTCCAACTGATAAACACGATGATAAGGTTATTATATTCAATCAATCAGCACTTTCATCAAAACCAGATACAACAGAGAATAGACTAGTAAAAGACCATCCGTCTAATCAAATTCTTGGTAACCCTCACACTGGTGTTCAAACCAGAAGACAAGTTGAAAACTTTTGTAATCATATATGCTTCACTTCCCAGATAGAACCATTAAATGTAAATGAAGCCTTAACTAATGAAAATTGGATTTTAGCTATGCAAGATGAACTAAATCAATTTGTCAGGAATGATATTAGGTATCCAGTGCGTAGACCATCTGACAAACATGTGATTGGAACTAAATGAATATTTAAAAATAAATCTGATGAATTTGGGAATATCTTAAGAAACAATGCTAGATTAGTTGTACAAGAGTACACCTAAATTGAAGGAGTCGACTATGATGAAACTTTTGCTCTAGTCTCTTGTCTTCAATCCATCAGACTATTTATCTCCATCGCATGTCATAAAAACTTTAAAATTTATCAAATGGATGTTAAAAGTTCTTTCTTAAATGGTGATTTAAATGAAGAAGTTTATGTAGAACAACTTAAAGGTTTCGAAGATCATAAACTTCCTAACAATGTATACCATCTTAAAAAGGCCCCGTATGGATTGAAACAAGCTCCTAGAGCCCGGTATGAAAAATTAACAAAATTTCTTCGCAATTAAAATTTTAAAATGGGTAGTGTTGATAAAACTCTATTCATCAAAAGAATTAATGAAGAGTTGTTGATTGTTAAAATATATGTAGATGATATTATTTATGGATCAACGAATGTTAACCTTTCTTCTAAGTTTGGAGAGTTTATGAAATCAGAATTTGAGATGAGCATGGTGGGAGAATTGAACTATTTTCTTGGACTTCAGGTGAAACAACTTGAAGATGGAATTTTCATATCTCAAACCAAGTATGCGATAAATCTAGTTAAGAAATTTGGGTTTAAGAATGGTAAAAACTTTGCTACTCTCATTGCTACAACAGTCAAATTATCTAAAGATGATACATGTAAAAGCATTGATTCTCATCTTTACCATAGTATAATTGGTAGTCTCTTATATTTAACAGCAAGCAGGCCTTCTCTTATATTTAACAGCTAGCAGGCCTGATATCTCCTTCGGCGTAGGCGTATGTGCCAGATATCAATCTAACCATAAAGAATCTCATCTGGCTACAGTAAAAAAAATAATTAGATATGTTTTCAGTATTGTTAATTTAGTTTATGGTATCCTCATGATACATCTTTACACATTGCTAGATATACTGATGCTGATTGGGTAGGTAATAAGGATGATAGAAAATTCACAAGTGGTGTATGTTTTTACATCGAAAATTGTCTTGTCTCTTATATGAGCAAGAAACAAAACTCAGTATCATTATCCACTACTAAAACTGAATATATTGCAGTAGGAAATGCATACATGCAATTAATGTGGAAGAAAAGGATGTTAACAGACTATGATATTGATCAAGAAATAATGCATTTATACTGTGATAATACCAGTGCAATAAATATATCCAAAAATTGTATTCAACATTCTCACACTAAGCACATTGATATTTGATATCGCTATATTAGAGAATTGGCTGAAAACAAGTGTGTTATACTTAAAAATATTAATACTAAAAAACAGCTTGCAGATATTCTCACAAAACCTCTTGATAATGTCAAATTTTTTAATTTAAAAAATGATATTGGTTTATGCAGTGTTTCTTAATTAATTATTCTATATTATAATTTGTTGTTTTACATTTTTTCCTTAATAGAATAATGTTTATTCATGTCATTTTTTTAATAATTTTTTTCGTTTAACCCTGAGCTGATCGCCTAGTTCGGCCAACCAAGGACGTGCTCGGGCTAGCCAAACCATGCACAAATGGATTTTATTGGGCATTTTTTTTAAAACCCTCATTTCAATCTCATCTTCTTCGGTCAGCCCGTGGATTCCTTCAACCAACCCATCACTCTAGTGTCCTTGTAAGTAATTATTTTTTAGTTTTCTTCTGGATTTAAGTTCCTTGTTATGAATTATGGTAGATTTCATCATCTTTCTTGAATCTAAAATCCTAATTTTTGGGGTTTTTTTTTATATAGAAATTTGATCTAAATCTTTTCCTTCCATTTGTTGGTATTTCCTTTATGAATCTAGTAATTTCTATCATGGCATCTTGTTCTAAGTGTATTGTGTGAGGCCCTCAAGTTGGTTCTTCATCTCAATCCGCTAATCAGGTTGTGCACTCTATTCGTTTGCCAGAAAATGTACAGGGTTTTCATACCCGTAATTTTGTCATTGAGCGCACCGTTAATACCAATCATATTGCTCGATTTAGTCTTGTTGAAATTCTATTTGTGGTAGGATGGGAAAATATTTTTGCGGGGGGTGGTGCATCTTATCGGTCTATAGAAAGAGGGTTGTATGCGTCTATAAATATTGTGTCTTTAGAACAAATAACATTTTCCATTTGGTTTGTGAAAGACACAATTTCTATTAATCCCTCCATCATATCGTCTATCTTAGATATTGATATGGCGGAAGAGGGAATCTCTATTCCACTAATCTTTGAATATATGTACCGAACAGAAAGAGAGTCTCTCACTAGGGAGTTATGTGGTTTTAATGCAACCTGGCGTGACCATAACTCGCTCCCCACCTACAATTTTCTTCCAAAATATTATGTCCTACATCGTATTTTCACTTCGAATGTTTATCCTCATGGTGGGAATAAGACAGACTTTACTCCTTATATGATGCCTATCCTTCATTCAGTCGTTTTTAGTATCCGTATCTGTCTTCCATCTTTGATCACTTATCAAATCATCGAGTACCGTCTTCATCCTCTTCATGGCTTTATTCCTTTTGCATATAGCATGACTTGCATACATTGCACTATAATGTTCAAATCCCTGCAACTGAAGCACTGGAGTTTGTGCTCCCGTTTGGTAATGCTAATCTCAACATAATGCAACTTGAGCTAAGGCCTGAGCAGCGAGGAGATCAGGAAGGTGTTCCTAAAGAAGATGTCAATATGCATGATATCTTTGTAGATCTGGAAGAATCTGATGATACCAATAACTCTGACTTCCTACGCTTTCAGTTCTTAGAAAAGGTGGATAATTTAGGGTGTTTTTTATTTTTGTGTATAAGGGAAATACCCTTGAAAAAGGTCATTATTACCTTTTCACCATGTTTGAAATTTCAAATGCATTTTCATCTCAAAAATTGGTCCAAAAAATCTGAGTTACATTTGTGGACCCCACTGTGATGTGCACACCGTTCATCTATTTTATCAAAAGATTTTAGGGCCTAAGTCCAAAATTGAGACAAATGTAATGCTTATGTGGCCCATACCACAGGAAACAATGGCCTTAAACATCTGCCATTGGAAGTTATTTTGTTTCTTAGGCCCACATTAATGTTTATTTGTCATATAATCTATTCATGAAGTCATAAAAACATAGATAAGGGGTAAACACAAATATCAGCTTCATTCAAAACATCTGAGGGCAACATAAATTTTTATACAGCAAGAATCCAATTTCCACTGTTTCCTATGGTGTGGTCCACTGGAGCTTTGGATATGCCTCATTTTTGTGTTCATGGCCTAAATGAGGCTGACATATAAGATGAACGGTGTTAACACATCATGTACATCACAGTGGGCCCTGTATTCATTTGGCAGCCATCCTCGGTTTTAACACTGAAAAGTTAAGCCGCCAACGTCGGCGCAAGAAACGATGTGGTAATTAACTAGTAAGTAATTATTACTTATTTATCAGGTAATTACTTCTTCCCTCAAAAATCAAACAAGCCCTTAGAGAAGAAGGTGGGTGACTACATGTTTCTTAGAAACAACAGATGAAGTACATGAAAAAGTACTTTCATCATTTCAACAGGAGTCTGAGGGTTAATAACCCTGACATGATGACACCATCCTCCTCTAGTTCTGACTAATTCTATTCAAATTCTCTTGGTCTGTAATAACTTGAGATATATTTTACTCTTACTGACATACATCTGGATATGACATTATGTTATGTTACTTTATGCTACTTAACTCTTATGTTATTCGCTCATTTTTCCTATATCCATTATGCTTCATTGATTGCTTCTTCCTTTGTTAACTTCTGACAAAAAGGGAGAGAAATATATTATATTTTTGTGATATAGATATGAGATCAATCATCATTTTCTCTCAAGTTTATGAGCACACACATATTTGCATACACTCTATGAACTATATTTTTACAGATATGACTAAGTGCTTAGGGGGAGTGATATAGTTGCACGATCTCAGGGGGAGTAACAAGATTAATAGTGTTGACTCAAAAGATTTGTGTTGTTTAAAATGTTCTAATATGTTATGCTGAGTTGTTTTGTTGTTTAAGTGAATTTTGTCAGGAAATTAACAAAGGGGGAGATTGTAAGTGCTTATACTTAAAACACATTTTAGTTTGTCAAATTTCATAGTCTAGTTACAATCATAAGCTCGACTAAAGACAAGTTATCAACTCGATCAAACATTTAGAAAGAAGGCTCAACATCTCAAAGCAAGACTTTCATGATTCGAGGTTCAGAACACTTCGTATGAGTCAACCTACAGGTGGTATAAACCTAGTTTGACCATAGGTTAAGTGTATTTCACTAATGCATTTTTAGAATCATATTTTATGTCAAATACACTCTAGTTAGGCTAGCCTAACCTGTTGGTCTAACCTTACAATGTTCGGTCAAAAAGACAGATTTAAAAAGATCTTTTTGCGGTAGGTTTGGTCAGCTCAACCTGGGTTTGGCCAACTGAACTTGCCTTCGGCCAGCCTAAGGTGGTTTTGGTCAAGTTTCCAACAATGGAACAAAATCATATCTTCAACCAGTTAGGCCAGCCGAACCTCCTACTCAGCCAGTTGAACCTGGTGTTCGGCTAGCCAAACTTGAACTTAGGCCAGCTGAAGTTTTGAAAGATTTTATCTCGCGATTTATAGATTCTGATTAGAATGTAATCTTTGAAGTTCGGCCAGCCAAACTGAATCTTCGGCCAGCAGAACTACACAGATCCTTAGCTATATATAAAGGCTTTCACTTACTCTTTAAACCACGAAAATTTATAGTCTTATATTGTGTTGTAAAAAATGATCCTTCAAGCCTCCTTAAGCTATTTGTGTTGTAATTCATATTTTTTTATTATCTTAATCTGTTTTCCTTCTTAAAGTTAGATTAAATTGTTTTGATTGAGTAATCCATACTCTACTTTGGAAATAGGGAGAATCGAATCTACAGCAATAGGGTTTCATTCATTTCATTGAAAATCTATTAGATCCCTTTGTATCTATTTGGGTTGAACTCATACAACGACCTTATCAATATCCTAAGAACAAGATCACCGCATTCAAGCTACAACTACGACTTCGACTCTCCAAATCGAAGATAAGTATTGTCTTTTAAATTGTTTCAGTTTGGATTTTTCTGAGATAGCCCGGAAGTCTCAGCAGGTTTGTTTGTGGTGACCCCATAAAATCACAAAGTGGGTTTGATTGTGATAGCCTGTGAAAATTGCAATAACCGTATAAAGTTGTTAAGGTGACCCTGAAAAACCTTGAAATAGTGAAAGCCAAAATTGTGAGGGTAGTAATTTTGAGAGTGGAGTAGGTTGCATTGAGGCACCGAACCACTATAACTCTTTTGTGTATTATGGTGATTGGATTTTATTATTTGTGCTATTATGCTATTCTTATTCTTTGCAATAGTTTGAGATTTTGATTTCAAAGATGTCGTGACATAAGGTTGTCTTATGAACTATTTGATATAAAGAATTCAATACTTCACAAAATTTTATTATATTGATTTATTATTCTGCATTATGTAGAAATATTTGGCATTGTCCTATTCACCCCCCCCCCCCCCCCTCTAAGACATCTATAACTTGTCTTTTCACATAGGTCACCTCGCTCGCCTCTGCCGACGACCCTCTTGTTTCCCATATTCGCATAATTAAGGACCTCCGAACCAACATTACCGACCGCCTCCATTGTCTATGCAGCCAATTTCGTATCCGCCACCTCTACTACCATTTCAAGATATGCAACTGAATCTGACACCATCGCAACCATATCTGCGAAGATCTGTGCAGCCTCAGTAAACAAAACAACAAGTTACGCCTCCTTCGCATCAGCAACCGAGATCAAAAATCCAGACACTATGTCTACCAACTCTAGGGCATATCTATGCTTTAACATCATCCATAGACGATCCAGCTCAGCCTCAGGAGTACGCACCCCAACAGTATGAGGACACTGCTCATGATTATGACAATCCATCACCGCCACAGGATGACACGATGCAGGCATACAATAACACCGTGCCATTACATGAGGACTCAACACCATCAGTAGGTTATGCCCATCACCCAGAAACCGAGACTCCCGAAGGTACTAATTTTGCATCTGCATCTTATCAAGGTAATAATTTATATGATCTCAATTCCTCTTTAAATCCATCACATAATAAAATTTACAGTAATGACCCCTTAGTAGATTAGTCAATTTGGATTAGACATGTGAATGTTGCCTCATGTGAGGTAGAATAAGGAAAGTCTATTAGTCGATTTTATAAATATAACAATGAAAACTTACGAGTACTTTGGAAGAGCCGGTAGTAAATAGAGAAGAAGCCAGACCTTGGAGTAAGAGCGCATCAATAGTCATGCATCGGACCGAGCCATGAGCCAGAAGACAACATCGATCACCCGTACCGGTAACCATACCACCGCAGCATCAGGTTTCTATATAACCATACCAAGTATCTTAACAACGACACCAACAACCTCCACAATGATTACAACAACTAGATTCCAACAGAGTCAATCTTAGCAACAAGTACATAAGCCAGGAGACCACCATCTATTATGTCGGCATAAGACATTAAAAAAAAAAGAAGCAAGCTTCACACACGAATACACAAGCCACTACCTGATGGAATGTCGTAATTAAATGAAAACACCAGCGCAATGTCATGCCATAACCAATACATCATGCGACTTCAGTATATACAATAGTGTAGTAAATTTCAGGGATGAAATTTTTGTTAAGGTGGTTAGAATGTAACACCCCATTTTTTTTCCAATGGTGGGTTCCACTGTTTCCAACGATGTGGCCCACTTGAGCTTTGGATTGCCCTAATTTTTAGGCCCATGCCCTAACTTTAACGGAAAAAACTGATGGACGAAGTGGATTTGTCATGACATCTGTGTGGGACCCACTGTCGTTTAAAATAAATAAATACACAAAATTTAAGTGACGTGCTGATGCACGTCACCACGTTAACAACCTGCTCCAATTTTCTCTCTCTTATTCCTTCTTCTTCATTTCACAAAGAGAAAACAGGACCCATATGCCTCTAACCGACCATCATCGTTGGGACCCACCTTCAGGATCCAAACCGTCCATTTAAATCGGAATCCCATAAAACTCTACATGTTTTAGTCCTTTACTCCAAAACCTCCGGTGCAGCCCACATGTGATCCCAATCTTCTTTATTTTTAAGTTCCTAACCCTTCATGACATTGCGAAACTGACGAAGGGCCTGGACTCTTTTCACACTACCATATCCCATCAAAACAAGAAGCTAAGCCTCTCGGGGCGTATAATTAGTGCATGAAACCTTTCTTCTACTGAACTCCCTAAACATTCGGAAACATGACTTGTTGCTAAGACACAAGACTTTCATCCAAAGAATCCTTACTATCCATTCCTTTCATTACTAGCCATTGATCAATTCATCCCTTAGATCTATTCACTTTGTCAATCTACAAATCATTATTAACGTGTTGTGCCACATCTCTCCATCTCTCTCTCTCTCTAACTCTTCGAAATATGAAAACTATGCAATCTGTGTGAGACCTTCCAACTCTTGTCAGTTGCTCAATCCTTTAAATCCGCTGGCTCCTGTTGCTCCAACATAATTTCAATCCTAACAACCAATCAAAGAAATTCCTATGACTGTTGTTTCATCGTCTCTCCTTTGTTTTCATGTAATCGACAGTCGTAACGCTAAAATCTCAAAATCCACTGGCTAAACCTTGAAGGAACCCTGATCTAGCACCCTTCCAAGCTACCCTACATTGAAATTCTTTGACCAAAAGAAGTGGAATCCTCAAATCTCCCTCAGACAAGAGTTTGCCATTGGAGGCGGTCTCTTTTTTTTCTTCAGCAAATGGGTCCTTGCTACACCATCTATCGAGCACATTTAGACTCACCTTGCCAACTATGTCAAGTTATCTATTGTTGAGTCTCGCCATTGTTTAGTCAAGTTCGGGCTAGTCTTCCACTTTTGTCATTCTTATTAGCCTCCCAGGAACCATCAAGAACAGGTCTGTAGTTAGCTGAGCCATATTTATAACGAATTGTATATATGCAGTATTGTTCATTAAAACCCCTTAGAAGATCCAAACCTCCACCAATTGCTAGCAATCATAACCAAACGTGGGATTCTTTCACATCATAATATTTATTCACAATTAAGTAGGTGATCTTCCCCATTGAAAACATTACATTACGTTGAGTTTAATCGAAAATCAATATATACATTAAATTTATTTGAGCATCATTGTGTAAATTGAAATTATTTGAATTTATTTGATTCTCATTATATAGATTAATTGGATTTAGTTGAGCATCGCATCAGAGCATGAATTTTATTTAGTTTATGTTTCATATTATAAAATGTATTTAATTGACTGGTATTGTGGGTGCTTTGACCTAGAAAGGATCATGTTGTTATGGGTGCTCTGCCCGGGTCATTCCTGAAAAGGATGTTTATTTTGTGCCGCATTTTAAAATTTAGCAATTGTGGACATTCAAGCCCTGGCCTATGTTTCAGGATGTATGTCGTATATGAATATTCAATCCCTGGCCCATGTTCCAGGATACAAGTTACATTTCTTTATGCAAGGTTAAGTGAATCTATACATGGGTGCTCTGCCTTGGCCAAGTCTAAAAATGGATCAGAAGTCATTTTGTTTTATTTGATATCCTCATCAGAATTTCGGTTAAAATTATTAAAATGTTAACGTTCTTTTATATTCAAGTTGTGGATGCCGAAATAAAATTTTGGTGCACACATTCGTGAACCACGATCCCCAATAGGTATGGGACTATTCGGGATTAGGAGTCTATCATCAAGGAATCACTTCACATGTTAGGTATGGGACTGACGTCAGTTGTGGTCCTTGATGTTAGGCCCCTACCGGCTCGTGATACATGCACTACGACTCGACCTTTCGGTATTTTTTTTTTTGTAACATGTCTACTTATGATAAGTTGTATTGACTTTATTTATTTTATCAAGTTATACTTATTGTCAACGTAGTATTTTCAACTTTGGGAATGATTTGACCCTACGAGCTGTGGCGCTCACACCTCTATAGATTGTTTTACAGGTACAAAGATGGAATAATGCGAGCAAGCTAGACAAGACATTAGTTTACATTTTGGATGATGATTTATATTTAGTTTATTTTTATTCAAATGTAATAAAGATTTGATGATGGTTTAGTGAGCTTTCAATTAATAAGAATGGTTTATTATTTATTTTCTCTTTTAGTTTGACTCTTGTTACCTTAAAAATGCATGGAAACTATGTGGGTTACGTCGTATACTTTGTTTAAGCACAACTCATAGTCTTGGAATTTGGGTTCAGGCCTGGCTAACTCGAGTACCAAATTTCAGGGCGTGACATGTAGCAGATGCGCATGTTGGTGCTCATGTAGAGTATGAGGAGCTAGATGATCTTGTGGCTCTAGTTTATATATTTCATTCATGTTTAATTTTTATTTTTATCTATTTGTAGAGACTTAAGACATTGATTTGTATAAGCCTTCGGGCAACCACTCGAATATTTTGTTATGTATATTTGGACTTCCTTTTATGTTTGATTTGTTTCTATTACGCTAAACTGCTAACTTTGATAAAGAAAAAAAAAGGAAAAAATGTACATGAAATTTGGGCTATCTTTAAAGGATGACACTTAGGTTTTTCGAAAAACAAGTAATATACTCAGCTTTCGAGAACCGGGGTGTTATAATATGAGAACATATGAAGAGAAATGGGGACAAATAGAGGGAAGGGGAAAGCATAAATGGGTCCTACCTTTCACCCTTACCTCCTAACACCAAGAGGGCACCACCTTGTTGTCCAAAACTCTAAACAAAGCCCCTACTTGAAGCTAAGGGACAGGGAGAAAAGAAGGATAGGAAGAGAGCTTGAAATGGAGAAAGAAAAGAGAGAAAGAGGAGAAAAATTAAAGCATAACACACTGGAACAGGCCACCTTAAGCTGAAATATATAGAGGAAGAAGCCACACTCAATTACCCAGAACCTGGAATAAACCAGCGGGCAAAGGGAGGACCAACAATAGTCAGGTTGCTGCCAGTCCCCCTTTTGCTGATGAGACTTAACCTAAACCTCTCCCTTGAGAAGAGATGGACCTTGGGAAGACCTTACAAGGAATCTTGCATGGATTATCTATTGTGAGATGATGGAAGAGAAAAAAGAGAGTAAATGATGAAAATGTTGGGAAAATTCAAATTTTTATCCCAAAATCTAATATCTCGTGAGAAATTGGAAGGGTGATGTGGAGGAGGGAAAAAATCCCATGCATTTTTATATTTCACAAAAAACTATTTTTCCAATAAAATTAGCATCAATCGCGACTGTTGAATCACGATCCGATAAACTAGATCATTTTTAAAAACCTCACAATTTTCCAATAAAAACCAGCATTAGTTATGGCCATTAATTCACGATCCGATGGACCGTATTCTTTGTAAAAAATCTAAATACCAGCATCTACCATGACTGTCAACTCAAAATCTGATGGACTGGATTCTTCAAAATACTAGCATCAATCGCGTCTATCGATTCACAATCCAATGGACTAGATCCATTTCAGAAAATCTAAAATATCAGCATCGATCGTGATTGTGGATTCACGATCTGATGGATTAGATTCTTCCAATAAAGACCAGCATTGAATACGACTATCGATTCGCGATTTGATGGACTAGATCTTTTTCAAAAAACCCAAAATACTATCATCGATTGTGACTGTCAATTTGTAATTCGATGTAATGGATTCTTTCAAAACCAACATCAATCGCGACCGACGATTTGTGATCCAATGGACTGAATCTTTTTCAAAACCCTAAAAACCATCATCAATTGCGACCATCGATTCGCAATCCGATGGACTGGATCATTTTAAAAAATACCCAAAACATCTCCCTAGAGAGAAAAAACAGTGGGACGATGGATCCGATCAATCATATATCAGAATCTTGACCACAACAATCTCATGGGACAATGGATCCAATCAATCATAGATTGAAATCTTGACCACAACACAGTGGGATGATGGATCCGATCAATTATAGATCGGAATCTTGACCACAACAAACCCGTGGGATGACAAATCTAATCGATCATTGATCAGAATCTTGACCACAACACCAGTGGGATGACAGATTCGATCGATCATAAATTGAAATCTTGACCACAATACACCAATGGGACGAAAAATCTGATTGATCATAGATCAAAATCTTGACCACAACATAGTGGGATGACGAATCCAATCAATCATATATCAAAATCTTAACCACAAAATGTTGTATAATGAAATCAATTGGTTGGAAATCAAAATCATGACCGCCATCTATATATAAATCTGCATTATTCATCAAAAGTTGTGGTTTATCACAACCAACTTACCGAATTAGTCCAAAAATAATCAAGTCTGATTACCCTATGAAATGATAGAACCAATCAACATTGGATTCTTGATCATGACCAGTAATTAGAATTACATTAAAAAAAAAAAAAAACCATCCCCAGTGGATCAAAGTCCCAATTGCAACAACCAAAATCCAAGCAATAAAACACAACATCTTCAATATCCATAATCCCCAGCTAAAGTCAATCACCATCATAACCTTACATGCACACCAACCTCTCATATATTTTCAATAAAAACTAGTTTACTCGAAGTCCCATGGCATCCCGAGTGGAGACGACCAGTAACTGGACTCATTTCAAAATCATCTTACAATAAAACCCCCATGGAGTATCACTCCCTAGAGTGGGGTGACTTTAAAATCATAAAACATTTTCAAAATAAAGCGTTAGACTTCCGAGGCACTAAGATATCTTCCATATCTCTAGGTGTGAATCAGTGCAAAATCAAATAAGATCTGATATCTCGTGGTTTCCCCAAAGATTATCAAATCCGAATGCATATCAAAATACAATTGGACTAAACTCCAATGTCAGCTCCTTTGTATCAAATGCTAATGCTCTTAAAAGACGATAGGCTAAGACTGGTCAGAAGAAATCATCCAAACTGTAAAAAAGATAAATCATAACCTAAGTGTCAAAACCAGAAGATTGATTAGAATGAGGTCACTTGCACATACCTAGGCGTGGATGGTTATGGAATTTGATCAAGCACAAGTCGGCATAGTGAATTTCCCGTAAGGCTGCAGAAAACGTAGGGCAGCTAACCACTTTAACGATCAAACAAAACTAGCTCTCCTAGGGTGATCTGTGAAATAACAAACAATCCATTACTAGGTTAGTATCATCGTAAGGCCTCAAAAAGAGTAAGGACTCTACTGTACATTTTCGATGTTAGAGCTAATCAGTAGTGAAAGGGTTGTGATTGGCAGACCACGCAGGGACAATCGTAAGATTTTCCTCAAACCCTCGCAATATGTGTGACTTATCTATTTTCAGGAAACCAGTTGACATAGACACAAAGGAAGGAACGAATCCACATTGCGATTCATGACTAACTGGAAAAGGCGGGGTGTCCACTAACTTTGACATTCAGTTGTACACCTCTGCCAAAGAGGGTCATCTGTAGACACCCCACCCCAGGCTGATAAGTTTATAGAGTTTAAACAAATGGATGGATGGTCAAACTCTAATCCTAAACCCTAACCTTAAAAGCCAAAACCCTAGGAACCCCAGTCCTAAACCCTAAAATTAATACACTCAACCCAGTCAACCTAACCCTAAACACTAGGAACCTAAAACCCTACAGACTTAAGTAAACTTAGCTAGTCAACTCACCTGATCTGCCTACACAATCCCATAACCAAGTCAACTCACCTAGTTAAGCCCAAAATCAAGCTTGAACCCAAGCATAATCAGAGAAATGATCGAAACCTTAAAGGAGCAACCCTCATAGTAGAGCCTCCATACATTTGGAGGATGTTGCCTGCCAAAATAGGGAGTCCAAGTGGGGACCGGTGACAACTAGGTTTCCGTCGGCCATGTGGCACTCTCCCTCTTTTTGGAAACATCCCTCAAGCATGTTGATTTCTCCTTTTTCAAACCTTCAGTGTACGTTTGAGGTGCATTTATTCTAATGCCCATCCCCTTACCCAAAATTATACATTTACCAACTCATCCAACCCATGAGATGATGTCATGCGGCAATCTCCAATCCCAGCCATTCAATTATATTTTACCCATAGAATCTCCAAAAATTATAAGAAAATTTAGTTGGAAGAGTATAAATAGTCTCATTCCCTTCTCATTTCAAGCATCCACTCTCATTTCAAACAAGTCCTTTTCCCTCCTTAAGCATCCCCTAACCTTAACCATTCCTCCACCAAAGAGAGAGAGAGAGAGAGAGAGAGAGAGAGAGAGAGAGAGAGAGCCTAACCCTAGTCTAGCCTAAACTATCCAGAGTCCATGCCTCTTGAGCCACTCAAGTTTAAATCTGAGCCACTCAATCTAGCCTTGCGACATTACTATTCATCCTACTATCCAAAAATCTATCAATTTCATCAAATTAGTGCATCAACATCATTGTAATGTCTCGAAAAAATCCGTACAAAGACCCGAGTACCACCTGAGGTAAAAATCACTAAGGATCGAGTTCTGTAGAAGTTAGACGAAAGTTAATTAAGTATTAAACTTAATTAATTGGTAGATTAGCTAGAACAGCTTTATATACGAACTGCAAGACCCAAAACCAGTGGAATCACTAACCCAACATTACATAGAAACCTAGGATCAATCTCAAAACCCAATTACCCTCAAGAGCACATCAAAACTCCGTACCGGACCTGGATCGTGCGTCGAAAGTCTGATGACAACGAAACTATAAGGTTAAGATACCTTACTGGGATTGACAACCATCACGGGAATAGTATCTAAAAATGCATAACTTGAGCATGAAGCAAAGTGTGTGAGACATACGAATATCTTTAGAAAATGAACTCAAATTTAAGTGATTTAAGTCGTTCACTTACAGGTCAAATTTAAGATTTTAGACCGTCAGATTCTAACCCAACTACACCCTTGGATCAAGAAAATTTTCCTACACAGGTCAATGTACTTGTGGCACTAATCGAGTGACGATAACCATTGAACTAAAACTGGTTCTCCACAGTCGATCCACTAATCCGATCGAACCAAAATCTTAACTTGATATAGATTCATTGTCAGGGAACTTTCTCCGAACTGTATGCAGGTAATGGACCTCCATATGAGCTCCGTTGGCCTGAAATAGTCGCCTTTTGGCTATAACCCAAGTATACCATGGCCCTAGGGCCATTGACATCGCTTATGGGCCTATATAAAGCCCTTAAACCACACCCTCTCTCCCTCATACGAATTTCCTAAACCCTAGGAGAGAGAAAAGAGGAGGAAAGAGTAAGGAGAAGCGAGAGAGAGTTATGGTTTATTGCTAGGATTTATTCCCACCACTCCACGTGCTAAATCATCTCTCCCATGCCGCTATACCAGAGATTTTGAGTTCATTTTTGGGTAAGAAATCATAACCCCACTTTGTTTTAGGAATTCAAATAGGGAAACCAGTGAAAAGCTAACCTATTTGAATGATTAGGTAGCTGTTGTGCCATAGATAAAGACGTAGTGTTCAAACTAAGCTTGATATGGGTTTACCGACGAAAGGTGCGGACTATAAACATTTAGGTTATGATTTTCAAGGCTTTCAATGTTAGCTAATGATTTCTGTCTGACTTGATTGCTGTAATATGATCTTAGTTACGATGCAATCGATAATTTATACATGTGTGTGAACTATGTGAATATATGATGCATTCTGAATGAATATGAAATCATGATTTGTGCTTGCCATGACTATTAACCTAGCATAGATGATTATTGTATATATGACAACTACTTTGTCAAAGGATTTGTCATAATATATGCTATAACTAACTTAGTTCATATATGAGGTAATGTGTAGTCTAAGTGTTTGATAAAATGTCTGAAAGAGAAATTGTTTGATGAATTATATTTATTAAGGGCATTGAGATGAGATTCTCAACTACCTTATCTAGATGTATAATTTTCATCATGTAATCTTAATTTCAACTACGTGATTTATGTATAAAATGCCTATGTATAATAACATGTTCTATGTGTTTGATAAAATGCCTGAATGAAATATTATTTGATGAATTGTACTTAATAAGGGGTTGAGATAGAATTCTCAATTACCTTATCCATATGTATAATTTTCTTCACGTAATTTTAATTTCTACTATGCAATTTATGGATGAATTAAAATGTTCGGTATCATGTTCAATATGTTGATAAAATGCTCAAATGAGTGTTGTACTTAGATTATTTTTTAAATGCCTATATGATTATCACATGTCTCCATATGCTGCATTTGAGTATGATTGGGACTACTACGTAATCCAGGCAATCGGTAACAATTCTATTTGAGTGGCCGGATTAGTCTCACCACATTTGATACGTTCGGTGAATCTGAGTCGTACATTGATCATCAACCGTGGTACGATGTTGATTAATTCAGTGTATACTCATATCAGTCTAACTTGTCCAATAAGCCGATTGGCCTATTGTGTGTTTACCATGTATGAACGCTTTGCTTGAATCTAAGGTATCACTTACTAATGTAAAATCCCATTTTAACCATGGTATCACGATTCGCTAAGACTCATGAGCTGGGCATTATAGTATGGGACACCGTGGTCGAGTTATCGGCTTACGCTGGGGTGACAAGCCTCCTCGTAGTGACCAATAAGCAACCAAAACTCGTTAGCTGAATACGGTGGTATGGCACACTGTATTCGAGATGTCGGCCTACCCTGGCACAGCCTAGCTATGGTCCCAACGTGGGTTAGGGTATACCGTCTGATCTGGACCTCATTCAAAAATAATGCTCCAGTTAGTAGGGCGTTGGTGGAGTAACCTCGAGTATAATCAATTGAACTTACCTATCCACTGCTTTTAAATCAGAGGTGATGCCCTACAACTTGCCTTTCATATTTGATTAACTAGGATTGATGACCCTAGATGATCATCATTTGGGTAAATGATATAAAGGGAGGTACCTTAGTTTCCTTAATCTATTGTATGAATAAACCTAATTAAGAACTTGGCTGACATGACTATGCACCACATTGCATATGCCTTTAGCGAGGAAGAGCATAGTGGGAGTAACATGTGTGACTGTGAGATGGTGTCATTAAGGGAGTGCAGGCGAAGGCATGCATCATTATAACATATAATTCCTGCATTAATAAGAGTACTTAGGATATGAGTCTTGGACTGCTTTATCATCACAGCTTGACTGAATTGATAACATGTTAACCTTTGCGTTATAGTTCTACTGAATTAGCTACTCATTTCCACCTGGGATGGTGTTTTAAGACTCTGATTTAGATGCAGGTTTTGGCGAGGCTTACACGGCGGAGCCAGATTCCATACACGAGGAGTTCTCCTACGTTCAACTATCAAGCGGGTCTATGTAGACCATGTACTGATCGATGGGATTACAAGGACTATAAGGATTAGTTGGACATTTACATTTTTATATTTTGTAAATTTTGGATCAACACATGTATATGTTCAGCCTGGTAATATACTATACTCTGGGAATTGAGAAACACTTCTCTACATCATATTCCTATCTTAGTCTTCCACTTGTTTAATTTAATTATCTCTAGAGTATGATATGCTATTTTAGTATAATCCCACTCATGTTTAAACTACTAATATGGACAACATTTAAACATCATTATATGTTGCATAAGAAATGCGTTGGAACTCGGGAGTTGAGCTTCTGCTCGACCCCCAATTTTCAGGGTGTTATAAGTTGGTATCAGAGCATGATTTGGATTAAACTAGACCTGGGTTATGGTAACACGACGCACACTGATGTACTTTAACTTAGGAGGGAGTGATGAAATGTAGAAACAATTGTAGGATTCCAAGTTTCACCGACGGGCGACACTAACCATTGAAATCGAACCCGTAAGCATCTATGATCATGCGAGATGATCCCAATTCTTTTCCAGACCATCCATCGACGGGTTTAGACAATGATTTGATGTATTCTACACTCAAATAATCCAAAAAGTGTGATATACGTGAGATGGAGCCTAAAACCACACCAAACGGACTCGGGGTCCTAAACAACACAAAAGTGGGACCCGAGGTGGGTCTCGCACATTTCTGGCACCCCAAGAAGGGGATGCCATCGCCCCTGGGGTGATCCATTATCCAGAGGTCCAGTGGACTACGATGGCATCGCCCCTACCGTGATGCATCGCGGTTTAGTTTGGTCAGGCCTGTCTGGCCAGTCGGGCCGATGGGTGTGTGAACATGTGGGGCCCATGAAATCATGTGGGGGCCCCTATATCTCCCCCCCCCCCCCCCCCCCCCCCCCCCCGCCCCAAATTTTCTTCATTTCTTTCTTTTACACCCTTTTAATCTTTTCAAACCTCTAAAAATCTCATCTTCCTCTCTCAAATCTCCCCTTCATTCTCATATCTTCTCTTCTTCTTCACTACATACCCACCCTCCATCATACTCCTCAAATCCATCACTTATAACTCCCCATTTACCCTCATTTCCTCCCATTTGAGCACACAAACCCTCCTTTGTGTCTCAAAAATCTCAAGGTCCACCAATCCATCCTATCCCTCCATCTTGTTTCACTCTCATGGCTCTTTTCAAGCTCGTGGTTGTGATCTTCTCCCTCTCCACACTCCTTTCCCTTATGGGAAAGAAGAGGGCTTCCACAGATGAAGCTAGGCCTAGCTGCCCAACCCATCCGAGGAAGAAATCGGGAGCCGAAGCAAGTACAAGCATCGCACGAGAGTGGAGGACGAAGTGGGATCTCGTTCCCCAAGTTCCGATCGAAAGAGCCCTACAACTGGGCATTACACATGGACGGCTCCAGGGTCATAGAGTTCTCTTTGAGGCACATGTGGATGAGAAGTTATTTGGACTTTATTCGGTGATAGACCTCCTGTTGGACACCGGGTGGGGTCCCATATTTGAAGGCAAGTCACGTGCATGTGAAAGCACTGTCCGAACCTTCTACGTCCACATACGGGACCCATCTCTAGATCCCCTATAGTTCATTTTTCCTGTGGGGAGGAGGGAAGCCATAACTGATGTTGGTGTGATATCTCAGATCATGGGGATGGAGCGCGGTGAGGTTCATGCTAGCGAGAAGAACCTCAGGAGTGCACATGAAAGAGATCACCACCCGTGATTTCTTTATGGCTGACTGATCCATTGGAGTCGAGGCAACTGCCTCCCAACAATAAAGATGACTCCTGAGTTCCGCCTACTCCACCACATTTCACATACAATGTGTAACCCAGTTGGATCAATTGCACTGAATGCATGCGTTTGATGGTGGATTTTCTATATAGAGTTAGGCAAAGAGACAAGCTATGTCTGCCTATGTACGTCCTGCTTCAGATAGTCCAGACCGCACGCTCTGTTAGGACAGATATTTCACTCTTCTTTGGCTGACTGATATGTAAGATTGCTCTTGAGTTCGGCTACAGGCTTACTGATGAGCTTACGCCGATTCACTTTATCAATGACTCTACACTCAACAACATGGGTATTAGGCCACGACCATGCCAAGCCCGTCGTGATGAATATGGTGATGAGATAGAGGAAGAAAGTGAAGAGGAAGAGGGAAGCGAAGATGACGAAGGTGAGGAAGTAAGCGATGAAGAAGGAAGTGAGCAGGAAGAGGAAGAAGAGCCCAAGACTCTAATGAGGGCTCTCCTGCTACTACGCATGAGCACCACGATGATCGGGCTGCTTTAAAAGCCCGCTTGGCTCAGATGAAGAGAGCCAAGTCGCCCTGAGACAGGCGGTCAAAGAGACTCGGGCCGAACTTGAAGAGAGTAGAGCCTATATGAAATAGAAATGTAAGATGATGTCTTGCACTTTGAAGGCCCTCCTGTGCTACGTGCAGGACAAGGGTTCCCCTCCCCCATCACTAGAGTTGGACGACTAGTCGTATGTTGTAGTCATCTTTGGGTTGTCTTTGTTTTCTTGCTTTCTATGTTATAGCCTAGATAGGCTTAGTAGTATGTTAGAATTGTTAGTTTGTTTTAGTGTTTTAAGCTTCGGTTAGGTTAACTCATATGCATCTTCTATCATGATCCATGTAAGACTACATCTCATGTATTGTAACAATTTTGGTTAAATGAAATGCGTGAAGCTTCATTTGTTAGGGAATGTGTGGAAATTTTGGCAAGTTAAGTAACCTTGTTTTGAATCTCACACATGTTGCACCCTATGTTGTGTATAAGGAATACCTCCGAAAGTCACTTGGAATACAACACGTCTTGCACTTGACAGATCGTTTGACGGGGAACATCCCCTGAGCGATAACCACACAGACCCTAGCTTGGACCCTGACAGTGACACGATGCTGGATTCACAGCCAACCACTGGCCCCACCAATGGGCCAACACCTTTTGCACCATCGGTTCCCAAACAGAACCGTGCATCTACCTCTATGCCATACATGCCTCAAACGACTTCTCCTCCTGATAAGTTAGAGAAGATGATGCTCCTGATACAACAGCAACAGCAAATTTGGACCACAATTGCAGGGGCCCTTGTCCAAAATATGAATATGGTCCCGCTTGCACCACCTGTGTAGCCTGATGGGGATATGAATACCAGTGGTTTTTTTGAGCGCTTTCAGCATTGGCTACTCATAGACCCGAGGAGGCTGAGTACTAGCTAGATCGCATCTCTAAGATGTTAAAGCCACTGCACTGCACTGAGGTAGAACAAGTTGAGCTAGTCACCTATATGTTCGAGAAGGAGGCTAGTTTATGGTGGGACAGCATCCTACGGACAGTTCCCGTGGGACACATGTAGACCTGGGATGCATTTGAGACACGCTTCCATGAGAAGTACTTGCCCTTCACTTACCGTAATGAAAAGGAGGGTGAGTTTCTTTGCCTCCGATAGGGAAGAATGCCGTGTCAGAGTACGAGAACAAAATTTATGGAGCTAAGTAGATACTCTCCTTTAATACTAACAGATGAGCTGATAAAAATGCAGTATTTTTCAGATGGGCTGCGGCCCGATGTCCGCACTAAGATGTGTTGTGCTAGCATTCTCAATTACGCCAAGCTAGTCAACATGTCTCTACCAACCGAACAAGATGGAGAAAGACTTTCTCGGACACGTATACCAATGGGCCTGAGGCCTCAGCCTAAATAATAGGACCGGCTAGTCCTCAGTAAGAGGCCACGTGTAGACTCACCTCCCAAACTCATGGCTCCGTCAACCCAGCAGAGATGAACTGGGTATTGGTGTACATATTGCAACAAAGGGGGACATACTAACCCCTTTTATTTTACCATGATGAAAGACAATGGTCTCACGCCACCTCAGAAGATCGACCGTCAGCCACCGCATGATATAATGACTCCACCTCTACGATCTGCACCACCAGCGTAGCCATTCTACCAACCACCTGTACCCCAAAATAGGCCACCTTACTGACCTATAGCATCGCAACCAAATCATCCTTAATAAGCCCGTGTGCTTGCACTTGCAGCTAAAGCACCCGAGTCAGCAACTGCAGTGCCTTTGGCCTTTGAGGTCACTGCCCACATTTAAGGTACACCTGTATTCCTAGTGGTAAACACTGGGTCTATTAAACCAATGCATATGAAAGAATAGGCCTAATAATAGATTACTATATAAAAGAATTTATAAAAATAATATGGTAACTAGAGGTGATAAATATGTTATAAATAATAAAAGGGTTGAAATGAAAAATTTCTACAACTTCAAGTTGCCCATAACCCCCTAACTGTATGATCGAAATTGTGACATACAAATACAATTTTAGGAGATTGAAAACCCTTCTAGTATAGTCTTTTGACTATGAGTACCATGGAAGAACTTATTATCTACCAAGTTAGGTTAAACAAGAACTCTCGTTGAACAAGACCTGAAGGACAACCTTATAAACATGAGGCTTGAACCTCCTAATGAATTATAATACTCCTTAAATACTTAAAATGATCAGATTTCAGAATTTCAGAACCATATCCCTATAAGACATTCGTGTCTTAACTCAATTCTCAATCCTGGGTGATTACCAAAAGACTCACTGCTTTGACCGAGCAGAAGACTAGGATCCATCAAGATTAGGAAGGAATACAATAAGTTATCTGCCCTGGTTAGGCAGGCAATCTACGTATCGAATTTGATCCCACCACAACTGTCTTCCGTATTAGCCCAATCATAAAGAGTAGATTATACCATGTAAGACCCGTATCTTAGTCCGTACTGTTCCATAAACTTCCGCGGTCTTACCAGTCGAATTTCGGTAACCTTCGACCCTTAACCGATATCGACGCTCGACCCTGATTCATATGCCGACAACCCGAGTCGACTCAACCCAAGACCAATACCATAGCGACCGCGCCGTCGTTGTGGTTCCGATGCCGTGACTCGCGCGCCGAGGCGATACCCTAGTCAAGAGTTGTGGGCCGACGTTCGGTGCTAGGAAACGTCGCGCGTTGCGAAACCCAAGGGAATCTCTATGATGTGTCACATCAATCACATCAATCCCATCAATCAATCATCCATCAATCCATCACATGTCAAGTACATGTCAAGTACACATCACTTCCACCCCTTTTCCCAAGCAACCACAAAAGTCTTCCTAACCCATACCTTTCTTACACAAATGCTACAAAAGTCTTCCATGCCCATGCCTTTTCTTACACAAAATGCCTCAAAAGTCAAAAAGCTCTTACACACCCATCACCACCACATCCATCCATCACTCTCTCTCTCTCCCTTTACAACTCTCTCTCTTTCTCTCCTCCTCATTTCAAATCTCCAAGCAACCAAAATCCCAAGCTCCATGCGTATGAAATTTCTCCAAGCTTCCTAAGCTCCAAATGTGGCCCACTTTCCTACCCCACCATCTCCCATCTCAACCCTTCATTCCTCATCTCATCCATTAAAGTTGAAGCTAGGGTGCCAAGGAACCCCTAGGAGCAAGAAGATCGGACGATGGGTGCCTCTATAGGATAGATTTCTTATTTTTATGATGGGCTAAGTGAGGCCCACCGATCCATGGTGTGGATCTTACTTGGACCCTAAAATGTGGCCGATGGCCCACTAGGATCATCATGATCATTCTATGATGGGGTCATTCTCCATGGACGCCATCATCATGTTTATTTTCTTTTCAAAGGTCATCTAGACCGTCCATGTTGGTGGGGAAAGGATCTCCACCGTTGATTTTAGATTTCGGTGGTCCCACATGCTTTAAGGCCACTTGATGTATGATTCATTGTAAGGGAGGGCCCATAATGTCAGGGTCCCTCCATCACAAGCGTGTCCCACTCTCTATCTCACTCTCTCTACTTTCTTTTCTTTTTTATATATATTGTGTTTGTGTGGCCCACTTGAATGGACCCCACCTTGAGGTATTTATTTTGTCCAAGTGTCCTTCAAGTGGGGCCCACCTTGCATGTTGTACCCCCCCATCATCCATCAGTGGTGGCCCACTTTAATAGGCCCACCACAATGTATTTTTAAAAGAGGCCACAACGTCCAGCGTCTGGGACGCTGGACGTTCCTGTATAAAGAAAAAGAAAAAGGGACTTTTGGGATGAGTCACTTGCTTGGACCCCACCTTGATGTATATATTCGATCCAAGCCGTCCATCCTCTTACCCACATCGTTTTAACCGTCGAGTAAAAGAATGGGGCTGATCTGAATATCTGGTGAGCCATAGCATGGGGAACATTGGCGGTTACCATTGAGAAATTTTCTGGTGTTTCTAAGCACCCAAAAAATTCGAACTTCGGACTCTTTTTGTCTGTTACGATCCGTAGAACTCTATGGCTGGAGTGGATTTCCAGGTAGCGGGCCCCACACATGATTTTCGGCAACAATAAAAATTAAAGGGGAGAGAGGAAAGATGAAGCAGCAAGCTGCTGCTTGGGTTAGGTAGCGCTGGCAGCGCCTGCGCTGCTGCCAGGAGGGCGGGCGGACGACTGGGACCCACGGCCTCTAGCCTTGGGCCCCACCCTAATTTTTATATGCCATTTAAACCGTTCATGAGGTGGGTCCCCTCCTCAGGTGGGCCCCCTCTAAATTTCAGCTCGATCAAAAACTCAGGTGGCCCACACCATAGGAAACAGTGGGATCGTACCTATACCATTGAAATTCATTCTTGGGCCCACAAAAGTTTTGGATTAATCTGAAATTTGTATCTTCACTCCATCCAGGTCTAAGTGACCTTATGAACGGGTTGGATGGCATCCTAACATTGCAGTGGGCCCCACATGGGACCCACAATGATTTATGTATTCTAAGTCCACCGTCCAGGCGGACGGTGGCACCCACCTTCATGTATTTGTACTCCCACCGTCCAGCGGACGGTGGGGCCCTTGGTAAGATTTGTTGTAAGATCCGTATCTTGGTCCGTACCTTTCCGAGGACTTCCGCAGTCTTACCAGTCAAATTTTGGCAACCTTCGACCCTTAACCGATATCGACGCGCGACTCTGATTTATGTACCGACAACCCGAGTCGACTCAGCCCAAGACCAATACCATAGCAACCGCGCCGTCGTTGCGGTTCCGATACCGTGACTCACGCGCCGAGGCGATACCCTGGTCAAGAGATGTGGGCCAACGTTCGGTGCAAGAAAACACCGCGCGTTGCGAAACTCAAGGGAATCTCTACGATGTGTCACATCAATCACATCAATCCCATCAATCAATCAATCCATCAAGCCATCACATGTCAAGTACACATCACCTTATTCCCTTTTTCCAGCAACCACAAAAGTCTTCATCACCCATACCACTCTTACACAAAAAGCCATAAAAGTCTTCACCACCCATACTTCTCTTATACAAAAGCCTCAAAAGTCAATACTTTCTTGCACAACCATCATTCATCCATCCCTCCATCTCTCTCTTTCTCTCTTTCTCATTTCAAAAATCTCCAAGCAAAAGAGCCCATACGTATGGAATTTTCCAAGAATCCCTAAACTTCAAGTGGCCCACCTCTTCATCCCAAGATCTCTCATCTCAACCCTCCATTCTTCATCTCATCCATTGAAGTTGAAGCTAAGGTGCCAAGGAACCCCTAGGAGAAAGAAGATCGGATGGTGGGTGCCTCTATAGGATAGTTTTTCTTATTTTTATGATGGGCCAAGTGAGGCCCACCGATCCATGGTGTGGATCTCACTTGGGACCCTAATATGTGGCCGATGGACCACTTGGATCATCATGATCATTCCATGATGGGGCCATTCTCCATGGACCCCATCATGATATTTATTTCATTTAGAAAGGTCATCTAGACCGTCCATATCGGTGGGGAATAGATCTCCACCGTTGATTTGCATTTTTGATGATCCCATGTTCAAAGGGATCCGTTTATTGTATGATTTCATTCAAGGGAGGGCTCATAGTGGCGGAGCCCTCCATCACAAGGTGTGTCCCACTCTCCATGTCTCTCTCTCTCTCTTTTATTTCTTTTATTTTATTTTTATGCAATAGGATTGGGTGGCCCACTTGAATGGATCCCACCTTGAGAATTATTTTGTTCGAATTTTTATTCAAGTGGGGCCCACCTTAGACGTTGTACCCATGTCACCCATCAGTGGTGGCCCACTTCATCAGGGCCCACCACTCTCTCTATAATAAAAAAAAAAACAAAATAAAACCGTCCAGCGTCTGGGACGCTAGACGTTTCAAAAGAATGAAGAAAGGGAAAGAAAAAAAGAAGGGACTTTGGTGGTCCGCTTGCTTAGGCCCCATCATGATGTATTTGAACAATCCAAGCCGTCCATCCTCTTACCTACAATATTTTAGCCGTTGGGTAGAAGTTTGGGACTGATTGGAAGACCTGGTGGGCCATAGCATCAAAGAATGTACCACTACCATTCAAGGATCCTTTTTCTTATTTTATTCATTTTCTATCATCAAAAAAAATTCAAACTCTGGACTCATTGGGACGGCCTTGAGCCACTGATCGCAATGGCCGGGACGGATTTTGCCGCAGCGGGCCCCACGTGCGAAAAACCTCAAAAAAATCAGATTTTTTCATTTTTTGCAAAGGGCCATGCCCCCTCCCTGACAAAGTGCAGGCGCTGCACGCTGCTGCGTGCAGCGTCAGCCGGCGGGCAGGTGGTGTCCAGCAAGGGACCCACGGCTCCAGCTGTGGGCCCCACCTTGATTTTGTATGTCATCTAAACCGTCCAGGATGTGGGTCCCATCCTTAGGTGGGCCCCCTCCAAATTTCAATTCGATCAAAAACTCAGGTGGCCCACACCATAAGAAACAGTGTGAATTGAATTTTACCATTGAAACCTCTTGCTGGGCCACAGATGTTTTGGATTCAATATAAAATTTATTTTTACTCTTCATCTAGGCCTACGTGACCTTATCAACGGCCTGGATGGTTGGCGAATCTGATGGTGGGCCACACACGTGGATCCCACCATTAATATATGTGTTTTACTACACCGTCCACAGCCGTAGACGGTGGACTCCCACTATGATACATGTGTTATACTTGCACCGTCCAGTGGACAGTGGAGCCCCTCCTTGATACGTGTGTCATTCCGCACTGTCCACTGGATAGTGGGACCCACCATGATGCACGTGATGCATCTAGACCGTCCATCCACGTGGTGGGATCATTCTAAGGCCTGAGCTTTTGGTTGGGTGGGCCACTCACTATGGGTTAGGCCCATTTAATTCATTTAAGGCCTAAGAACTTGGGCCCACTTGATATGTAAAGCCTATGGGCTTAGGATCACTTGATATGTAAAGCCTATGGGCTTAGGCTCACTTGATATTTAAGACCTATGGGTTTAGGCCCAATTGATATGTTCTAAGGCCATGAGACTAGGCCATTTAATATATTGTAAGGCCCATGGGACTAAACCCATTTGATTATAAAAAAAGGGTCCATGGGATTAGGCCCATTGGACTTATTTAAGACCCATGAGTTAGGCCCATTTTATCTGATTAAGGCCTAGGGGTTTAGGCCCATTTGACTCATGTTAAGTCTATGGGTTGAGGCCCACTTGATCTACATGTGGGAGCCAATTGGTGTGGCACATTGGTCGTATATTAGACTCATGAGACTAAGCTCATTTGATGCAATCCAAGGCCCACGGGTTTTGACCCATTGCAATGCACATAAGACCCATTGGTGTGGCCCATATGATGAATAAAAGGCCCATAGGATATGGCCCATTTGATATATATATGAAAAGCCCAATGGGATAAACCTAAGGTCCATTGCAATATGTAATCCCAATACCGATTACGTGGCGATGTTTAAGGAGATCGTTCCTGGGAAGCAATGTTGGTTTGACGTCCACATTACGAGTGTAATGCTGGTTGGATGTCCACATTACGACTCTCCTTAGGGCCCATTGTTAGGCCATACTTATTGTGTATAGGCTGTCCAGGTCCATCTGCATTATAAGATAGTTCATTTTATTATAACATGTTTAGTACAGTTTCATGACTCATGATCATACGCATCATATGTATGCTTGACGTGAGAATTGTCTGATCATAGCATTTGCCTTCAGGCAGATTGTTTATGGGCTCCCGGTTAGGCGGTGTTGCCCTACATAAGCGCACGATATGTGCAGGATTTGATGCATGACTGGATAGCGTGAATCATGCATATCGCATTTGTATGACATGGATATTGTACACCCTAATGACATCGGGGTCGTAACTTCCACAGATATATCGTGGTTAGCAGGATTGGATACCGAAAATCTTGTTCTATATGGGGTACTATAGATATCCCTGGGTGAAAGTCCCTAAACCCTTATGGTACAAAGAGGTTGCTCTAACGTCTAGACCGAGTGGGTAGATGAGCGTTGAGTGCCAATTACCAGACGGTTACTCTCTTCACTGTGTCATGGTTGGTTGGAAGGGGGTGCGGCCTTACCCGCCCTAGAGTAGGGGGCAATGCTAGGCTGAGTTTGACCAGCTCGAGGAATGGGTCCGCTATCGACGAGTCGCGCCCGATATTGGCAGACGGATAGTGAGGTCTCTTCCACTTACCTTATTGCACGCAATGTGGTGGCAATCTGGTTTAGAGTGTACTAGACCCCGGTGATATTCCATATTTTGAGCTGTATTGATGTGTGGACATAGATGAGGATCTGTATGCTTGAGTTGTATTGTACATCGCATGGCCTTAGGATGGCCGATACCATTCATGTCTTGCATCATAAGTCTTGGTACGGCTCATGATATTATAGATCCATCTATATATTTCTCTTTACTCTGACATTACATGTTCATATTATTACCTTGCGCACACACTTTCACCACCCTCTAAGCTTTCTGTAAGCTTATGCACGACCGTTGCGTGCAGGTGACGTTGGATTGCAGCACCGCTGAGGCAGGAGCACATTGCAGAGCGTTTTGGAGTTTTTGTTCTTTGCCATTGTATTTCCCTTTATGCTCATTATACTTGTAAAGTTTTTGATCATAGTGGAAATGTAATGGAGTACTTGGTTGTTGTTTATGGGTTATGCCATTGGTTATGCTTATTACGAATCAAACTGACGTTGAAAATCCTCCTCGTAGCATCCCAGGATCGGAACCTGGCGAATGGGCGCTAAGAACCAAGAATGGGGTTCTACGGAGGCTGTCGGTGCTGGATTCGACGATCGGGAATTTTGTGAGCCCGGTATCCGAGTTTGGGGTGTGACATTTGTGTTCGGTCCTCACTGTCCAGCGACAGTGGGACCCATCCATCCACTTGGTGAGATCATTTTAAGGCATGAGCTGTTGGTTGGGTGGGCCACTCATGTATGGGTTAGGCCCATTTGATTTATAACAAGCCTATGGGCTTAGGCCCACTTGATATTTAAGGCCTATGGGCTTAGGCCCACTTGATATGTTTTAAGTCCATGGGACTAGGCCCATTTGATATATCCCAAGGCCCAGGGGATTGGACCCTTTTGATGTATTCCGAGGCCCATGAAATTGGACCCATTTGATGCATTTTTAAAGCCCATGGAAGTAGGCCCATTTGATTCGTATAAGGCCTATGGGTTAGGCCCGTTTGATATATGTAAGGCCTAGGGGTTTAGGCCCACTTTGAGATGCATGCAAGGCCTAAGGGTTAAGGCCCATTTGGCGTACATATGGGGTTCAATTGGTATGGCCCATTCGTTACCTTTAAGACCCATGAGTTAAGCTCATTTGATGCAATCCAAGGCCCATGGGTTTCGACCCATTGCAATGCACATAAGACCCATTGGTGTGACCCATTTATGTAGCCCATCTGATGAATAAAAGGCCCATAAGATCTGGCCCATTTGATATATATGTAAGGCCCAATGGGATGAACCTACGGTCCATTGCAATGTGTAATTTCAATACAGACTAAGTAGCTATGTTTACAAAGATCGTGCCTTGCGAGCAATGTTGGTTTGACGTCCACATTACGAGTGTAATGTTGGTTGGATGTCCACATTACGACTCTCCTTAGGGCCCATCACTAGGCCGTACTTGCTGTGTATAGGCTGTCTAGGCCCATCTGCGTTGTAAGAATGATTCATCACTCATTTACATGTTTAGTATAGTTTCATGACTCATAATCATACGCATCATATGTATGCTTGATATGAGGATTGACTGATCATAGCATATGCCTTCGGGCAGGTTGTTTATGGGCTCCTGGTTAGGTGGTGTTGCCCTATATGAGCGCACGATATGCGCAGGATTTGTTGCATGACTGGATAGCGTGAATCATGCATTTCACATTTGTGTGACATGGTTATTGTACGCCCTAGCGACATCAGGGCCGTAGCCTCTACAGACGCATCATGGTTGGCAGGATTGGATACCAAAAATCTTATTCTATATGGGGTGCTATAGATATCCCTGGGTGAAAGTCCCTAAACCCTTATGGTACCAAGAGGTTGCTCCAACGTCTAGACCGAGTGGGTAGATGAGCGTTGAGTGCCGATTACCAGACGGTTACGCTCTCCACTGTGTCGTGGTCGGTTGGAAGGGGGTGCGGCCTTACCCGTCCGAGTGTAGGGGGCAATGCTAGGCTGAGTCTGACCAGCTCGAGGAATGGGTCCGCTATCGACGAGTCGCGCCTGATATTGGCAGACGGATAGTGAGGTCTCTTCCACTTACCTTATTGCGCGCAATGTGGCGGCAATCTGGTTTAGAGTGTACTAGACCCCGGTGATATCCAATATTTGAACTGTATTGATGTGTGGACATAGATGAGGATCTGTATGCTTGAGTTGCATTGCACATCGTATGGCCTTGGGATGGCCGATACCATTCATGTCTTGCATCGCATAGCCTTGGTACGGCTCATGATATTATGGATCCATCTGTATATTCCGCATTATTCTGACATTGCATGTTCATATTACTACCTTGCGCACACACTTTCACCACCCTCTAAGATTTCTATAAGCTTATGCACGACCGTTGCATGCAGGTGACGTTAGTTCGCAGCAGCGCTGAGGTAGGAGCACGTTGCAGATCATTTTGGAGTTTTTTGTTCTTTACCATTGTATTTCCCTTTATGCTCATTGTACTTGTAAAGTTTTTTATCATAGTGAAAATGTAATAGAGTCCTTGGTTGTTGTTTGTGGGTTATGTCATTGGTTATACTTATTACGAATCAAACTGACGTTAAAAATCCTCCTCGTAGCATCCCAGGATCGAAACCTAGCGAATGGGAGCTAGGAGCCGAGAATGGGGTTCTACGAAGGCTGTCGGCACCGGATTCGGCGATCGAGAATTTTGTGAGCCCGATTTTCGAGTTTGGCCCGTGACATACCACACTTTATCATCAAACATTTAACACGATAATAATGATTTGGACATTTAATTTCAAACCTCAAAGGTAAAAACTTTTAAAGGGGGTAAACCAATATGGGCTAGGCTGATGTAGTTATTATATACCCTAACATGGATATAAACTTGAAACCAACAAATCTAAGCATATGAAATAAGAAAAACCTTTACTAATTACCCTTAGGCAATTTCAGGGATGAAATTATTTTTAAGGGGGGTATATTGTAACGTCTCAAAAAAATTTCTACGAAGACCCGAGTACCACCTAAGGTAAAAATCACTAACGATCGAGTTCTGTAGAAATTAAATGAAAATTAATTAAGTATAAAATTGAATTAATTAGTAGATTAGCTTGAACCACTTTATATATGAACTGTAAGACCTAAAACTAGTAGAATCACTAACCCAACATTACTGTAACACCCTGAAAATCGGGGGTCGTGAATAAACTCAACTCCCGAGTTCCAGACCGTCACTTATGCAACAAAAATGGTTATGATTCAATGTTGTCTGATTTAAAGCATTCACATGAGTAAAAGTATACCAAAACTGCAATTCATACTTCAGATCCAGTGATAAAAGCAAGCGGAAGACTAAACAATATATATATCACTGTATGGAAAAACAAAGTAATCTCAACTGTCTCCAAAGTATGACTACATCTCTGAGTCTCATATACATGTAAATAGACAAAAGAATAAGTTCAAAATAGTCCCACTGAAGTCCCCCTCGATCCAGGTCACTTACGGGAAGCCGTCGTGATACTGCATATACGAGAACTCATCCTGGTCCTCGTCAATCTCCGGCTCCACCTCCTGGATCTCGTCGTCACCTACAACTACAACAGGGTCTGGTGGGTGTTGCAAACACCATCCCGTAACGTGGGAATGAGTGATCAACTCAGTGGAATCATAGAGCAAAGATTAGCATGTTCACAATTCAGTCACGCGATAATAGTAAAGCAGTAAATCAGACAAATCCTAATACTGTTGTTAATGCAAGATGATATGACGTGATGTATGCCCTCACCGACGATCACCCTCATACGGCAACATCTTACGACCGCGGCATGCCACACTCCCTAGAGTGCTCCACATCTTCCAGGCACATGCAATGCTATGGTGATATGATTACCAAGTTGTTATTAGTCCATTCAAACAGCAGGATTGGGAAACTAAGGTACCTCCCTTGTATCAATCCCAACACGGATCCTGTCTAGGGTCGTCACTCCTAGTAATCTCATACGATGTACATTTCGTAGGTCACTGCAAGGGCTGCCAGGGCTGTTGCTCGCACTCGTTGCACCGCTCCCCCATCACCTTATCAATATAGGCCTACTGTACTCTACTGCACGGAAGGGTCGTCGCCTCCCGTGAACTCAGAATACGCTCGCGGTCACTACAAAGGGCTCGTCGCCTGATCAGTGTAGGCCGACAGCTAGAATATAGTGTCCCATACCACCATAATCTGCTCACGAGTCAAGGTGCTCATTGGTCACTACGGGGAGGTTTGTGGCCCCAGCGTAGGCCGACAGCTCGACCACGGTGTCTCATACCACCATGCCCGGCTCATGAGTCTTCGTGGATCAAGGTACCACGGTTAATAGGGTTTACAATGGTAAGTTCAGTACCCTAGGTTCAAGCAGTTATGATACATACAAGGTGAACAAACATCGGCCAGTCGGGTTACTTGACGGGCTCGACTACCGCGATCGCATCTCGAATTAAACGACATGAAGTGCGTAAAACACTTCGCGTGGCCTAACCACTGCCGCCAACTCTCAACACGAATCACATTCATCGACGCGTCGTTCGTGGCTATGACCAGTCAGCCACGAATTCGCTCGGTTACCGACTGCCTGGACTAAGTCAAGTCCCACACATCTATGGAATTACTATAAAAGGGATTGGAATTGAAATACATCATGTGAGCATGTTAGCACATGTTATAACATTCAACTTAAGCAAATCTTCAAGGCATACTTCCCATGCATATTCAACTTAAGCAAATCCTCAAGCACATACATCCCATGCATGTAATGAAATCATGCATTTTGTCAACATGTAGAAAATCATTTAGGTCAGCATAATAATTGAAAAATCAATCACAAACTATCAAATAACATCATTTAATTCAATACATACTAATACAAGCATTTATACAAACACATACACTACACACTTAAGTCTACATA
This sequence comes from Magnolia kwangsiensis, assembly GCA_037074715.1. Classification (NCBI taxonomy): domain Eukaryota; kingdom Viridiplantae; phylum Streptophyta; class Magnoliopsida; order Magnoliales; family Magnoliaceae; genus Magnolia; species Magnolia kwangsiensis. The sequence continues at coordinate 78,312,731 of CM073580.1, read as the reverse complement.
TAGTATGTCGACCCAAAGTGTGCAACTAGGCGAATCTCTTCGCCAAACTAATTATGCACGCATTCCTAACTTCCTAATGCGACAACAAACCATGTCAATCACATCAGCAAAATATGAATGTAAACAGTACTTCCTACATATGACTAAAATGCTCTAAATCTCATATTCTTCGTTAGCTTACGAAACGGGAAACGGAGAGTATTTTGTACATGTCAAACGGCGATGCCGTCAAGAATCTACTATTAAACGACATTGAAAGCATTGGGAACCGTCAATCAAAGCGTCTAAAATCCTCACCTAGTGTCTTGTAGACTCGGGAATTGAAGCGGAGCGTATATGGTTCGTCTACGGCGAGTAAGGAGCCTAATACATAAGATCCATAAGCTACATCGCTATGGAAACAAGGAAAACTCAAATCAACATCTATCTAGGATTTTTACTTACCTAGGATTGCGGTGGAATCGCCGGGAAAGCGGTAGAGGAGTGTTGCTTAAGCACGTGCAACACGTAGCACAAGTGGCGGGAAGAACTCTCCCACTCTCTCACAATCTCTCACTCTTTTTCTCTCTCCCAAGCTAGGGCTTCTCTCAAATTCGGATGGGAGAGAGGAGTGAGGGTTTCAACCCCTTTTATAGCCTAAAACATGCCCAAAATAGGCTTGGGAACAATGTTTACTTGGTGCCTAACCAAATCGGGGCCGTTTCGGTCCAAAAGGGCATTTCTGGAGGTCCCCAGGCCAAATGCGGTCGGACTTAAGCTCCTGCATACTGGATCTAGCACACATCCAGTTTTCAGACCGGTTGGGTTCCCAGATCGCACGTGGCGGCCCAGTTTCAGTTTAACGGTCACCGCACCAAGATCAGGCCTATAAGTCTCGTGATATATAATAGATATTTTTCCTGATCCAAGGGTGTAATTTGGCTGTATTCTGACGGTCAGAATGCTTAATACTGATGCGTCAAATTTGTGTGCCAGATTTGAATTTGAAATTCCAACTATATCCCTATTCACACTCTCTTCGGTCCGGGCTCAATGAAATAGCCTGTGATCGTCAGTTGGACTTGATATTCGAAACGATTGCCAAGCCCAGCTAAGTGGTCATAACGGTCTAAGATGGTAGGCATCTGACTTACGACGCGCGGTCTAGATCCAATACAGAGTTTCAAGGAGGTCCCGAGAACAAACCGGCTTAGAGTTTGATCCGCGGCTTTAGAGCATTATAGCACCCTTGGTTCCACTCGCTTCGGGCCTTGTAGAACGTATTTAAAGTGATCAGGGACCATTTCCCAGCTACTCCAACGTTGCACTAGCTAACCTAGTCAAATTTTCTAAAGGAATGAATTCTACGCAATTTCGGGTCGAGTTGGTACTCGAGCCCAAGTATGGATTTTTCACGGGCGTTACAATCTACCCCCCTTAACAAATAATTTCGTCCTCGAAATTTTGTACCTTTTCGTACTCCTCGAGAAGCTGTGGGTAGTTCTTTCTGATCTCGGCTTCTGTCTCCCAAGTAGCCTCCTCCTCAGTATGATGCGTCCATAGTACCTTCACAAGGGGAATCACCTTGCTACGCAGTACTTGCTCCTTCCGGTCTAAGATGCGTGTCGGTCGCAGGATATAAGTAACATCCTCTCCTAACTGCACCTGCTCCCATCTGATGATATGAGAAGGATCAGCAACGTACTTCTTCAGCATAGAAACATGAAATACGTTGTGGACGCTCGCGAGGGACGTGGGTAAAGCCAATCGGTAAGCCACCGCTCCCACACGATCGAGGATCTGGAATGGACCAATGAATCGCGGTGCCAGCTTCCCCTTCTTCCCGAACCGAAGGACTCCCTTCATAGGGGAAACTCGCAAAAACACATGATCCTCGACTGTGAACTCTAGTGGTCTCCGTCTCGTATCGGCGTAGCTCTTCTGTCTGCTCTGTGCTGTAAGAAGCCGACGTCGAATAATATCAATCTTCTCTGACGTCGCCTGCACCAACTCTGGGCCAATCAAGCTGCGCTCACCGACCTCTAACCAGCAATGCGGTGCGCGACAAGGTCGCCCATACAGCGCCTCATAAGGTGCCATGCCGATACTCGCCTGGAAGCTATTGTTGTACGCAAACTCCGCATATGCAAGACAGTCATCCCAACTATCCTTGAAGTCCAATGCGCAAGCTCGCAACATGTCCTCCAGGATCTGGTTCACTCGCTCCATCTGTCCGTCCGTCTGTGGGTGGAAGGCAGTACTGAACTTCAACTTCACACCCATAGCCTCCTGAATGCGAGTCCAGAAAATAGAAGTGAACCGCGTGTCTCTGTTCGACATGATCTCCAACGGAACTCCATGCAGACGCATGATCTCTCTAATATACAATCTAGCCAGCTCGTCTGCAGAGTTCGTAACTCTGATCGGTAGGAAGTGCGCCGACTTCGTCAATCGGTCGACGATCACCCAAATGGAATCATGCCCCTTCCTCGTCTTCGGCAACCCAGAAATGAAGTCCATGGAAATGAAATCCCACTTCCACTCTGCAATCGGCATAGGCTGCAAAAGTCCAGGTGGTCGGCGATGCTCTGCCTTCACCTTCTGACAAGTGAGGCAACGGGACACGAACTCAGCAATGTGGGTCTTCATACCTTCCCACCAATACGTCCTCTTCACGTCACGATACATCTTCGTGCTGCCAGGATGCATCGCGAGTCTAGTAGAATGCGCAGCCTCGAGAATCTCTCGTCTCAAGTCAGGGATATCTGGGACGCATAGGCGGCCACGGTAACGTAAGCCTCCATCCATACCAACTCGCCAGTCGGCGTCAGCATCATCACTGGCCTGCTCTCGAAGCTCAGTAAGATGCGCGTCGTCCCTCTGCGCCTCGATGACTCGGTCATCGATCTGAGATCGCACCTGTACATGTGCGATGAACTCAAACGGCTCCTCTACGGTGAGTTTCTGCTCAAAGTCCCGCAAAAACTCCACCATATCCCACTCGGCAACCATCAGCGGAGCCGCAAACTCTATCGCCTTCTTGCGGCTCAACGCATCAGCCACAAGGTTCGCCTTCCCAGGATGGTAAGAGACTTCAAACTTGAAGTCCTTCAGCGTCTCCATCCATCGCCGCTGCCTCATATTCAAGTCCCGCTGCGTGAATATGTACTTGAGGCTCTTGTGGTCGCAAAAGAGCTCGAACTCCTCTCCGTAGAGGTAATGTCTCCAGAGTCTCAGTGCGAATATAACGGCTGCCAACTCCAGGTCGTGTGTAGGGTAATTCTCCTCGTGCTTCCTTAATTGTCTCGAGGCATACGAAATTACCTTGTCCCTCTACATAAGGACACAACCCAAACCAACGCTAGACGCGTCAGTGTATATAGTATATTTAACCCCTTGCTCTGGCAATACTAGCACAGGGGCGGACGTAAGTCTGTCCTTCAGCTCCTGAAAAGCTGACTCCGCCTTATCATTCCAGGCGAACTTCACGTCCTTCCGTGTCAACTGAGATAAGGGTCTCGCGATCTTCGAGAAATCCTGAATGAAGCGCCGATAGTAGCCAGCGAGACCCAAGAAACTCCTCACCTCAGTGACAGAGCCAGGCTGCTCCCAGTCCTGCACCGCAGCTACCTTAGACAGGTCAACTGCCATGCCATCCTTGGACACCACGTGTCCCAGAAACTTCACCTCCTGCTTCCAGAAGTCGCACTTCTTATACTGTGCGAACAACTGATGCTGTCTGAGCGTATCAAGGACCAAACGCAAGTGCTCCTCATGCTCCTCTCGACTCCTAGAGTATACCAAAATGTCGTCGATGAAGACAACGACGAATCGATAGAGGAAAGGCCGCAATACCCTGTTCATCAGATCCATGAACACGGCCGGTGCGTTCGTGAGACCGAACGACATCACAAGGAACTCGTAATGACCAAAACTGGTCCTGAATGCTATCTTCTGCACGTCCTCATCTCTGACGCGCAGCTGATGATATCCTGACTGAAGATCAATCTTCGAGAAGTACTGTGCTCCTCTCAACTGATCAAACAAGTCATCGATCCTGGGCAAAGGGTACTTGTTCTTCACCGTGAGCTGGTTCAGCCTGCGATAATCAATACACAATCGCAGCGAACCATCCTTCTTCTTCACGAACAAGACCCGTGCTCCCCAAGGAGACACCCTAGGCCGTATAAAGCCAAGCTCTAGCAGGCCATCAATCTGCGTCCTCAACTCCTCCATCTCACATGGTGCCATGCGATACGTCGGCAGTGAGACGGGTGTAGAACCAGGAACCAACTTACCGCACAGAAACCTGGTGCGGCGATCTCGTTCACGTCTAGTCCTCAAATTCTTCTCACTTGGATGTACATCACCTAGAGGCACATTGAGAAGTCGCGCAACCAACCGGACGTCGATCGTAGCCATCCGATCTCTACCAAAAGGGATTTTGAACTGCAAGGGCTCCAAGGTGGGATTCTGGATGCTAGCATAGAAGGCACGAACAGTGCTCACATTAGCACGAGCGCGAGCTTCAAAGATCGGTCCCCAGTGCGCGGCTTCAATGCGTTCGAACAATAGATATTCGCCGAACAATCGCCCATCTACGTCCGCCTCAAATAACACTCTACGATCAGTGTATTCACCATGAGGCATCTCTGATAGGATGGTTCGTCCAAGATGTGCATGGGGATCCAAATCCCGCTTTGTACGGCACTCCAGGACTGCAGCTGGACCTGCGGCGGCGCTTGAACTTGCGGCACCACCCCGCGGTCTTCTCAATCGAGCAGGGCGGCTCGGCCCAGCCTCGTCTGTTGCAGTTTTCCTCTTACCCATCAAAGACAGGATGGATGAGAGTGACAAAAGACCCAAAATGGCTTCCACGAAAGCCATGGAAAACGCCGAAAATGCGGAGAAATGGCTGCCCAATCTGACAAAAGGAAATCTAGGCGTCGTAGAGGGATGCTTCAAGCTTCCCAAGGCTGTACTTTCAGAGAAAAATAAGAACAAATAGATGGGATGGAGCAGCTCACGATTTCAGCACTATTTGGGGGATTTTGGAGCTCCAAATGGGGAAATCCTCAAGGAAAGGGGCTGCCAACACCCAATAACTGATGGGTGGTGGTCGGTTTTGGCCAAGGAGGGGTTTAAGAGTGGTTTGGGTCGCCGAGGTTTGGAATGGAGTGCTGAAAATCGAATCTAGGGTATGCAAGGGGGCTGTTTGTGAAGGAGAGGGGGGTTTTAGGGGTTTTCGTGGGATGGGAGGTAGCTAGGGGTGATGTGGACCCTATTTAGGAGGGTGCGCCCGAAGGACAGCACCATCCGGGCATCGCCGGTCAACCCGAAAGTTGACCGGTGGGACCCCATGGGTCTGGTCCCCCATGGTCCCAGGGTCCCAAAAAAGTTGGTCCCACCCCTTGGTTCATAGCATTTTGGTCTCTATGAGCCCAAACATGTGTTCGGGGCTTTCCGGGTCCACATCGCAATCCCGAATATCAAACCATATAATGCAGCATATGAATTTGGGGTAGAAGGAGCCAGTACATCTTTCTAGCTCCTTAGTTACTAAAGAAAGTAAAGTTAGAATGGCCTTATGGCCATTTTTCATGAAATTTTACTATTCACTGTAAAATTTGGTGAATGTGCTAATTTGTGTTATTTTCACATTAGGTTTGATGCCTAATATGAAATGGATAAGAAAGAACTAAAAGTTGAGGTGTTTAGAGAAGGAATTTTGAAGATTTTTGGTGAAACGGGGTTTTTAAGCCCTGGCGATTGATTACTGGAGTCGTGGTCATCCCACGGCCCAAAGATTTACTTTTGCGGTTCAAAACCGCCCATAGGACGTCTCCACCCGACTTCCTACAGCTTAGAAGTGATTCGGGTCGCTTTACGCGACCCGAGGTACGTTACAGACTCGATCTTGCGATCGATCCTTATAGACTTCGCCTATCGACGAATCTGTGATCCTAGAAGTGTTTCTAGACCCTTCTCGCACCCACCTAAGTCAAAGGAAGCGACAGCGTACGTCGCAAGACCATAACCCAGGCCCAGTATACTCTCATTCATGCTCTGATACCAACTTGTAACACCCTGAAAATCGGGGGTCGTGAATAAACTCAACTCCCGAGTTCCAGACCGTCACTTATGCAACAAAAATGGTTATGATTCAATGTTGTCTGATTTAAAGCATTCACATGAGTAAAAGTATACCAAAACTGCAATTCATACTTCAGATCCAGTGATAAAAGCAAGCGGAAGACTAAACAATATATATATCACTGTATGGAAAAATAAAGTAATCTCAACTGTCTCCAAAGTATGACTACATCTCTGAGTCTCATATACATGTAAATAGACAAAAGAATAAGTTCAAAATAGTCCCACTGAAGTCCCCCTCGATCCAGGTCACCTACGGGAAGCCGTCGTGATACTGCATATACGAGAACTCATCCTGGTCCTCGTCAATCTCCGGCTCCACCTCCTGGATCTCGTCGTCACCTGCAACTACAACAGGGTCTGGTGGGTGTTGCAAACACCATCCCGTAACGTGGGAATGAGTGATCAACTCAGTGGAATCATAGAGCAAAGATTAGCATGTTCACAATTCAGTCACGCGATAATAGTAAAGCAGTAAATCAGACAAATCCTAATACTGTTGTTAATGCAAGATGATATGACGTGATGTATGCCCTCACCGACGATCACCCTCATACGGCAACATCTTACGACCGCGGCATGCCACACTCCCTAGAGTGCTCCACATCTTCCAGGCACATGCAATGCTATGGTGATATGATTACCAAGTTGTTATTAGTCCATTCAAACAGCAGGATTGGGAAACTAAGGTACCTCCCTTGTATCAATCCCAACACGGATCCTGTCTAGGGTCGTCACTCCTAGTAATCTCATACGATGTACATTTCGTAGGTCACTGCAAGGGCTGCCAGGGCTGTTGCTCGCACTCGTTGCACCGCTCCCCCATCACCTTATCAATACAGGCCTACTGTACTCTACTGCACGGAAGGGTCGTCGCCTCCCGTGAACTCAGAATACGCTCGCGGTCACTACAAAGGGCTCGTCGCCTGATCAGTGTAGGCCGACAGCTAGAATATAGTGTCCCATACCACCATAATCTGCTCACGAGTCAAGGTGCTCATTGGTCACTACGGGGAGGTTTGTGGCCCCAGCGTAGGCCGACAGCTCGACCACGGTGTCCCATACCACCATGCCCGGCTCATGAGTCTTCGTGGATCAAGGTACCACGGTTAATAGGGTTTACAATGGTAAGTTCAGTACCCTAGGTTCAAGCAGTTATGATACATACAAGGTGAACAAACATCGGCCAGTCGGGTTACTTGACGGGCTCGACTAGCGCGATCGCATCTCGAATTAAACGACATGAAGTGCATAAAACACTTCGCGTGGCCTAACCACTGCCGCCAACTCTCAGCACGAATCACATTCATCGACGCGTCGTTCGTGGCTATGACCAGTCAGCCACGAATTCGCTCGGTTACCGACTGCCTGGACTAAGTCAAGTCCCACACATCTATGGAATTACTATAAAAGGGATTGGAATTGAAATACATCATGTGAGCATGTTAGCACATGTTATAACATTCAACTTAAGCAAATCTTCAAGGCATACTTCCCATGCATATTCAACTTAAGCAAATCCTCAAGCACATACATCCCATGCATGTAATGAAATCATGCATTTTGTCAACATGTAGAAAATCATTTAGGTCAGCATAATAATTGAAAAATCAATCACAAACTATCAAATAACATCATTTAATTCAATACATACTAATACAAGCATTTATACAAACACATACACTACACACTTAAGTCTACATATAGTATGTCGACCCAAAGTGTGCAACTAGGCGAATCTCTTCGCCAAACTAATTATGCACGCATTCCTAACTTCCTAATGCGACAACAAACCATGTCAATCACATCAGCAAAATATGAATGTAAACAGTACTTCCTACAAATGACTAAAATGCCCTAAATCTCATATTCTTCGTTAGCTTACGAAATGGGAAACGGAGAGCATTTTGTACATGTCAAACGGCGATGCCGTCAAGAATCTACTATTAAACGACATTGAAAGCATTGGGAACCGTCAATCAAAGCGTCTAAAATCCTCACCTAGTGTCTTGTAGACTCGGGAATTGAAGCGGAGCGTATATGGTTCGTCTACGGCGAGTAAGGAGCCTAATACATAAGATCCATAAGCTACATCGCTATGGAAATAAGGAAAACTCAAATCAACATCTATCTAGGGTTTTTACTTACCTAGGATTGCGGTGGAATCGCCGGGAAAGCGGTAGAGGAGTGTTGCTTAAGCACGTGCAACACGTAGCACAAGTGGCGGGAAGAACTCTCCCACTCTCTCACAATCTCTCACTCTTTTTCTCTCTCCCAAGCTAGGGCTTCTCTCAAATTCGGATGGGAGAGAGGAGTGAGGGTTTCAACCCCTTTTATAGCCTAAAACATGCCCAAAATAGGCTTGGGAACAATGTTTACTTGGTGCCTAACCAAATCGGGGCCGTTTCGGTCCAAAAGGGCATTTCTGGAGGTCCCCAGGACAAATGCGGTCGGACTTAAGCTCCTGCATACTGGATCTAGCACACATCCAGTTTTCAGACCGGTTGGGTTCCCAGATCGCACGTGGCGGCCCAGTTTCAGTTTAACGGTCACCGCACCAAGATCAGGCCTATAAGTCTCGTGATATATAATAGATATTTTTCCTGATCCAAGGGTGTAATTTGGCTGTATTCTGACGGTCAGAATGCTTAATACTGATGCGTCAAATTTGTGTGCCAGATTTGAATTTGAAATTCCAACTGTCCCTATTCACACTCTCTTCGGTCCGGGCTCAATGAAATAGCCTGTGATCGTCAGTTGGACTTGATATTCGAAACGATTGCCAAGCCCAGCTAAGTGGTCATAACGGTCTAAGATGGTAGGCATCTGACTTACGACGCGCGGTCTAGATCCAATACAGAGTTTCAAGGAGGTCCCGAGAACAAACCGGCTTAGAGTTTGATCCGCGGCTTTAGAGCATTATAGCACCCTTGGTTCCACTCGCTTCGGGCCTTGTAGAACGTATTTAAAGTGATCAGGGACCATTTCCCAGCTACTCCAACGTTGCACTAGCTAACCTAGTCAAATTTTCTAAAGGAATGAATTCTACGCAATTTCGGGTCGAGTTGGTACTCGAGCCCAAGTATGGATTTTTCACGGGCGTTACAATTACCTAGAAACCTAGCATCAATCTCAAAACCTAGTTGCCCTCGAGAACACATTGAAACTCCGTATCGAACCTGGACCGCGCATCAAAAGTTCAATGACCATGAAACTATAAGGTTATGACCCCCTTATTGGGCGTAATAACCATCGCGGGAATCGAGCCCGAATAATATCCAAAAATGCACAACTTGAGCCTGGAGCAAAGTGTGTGAGAAATGCAAATATCTTTAAAAAATGAACTCAAATTTAAGTGATTTGGGCTGTTCGCTTTCAGGCTAAATTTAAGGTTTCAGACCATCAGATTCTGACCTAACTACAACCTTGGATCAGGAAACTTTCCCTACACAGGTCGATGTACTTGTGACCCTGATCGAGTGGCGATAACCATTGAACTAAAACTGGTCCTCCACGGTCGATCCACTAATCCGATCGGACCAAAATCTTAACCTAACATAGATCCATTGTCAAGGAACTTTCTCTGGACCGTATGCAGGTAATGGACCTTTAGCTGAGCTCTGTTGGCCCGAAATAATCGCCTTTTAGATATAACCTAAGTATATCATGGCCCTAGGGCCATTGACATCGCTTCTGGGCCTATATATTGCCCTTAAACCACCCCTTCTCTCCCTCATATGAATTTCCTAAATCCTAGGAGAGAGAAGAGAGAAAAGAGGAGGAAAGAGGAGAAGTGAGAGAGAGTTGTGGTTTGTTGCTGGGATTCATTCCCACCACTCCACATGCTAAATCATCTCCCGTGTCGTTATACCGGCGATTTTGACTTCATTTTTGGATAAGAAATCCTAACCCTAATCTGTTTTAGGAATCAAAATAGGGAAATCGGTGAAATAGCTAACCTATTTCAATGATTATATAGTTGTTGTGTCATAGACAAAGACGTAGTGTTCAAACTGAGCTCGATACGGGTTTACCGACGAAAGGTGCGAACTATAAATATTTAGGTTATTGTTTTCAAGGCTTTCAATGTCAGCTAATGATTTCTGTCTGACTTGATTGCTGCAATATGATCTTAGTTATGATGTATTCGATAATTTATATATGTGTGTGAACTATGCGAATATATGATGCATTCCATGTGTTTGTTGAAATGTCCGGATGAATATGAAATCATGATTTGTGCTTGCCATGACTATTAACCTAGAATACATGATTGTTGTATATATGACAACTCCTTTGTGAAAGGATTTGTCATAATATATGCTATGACTAACTTAGTTCATATATGTGGTAATGTATAGTCTAAGTGTTTGATAAAATGTCTGAATGAGAAATTGTCCAATGAATTGTATTTATTAAGGGTGTTGAGATGGGATTCTTAACTACCTTATCTAGATGTATAATTTTCTTTATGTAGTCTTAATTTCAATTATGTGATTTAGGTATAAAATGCATATGTATAATAACATTTTCTATGTGTTTGATAAAATGCCTGAATGAAATATTATTTAATGAATTGTATTTAATAAGGAGTTGAGATAGAATTCTCAATTACCTTATCTATATGTATAATTTCCTTCACGTAATCTTAATTTCTACTATGCAAATTATGGATGAATTGAAATATTCGGTAGCATGTTCAATATGTTAATAAAATGCTCAAATGAGTGTTGTACTTGGATTATTTGTTAAATGCTTATATGATTATCACATGTCTCCACATGCTGCATTTGAGTATGATTGGGACTACTACGTAGTCTAGGAAATCGGTAACAATTCCTGTTTGAGTGGCCCGATTAGTCTTGGCACATTTGATACGTTTGGTGAATCTGCGTCATACGATGATCATCGACAGTGGTACCATGTCGATTAATTCAGCGTATGATCGTACCAGTCTAACTTGTCTAATAAACCGATTGGCCTATTGTGTGTTTACCATATATGAACGTTATTTCTTAAATCTAAGGTACTACTTACCAATGTAAAAGCCCGTTTCAACCATGGTACCATGATCAACTAAGACTCATGAGTCGGGCATCGTGGTATGGGACACCGTAGTTGAGCTGTTGGCCTACGCTGGGGTGACAAGCCTCCTCGTAGTGACCAGTGAGCAACCCAAACTCGTGAGCCTAATACGATGGTATGCAACACTGTATTCAAGTTATCGACCTACCTCGGTACAGCCTGGTTGTGGTCTTAGCGTGGGTTGGGGTGTACCGTCTGATCCGGACCCCCTTCAAAAATAGCGCTCCAATTGGTAAGGCGTTGGTGGAGTAACCTCGAGTATAATCAATTGAACTTGCCTATCCATTGCTTTTAAATCGGGAATGATGCCCTACAACTTGCTTATCGTATGTGATTAACTAGGATTGATGACCCTAAATGGATCATCATTTGGGTAAATGATATAAAGGGAGTTACCTTAGCTTCCCGAATTTGTTGTATAAATAAACTTAATTAAGAATTTGGCTGACACGACCATGCACCGCATTGCATGTGCCTTTGGCGAGGAAGAGCATAGTGGGAGTAACATGTACGACCATGAGATAGTGTCAGTGAGGGAGTGCAGGCGAGGGCATGCATCATTGCAGCATATCATTACTGCTTGACTGAATTAATAACATATTAAACTTTGTGTTATAGTTCCACTGAATTAGCTACTCATTCCCACCTGGGATGGTGTTTTAAAATACTAGTCAGACTCTGATTTAGATGCATGTTCTGGAGAGGCTTACGCGGTAGAGCCAGGTTTCATACACGAGGAGGAGGAGTTCTCCTAAGTTCAGCTATCAGACGGGTCTATGTAGATCATGTACTGATCGATGGGATTACAGGGACTATAAGGATTAGTTGGACATTTACATTTTTGTATTTTGTAAATTTTGAATCAACACATGTATATGTTAAGCATGGTAATGTACTCATACTCTGAAAATTGAGAAACACTTCTATACACCATATTCCTATCTCATTCTTCCACTTGCTTAACTTAATTATCTTTAGAATATGATATGTTGTTTTAGTATAATCTCACTCATGTTTAATGCACTAGTATGAACAACATTTAAACATCATTTTCTATGTTGCATAAGTGATGCATTGGAACTCGGGAGTTGAACTTCTACTCAACCCCTGATTTTCAGGGCGTTATAATCATGTAACATGCATTTCCTTCTCAACCCCCTTGCTCCTCATATACATTACCATCATAGTACATTTTCATCATTTTCACACATCAGACTAGCGGGCATATGCTCTGTGGCTTACTAATATGATTGCAGTAGGTCCACCAGAAACCTTAACTAGTTGGTCATCGTTTTATCATAAGCATCCATATAACATCAAGCATCCTTTGCACCCGGCACTTGATTGTTTCGAACGTATACTCTATAACTTGTCGATATAGTCAGATATTGCCCATCAAAAATTTGGATCGATCAACCAGTAGTTTGATTAGATCACATTACATTTTTTACACGCGAGAATAAACATTATTCTTCATAAATGAGTCAGATCTTGTGAAGTAAACACCTTACATCCTTACGGGTAAAGTTAGTGCCTAACACCTTCCTCTTTGTAACTGCAGTCCCTTACTTAGAATCTTTAGAATGTAAACTCACGAGTCATCTGAACGTTAAGAATCTTGGAGTTCTCAATCTTAAGCATTTCTACGGGTTTTAATCAATTGTAGAATCATAATAATTGGTTAGTAGCGACTCTTGTCAAATATCACAGCCTATCAGAAACCTTAGTAAGTTAGCTGCCGTTTTAACATATACATTGCATTTAATTATTTTCCACCGTATATGACTGGCGGGTGTATGCTCTGAGACCTGTCAATATAATCGTAGTAGGTCCACCAGAAACTTAGCTGGTTGGCCATCATTTTATCATAAGCATCCATATAACATCAAGCATCCTTTGCATCCGACACTTAATTGTTTCGAATGTATACTCTGCAACTTGTCGATATAGTTAGATATTTCCCATCAAAAATTTGGATCGATCAATCAGTAGTTTGATTGGATCGCATTACATTTTCTACACGTGAGAATAAACATTATTCTTCATAAATGAGTCAGATCTTGTGAAGTAAACACCTTACATCCATACGGGTAGAGTTGATGCCTAACACCTTCCTCTTTGTAACTGTAGTCCCTTACTTAGAATCTCTAGAATGTAAACTCACGAGTCATTTGAAAGTTAAGAATCTTGGACTTCTCAATCTTAAGCATTTCTACGGGTTTTAACCAATTGCAGAATCATAATAATTGGTTAGTGGCGACTCTCGTCAAATATCACAGCCTTTACACCCCCCCCCCCCCCCCCCCCCCCCCCCCCCCCCAATTTACAAAAGCCCCCAAACAATGTGACCAAGTGGAATGAAGAGAGTAGATCTTTCGTACCCTCAGGGAATCTGCTTCTCCAACATCCACAGTTTTACTATGGGATTTGCACATCGGACCAATCTGGGGCTGGCCACTTCCCCTTCTTGGTCCAATGGATTTGACTGTCATGGTCATGACTGGATGATGGACGTCTTTGGCTGTTGACAGATGATGTATATGGTGTGGGAATAACATACCCCTGGTTGATTGTTAAAGCTGAGATAGGCAAGGTGTGCCCCTGGTTAGTTGAAGCTAATATAGGCAGGGTGTGCCCCTAGTTGGTTGAAGTTGAGATAGGAAGGGTGTGCCCCTCATTGATTGAAGCTGAGACTAGTAAGGTGTGCCCCTGGTTGATTGAAGCTAAGGCTAATAGGGTGTGCCCATGGTTGATTGAAGCTGAGACTGGCAAGGTGTGCCCCTGGTTGATTGAATCTGAGACTGGCAGGATGTTCTCTTAGTTGATTGAAGCTGAGAGTGTCATGGTGTGTCCCTTGTTGATTGAAGCTGGGACTTGTAAAGTGTTACCCTACTTGATTGAAGTTGTGACTTGCAGGGTGTGCCCATGGATGATTGAAGCTGAGACTGGCAGGTTGTGCCCCTAGTTGATTAAAGTTGAGACTTGCATGTCTTAGCTTCAATCAACCTAGATTGGAACAAGAAGAAGGATCTACATACTGATGTCATACTTGATTCTACTCTTGAACTGTCGTTTCTTCTTCTTCTGACGCAGGTAGTTCCTTCCCTAATGGCCCTAGTATTGTTTCCCACTAGATAGGGGGACATAGAGCATCACTGTGGCCTAGAGGGGTACCTTCATGCGATGTGGCCTATATATCCTCCTTACAGGGATTCCCAAGTCTGTTGAAGTTGATCGGCGTGCATTAGAACTCATTTTCCTCAATTTTCTTTGGGATTACACTTGTACCCCAATACCCAATACCTCTTGTTGTATGTTGCCTCTATAAACCTTGCTCTAGAGTGATTCTTTACATGGTACCTGAAGCTTTGTCATTCAGCCAGTGAAAAGACACACTCTGTACTCATCGATGTTAGATTAATCATTGTATTCACAATATTAATTTCAAAATTGTGGTAAGGGATGTCTTTCTCTGAATGTTGAATGTCGATGACTGGAACATCTGGCTCTTATGCACCATAATCATTTGGAATGACAAGTTTAAGCTCAACTAAGATATAGATTGCCTTTTTGTCGAGGATGTATTTCACCCGTTGGTAGAGAGTGGAAGGGACAGCTCTGACTTTGTGAAGCCATGGCCTTCCCAACAGCATGTTGAAGGATGCGAGTATATCCAAGACCTTGAAGGTGATAACTGAAATATCTGGACCAATCTATACCACGATGTCCACTTCTCCTTCTACGGTTCGACGAGAATTGTTGAAGGCTCTGACACTCATCTCCCTTGGCCAGAAAGATGATGGCTTGATCTCGATGTGGATTATTGTCTAGAGTGGGCACACATTTAGGCTTGAACCATTATTGATAAGGACAGCAGAACTCGCAGGTTCTTATACCGCAAAGCGATATTGAGAGACCTTTTCGTGATCTCATCCGTCGGGAGGAAGCTCATTGTCCACGAAGGTGATGGCCTTAGGTGCGAGGAGTTGCCCGACCATTAGTGCAAACATCTCTGATGGAGTGTCCAAGGTGATATGAGTGTCATTCAATGTCTTCGCGAAGAGCTCCAAGTGTGTCTGTGATGTGCATAGCAGTTCCCATACATATACCTACACTGTGATCATCTTAAGTTGGGTTGCTGCATTCATTGTTATATCTTATCCTGGCTTTAACAGGGCACATTTAGAGTTCTCGTTATTACCACGTCCGTCAAGGCTTAGGCTCTTCACTTTGTCGCACTCCGGATATGTAACACCCCGTACCTTTGATACTCGGGTGTTACCTTTTAAAACCCACAATTATTAAAACTCATGATCCACCAACCTAATGACTTAACTTAACATGCAGAGGGTAGGATTTCCCAAGAAACATCGAGACAATCCACTACAACTCTGAAGACTAAGTTTACACTCCACACCAATCAAAGAGGTAAGCAGGACCAAATTACTTAAGCTCAACCAGTTTCTAAGACCGTATGTGTTAGCAGTACTCTAGAAACTCAATCCACGGAAGTCGGAGGATAACTAATGAAGCACCCCTATATCTTAGACATGCATTTAACCATTGAAAATAAATATCGAAACCATCAGACCAACAGATCACACCATGCAGACCAAATTCAGCTCTAAAAGGTTTATAATGGCCCACTTGAGCCTCACAATGCACCCCAAACCGGACCAGGGCCCTTATATCGGGACCCCTAAACAAATGGTCGGTGTAGATTTATAACAAACACCACGATTAGACCCTATATAGGGTGCACATGCACCATGGACTATTGTGCATGAAGTGCACTAGACCATGGGAGGGCAGTCAACCGACTGTTGACCGAACCATTTGCAAGTCGAAAACACCCTCCTGCCATTTTAAAGATATTTGAATCTAGGGAACTTCGAACCCCTAAGTGAGCCAACCCAACCGCTTTTCAAGAAATCCAGACTGTTTATATTGTTAGTGGGGCCCACCCCAACAAAACCGTATAAAGATGTGGGCCCCCAAAAACAAACAAAGGGAATTGATCCCTGACCGTCCATTCTATCATAAAGAAATAGAAGGCGATCGGACCATTGGAGGTATGGGGAGAGCAGCGTCGGTTTAACCAGAGGATTTCCAATGTGCCGACGCCAGCTCTATCTCTAACCAAAAGTAACCCAAGCAAGGAGGAATTACAGCCACTATTTTCGTTTTGAGAAAAACAGAGGCAGCCACCGGCGGCCATCATTTAGAGATTTGCAGAGCAAATCTCAGCCATTGGATCCTTCCTTCCCTGCCTATAAATGGGGAGCTCAGCCTCTTAGACTTCACACAGAAAGAGAGTTGAGAAAGGAAAGAGTCAGAGAGAGAAGAAAGAGAGAAAATAAAGTGAAACAGAGGGCGTTTTAGTGAGCTTGGAGCACACTGCCCCAACTCAGTCTGAGAAAACCGAACCGAGCTGAGTCAATGTGAGACCACAGCAACACCATTTGTGTGAGAAAAAGGGAGAGAAAACAGAGGGAGAGAAGAGAGGAAGAAGGAGAAGGAGGTGCGTACGTGCCAACCCAAACTCGGGACGGATCTGACTGTAGCAAGTAAGCACTTCCCTCCACTCTGTTGGAACTCTAAAGTGAGCTCAAAACATAGCCCCATCACACCTTGCTCTCACCACATACAGCCTTCTAAAAATAGGCTCTGTTCGTGGCTAAAAACACAACCTGATAACAATTGTTTCCCAGCATGAAGACAGGTTGAAAACGTGACCTGTGAGCAGCTGTATTCAGATGAAAATGGCTGGAAAACAGCCAAATGCTAAGCTTAAAAATAGATGAGATTGTAAACATGGCATCAGCAGAAAGACAGCTGGAAATTTCAACATGGAACGGCTCAGATTTCAACTTACTAGCAGTAGGGAAAAAGGTCCCTTGGCAGGGCCATTGGCGAGCCTGTAAATGGACCAAGTCCTGGCCATTCCTGTCCCTATAAGAACCTCGATTTGGGGCTGAGATTAGCCTCACCAATAGCCTAGATGGAAGGACGTCTCTGGCCTAAGAAAACAGCTAGAAGACGGCCTGCAATATGGTTGAGCACATGGCAGGAGTGATATATGCTTTGGGCCTCACCAAGTTCAGGTGGGCCTCACCAAACAACAGACAAACAACATGTTGGTGGGTAGTCCAGAACAGGCAGCAGGCCCTATATGAGCACCCCACAAATAAAATAGTATTTTATACTAACTGGTGGGCCCCACCATCGAGCCATGGCAAGCCGCACCAAAATCAAACCGTCCAGACCCTACACATTTTAAGAAAAAGAAAAGGGGGAGTGTGTGTATATATATATATATATATATATATATATATATATATATATATATATATATATATATATATATCCGTTCATCTGGGGGCAGTAAGAGGTTAACCGTCGATATCGAATCTTGAATTTTCTAAGTCATTCATCTTTTGGTGTATGAGACTCCGTATCGGCTAATGATGTTGTTCTTTATAAATTTGATTACTTGAGACACTGCTATGGTGGTGTAGGAAGATGCTTCTACCTACTTGGTGAAGTGGTTAACTTCCACAAGTATGTATTCGTGACCGTTTAAAGCTTTTGAATTTACCTTTGCGATGATGTCAATACCCCACATAGAGAAGGGCCATGACATAGTCTTGTTGTATAGCTCTAAGGATGGGGCATGTATTTTATTTGTATGCTCTTGACACTTGAAACACTTCCTAATGTGCCGGTAGTAGTCTGTCTCCATAGACATCCAATAATAGTCGAGTCGTAGAATCTTCTTCGAAATCATGTGGTTGTTCATGTACGGGATGCACACTTTATCGTGGATCTCTTCCATAATATTTGTAGCTTCAAATTCGTCGATGCATTTGAGGAGAAATTGATTATAGGATTGCTTGTAGAAAATTTTAATGTTAATTCTGAACTGTCTCGCCAAACGTTAGATGGTTCAACGGTTGGTAGATGTAGCTTCTTCTAGGTACTCCTGGCTTTCCTGATACCATTTGATGTCGGTATACCAGGGGTTGCTGATAGGGGTGGCTTCGACCTCTTTAATTTACAAGTAGAAGGTGGGTTCATCTTCAAGTTCAATTATGAGCTCCCATTCTGAAGCTCCTCTTGAAATCTCTAGCATTGATGTTAAAGTGGCGAGAGCATCTCTGAATTGATTCTACACTCGTGGCATGTATGAGAAGGTGATTTCTTTAAATTATTCAATCGAATTTTTGAGATATTTGTGATATGGTATTAACTTCTCATATTCAGTCTTACAATCACCATTTGTGTGGTTGATAAGTTGTGAGTCTCCAAATACTTGTAACTTCTTTACGCCTAAGATCATGGCTTCTTTCAGATTGGTAATGCAAGCTTCGTACTCTGCCATGTTGTTGGTGCACTCGAATGCTATTTGGTTGGAGACAGGAATTGGGACATCGTCATGAGAGTAGAGGATAGCTCCGATTCCACTTCCCTCGGAGTTTGTTTCGTCGTCAAAGAATAGTGTCCACTCGCCTGCCTTTCTTTCTTCTTCTCCCTCAATGAGGTAGAGATGTTCATTGGGGAAGACAGTCTTCAATGGTTGATAATCGGGCAGTGAGTGGGCAACGAGATGATCAGCGAGGGCTTGTCCCTTAATTGCCTTCTAAGTGACATAGGTGATGTCGAACTCAGATAGAAGTAGTAGCCATTTGGCTATCCTTTCGGTGAGCATCGTCTTCTCGAATAGGTACTTAAGCGGGTCCATATGTGTAACGCCTTAGAAAAATCCGTACTGAGACTCGAGTACCAACTCGGTCAAAAATCACTTAGGATGAATTCCTTTGGAAATTTAGTGTAAGTTAGCTAGCGCTATGCTAGAGTAGCTGTGAAATTAGCACCAATAACTTTAAATACGTTCTACAAGATCCAAAGCTTGTAGAAGCACTGACGCTATAATACCCTGAAACCTAGGATCAAACTCTAAACCCATTTGCTCTCAGGAGCCTGCTGAAACTTCGTATTGGATTTAGACCGCGCGTCGAAAGTCCGATATCTACAATCTTAGACCGTTAGGACCGCTTAGCTGGACTTGACAATCATTTCGAAAATCAAGCCTAACCGACGCTCTGAGGCTATTTCATTAAGCCTGAAGTAAAGAGAGTGAGAAAGGGTAAGGATTTGGATATTTTAATTCAAATCTGGCACGAGACTTTACGCGTTATTATTAAGCGTTCTGACTATCAGAATTCAGTCAAATTTCACCCTCGGATCTAGAAAAATTTCTCTTTCATATCATGAGACTTGTAGACCTGATTTAGGTGCGATGACCGTTGAACTGAAACTGGACCACTACGTGCGATTTGCAAACTCTATCGGACTGAAAACTGGGTGTGAACAACATCCAGTGACCATGAGCTTAAGTCCGACCGCGTTCGGCCAGGGGACCTCCCGAAACGCTCTTTTGGATCGGAACAGCCCCGATTTGGTTATAACTTAAGTATACATTTGTCCCAAGTCTATTTTGGTTAGATTTAAGGCTATATAAGGGCCTTAAACCCTCACATATCTCACCCATCCGAATTTGCTAGAAACCCTAGCTAGAGAGAGAGAGAAAGTGAGAGATTGTGGGAGCCCTTGTGAGGGATCTTCCTGCGGATTGCTCTATCCTTTGCACATACCGAAGCGACGCATTCAAATCACTTTCCTGATGATTTCCAACGCACTCTTAGGTAAGAAAACCCTAATTACTTGTTGTTTTGGGGTTTCCTTCGATTCGTTGACGAAGTAGCTTATACATCTTGTGTATTAGGTCACCGTTATGCTGTTGACAAAGCATATACGTTCCGTTTGAAACGATACACGCCTAGGGCGAAAGGTGCGGATTTTAGACGCTTTGATTGACTGATTTCAAAGCTTTTAATGTCATTTAATAGTAGATTATCGATGGCAACGCCGTTTGACATGTAGAACATGCTATCCGTTTTCTGTTTCGTAAACGTACAGGAAATATGAGATTTAGGGCATTTTAGTCATTTGTAGGAAATACTGTTTACATCCATATTTTGCTGAAATGTTTGCCATGGTTAATTGTCATGTTAGGATATTAGGAATGCGTGCATGATCATTTTGGCGAAGAGATTCGCCCAAATGCACACTTTGGGTCGACATACACCATGTAGACTAAAGTATGTAGACTAAGTGTTTGTATAAATGTTTGTATTAGTATGTATTGAGTAATTAGAGTTGTGAATGAGATTTAAGATTGAATTCTCAAGTAATATGCTGATGTAAATGATTTCCATCATGTTGGCTATATATATTGATTTCATTATATGTATGAAATGCATGTGTTGGATAAATTGCTTAAATTGTTTATTATAACATGTGACAACATGCTTGTATTATTGTATTGCTTTTCTATTACTCTCATATGATTACTGATGCTGATTGACAAATTCTTGGGGCTATGACCTAGTCCAGGCAGTCGGTAATGAAGTGAATTCGTGGTTGGCTTTTATTTGCCACAAAGGACGCGTCGATGAACGCGAGTCATGTTTTGAGTTGGCGGCAGTGGTTAGGCCACACGAAGTATTTCATGCACTTCATGTCATTCAGCTTGAGATGCGCTCGTACTAGTCGAGCCCGTCAAGTAACCCGACTGGCCGTTGATTGTTCACCTTGTATGAGTCATAACTGCTTGAACCTAGGATACTGAACTTACCATTGGAAACCCTGTTAACCATGGTACCTTGATTCATAAAGACTCATGAGCCGGGCATAGTAGTATGGGACACCGGGGTCAAGCTATCGGCCTATGCTGGGGCTACAAACCTCCCCGTAGTGACCAGTGAGCACATTTGTCTCGTGAGCAGATTATGGTGGTATAGGACACTATATTCTTGCTGTCGGCCTACACTGATCAGGTGATGAGCCCTTTGTAGTGACCGTGAGCGTATTCTGAGTCTACGGGAGGCGACGACCCTTTCGTAGCAATGAGAGTACATTAGGCCTGTATTGATAAGGTGATGGGGGAGCGGTGCAACGAGTGTGAGCAACAGCCCTGGCAACCCTTGCAGCGACCTACAAATATAACATCGTATGAGATTATTAGGAGTGACGACCATAGACAGGATCTGTGTTGGGATTGATATAAGTAAAGTACCTTAGATTCCCAATCCTGCTGTATGAAAAGGACTAATAACAATCTGGTAATCATTATCCATATCGCATTGCATGTGCCTAAAAGATGTGGAGCACTGAGGAACGCAAGCATGCCACGGGCGTAAGATGGTGCTGTATGAGGGAGTATGTCGGTGAGGGCATCCATTATATCATCTCATGTATACATTAACAACAGTATCTAGGAATGTTTGATTGATTGCTTTACTATTATTGCATGATTGATTTGAAAACATGCTAATCTTTGCTCTATTATTTCACTGAGTTGATCACTCACTCCCACGTTACGGGATGGTGTTTGCAATACCCACCAGACCCTGTCTTAGATGCAGGTGATGAGGCAATTCAGGATGCAGAGCCGGACTACGACAAGGACCAGGACGAGTTCTCATATATGCAGTTTCACGACGGCTTTGCATAGGTAGCCTGGATCGGCGGGACATACTAGTTGGACCTCATGACACTTTAATTTTTATTTTATTACATGTATATGAGACTCAGAGATGTATTCATACTTTGGAGACAGTTTGAGATTTATTTTGTTTTCCATACAGTGATATATATATTCTTCAGTCTTCTGCTTGCATTTTATCACTGGATCTGGAGTATGAATTGCAGTTTTGGTATAATCTTACTCATGTGAATGCTCTAACTAAGTCAATATTGAATCATGATCATACTTGTTGCATAAGTGATGGTCTGGAACTCGGGAGTCGAGTTTATACACGACCCCCGATTTTCAGGGTGTTACAATATGAGCAAGGAGAAGGATAGGGTATGCGATCATGTATTGTTGAAGTCACTAAGTTTCCTATATTTGGGCCAGGCATGTCTTATCAAGTGTTGAATACTGGTATCATAATTTGTGAACTTGTGACTTAGATAATATATTGCTTACCCTCCTTCCTGTTTCGTTGTGTTGTCTAAGGACGCAATCGATGGCTTCCGCTACTACTGAGATGTATAATGGTATAGGTAATTCAGGAGTTGGTGGCACTAGAACTGAAGGATTCATAAGATATGTTCTAATAATATCGAAGGTAGTTTGACAATTGTCGTTCCAGTCCTTAGGTGAATTCTTCCGAAGGAGATTGAATATTAGCTCACAGATAGGAGTGAGTTGTGCAATGAAGTAGCTGATGTACTGGATTCTTCCAAGGAAGCCACGTATTTATTTTTCTATTCTTGGAGGTGACATCTCAATGGTGGCTCTTGTCTTTGTTTCATCGACCCTGATGCCCTCCTCACTAACTACGAAGCCAAGAAGTGTGCCTCCGGTGACACTGAAAACACATTTTTGGAGGTCAGGTCAAAGCTTGTATTTTTTCTAACTTGTCGAAGAGCTTCTTCATGTCTTCAAAGTGTCATTCAATTGTCCAAGATTTGACGATCATGTCATCGACGTATACTTCCATTCCTTGTTCATCATATCATGGAACAAGGCTGTCATTGCTCGTAGGTATGTAGCTCTTACGTTCTTCAGGCTAAATGGCATAATCCTATAGCAAAATGTTCTCCATGGCGTGATAAATGAAGTCTTCTCATGATCTTCAATGGCCATCTTGATTTAATTGTAGCATGACAAACCTTCCATGAAGGAGAAGATCTTGTGCCCAGCAGTGTTATCGACCGGAGTGTCGATGTGTGGTAGGAGGAAGTCATCTTTAGGACTGGCTTTGTTGAGATCTCGGAAGTTGATGCACATTTGGACCTTGCCATCCTTCTTTGGTACTGGTACGATGTTAGCAAGCCATTCAGGGTAGTTTGAGACTACCAAGAATCATACCTTGTGTTACTTGATGACTTCGTTGCGAACTTTTAGGGTCCATTCCAGCTTCGTTCTTCTAAGCTTCTGCTTTACTGGCTTCATCTCTGACTTTATTAGCAGATGGTGTATAACGTGTTCTTTCAAATTTACTGTCTCGAAGTCATCGGCAATGGCATTGGCTTTGGTTTTGAAATTTTTAAGGAGATCCTCAAGTTCGGTAGCCGAGTCATGATCTTCCACATCCTGAACTTTGTCCAGATCCATGAGTTTGAAGTCTAATTGGATGTCGAAATCATATGTGTCGACTGATTTCGACAGAAAGAATTTCCTAATACATACTTCCCTAGGAACTTTGGGGGTTCACAAATTTACTATCTCGAAGTCGTTGGCTATGAATTGACTTTAATTTCGAACTTTTTAAGGAGATACTCAAGTTTGGGAGTCAGGTCATGATCTTCCCTATCCCGAACTTCTTCTAAACCTATGAGTTCGAAGTCTAACTCAATGTTAAAATCATATATGTCAGCTTTGAACTTATGTGAAACTTTAAATGAACTAGGCACATTTATGACTGTAGGAATTGAAATGCTCTTTGATTTTTAAAAATTTTGAGAAACTAGAATGTTAGATGATTTTTTAAGGATTTTTTTTTGGATTTTTGTGTTCCAAGGGACCCTGAGCAGGTCAGTATTGCAAACCATGATTGATACTGACCTGGCTCAGGGTGTCGAATGCTGCTTAAATTGGCATTTTTTAGAGACCGGTACCCTTGGATGGCTTACTGGTTGACTCGTTGGTTAGGGGAGTAGTTATCCAGTCGAGACCCCGTGTTCCCTCCCTTGAAGAGTCAGGGATCGTTGCATTGAATGAAGAATCATTGTTTAGCCCAATGACTATGATTTCTCCTTAGTCCTGTTCAGGATCTAAGTTGTACTTAGTCCCTCCCGAATCACTTACTATGTATTGGAGCTCTTCTTACTCTGGTGTCTGGTATTGTTGTGGAATTTGCAAATTGAACCAATCCAAGGCTGACCATTTCCCCTTCTTAGTCCATGGATTAGATTGTTGTGGTCGTGACTAGAAGATGGATGCGGCATGGGCATGGAATGCCTCTAGTTGATTATTGAAGCTAAGACAGGCAGGGTGTGCCCCGGTTTGTTAAAGCTGAGACTGGCAAGTTGTGTCCCTAGTTTATTGAAGTTAAGACTGGCAGGATGTGACCTTAGTTGATTGAAGCTGAGAGTGACAAGGTGTGCCCCTTGTTAATTGAAGCTGGGACTTGCATGGTGTGAGCCTAGTTGATTGAAGCTGGGACTTGCAGGGTGTGCCCCTGGATGATTGAAGCTAAGACTTGCAGGTTGTGCCCCTAGTTGATTGAAGCTGAGATTGGTAGGGTGTGCCCCTAGTTGGTTAAAGCCAAGACTCACAGGGTATGCCCTTGGTTGGTTGAAGCTGAGACTGCAGGCTGTGCCCTTGGTTGATTGAAGTTGAGACAAGCAGGGTGTGCCCCTGGTTAGTTGAAGCTAAGACATGCAAGGTGTGCCCCTAGTTGGTTGAAGCTGAGACTGGTAGGGTGTACCCCTGGTTGGTTGAAGTTAACACTAGTAAGGTGTGCCCTTGGTTGGTTGAAGCTAAGACAGACAAGGTGTGCCCCTGGTTGGTTGAAGTTGAGACAAGTAGGGTGTGCCCCTGGTTGGTTGAAGCTAAGACAGGTAGGGAGTGCCCCTAGTTGATTGAAGCTAAGACAGGCAAGGTGTGCCCATATTTGATTGAAGTTGCGGTTGCGATAATAGGCATTAAGGCGTCCATGCATCCTTCGTAGTGCTACACTTGATCTCGCTCATGCTCCAAGGCTTCTTCTTATTCTGGCGCAGGCAATTCCTTCCCTACTGACCCTAGGATTGTTTCCCACCAATAGGGAGCCATAGAGCATCACTGTGGCATAGAGGGGTACCTTCATGCGGGCAACTGATATCTCTTACTTACAGGGAGTCCCAGGTTTGACGAAGCTAGTAGGCATGCATCAAAACTCCTTTTTCCTCCACTTTTCCTTGAGGTTAGGCTTATATCACAGTCCCCACTTTCTCTTGTTATAGGTAGTTTCCACTACCATTTCTCTGTAATGGTTCTTTGCACGATACTTAAAGCTTTGTTGCTTAGCCAGCGAGAAGACATACTCAACATTCATTGGTGTTAGATTGACCATTGCATTTTTGAAACTGTTCTAAGGGATGTCTTTCTATTAGTGTTGGATGTCAATGACTAGAATGTTTGGCTCTTCTGCGCCAAAGTCACTTGGAATGATAAGCTCTGGTTCTGCTAGGATAGAGATTATCTTATTATCGAGGATGTATTTCACCCATTGATGGAGAGTGGATGGGATGTCTCCGGCTTTTTAAAGCCATGTCCTTCCTAACATCATGTTGAAGGATGAGGGTATATCCAAGACTTGAAACTGATAACTGAGATATTTGTACTGATCTACACCTCGATATCTACCTCTCCTTCAACAGTTCTACGGGAGTTGTCAAAGGCTCTGACACTCATGTCGCTTGGCCGGAAGGATGATGGCTCGATCCCGAGGTGGAGTGTTGTCTGGAATGGGCACACATTTAGGCTTAAACCATTATTGATAAGGACCAGTGGAACTCATAGGTTCTTATATCGCGAAGCCATATTGAGAGACCTTACATGATCTTATCCTTCAGCAGGAAGCTCATTGTCTGTGAAAGTAATGGCTTCGGGTGCAAGGAGTTGCCCGATCATTAGCGCGATCATTTCTGATGAAGTGTCCAAGGTGATATGAGCATCGTTCAATGTCTTAGTGAATAGCTCCTGGTGCGTCCGTGATGTGCATAGTATTTTCCACACAAATACCAGTGATGGGATCGTCTGGGGCTGTGTTGTTGCATCCGTCATTGTCTCCTATCATGGCTTCGACAGAGCGCCTGTGGAGTCCCTATTGTCACTATGTTTGTCAAGGTTCAACTCTTCATTTTGTCGCACTCTAAATAATGTCAGGGAACTGCCTTGTAGCTCCAACCCCAAGTGCAAGGTCATGATGTAGTAATAACTCGGCGAGAATGAGGTCGAATCCATAGGGAATGGGGAACACGATCTAGAACTAATCTAAATCTAACTTGGTTATCTAAGTTTTGAATCTAGTGAGATAAAAAGAGTTTTGAATAATAAAGATAAAATACTAAGGATTCAGAAATCCACTTATAGCAATCTCAATATTAATCTACTTGATTAAACGATAACATGATTGGAATCAAAGTCATAACCTATCCAATGGGATAATGAAGCGGCTACAACATAATGGAATTCTGAACTTTTATTGGATTAGTTCCCTCACGAAGCACCAATGTGATAATCGTAGAGTATTCTACCATCTACAATGCCCATGAGAATGGTAAATCACGAATTTTACTGTAACGCCCCAAGTTTTCGAAACTCGAGTATATGACTCGTTTTCCAAAAACCCAAGTGTTAACCTTTAAAGATAGTCAAATTTCATGAGCATTTTTTTCTTCTTTTTCAGATTTAGCAGTTTAAGTGGAAGGGAAACAAATCAAGCATAAAGGAAATTTTGCATTTACATTCAGAGTATACGAGCAGCGGCCCATAGAGCTTATACAAACCAATGTCTCTATGTTAACAATTACAAGAAATACACATTTAACACATGAGAAGTAATGAAATACATATAAACTTGAGCTGCAAAATTACACAGCTTCTCTTGGTAGACACAGTCATATATTCTTAACAATTGTACCCTGCTCTTCATCCATCTGAGCATGGATGTTATTTAAACCACATGCACTATCTGTACGGTTATATATTTGATGAATAAGTGGCCAGATCAATTTAAATTTTCCTCAAGATTATAAACCACCGCATTAGTTAAGTATAGTTGTAAACAAAAAGGCATTCAAAATAATACATGATATAGTCTTACTAAATGCATGAATGCATGAATGCACATCAACTAGGGATGATCATGCATGTGGCCGGTCACTAGCGAAAGTACATCCTGTACATGCATAATGTGAAACTCACTAAAGTGGGTTGATAGTTGGTGGTCTGAGAGCTAGCAAAATGATACCACAACTAAGGCCTAAGGGCATGTGCTACAGCATCTAAAATTAGCCACCCGTCATCTCTCGTATGCTATGAATGCATGATTAGCCGAACCATTATTATTTTGATTACAACTAGCCAATTTGAGAAAGCTTAAAGGTCACAACGAGGGGCTCATCATCTAGAGTAGGCCGACAACTCGGGCATAGTGTCTCATTCCCACCATCTTCGGCTCATAAGACTCCAACATTAGGATGTTTAATGGTAACCTCCTCAACTAGTAGTCAATCATAGTATGCAACAAGTGAATCTTACCATCGCATAAATATACAAAAATAATCCATTAAGCCACTTAGGGCAAATATCAAATGAAAGTTATATGAGAAAATATCAAATTAATGCCACGTGGGGCAAATAACATCTCAAGCCACAAAGGCAAACATCATATCAAAGTCACAAAGGGGCAAATATCATATCAAGCCACAAAGGGCACAATGATCCGCATGATGGTAAGTCCACAATAAACTTAAGTAAAATGACCACTAAGTTAGGGCTCATTATAGCCATAATCAGTCAAGTTACATCCCAAGTATAGATGTACATTTATAAGTGAGGTTTCTAAGTGGGGTTTCCCACTGATAGATGTACCAGTTTAAGTTCCATAAGCAATCTACAAGCATAAGAAGGTATACAAGTACAACATACATATGTTTATACAAGATAAATGTTGATCATATAAGTTAGAAGTCAAATACAACTAGCGTAAGTAATAAAGATATCAATTATCAACTGAAATTAAAACAGAAACTATCACTTAAACTAATGGGAAAGTGGAAAGCTCAAGGGGAAGAAATCATCACCCTTAGAGGAGTGTTATTGGTTCCAAGGTACTTAGAGTTTAAGCAAATTTGATCACCTATCATTCAAATAAGGTTAGGGCTAATCAGGTTTAAGTCTCAACTGATTCCTTTTGAAGGGTTAAAGAGGTATCTTATCCTTGGTTAACAATCGCCACTAGCATGTAGTTTAATATTGTAAGGATGATCGAAACTAACAACATTCTACTTCAAATTGAAGTGAGACTTAGCCACAAGTTTACGGAGTAGAAGTTGCTTGACCCAATTGCTAGTTGGTTTAGATGAACCCAACCTTGATCATGAACCCGATTAAGGGGCTTAACCGAGCTGATCCGAGTTGACTTAACTCGAGCTAATAACCTACCTTTGTTGTCTTACCAAAGTTATCAAGTTAGAGATGAGCAATCGTGTTGCCAATGCTGGGGCTGAGTTCACTTTTACGATAACTCAGAAGTTTGGCTACTTATTGAGTCGAGCTTAGCTAGGTTGTTGAGTTGAACTCACTCGAGTTAGGTCTGAGGTGCAGGAACAACCCAGGGGCTGCAGCTATGGTCGTGATGAGTCGACTCAGTGAGTCGAGCCATCCTGACAACAACTGTTGGTGTTGTAGTGGCGATGCTTAAGTTGGGTTTATATCTAAGACTACTTGAGTTTGACAAGTTACCGGTTGGTCTTACCTGAGCTGAGGTGGTGCAATATCATGCACCAGTTGTAGTTATTACTGTGACGAGTCGAGTTGACTCGGCAGTTTTGATCGTTCAACAGCAAGCCTCCTCCTCGCCCTTCTTTACTCATTTTCTTCCTACTGGTTACACCCCTGCCTGGCTCAAGTCGAACCACTCAGTGGTGCGTCCCAGCCCAGGATCGACTCCCTTCCTTTCTTTTCCTCCCACAGAGCTCCCCGGGTTTACATGACCTAGTTTGATCGGGAGGATTGACCGACTTGGTGCAATGCGGCACCACAGCCTAAGTTGTCCTTCTCTCTCCTTTTCGTTTTTAGCACAAGGACCCCTGCTTTCTCTAAGTCAGCCTGGCTCGGGTTGACTGTGTTGACTAGATGCAGCAGGGCAGTGCTCGCACCCTCTTTTATCCCTCTCACATGATTTCTCTCTCTCTCTCTCTATTTCTTCGAACTCTTAGTGGGAATCCGAAGGAAATAGGGCCCACTCACGATCTCCCCTACCTGCTGCCATGAACGGTTAGGATAAGTGGCCATATTTCTTTCTCTCATCTCAGTTTTATGTCAGCATGGGGTCAATCCATAACGTGGGATGTATTCCCATAGCCATGACCCAACGAATGGGCATTTCAAATAAGAAAATGGGGCCAACACCACCGTGGTGGTTTTTTTTTTGTTGATGAAGAAGATGACGCCACCTCCTATGGCTATTTATCGATGGGCTAAGATGGCAATCTATGCCATCTAGATGGTCCAAATGGATCCCATGATCATTGTGGGACCCACTAACCATATCATGTTTCGCCCGAAATGCAATGACCCACGAGATATTCCGCCATGGTGTATTTCTTGTGCAGAGCATGACTTTCTGGAGACAAATAACTAGGGTCGTTATAGCCCTAAATTAAACGTCCTAGATGGCTACATGAAGCCCCAGCGATAGTCCAGATCATGCCAACTCACATCCCCTAGGAGGAAAGCACCCGACCGTCTTTCATTCATCAATAGGGTGTCTACCTTTTTGGCACCGAATGCAGGGCAGGGATGACGCTTGAAGGATGGCTAAGATTGAGGGAGGAGGGCTCACGTGGATTGCCAACTTGGCAAGGTGAAACAGATTTCTATTTTCAAAAATAATCATGCGCAACTCTATTTTGGGCCAAGAATCGTGTGCCCACACGTATAGAAAAACCCGTGAGATCAGCTGGGTTTAGGTCGAGCCCAAGCCCTGAACGTGGTGGATGATTTGGATTAGCTCAAGGTGGCCCGCATTGGTGACAGTGGCTCAGTTTTGGAGGGGTAGGAAGCACACTTTCACTTGCATGCTTGCCTCTTGTAACGCCCTGAAAAAATCCGTACTTGGGCTCGAGTACCAACTCGACCAGAAATCGCGTAGGATTAATTCCTTTGGAAAATAAGTGTAAGTTAGCTAGCGCAACGCTAAAGTAGCTGGGAAATAGTCCCTGATTACTTTAAATACATTCTACAAGACCCAAAGCGAGTAGAACCAATGACGCTATAATACTCTAAAACCTCGGATCAAACTCCAAGCCGGTTTGTTCTCAGGACCTCTTTGAAACTTTATATTGGATCTAGACCGCGCGTCGAAAGTCCGATACCTACAATCTTAGACCGTTATAACCGCCTAGCTGGACTTGACAATCATTTCGAAAATCAAGTCCAACCGACATTCAGAGGCTATTTCATTGAGCCTGGAGTGAAGAGAGTGAGAATAGGGTTAGATTTAGAATTTGAAATTCAAATCTGGAACACGACTTGACGCGTCAGTATTAAGCATTCTAACTGTCAGAATTCAGCCAAATTATACCCTTGGATCAGGAAAATTTTCTATTTCATATCATGAGACTTATAGACCTAATCTACGGGCGATGACTGCTGAACTGAAACTGGACTGCCACGTGCGATCTACGAACACTACTAGTCTGAAAATGGAATGTGAGTGACATCCGACGTGCATGAACTTAAGTCCAATCGCGTTCGGCCAGAGGACCACCAGAAATGTCTTTTTGGACCGAAACAGCCCTGATTTGGTTAGACATCAAGTAAACATTGTTCCCAAGCCTGTTTTGGGCATGTTTGCGGTTATAAAAGGGGCTTAAACCCTCACTTCTCTCACCCATACGAATTTGCTAGAAACCCTAGCTGGTGTGAGAGAAAAGGTGAGAGATTGTGAGAGAGAGTGGGAGAGAAGTTCCTGCTGCTTGCACTACGTGTTGCACGTGCTTAAGCAACGCGCCTCAATCACTTTCCTGGCGATTTTGCCGCGATTCTAAGTAAGAAAATACTCCAAATACTTGCTGATTTAAGGTTCCTTTGGTTCCTTAGCATGGTAGCTGATACATCTTGTAAAATAGGTTCCCGGTTCGCCGTAGACAAAGCGTACACGCTCCGTTCGAATCAATACACGTATAGGAGAAAAGGTACAGATTTTAGATGCTTTGATTGACTGTTTTCAATGCTTTCAATGTCGTTTAATGGTAGATTATCGACGGCAACGCCATTTGACATGTACAACATGCTGTCCGTTTCCTGTTTCGTAAACAGACGAAAAATATGAGATTTAGGGCATTTTAGTCATTTGTAGGAAATATTGTTTTCATCCATATTTTGCTGATGTGATTGACATGGCTTCTTGTCGCATTAGGATATTAGGAATGCGTGCATAATTAGTTTGGCGAAGAGATTCGCCTAAATGCGCACTTTGAGTTGACATACTATATGTAGACTTAAGTGTGTAGTTTAAGTGTTTGTATAAATGTTTGTATTAGTATGTATTGACTTAAATGGTGTTATGAACTAGTTTGAGATTGAATTCTCAAATTATATGCTGATGTAAATGATTTTCTACAGGTTAGCTATATGCATGATTTCATTATATGTATGAAATGCATGTGTTAGATGATTTACTTAAGTTGTATGTTATAACATGTGTTAACATATTCACATTATTGTATTTCATTTCCACTACTCTCATATGATTGCTGATGTGAATTCATATATGTTTGGGACTATACCTAGTCCAGGCAGTCGGCATCCGAGCAAGTTCGTGGTTGGCTTATCTTTGCCACGAACGACGCGTCGATGAACGCGAGTCGTGTTTTGGAGTTGGCGGCAGTGGTTAGGCCACACGAGGTGTCTTGTGCACTTCATATCGTTCGACTTGAGATGCGCTCGTGCTAGTCGAGCTCGTCAAGTAACCCGATTGGCCATTGTATGTTCACCTTGTATGAGTCATAACTGCTTGAACCTAGGATACTGAACTTACCATTGTAAACCCTGTCAACCATGGTACCTTGATCCATAAAGACTCACGAGCTGGGCATAGTGGTATGGAACACCGTGGTCGAGCTGTCGGCCTACACTGGGGCCACAAACCTCCCCGTAGTGACCAGTGAGTACCTATGACTCGTGAGCAGATTATGGTGGTATGGGACACTATATTCTTGCTGTCGGCCTACACTGATCAGGCGACGAGTCCTTTGTAGTGACCGCGAGCGTATTCTGAGTCTACGGGAGGCGACGACCCTTCCGTAGCAGTGAGAGTACAGTAGGCCTGTATTGATAAGGTGATGGGGGAGCGGTGCAACGAGTGCGAGCAACAGCCCTGGCAGCCCTTCCAGCGACCTACAAAATATACATCGTATGAGATTACTAGGAGTGACAACCCTAGACAGGATCTGTGTTGGGATTGATATAAGGGAAGTACCTTAGTTTCCCAATCCTGCTGTTTGAATGGATTAATAATAACTCGGTAACCATATCACCATCACATTGCATGTGCCTGAAAGATGTGGAGCACTGAGCGGTACGCAAGCATGCCGCGGACGCAAATGGTGCCGTATGAGGGAGAATGTCGGTGAGGGCATTCATCATGTCATGTCATATTGCATTAACAACAGTATTAGGAATGTTTGATTTACTTCTTTACTATTATCGCATGATTGATTTGAGAACATGCTAATCTTTGTTCTATTATTCCACTGAGTTAGCTACTCACTCTCACGTTACGGGATGGTGCTTTCGAACACCCACCAGTCCCTATTTTAGTTGCAGATGATGGCGCTGCTTGAGAAGCGGAGTTGGACTTGATGATGATGAGGAGGATCCCTCCTTTATGCGTGTTCTGATTGACGGGATTACAAGGAGGTTGATTAGATACCTTGACACTTATCATTTTATATTTTTAGAGCATTCATGTATATTCTTTCTTTCTATTTTGAGGTATACATGTATATGTTTAACCTGATAACATGTTCACACTCTGGAGACACATAAAAGTTTATATATGTTATACATACTATCACAGTCTTCCGCTTGTTAATTTAACTGTCTCTGGAGTATGATATGCTGTTCTGGCGTAATCCCACTTATGTTTAATACATTAACACAGACAACATTCAATCATACATATCTATGTTGCATAAATAACATTTTAGAACTCGAGAGTTGAGTTTTTACTCAACCCCCGATTTTCGAAATGTTACACCTCTTTGCGTCCAACATCGTGCTCTCCTATATGGACAATGGCAGGTGATTTTGATGAGGTTTTGGCTGGAATTGAGGGCCACACTCGATGGACGATTTTAATCATCCAACTGGTCCTGATGGTGGGCCCCATCTCGATCAGATGAATGGTCGCTCGCCCATTCAAAACACGAGAATGGAAAAGGAAGAAGAGAATTTCCTTCTTTTGGAAATTATTGATCAAACCCAGCTTGACCGGGCTGAATGGTGTGGTGCGGCGTAGGTGTAAGTCCATTGGTTGTACTCACGCAACAAACGTGGGGCCCACATTGATGTCCTGATGGATCCAAGCCATCCATTTGTTTTGTTAGCTTAATTTAGGACCCCAACCCAAAGGATGAGGCGGATCCTAAAGCTTAGGTGGGCCATTCTCCTATATTTTATCTTTAATTGTGGAGTTTCATCGATTTGATAATCGGAACACTATATCTTTAAATAACAATGGTTAAAAGGGTCCTAAGGCCTATTTGAGTGGGTTTCAACGATATATTCAGTTACCAAAAGATAGGAAAAGGATGATCAATTAGTGGGCTACAAACTTGAGTGTTATAGGCTCGATAATGGTGGATTTAACGAATTAGATCCAAATTTTTAGATGATTTAAGGTCATGGCCTTCCCTAGTCCACACTTAACAGTTTTAATGGTTTCTAGGATCATCTGGATGCAACTTAAGGGTTGATTTTATAACTCGATGGTTGGATTAAGGAAAGTGTTAGAGCGATCGACAAAATGTTGTGGATCTTATGAACGGTGGATCTCATGGTTTAGACTTCTAAATCTAAGATGACTGATTAGATTTATCTATTAAGAGATGAAAATCTATAATTAGGTTTCTCTATTACTGTCGGGTCCATTTTGAAAAATCAATCAGATGAATGGCTTACTATACGAATAAAGGTTGTACCAGATGATTGAGATGGACAAATTGAGAGTCATTGGATGATGACATGTAAGGTAAGTTACGTGTGCTCCCACACACATGTAAACTAATCTAGGTCTCCATGGTGACACCTGAGTACTGAAAAGTATGGGGTGTTACATTCACAGATCACCCAATTGCAAAATAGATAAGAAGATATCAAAAGCTTTCCAAGAATCTACTATAATTAGAGTCATAATAAACCATAGAAAACTAAAAATATTCCTTAATTCAAACTAGAAATCAATGAAAGTTCAACCATAAATTTGAATCAAAGTAAAATAAACATCAAAATAACTACAAGTTTCATCCCTTAGCCTTAACTAAGAGATTAGCCCGAGGAGACTAACATCCTAAAAGAAAACAAAACGATCAACTAAAATCCGTGAAGAAATTGAAGTGGAAGAACATTGTCGATGCTCGACCTTGGCCTTATCTCCCTTTTCAAGTCGTAGAAGATACTTTGAAATGTCCTAGGGACTCCTATTTATAGTTTTGAAACTCCAACTTTCACACCGACTTGGAGATTTCACAAATTGACATTGGAATTATGCACTTTTGTTACACTTCGGTTGCACCGAAGTTGCCTTCGGTCAAACCGAAGTCGCACATGAAAAATCTGTGTAGAATCTATCAAATTTTGGTTGGACCGAAGTTGATTTTGGTGGGAACAGATTTGGCTTCGGTCGGACCAAATTAAGGCTGAAAATCTCACTTTTTCGCTAGACTTTTTTACGCGATTTCAGTCGGACCAAAGTCTGTTTTTGAAATGATTTTAGAACTTGTCTTTTTAGACTCGGAATTTCATAATATGATTTTTTTGATCAATTTTCAGGATTCATTTTCTTCACTTCAAATCTTCAATTCTTTTCATTCCTCACTTGGTTTCTTTGGATCTTTGGCATATAAATTCTTCATTAATGACTTACAAATCTCGAATTCTTCATTATCTTCTTTTAAGCTCTAAATCCATTCTTTTGGGCCCATATTCATCTTTAGGTCCAAAACTACCCCGCATAACAAAAACATATATAATTAAATCGAATTAACACTTAAATGCCAGAAAAACTAATGTGATTGAAGAGTTAAATATGCAATATTTGAGTCTCAACAATAGGATGAGGCTCCTTCTCCTTAAAAGTCACCGGCTATGCTGGCGCTGTGGGAATGACCACTATTTATTATTCATATGGATCCCTTACCTGTAGGACCACTATGTTGCTTGTACTAGATGGGATACAGTGAGGTTCATCCTCATAAATGATATGAGGATTAGATCATAACCTGATTGCATTTGTGATCGGAGGCTTCCATAGGATAAAGAACTGTCCTCTTTTCATTACCAGTGCTTGTCGGTGGATCCTCTTATCATGCGCTAGCTAATGTGGCATGCGAAAAGGTGTCCTTAGCGGTTTGTCAGTGATTGCTCGTGATGCTCCTTGTAAGAGGACTGACTTGTATGCTGAGGGTACCCCTTCCAAGATAATTGGCTTAAAGTTGGAGGGTGCGCCTTCTAATACCACCAGCTCATATGGTTGATAAGGAATGTTCCTTTCTTGAAGGATTACTAGCTCGACTACTAGGAGAAGGGCCTGGGGTGCCCCTTGTAAGACCAATGGTGCATTTAAGTGGTCTCCTGATATGACGTGGATAGACCGTAGAGGAATGAAGAAGCAATTGAAGTAGGGGATTGTGTTGCAAAATCACGCAGAGATGGGTCTAGGATGGCAATCCAAGAGCACCAAGCAAACACAAGAGAACACAAAGATTTAATGTGGAAAACCCTTTCGCAAAAAAACCATGGCACAAATCGATAGACCTTCACTATGAAAGCAGAAATTACAAAGAGAAAGGACTTACCAGACTTCAGCAATCCTCAAATCTCTCCCTTGCTCCACCCTTTTAGAAACTTTAAAACCTTTTTAGAAAGCTTTAGAATACCTCTCAATCCTGTTTACAGCCATATATATAGTTGTAGAAAGAATATCAAACAAAATCGGAAAGAATCCTAAACGAAATTGGAAATAAATCCCTCACTTTCACAGTTTTGTAAAAAATCTGCGCAGAATCTGATTAGATTTAAAACATCAAATACAAAAATCTCTACCATTTCCTCAATCTTCAAATATATAGCTTCTTGTCATCTTCTCTTATCTCTGTCTCTCATCATAACTTCATCAATATTTTTCATGCACACTCTATCTTCTTATTACGTCATCGCCAAGCCTAAAGAAATTACACAAAACTTGAACGTCTCTATAGGAACAACCTTGGTAAGCATGTCTGCTAGATTCACATTGGTGTGTGTAATACCTGTATCCTAGACCGTACCGTTCCGTAGTCTTCCATTGTCCTTCCGATCGAATTCTAGCAACCTTCGACCCGTATCCGATGTCTGCATATGATCTTAAGCTGAGTCCCACATACCGAAGTCGGCTCAAACCGAAACTTGTACCTTAGTGACCGCGTCGTCGCCATGGTTGTAATGCCGTAACTCGTGCACCAAACCGATACCCAGGCTAGAAGTTGTGAGTCTACGTTCATTTCGAAGAAATGCCGCACGTTGCGAATATCATGGGAATCTCTACGATATGTCCCATCAATCAATATTAAGTACAACCATACCTCAAGTACAAGTCCCATCACTCCTTTTTTCCTCAAGTCAACTCTCTCTCCACCTCACCATTTTCCTTTACAAAATTTCAACCATAACCATACCTCTTTTACAAATTTTCAACCCAACCCATATCCTTCTTTACATCAACCCATCCATATCATTCCCATCACCTCACTCCCTCTCTATCATTTCTCAAAACTCCCAAAGCAACACACCATCCCACGTCCACGCTCCCTCTCTCCCAAAGCCAAGTGTGGCCTACTTTCCCTACCCTCTCATCTCTCATCCCCACCATCAAAACCCCATCAACCTCCATCAAAATTGAAGGCAAGGAGCTTAGGAGCCTAAGGGAGCAAGGAGAAGGCCTAGAGGTGGGTGATCCATCGTTTATTTCAACTTTAAGGGCCCATTTGTTATGGGACCCACTTGATGTATGTGTTGTATCAATAGAGAGCCCATAGTGGCGGGGTCCCTCCTCTCTCTCTCTCTCTCTCTCTCTCTCTCTCTCTCTCTCTCTCTCTCTCTCTCTCTCTCTCTCTCTCTCTCTTTGAATGGTGATGAAGATGAAGGGGTGAGTGTGGTCCACCATGAATCATATATTTCATGTGGGACCCATCGGATGGATGTGTTGGATCTACCCCATCCAGCCCATTAGCGGGCCCGGATGGAAGGAAAACATGATTAATCTAGGTCAAGTGGGCCACGTTTATGTGGGACCCACCTTGGTTAAAATGGTGGGCCACGTTCATGTGGGACCCACCACAATGCATGTGTTTATCCAAGCCGTCTAGCATCCCTGGACGCTGGACGGGTGTGGCTAACATGGAGTATGTGCACTGACATGGGTGTGTACTTGTAAGCTAACATTAAAAAAAAAAAGAGAAGAGAATGAAATGATGGGCCACTCATGAAGGCCCCATCTTGATGTATGTACTCAATCCAAGCTGTCCATCCTTTTCTTCAGGCCATTTCAAGCGTTGAGCCAAAATTTGAGGCCAATCTGACTTCCTGACAGGCCATAGTATGGACAATAGAATTTTCACCATTAAAATACCCCCTGATGTTTCGGTACGCCAAAACCCATCAAATATTGGGCTTGATGCATTTGTATTGAGCCATATAATCCAATGGCTGGGTTGGATTTGTCTGAGGTGGGCCCCACCTACTAAAAACCACAGGAATTGTGATTTAAAAAAAAGAGCAAAAAAAAAAAGGCAGCAACCCCTGTTGCTGCTGCTGACAGCAGGCGGACAGACTGGTAGGGACCCACGGTCCCAACCGTGGGCCCCACCTTGATGTTTGTCAACCATCCACACCTTGCAATTAGTGGGCCCTCATCCCAGCTTTGGGCCACCCAAAAATCAGCTGTATACAGATCTCAGG
Organism: Magnolia kwangsiensis; assembly: GCA_037074715.1. Classification (NCBI taxonomy): domain Eukaryota; kingdom Viridiplantae; phylum Streptophyta; class Magnoliopsida; order Magnoliales; family Magnoliaceae; genus Magnolia; species Magnolia kwangsiensis. The sequence continues at coordinate 78,274,507 of CM073580.1, read as the reverse complement.
TGGCCTACATCACAAGAAACAGTGGGTTGGACGCCTACCATTGAAATCCTTTATGGGTCACAGAAGTTTTGGATCAATATGAAATTTATTTTTCCTCCTCAATCCAGGTCCATGTGATCTTATCAACCGGTTGGATGGCAAATAAACATCACTGTGGGGCCCTGGACAAATTAGATGCAAATAAAAATTATGGTGGGCCCTAGGTCCACATGGCCTTATGAACAGTTTGGATGGCAAACAAACATCACCGTGGACTCTAGGTCCACATGACCTTATGAACAGTTTGGGTGGTAAATAAACATCACCGTGGGCCCCTGGACAAATTGGATGCAAATAAACATTATGGTGGGCCCTTGGTCCACGTGACCTTATGAACAGATTGGATGCAAATAAACATTATAGTGGGCCCAGGTTAGGTGGAAAATAAACATTTCTATGGGCCCCAAGTCTGAGTGACCTTATCAATGGGTTGGATGGAAAATAAACATTATAGTAGGCCCCACATAGGACCCACCTGATGTATGTATTGTAATCCACACCTCCCATTAATGTGGGCCCCACCATGGGTATGTACCTCATCTATGTCGTCCATCCTTTCAATCACTATGGGATCTACCATGATGCATGTGTTTCATCCAAACCGTCTAACCATTTTGGATATAATTTAAGGCCCATTGTTGAGGCCACCTTGATTTGCATAAGGCCCATTGTTGAGGCCCGTCTTGATGTATTGGTGGCCCTTGTTGAGGCCCACCTTAATATATATAAGGCCCATGTTGTGAGGCCATTGTGATTTATACAAGGCCCATGGATTATGGCCCATTGCAATGTACGTAAGGCTCGTTGGTGCGGCCCATTGATACGGCCCAATTGATGAATATAAGGCCCATATGATACAGCCCAATTAGTGTACTTAAGGCCCAGTGGGGTGCAATTAGGTCCTTTGCAATGCGTGATTCCTCCATGGTGTATATAATGATGTTTACAATGGGTAGTGCCTTGAAAACAATGATAGTTAGATGCCCACATTATAAGGATGATATCGGTTAAATGTTCGCATTGTCACTCTCCCTAAGGCACATTGATAGGCTCATACTGGTAGTGTGTAGGCCGTCCAAGCCCATCTTCATTTATGAGCAGAGTCAATCATCTTATAGCATGTTTAGTATAGATCTGTGATTCATGATCATACGCATCATATGTATGTCTGATATGAGGAGTGACTGATCATAGCATATGCCTTCGAGCAGATTGTTTATGGGCTTCCTAATAGACGGAGTTGCCCTACATGAGCGAGCAGTCCGCGCAGGATTGTTGCATGTCTGGTAGGGTAGTTCATGCACTTGCATTTGTGTGATTGTGATTATTGTATACCCTAGTGACATCAGGGCCCTAGCCTCCACAGACACATCGTGGGTGGCTGGATTGGATACCGAAAATATTATTACTAAGCATCGGGGTGCAATAATGTCCCTATGTGAAAATCTTTAAACCCGAAAGTACCAGAGGATGACTCTAACGTCGAGACCAAGTGGATAAATGAGCCCACGAGGGTTGAATATCAAGAGGCCGCGTCTCCCACTGTGTCATGGTCGGTTGAAAAGGGGTGTGGCCTTACTCGCCCGAGGGTAGGGGGCAATACTAGGCTGAGTCTAACCAGCTCGTGAATGGGTCCGCTATCGATGTGCGGAATAGGTATTGACAAACTATTGGCTAGGAGGATAGTGAGGTTTCTTACACTCACTTAGACTGTGCGGCTAGGAGAGCGGCAGTGCCATTTGGAGTGTACTAAACCCCGGTGATTATCCAAAATGAGAAATGTACTGATATTTGATGAGCTGTATGTGGATTTGGATGGAGATTGGTATGCTTGAGTCACATCACGCATCGCATGGTCTTGATAAGGCCGATAGTATTCATATCTTGCACCACAAAGCCTTGGTGTGGCTGATTGCATTCATGTACTCATTAGCATGTTTCCGCATTACTTTGACCTTACATTCTTATCACGCTCATATTGTGCACACACTTACACCGCCCTCTAAGCTTTCTATAAGCTTATGCATGATTGATGCGTGCAGGTGACGCCAGGACGCTGCCATAGCCTCATCGTAGTAGGAGCATGCAGTCGAGCTTTTGGAGTTTCCGTTATTTACATTATCTTGTATTTCCTTTCAATCGCATTATACTCAAAAGTTTTTTATCAAAGTGGATTGTGGGATGATGTTCTTATGGTTGTTGTTCGTGGGTTATGCTTGTGGTTATGCTCATTATGAATCATATTGATGATTAAAAATCTCCTTGTAGCATCCCAAGATCGAAACCTAGTGTATGGGTGTCAGGAGCCAAGAATGGGGTACTATAAAGGCTGTCGACGCCAGATTCAGTGATCGAAAATTTTGTGAGCCCAGTTCCCGAGTTTAAAACGTGACAATGTGAATCTTCTCCAGAGTTACGCCTCCTTCCTCAAGCACCTGTCGGATAAAATGGTGACGAACATCAATGTATTTCGTACGAAAGTAATAAACAAAATTTTTAGCCAAATTAATAGCGCTCTCGCTATCACAATTAACCAACATGACTTGCTGCTAAAGTCCTAACTAATTTATCATACCTCTTAACCAAACACCTTCCTTAAACGCTTCTGTACTGCCATATATTCTGCTTCAGTCGTGGAAAGTATCACCATGGACTAAAGCTTCGACATCCAACTAATTACTCCATTCACTAGTACAAACAAGTATCCTGAAGCTGACTTTCTGGCATGCACACTGCATGTGTAGTCTGAATACACATGCCCTACCACATTTTCTCTTGTCTTCTCAAAAGTTAAGATGTAGTCTTTTGTACCTCGAATGTATTGAAGTAGTCATTTCACTGCTTTCCAATGTTGTTTGCCAAAGTTTGACATGTATCTTCTCACAACACCGACTACCTGTAAAATATCTGGTCTCTTACAGACCATGACATTCATTAAACTGCCAACCACATTCGAATAAGGCACATGAGACATAACCTGCTTTTCCTCGTTTGATTTAGGACATTGTTCTGAGGAAAGCTTGAAGCGAGCCACGTGGGGAACGCTCACTAGCTTTTCCTGGTCCATCCCATACTAGATCATCATCTTTTTAAGGTATTCTTCTTGTGATAACCAAAGCCTACTCCTCTTCCTGTCTATAGGAATATCTATGCCGAGAACCCTCTTTGTAGCCCCCAAATCTTTCATCTTAAATGTCCATGATAACTGAGTCTTCAGTACATTGATTTCAGATATTTTATGACAGACGATCAATATATCATCAATATATAATACTAGGATGATGAATTTTTTATGACTTAGTATCTTGTAATAGACAATGAGTGTATTCTCTCTGATTAAATTTCTAACTCGACCTAAAAGAATTAAATTTTTTATACCATTGCCTAGGCGACTGTTCTAGGCCGTACAACAACCTCATTAACCTGTAAACCTTTTTCTCTGTCCCTTTAACTTCGTAGCCCTTTGATTGCTTCATGTAGATCTGCTCTTCCAACTCCCCATGCAGGAATGCAGCCTTGACATCCATCTGTTCCAGCTCAAGATTGTAATGGACAACCAGTGCTAACACGAATTTGATGGATACTTACTTAACCACTGGCGCGAATATCTCTATAAAGTCAATTCATTCTCTTTAAGTGTACCCCTTCCTACTAGTCTCGCTTTGTATCTATCATGTTTCCTTTTAAATAGCTACTCACATCCGATCACTTTTTGGCCCACTGAAAGCTCCACCAACTCTCATGTGTGATTTTTGTGTAATGAGTCCATCTCATCATCCATAGCCTCCTTCTACTTTTTTGCAGCAGGCTCATCAAGAGCCTCCTAAATAGTTGACGGGTCCTTCTCTTCTGTAATGAGGGCATATGCGATATTAGAGTCATCCTCTTGCTAGTAACCTATGATTACTTAGTGGTTCCTTTTTATAGGTGGCTACTCCACCTGCTCTTATACCTCTGTCTGTGCATCTGTTTCTGCCTAAGTATCATTTGTGTCAATCTGGACGTCCACGATCAACCTTTCTAGTTCATCTTACTCCTCTTGATCATTCTTTAGGAATAGGGAGCTTTTATCGAATCTGACGTCACGGCTAGTAATGACCTTGTGTGTGATCTCGTCGAATAACCTATAACCTTTCACATCAACACCATAGCCAACAAAAATATACTTTTTTGGCTCTATGGTCTAGTTTATCTCTCTTAACTGATAGTACATGAGAGTAAGCCTCATAACTAAATATATACAAATGTGAGTAGTTCAGCTTATGATTACTCCATACTTCTTATGGGATTTTACATTCAATTGTTGTAGATGGGGACCGGTTCACCAAGTAACATCCATGTCAACGGCCTCTATCCATAGGTTCTTGCCTAACATAACATTACTTAACATGCATCTGGCCCTCTCCAAGAGAGTCTGATTCATCTGCTCAGCCAAACCATTTTGTTCGAACGTGTAGCACACTATGTTGTGACTGAAAGTAAATTCTCCAACATTGTCAGTCCTTAAAACTTTTATTTTTTGCCCTGATTATTTTTTCACAATTACCTTTCATTATTTAAATATAGTGAAAACTTCGAATTTACATTTCATAAAGTAAACCTAAACTTTCTTGGAGTAGTCGTTAATGAATGAAACAAACCATGACGAGTCCCTAATGGAAACCTCTAACGATGGCCCCCATACGTCAAAGTGTACATAATTAAGCACTCCCTTACATACATGTTTTATAGATTTAAAAGATAATCTAGATTATTTACCATATATACAATGCTCACAGATATCTAAATCAGAATTTTTAAAAACTGGAATCAAACAACGATCAAATAGTACCTTCATGCCCCGCTCACTCATGTGACCCAAACAAGCATGCCACATACGTACATACATGGAATCTGCAACATCCACTGCCACTCCACCTGCTGAAGTGTTCTCGATCAACTTGTAAAGATTTTTGTGCCTTTATGCTCTCATAACCACGAGTGCCCCTTTTGAAACTTTAAAGACACCATCAATACCAGTGAACTTGCACCCTTTAGCCTCAAGTGTACCGAGAGAAATTAGACTTTTCTTCATATCAGGAACGTGCTTAACAATAGTTAAGGTATGCTCCATCCCATCAAACATCTTGATGCTCACAGTACTAATAGCCACAACATTTAAGAATTGTCATTGCCCATAAAGACCTATCCACCATCGTATTCCATGTAACTGGCAAATTGACTTTGATGAGAAGTCATGTGATATGATGCTCCTATGTCAAGGATCCACTCATCTCTAAGATTGTCATGTAAGTGTCTGACCATAGACACAGATAGAACATCACCTCCACTTGTTTCTTCATCAAATGTGATAACATCAGCCTCTGTATAAGAAACCTCTGAGTTTTCTTTCTTTACTTTAGGTTTTGTACAATCATTCTCCATGTGTCTATCATCTCATAGTTCCTGCACTTTAGTTTTCCTTTTCCCTTGTCCTTGGATTTGGATATAGGTCTTGAGGATTTTATACCTCGATCAGTATTCCTGCCCATCATAATCAGTGCATCGGAAGATATCCCCATGCCGCCATTTAGTTTTTTCATGGCCTTCCTTTGAAGGGCTGAGATAACGGTGTCAACACTTATGGTTTTATTTGCGGTGCACATTGTGTCCCTAAATGACTCATACGATGTCGGAATAGAATTCAATAACATACATACTTGTTTCTCATCTTTGATCACTTCCTCCATATTCAACAGTTTGTAAACCAATTTATTAAAGTTGCTGATGTGGGCTTCCAGATCTCTACCCTTTACCATCTTGAAAGTATACCACTATAGCTTCAAGCGTAGGTAATTTTCAGAAGATTTTTTTGCATAGATATCCTTTAACTTAGCCCATAAACTACCTGCAGTTTTCTCATTCAAAACATTGTATAGAACCTCATCCGTGAGATATAAACGGATGGAAGCTAAAACATTCATGTCAAAAGTATTCCAGTCTTCGTCATTCATAGTCGATTTACGCTCCTTAAGAGCCTTAACTTCGCCTTGCTTGGTTAATAAACTAATCATCTTGATCTTCTATAACTCAAAATTATTTTTATCTGAGTACTCAATATCAAACTTGGTGTTTCCCATTTATGCTAATCTTATAGATCTAAATCTGAGCCCCAACAATTGCTCTGATTCCACTTATTGGGGATTGTGCTACGGAATCACACAAAGATGGATCTAGGATGACAATCCAAGAGTATCAAGCAAACACAAGAGAATACAAAGATTTAACGTGAAAAACCCTTTCGGGGAAAAATCACGGCACCAAGCGACAAATCTTCACTATGAAAGCAGAAATTATAAAGAGAAATGACTTACAAGACTTTAGTAATCCTCAAATATCTCCCTTGCTACACCCTTTTAAAAATCCTAGAACTCTTTTAGAAAGCCTTAAAATCCCTTTGAATACCTCCCAATCCCATTTACACCTATATATATAGTTGTAGAAATAATCCTAAACAAAATCGAAAAGAATCCTAAACGAAATCTAAAATAAATCCCGCACTTTCGCAGTTTTGCAAAAAAATCGGCGCAAAATCTTATTAAATTTAAGATAAAAAATACAACAATCAAGACTTTCCCTCTCAAGGATGTTGACTATTGGGCCTCGTGATGAGCTGGGGTCTGAAGGATGTTGTGGCAGAGGATTCTGAAGGATATTTGTGGGAGTCATTAGTGTAGTCATAGGGGTTAAGATAGATATCTTTCGAATATTAATAAGATCCTGGATTGCATGCCTCAAAGAGAAGCATCTATTTGTCAAATGACCTCGGCCTTGATGGAACACGCAGTACTCATTTTCGTTGTAGTTCATTAGCAAAGAATTTAAAGGTGGTCTAGGTTGTAAGGGAGTGAGGAGTTGTTCTTATACTAAACTGCCATAATCTGGCTGTACGTTTGTGTGACTGGAGTAAATCTCCTAAACTCCCTATTCACTTGCCGGTTCTGATGGGGGTACTGGACATTTCCCCTAAATTATTTCTATTGCTATTGTTATTGCACTTAGTTGCCAAAAATATTTATTGAACACTGGACGTACAATAATTTTGGTAAGCACCAACATTTTTTAGCATGCCTAGTGGGACTATAACATTAACTAGTATGAATATTCATACTGGTATAACATGAGGCAATATGAAAGTCAGGTGAAAGTAAGATGCCCACCGGATCTTATTAAGATTATGTCGGCCGGAATGGTCGATATACAATAAGGAATTCAGCATATTGCCGAACTGTCATGAGTTCGGATTGAAATTTTAGGCAAATGGATTGCCAGTCATGCTAAAAATATGAATCAGATGACGACTCTCTTTGCCGAAAGAACACCCGTAGCACCAATACCACAACCGACACTACATGTCCCTCTTCCATAATAGAATACGTCTCTTCCAGTACAGGAAGTGCGGAATCTTCCACCATATGCTGAATTTAGGCGATTAGAATGGGAGGTCAGGAATGTCGTGCCTAAAGAAGACAACTGGGGTACAGCTAGGGTGCAATCATTCTTTAAGAATCTACCGAATCATGGAAGACATAACCAGGTAGGCCACAAACCACCTCCAATGGCCGAATCTCGTTATTTGAATCGTGACCAAATTATTTAAATGGTCCATGACATACTAGGTTAAGGTCTCGGCCGTATTACTACCTTGATCAACTATTCGAAATGGATTGACCAATAGTCTTCATTGTCATGACCGACTTTTCCAATTTTTTATCAGGATAATCGAGTTTAACTAAGACAGTAGAATTTGCCATTTTTTTATTGAGGCGGCTGCATTTGCCAAATTTTCACCAAAATGAACGAATTCGACTTAAACGACCAAATTTACCGTTTTTCAACCAATATAGCCAAATTTTCCATTTTTAGACTAAGAAGGCTAAATTCAACCAAGGCAGTTGAATTTACCATTTATCAAGTCTCCACTCAAACTTAAATTTATTCTCTATATAATGTCAATCAGTTTTTCAAGAAACATATTCTTGTGAAGTATTCCATTTTTAGAGGAAGAACTCCACCCTTTGATTATCCCCATTGTAAACTTCTACAAGTGACTGTGTAACGGAACGATATTCTCAGAGTCTGGTTATATATATACATAGAGAAATTTACTATTGTACGACCCATTTATGGCCCATTTACCCGCTTAAAGCCCACCCTTTTTACCTTACCAGAATAAGCCCCAGCTGTATGGATGACTTGGCAAAGGTCAAAAATGCCCCTGCTTTTTTCCTTCAAGCGGATCGGCTGGTGCTCAAAGATGAGCGTTGACGCTCCTCGCGAACGATTCAAAAGAAATCAAAGTTACATGGCCCACAGTTATATATTTATTATATCCACAACGTTCATCCATGTTTCGAGATCATTTCGGAGCATTATCAAAAAAAAAATCATATCCAAAGATCAACTGGAGCACACCACAAAGAGCAGCGAAAAATTGATTTTCACCGTTGAAACTTTTGTAGGGCCCACCATTACATTTATTTTCCATCCAATCTATTCATAAGGTCACAAAGACATGGATGAAGAGGAAAAAAAAAATCATGATGATCCAAAACTTATGTGACCCCTAAAAGGGTTTCAATGGTAGACGTTCAAAGCAGAATGGTAATAGTATAAGCTACGGTCAGAGATAAGGCTACAGATTATAACCGTAGCCAGAGATAGCAAATCCGTAGCCATTGAGGACTGTTCAAGGTGAGCTCGTCGAACCAGCAGCCCCCACGCTAGTTGTTGGCCTATCCGGCGAGGCCACGCCCATCTGGCGGGGCCACGCCCTTCTGGTAGCTACTATAGCTACGGATTATAACCGTAGCCATAGACAAACTGTCGTAATGACAGTCTATGCAAATTTATATATATATATATATATATATATATATATATATATATATATATATTTTTTATATTTTATTTTTTTAATTGGAAACTTTATTCTACCTACAATTTTCTTAAACACATATTTATATAAATATGTATATATAAGCAAATAAAATTTTTTTCCTCTCTTTTTTTCCATTTCTTTCTTTATACATTTAAAAAGTATATCTTCCAAATGAAAATTAGTTACTCCATGATACCTATATGATTTTGGGGTAGGAGAAGATACTTTAGCCAACCAGCTTGGTTATTTTCCAAGATTCCATCAAGTCGATGACCGTGAAATGCATGGAAATGACCATGAAGTGAAGGGAATGGACTGTGAAATGCATGGAAATGATCGTGAATCAAAACGGAATCATCAGGGTTGATCGTGAAATGCAAGGAAATGACTGTGAAGTGTAGGGAAATGACCGTGAAATGCATGGAAATGACCGTGAAGTTAAGGGAATTGGCCGTGAAATGCATGTAAATGACCGTGAATCAAAACGGAATCGCCGCGATTAACCGTGAAATGCATGGAAATGATCGTGAAGTGTAGGGAAATGACCGTGAAATGCTTGGAAATGACCGTGAAGTGAAGGGAATTGACCGTGAAGTGCATGGAAATGACCGTGAATCAAAACAGATTCGTCGAGATTGACCGTGAAATGCATGATAATGACCATGAAGTGAAGCGAATTGACCGTGAAATGCATGGAAATGTCCATGAAGTGAAGAGAATTGACCATAAAATGCATGGAAATGACCATGAATCAAAACGGAATCACCATGAAATGCATGGAAATGACCGTGAAGTGTAGGTAAATGAAAGCAAAATGCATGGAAATGACTGTGAAGTGAAGAGAATTGACCATGAAATACATGGAAATGACCGTGAATCAAAACGGAATCACTGGAAATGACCGTGAAATGCATGGAAATGACCATAAAGTGTAGGGAAATGACCGCGAAATGCATGGAAATGACCATGAAGTGAAGGGAATTACTATGAAATGTATGAAAATGACCATGAATCAAAACGGAATCGCCAGGATTGACCGTGAAATGCATGGAAATGAACGTGAAGTGTAGGGAAATGATTGTGAAATGCATGGAAATGACTGTGAAGTGAAGGGAATTGACTGTGAAATGCATGGAAATGACCGTGAATCAAAACGGAATCATCGGGATTAACCATGAAAAGCATGGAAATGACCGTGAAGTGTAGGGAAATGATCGTGAAATGTATGGAAATGACCTTGAAGTGAGGGGAATTGACCGTGAAATGCATGGAAATGACCGTGAATCAAAATGGAATCGTCGGGATTGACCGTGAAATGCATGGAAATGACCATGAAGTGTAGGGAAATGACCGTGAAATGCATGGAAATGACGTGAAGTGAAGGGAATTGACCGTGAAATGCATGGAAATGACTGTGAATCAAAACGGAGTCATCGGGATTGACCATGAAATGCATGGAAATGACCGTGAAGTGTAGGAAAATTACCGTGAAATGCATGGAAATGACCATGACGTGAAGGGAATTGACCGTGAAATGCATGGAAATAACCATGAATCAAAACCGAATCGCCGGGATTGACTGTGAAATGCATGAAAATGACCGTGAAGTGAAGCAAATTGACCGTGAAATGCATGAAAATGACCGTGAAGTGAAGGGAATTGACCGTGAAATGCATGGAAATGACCGTAAGGTGTAGGGAAATGATCATGAAATGCATGGAAATGACCATGAAGTTAAGCGAATTGACTGCGAAATGCATGAAAATAACCATGAAGTGTAGGAAAATAACCGTGAAATGCATGGAAATGACCGTGAAGTGAAGGGAATTGATCATGAAATGCATGAAGTAATGCAATCTCATTTAACACAACTTACTACCATTAGCCAAACAGGCCCTAACTGTTTACAAGATAACCAGTAACCATGCTTGTTGTTCCTTCAGATCATACAGTCTGAGTGATTTCAATACTGTGGATAAAGACTGGCCCGTCTCACCTTTAGAACCATTCGGTGGAAAATATCCCACGTTCATCTCTTGCTCTTCCAAGAAACCCCTTATGGGAAATAACATATAACATTTCACGGTAAATTTTGAAACAAATTAAAGACTGAATTAATTTAACCACCACAAAGATATGACTGAATTAATTAAACCAGCATAGAAATGACAGTGAAATAAAATGGAATCGCACAGTATCACCATGAAATGCATGGAAATGACAGCATAGTGAAGCGAATGGACCGTGAAATGCACATAAATGACCGTGAAGTGAAGGGGCATGAGCGTAAAATGTGCCGAAATGACAGTGAATCAACACAGAATAGGCGGGAATGATCGTGATATGCATGGAAATGACAGTGAAGTGCAGCGATTGGACAGCGAAATACACGAAAATGACCATGAAGTGAAGGGACATGACCGTGAAATGCACTGAAATGACCGTGAATCAACATGAAATAGGCGGGAATGACTGTGATATGCATGGAAATGACCGTGAAGTGAGGCGAATGGACCATGAAGTGCACGGAAATGACGTGAAGTGAAGGGGTATGACCGTGAAATGCGTCGAAATGACCGTGAATCAACACGGAATAGGTGGGAATGACCGTGATATACATGGAAATGACCATGAAGTGCAGTGATTGGACAGTGAAATGCACGAAAATGACCATGAAGTGAAGGGGCATGACTGTGAATCAACACAGAATAGGTGAGAATGACCGTGGTATGCATGGAAATGACCGTCAAGTGAGGAAAATGGACCGTGAAGTGCGTGGAAATGACCGTGAAGTGAAGGGGCATGATCGTGAAATGCGCCGAAATGACTGTGAAAAACACGGAATAAGTGGGAATGACCATGATATGTATGAAAATGACCGTGAAGTGCAGCGATCGGACCGTGACATGCACAAAAATGACCGTGAAGTGATGGGGTATGACCGTGAGATGCATCGAAATGACCGTGAATCAACATGGAATAGGCAGGAATGACCGTGGTATGCATGAAAATGACCGTGAAGTGAGGCGATTGGACCCTACAATGCGCGAAAATGATCGTGAAGTGAAGGGCATAACCGTGAAATGCACCGAAATGACCATGAATCAACACAGAATAGGCGAGAATGACCGTGATTGCTTGGAAATGATCGTGAAGTGAAGCGATTGGACCGCAAAATGTGCAGAAATGACCGTGAAGTGATGGAGCATGACCGTGAAATGCGCTGAACTGACCTTAAATCAATACAGAATAGGCAGGTATGACCGTGATATGCATGAAAATGACCGTGAAGTGAGGCAAATGGACCATGAAGTGCGTGAAAATGAGCGTGAATCAACACGGAATAGGTGGGATGACCGTGATATGCATGGAAATGACCATGAAGTGCAGTGTAGTGATTGGACCATGAAATGTGAAGAAATGACCGTGAAGTGAAGGTGCATGACTCTGAAATGTGCCTATTCCATGTTGATTCATGGTCATTACGGTGCATTTCACGGTCATGCCCCTTCACTTCACGGTCATTTTCATGCATTTCACGGTCCATTCGCCTCACCTCATGGTCATTTCCATGCATATCACGGACATTCTTGGTGATTTTGTGTTGATTCACGGTCATTTCGACGCATTTCATGGTCATGTCCCTTCACTTCACGGTCATTTTCACGCATTTTGTGGTCCATTTGCCTCACTTCATTATCATTTCCATGCATATCACAATCATTCCCGCCTATTACGTGTTGATTCACGGTCATTTCGGTGCATTTTATAGTCATGCCCCTTCACTTCACGGTCATTTCTACGCATTTCACTTTCCACTTGTTGCACTTCACGGTCATTCCCGCTTATTTTGTGTTAATTCACGGTCATTTCGATGCATTTCACGGTCATTTTTACGCACTTCACGGTCCATTCGCCTCACTTCACGGTCAATTTCATGCATCTTACGGTCATTCTCGCCTATTCCATGTTGATTCACTGTCATTTTGGCGCATTTCACAGTCATGCTCCTTCACTTCATGGTCATTTTCATGCATTTCGCGGTCCAATCGCTTCACTTCACGGTCATTTTCATGCATATCACGGTCATTCCCGCCTATTCTGTGTTGATTCACCGTCATTTCGGCGCATTTCATGGTCATGCCCCTTCACTTCATAGTCATTTTCGCACATTTCACGGTCCATTCGCCTTACTTTACGGTCATTTTCATGCATACCACAGTCATTCCCACCTATTCCGTGTTGATTCACAGTCATTTCAGCGCATTTCATGGTCATGCCCCTTCACTTCATGGCCATTTCCATGCATTTTATGGTCCAATCACCTCACTTCTGTCATTTCCATGCATACCACGGTCATTCCCGCCTATTCCGTGCTGATTCACGGTCATTTTCGTGCATTTCACGATCATGCCCCTTCACTTCATGGTCATTTTCACGCATTTTATGGTCCATTTGCCTCTCTTCACGATCATTTTCATACATATCACAGTCATTCCCACCTATTTCGTGTTGATTCACGGTCATTTCGGCACATTTCACGGTCATGCTCTGTAACGACTTAGAAAAATTCATACTTAGACCCGAGTATCACCTTTAGCAGAAATCATGTAGGCCTTAATCCCTTAGAAATTTAAGGTGTTTTATCTAGCGCTAAACTAGATTGCATGTGGAACTAGCACCACTAACTTTCAATACGATCTGTAAGACCCAAAACCTATAGAATCACTAATGCTATATTACCCTGAAAGCTAGGATCCAACTCTAAACCCAATTGCTCCCGAGAATGCTTTGTAATTTTGTATTAGATCTAGACTGCACGTCGAGGGTCTGATATCGATGAACTTAAACCATTATGACAGCTTAGTTGGACTTGACAATCACCTCAAAAATCAAGCCAAAACGATATCCTGAGACCATTTCCTTGAGTCCGGAGTGAAGAGAGTGAGAAACTGAAGATTTTTTTAGAATTTAATTATGATTTTAAGTAATCTGGATCGTTTCGCTTGCGCGATATTTCTAAGCGTTCTGACCGTCAGATTTCGACCCAAATTCACCCTGGGATCAGGAAAGGTGGCCCATACATGTCAAAGTACTTGTAGCCCTGATCGAATTTCGATAACTGTTAAATTGAAGCTGGTACGCCACGGACGATCTGGAAACCTGATCGGACTAAAAACTTAACTTACTAAAGATCTAATACTAGTGAGCTTAAGTCCGACCGCATTTGATAAGAGAACCTCCAAAAGTGCTCCATTGGATCAGAAAGAGCCCGATTTGGCTATAACTTAAGTATACCTTGGCCCTAAGGCTATTTTCATCAATTTTAGGATTATAAAAAGGCTTTAAACCCTCATTCCCAAACTCCATACGAATTTTCTAAACCCTAGCTACTAAAGAGAGAGAAAGTGAGAGAGAACCTGTTGATTCTCTGTGGGATTCTTCCCAGTTCATCTACACATCGAACCTGCATATCTGAATCGTTCTTCTGGCGATTCTGATTCTATTCTTGGGTAAGTTAAGCCAACCCTAACCTGTTTTGGAGCTTAGAATAGTTGTAGTGAAGTTGTATCTAACCTATTTCATGCCTCAGGTAGCGTATCCGCCGTTGACGAAGACATATCGTCTGAATCACATCTTATATGTGTTTTCTGGTTTAAGGTGCGGACTATATACGTTTAAGTTATGGTTTTCAAGACTTTCAATGTTAGATAATGATTTATTCATGTCGTGATTGCCATTACACATGCCAAATGTACTATCCGTTTCGATTTACGTATATGTATACTTTATGTTATAAATAGCGTATTTCATGTATATGTTAGAATACCCGTATGCGTATGGAATATGCTGTTTTGATTGCCATGATTATTTATCATAGACATATGCATGATATGTATGTGGTAACTCCTTGGTGAAAGGACTTTCCCTATAATGTAATGGAATCGATAAATGTGATGTATGTTGAATAGGGTAGTCTAAGTGTTTGGATAAATGCTTGAATGAGTTAGTAGTTAGTAAAGAGTGACTGTTTAGGTTGTTGACATATGAATCTCAATCACCTTAACTGTGTGTATGATTTCCTCCATGAATTGTGTAACTTAGATTATTCAAGTTAACTGAGTGTATGATTTCCTCCATGCACTGTATGTAAATTCAAGTTATATTTCACGAATGTTCATATGAAAGTAGGATATGAATCATATGCCTATTATTGAACTTGTACGTGATTGGAGCTATACATAGTCCAAGTAATCGGTAACCGTTCTACAAATAAGTGGTTGAGGTCATTTTCACCACATAAGATGAGTTTAATGAATCTGAGTCGTGCTTGGGATGTTCAACAGTAGTTAGGCCACACGTACTGCTTATGCATTCCATGTCATCTAACTCAATGTTCGCTCGGCCTAGTTGAGCTTATCAACTAACCCGATTGACCGATGTTTATTCACCATGTTTGGTCACTATTGTTTGAATCTAAGGCACTGAACTCACCAGTGAAACTCCCTTTAATCTTGGTACCGTGATCCACTAAGACGTATGAGACACCGTGGTCGAGCTATCAGCCTAAGCTGGGGCGACGAGCCTCCCCGTAGTGACCAATGAGCACCCTACTCTCGTGAGC
The DNA here is from genome assembly GCA_037074715.1 of Magnolia kwangsiensis. Taxonomy (NCBI): domain Eukaryota; kingdom Viridiplantae; phylum Streptophyta; class Magnoliopsida; order Magnoliales; family Magnoliaceae; genus Magnolia; species Magnolia kwangsiensis. Next base: position 78,258,923 of record CM073580.1, on the reverse strand, counting down.
AGATTATGGTGGTATGAGACATTATATTCTTTTTGTCGACCTACATTATTTAGTGACGAGCTCTCTGTAGTGACCTCGAGTATGTCTTGACAGTGCATAAGGGCAACGAGTCTTGTTGCAGTATTGAGGATATAACTAGGCTTGTATTAATTTGGTGATGGGGGAGTGGTGTAACGATTCCGTGCAACTGCCCTGTCAGCCCTTGCAGTGACCTAGAACCGTAACATCGTATGAGATTTCCTAGGACTGACGACCCTAGAATGGATCAATGTTTGGAAATTGATATAAGGCAGGCATCTTATCTTTCCAATCCTGCTGGATGAAAGGGACTAATAAGAACTTGGTAATCATACTCATGACATCAACCTGCATGTGCCATTGACGTTGGTGAGAGAGCACAGTGGTCGTGATTCATGTCGCGATCGTTAAACGTTGTCGCAAGAGGGAGATTGTGGTGAGGGCATGCATCATTCCCTCATATCATTCTTGCATTAACAAGAGTATCTAGGACATGTTTAATTGTACTGCTTTATCATTACTGCTTGATTGAATTGATAACATGTTAACCTTTGCTATATAGTACCACTGAGTTGATCACTCACTCTCACATTCTGAGATGGTGCTTAAACACCAACCAGACTCTAACTTAGCTGCAGGTGACGGCGATGCTTGCGAGGCGGAGCCAGATTTTGACGAGGATGAGGAGGCGTTCTCATTTATGCAGTTCTCAGGCGGGTTCATGTGAGCCTCATCCTGACCAGCGGGGATTCTAGGATATGTATATAGTGATTTTACACAGTTGATACATGTATTTTGAGACCCAGTTGTATATATTACCCTGGGCAGAGCACGCATCTTTTGGAGATTCTTTTTGAATTATATATGTATTTAAGTCTTTCTCTTGCATTTTCTCAATATCCCTGAATTATGTCTGCTGATCTCGCTTGATCTATTTCATGTTTTATGCACTAACACAGACAACATACATCCATCATTATTTATGTTGCATAAGTGATGTTTTGGAACTCGGGAGCTAAGTTATGCTTAACCCCCGAATTTCAGGGCGTTATAAGCTGGTATCAGAGCATGATCTGGATCAAACTAGACCTAGGTTAGGGTCACACAACGCACATTGACGCCACTATAGAGTAGGAGGGTGCGAGAATAATCTAGAAACAGAACTAGGACTCCCTATTTGTCTTTTGGCAAAAGTTTGCTGAAAATGATCACCGAGATCGAGTCCGTGCACACTCCTGATCACACACGTTGACCCCAAATCAAGTCTAGACTGTCAATTGATGGGTATAGACCGCGTTTCATCCCTTCTAGTCGTTAGAAATCGGTAAAAGTGAATAGAGATCAAATTAGTTTCGAAATGACCTGAAACGGCTCAAATCGGAAGAGGGGGCCAAACGAATCAGTTTCAGGGGGTTCCAGGGTGGGACCCTAGTATTTCTAGACCCAGAGGGTGGTGAGGCCCTCGTCCAATGGGCGAGCACTCGCCGGATTGTCCAGTGGTCGGCGAGGGCCTTGCCAACCGGCGGGCCCAGATGGGTCGGGCCATCGGGCCGACCGAGTTTGGGGTCTTATGGAACCCAATGCTCCATGGTTCCTCATCTACTTCACCCCCAAACGACTACTTCTTTCATAAAATACACTCTCAAGTTTCCTTTTTCCTTACAACAGTCCATACCTCTCTCAAATCACCCTTTCAATCCTTATTTCTTCCATTTTCTTTCAAGCCTCACATTCTTCCATCATGCTCAGTCATACCCATCACCTACTCCTTCCATTTTCTTTAATTTAAGCTCCCAAAGCTCTCTTTTAAGCTCCAAAATCGTGTCAGCCCCCAACCCCTCTAATTTTAATCTTTTATTTCTTCTATTTTCCCTTTCTTTGACCCATTACACTCCTATTTCAGACCCAAATCCGTGGGAACCTAGAAATCTTATCCCTTTCTTTATTTTCTTCACCTTCTATGGCTTTCTTGGAGCCTGTCGTGGCTCTATTTTCCATTTCCTCCATCCTTTCGCTAATGGGCAAGAAGCGTGCCCCTATGGACGAGGCTGGGCCTAGTCGTCCCGCTCGTTCGAGGCGGCCTAGAGGAGCTACCACGAGTTCAAGCGTTGGGAGAGAAGTGCAAACGAAGAGAGATTTAGATCCCCATGTTCCAATAGAAAGATCGTTGTTGGCAGAGTTAGCTCATGGCATCTACGAGGACCATAAGGTTCTTTTTAAAGTGCATGTGGATGAGTAACTCTTTGGCGAGTATTTGTTGTTCGAGCGTTTGGAAGAAGTGAGGTGGGGTCCGCTATTTGAAGGAGAGTCTCATGCTAATGTGAACACTATTCATGCCTTCTATGCTCATATTTGGGACCCTACGCTGGAGCCGTTGCAGTTCAAGATCCCCTTCGACAGAGATCGAGAAGCCACAATCAATGTTAGGTTGATAGCTCGACTCCTGAACGTGCCACTTGGTGAGGTACATCCAAGTGCAAGGAATCTAAATAGTGTTCGTGAGAGGGATCGCCGCACCAGGTTTATGTGTGGTTGTTTAGTTGAGTGGTAGCATAACAAAAGCCTCTTAGCGACCCATATATCGGGCGATTTCTGTTTGCTTCACCACATCTGCACGTTCAATGTTTATCCCAGGTGAAGCAATCGTAGTGAATGCACGTGTCTCATGGTAGATTTTCTATATCAAGTGGGGCAGGGAGCGAAGGTGCGCGTGCCTATGTTTATCCTGTGACAGATCATCCTTATCGCGTGATCAAGGAGAAGGACTGAGTCGCTTCCCTTTGGCCGACTCATATGCAAGATTGTGCTCGAGTTTGGCTACAGACCTGGGGTAGAGTTGCCAGGGCCGGTCCATTACATCACCGAGACCACTCTCAACCAGATGAAGATCGGGCCTTGGCAACGAGAAGCCCAACTTGATGAAAGTGAGGATGAGTATGATAGTGAAGAAGAAGGTGGGGCAGAGATAGAGGAAGAAGTGCAGGACGAAGAAGAAGAGGAGGCTCAGGATACTGATGAGAGTCTTCCTCCTACGACTAAGGAGCCTGATCCTGCTCACGCTCATAGGGATGCCCGTATAGTTCGACTCGAGGAGGGTCAGGCTGCTCTTCGATAGGATATTGTGGATTTATGGGGCCTCGTAAAGCGTAAACTCAAGAAAGTAACCCGCATGCTGAAGACCATCCTATGCTGCCTGAAGGATAAGGGTGCCCCTTCTCCATCGCCAGATTCCAATGAATAGGCATTATGTAGTTATTGTTGGCTTGTTTGTTGCTTATTTTGATGTATGGTTAGTGTTTGTAGGTAGTTGGTAGTTGTTTGGTGTTTGAAGTTTAGTGTCTAAAGCTTAGTTGTTTGGTTCACATGCTTTCTCCGTCGCGATTCATGTAATGCTACAAATCATGTATTGTGACAATTTTGTTAATGAAATGCATATTGTTTCTTTGGCTTGTGAAGTTAATGTTGTGAATGGACTGTGTGAATGCCTAATCTCAGTGGTTGTTACCCTCTGTTGTGTGTAGGGTATGTCACCTAAGGGTTTCGAGATCTTTGGCCCAACTTTCTCTTGGAGATTTGCTCGACGGGGCCCTTGCCCTGTGCGATACTTATATAGACCCCCATTCGGGCCCATCTCGTTCAAATCCCATGCCGAGTTCTCAGCCGGCTTTTAGCCCTGCTGCTGGGCCACCTCCTGTGACACCTTCTGTGGTGCCTCCTGTCACACCTGCGGTTCCCTAGCAAAACCATGCGTCAGCGTCGACGCCTTCTACATCACAGTCCACTCCAACTCCTGATAGGCTAGAGAAGATGATGTTGTTGATGTAGCAGCAGCAGATACAGTAGTAGTAGCAGCTGCAATTCTTATCCTCCATGGCTGGTATCTTTGCTCAGTCGATGGGGGTGACTCCACCTGCCTCGCCTCTACACCCTGTTGGGCATACTAGTGCGAGCGGTACATTTGAGCGATTTCAGCGCTTGAGGCCTCCTACATTTTCGGGTACTCACAGACCGAGGAGGCTGAGTATTAGATCGATCGCATCTCTAAGATGCTTAGGCCATTGCACTGTTCCAAGGCAGAGTAGGTTGAGCTTGCCACCTTCATGTTTGAGAAGGAGGCTAGCTTATGGTGGGACAGCATTCTCCGCACAATTACGGAGGGATTTGAGTGGACGTGGGTGACATTCGAAGCTCGCTTCCACGAGAAGTATTTTTCTGTCACTTACCGGAACGAGAAGGAGAGTGAGTTCCTTCACCTTCACCAGGGAGGCATGTCGGTGACAGAGTATGAGAACCGGTTTATGGAGCTAAGTAGGTATGCTCCTTTGATTCTGGGTGATCAGCCATTGAGGATGCGGCATTTTTCTAAGAGTTTGCGGCCCGATATTATATTGAAGATGTGTTGTGCGAGCATTTCTTCTTATGCAGAGCTGGTGAGCATGTCCTTGGGAGCAGAGCAGGACGGGGAGAGGTTGTCCCACACGCGAGCACCTATGGTTCCTAGGCTGTGACCTGAGTTCGTGAGTAGGCCTTTCCTCGGTAAGAGGCCTCGGTTTGATTCATTGAAGGGGTCTTATACATCTCCTGCCCATTTGAGTCATCCTGATGTGTGGTGCAGCTATTGCAAGAGGCTTGGCTACACTAAGATTTCTTGCTTTTCCAGGATGCGAGACAGTAGTTTCTCGCTGCCTCAAAGGATCGGGCGTCCGATGCCTCAGGCTATTTCAGTACCACCTATTCGATCAGCACCAACTCATCCTTCTTTCAGACCTCTAGCACCCGTTTCATGCCACCACAACGGCCCATGGTTCCTACACCACATCGCTCACAGTAGGCTCGGGTTCATGCGCTCACAGCTGAGGCGCCCGAGGCAGATTCAGCACCATCATCATTCGAGGTTCCTACACACATCTTAGGTACTCCTATCTTCCTGTTGGTGGACACTGGTCCACTGTTTCAATCATTTCTTGTGTTGTGGTCAAGCGGCTAGGTTTGGTTATGGCTCCTGCGAAGGGAGTGAGACTCACGACAGTTACAGGCACTACTTCAGATATTACTCAGACCTGTGAGTCTTGCTCGATAGATTTGGGTAGCAAGACAGTGGTCGTCGACCTGATTGTCGCCCCATTGTGTCATTATGATGTTATTTTTAGGATGGACTGGCTCACGAAGACGAGAGCGGAGATTGATTGCGAGGCCAGAGTTGTGACAGCCTATATACCTGAGGGCACGGTCTTCTCTTTTCCAGTTCAGGTCAGTTGGTCCTGTCGTGTTAGCACCTATGCTTCCATGTTAGAGAGTTCTGATATTTCGATGCTAGAAGATATGCCAGTAGTTCGTGATTTCTCTCATGTGTTTGAGAAGATTTCAGGGCTTCCTCCTCGGCGCGACATTGACTTCACTATTGATCTTATGCCTGGTGCGACACCTATTTCCCTACCGATGTATCGTATGCCTCCATGTGAGATGGAGGAGTTGAAGAGACAGATTGATGGTTTGCTTGAAGCAGGCTTTATTCGACCGAGTGTGTCACCTTGGGGAGCTCCTGTCTTGTTTGTGAAGAAGAAAGACGGTTCCCCGTGGTTGTGTATTGATTATCACAGGCTGAATCAGGTGACAATGAAGAACAAGTATCATTTACCCAGGATTGATGATCTGTTCGATTAGTTGAAGGGGGCACGTTATTTCTCAAAGATAGATTTGTAGTCTTGGTACCATCAGTTGCGCGTTAGGAATGAGGACGTGCAGAAGACTGCGTTTAGGACCAGTTTTGGTCATTATGAGTTCCTTATGATGTCTTTTCGACTCACGAATGCTCCGGCCGTGTTCATGGATTTGATGAACAGAGTGTTTTAGCCATTTCTATTCCAATTCGTCATTGTCTTTATCGATGACATTTTAATATACTCCCCGAGTTGGGAAGAGCACGAGGAGCACTTGAGAGTGGTATTGAATACTCTCAAGGAGAACCAGTTGTTCACGAAGTATAAGAAATGCGACTTTTGGAAGGAAGAAGTTAAGTTCCTGGGACATGTGGTGTCCAAGGAAGGCATTGTTGTTGACCTCGCTAAGGTAGTTGCGGTTCAGGATTGGAAGCAGCCCAGTTCAATTACCGAGGTGAGGAGTTTTTTGGGTCTGGCAGGTTACTATCGACGATTCATTCAAGATTTTTCTAAAATTGCCAGATCGTTGTCTCAGTTGACAAGGAAAGACTTGAAGTTTGCCTGGAATGAGAAGGCTGAAGCAACTTTTAAAGAGCTGAAGGACAAGTTGACGTCCGCCCCTGTGCTAGTATTGTTAGAGCAAGAGGTTAAGTATATGATATATACTGACGCGTCTCGCATTGGTCTGGGTTATGTCCTTATGCAGAAGGACAGGGTGATTGTGTATGCCTCGAGACAATTAAGGAAACACGAGGAGAATTATCCTACGCACGACCTAGAGTTGGCAGTTGTCATCTTCGCATTAAAGCTCTGAAGACATTACCTCTAGGGAGAGGAGTTCGAGCTATTGTACGACCACAAGAGTCTTAGATATATATTCTCAGAGATTTGAATATGAGGCAGCACCGATGGATGGAGACCTTGAAAGACTTTAAGTTCGAGATTTCCTACCATCCGGGCAAGGCAAACCTTGTAGCAGATGCGTTAGCCGCAAGAAGACTATAGAATTTGTGGCTTCGCTTATGATTGCAGAATGGGATATGGTGGAATTCATGCGAGACTTTGAGCAGAAGTTCACAGTGGAAGAGTCGTATAAAGTCGTCGCACATATTCGTGTACAACCACTCGTAGATGGCCATATTATTGAGGCACAGGTAGGCGATGAGCTTCTAATGAAGATGAAGGAGCGGGTTGGTACTGATGGGGACTCTGAGTGGACTCTTGGTACGGATGGGGGCTTGCGATATCGATGCCGCCTGTGCGTTCCAGACATACCTGACTTGAGACGAGAGATTCTTGAGTCAGCCCACAGTTCGAGGCTCACGATACATCCAGGTAGCACGAAGATGTATTAGAATATGAAAAGATTGTACTGGTAGGACAATATGAAGGTCAACATTACTGAGTTTGTATCCCGTTGTCTCACGTGTCAGCAGGTTAATGCAGAGCATCGCCGACCTCCTGGATTGGTTCAGCCCATGCCCATAGTTGAATGGAAGTGAGACTTTATTTCCATGGACTTTATTTCTGGACTGCCGAAGATGAGGAAGGGACATGACTTTATTTGGCTAATCGTTGATAAGTTGATAAAGTTAGCTCATTTCCTACCAATCAGAGTCATAAATTCTGTAGACGAGTTGGCTAGATTGTATATCAGGGAGATTGTACGCCTGCATGGAGTTCCCTTAGAGATTGTGTCAGATAGAGACACCCAATTCACATTTATCTTTTGGACTCGTATCCAGGAAGCGATGGGTGTGAAGTTGAAGTTCAATACCGCGTTCCATCTGCAGACAGACGGAGTGTGTGAATCAGATTTTGGAGGATATGTTGCGAGCTTGTGTGTTGGACTTCAAGGACAGTTGGGATGACTGTCTTCCTTATGCAGAGTTCGCGTATAACAACAGTGTAACATCCCGAAAATCGGGGGTCGAGTAAAAACCCAACTCCCGAGTTTCAAAACGTCACTTATGCAACATAGATAATGATGAATGTATGTTGTCTGTAGAATGGCATTAAACAAGATTAAAACTAAGCCAAAACAGTATATCATACTCCAGAGATAGTTAAATTTCACAAGCGAAAGACTGTGATAAATTCATAAAATATATAATTGATTGTAAGTCTCCAGAGTGTGAACATGTTACCAGGTTAACTATATACATGTATACTCTAAAAATGAGCAAAAAGAATATACATGGGTGCTCCAAAAATATAAAATGACAAGTGTCATGGCATCAAATCAACCTCCCTGTAATCCTGTCGATCATAACACGGTCTACATAGACCCGCCTGATAACCGCCTATAGGAGAAATCCTCCTCATCATCATACAAGTCTGGCTCCGCCTCGCAGGCCGCGCCATCATCTGAAACTACAACAGGGTTTCGTGGGTGTCCAGAACACCGTCCCGTAACGTGGGAGTGAGTAGCTAACTCAGTGGAATCATAGAGCAAAGGTTAACATGTTATCAAATCAATCAAGCGATAATGATAAAGTAAGAAAATCAAACATTCCTAAATACTGTAATTAATGTAAGAATAAAATGACATGATGGATGCCCTCGCTAACATACTCCCTCATGCGACACAATCTTACATCTACGACATGCTTTCTTCCCTCAGTGCTCCATATCTTCCAAGCACATGCAGTGCGATATGAATATGATTACTGAGTTGTTATTAGTCCTTTTCATACAACAGGATTGGGAAACTAGGGTACTTCCCTTATATCATTTCCAACAAGGATCCTGTCTAAGGTCGTCACTCCTAGTAGTCTCATACGATGATATGGTTCTAGGTCACTGTAAGGGCTGTCAGGGCTGTTGCACTCACTCGTTGCTCCGCTCCCCCATCACCTTATCAATACAGGCCTAGTTGTACTCTTGTTGCTACGGAAGGGTCTTTGCCTCACGTAGACTCAGAGTACCCTCGAGGTCACTACAAAGGCTGTCAGGGCTGTTGCGCGCACTAGTTGCACCGCTCTCCCATCACCTTATTAGTGTAGGCTGACAGCTCGAATATAATGTCCCATACAACCATAATCGGCTCATGTGTCTGGGTTGCTCACTGGTCACTAAGGGGAAGTTTGTGGCCCCAGCGTAGGCCGACAGCTCAACCACGGTGTCCCATACCACCATGCCCGGCTCATGAGTCTTAGTGGATCAAGGTACCACAGTTATCAGGGTTATCACTGGTAAGTTCAGTACCCTAGGTTCAAGCAGTTATGACCAATACAAGGTGAACATACAATAGTCAATCGGGTTACTTGATGAGTCCGACTAACATGAGCACACGTTGAATCGACCGACATGAAGTGCACGAGCACTTCGTGTGGCCTAACCACTGCCGACAACTCTAGTATGACTTGGGTTCGTCATACACATCCTTCGTGGCGAATAGAATCCAACCACGAATCTTAATCTGTTACCGACTGCCTGGACTAGAGTATAGCCCCAAACACTTGTAATCTAAATCAATAATCATATGAGAGAGACAGAATTGAAATACAAGAAATTCTCGTATGTTATCAGCATGTCATAACATACATCATAAGCAGTTAACCATACACGAGTACTTCACACATAAGGTAATCAATTGAAATACAACAAGCATGGAGGAAATCATGTACATCATCAAATTAGTTAAGAATCCAGTCTCAACGCTAATCTACAACACCATTTACTCAATACTTACTAATACATACATTTATACAAACACTTAGACTACACAACTCCAACGTACTTGACGTATGTTGATTTCAACATATAATACGACAGATCCTTATATCAAGGAGATGTCTAATACACAACAATCATGTTCTTACATTCAAAACATATGGCAGGCATAAATCATATTGATTTAAGCATTTCAACAAACACTTAATAACATACATAGCGTACGTTGGCCGAAACATGTATTAGGGCGAATCCTTTCACCAACTAGATCATACATCCATAACTAGCATATATGCACGGAAAATACTCATAGCAATCATATCAGCAAAATACGTATGTATACAATATTTCCTACAAATACCAAAATACCCTAAATCTCATATTCTTCGTACGTATTAGAAATGAAAAACAGACAGCATGTTCTACATGTCAAACAACATCTTTGTCAACAATCTACCATTAAACGACATTGAAAGCTTTAAAAAATGGTAAACTAAGCGTCTAAAATCCGCACCTTATGCCGTAGAAGCATAATTAATTGAATAGGTACTCTACGCTTCCGTCAACGTTGATATGACGACCTATAACAAAAGGTGAGTCAGCTACTTAGCTACTTGTACCCATAGGAGCCTTAAAACAGGTTAGGGTTAGGGTTTTCTTACTTAGAACGAAACCAGAACCGCCGGAATAACGATACAGGTGGATTGCTTTGGCACGTGGAGCAGCAAGGAAGAATCCCAGGAGAAAGCCCCAACTTCTCCCTCACTTTCTCTCTCTTGATTTAGGTAGGGTTTGAAATTCGTATGGGATTTGTGAGAGAGAGTTTAAGGCCCCTTTATAAGCCCAAACATAACGAAAACAGACTCCAAGTCAAGATATACTTAAGTTATAACCAAATCGGGTCTGTTTCGATCCAACGGAGCACTTCTGGAGGTCCTGTTATTAAATGCAGTCAGACTTAAGCTCTCTAATATTGGATCTAGGTCAAGCTAAGTTTTCAGTCCGGTCGGGTTTTCAGATCGACCCTGGCGGACCAGTTTCAGTTCAGCGGTCACCGAAACTCGATCAGGGCCACAAGTGCTATGACATGTAAGGGCCACCTATCCTGATCCGAGGGTGAACTTTGGTCGAATTTCAACGGCCAGAATGCTTAAAAATGTCACGCAAGCGACACCTGCCTGATTTCATAAATTTTATTTAATTTCTAACATTTCTCACACTCTTCACTCCGGACTTAGTAAAATGGTCTCAGGATATCAGTTGGGCTTGATTTTCGAAATGATTGTCAAGTCCAACTAGACGGTCATAATGGTCTAAGATTATAGATATCGGACTTTCGACATCCAGTATAGATCCAATACAAAGTTACAAAGTATTCCCGAGAGCAACTGGGTTTAGAGTTTGATCCTAGGTTTTAGGGTAAGATAGCGTTAACAATTCTAGAGGTTTTGGGTCTTACAGATCGTATTTAAAGTGGTTGGTGCTTATTTCACAGGTAATCTAGTTTAGCGCTAGTTAATTCACATTAAATTTCTAAATAATTTAGTCCTAAATGATTTCTTTGGCTTTGGAATTGGTTCCTAAGAGTGATATGGTTGACCCATTGCCTAAGGACGTCTAACCCCAGGTTGGCAAAAATTTGGGGTGTTTCAAACAGCTTCTAGGCAAGTATTGGTATAGCTCCCTATGAGGCACTATATGGTCGCCCATGTAGATCGCCGCATTGGCAGACAGAAGTAGGCAAGAAGACTCTGATTAGCCTAGAGTTGGTTCAGGCGACTTTAGAGAAGATCGACATTATTCGTCGCCGACTGCTCTCAGCACAGAGCAGGCAGAAGAGCTACACCGATACGAGACGGCGACTGCTTGATTTTGATCTTGGGGACCATGTGTTCCTTAAGGTTTTCCCTATGCGAGGAGTTCTTAGGTTTGGTAAGAAAGGGAAGCTCACGCCGAGATTTATTAGCTCATTCCAAATACTTGATCGAGTTGGGGCAGTAGCGTATCGCCTTGCTTTGCCCACACCACTCACAGGCGTGCATAATGTTTTCCATGTGTCCATGTTGAAGAAGTATGTTCCCGACCCTTCACACATTATCAGATGGGAGCAAGTGCAGTTGAGCGAGGATGCCACTTATGAACTGCGACCGATGCGTATTTTAGATAGAAAAGAGCAGGTATTGCGTAGCAAGGTTATCCCACTTGTGAAGGTACTGTGGACGCATCACAGCGAAGAAGAAGCTACATGGGAGACTGAAGCCGAGGTTAGGAAGAATTATCCCCAGATCCTTGAGGAGTATGAGAAGGTACGAATTTCGAGGATGAAAATTTTCCTTTAGGGGGGTAGATTGTAATGACTTAGAAAAATCCGTACTTAGACCCAAGTATCACCTTTAGCAGAAATCATTTAGGCCTTAATCCCTTAGAAATTTAAGGTGTTTTAGCTAGCGCTAAACTAGATTGCTTGTGGAACTAGCACCACTAACTTTCAATACGATCTGTAAGACCCAAAACCTATAGAATCACTAACACTATATTACCCTGAAAACTAGGATCCAACTCTAAACTCAGTTGCTCCCGAGAATGCTTTGTAATTTTGTATTGGATCTAAACAGCACGTCGAAGGTCTGATATCGATGAACTTAGATCATTATGACCGCTTAGTTGGACTTGACAATCACCTTAAAAATTAAGCCCAAACAATGTCCTGAGACCATTTCCTTGAGTCCGGAGTGAAGAGAGTGAGAAACCAAAGATTTTTTTAGAATTTAATTATGATTTTAAGTCATCTGGATCGATTCGCTTGCACGATATTTCTAAGCATTCTGACCATTAGATTTCGACACAAATTCACCCTGTGATTAGGAAAGTGGCCCATACATGTCAAAGTACTTGTAGCCCTGATCGAATTTTGATAACCGTTGAATTGAAGTTGGTCCACCACGGACGATCTGGAAACCCGATCGGACTAAAAACTTAACTTACTAAAGATCCAATACTAGTGAGCTTAAGTCCGACTACATTTGATAAGAGGACCTCCAGAAGTGCTTCGTTGGATCAGAAAGAGCCCGATTTGGTTATAACTTAAGTATACCTTGGCCCTAAGGTTGTTTCCGTCGATTTTAGGCTTACAAAAAGGCTTTAAATCCTCATTCCCAAACTCCATACGAATTTCCTAAACCCTAGCTACTAAAGAGAGAGAAAGTGAGAGAAAACCTGTTGATTCTCTGTGAAATTCTTCCCAGTTCATCTATACATCGAACCTGCGTATCTGAATCGTTCTTCCGGCAATTCTGATTTCATTCTTGGGTAAGTTAAGCCAACTCTAACCTATTTTGGAGCTTAGAATAGCTATAGTGAAGTTGTAGCTAACCTATTTCATGCCATAGGTAGCGTATCCGCCGTTGACGAAGACATATCGTCTGAATCACATCTTATACGTGTTTTCTGGTTTAAGGTGTGGACTATATACGTTTAGGTTATGGTTTTCAAGACTTTCAATGTTAGATAATGATTTATTCATGTCGTGATTGCCATTACACATTCCAAATGCGCTCTCCTTATCGATTTACGTATATGTATACTTTATGTTATAAATAGCGTATTTCATGTATACGTTAGAATACCCGTATGCATATGGAATATGCTATTTTGATTGCCATGATTATTTTTCGTAGACATATACATGATATGTATGCGGCAACTCCTTGGCGAAAGGACTTGCCCTATTATGTAATGGAATCGATATATGTGATGTATGTTAAATAGGGTACTCTAAGTTTTTGGATAAATGCTTGAATGAGTTAGTAGTTAGTAAAGAGTCACTGTTTAGGTTGTTGAGATATGAATCTCAATCACCTTAACTATGTGTATGATTTTCTCCATGAATTGTGTAACTTAGATTATTCAAGTTAACTGAGTGTATGATTTCCTCCATGTACTGTATGTAAGTTCAAGTTATATTTCACGAATGTTCATATGAAAGTAGGATATGAATCATATGCATGTTATTGAACTTGTACGTGATTGAGGTTGTACACAGTCCAGGTAATCGACAACCGTTCTACAAATAAGTGGTTGAGGTTGTTTTCGCCACATAGGTTGAGTTTAATGAATCTGAGTCGTGCTTGGGATGTTCGACAGTGATTAGGCCACATGGAGTGCTTATACATTCCATGTCGTCCAACTTAATGTGCGTTTGGCCTAGTTGAGCTTATCAACTAACCCGATTGACCGATATTTATTCACCATGTTTAGTCCCTATTGTTTGAATCTAAGGCACTGAACTCACCAGTGAAACTTCCGTTAACCTTGGTACCGTGATCTCCTAAGACTCATGAGCCGGACATGGTGGTATGAGGCACCGTGGTCGAGCTGTCGGCCTACGCTGAGGCGACGAGCCTCCCTGTAGTGACCAGTGAGCACCCTACTCTTGTGAGCAGATTATGGTGGTATGGGACACTATATTCTTGCTGTCGGCCTACATTGATTGGTGACGAGCCCTTTGTAGTGACCTCGAGTATATTCTGACACTGCATAAGGGCAACGAGTCTTGTTACAGTATTGAGGATATAACTAGGCCTGTATTGATTTGGTGATGGGGGAGTGGTGTAACAATTCCATGCAACAGCCCTGGTAGCCCTTGCAGCGACTTAAAACCGTAACATCGTATGAGATTTTCTAGGACTGACGACCCTATAATGGATCAATGTTTGGGAATTGATATAAGAGAGGTGTCTTAGCTTTCCAATCCTGCTGGATGAAATGGACTAATAAGAACTTGATAATCATACTCATGACATCGCACTGCATGTACCATTGGCGTTGGTGTGAGAGCACAATGGTAGTGATTCATGTCGCGATCGTTAGACATTGTCGCAAGAGGGAGATTGTGGTGAGGGCATGCATCATTCCCTCATATCATTCTAGTATTAACAAGAGTATCTAGGACATGTTTGATTGTACTACTTTATCATTACTGCTTGATTGAATTGATAACATATTAACCTTTGCTGTATAGTACCACTGAGTTGATCACTCACTCCCACATTCTGGGATGGTGCTTAAACACCAACCAGACTTTGACTTAGCTGCAGGTGACGGCGATGCTTGCGAGGTGGAGACAGATTTTGACGAGGACGAGGTGGCATTCTCATTTATGCAGTTCTCAGGAGAGTTCATGTGAGCCTCGTCCTGACCAGTGGGGATTCTGAGATATGTATATGGTGATTTTACACAGTTGATACATGTATTTTGAGACCCAGTTGTATATATTGCCCTGGGCGGAGCACGCATCTTTTGGGGATTCTTTTTGAATTATATATGTATTTAAGTCTTCTGCTTGCATTTTCTTAATATCCCTGAATTATGTCTGCTGATCTGGCTTGATCTATTTCATGTTTTATGCACTAACATAGACAACATACATCGATGTTTTGGAACTCAGGAGCTGAGTTATGATCGAACCCCGAATTTCAGGGCGTTACATGCTCCTTCACTTCATGGTCATTTCTGCGCATTTTGTTGTCCAATCGCTTTACTTCACAGTCATTTCCATGCATATCATGGTCAATCCCGCCTATTCCGTGTTGATTCACCATCATTTTAGTGCATTTCACGGTCATGCCCCTTCACTTCACAGTCATTTTGGCACATTTCATGGTCCATTCACCTCACTTCACAGTCATTTCCAAGTATACCACGGTCATTTCCGCCTATTTCGTGTTGATTCACAGTCATTTCGGTGCATTTCACGGTCATGCCCCTTCACTTCACAGACATTTTCATGCATTTCAAGGTCCAATCACCTCACTTCATGGTCATTTCCATGCATACCACGGTCATTCCCACCTATTCCGTGTTGATTCACAGTCATTTCATCGCATTTCACGGTTTTGCCCCTTCACTTCATGGTCATTTCTGCGCATTTCAAGGTCCAATCGCCTCACTTCATGGTCATTTCCATGCATATCACGATCATTCTCGCATATTCTATGTTGATTCACGGTCATTTCGGCGCATTTCACGGTCATGCCCCTTCACTTCACCGTCATTTCTGCGCATTTCAAGGTCCAATCCCCTTCACTTCACGGTCATTTCCATACATACCACAGTCATTCCTGCCTATTCCGTGTTAATTCATGGTCATTTTGATGCATTTCACGGTCATGCCCCTTCACTTCATGGTCATTTTTGCGCACTTTACGGTCCATTTGCCTCACTTCACGGTCATTTCCAAGCATATCACAGTCATTCCCGCCTATTCCGAGTTGATTCACGGTCATTTTGGCGCATTTCATGGTCACGCCTCTTCACTTCACGGTCATTTCCGAGCATTTCAAGGTCCAATCGCCTCACTTCACAGTCATTTTCATGCATACCACGGTCATTCCCGCCTATTTTGTGTTAATTCACGATCATTTTGGCACATTTCACGGTCATGCCCCTTCACTTCCCCATCATTTCTACGCATTTCAAGGCCAATTCCCTTCACTTCACGGTCATTTTCATGCATACCACTGTCATTCCCGCCTATTCCGTGTTGATTCACGGTCATTTCGATGCATTTCACGGTCATGCCCCTTCACTTCATGGTCATTTTCGCGCACTTCATAGTCCATTCACCTCACTTCACAGTCATTTCCATGCATATCACAATCATTCCCTCCTATTCCGTGTTGATTCACGGTCATTTCGGTGCATTTCACAGTCATGCTCCTTCACTTCACGGTCATTTTCACGCATTTTGCGGTTCAATCGCTTCACTTCATAGTCATTTCCATGCATATCACGGTCATTCCCGCCTATTCCGTGTTGATTCACCATCATTTCGGTGCATTTCACAGTCATGCCCTTCACTTCATAGTCATTTTCGCACATTTCACGATCCATTCACTTTACTTCACGGTCATTTCCATGCATACCACGGTCATTCCCGCCTATTTCATGTTGATTCACAGTCATTTCGACGCATTTCACGGTCATGCCCCTTCACTTCATGGTCATTTCCACGCAGTTTAAGGTCCAATCGCCTCACTTCATGGTCATTTTCATGCATACCGTGGTCATTCCTGCCTATTCCGTGTTGATTCAGGGTCATTTTGGTGCATTTCACGGTCATGCCCCTTCACTTCACGGTCATTTCCACGTATTTCAAGGTCCAATCCCCTGCACTTCATGGTCATTTCCATGCATACCACGGTCATTCCTACCTATTTCGTGTTAATTCACGGTCATTTCGACGCATTTCACGGTCAATTCCACACACTTCACGGTCCATTCACCTCGCTTAATGGTCATTGCCATGCATATCACAGCCATTCCCGCCTATTCCGTGTTGATTCACGGTCATTTTGGCGCATTTCACAATCATGCCCCTTCATTTTACAGTCATTTCCACACATTTAAAGGTCTAATTGCCTCACTTCACGGTCATTTTCATGTATACTACGGTCATTCTCGCCTATTCCATGTTGATTCACGGTCATTTCGTACATTTCACAGCCATGCCCCTTCATTTCTTGGTCATTTCCATGAATTAACCGTGAAATGCGTGTAAATGACCGTGTAGTAAAGGGAATTGACCATAAAATGTGTGGAAATGACTGTGAATCAACACGGAATCATCGGGAATAATCGTGAAATGCATGGAAATGATCGTGAAGGGAAGCGAATTGACTGTGAAATGCGTGGAAATGACCATGAAGTGAAGGGAATTGACCGTGAATTGCATGGAAATGACCATGAATCAACATGAAATCGCTGGGAATGACCGTGAAATGCATGAAAATGACCATGAAGTGAAGCGAATTGACCGTGAAATGCGTGGAAATGACAGTGAATCAACACGGAATCGCCGGGAATGACCGTAAAATGCTTGGAAATGACCGTGAAGTGAAGCAAATTGACCGTGAAATGCATTAAAATGACCGTGAATCAATACGAAATCGCCGGAAATGACCGTAAAATGCATGGAAATGACCGTGAAGTGAAGCGAATTGACCGTGAAATGCATGGAAATGACCGTGAAATGAAGGGAATTAACCGTAAAATGCATGAAAATTACCGTGAATCAAATCGGAATAGTCAAGAATGACCACGAAATGCATGGAAATGACCGTGAAATGTATAAAAATGACCGTGAAGTGAAGGGAATTGACCATGAAATGCATGAAAATGGCCGTGAATCAAAACGGAATCGTCCGGATTGACCATGAAATGCATGGAATTTATTACAAAGTAAATGAAATGAATGAAGTTGACCACTAAGTGAATGAAATGGATTTTCAACCATCGACCTGATGTAATCTTGAAAAATAATTAGATTGGTTGGTTAAAGTAGCTTCTCCTACCCCAAAATCATATAGGGTACATCAAGTAATTAATTTTAGTTTAGAAGATATTTTTGTTAAATGAATAAAGAAAGAAATGAAAAAAGAGAAAAAAAAAATTATATGCTTATATTTATATATTTATATGTATTAGAGAAAATTATAGGTAGAATAAAGTTCTCCACGTAAAAAAATAAAATAATGCACAGATTGTTGTCATGGTAGTCCGTTTATGGCTATGGTTATAATCCGTAGCCATAGGGGCTGCCAGATGGGCGTGGCCCCGCCAGATCGGTGTGGCCTTGCCGGACAGGCTAGCAACTGGCACGGGGGCAGTTAGTTCTGTGAGTCCACCCCGGATAGACTACTATGGCTACGAATTAGGGTATTTATAGCTACGATTATAATCCGTAGCTATAGGTCTGACCATAGCAAATGACTTTATCATTCTGCTTTGAACGTCTACTATTAAAACCCTTTTAGGGGTCACCAAAGTTTTGGATCATGACGAAATTTGTTTTTTCTCTTCATCCATGTCTTTATGACCTTATGAATAGTTCCTCTTCATCTAAGTCTTTGTGACTTTTTTTTTTTACACACCCCCACACACTCACACCACACGCACACACGCCACACATGCATGCCGAGGGATTTCACCACCATGGGTACTTGAACCCTTGACCCGATGTTGAAACTTCAAAGGAGTCTACTACCCAAGTAAGAGTAAGGACCCTAAGGTTTTTGTGAGCTCATGAATACATTGTATGGAAAATATATGTTAAGGTAGGCCTTACAAAAGTTTCAACGATGAAAATTAGTTTTCTGCTGCTCTTTGTGAGGTAGTACAATTGATCTTTGGATATCATTCTTTTTATTTTTTAGATAATGCTCTAAAATAATCTTGAAATATGATGAATGTTGTGGACATAATAAATACATAACTGTGAGGCCATGTAAATTGATATCTTTTGGGCTGTTCCTGCAATTTGGAGTCCGAGGAGCGTCCGTGCTCGTCTTCCGATCCGGTTGATGGAAAAAGTAGGGGGCATTTTCGACCTTTGACGAGTCGTCCGTACAGCTCGGACTTATTCTCGTAAGGTAAAATGAAGTGGGCTTCGAACCGTGAATGGGGCATAAATGGGTCGTACAGTCCTAAATTTCTTATATACATATCTACTTATTTTATACTTGCGGTCAAAGTTAATATATTTGGATCGCCGCTGTATCGATTCATAATTGCTGGTCCAGATCTTGTATGCGCATGCCGACGTAATTAAAAAGAAACCGAGAGACATCAGGCAGAGCCTACATAATCGGCAATCCAGATCTCGTATGTGCGTGCCCCACCTAGTCCGTGGTCTGAAGGCCCACCGAGACTCTCCGTTCCAGCCTCCCCTTGCGCGAATTGGTTTATAGCATATATCAAACGAAAAAACGGACACAACATCACATGCAGAAATGGAGAAATTTGTCACAATACGTACTATTGTATTGCAAGACGGCATGCATGGGTTGTATACTCTGGATCTTGGGTCTTCTTTCAATGATCCAAACCTTTCATTTGATGGGCCTCAAATCGGATGGGAATATTCAAAAATATATCTTGAATTGGAGTATTTTAACCCTTCGATCATTTAGCTTTTTTGCCATTTCATTTGGACGGTCTCCTCAGCCCTGAATAATCAAAGGGATAAGTTTTATTTGAATATAAGAGTATTTTTGGCGCGAGATACAAACGGTATGGATCATTGAAAGGATCCCCGATCCAAGGGCTGAAGTCCCGACATGTACTATCCTGGTACGTCGCGATATTACCTGTAGACGTCGGAGAGTGACGCGGGCAGTTTTCCCTGCGAGGTTCTCCCCGCCTGTGGAAACGGATTGGCTGCTCCCGTCACCAGCTAATGGCTGATGGTCGGTGCTCTCTGAGCCCACCATGATGTATGTATTTCATCCCATCTGATCAACTATTTTTTATCTTTTAACGGTCATTTTATGGTACGAGACAAAAAAATAAAGTATATCATAATCTCAAGTAGATCATATTATAGGAAACATTGAGCACTGACCATTAAAATCTTTTAGGGTTATAAAAGTTTTAGATCAAGTTGATCTTTGTTTTCTCCTTCATCTGGGCCTCCATGACCTAATAAATATATGAGATGTCAAATAAACAGAACAGCTAGCCTTAGGAGGATTTTAATGGTGGATATCCATTCACTATTGTTTTCCCATGGTGTGGCCACCTGAGATTTAAATACCTAAAATTTCAGTGTCAAGTTCTAAAATGACCGGTAAAAATGGATGAACAGAATGGATGAAACACATACATCATGTAGGGCCACATAGCAGTACCATCAGCCACCGGGCTGGTGGCAGGGGAGTAGCCGATCCGTTTCCCCCGCGTACAGGCTCGTCTCCTCTGCCCCACCCTTAATCATCTTGGCCGTTCATCTAGAACCTCCCATAGCAGACTAGGACTTATCTCACTGACGGAAAATCTTGACCGTTCAGGCGAAGGCAATTGATAAACATTTTTCTGGACAGGTCATTTCTAAGTCGTTTTTAAGGACGAAGAGACCTCCAAGGTGTCCAAAAATTTCAAAATCGAGCATTCACGATAGGAATATCCAAGTGAACGGTCTGGATCATCACGTGGGGCAGAAGGGGCAAGCAATACTGGGCGAGCCTCTAGGGGAGAGCCTTGGAAGAAACCCTCCTGGAAACAAGACACAGACCGCACCATCACCAGCTTTTCAGGAGAGGGAGAGAGAGAGGGGGGGCGTTCGTTGTTCGTGTACACGACCGATCCTTCCTACTCGGGCGTTCTCTGCTCATCTCTTCCATACGCCGGTGGCGTAGCACCCCATTACCTTCAGCACCTCACGGACACCAGATTCAGCATTGAAGATCTCCTTTCCTAATTACCAATCTGCCCATGTCGAAGGCTCGAGTGTACACCGACGTCAACGTCCTCCGCCCCAAGGATTACTGGGACTACGAGTCCCTCACCGTCCAATGGGGGTATTTTCGTCAACCAAAACCCTAATCTCTGCTCCTTATATTTTCTCCTCCTCTTTATTATTGTTATTATTATATTTTTTGTTCTTGTGTTTCCTTACGAGATCGTCGATGTTCTTTATTTTATAATAGCAGTGATTGCTAACACGTTCATGAATCGTTTTGGTGGGTCAATCTCGGATCGATCATGGTACAAGTGTCTCTCCTATTCGGTAGCTTTAACCTTCTGATCCACAGTGCATCGGTTATCACCGAACAGGTGCAGGTCATTTGATCTGATTGATAGTGGGCGCTGGTCAATCTGTGGTGTGATGCACCCGATGGACGGCTCAGATTGTGGATGGTTGCGGCAGGTGGAGAGTTTGGATGTAGCTCCCACTTTCCCACTGACAATTGGGTTATGAAGAAATTCTAATAGCATTAGATTCAATGAAAAATAATACAAAATACATACACACATTCATAGCTAAAATTTGTGACCTGACTGCTTAGCAAAGACTTGCCGTTGATCGGTTATTACAGACTAGATGGAATACAGTTGGGAGGGTACTAGAATCAGATTCTCAATGAATATACATATAATTGTTTGGGTTGGGTGTATAAGGCCAAGTTGTAATTGGTGAAGTACATATTTTTAGAACTTTGGTGTTTATCCACCAAAAAGATTGCTTCTCTATGAATGTCGTCTATTTGTAAAGGCTGCTGGCTGGCCTGCCGAGCCTAGACTCTTATGTATGTTGGGTAGGTTGGGGGCTCGGATCAGGTTCATTGGTCTGTTGCATTGAGTCAGGTGTGTCTGGACGTAGTCCATGATAGTAAATGATATATGTTAGTACTCATATATGTAGATGAATTAAATTCCGGTATCTATGATGGTTCCCTTGGTTCATATTGTTTTCCATTGACATGGTTTTGGGGGATGAGACTAGAGAAGGGAAATTATTTATTTATTTATTTTTAGAGATAGAAGGGAATTAGTGATAATTGGATGTTCGGAGGAAGGTTTTGGGATTTAGATGTTTAAAAATCTATGGCGAAGGAAAATTGGAAGCACCAACTGTAGTGAAGGAAAACTGCTGGCGACAACGAGTCTAGCTCAAAGGCGATGAACACAATGGAAGGCACTGATGGCGAAGAAAAGCAAGCACCAATTGTAGCAAAGGAAGAGGAGCAAAAGAACAAAACTTGTCTACATCTGTTCTTGACTGGCAAAGGAAATGAAAGGAAGTGCTAATAGTAGAAGATGGCGGGGATAGAGCAAAGGATATAGAGTTAGAAGAGACGTGGACCGTCGTTAAGGGCCGAAAATCTAGGGCAATTGTAAAACCGGGAAGGGGTTCAACCTTACCGGAATATCCGACGCTGTTTGTTGAAGGATACTTGGAGGGTTGGGCGCTAATTAACTTTTCGAGAGTATTTGAGCGTGCGGGAGCTATTAGGGATGTTGTGCTGTCAAGGGACAGAAGCACTGCGCAATACACGGGATTTGCCTTCGTCCGTAAGAGTTAGGAGGAGGAGCTCACCCAGGCTATGAAGATGCTTCACGGGGAGACCTTTGGGGGGAGGAAGCTGTTGGTTCAAAGAGAGAGGTTTGGTCTTGATAGGAAAAATAGGAAAGGGAGGTTGGCGGAAGAGAAGAAGATGGCTAGAGTTCATATTAGGTGTGAAAATAGAACGTTTGCTCCTCCGTTGGAAGCGACTCCAATTTCTATAGCCAAAGGAATGATGTCGTTCTGAGATGTAGTTGTAGGGAAATCCACCACTCAAGATCATGAAGAAGGTCCAAGCAAAGACCAACTAATGGACTATGATAATGTTGTGAAATGGGCCTCATCGGAGGTTATTGGGGGAGAATGGTTGGTTCGTCTCCATCAAGGGGCCATTAAGAAGTCTTGGGAATGGTTGCAATACTCGGTGGTGGCGATCACAGAGGTTGAAACCTCAATCTCACAAGTTAGGGAGTGGCTCAATGATTGTTGCGGACTCAGACTGAGGTTGTACACTTTGAAGCGGATTGACATCAATGAAGTGTGGATATGCCTTTCACAGACAGCCAACAGAGATCTCGTGTTGATGGCATGTGTGCTTCACAAAGATGGTCCGATCAAAAGCATTCTCAGGTGGGAAGAGTACTCCATTTTTGGAATGGAGGAACATTGGTTTCTAGTCTGGGGGATACTGCTCGAGTTATGGTTTAAGGATTTCTTTGTAACAGTGGGAAAATGTCTATAGGGGAAGTCATCCAAATGGACAAGGTGACAGAGATAGGGGAGGAGCTTGGGGTAGCGAGGATCTAGGTGCAGTGAAGGAATGGATTGGAGAACCTTACTTCCGTTTCAACTTTGGTTGGAGATAGGAGGGTGGTAATGGCGGTGCAGAAAGAGGCCGTAGGAGGAGCTCTGATGCGATGGGGGGATCCCTGGAGGCTGAGGGAGAAGGATGGTTAGGAGGCGAGGTAGGGGGTAGAAGACAGAGCGCAATAATTCCTTTCATCCCGAGGAACTCCTTACGTCGGGAGGGATACGTGTGGTAACGAGAATGCCGGAGATGCGGTTGGTGGAGATCCAACCGAGCTTGAAGTGACAAGTGGCATTGGGGGTTCTACGGGGAAAGGATAATTGTTGATCCCACACCCAAGCAAAGGCCTAGATGCAGCCTCGGCCATCAAACTTGTCCCGAAGCAACACGTGGGAACAATTTCTGAGGGAGAGGGGGTTACATGTAAGCTATGTTTTAATGTAGAAGGTCCGAGCCTAATTTCGAACATACATTTCAAAATTCTAAATTCCCGGCCTAACGTGTGGAGTGAGGGGATAATCACTTGTGTGTGGATGAACTTGCAGGTGCGAATGAAGATGTCTCGCACGAGACTTCAGCACATGACGAGTCACTTAAGTTGCCAGCACAAGCTCCCTCTCTTGTCACATGCGAGAGCCCTTATTTCTCTCTACCTCGAATGCCATTTAGCGAAATGGGTTCGACATTGAGACCTTGGCCAAATATGAAGGGAGACAACGCACTATTGACGATTTTAAGGGAATCCAATTCTGATGGTGCAGACTTGCAACTTCTTTTGCCCACTTCAGATGAAAATGGAATTAAGCTGACGATAGTTTCTAAGGAAGACATAGACGAAGAAGATCAAGGGATGCTCTCAGTGGAACCCTCGAAATTTGGGGCTTATTCTTCTGATGCAGAGTTCAATGAAAAAGAGCTTAGGGAGGAAGTTTTGATGGTAACTCCGTTGTGCACAACAAAAATTACAACGGAATAGAAGCATATCTCTAATTAGGGAGTAATCTACAGGGGAGCTTGTTGCAAGACGGATGGGCGCTGCTTCACCATTTCTGAAGAACAATTCAAATGGACAAAGGATGTCCTCGAGAGGGTTGGGGGTTTGGTTGGAATGCCCTACGGATCCAGATATGAGGATGTCTACGATTTATACCTGTTTGTTAGGGTGAAGGCTACACAAACTTTCCAACCAAATTAGATCGCGAAACCCAGGAAATCCCCAAGCTGATGGAGAGGGCAAGATCGAGCAAACCAGAAATCGAAGGTTGATATCATTGTGATCCAAGAGTCCAAGATCCAATTGAGGAATAAAGGTATGATAGATTCTATCCGGGTGGTTCAAAACGTGGAGTGGTAGCTCTGGATGTTGTGGGGGCGATAGGGAGAATTTTGCTTGCTTGGAAATCGAATATCTGGAGTTGGAGTGATTTTTTTTTTCTTGGGAGATTTTTTGTTTTAGTTCTTTTAAAAGATCTTTCCTTTGGATTCTGGTGGGTTTTTACCGTAGTATATGGTCTGGTCCGTGTTTCCCCAAGGATCGACATCTGTTCTGGGAGGAACTTGACGAGGTCAGCAAGAGATAGCTCTGAATGCTGTGGGGGCAGTAGGGAGAATTTTGCTTGCTTGGAAATCAAATATCTGGAGTTGGAGTGATCCTTTTTCTAGGAAATTTTTTGTTTTAATTCTTTTAAAAGATCTTTCCTTTGGATTCTGGTGGGTTTTTACCGTGATATATGGTCTGGTCTGTGTTCCCCCAAGGATCGACATGTGTTCTGGGAGGAACTTGACGAGGTCAACAAGACATAGCTTTGGATGCTGTGGGGGCGATAGGGAGAATTTTGCGTGCTTGGAAATCGAATATTTGGAGTTTTTGTGATTCTTTTTCTGGGATATTTTTTGTTTTAGTTCTTCTAAAAGATCTTTCCTCTGGATTTTGGTGGGTTTTTACCGTCGTGTATGGTCTGGCCCGTGTTCCCCCAAGGATCGACATCAGTTCTGTGAGGAACTTGACGAGGTCAGCAAGACATGGGCTGCTCTGTGGTGCATGGTTGGGGACTTCAATGTGGTTCGTTTTTCTTTCGAAAAATTGGGAGGTGGTAAGGTAACGAAGAGTATAACTCCGTTCTCTAAGTGGGTGGGCCGTCATGTTCTGGTCGATTTACCTTTTGTTGGGGCTAGATTTACCTAGTATAATGGCCAGATAAACCCTTTTATGTCAAGATTAGATAGATTCCTTGTCTCTGCTGACTGGATTGAAAAGTACTACCTTGCAGTTCAAGGGGGCCTACCGAGAGTTGCTTTTGACCATAGGCTTGTTTTATTGGAGGTTGATGATGATATTCAAGTTCAAATTAGCGTGGTTGGAATTGGACGACTTTCACCAACTTGTAGTAGATTGGTGGACTTCTTTTTCTGTTGAAGGTTATTTAGGTTTCAGAATTAGTTTGAAGCTCCGAATGTTGAAAGAAAAGCTAAAGTTGTGGAAGAAGGAAGTCCTAGTTGCTAGAGAGGAGGAATTTGATAAGATGGCAGGAGAAATTCATCAACTCAATGTCCTTGAAGAATTTGGTAACTTATCCTCCAAAGATAGTATGAAATGGGCCTGTGTTGTGCTTAAATATGTTTCCAAGGAAAAACATGAAGAAATTAAATGGCGCCAAAGATCTAGAGCGGTTTCGTTGAAAGAAGGGAACATGAATACACAATTCTTCCATAACATTGTAAGTGCCCAAGCTCGGGGAAATATAATTTCTTCCTTGGTTGTGGACGACGTGTATACTACGAACAAGGACAAGATTTGCAATTCAATTGTGTCCTTCTATCGTGCCTTGCTCACGGGGGGGAGCTGGAGTCGGCCTAGATTAGATAACCTTCAGGGTGTGTTTGGCCGGACGGATCCTATGAGATTAGGAGGGATGGGATGGTAAAATCCCGGGATATGCCAAACAAGCCAAACAGACCCAATGAACTTGTCCCGAGATATAGCAAACCCATGGATCCTAAACCAATCCACTGACATCACCATCATTACCTTAAAATTGATCCCATCCCTCCTAATCCCGTTCAATCGTGCCTGGGGGGGGGGGGGGGGGGAGCTGGAGTCGGCCTAGATTAGATAACCTTCAGGGTGTGTTTGGCCGGACGGATCCTATGAGATTAGGAGGGATGGGATGGTAAAATCCCGGGATATGCCAAACAAGCCAAACAGACCCAATGAACTTGTCCCGAGATATAGCAAACCCATGGATCCTAAACCAATCCACTGACATCACCATCATTACCTTAAAATTGATCCCATCCCTCCTAATCCCGTTCAATCGTGCCTGGGGCGCTTGGTTGGACGGATTGGAAGGTAAAATCCCGGGATATGCTGGGTGTGCCAAAAAGACTCGATGAACTTGTCTCAGGATGTAGCAATCCCATGGATCTTAAAGCAATCCACTGACACCACCATCATTACCTTAAAATCCATCCCATCCCTCCTAATCCCATGGGATCCATCCGGCCAAACAGGCCCTCAATTCAGGCGGTTATCGGAGGAAGATGCTGCGTTTCTTGAGAAACCGTTTCGGGAAACAAGAACTGAAACATGCTCTCGATTCCATGTGTGGAGATAAGGTTATGGGTTCGGATGGTCTCCCTATGGCGTTCTTCCAAAAGTTATGGCATGTAGTGAAGAAAGACATGATGGACTTCGTGAATGAATTCTTTGAGAGGGGTCAACTATCTAAAGAGTTGGGAGCTACTTTCATTGCCTTGATTCTAAAAGTAGAAGGGGCAATTAGATTAATTGACTTTCGGTCGATCAACCTCATTGGAAGGCCGTACAAGATCTTGGCTAAAATTTTGGCAACCAGGTTTAGGGAGGTCCTTTCTAAGGTGATTTTGGAAAAATTGGGGGGCTTTTGTAGTGGGTCGACAAATCTTGGACAATGCTTTAATAGCACATGAATGCATTAACACTAGATATAAGATAAAAAAGGAGAGAGTTGGTGTGTAAGCTGGATATTCATAAGGCATATGATCATGTTGACTGGGGCTTCCTAGATTCCATGTTAGAAAGGCTGGGTTGCGGTCAGAAGTGGAGGGATTGGATCATGTGTTCGGTCTGCTTCTTTCTCTGTGCTTGTTAATGGATCGCCAAAAGGGTACTTGAACGCTTCACTGGGTCTTTTAGACAGGGTGACCTGATATCCCCATACCTTTTTGTTGTTATAGTCAATGCCCTTAGCATAATGCTGCAAAAAGGGGAAGAAAATGGTTTGTTTCGCAGATTCGGAGGTGTTAGTGAGGAGGATTGCATCAACCACCTTTAGTATGCCGATGACACATTGCTTTTTTGTGAAGCTAAGGGAGAATTAATCAACAACCTCCACAAGATTTTAGTATGCTTTTAAGCAGTTTCGGGTTTGAAAATCAACATGGCCAAGTCTGAGATGTTGGGAGTGCATGTTGACAATGGAAATCTTAATCGTCTTGCGAGCATTTTTGGATGTAAATCGGGAGCTTTTCCTTCTTATCTAGGCCTTCCCCTATGCATTGAGAAGCCGCCAAAGCATTTGTGGGATAAAGTCATCAAGAGAATTGAAAGGAAATTGATATCTTGGAAATGTAGATATATTTCTTCGGGGGGTCTTTGTCTTCTTTTCAAAACAGCCTTCTCCAATATGCCAATGTAGGCCAATTAAGGAGGGAGGGGTTGGTCTCAGGCCTTTAGTAGACATCAACATGGCGTTGCTTGGAAAATGGACATGGATGTTTGGGTCAAAAGAGGGTAACAAATCGAGAGAATTAATCACTTCTAAATATGGTACTCAAGATGGGGGGTGGTTTGTGAAGGTTTCTTCTAGGTATAGAACTTTCGGGGTTTGGAAGGCTATTGCAAATACAAAACATTTTGTTCGGGCTAGTATCTCTTTTGCATTGGGAAGCGGGAATCGTATAAAATTCTGGATAGATGGTGTGGCGATAGGGCCTTGCAAGATCTATTCCCTAGACTTGCTCGCTTGGCTCCCGATTATTTTGTTATAGTGGCTCATGGTTTCTCTTCTAACTGGGAACCAAATCGTTGGGCCTTGCCTTGCCGCAGGAACATGATAGATGAGGAAATCACCGACTTTGTCACCCTGATGGATCATCTAAAGAACATTACTCATGACTTTTATAGTGAGGATCGGATGGTCTGGAATTGTCATAAGTCTTGGCAGTTTTTCGTCAAGTCGCTTTGTCACAGGATCTCTAGCTGGAGTTAGGGTTTTACTACCGATCATTCCTTCCACCACTGGTTCTATGTAGCACCTCCTAGGGTCGCAGTTTTCACTTGGCTTGTGGGTAGAAAAGGAATCCTAACTATTGACAACCTCTAGCGAAAGGCATTACCTCTTCCGAATGGGTGCTTGATGTGCATGGATAATGAGGAAACAATAGACCATCTACTTATTCATTGCTTGATTGAATAGGAAGGGACAATATTGATATGCTTTACTCTTCTTATATGTAAGACATTAAAAAAAGGAAGACCCTTTTAAGCTGTTCGACCATGCTTGGAGAGTCATCTTGCAATGGGCACTTTAGGGAGGCTTTTAACACAATTTCATTTGCTCAAAGGTTTGTTTAGGTGCTCAATTGAAATGACTTGCTATAGCTCAGGTCAGTCAAGAGGAAATTGATCGATGTGAGGGCTAGCCCACTGCATTCATAATGAGGGAGTAGCTACTGGACCATAAATTTTTTTCTTGAATGGCCGCTAAGCATTATTAATTAAGATTGTTAAAGTCTAGCTTGAAATGCATGGAATTACAATTAGGGTTTGGTAGTCATTATGAATAAAAACGAACCCTATGCTTGGTTGCGTATCTGATGCCAGTTTGGTTAGCAAAACTAGAAACCACACGATCCTTGTTTGATACGACTCCCCTAAGTTTGGCCCATCTTGAATACCCTTTGATGCTTTGTCAACGTTTAGCTTCAACTAGCAAGGTTATTCGACGATATCGCAACATACTAATATATCAATGATATCGCAAGATACTGAAAACACTGGATGCAAACAATAGATTTATTTATAGCTGGAAGGAGGAAGAAAATCTATTCACCAGTGTCTTACTTCTAATTCTATCCTGAACTCTGTGTTGTGCAGCTTGTGCCATTTTCTTGTTGGAAGATTCTAATATCATAATAGATTGTCTCGAACGCAAAAGAGTCTTTTACAAAATCTTGAACTCTATTGAAGCTTAAAATGGTCAAAGGGTTTTGAGTTGCAACCTTGGGTTGTTAATGACCTGTATCCATGGTGGCCCCCTACTGCACACATTGCATCTTTACCTAAGATCATTATTTGGAGGCCTCCTTGTAGATTGGTCACATCCCCAAAATTTGGTTGATTAACGACGAGAAGAAGATGACGACGAGAAGAAGTATTCTTCCACGTCGCTGGGGGGGATTCCTTTATTAACGACTCAAGCAAGTCCAACGATACTGGAAATCCCCACGTCAACAGTCTTGATAAATGCTCAGTTAGGAGACCCTGCACCGGTTGAGGAGTAGCGGACAGCTCAGGGCGACAAGAGTTGGCAGGTGGCCTCTTGGCGGAAAGTGTCTTATGAACCTTCTTCATCAAGGAATCAAACTCCTTACCCTACGTTGTTTGTTAAAGGTTTTCTAAAGGGGTGGCTCCCGATCAACATAGAACGCATTTTTGGCCGTGCCAGAGCGGTTATGGATGTTGTGATGCCACGCGATCGAGATTCCGGTGAGTATAGAGGCTTTGCTCTGGTTCGAATGTCATCCGAGGAGTTAGCTCGAGCTGTAGGTATGCTACATGGCGTCAAGTTCGCCGGTTGTCCATTGCTGGTTCAACGCGTGAGGTTCGGTCCTGCTTTTGTTAACATTCAGAAACCTCGCCCTGCAGCCACTAAGGTTGATCTCAACCGAGTCGGAGGAGGCGCGTGGTGAGCAGGCTCGGACCTCGGGGTCGAAGTACAGGAAGGGACTGCTTTATCTGGGGGATAAGACAGCATATCCATCAGTCCGAGCGACTATCAGCCGTAACCCGTCAGAGGCACTTATTCCCCATCAGACTTCTCTCTCTCCCTCACACTACGCTGGACGTGTGTCCTCTCTCCCTGCCTGTCTGACGTCTCCCTCATGTTACGCTAGACGCGTGTCATCCTTTGCTAGTCATCTGGTCACTCGGGTGGGACACGTGGCCGAGCAGCTGCCTTCCCTCACTCCCTCTCGCCACATGTGCGATCCCATTTCGGGTCTAGACCTGCCATCCGCGCAAATATCCTTGACCGTTAATCTTCTCACTCAATCTAATACCCGTCTATCACCCATATCCTCATCCATCCCCGCTTCCACTCCCACCATCTCTTTCCCTGCCTGCTCTGTCCCTATCTCCCACTCTGAATCCCCTGCCCTTATTTGGAAAACCCTGAACCTCGCACTATCCCCCCTTCTGTCGCCCTATCCTTTCTTGGATCTTGAAGATGAGTCGGGAGGGAGAGATTCATCCAACTGCAGCCTATCTGAGTTTCAGTCTCGTCTGTCATCCCCTAACTCACCTCCCATCTCTTGCTTTCCCTCCATCGATGCCATGGACCTTGGACCGCTCACTCGTTTCGATGAAAACATTTCTAGCAAAGTTCTAATGGCGGAACCTCTTCAAATGATAGCCTATCCCCAACTATCAGCCTCGCCCTCGGGCCGGGTAAGAGAGGACATAATAACCAAGCTTTAGAACAAAAGATGGATAAAGAAGGCCATTGGGAAGGTTGGCAGGCCCTAGGCCTGCCCTTTGGCGATCGGCTGGAAGACTATGTAGCCTTATTCCAGTGTATTGAAAACAGAGGCAGGCCGATTGAAAGGTGCAGATCGCCTGTCAA
The DNA here is from genome assembly GCA_037074715.1 of Magnolia kwangsiensis. Classification (NCBI taxonomy): domain Eukaryota; kingdom Viridiplantae; phylum Streptophyta; class Magnoliopsida; order Magnoliales; family Magnoliaceae; genus Magnolia; species Magnolia kwangsiensis. Next base: position 78,228,038 of record CM073580.1, on the reverse strand, counting down.
ACACCCCTCCAGACAGTCCAGCAACCGCGAGCTCCAGCGCCTTGAAGCTAGCCCTGGGTACATTACAACATCTAAAGCTTCCTCCAAGAGGCAGGGTATCCGAGGAAGTATGGTTATCTAATGAAGATAGTCTCTTGGAATGTTAGGGGGGTTGGCTCCAAGCATAAAAGGAGTCTGATCAAAGCTACGGTTTCGACAAGAAACTCGGACGTAGTGTGCTTCCAAGAGACCAAGGTCTCTGCTTTCAAGAATAGCCTTCTGGCCTCCTTATTGGGTGCGCCCGATGCGGGTGTTTCGCCTTGGATGCGGATGGGTCATCGGGAGGGTTTCTGATTGCTTGGAAGTCTTCCATCTGGGATCTCCTCGACTCATCTCGGGGGAATTATTCGGTGACAGTTAAACTCAAAGATAAGTGTTCTTCCTTCCAATGCCTTATTTCAGTAGTTTACGGTCCCAACTCTAACTCTGCCAGACCTCTGTTTTGAGAGGAGTTAACTTTGGCTAGACTCTCCTTTTCAGGGCCTTATTGTGTGGTGGGTGATTTCAACGCCACTTGCTTTGCGGACGATCATTCCATAAGAAGACGTCCATCCCCCGCAATGTTGCAGTTCTCGAATTGGATCCAGCTTTATCAACTCATTGACCTTCCTCTTTCGGGAGCTAGGTTCACCTGGACCAATGGTCACGCGAACCCAATCCTATCTCGCTTGGACAAATTTCCCGTCTCCCGTGAATGGTTCAACGCCTTCCCGACTGTCTAGCAAATTGCCCTGCTGAGAAATATTTCCGATCTCTGCCAGGTCTTCCTTTCGGTGGAGGAGGAGAACTGGGGCCTGAAACCTTTCAGGTTCCACTCCTCCTGGCTCCAGTCCAAGGCTCTATGGTGGAACATTAAAGACTGGTGGTTCGAATTCAAGGTAGAGGGGTTCGCTGGCCACAAGATTATGTGTAAGCTCAGACTTCACAAATCCAAAATAAAGGAGCGGTATCAGTAGGAGGTTAAGAAAAAAGAAGCCGAGGTGATAGCGCTGCAGGAGGAACTCCAGCGCATCGATTCTGCAGCGGAAATCACTCCTTTGTTGCCTGATTCTCTCTCGAGGCAAGTTACTATTATCCAGATGCTTTTGAACAGAGCCTTGGAAGAAGAAGCTTCATGGGGGATTAAGTCTAGAGCTAAATGGATTGCTGAGGGTGATAAGAACACAAAGTTCTTTCACAACATGGCCAATATGCATGCTCGCTCGAAGGCCATTCTCAGCATCTCGACAAAGGGAGTAGAGTTGATGATAAAAGAGAGATTGAAGATCTTGCTATAGCCCATTTCAAAGATCTTCTGTCGGCTGAGAAGTGGGTGAGACTACGCCTAGACTACACCCCTCTTCCCTCTCTGAACTCTACCGATGCTGACCTGTTAGAAGCCCAATTCTCTGAGGAGGAGTTGAAAGCGGCGGTTGATGCTTTGGGTGGGGATAAGTCGCCAGGCCCCGATGGCTTCCCGCTTAGCTTTTTCCAGATCTTCTGGGAGTCGATCCACCTTGATCTTCTCCTTTTCGTCCAAGAGTTTCATGACCAGGGCAAGTTATCTAAAGGGCTTGGAGCGTCATTCATTTCTCTCATTCCCAAGGTGGCTGGTGCCAATTCCTTTTTAGAGTTCAAACCTATCAGTCTGATCGGGAGTCCCTACAAAATTCTTGCTAAAATTCTATCAACTAGGCTCTCGAAAGTCATTGGTCAGTTGATTTCTCCCAACCAGAATGCTTTCATAAAGGCAAGACAGATTACTGATGGAGCGTTGATTGCGAATGAAGTCCTTCATTCGTGCCACAGGTCTAAATCAAAGGGGATTTTCTATAAACTGGACGTGGCTAAGGCATACGATCATGTTGATTGGGATTCCCTGCAATATATGATGTTCCGGATGGGCTTTGGGGCGAAGTGGAGACAGTGGAATGCCGCATGTATCGGATCCGCTCACTTCTCAATCATCCTCAATGGATCCCCTAAAGGATTCTTCAAGAGCTCCGGAGGCCTGCGATAGGGCGACCCCCTTTCTCCCCTTCTTTTCCTGATAGTTGTTGAGGCGCTCTTGGTCCTGATAACTCGGGGGCAGGAGCACGTCCTCCTGCTTGGAATTGCAATGCCTGGGCTTCTCGATCCCCTCACCCACATCCAGTTCGCAGATGACGCTCTTATCTTCTCGGAAGCTTCTGCGGATTGCATCGACAACCTCCTCATTACCCTGCGATGTTTTGAAGCAGTCTCTAGCTTGCATATTAACATGTCCAAATCAAGATTGCTGGGCATTAACGTTACATCTCTTTTGCTGCAGGCCTTCGTTGACTCTCTTGAGTGTCAGCTCGGGTCGTTCCCCACCCTCTTTGTGGGTCTTCCTTTATTTGTGGGACGGTCGCCCATATCAATGTGGGATAAGATCATATCCAAATTTCACAAGTTTCTCGCCTCTTAGAAATGTCGGTACTTGTCTTTGGGTGGTCGCCTGACGCTCATTAAAGCTCCTCTATCTAGCCTCCCTCTCTATTTTATGTCGCTTTTTAGGTGTCTCGGGAGGGTGCTCAACGGTATCGATAAAATCAGAAGAGACTTTCTCTAGTTCGGTTCAAAAAGCCATAAGAAATTCCACTTACTCGACTGGAACGAAGTCTGTTAGGCTTTCAAGGAAGTGAAGAACTTGAAACCGGTGAACTACGCCTTGTTAGGGAAATGGGTTTGGAGACTAGCTACTGAAAAGGAGGCGCTATGGGCGAGGATTATCAAAGGAAAGTACAGGTCTTCTAGGGGATTGGTGGCCTAAAGTCTCCTCCTATTATAAGGCCTCCCACATTTGGTAAGGGATTCTCGAAGCGAAAGACCTGGTTATTCAGAACAGTTCTTTCGAGTTGGGAAATGGTGCTTCAATTCGATTTTGGGAAGACCCGTGGATTGGGAACAGGCTGTTGATGTTCCAATTCCCACTTATCTACCGTCTCGCCCCCAAGAAAGATATCTCCATCAGCGACTACTACTCCTCTGCCCAAATTGTCTGGGACATCAGAACCTTTAGAAACCTCTCGAAACTGTGGAGTTTGAAGCCCTCATGGAGTGCATTCTAAGATCTCCCCCCCCCCCCCCCCCACCACAGCAATCAGCCCGATAGGCTCGTCTGGTAGCTTGAGAAGTCAGGTCTCTTCTCTATTAAATCCCTCTACACCGCTTCGCATCTTTGGTGACAGCAAGTGCAAGAGGCGTCGCCATTCATCTGGAAGTACCCGATCCCTCCAAAGTTTATATGCTTCGCTTGGCTAGCAGGGCGGAACAGAATTTTGACGATTGATAATCTCATCAAGCGAGGCATGCATATCGTGAGCATTTGCTCGTGTTGTATGAGCGATGCGGAATCGGCTAACCACCTGTTGATCCATTGTTCATTCATGTCAAAAATTAGGGCCGATTTCTGCCAGATTTTTTCAGTGGTCTGGTGTGCTCCTGAATCGACCTCTAGCTTGCTCTCGGCTTGGAATGGGCTTAAATTGGGGAGGGTTAAGTCAATCATTTGGCGCATGGCTATAATCGCAATCTGGTGGGCCGTCTGGGAGGAAAGGAACGATCGCTGTTTTAATGACGTCTCTTTGTCTGTTTCAGTGGTCGGTTCTCGGGCTAAAAAACTAGTGATTGAATGGGCTTCTAATGTAAAGGATCTTAAGTCTTTTGACTTTAGCTTTCTAGGCTTTTAAGGCCTGTCTGCTATCTCAGCAGCAGTGCCCCTCTTTCCTTTGTTTTGTTGTTTTCCTTTTGTTCTGTTCCTCTTTGTTGGTTATCCTTTCTTCCTTTCAATGAATTTCCTAGTTGCTTTAAAAAAAAAAAAAAAAAAACTAGCAAGGTAATTCCTAAAAGGGGGCCTCTCAGATGCTTACCGGTCTTTCAATAAGGGAGAAGTGTTGAAGTAACTTAATAGAAGGCACCGGTAGTTGAGATCCATGTTCAAGCAGAATCTTAGTAATGATGGAATTTGTTTTCTTGAGGTCATCTTTCATTTGCTAGAAAGGGCTTGATTGAAGAAGGAAATGACACAATAATTTGGAAATGCATTGTAGATGGCTTCTTTTTGCCGATTTGCAAGTAAGTGGGTTAGGCTGCCTTGGTACCTTTGTCAATTTTTGAGCAAATCAAGGAATTTCTGAACCAATGAACTAAGAGTTGCAAGTTCTTCATTACCCAGAGTGGATTAAACACTTGGAATAGAAAACATAAAATGTGAACTTACCTTTCAGAAAAAAATGTGAACTTTTGTGACCCCCATGCAGCCACCTTTAAATCCTTCATGGTTCCATCATGGAGACACCATGGAATTCTTTCTTGACAAGGGCCCAACTTACGATAAAGTTCAAAATGTTCTATTAACTTTTTCTACTATGCAGAACATTATTGGATATCCTTCTGCTATTCCTTTTCTCACATGATCCTCATATGATTGCCAAAGGGAGCATCCACCATAAGATCCTTCTTTGATTAGTATAAGGACTGCCCACCCAACATTTTTGCGCACCTTTCCATTAGGAACTGAATCCGCAAAAGATTGGGAGAAATCAAGACAAGTTATGTGTTAGTATCTAAATGGTGGTGGAGATTCTTGACAAGATGCACTTTAGAAGAGAGTTATAGCTAGCAAATATGGGATCAAGAGAAGGGGATGGTCACCAAGAGTTGTTGGAAGAGGGATTTTTTTTTTTTTTTCAAGGTGTTTTCGAAGTTTGTAACATAGAGGGGCAGGTGTCATCTTTTCTAACAGGGTAGATTTGAAGTTGGCGTGGGGAGAGTATTAGATCTTGGGATGATATATGTGTGTGGGAGGAAGCTCTTGGGAATGGATTTCCTTAAATGCTTCTTTCCAAAAAAAGAAAAGAAAAAGAAGGGGGAAAAAAGAAGAAAAGAAAACTCATAAAAGATTGGTATGAAGTGCATGGGTGGAAGGGTGGTGTCAAATTTGGTTCTAGAAGGAACTTTTGGGATTACAAAGTGGGGATGTTATAGGAACAATTTGGGTGCTTGACGGGGTTTGTCTACGCCTTAAAATTATAGGCACTTGTGCGCCCCTTTCCTCTCGTTGGTCAATTGTCAAAAACTTCTTTAAAGTCCTTTGTTGAATAGGCCCCTTCCCTTGCATTGGCAAGATGTTTGCAAACTGGGGAATTCAACCAGTTTGCATTGGCAAGATGTTTGCACCCATTTACGAAGTAGAGAATGCTGCAGTAAAGCGTTTGCAGTTACTTTTCCCTCCTCAACAAAAGAGTATAACCTTTTTTTTCTTCAGAATGTTAAATGGAGGGAAAAGTGTTTGCCTCTAATGTACATTTAAATGAAAATTTTGGAGTGAAAGGTTTCCTTTTGTGGGATTTCAATCCAAAGCAGTTGCAAATGCAAAGGAAAAGCATTTTCCAGGACTTTCCTTTAGGGGGGTGTTTGTTTTTTCATTTACCACCATAAATGGTGGTGAATGAATAATGATAACCTTTCAATGTTGTTTGGGAAAATGGTAACTGCCGTGCATTTATGCCTAGATTTTCAAGTTTGCCTTTTTGAAAATGGATGGGGATTGCATGGGTGAAATATGTCCTACAGTGATGTATTTGTCTAATCCACACTATCCATCCATTTTACCAGCTCATTTTAGTGCATGAGCCCAAAAATGAGGCAGATTATAAGCTCAAGTGGACCACACCACAGGAAATGGGGTGGATGATAACGTCCGTCATTGAAACTCGAGAGCCTTTCTAGGGCCCATAGTGATGTGTATCGATCATCCTTCCTGTTCATAAGTTCAAATAGACATGCATGAACAGAAAACACAAATATCAGCTTCATTCAAAATCTCTGTGGCCCCAAAGAAGTTTTCAACGGTAGGCATTCAATTTCCCCTGTTTCAAGTGGTGTGGTCCACTTGTGCTTTGGATCCTCCTTAATTTTGGGTTCATTCCCTAAAATGAGCTGGTAAAACAGATGGACAACATAGATCAGACACATACATCACGGTAGGCCCCACAAAAATATATTTGGTATTAGTGACAAAAGGTAGTAGCTGTCATGTCACATGGAGGTGCTGGCATGAATTCCTTTAGTAAGTGGTAATTACTTTTTTATCCTCATTTACCACCATTTACATGTGTAAATGGAAAAACAAACACCCCCTTAGCAAAATAAACAGGTTCAAAGGGTTTGCTTTCCTAGAGTTGATGTCAGTTTACCTCCCACTTATGTCATGTCACATGGAGGTGCTGGCATGAATTCCTTTAGTAAGTGGTAATTACTTTTTTATCCTCATTTACCACCATTTACATGTATAAATGGAAAAACAAACACCCCCTTAGCAAAATAAACAGGTTCAAAGGGTTTGCTTTCCTAGAGTTGATGTCAGTTTATGATGTAGGACGGCCTAATCTAACCTCAAATGATCATGGTATTTAAAAAGGGTCAGATTCATGCAATCTTAAGAAAAACAAATAAATATCAGCCTGATTCATACATCATAAACACAAAAAAGAAATAAGGTCAATATAGCATTGATTAGGGCCATCCATCACAAACATGAAGTGTTGAATCTTAAAATCTGAATTTAATTGGATCCGGCGAAAGATAGAACTTTCGTCTTGCGATGGGTCCGTCTAACGATCCAAGTGGATTTTCTAATCTAGAAAAATAGTAATTTTCTGGATTGGAAATCTGAAAAATTCAGAAAAAAAAAAATATGGTGGTTCTTCAAATGTAGATTTGGGTGATGGATTTTATGTGGGGATGAAAAGGGAATGAGAATCTTTTGAGATTATGAGAAAAATAAGAAAATGGGGTTAAAGAGAAGAATATCTTGAGAAAAGAGAGAAGGAGAAAGAAGTAGGGGATGAGAAAATTATTTACCTGGGCCTCACACCCTCTTCCAATCACTGGAAGTCGAAGACGAGATCGTCAGAAGCCAAAAGCTCTCTTTTTTTCTTTCATCAACATAACATAATGTGCTATGGGTTTAGGGCAACCTTTATAAAATTTGTAATTACATGAAATTACCAAAATACCCCTATTAAAAAAAGTTTCAAAAAAAAGAAATTCGCACAAAATTGTGCACAAACTATCTTAAAACATAATTAATTCAAATGTTCATAAACTAAATGTAAATTTAAGATGCCCAATGGGCCCCGATGATAGTGCCGTGAAGGTGGTGTAATGAAGGTGGGCCGTGACGATCCAACGATCCGATCACACCCTCCTCGCGATCCAATGGTCCAAATGTCTCCTCTAAGCAACTTACACATGTCACGAACACATGTGTAAGGTCTTCAACCTCTAGAGACCCGACCCGTATCCGTCATCTAACCACATTGACACTGGTAATGCACGCCTCCTGCGTTGATATACTTTGAATTGCCTGGTGTCCGCATCAGTTTACCTCCCACTTATCCATGTTTATGCTTTCCCTTGCATTCCCCTAGTTTACTTTCGATCCAAACAGGCCATAAAGCTAAGGTTTCCATTGCTCAATCCTTTTTAGGATTGTGTCCAATGCAACCAATTCACGAGCGGATTCTTTAGCCAAAGAAGGCACTTTATGTCTGCCCTCTATACTAGTGGTTCTTATCCATTACTTTAATAGATAGCAATTCCTTTTCTTTTTTTTCCTTCTTCCTCATAAAATTCAAGTATCCTGCTTCTTTTCTCAAAATATCATCATAAAAAACCCTACAACCCTTGGGTTCATTCCAATATCTGGTGGGTGGTCTTCGTTACAACATTGAGGTCTTGGGTTGAGCTCAACTCACTTGCCAAACAGAAAAAGAACACAAAAGTCAATCTATCATTTCTTATGAATCAATCAAACATTAAGGAATAGGGATTTGTCACTAAAAATATACGCTCGTTAAGCAACTTAAAATATTTAAACAATTTATTTGAGTAAAATGTTCCTTTAATGAAATTTTGTGAAAGGTATTCTTTATCTAAATCAAAAGAACGTTGTAGTGGTTATAATCAACCATGTATTTCTAACCACTTTTTCTCCTTTAGTGATCAGGACGACTATGAGGTTGTTCGCAAAGTTGGGAGGGGGAAATACAGTGAGGTCTTTGAAGGCATAAACACATCCAGTTCCGAACGGTGCATCATAAAGATTCTCAAGCCTGTGAAGAAAAAGAAGGTTGTCTTTACACCTGCTATCTTCAATGCATGCCATTTGTAGAAGTCTTATATCTTTTAATTTGTGTTAGTCACTTGGTCTCTTGTAGCTTTGATTTGCTACAATTGCACACATTCATATTTCAGGATGTATTTCTTGGCTTTATAAAAAATTAACAACTACTTTCTCAGCATATCTTGGCTGCTCTTTTGCTAGTGTAGAAAGTTGTCCAAGTTATTACATTGTTTTGAGACCTCGTTATGGACCTCTCCCAGAACAAATATTCATTCTATGTTGTTATTTGTATCTATGTACTTTCGTGATCTCTATTTCTCCAGGATATTCCATCCCTATTTTATCCCAAAACTAAAGTTATCAATCTATAATTATGTTCAATGAGGCCAGATCCTCTACTAGTTGTAGAATAGACACATCTACAAGTTCTGTGTGGGATTCACCAAGTGTTTTTGTGGCAGCCAACCTGTCCAGAAGTGTGATCCCGCCAATGAAAGTTGGACACCCCTAAAATCAATCCAATCCAACCATCGTGTGGGCCACCGTGTGAATCTGGGTGTTTTTGGATGGTTGTCAATTGTTTTATGTGTGACCACCTAATGAACTTATTGGCCTGATTTTTTGGGCATGCCATCATCATTGTGGGACTCTCGCAATGCATGGGTTGGATGGCATATATACAACATGGTGGGCTCCACCATAGAAAGCAATGGACAACTATCCAAAAACCTTCAAATTCATGTGGTGGCTGACATGATGGTTGGATCATCTCCTTTTTTGGTGTGTCCAACTTTCATGGTGGGGCAACCCTTCTCGACAGGTTGGTTGTTACACACAGCCCCCAATGGGCCCCATGCGTGTGTAGCACTTGTAGAATAAGCTTATTCTACAGTGACTTGCAGGGAACATGACTCATTAAATTTGCTAGCATGCATTTATATTTCGCTGAAAAATGAAGTTTTTTTTAGTGAAACTCAAGGAGATGTTAAAAGAGACATATGATTACATAAAACTCAATACAGTCATCAACATAATCATCTAAGCCTTATCTCAACTAATTGGGGTTGGTCTAGAACTTGAAACATTACAAAAACAAATAAAAATTCATATTAGTTTTTTCATGATTAGGAGACAACCATGCTAAATCTCCATAAATGTAGTTACCAAACTAATCTCATATATTTCGTCCCATACAATACAACAAATAAAACACAAACAATACAAATGAAAAATAGCAATAATAATGATAATAAATATAAATATAAATAAAATAAAATAAAAATAAAAAGAACCTGGTCTCAAATCTACATGAAGTTACGAGGTGGCTTGAAGCCATTATCTTATACCTATTGGGGAGTCATTATATTTCTGCTCCACTTAACTACAATATTGTGTACAATTCATGGGGTTATGTGACCAGGCCATGTATACTTGAATATATCGATGGTACTCATTCTCAGCAATGTGCAATAGTATGCCAATTGATGGATACTGAGCAGTTACTGCAACTGTTAAAGTTGTTCCTGTGGCACCGCCACTAGTTGCAGCCATGGCTATGGCTAGACACGTCCATACCCATATCCATATCCTAGATACATATAGCCATACCACAGTCCATATCCATAGGGTTACCATCAGTAAGGTAACTAATAGCTATATCCATAGCTGGGTGACTATGAATGAGTATTGTAGCTTTGGAGTAGCTCATCATAGCCATACAAGCCATATCAATAAGGTGGCATGCAGGGTTGGAGCCAGGCACTTTTTCAGGTTTGGGTTTGAACTCATTGTGCCATGCTCATGTCATGCTTGGGCATCGATCCTTAAAAGTGTCGGAACAGACCAAGCCTAGCCTTGCCTGGCTCAAACCCAGCCCATCGCCACCCCTATTAGTGACACTCACAGAGTTACTGATATTTGGTTTCTCTTCATGTTGCCTTAACCTGCACCCTAGTGCCTGAGGTTACCCATGTCCATAAGGTCTTGAAGTGATGCTTGATGATTTTTTAGTTTTCCTTTGGTTCCAGGCTTTGCATCAGTTCTAAAAATTTCAGTAAGCGCAACTGCCTAATAACCGTCCGTACAAATAGTGTGGAATATTTAATTTTGCATTTATATTCAAGACTCAAGGGAGTATACAAATAAACTGATTTAGTGATTATGTAGCATAATATATATATATAAAGGGTGAGAAAATAAAACTGATCATGATGTAATCATTGTAATGACACTTAAGAGGGGGGGAGCAAGGTATTCCATATCGGTTACGGTGGCCGTAACGGTCCCACCATTACCGATACGGGAATCGGCCTTGACGGCCGATACGGGGACGTAACGACCCCCGTAACGGTTGAAAATATTCTTTTCCTCGAAAAATTTTGAAAAAATGTCTAGAAAATCCAGAATAATGTAAATATTTCAAATATGTATTCATTTTTTGTTTTGAATATGTTTATGGTAGTGTAACAGTCCACTCTTTGGTGAGAGTGTTGTATTAGGTTGTTTAGTGAATTTGTGAACAGGATTATATGTCTCTAATATTTACACATCACAATCAAGCATTATGACTAGAAATCATTAAAAAGGTATAAGTGCTACTTTTTCAATTTTTTGAAAAAAATAATTTCGGAGCTTCTATTCACTCAAATTACTTTAATCTACGGTTTTAATCTTAAAAAATTATTGTAAGAGTGGTTGGAATATGTTGTAAAATGATGTAGGAGAGTTTTTGGAATGAGAAAAGTGAAAAAATGAGGAGAACAATGAATTTAAATAGAAAAAAAAAAGTGGTGGTTTTTTAACTATTACGGGGGTAATGGTCGTTATGCCTCATAACGACATTTACGGCCACTGTAACAGCTGCTACGGTCCCAAAAAATCTACCGCCCCGTTTCACCCCCGTATCGCGTAATAGTCATGACCATTACTTATACGTATCGGCCTTTATGGGTGTATCGTAACGGATACGGAACACCTTGGGGAGGAGCAGGAGTGACACCTTTTGTGAAGGTTCCTATCGATTTTATAAGTATCGACCATATCGGCGGATATATCCCACAATATATCTTGTATCCCACCTATGGGATATAAAACACACAAGTAAAATGATATAATATCCCACATGTTTGATCCAGTGAGCATTTTCAATTTTCAATCCCATTTTTATTTTTTATTTATTTTGTAAATCATGTTAAATCAGTGTCAATTTGTTACAAATCCATGATTTTTCATGTTTTGCATGATAAAACATGAAAAATTATGGATTGGGAGCTTCAATTTTGAGATTTGGAGGTTGCAGAATTGAAAAAAAAAATCAAAATTTCCCAATTTCTCACAAATCGGTTGCAATCTGTCTGAACATAAAATCAAACATATATGCAACTTGATATAGTGATTCTTTTTTTGCTTTTGAATGTATTGCTTGTGTTTCCACACGTCTTCTTACATTTATAAATTTATATGAATAGACTTTGAATATAGCATCAATTCAGTTAAACAACGCATAGATTAGGACCCCATACAAAGAAAACCTATTATGTGCACTTATTTTTGTAATGTTTTGATTTGTAAGTGTGTATTGATGTCTTTTTTAATAATCACTGAAGTTTCATTGAAAATTTTGACCAATTTCGCAATGTTTCCCCATGTTTCCAACAGCAACGATACATTACGTGATACAACTGATATATCCCATGCAATAACCAATATGTATCCATATCCCAAGGGTGTGATACGTAACGTGATACCGATATTTCGAACACTGGTTCATACTACCAAGGGATCCACTGAGTCACATTTTGGGCATTTTGCAGGTTTCCTTTATATATATATATATATATATATATATATATATATATATATATATATATATATATATATATATATATATATTTATGAGCTGCATTTTTTACCTTCGTCATATTAATTCATTCTGTTACACATTGAGGAAAATGGTGCAAGCCCCTAGGAAACATATTCACCATAAAGTAGTCAAATAGGGCAACGAAGAAGATTCTGATCTCTTTCATTAATCAGGAAGCGTTCTGCAGCCTTCCCAAAGAGATGCCCACAAAATGTAGTGGAAGATGACATCTGCCTTGAAAATGGGCTATGAATTAACAGATGAGCTATTTGCATGCAACTGGGGAAATGGGGAGTCAACTGGTAGATTGGTTGGTCGGATGCAGCATAGTGACTTTAAGCATTTATAATTATAACTTGGTGTGCATGTGAAACGCTGCTTGTTTTGCCTCTTCCTGTGGAACCTTTGAGAACTTATCCATGTAAATCTTTTGCTTATTAATTTTGTTCAGAAGCTCATGGTGTAAAGTATAATATCTATATTGGCTGTGTGCAGATAAAGAGGGAGATAAAAATTCTTCAGAACCTTTGTGGAGGCCCAAATATTGTGAAGCTGCTTGATATTGTTAGAGATCAACACTCAAAAACTCCTAGCCTTATCTTTGAATATGTGAACAGTACAGACTTCAAAATTCTGTACCCAACTCTGACGGATTATGATATACGCTACTACATTTATGAACTTCTCAAGGTCCCTTTTTTGCTTGACTTGTCCTGGACCATCTTTTATTTATTTTATGTTTTCATTTGGAGGATTATGAATCTGAAGGCTTTGCAGAACTAGCGTGCTTCTTCTTCTTCTTCTTACTCTTCTTCTTTTTTCTGAAGTGCAGTGAAAGTGATATAAACTACAAGAAACAAGGGAATAAGAAATTTACTGAATACAATTAATGAGCAAAGAGGAGAGATGTTCCTCTTCTCTTTCTTTTGATAGGCATTGAAGAAATTAAGTACAGAAATAAAACACAGTATCCATCAAAATATTGGATAAGAAGAACCAACAGAAAGCATAGGATGCTCAACTTACAAAGCAAGAAGGGGGAAATTCCTCATAAAACCCTACATGGGAGAAATAACTTAAGCCGAGATGTACTGTGGTCTATAGTTGGTTCATAACTTGCTTCTGGCGTCATTAATGGTGCCCTTGTATTAATAGGTCTGTAGTTGCACAAATCTTCTATCTTGGTGTTACTTCTGCTTTGCTTCCTGTTATTGCTTCCTAGGATTTTACTAACATTTCAAAACAGATGCTTACCCATTTTGGTAACCAATTCCGTGTCCAACTATGCATGGGACTACCTTCAGCACCTCAAATTAAACTCTGGTCAATTCTTTGCAGTTCGAATCCCTTATTCAAAATTTGCAAACTTCAGCACCGTCCAAAAATATGGTCAAGGCAATGATATTAGATAGTGTTGTGTAACCCAGTTCCATCTCAATTCCATGCTACTAGCAATTATTTTTACTTCTGTCACTGTTTGGTATTTTGCAGAGTCTATCCTGGCATTCGCTTAATGTAGGTTCATGAATTGATGATAGTCTGCACTACAGGGAACCTTATTTTAGACATCTATAGAATTTTGTTTTGAAACTATTTCAATTTAACTGGCTAATCTTGTTACAATTGCAGGCATTGGATTATTGCCATTCACAAGGAATAATGCATCGAGATGTCAAGCCTCACAATGTTATGATAGATCACGAGCTGCGGAAACTTCGCTTAATTGATTGGGGACTTGCTGAGTTCTACCACCCCGGTAAGGAGTACAATGTTCGCGTAGCCTCAAGGTAATGTAAGCAACTCACATGTGGTTGTACCTAATACCTTCACCCTGGCCTTCATACTTGTGTCCTTTTTTGTAGACATGACTTTATTTAACTTCCTGGTTTGTTACATGATTTTTATTTTTATGTTGACATTGTTTTTGGTTTGTGAAACCATGAGTAAGCATGCCTTTGACCATTCAAAGTCATTTGAATAGCTTCTGTTTATTGTGAAGTTGGATACTTGAGCCCAGAAGCTACCACAATATTGTATACTACTTGTCAACTGAGGTGTTTTTGAAAGGTCAAAGAAAGATGAAAATGGCTAACACTTTAAATAGGGCTAGGGCACTCTTACCATATTACAGCTCCTAAGTGCACATGGTGTACCATCTTTTTTGACTTAGATGCCAAACTAGAGAATGTATGCCCCTTTATATAGATAGAAGCCTTAGATTATGTTCTCCAACCATCTGATGTGGGACTAAACAACAAGATGATGAGAACTGATAAAATGGTTTTGAACATTTGCCTGATACAATATGCAATACGGCAACGAAATGCCCCCCCTAAAAAAATGGTCCAGATTGGTTGTTATGGGGCCAATACACCCAATGTTATCAGCATCAATATTGATGGATGTGTCACATCCTTGGGACATGGAAACATAATGGTTATTTCATAGGAAGTATCAGATGTATCGCATAATGTTTCACTATTTTTGGGAAACATTAGGAAATTGGTCGAATTTTTCAATGAAACTTTGGGGGATGTTAAAAAAGACATCATTACACTGAGAAATCAAAAGCCTACAAAAAAAAAAAGAAGAAAAAAGTGCTCATGATAAGTTTCCTTTGTATAGGGTCCTAAACTATGCCTTGTCTAATAAAGTGATGCAATTTTATTCAAAATCAACTAATATAATTTATAAATCATATAAGACATGTATGAAAACACAATCAATTAATTATTTTTAAAAATTACACACGTGGCATACAAGCAATTGGAATTAAATTGTCCATATTATGTATCATAACCCCAGAAGTTAGGTTTATTTGCTCATCTGACGATGAGATTGGTGGACATTTCTTGGACAACTAAGAATAAAAAATATCCAATGGTCCTATTTTCAATAAACAAGTGTCCAGAAATCAAATGTCAGGATCGTTCAAACAATCTGATTTTGGGACTGTGACTTTGCAACAATGGATCCACAATTTAATTGGTTTAATTTTAGTTAATATATGACATGTATACAATTTCTAAGTGTATGAATACAAGGGTTATACATGCATCGTATGTGTCGTACACGTACAAATTATGCATATCTTTAAATAGAGAATAGGGATATGGTGGCTTAGGTGGGCCCCACTACGATGTTTATGTGAAATCCACTCCCACCACCAAGTGTGTCATCCCATGTTAGGCCCAGTGCTAAAAAATTCAGCCCAATCCATGATTCTGGTGGACTACATGATTGGAAATAGTGTACAAACAATGCTCTCCCTCCAAATTATTTCCCTTGGTGACCCACCTGAATCATAGATGGGCCTTTTTTTTGGGTATTATGCCTAAAATTTATTATGGCAGCTAATAGTTGGCATGGATTCATATAATCATCATGGTGGGCCTTGTAAAATTCAAGGGCGGACGTCTCTCTACCAATTGTTTCCTTTGGCGTGGCCCACCTGAATCACAAATTAGCTCGATTGTTTTGTCCTGGACCTAATGTGGGATTACACATATAATGGTCGGAGTGGATCTCACATACATATCAAGATGGGCGCCATAAAAAATCAAGGGATCAATCAAATTTTCTTTTTACATTAAATATATTGGCTCAAATCAAGGATACCTTCCGTTCAAATTTTTTCTTGGGATCTACCATGATGTGGTATGTGAAGTCCACTCTGACCATTAGATGTGTAATCTCACCAAGGTATTCCATAACAGTAACGGTGGCCATAACGACCACCACTGTTACCTTTACGATACAGGTTGTAACAATTGTTACGGCTCCTGTGATAACGGTGTCTTTTTTTTTTTTGAAAAAAAAAATAATTCTGAAGAACCTGTATGGGCTCCCTAATAGACTGTTACGACGGTTACGAGGGTTGCAATGGCTTTTATGGGTCATTTTTTCTATAATGGCCGTTACAGCCCATATGATCCTGTAACGTATAATGGCTTCCACCGTTACCTTTACGTAACTTTACGACACACCATGAATCTCACTATCTCACTTTAGGCACAAGGCAAAAAATTTAGGCTGACTTGTGATTCATGTGGGCCACATTAAAGGCAACAGTTGGTAAAAAGACATCCCCCCTTGATTTTTATAGGGCCCATTGTGATGATTCATGATTATATAAAATCCACTCCAACGATTAGATGCCACAACAAAATTTAAAAATGGTTTTATGCCAGGAGTGGCAATGGGCCAAGCCAAGCCTAAGGCCGGCCCTTCAAGGAATGGAGTTGAATGATGAAATTGACCCAATCCCTTTGGTACCAAGTGACATTCCCCTCTTAATTGTAATCCCATGCCGGCCTAAGAGATGGACCACAATATCTCAACCATTTGATATCAATCAAGTACAATAAACCACTTTTAATGATTAAAACAAAAGACAACAATTCAAAACCTTTGATTAAACATCCAAAACCTTTTAAGCGGTGAGCTCAGCTAGAAAACGAATTGATGGACAGTTTGATCGCTGAGATGTAAGCCACTAAGAAGTTCCTGGGTGAAGCAGTGGATCCCTTGTTGGAGCATGTGAGCTTCTATTGCATCCTAATGAATGTCCTCAACCACAACTGTTGTCAGCCACCAATACAACACTGCAAGGTAAGCCAAAGCACAAAACCTTGAAGTCTCAGCATGACCTCAAGTCTAAGGACTAGTTAAAGCTAATACATGATCAAGTCAATCTGATTTGGACATGATGGGTCCTCCGGATTAGAGACTTGATGTGATCCTCCAAATCTTCAATCCAAGTGTCTAGTCAGCCTAAACAAAAACCTGCATGTCTTGAACACTCAAATTGCTATGTGGGGTAGTGCTAAGGCACCAGGAGCCCAATAGTGTACGCTTTGCATCCCAACTCTTCACTGGTTCTTACATGCAGGATGACTGTATGCCAGTTCACGGATTGCCCAATTCCTATAGTAATGGAATTTAAGGTACTGAGATCCATGAAAAAACAACTCTCCCTTGGCCGGTGGTTGTTATGTCTAAACTCAACTTCCCCTAGGACAACTGGGAACCCCTATCTGTAACCCATAAAACCACAGTTAAAGTTTCCCATACATTAATTATGGCATTCAAGGTATTTACCAAGCTCAAATGGTCATTAAGGTCCATGATCATAGCTATCATTGGCTTTTTGAGGCACAAAACACCAACAGTGACAGGTTCTCTAATTTGTTGCTTATAAGCAAAGGTTTCTGTTTGTTAATGTAGAAAATGTACTTGTTTGCAGGAGTTTAACGATTTCATTGCTTGTTACCCAGATACTTCAAAGGCCCTGAACTCCTTGTTGATTTACAAGATTATGACTACTCATTGGACCTGTGGAGCCTTGGTTGCATGTTTGCAGGAATGGTGAGTGTCTTCCCTATCAGAAAGTCTACATATAATGGATTCCAGTCTCTTGAATTACCGGTTCTTTCTTTCCTTTGTGCTAATTTACCACCTTCGCATTGCTTAAGATTGTGGCATGTGTGCTTTATTATTCTTTTGCAGATTTTTCGCAAGGAGCCTTTCTTTTACGGCCATGACAACCATGATCAGCTTGTTAAAATTGCCAAGGTGAGTATCAGTTTTGTTATATTCATATGGTCTTGCAGGCAGTCTTCTTTTGTTGATGTGTTCCTTTGATCTTTCATAATGACATCAGCCGTTACTGGATTAGCACTTTTTTCCAATATATTTCTTACACGTACAATGCTTTCTGTTTTCTTGCATATTGAGATTTGGAACCAAATCTCAATATGCAATGCTTACTGTTTTCTTGCATACGTTTCTTTGGTTGACTGTTTAGGTACTGAGAGTTGCATGCTGGTGATATTAACTATTGCACTTGAATTTTCACCTTTTAGTGGGAGATCAAAGGAAGTATTTGAAAGGATTATAACTTCTAGAACAAGCTTTTCACAAACAGGATGAATAATAAATCCATGTGTTTGCTTCACTCATAAAAAGCCGGATTAGTGCCAATCTGTGTCTCCAAATAGTGGAATTGAGGGGGAAAAATGAGCATGACACTGAGAACCCACCCACAATTAAATAACGTTGCTGCAGACAGTGGACATGGAATGATATTCTCATAATCTGTGCTAGACTTGACATGGTTACTTCTTGTTGCTCTTCAAAGATACGATAAAGGCACGCATCAATACTAATGAAGAGATTAGTTGCAGGAATCGTCTATCAGGGCGCCAGTCCCACTCTTGCTCCCTATGTTTTCACCCTTGCTACTATCTTGAAACAGACTTTACTGCTCTAGCATCCAATCTTGCTTCCTCTCACACTTTGCAACTAATATTAAGAACCAGTAAACATACAGTAGCTTGAGATCACCCCCTTGTTACTACTCCAACCAAATCAGAGTCAGCCCAAGGCTCCAAGCAGTTCTTTTATAAGACACTTCTGATGATACATGAGGAAACTGCTATCTAAGTTATTGTACAGGTATTAAATACTCAGGTGACCCTGCATATGAGGCTTCTGAGGAGCAGCCATATATAGCCAGCACCAAATGTGCATGCAAAGTCAGCAGTAGACTGCCAATTGGCAGTGAGATAGCCTACCAATAGGTTATCTATAGAAAGTGGGGTTGGAAACAGTTCGGGCATATCTGCACTTTACACGTGAATCGAGTGAAGTTACTGTCAACTCTTCTGTTGTCTGGGAGATGAACCTGGTCACTTAGACACACACTTGCTCTGCCAACATGATATATAGCCCCTCCCCAGGCCAAGGAAAGAGTGAAGCTACCACACGTAGAAAATTGAAGAATTTGAATTTAGTTAAAGGAATTAACTGCATACCATCTTGAAGACTCAAATCCTCCATCTAATTGCCCCAAGCTTGATAATTAGGCCCAATTAATGGCCTGTGGAATAGTTCCAACAGTCTTCTAGTATGAAACTAGAGCCCATGCAAAGCATGCCCATGTTTGAAGAGAAAACATCAAAATTTCATTAAAAATCAATTGTATGGTCATGGGTCCACTTATATGGCTTTGCAAGCCTTTATATAGGTTAAACTTGATCAATGCCCTACAAAAGAGTGAAAGTAGGCCCTCGTCATTGGCGAGTTGGATAAAGATGTGGCTGATTAGGGCGATTGTAAAGAAGAAGAATATCAACCCGAAACTGCTGCTAGTGATGAAGAAGACAAAGTTGAGACCGTGTTACT
Organism: Magnolia kwangsiensis; assembly: GCA_037074715.1. NCBI lineage: Eukaryota > Viridiplantae > Streptophyta > Magnoliopsida > Magnoliales > Magnoliaceae > Magnolia > Magnolia kwangsiensis. Next base: position 78,208,821 of record CM073580.1, on the reverse strand, counting down.
TGCAATCACTATACACGCCTTAGGCCAGACTATAAGAAGTGATGATTGGCACAGGAATTCAATTTTTCACGCTTATGCGAAGTGTGGTGACAAAAACTGCAAGGTGATCATTGATAGTGGCAGTTGCACCAACATGGTCTCTGCTAGCACCGTGGATCGCTTAGGTTTGATAGTCATTTTTCACCAGCCCTATCGAGTTTTATGAGTTGATGTATCTTCAATTCTAGTTTCTCAGCGTTGTCCCATTCTCATCCATTTTGGTTCCTATACGAACAGGCTATGGTGTGATGTTTTCCCTATGGATATAGGCCATGTTATTTTGGGCAGACCCTGGTTATATGATCACCAGTGTTCGAGTTGTCGGTATCGCTACAAGTTTCGCTGGCCGGAGATATATCGTTATGCCGATAATATCGCCGATAACCGGAAATGTAGGGAAAAAGGGGGAAACATGGAGAAAATGGTGGAATTTTTCAGTGAAACTTCATGACATGCCTAAATACACATATTTACATATTTAGGAATGAAAAAATTACAAAAAGAATGCATTAAATAAGAAGTTTCCATTTAATGGGGGCCAAAAGGCATGCGTTGTCGTAAGAAATCACTCAAATAATAACCAAAATGAGTTTATGTAATACAAATACAAGCTTATAACAATTAAAACATGCAAAAGTAAATGAATTTTAAAAAAAATACACATTTCTGGCCACATTTCATGCCCACATAGAATGACGAGGTGGCTCGTAATAATTGTTCGGATCTCGTGGCAGTTGAGAGTAATACTGTTGCCCAACATGTTGGGCCCACTATGAATGTGCGTGGGTTATCCACGTTGTTCATCCATTTTTTCAGCTTATTTTAATAGTTGTTTCGAAATTTGAAGCATGTCCAAAGCTCAAGTGGACCACACCACATGAAACATTGGTAATAATGATTTTCACAGTTGAAACCTTGGTAGGGCCTACAGTGATGTTTATTTGTCATCCAACCTGTTCATAAGATCATAAAGACATGGATGAAGGAAAAACACAAATAATAGATTGATCTAGATTTTCTTAGGCCTCATGGAATTTTAGACGTTATAATTTCAATTCACACTGTTTCCATGGTGAGGTCTACTTGAGATTTGGATATACTTGGTTTTTGGGCTAAAGCCCTCAAATTATTTGTTAAAATGGATAGACGAAGTGGATAAAATATGTAAATCATGGTGGACCCCACATAATTTACTCAGTACGCAAACACATGTACTCGAGTTGGTAGGGACGCGGCTTAGCTATGATGGGTTGAGCAGCGAGACTTGCCACCGAAGTGACATGTAGCTGTTATCTGGCCCCACCATGGTTTATGTTTCGTATCCACACCGTCCAACCATTTGAAGATATCATTTTAGTGTACAAGATAAAGAATGAGTCAGATCCAAATCTCTAATGAACCACACCACATGAAAACAATAATGATTGGATATCCACGGTTAAAATCCTCCTAAGGCCCACTGTACTATTTATTTGATATCCAATCTGTATGATTAGGTCATATAGACCTAGATGAGGGGAAAAATCGAATATTAGCTTGATTCAATACTTTTATAGGTCCCAAAAAGTTTTTAATGGTTTACATTCATTCAACACTGTTTCCTGTAATGTGGTTCACTTGAGATTGGGATATACCTCGTTTTTTATCTCATACTCAAAATTGTCTCAAAAAATAGATGGACGGTGAGGATAAAACACATACATCATTGTAGGTCCCACAGAACGTTATGGTGGCCCAATGAATTGTTTAACGGTGAAAATCATTATGTTTTCTGCTGTTTGTGGTGTGGTCCACATGATCTTTGGATATGATTCATTTTCTGGATAATGCCGTAAAATAATCCCTAGAAATAGATGAATGATGTAGATATAATAAATACATCACTGTGGGGCCCACGTAACTTTAATCTCCTTTGAACCGTTTGTACAACTCGGAGCTCGAGGACCGTCAGTGCTCGTCTGCGCAGGCCACGTACCTACAACAGCTATATAGCTACTGTGTGGTACACCACCCATTCCACTTCCCTTTTTTTGATAAACCGACATCAACCATGGCGATTTCGATGGGTTTTATGTTAAAACTCCCAAAAATCTCTCCCCCAAATTCTGATTTTTTTCAAATCCCCGTAAGCCTAGGTAGAATCCAGTTTCCTTTCAAAGCTATTCAATTTGAAGGAAAAGGGGGATTTTAGGTTTTTCGTTCTTGTGAAAGATCCGGCGCTATTGACTGCAATTGGACAACCAAATCCAGCCGAAGGCCACTCCTTGAGGTAGATCTTGAGTAAAAAGGTAAGAGAGCTTCTTCTTTTTCTATATGTTTTTTTCCAAATAAGAGGGTTGTCGCCTAATGTCGCCGAAAACACGGCATTTGTTTTGCCTATTTTATCGAAATCTACAGGGTAGTTGGTTGATTTGGCTAGTGATCCGAAAATCTCGCCGATAATATCGAAAATATCGGCGACATCTAGAAGAGAAACGAAATATTGGGGTTTCGGTATCGCAGGTCTGGCGACATCGATAATATCAGCGATATTATCGATTTCTCGCCGATAACTGAAACGCTAATGATCACCATGTGAGATGTGACACTATTCGGTCGCTCGAATACGTGTTCATTTATACATGAGAGTAAAAAGATAAAGTCGAATCCTTTCTTACCTAAAAACACCCTAGAAAAGGAGGACATCAAGAAACGTGATCTTGAAGATGTGAGAAAATTTAGCTTGAGTCTCCCCCTATAATAAATGCCAAAGAGTCTGATAGGGAGACTAAATCTGATTTAACAGTGTATGTCCACGTGGCAAGTGAGGACACACCTAAGGTTAGTGTGGAGGTGTCACATGAGGTTACACCCATAGGTAGCGTAGAGTTACCACTTGAGGTCCTGAGGTGAGTCCAATATTGGGGGAGTATAGTGATGTTATCCTAGAGGACAAACCGGATGAGCTTACACCCGTGCAGAACATTCAACATGCTCTAGATTTTGTCCCTGAGTTGACTCTACCAAACCTTCCTTGTGATCAAATGAGTCTCGTGGAGGAAGAAAATATGGAAAAGCAAGTCAATGAGCAGGAAGCCCATGGATCTTATTCCCATGTTAGTCTCACATAGTTCGTCAGAGTCCGCAAATGCATTTACACATCACATCCATGACTCACATGTTGAAATTAGAAAATAGATTAGCATGAGCAAGGATACGTACAAGATATTTGCTGACTCTCATCACAGGTTCAGAAAGTTTCTAGTAGGTGGCTATGTGATGGTTCATATAAGGCTCGAATAGTTTCTACGAGGGACTGTTAAGAAACTCCAAGCCCATAGTGCAGAACCTTATAAGATATTGTATAATTTGGAACACGATGTGTATGTTGTAGATCTTCCACCTGACATTGGTATTAAATCTATATTCAGTGTGGAAGATCTTATGTCTTTTAAGGGTTCAACATCTACACCTACTAGCCTTTATTCAAACCATCACCTTGATCCTGATGATATCTCTACCGACCTGTCCTATGACCCTTGGCCTATACCTTACTATTCTTCCTAATATTAACCTCTTTTGCCATACATACCTACCAAGAGAGAAAAGATAGAGGATATCTAGAATGAGCGAATGGTTTCCACATGACATGGAGGTTAACTGGAGTACCTCGTCAAGTTGGAAGGTAGGCCAAATTCAGACAATATGTGGATCACAAAGGCCAAGCTTTAGCGACGAGACCTGATCTCCTCAAGTGTCACTGTAGCTTTATTTTGCTAGAGGCGAAATTTCCTTAGCTGAAAAGAATTGATGAGGACATCTGAGCATCATACCAGAGGTGGGTTGAGCCAGTCTCCTTATGGCTAGATGACCATTACATGGGACCCACTTGGCCCAATTCACATTTCTAGCCACGTTGAAGACCCCACGTCCATGTCCATGTATCTTTGAGGATCTCACTCGATTCAACGGTCCTAAGAAACCCTAAATCCTAAATCCCTCAAATCCAAAATATGAAATCCTAACCCGAAACCTCCTCTAACCTCAACTCCAATGTTCCAAACTTTAATTCCTCTGAGCCTACATACCCCAAACTTATTTCCCACATTTCCTAGCCTTTAAACATGCCTAACTCGTCAAAACTCGTACAAGACAACATGATTTCTATTGAATTCAGATTTAACCCTGTGCTATGATGGGGGTTCTGTCTCCCATAGGTTCTGGTTAATCGGTAATTTATGAGATTCGCATTGTAGGATTGTCATAGGCTTGAATTTTGACATGTCCTGAATATGAAATTTCTGAATTGATGGTAAATTAGCTTTATTTTGCTGTTCCATTGCTCTAATTAATGTCTTTTAATTTCATGGCATCATATTAGGTTAGATCATTCCGTCCTGCATCACAATTGGTATATAGAGACATCTGATTGGATTTTGTGAGTCTCACAGTTGAATTGGGCGCCTATTTTAGGCATTAATCTTCATCCTGTGCATGTGGGCCCACTCTTGAACCTCCTAGGCTAGACGTGCAATGTGCTGTCTGGTTCTGTGTTACGCATGTAGAAATGACTCTGTATTTTCTGCTTAAGAGCAGTAGAGCACAGATAGGAATCATCTTCTACACTGATAATAATCTTGTCCACAGAAACCAATAGAATGATTGTCGCACTCTTTGTATGGGTCAGACAATAGAAGAGTTTGTTTCACTCTACTGAAAGTCAGTAGAAAACGTTGGCTTACTGAATTTTTGAAACCAGGTACCTTTTTGGAGACCATAAAGAGTCATCTGAAAGATACATAACATGGAATAGGACACCACTAACCAAGAAGAAACACTTTCTTCTCGTCAAAGTGGTGTCTGCTTGGTCCCTCCATCATTCTTCTTTTTTCGGGCTTTAGCGAATATGATCTGGATGATGGTCATCTTAATATCTAGAGCCCAAGTTCCCTGATACTGTTCCGAGGATACCCCATACCTACAGACTTAGTTCATGTAAATTAAAAATCAAAACCATCATGGGATCTCATTAGTCATTACTTTAGTTCCTGATATTTATGTTTTTTTTTTCCAGGTACTCGGGACTGATGAATTAAATGCCTACTTGAATAAATACCGCTTAGAGCTTGATCCTCAGCTTGATGCTCTTGTTGGGAGGTGTGTTTGGCTTAAATTGTGATTGTTGTCCTGAGAGTACAAATAGATCATCTGCAGGTTAAGAAAGTGATCTGTCAAGAAAGTGATCTGTCAGGCCATGTAGGATCAACAGTTTCCATAACTGATCTCGCTTCTTGAAAGTTGAAACTGCTACACTATAAAATAACTAGAAAGAGAGCGTGTGTTGCTCACCAACATGCTACTCGTCGCAGACATGCATCTGCAAGTGCCAAAGACAAACATCCCATACGTGCTAATGTGGCACGTGTGCAGGTCTGTGCGTTACATGCCATTCGAAGGTTCCATGGTGAATGTCTCCTAACACAGTAATCAGGTTGGTCCACTCAGGTGGGTCACTGTTGTATAAGAAATTGGACGATAAAATAGGATTGGTAATGTGCATGTGCCTACCTGATGAGTGAGCTGTCCTGACTCTTAGACCAGGGCGCATTCATCCTGGGGCCCGCCTGATGAACAGCTTTGGCTCTTGCTGATGTGCCATGAACGGTTGCCTTGTTTGGCTGTTGCTGAAGAGTGCAAGTAGCATTTGTCTTTTGCACATGTGCGATTAACGGTACATGTAAAATTAGCAGTTTCCAGAGAAGTGCAGCTCAAATCCTGAATGATGAAACAACTTTCATGAAACTCAATGGAAGAAGAAAGCACTGCTCCATCATACGCCTCTTGTTGACATGCTTGAGTGATCTGCCTGCAGGCACAGCAGGAAACCATGGTCAAAATTTATCAATGCGGATAATCAGCATCTAGTTTCTCCAGAGGTTATTTGTTTGTTTTTTAAGTTCTGGAAAGATGCTTTGATGTTAGCTGTATCTACATATTTAGTTTCTGTTTCTATCACTACCATTGATTATTTGACTTGATGCAACATGCAGGCCATTGATTTTCTTGATAAGCTTCTTCGTTATGATCATCAAGAGAGGCTGACAGCACGAGAAGCAATGGTAATCTTTGTCTAGAAGTGGCTCTGGTCTTAGTGATCAGTTCTGATTCTATTGCCCTTTTCTCTTCTGTAGTTTTCTCATCTAGACTTCTAGTGATGTCGTGATCAACAGAAAGATGTTCTTGAAGTCATTTGGTTTTTTGCCTGAATGCCCATGTCTTTTTGGAGCACCAAACACGTCCACTCCTAACTTCTCATTTCCCAAGTGTGTTTTGGCCCAACTTGCTTTTTATAAGGCACAAAATCCTAAGGTTGCATTTAGATGTTTAGTGAAAAACATATCCCTTTATGGGTAACTGTCCTTGTATCCAATGGGCGTAACTGTGTTGGGGATACCTCCCAAATATGTTCCTAGCCAGCCAATCTTTGGCCTTTCTACTGGACTGTTGCGATACTACTTTTGTACTCCATCGAAGGTTTAGGATCTTCCAATCTTGAAGGTTTTTGGTGCATCCCCCATTAACAGTGGGCCCATCAGATCAACAGTACATATCACTGACAAACCATGTTTGCCCCTTGTACAGACTCTGCTTTGGGACTCCAAATTGCCTCCTTGTTTTGTTTGGTGGAACAGTTTTGACAAAACAAGGCAAATTTTTTATTTTACAAATTCAAGGTTGCAAGCCGAGATGAGTGATATGTTGAACTTTGGATATGGTGAAATAAGTGCAGTCGGATACAATTTCCGAAGGTTTATTTATTTATTTTAAGAATCAATTCATATTGTATCAGTCTTGAGGAGATTCTGATCCGGTGCGGCACTAATTCTATACCACTCCACGTGTGCAGGCACACCCCTATTTCTTTCAAGTGAGGGCTGCTGAGAATAGCAGGATGCGTACGCAGTAGCAATAATGGGTCTCCTGGGCAAGTTTGGATTCCTTCTATTTAAATTATAGCTGGGTGGTAATTGCATTATCTCTTGAAAAAAAAAAAAAAAAAAAACTACGGATGGATGGTGTCATTAATTGGGTAGTTTTATTATGATAAGATGCATGCCTTCTTTCAGTCATAAACAGCTGCAACATAAAAATGGGTTCATACATATAACATGCGTATGATGTGTGGTGCTTTTTACAAACTGCTATATTGGTGTTTGGAGATCTCTAGCTCTCAATCAAAAGTTCATTCCAAATTTCCAATATATGGTTTCAATGACATGACAGGTGTTTTCTATTGCTCAAAAAGTATTAAGAAAATATGCATATGCTTTGATTCTGTTTGTGCGACGGAACAATTTAGTTATACCCAATTAGTGCTTTCTAAAAGAACTTTTGGGTCCAATTGGATTGGATTTCTTGGAAAGAGGAGGTACAGATTCCATGTAGGGTCCACAGCCCCTTCTTGGTGCTAGCTTCAACAAATGCTTCTCTTTGCAGGAAGAGATCCAGCAATAAGTAACAGAAGTTCGATGTCTTTTTTTTTTTTTTTTCCTATGGGTTCTTCTGGCCAAAGTGACTTTCAATCGCAGAGCTGGTGCTGAAGTCTTCAATGATAGGTAACCACAAATGATTCTAATCACCAGTACTGGGCCACTCTAACTGGGTACTGCAGGGAAACATCTGTTAGTGATTCTGCGACAGTTCTGCATGATGCTGCTTAAGGGGGCAGGGAAGCCATTATGTTTGTGTTTTTCTTCATTTTTTGTTCTTGCAATGAGAACCTGAGGTGGGTGGACTGAAGATGGAACTTGCAATTTTCCTACAGCTCCATTTGTTGATGTGGATGTGAGATTTCGCATCACATGTAATAGGGATAGATTTGCAGCATATGTCATCCTTGATGAGCCCCAGAATACAAACAGTTCGGATCGCTGTTGATTTTATAGGCTAAAAGTTAAACACTGCTCGGATTGCCTGAATGAATGTTGCTTGAGATTTTGGATTCTTAGAGGTGCAAGAACGTCTCAACCACCAATTTTAGAGAGCAGACCTCTTGCTTTACTAACATTTTTACCCAATGAGGTTTGGGCGAATGGTCTTCACCATAGGTTTGCTCCCTACGGGTTCAATTCCCCTCCTTGGCTTTACCCGATACACGTGGGTGTGGGTGATTGCGTGTATCTGCATGGATTAGCCTCACTTCAAAAGGAGGTGGGGACACCGTGTCTTCAAAAAAAAAAATAATAATAAATTATTTTGTTTCTTTTTAGAAATTGAGCAACTCCTCAGGCATTTGAAACCGTTCATATTGATATGGTGTGCATTTGTTGGGTGGTTGCTGCACCAAAATGCCCTATCCTCGGATGATCCTAACCATCCAAACTGGCATCTGTTAAATGCAGGCCACTGGTTCTATTTCACATTTGATCAAATGGTAGGATCATCTGATAGCTTTGTGTATGGCCTGTCCCATGTTGGTATATATGAGAGGTCAATGACTTAAATTATTGAAAGGTGGGCCCGACATGTGCTGTTACTAGCTTGGTTTGAAAATCAATTGAGTTGCAAACCGTAAAATATTATTCCCACCAGACTTGAACCCGAGGAAAAACAACAATGCATCGGACAAATTTGCTCCTCGCCTTGTTTTTTGCCAAGTCAAAAAGTAAATGAGGGTCATGTTATCACAAATGGAGATTTTCATTCTTTTAGGCTCTTTTAAGAAGAAAATTGCAGTATGTTTTTTCCCTTTACTATTGGTTCCTTGGGCAACTCTGGCATCACAGTGAGATTTTCAATCTTTTCCCCTCTTTTAATAAGGAAATTGCTGTATTTTATTTTTTTCCCCCTTCACTATTGGTTCCTTAGACAACTCTGGCAACACGACGGTGGCTTGTTAGGTTGCAGCACTGTAGGCGAGCTGGTTGTCTGGCAACACATTGGTTGATATAGATTGAGAGACCCATCCCTATCCTGGATAGGTTATCATTGCAAAATCAATGGAATAAACAATCCTAGGCTAGAATATTGTGTTGGGCTTCAATTCAGACACGTGGCTGCATTTTTAGTGAATAGCTTACTATTATGATTGTGCGTGTGCGAGCATTCACCATTATGATTATGTGCCGGGAATGCGAACCCGAGTCACATTTGGCTCGAATCGAACTGAACTGAATACCTTGTGACATCAGGTTCTGAAATAGCTAATTAAGATCAGGTCTATGAGCATGATCAAGGTACCCACCTTGATCATGTATAACTTATATGGTGGACCCCATAGTGGCGGGGGGCCATCCCAATGGCCGGATCCCTTCTCTTTTTCTTTTTTTTTGACCTTTCTTTGCTCCTTTTCCTTTTAAATTCATGGTTTTGTGGGCCCACAAGTGAGCCATGCTATTGGAGAGTGCCCTGCCCGCTATCACAACGTGGACCACCTTGTGTGGCCCACCAGGATATTTATTTGCTATTTAAATCTATTGATTCATGTAATTACATTTGAATGGTAGAAATATGCCAAAATTGGTATGATTTAAAGCTCGTTGGCCTACAATGACCCGGCCAATCTAATGGATGGAGTGAATTTGTTTAGACGGACCCCACTACCTTTCAAACAAAAGAAAGAAAGAGAGAGAGAGAGAAAGGGACAAATGCTGGACGTTGTTGCCCAGCGTCACTGTTAATGCAGCCCCTCGGTGGGTTTTGGGAGGAGGTCCACTCGTAGGACCCATCATGATGTATATGTTTCATTCAGCCGTCTATTCGATTTCCCTTCTTATTTTAGGCGTTGAGCCCCAAAAACTAGATGATCCACCAATCAGGTCGACCACACCAGAGGCGACAGTGGGGCTGGGAGCACCCCTTCACGTCAGCAACGGGGGCGTGGGCGTCCCAGCCGTAGACCTTACCTTGATGTGTATATATTAGATCCACGCTGTTCACATTTTTCTATAGATCATTTTAGGATATAGACCATAAAATGAGACAGATCTTAGTCCCGAGTGGATCGTACTGAGGGAAACAAATCCCATTGTTGAAACTTTCTAAGGCCCACTGTTATGTGCGTGTGTGATGAAAACCTGCTCAATCCTGGACTCTTTTGGTCCAAGGAGAGTTGAACGACAATATGGATGGAGTGGATCATCCACTTGTGTGGACCCTGCTCAGCCTTAAACACACACACACACACACACACAAAAAAAAGTGACGCTGGGCGTTACTACCCAGCCACGTGAGGGGCGGAAGCCTCCTTGGGCTACCCCCACTCATGGACCCCACCATGACGTATATGTTTAATCCACACCGTCCACCATCTCCTCCATATTATTTTAGGCCATGGGCCAAAATATGAGGCATATCTGAATCTAGAGTGGCCTGTACTAAGGGAAATAATGCTCATCTGTTGAGACCTTCTAGGGCCCGCTGTGGAGTCCCTGATCATCCAAACCAGTTGTAGTCACTATTATACCTCATTTGACTTGGCCAAGATGGTGGACAAAGTAGATCATCGACTTGGGGGCCATCTTGATAGTGTATAATATATATATATATATATATATATATATATATATATATATATATATATATATATGTGTGTGTGTGTGTGTGTGTGTGTGTGTGTGTGTGTGTGTGTGTGAGAGAGAGAGAGAGAGAGAGAGAGAGAGAGATACTTTAAAAAAAAGGCCATGCACGTGGGCTACCAAATTTGCATCCCACAAGTGGGACCCATCTTGATGTTTATATTTAATCTGAGCCATCCACTAACTTCTCCATATCATTTTAACCCATGGGCTAAAATATGAGGCGGATTCGAGATTCGAGTGGACCGTACGGAGGGGAATAATTCTTATATGTTAAAACCTTTCAAGGCCCACCATGGGTCCTTGTTTATCTAAACTAATCCTGGTTAAAGCCTATTAGCCCCTTCTCGAGCTGTTCTATATGATGTACGGAGTAGATTATCTAAGTAGGGCCCACTTTGATGATGTGATATATATATATATATATTGAGAGAGAGAGGGGGGCATGCTCACCTACGCACCTACACACGTGAACACCTTTGCACATGTGTCATGGGTGTCGAATCCGAACGGTCCATAAGATGCAAAATCCTAAGAAACCTTAGGGGGTGAATTTTCACCCTGATGTAAGATTCTAGTGGGCCATAGCAAAGATAAATTCAAGTCAATGGAAGAAACTGTTTACATTTTTCATGGCCCACCGAAGTTTTGGTTCAAAGTAAAAATTGGAACTAGGGGGTTTCATGAGGTTTTGCTCCATGTGGACCATTCAGATTTTCGAGACTCATCAGATATGAAGAGTTCTCAAAAAAGTTTGCAGGTGAACGAGTCGCACCACAAGGAAATGTGGGGGTAAAATCCTCCCAGACTTGGGATTTCTTGTTTTTGGGATCTCTTGGACTTGAAAATCTTTGGATTCGGGATCCCTTGGGTCTTTGGTTATATTTAACATATTGGATTCAAATCCCTAAATTAATAGGTGTGTGTATTGAAACTATGGTTATATTAAATCCATTTAAGCATATACTTTACCCGAACTGGTGAAATCCCAAGACTCAGATGGGGATCACATCCTAGTGACTAACTAATGATATCTAACCGTTGATTTACGTTAGCAATGATCAGATGGTGTAGATCATCCCACTAAAATAATTCTAGTAATGTTATTGATAATCTAATTATTTTGGTAGCCTAGTGACACACGTGTTGTACATGTTGGTGTCCATCCGGGTCACTCCTAGTGGACCCTGCCTTTGTATATTATTTTACCCATGCCTTATAGGGTACATAAAGAGCCGATTATAGTCTCAAGTAGGCCATGCCACATGGACATTTACATTTCTAGTGAGGCCTACCGTTCGATTCCAACTCTTTATGTGCCAACTAAGGTCGATCATCTCATGAATGTCTGATAAAATGTTCACGTATTTAGCCTGGTAGAACACATTGATAACATGCTTAGTGTAATGGATATCATACCAATTATATACTCATATGCATCATTTGTATGCCTGTTGCGTATGACGATTGTTCATCGTATATGCCATTTGGCTTGAGACACTTAAGGGACTCTATATGAGACAGGGTCGCCCCGCATGATTCGCACGATATGCGTAGGTTTAATGCATGCCTTGGATAATGTGATTCATACATTCTGCAATATGTGTGACACGTACATCTACTCCCTAGAGTCACTAAGGTAGTGGTCTCGTAGCCTTGTTGTGATTGGCAAATGATGGACACCAAAAATTACCGAGGTTACAGGGCGTCACAGGCATCCCTGAGTTAAATTCCCTAAACCCTGTGGTATCAGTATGATGCTCTAACATCTAGAAAAAGTAGATTCATAAGCGTACGATGACTGAATACCGGTAGGCCGCGTCTCCCAATGTATCGAGGTCGGTTGGAAGGAGGTTTGACCTTACCCGCCTGGATGCAGAGGGCTGTATGTAAGGTTCAGTTTGATCAGCTCGTGAAATGGGTTCGCTATCGACAAAGTAAGTAATTTTTGTGCACAAGGCAAATAGTGATGCCTTTTGCACTCGCTTAGTCTTGTGCACGATGAGCAGCAACCAGTGTCGGAAGTATATTAGACTTCAGTGATGATCCAATTGAGAATTATTTTAACATGTGGATTAGTGGAGGATTGGCACATTGCATTGCATATTTAACATATGACATTTAACCATGTAAGCTTTCTCATTGGATAGCTTAAGTATGCCTGATAGCATTTATAGACTTGCCAGTTTATCACTCCATCATTTCCTCTTACTCTGATTTTTGTATGCTTGGCACATGTATTGCGCACACATGTACCCACTCTTTAAGCTTCGTAGTAAGCTTATGCACGTTGTTTATGTGCAAGTTATACTAGACCGCAACAACAGTGAGGCAGGAGCATGTGCCTGATCTTTTGAAATTTTATTATAACATGTATTTTCCTTTCAACATTGTACTCAAAGATTATATTAGTGGATATTTGGTAATAATATTTTGTGACTTGGGTACATTTGTAATTATGCTCCTTTATAAAAAAAAATTCATCCTGAAAATCCTAATTGTATGATCTCAGAATCACATAGGAGCTGAGAGCCAAAAATGAAGTATTACGGAGGTTGTTGGCACCAAATTCGACGATTGAAAATTTCATAAGTTCGGTTTCCAAATTTAAGGCGTGACATAGTCGATCATTGCATTGCCATGTGTACTTATGTTTTTATTTCTAGATGGCTTGCTCTTCTTAGTACACTACATAGCGGTCTACAACTACATGTGGCCAATTAAATTTGGCGATGCGTGACTGAGATATCACCACTTTAGCACTACAAAAAATTACATATACTCTCTAGACATTATGTGCAGCCCACGTCTTCCTTCCACTTGTCACGGAGAGGACGATTGTCACTACGTTTCGGTCATGTCTCTTGGTGCTACGATATTACTATAGGGACACTCGTCTATTGCGGCAAGGTGTATTTTGAATTCCTAAAATTTCTCTTTTACTTTACATGAGTATCCTTCCGTACAAACGTGCTAATGCATGATAACATCCTATTTGTTGGAGCTTGCCGCCGTAAGCCGGATATAAATAAATTGATGGGAGTTTGAACCATTAATTATTTTCCTTCCATCCATCCACTAGTTCCATCAATCTACTTAAAAACAACTTAATAGATATAACTTTTTGTTTACGATCCACCTAGATTAGATTAGGACCGACGATCTGGACGTCTTAATTTAAATCATACCCCCATATTAATAAACCCGCTACCTATCCTTGATATTGAAACAAAACTGTACGCGGGCTTTTTCAATGGGTGAACTTGCACTCACAATCCCAAACTCAGATTGTTTAAACAGTCCTAAAGTATATGTTGCACTTTTAACTGTCCAATACGTGTCCACTAATCCAGTAATCAGATAATTAAATAACAATAATTCTTTATTGATGTTGCATCCAAGAGCTTTCCTAAGCTGACACGCCACACGTGGGTGTGAGATCCAATCCATCCATCAGGTTGGTCTGATCTTATACATGTTTACCCCAACATAAATCTGGTCCACTCAGCAAGTGCGCCCCAATATTGGCAAGAGGTGGATGAATTGGAAAACTTCAGCCAAGTTTTTCAAAGCCATACATTTATTTTGCTAACTGTGGCCCATCTGACCAGTGGATCAACCTGAGTTTTGGTCTAGGGTGTCAATATAGTGATGCAGTTCTAATGTGTAGATTAGATCTCAGGCCTATCGTGCCATGTTGACACATGTCTGGCTTGTAGATGGCTTCTATTGCACACGCGTGTGAGCCTACCAAAGCTCTACATCCAGACTAGGACCCATAATCTCGACAGTTAAATTTATAATCATCTATTACGCTTTGCAAGATCATGTAAAATCATCCAGACTAGGACCCATATCCTTTTGGATATATTATAAAATCGTATTTGTAAAGGAAAAACAAAGGCATTAAGTAACTTTTCAAAATGATGAATTTTATGTAACAGTCATAAGTAGGACGTACATTAGAGATCTGAACCGTCTATCTACCTCCTTAGGCTGAATAAAACACCAGACAGATTGAGAGACTTTTGGAAGGAGTGAGTTTTGAGAGGGATTTTGGACGGAGAGATCAAGAGATTTTGGGAGATGGTTGGAATTTCAACAGTATAACTTACGGTAAAGTATATTGTTTAAAGTGGGGACAGAATGGTCTTTTTATTTCAAAAAATAACCTGATTTGGTTCAGAGTGATGAAGAGGGAAATTGAGAGATTGAGAACAGACTTTGGGTGTTTTATATGTAAGGGGTCGTTTACAAATACAGGAAAGTGATGAGTTCATTTACAGAATAGCAAGTAGAGAGGAGGCTTCTTAGCAAAAGAAATAGAAAGGGGTGTATATACCAAAAAAAAAAAAAAGACTACTAAAAATATCTAATGTACTATTTAATAAAACACAGCTCATCTAGTCTGAAGATGCACAAAATCTATTGAGAGTTTGGGTACAAGTAGGCCAATGGCTAAGATCCAATAGATCTTATTAGAGGTCTCACCATGGATTGGAAGCTTATGAACCAAAAAAATAAAAAAAAAAAGCCCTCAGAATGAAAGATTTCACACTGTTGAAGGATTGTTTGGGTACATGGTATATACATTAACTGAATTTCCAAAAACATCTCCATTATATGCAATAAACATCTAGGGGAATTGAAACCTTTGATCTAGTGGACCACCAAAACTACAGCAAATATCATAGACTTTGCATTCGCAAACTGAAATAGGCAGTAACGAAAAATACCAAGGCAGAAAAAAAAAAAAAATGGTCCACATTGACTGGGCAAAAATTGCAGTGGCTGGATTCTTGGGTCACCATGATTTTAAGAATATGAACTGTCAACGTGGTAGCCCAATAAATCAACAGCTTTGATTCCTGTGGACATGTACCACCTGTACAGTGGAAATGCTGGAGCTTCTGGTCAAAATATGCATAATTTCCAAATATATTGCTGAGGTTGTTCCCAGTCATGCACAATCCATATGCCAATCGCCCATTGAAGGTTCTGAACCGTTCATCTGGTGGCCACAACTATGGGTGAGCAATGATAAAAGAATCACATCCCATTGATGATTCTAGACATGGAATAGGCAGCCTTCAAATGGGAGGCAAAGATTGTCAATGGTTCACATCCTTGAAAAATTCCAATTGATCGATTGGTGGAAATGCTCGAGCCATGTTGTTTTCATATAGTGGCTCATAACAGTAGGCCACACCAGATGGACTGTCCAGATCCTCCAACTGTGTGGCAGTACCTATCCTGCCCAACTGTCCATTGATTTAAAGAACAAATTACCTTCATGAGAGGAAACAATTACACCTTTCAAGCCTTGCAAGAGATTGCAAAACCTACATGTTTCTTAGATCATGCATCCATCAATGGGAGAATGAAGGTAGCCCACCAGCCACTCCAACCAGCTCTGTGCCCATTCACACTAATTGTGGATCCCATCATAGATAGACAATGTAAAAAAGTACCACTGATCTGAGCATCTTGATCATCCACTGAATGAAATTTCACCAATTGAAACACTCAAGGGTTGTGAGCAGCTTGAAAATAGATCTTATACTTAAAGAATCCAAATCCAGGATTTGAGGTTCCTGAGTTTTTCATTGTCTGTAGTGTTTGGGAACCTGGATTTTCAATCCATGGAATTCAGAAATTGTGTTTGGCAACCTGGACTACGGAGAGAGCAAGAGATGTTCGAAATATGACCATTCAAGAGGACTGAAAATCCCAACCTGTCTTTTAAAGAGGATTGGCCTTTTTATGGATTTCAAATTTTCAGGGACCAAACAAGAGATTTTGGCCTGAATTTGGATTCCAAATCGAGAGAGCCCAAAATCCAAGCTACCAAATGACCCCCACCATCTTGAAAGTTAAAGCAAGTGACATACATCTGACAAAAACTATTGCATGAGATGAGGAACGTAAGCATCTACAGATGCCAAGATACGAGCCAATCATTAGGCAGGTCACACAGTGGATGTCCTCTAATCCAATAATCGGATTGATCAAATCAACAGGTGGACCACCTGACAAGTGAACAGGCCATTTGCAGATGAACATTCATCCAATAAACTAATGAATGAACAGGATCTCTCACACACATGCTGCGGCGGTGTTTTTGGGTACTTGTATTTGGTGTGTTCAGCTCGATGTGCAGTAAGCATCCTCTTTCATAGTCCTTTGGTGACAAGTTAATCTGCTAAAGGCAACTCTTCAGCCTCTATAAAATCTATGAAAGCTAATTCGAGAGGGAACAACAATTTCCATTCTTGAAAAGCAATTCATCTAAGGAACCTCTATTTAATCTGCCAAGGGGAATTCAATCCGTGTCGGGACTCCGGATGTCTCTAACCAATTAGCAGGTCAAGCTGGTAAAGAGGGGCAGGCAGACAGCAAGATGCTCAATCAGAGTAAAGCATCAGGGGCGATGCACGACACCAATGATCATGGTGTAGAAGGGTTGTTTGCAGAGAGTTAGGGGACCAGAGTCAGCCATTTGGTGGGATTTCTGTGAGTCGAGTGAGGATCCCTCTCAGTTTCAGGCTCATCTCATTCCCTTCATCTGAACCATTTCAGAAGGGCACTCGACCTTTTGGTCATGCCTTGGTTCACAAAGGCAAAAGATGAATGGGTTGAAGAGTTTAATCAGGTCAAAAGGTTATCATGGAAGGCAAAGGAAATTCGAAGAAATTAGAAAATTCATACGTGATAAAGGAAAGCAGTGTTGGGAGTTCTGTTGAGAGATTAGCAACATGCTGGGGTCTTTAGACTTTTCTTGTCAATGTCAAAGTTGTTGATGATTCTGAAGTTGAAAAAAAAGAAGAAAAAAGATCGGCCTGTCATTTGAGGAAACAATGTGCATCTTGTTTTCAGAGACGGAAAAGCATGATGGCAACCAGGAAGGTGCAGGTGAGACATCAATGGTGGTCAGGAAAGGCAAGAGGGAATTGGCAAATTTAAGCTCTTCAGCTAACTACAATAGAAATAAAGCTTCAGTCGGGCTAAACAAGTTAGGAGAAGAAACACCAAAAGGGCAGAGGGCAAAGAGGTTTTTTGTGACAATGGTGTTGTGGAATATTAGAGGTCAAGTAGACTCGCTGTCAGAGATTTGCCAAGAAAGATATAGATCGTCCTTCTGCAGGAATCCAAGTCAGAGAATGTTAGCACCAAGGTAATAGACAAGCTGTGGGGATGCAATACAAGCAGTGTTCGAAATATCTCCAATATTATCTTTATCTCCAGCTTAGCGATACCAATAATGCTGGTAGTACCAAAAATTCCAAGTATTAGCAATGTATCACTAAGTATCGCCAATGTATCAATATCGCTAATGTAATCGTCAATATTTTCAACTATGTAAATTCTAAGTGTTGCTTGTATTGCCAATGCATCAATATCGCCAATGTATTGCCAATATTTTCGACAATGTAAATTCTAGGTAATTCGTATATCATTAGTGTATCAACGATATTTCAATAATATCGCCAACGTATTGATATCATCAATATCGCCAAGTTTTGTTTATTAGAAAAAAATTATTTCAATTTTTTTTCACGGGCATATGGTTTTATGTAGTGTTCAATTTGTCATTGATAATATCTCGATATTATCGATATCGCAGCATGCGCGATATTGAGACCACAATCTTTCGTTTACTTTCCAATTGTTGATGATTTCTTGGTGAAATATCATGTGTTGATATTTTGCAATATCGATGAATGTTTGGATGGAAGGTTGGATGGTTAAATAGTCCAGATGGAATGGTTAGACTAATTTCTTACAACAGCACATGCTTTTAAGGCCCCATTAAATGAAAACTTGTTATGTATGCATTCTTTTTGCAATTTTTTTTTATTTTTTTATTTTTTTAAAAAATAAAATTCTAAATATGCAAACATGTACATTTTAACATCTCCTTAAGTTTCGCTGAAAATTCCACAATTTTTCACATGTTTCCCTGCATTTCCGGTTATCAGCGATATTATCGGCTATATATATATTTTTTAAAGCCTCTCAAGGACTTCATCAAGGGAATCCTCTATCTCCATTCCTATTCGCTGTGGTGGTTGAAACCCTTAGTAAAATGTTATCTAAAGGTCAAGTTGGGGGTCTTTTTTGGAGGTTTTGAGATTGCAAATCTGCCTTAGGTGATTTATCATATTCAATTTGCAGACGATACCCTCTTGTTTTGCGAGGTTTCCGAGTCTATGGTGGCCATTTTGCAGATTGTTATCAGGTAGTTTAAAGTTGTGTTTGGCCTTAACATAAATTTGGCTATGAACGAACTTCTAGGTCTTAACATTTTTTTGTTAAGGTGTCCCGATTAGTTGGTGTTTTTGGATGTCGGGCAGGCTCCTTCCCTTCTACTTACCTAGGCCTTCCTTTGTGCTTGGGAAAGCACGTGTTGCATATTTGGGATAGAGTGCTCGAGAGAATGGAGAGGAAGCTTTCTCCTTGAAAAAGAATCTCTCTCTCTCTCTCTCTCTCTCTCTCTCTCTCTCTCTCTCTCTCAGGGGTAGGATTACCTTGATTAGAGCCTCCCTCTCCAATCCCCCCCTTTACTAAACGTCCCTATTTCATTATCCCAAGTCAGTTCTAGCGCGAATTGATAGGTTAAGGAGGGGCTTCCTATGGCAAGGAGGCACCTCTTCTAGGAAATTCCATTTGCTTAATTGGAAAGAGGTCTATCTGCCTGTCATTGATGGAGGCGCTAGTGTTAAGAGTCTTGATGTGGTTAATTCGGCACTACTAGGTAAGTGGATTAGTGGTTCAGTGTGGAGGAATCGAGCTTGTGGAGGAGAGTCATTGTTGCCAAGTATGGCTCTCCCCCCATAGGTTGGTGGATTAAAGAACTGTCTTCTCATCGGGGCTCCTTTTGTGGAAGTTGGTTGCTCAAGTTGCTCCTTTAATGGATGGGGGATTGAGTTTTGCTATTGGGGAGGGGAATCGAGTTAAATTTTGAGAGGATGTTTGGTGTAGAGACTCTTCACTTCAATTATCCTTCCCGACCCTAACCAACCTGTACCCTGTAGGTGATATCTCTATTGTTTCTTCTTCTTCTTCGTCTTCTTTTTTTGCCTCAGGGTTTTGGAAGAGTGTGGCTTCCTCCCTATCACCGGTAATAATCTGGTTGCTCGTCTCATTTGCATGAGAAAGACACATTGATGAGGAATGTATGCCTTTGTGCACGTATCAGATGAGGCGGGCCTCAATCTCTCTATGGTTATGTAAGTATTCATGTTGAAGACCCCATAGTGCATGTACGAGCATCTGGAAGACCCCACACCGGGAAGATGCACATGGGTTGCTTTAGGGAGTGATTTGGGCTGTTGGATTTGAGGGATGCGACGATCGGATTGTTGGATCGCATGGATTACATGATCAGACTGTTGATCATGGACCATTATTCATCATATGACATGTTTTATGATCTAGTTTTATGTTTTTGGGGGGGTTGAAGCTTTCTCTAATGGTGGATTTCTAGAAAAAAAAAAAAACTTCTGTTTCTTTTTCTTCATGCGATGTGAATACTTGTTCCATGCAGTGTTTGAAATATCAGTATCACACAATGTATCGCACCCTTGGGATAAAGATACGTATCGGTTATCGCACGGGATATATCGTTTGTATCGCATAGTTTATCGCACTTTTTGGGAAACATGGGGAAACATTGGGAAAATGGTTGAATTTTTTAATGAAACTTTGGGGATTGTTAAAAAGGCCCTTAATACACACTTTTAAATCATAACATCTCAAAAAAAAGATGCACATAATAAATTTCCTTTGTATAGGATCGTAAGTTATGCGATGTTTAACTGAACTAACGCAACTTTATTTAAATTGAATGCATGCTATTTATAAATATATCATAGTCATGTATGAAAACACAACTAATTCATTGAAAAGCAAAATAAGAACTGAATAAGTAAAACTTGATAAATATACATATCAATGATGGGGACTAGTTGTGATCTAGACCCACATAGAGTTGTGTGGTGGCTTGTAATCATCATCTCCATCTCGACAGGGCTGGGCATAGTACTGCTGCTCCACCAATCGACAATATTGTGCCCAAGTAATATTATATTAGTACTTGTTAGGGCCCACCTTGGGGTGTGTTGTACATCCATGACACTCATCCATTTTATCAGATTATTTTAAGGAATGGTCCATAGAGCACCATCCACATGTACAATTGTTCATACATGCAACAGTACCACATGTAAATCAAGTGGACTAGAGCACCATCCACATATACAGTTGTCTCATTGTTCGTACATTTTATCCAACCCGTTCATCCATTTCACTATATAATTTTAAGTCTTTAGCCAAAAAATGAAGCTTATTAAAAAATCAAGTGGACCACATCAAGGCAAACGGTGTGAATTAAATGTCTACCATAAAACCCTTATTGGGGTCACAAAATCTCTGCTGCCATCTGTGGTGGGTCCAACTGATCTTTAACGGTGGCCTCACGAATTATTTAACGGTGATATTTGGATATGATTCATTTGTTGGATAATGCTCTAATATGATCTCTAAAAATAGATGAACGGTGTAGATATAATAAATACATCACATTGGGCCCATGTAACTTTGATCTCCTTTGAACCGTTCGTGCAACTGGAGCTCGAGGAGCATCAGTGCTCATCTTTGTGCACGTCACAGACGTGGATTGCGCCCTTCCCCTGCTCGTCTCTAGCCCCGATCGGGCAGTTATGTGGGTTGGGCCCACCTTGAATGTATGTGATCTATCCACACCGTTCATTTGTTTTTCCATCTAATTTAAGGGGTTGAGCCAAAAATTGAATCATATCTAAAGATCAAGTGGACCATGCCACAGGAAACAATAGGGATAATGATATCCACCGTTGAAACCTTGCTAGGCCCAACAATGATGTTTATTTGTCATCCAACCTATTCATAAGATCGTACAGACATGGATGAAGGGAAAAAATAAATATAAACTTGATCCAAAATTTATGTGGCCCCCACGAAATTTTCAACGGTAGATGTTCAATTCAATTGTTTCCTATGGTGTGGTCGATTTGAACATTGTATATGTTTCATTTTTGGGTTGAAGCCCTAGAATTATCTATTAAAATAAATGGACGGAGCAGATAAAATACATAAATCATGGTGGACCATACAGAGTTTACTCAGCACACTAAGTGTATTGTGTTACACCGTACGGAAATTGGATTGCGTACTGAGTAAGTACGCTTTTATCGTACCGAGTAAAATCAGTTGGTCCCACTATGAATTTATGTGGTTTATCCACACCGTCCATCCATTTTTACAGATAATTTTAGGGGTTGATCCCAAAATTGAAGTAAATACAAAGCTCAAGTGAACCATTACATAAGAAATAGTGTGGAACAATGATTTCCACCATTGAAACCTTCCTAGTGTTTAAAGTAATTTTTAGACAGTCATCCAACCTATTCATAAGATCACAAAGACATGGATGAAGAGAAACCACAAACAGTGGCTTGATCCAAAACTTCTTTGGCCTCCAAAAAATTTTTAATGGTAGAGGTTCAATCAAACTGTTTCCTGTGGTGTGGTCCACTTGAGATTTTAATTTGCTTCATTTTTGGCATCAAGCCCTAAAATTATCTTTTAACATGGATTAACAGAGTGGATAAAATAAATAAATAAATAACAGTGGACCCCACATAGTTTACTCAGTACCCCAAGGGTACTGAGTTACTCAGTACGCAATCCGCTTCCAGCTCGGATTAATGAAGTGACATCAACAAGTTACGTGGGTCCCACCATGATATATTTTTTCTATCCACACCGTCCATCCATTTGAATGGATCATTTTATGGCGTGAGCCAAAAAATGAGTCAGATCCAAAGCTCGAGTGGACCCCACCACAGAAAATAGTGGAGAGAGTGACGTTCACCATTAAAAATTTCTTGAGGGCCACAAAAGATAGATTGTTAAGATGATATTTATGTTTTCCATTATTCCATATCTTTCTGGACTTAAGAACAGATTAGATCACAAATAAACATTATGATGGGCCCTCAAGAATGCTACGAGTTTCAATGGTGGGCGTCACTCTCTCCCCTTTTTTTTGTGGCGGGGTCCACTAAAGATTTATATCTATATCATTGTTTGTGTCATGCCTAAAAAATTATTTTCAAATTAATGAATGGTGTGGATACGACAAACACATTACCGTGGGACCCACAGAACACAAACACCACTTTATATGATTGTTCAATGAGTAACTCCATAGGCTTAGCGTACTGTGTAAACTCATGTGAGGTCCACCACGATTTATGTATTTTATCCGCTCTGTCCATACATTTTAACAGATAATTTCAGGGCTTTAGCCCAAAAATAAACTATATACAATGTTTAAATGGGCCGCACCTTACAAAACAGTTGAATTGAACATCCACCGTCGAAATACCATTTTTGGCCATATTAAATTTAGATGACTGATAAACATCACTGCAGGGCCCATATGATCTTATCAAATTCGTATTTTCCTTTCATCCACGTCCATATGATCTTATTAACGGTTTGGATGACTAATAAACATCACTGCAGGGGCCAGAAAGGTTTCAACGGTGGAAATCAGTGTCACCACTGTTTCCTGTGTTATGATCCACCTCTTGTTCTAAGTTTTGGGATCAACTCCTTAATTTAGATGGGAAAACAGATGGACGGCGTGGAAAGACCACATACATTAAAGGTGGGCCCCAACTGAGTTTACTGAGTACGATAGGAGCGTGCTCAGTAAACCACACCCGCGTCGATCCCCATTTCACCCATCCCGCCCCCATCTTCTTCATTTTCCCCCTTCTGTCGCGAGCGCTCTCCCTCTCCTTCACGCGCGAGGGTTCCGGACGAGGAAATCCGGCCTGATTTCTCGCCGAATCTCCGAGAAATCCGCACATACATCCTCGGATCAGCGAAGAAAGAGAAAAAATGAAGAAAATAGCGAGAAAAATTCGAAGAAAGAGGGATACAGGTACTTACCTGTCGAATGGCCCACCTCCGATCACCGCTGCAGGTATCCTCCGATCTTTCTCTCTCTTTACCTATCGACAATGTATCGCATGATGTCGACGATATATCGCACGATATCGACGATAATATCGTACGATATCTGAAGTTTGGGATTTTTGGTGTCTTCCGGGTGTTATCGACGGGGTTTCGTCTCGCACTAGTGCGATACCGATAATATCGGCCGATATATCGGTCGATAGTATCGATATTTCGAACACTGGTTCCATGTGATTTGGAATGAAGATCGGTGCAATGCCTATCTTCAATCACAGGAGTACGAGACTTCCAGTTATCCGCCTTTGAATCTTTCTTCTTCGTATGAGGTATTTGTTAAAATCTCTTATTTTCTTCCACCCCAAGCCATCCAAACACCCTCCTTTCTTCTTCATTATCCTCTCCATTAAAACCTCACGGTTACGAACCAAACCCAATCCATTTGGACCCCCACACGTGTGACTGTATGGCCACATATGCGAGTCCACGGGCTAGTCTGTATGACCAAATCTCTATTCCCCTTGTATATTTTGATTTCCCCTTCAAAAGACCTTCATCCATTGTTCGAAACCCAACCCTAACCCTAGAACCCCAAATCTCCCAATTTCCCCAAATTCTTAAACCTTAGATCCCTAAATCCTTCAATTAACCTAAAATCCCTAATTTTCCTACATCCAAAACCCTAATTCCCATCTCATAAAACCTAAATCCTTTAATCCCTTCATCCAATTCCCCAATTTAGCATTAATTTCACCATTTTCCCCAAACTTCCCTAACCCTAGTTTCACCCACACCCAAATCTACTAAGTCCTAGGTAGTATTAAACCTTCCCCTTTACAATAGACCTAGCCCTATGCTATGTGGATGTCTCTACATCCATTAGATCCTAGTTTTCCATGTTTAATGATCATGGAGGACGATGCTTGACAACTTAGGTTTAAACTATGCATGCTTTCCTCTTATAATCTTGAATTTGTGATGATGTTAGTAGGATTTGTGATTTTCATCAATTAATTTAGTTTTGCAGGTTGATCTCACTCATCATTTGATTTCATGCATTGGTCCTGCATCACCCTTGGACCAAATGACATATCAATAGAGGTTTGAAAGTGCACGAAAGATGATTGGTTTGTTTTCATTAACAGATTTGTTCAACAAGATTTCAGAGAAAATGCTAGATGAATGAAGGAAAGGTACTGTGATATCTATTTAAGAATAAAGGAGACGTATAGGGCCGCACTATCTTGCGATTAAATGCATTAGCCATACTACGAAACTTTGGGAGAGTGATTGGGCAAAGATTAAGGCATGAGATGAATGTATCAGAAAAATTAGTTTGGATTCATGCCAGGAAGGTCGACCATTAAAGAAATTTTCCTAATTAGACAACTGATGACGAAATATGTGGAGAGGAGGATCTCCATAGTCTTTATTAACCTCGAGAAAGCATGTGATAGGGTCCCTAGTTAATTTATCTGGTAGGTCTTAGGAAAGAAAGGAGTCATAAAAGGATATAGATTGACATGATTAACGATATCTATGAGGGAGATATAAAAAATGTGAGGGCCGCTAATGAAGAGATGATTTTCTAATTATTGTAGGCTTGCAACTAGGGGTTGGCATTGAGCCCGTATCTTTTTGCATTGGTTAGGACAATTTAGCAAGGCATTTATAAGAGGTACCGTAGTGTATGTTGTTTGCAAATGACATAACTTTGCTTGTTGAGACAAGGGATGGATAAACACTAGAGCTAAAAGGGGAGAGGCATGTATTGTTTGCAAATCAACATGGAAAAGGCACACGGCCACAATGCCAAGGATTTTCTCCTTTTCTTAGAATAATGGGCTTTGGAGTCGGATGGATAGTATGGGCTCAGGGATGTATTTCTTTGGGGTCCTTTATTTTGGTGAATGATTTGCCAGTTTAGATCTTCAAATAGTTCTAGAAGCTTCTGTTAAGTAGACCCCGTATCTCTTCTATTTGTGATTATAAAGGGGCTAGGTATGCTCATTGAAAGAGCTTTGGTTATTGGATCTTTGAGGGCTTTCAAATAGGAACCCCGAATATGGTTATTTTTCATTATCAGTAGATAACACCCTCATGGTCAAGGAAGAGAACAATGGCAGTGGTGGTGACTAATGAGATGATAGTTAAGGAATTGGTTGCTCTGGCAAGATGAAAACGTGTGAGCCTTCCTTGTACTTATTTGGGCATTCCTGTTAGAGGAATGCAAATAATAAATGAGTTAACTCACATTCTTACCCATGGAGGGTGGTCGGGCTTATTGAGGAAGCTATGGACCTATGTAGTAATCAATGTTTGAAGTATTGATATTACTACAATTTTTGTTGGCCGGGGATAGGGAAATAAAATTGATATTGCTGATGACTAGAAACGTGAGGAAACATGGGGAAAATGGTGGAATTTTTTAGTGAAACTTTAGAAGGTGCTAAAATACACATTTACATATTTATGAATAAAAAAATTTACAAAAAGAATGCCTACATAATATGTTTCCATTTAATTGGGGCCTAAAAGCATGTGTTGTCGTAAGAAATCAGTCCAACCATCCCATCTATCTCATTTATTAATTCAACCATCCAACCTTTCATCCAAACATCCACCGATGTTTCAGAATATCGACAACACATGATATTTCGCCAAGAAATCGTCAACAATCGGAAAGAAAATGAAAGATTATGGTCTCGATATTGCCAATGTTGCGATGACAATAATATCACGATATTGTTGTTGACAAATTGAATATCGCATACAACCATGCACCCATAAAAAAATTGAAATGGAAATTGTTTTAATAAATAGATTTTTGGTGATATCAATACATTGGCAATACAAGCGACACCTGGAATTTACACAATCGAAAATGTTGATGATACATTGGCGATATCGATACATAAGCAATACAAGTAACACCTAGAATATACGCAGTCGAAAATAATGGCGATACATTGGTGATATCAATAGACTGACGGTAATTAGCAATACATTGCTGATACCTAGAATTTTTTATACTACCATTGTTATTAGTATCATCGAGTTGGAGATACAAATAATATCGAGGATGCTTCGAACAATGGTAGGAATCACTAGTGAGTTTTTCATGGGTTGATAGGGAAGCAAATGATAAAGTGGATGGTCTAGCTAAATTTGAGTGACAAAGGAGATGCCTGTCATAATGGATAGAAGATGACTTTTATCGCTTGTCTAGTGTCTATGGGTGCATTGAGTTTCTTTCTTTTGTTCTTGTGGCTCTTTAGGGTGATTGCCTACTCTTTGCATCTAATTTTTTTCTCTGTTTAATGAACTTTGCATTATATATATATATATATATATATATATATATATATATATATATATATATATATATATATATATATATATATATATATAAAGAGGATAGAGAAGAATAAAAAAGGGTTGTATCTCTCTTTTGGGGAAGAATCACCCTCATTAAAACCGACCTCAATAATTGTCAGGTTTATTTCCTCTTGCTTTCCAAGATTATGGCAGTGGTGGCCTACAAAATGAATGGCTTTAACTTTTTTATGGGAAGGAAGGTAGCTGGGGCATGAATTCCATCTTGTTAACAGGAAGGAGGTTCAAAATCAAAACTGTATGAAAGATGGGGAGCCAGTATTGGTAATGTGAGGGAGAGCAACTGGGATCTTTTGGGCAAATGGTGGTGTAAGATCAGAGAAGAGCCAACGCTCTTTGGAGGAACATGATCGTTAGGAAATGCAACATAGTCAAGAGAGGGTAGTTTACGGGTTCATGTTTTTTTTGAAAGATCACTGAAATTCCATTAAAAGGAAAAGAAAAAACAACAGGGAGAAAAACAAAAAACAGATTCAAAAGAAGAAAGAAACAAGAAAAAAAGGCGGTCCGCTGAGAATGCGGACCTTAACGGCAACCTTAAGAAGAAAAGATCGGACTCCTTAAACCTAACATCAGTGACTGCCCATTCTACAAGCATGCGTTTAGCATTGGAAATAGTACTGTGCACTGGATTAGAGATGTTGTCAAAACATTTGTTGTTTCTCTCGATCTAAACAGCCTGCCAGATTGCTAAAATCGACATTCTCCACAGCCGCTTCAATAACTTGCCCAAACTGACACCATGCCACGCGAAAAGTAGGAGATCAACCGAGCTCAGATTGCACCAGCTTAGCCTAAAGTACTGCAGAAATTCAGACCAAATAAAGGCAATGAGCGGACAGTGGAGGAGGAGATGATCGATCAATTCCTCTTCATTCATGCAGCATACACAAGCGTTGATGATCGGCATCCCTCTTTTTTTCAGATTATCTATCATAAGAATTTTTTTTCTGCCCCACCAGCTAGCCGAACACCAGAATTTTTGGGGGAGCCCGACATTTCCAGACGAGAGAAGACGGGTGAGAGTAGGTAACAGGGGGGGAGGCCATCTTCTGATAGAAAGATTTTACAGTGAAGGTGCCTGATTTGTCCCATCTCCAGGTAATGTGATCAGCAGCATGAGGGTCCAACTTGATGTTGTGCAGTCTATGAAGAAGTTCAACGTACTCGGAAGCCTCCCAGTCCTGCAAATGTCGTCTACGATCCACGTTGCATACTAACTCTCCACCAGAAACAGAAACACACCTGTTTATCAATATTCCTTTACTTAGGGTCAGCTGGAAGATGTTTGGGAATACTTCTTTAAGGGGTATGTCACCCAGCCAGGTGTCTTCCCATAATCAAATACGATCACCCTTACCTGGGGCAAAGACAACCCCCTTTAGCACCTGATTTTGCATGGCAAGAACTCCCCTCCAAAGCGAAGAGGCCCTGTAGGAAGAAGAGAGCTTAGACCACCAGCCCCCAGTGGGGCTACCATGCTTATATTTGATCACCTTATTCCATAGGCTGTCGTTTTCAGTCCCAAGTCTCCAAATCCATTTCCCCAGGAGAGCACTATTCATAACCTTGAGATCCTTTATGCCTACACCCCCTTCTTCAAAACTACGGCATACCTACTTCCACTTAACTAGATGGAATTTTCTTGTTAACTGTCTTGCCATTCCAAAAAAACTCATGTCTCAGCTTATTGATAGTCTTCAAAACGCTAACTAGGCATCTGAAGAGGGACATGAGGTGCACGGGCAGATTTGAGAGGGCCGCCTTTATGAGAGTAAGCTGACCGCCTCTCGAGAGATAGCGACATTTCCATTTGGCGAGATAGGTTTCGACACAGGTACCTTGTCCCATGAAGCTTTTGTGGGCACCCCAACACATAGCGGAAGACCTACAAAAGATGAAGGGAGAGAGACCGCAGAACAGCCCATCTTATAAGTATGATCCGATAGCTCCGTGTCCTCCACATTGATGCCGAACAATTTAGACTTGGCCAGATTCACTTTCAGCCCCGACACCACCTCAAAGCACCGGATAGCGGAGTGCAGGTTGTCCAACAAAGCTAGAGCTGCCTCGCAGAAAATGATCATGTCATCCACACATTGAATATGGGAGATTGTAGTGTGCATTCCTCTCACTCTAACACTATGAAAGAGACCTTCCACTTCTCCTTTTTGCAACATTCTGGATATGGCCTCACCAACAATGAAGAATAAAGAGAGAGACAAAGGATCACCTTGGCGCAGCCCTCTTGAACTTTTAAAGAAACCTTTGGGAGATCCGTTTAGAAGGATCGAAAAGTAAGCTGAACTAATACACTCCCCCATCCACTATATCCATTTATTATCAAAACCCATCCTCCTCAGCATGTATAGCAGAAAGTCCCAATCAACGTGGTCGTAGGCCTTCTCGATATCCAACTTGCAGATTAGAGACTTCAACCCGGATTTGTGAGCGAAGTCCAAACATTCATTTGCAATGAGGGCACAATCAACAATCTGCTTACCTGGGATAAACGCGCTCTGGTTACCAGAGATGATCTTTCCTATAACCGTATTCAATCTAGTTACTAACACTGGCCAGAATTTTGTACGGACCACTAAGCAGGCTGATGGGTCTGAAATCCTTCAACGCGGCTACACCTGAAGCTTTTGGAAGGAGCGCAATAAACGAAGCCCCCAGACCCTTTGACAGTCTACCTCTGTCATGGAATTCCCCAAAAAAATCAATCAGGTCTCCCAAAATGGTGTTCCAGTAGATTTGGAAAAAAGAAATTGGGAAACCATCTGGGCCAGGGGCCTTTTCCCCATCGAGCAAAACCACAGCCCTCCACAGTTCCTCCACGCTGAAAGGCAACTCCAGGCTACTAGATTCGACATTGGATACACTGGGCATATGAAGATTATACAGTCTTGGTCTGCCCCAACATTCTCCTTGGAACTGAGCTTTAAAATGGCGAATCGCCTCTTCAACAATTTGAACCCTGTCTTCAATCCGACTACCGTTAACCACAATATTGTTGATTCTATTCCTCTTGGCATTCATACTTGCAATAGCGTGGAAGAATTTCGTATTGCTATCCCCCTCCTTTATCCATCTGACCTGGGATCTTTGCTTCCACTCAACTTCTTTTTCAAGAGCTCTGGCAGATAAAGCCTGAAAAATTTGAATGCGTCTGGACAAGAAATCTGAAGGCCTGATTCTCGCTTCTGCTTCAACATCGAGAGCTTGTAAATCTTCTAGTAACGCTTCCGATTCCAGCTTCCTTTTGTGGAGCTCAAACTACTTCCATTGCTTGATTTTCTCTTTCAGCATCCTCAGCTTACAACATAGTCTATACCCAGCATAACCTTCTACTATGAATCCGTCCCACCAGTCAGCCACCATCTGCGAAAAACCTTTGATTTTAGTCCAGGAGATCTCAAATCTGAACAGCTTCAGGCCCCAATTCTGGTCCTCAGTCGCCAGAAACACCGGGTAGTGGTCAGAGGTTGTTCTTGGGAGGGTTATCTGAGACACCAAAGGGAAAAATTCCAGCCATTTGGGAGATATCAACATTCTATCCAACCTGGAATAGATTGGATCAGCTCTTCCATTTGTCCATGTGTATCTGACACCAATAAGGGGGAGATCCGGCTGCTCATGGTCGTTAATCCAAGAGGAGAAAGCGCACATCTGGGGAGAGATCTTTCGCCCGTGGGATTTTTCCTCCGCGTATCTAACGACATTAAAGTCTCCAACGAAGCAGCACGGACCCGAATATCTCTGCCTGGACCTGCTTAACTCTTCCCAAAATTCCTGCCGACGAGCATCCTGGGAAGGACCATAAACCAAGGAGATGAGACAGCAAAAATGCAACGATTTATCTTGAAGGATGATCGAGATCGAGAATTTTCCCATCCAGCTATCTTCCAGCGCCCATTGAGCAAATTTCCACGCCATGAGGATGCCACCCGCAGATCCCACCGCATCCAGAGTCACCCAATTGGCATCAGCAGCTTTTCAAAGTGACTACAAAATTCGAGCATCAAAGTGTTGAATCTTGGTCTCCTGGAAACAAATAACATAAGGGTTCCTCCCCCCGCACGCCTCCTTTATTAGCCTTCTCTTCTGCTTAGAGCCCTCCCCCCACATTCCATGAGAAGATCTTCATATAATCACTCCACTGCCCTGAGGAGCCCGAAACGCTGCACCCATCTCTATATTGTCTTCGAATCCTAATCTCTCAGAAAGCCGCCGAAGTTCCCTATTGCTGCAAGACTTGGAAAGATGTCTTCTAGGAGACCTGTGCTCTGAAATTGGTCTCCCTCGAGTTTCCACACAGTGAAACAAGGCAATAAAATCTTTCGGGCCGTCGCCGAATGATAGACCCAAAGCCCTTCCCACATGCCCGATTGCGTCCCTCACCCATTTTTTTCTTATGAATGGTATTAATGAGTTTCGCTCTTGCCCCGTTCTCATTCATCTTCTTTTCTAAGGCTCCCTCTTTCTCTGGTGACATACCTGTGCGAA
This sequence comes from Magnolia kwangsiensis, assembly GCA_037074715.1. NCBI lineage: Eukaryota > Viridiplantae > Streptophyta > Magnoliopsida > Magnoliales > Magnoliaceae > Magnolia > Magnolia kwangsiensis. The sequence goes on along the minus strand of CM073580.1, from coordinate 78,177,295 downwards.
TTTGTAGCGGTTCTGCTTCCAGGATGTCATCCCCAATCCCGTCTTGGAAAAGGGAGATCAGGTCCTAATCAGATGAGGCATCCCTAACAGAGAGGGAGGAGGAGGGCATAGAGGTCGGAGATTCAGGGTCATTCGAGTTCCATGAAGAGTTATCGAATTCAGCTTCGATAATATCTTCATCCTATACCTTATCCCTTATTAGCTTACGACGCACTGGAGACCTGCTAGTTCTGATCGCGCGAGGAAATGGGTTTTCTATCAAAGCTTCAGGAATGGGGACGAGGCACCACTCAAAATTAGGGTCGGGTTGGGGAGAAAGGTTGAGATTGAGCGTAATCTGCCGAGTCGGACCGTCCGTACCCGAGCCTACCTCCTGACCTAAATCGAAACCGCAGTTCGTACGAGAACTATTAATTAAATGAAGCGGCTCTTCTCCTGCACAACCAGGTGTCTCCATCGGGATTGGAACCGCCTCGTTAGAAGTTGCATCAGCCCCCAGCTGACGTAGCGGGCTCTCTATCACCCACTTGGACGAATCTGAGGATCTCGGGCCCCGCACATATACACGCGTCGGCTGCCTGGGAGACTCCCTGTCTCTCCCAGCAATAGACGATCGAGCCTGCGTGATCAACACATCATCACTTGACACACCCAAGGACGTAACACATGGCTCGCACGAGGATGGCGCACGCGTAGCCTCTCAAGGCACACCAGCCGTAGAGTACTTTGGCATGTGCCTTGCTCGGTCAGATGCAGTGCCACTTGTCGCGCTCAGATGTGGGGCACGCGCCCAGAGTGACTCGCGAGTCTCGATGGCAGGGGAACATGCATTCTCGACAAACACACCATCAGCATCTGGGCCGCGTGTCTTGCACAAGAATGGGGCACGCGTACGGGAGGAGTCCCAATGCGCACTAGCTGTGGGAGAAACATCCCATGCTCCTGAGGAGTATCGAGCACTCCGGCAGACCTCCTTAGGGCCCAACAACGCCGGAGATGGGGAAGGCAACCACTCCATCTTTTAGAAATCTCCCCACCTCGGATGAAGTTCCTCCTTCGTCTCTCTTTGAACCGGCAGCTCCACCACTCTTCCCTCCACTAAGACCTGAAGTTGGAGCGACAACGGGTCTCCCTTTCTTCTTCTGATCCGAGCTTGAATCACTGTCATTTCCTCCCCCAGCTTAGTCTTTGGATCCAGCTCAATAAGGGAGTCGATCATGGTGGTGGCTTCTATAAAGAATTCATCATACCATAACTCGAGCGGTACCCCCTAAATGAGGACCCAGATTTCTTCCATGCCAAAGAAGGAATAATTGTTCCATTTTTGAACTTTCACAATCAGCTCCTCAGGATGCAAAACACCTGCCATAGTGAGGAGTTCCGAATTAACTCCCGGGTAGACCTTTATCCATAGGTCGTTGTAACCAGTTGGCCGGTCGAAGACCACAACACTCCGCTATCCATTTTCGGAGACGCCTTCTCTGGTGCTCACAAACACCGTATCCTGCAACTCCTTTTTGGACCGATCCAATCTATCTTGCTTATGCATATCATGGGCGGATCGGAGGTTTTAATGGCCTCAGCCTCTGGCTTCGATCGGTTATCAGCAAACTAGGGGTGGTTGGTTGGAGATGACTGGAGAGCGCCTTTAGATGAAGAACCCATTGTCTGAAGCAAGGCCTCCTTAAACGATCGTCCGCTGTGTTGCAAGGTATAGACTCCAGTTTTCAAACTTTTTGAAATCGTCGTAGCTTCGAAGATTGTGTTTGTTTCTTTTAGAGAACTAGAGAATTTCTTATGCTCTAGCCGTTCAAGGCCGAATCGTGCCCTTTGAACTAACATCAGTTTTCCGCCAAAGCTTTCACCATGAAGCATCCGGGACTGCCCTTCCCAGCTTCTCTTCGGAGCTCATCCTAACGAGGGCGAACCCTCTGAGATGCCCTGAGACCCTGTCTCTAGGTAGGATGACGTCCATCACCACTCCTGCATGCCCAAAAACTCTCGCAAAGTTGATCGGAAGCCACCCATCTGGGTAGCCTTTGACGAAAAGCGTTGGGTATGACGCGATTTTTCTTGTCCTCCCGACCGTCTCCTTACCTTTCCTAGATTTCTAATCGATGGTCTGCCATTGCTTCTGTTGATCGTCCCGCTGTGCTATCTCCCCCTCTATTTCCCTATCCGCCACATCCGCCTCCATGGGTCACCCTCCACTCCGCTGAGCTATACTCCAATCGCGCTCACAGCTCCGGTCTCACCCATGGTCGCTCTACCTTTGTCATGTAGCTATATAGTTTATGGGTTCATGTTATAGATCAAATGGATACTAGGCGATTAGTAAGATAGGGCATCAATCATATGGTGCTAACAAGATATCACTAATAAGGGCAGCTTTGAAATTTTAAGGATGAGGAATCGAGCTTGTTTGTCAACTCTTTAAATAGGTTGATGAGCAAGGTGCATAATGATAGTTCAATAAAGGACAGGAAAGTTGGTGATGATCGCACAATGGAAATTTCTTGGCCAAGTCTTTTTTCTTAAGGGCAAGTGAGAGTAACTCTTCCCCACCATATGCTAAGAGTTTGGATGATTCCCGTACCTCCAAGATTAAAGCTTTTGCATGGGTCACCACAGCAAACAAAATGTTGACATCAGATAATCTAAAGAAAGCAACATATGGCTCTTCTCCATATGTGCTTTATGTGCGAGGAGTTATCGGTCGACTACCTTTTCATCCATTGTTAAATGGTGAGAGAGGTACAAAGCTTCTTCCATAGTTTGGGACATTATTCAGTGTATTGGCAGTATTATCAATATTACTGATATTATCGGTATCAGCAACTCGATAATATCGATAATGCTGGTAGTATTAGAAATTCTAAGTATTAGTGATATATTGCCAATATATCATAGAGTATCACCAATGCATCGCGATATTTTCGATCGTATAAATTTTGGATGTTGATAATATCGCCAATGTATCGATATTGCTAAAAATATATTTATTAAAAAACTCCTTTTCAATTTTTTTTTAATGGGTACATGGTCGTATGATGAAATGCATGAATGTGTGTATATGCACGCATGCATGGATGGATGGATGAATCATGTATGTATGTATGTATGTATGTATGTATGCATGCATGCATGGATGGATGGATAGTTGGATGGTTAGTTGAATGGACGAATGGATGGATAGTTGGATGGTTGGTTGAATGGATGGATGGATGGATAGTTGGATGGTTGGTTGAATGGATTGACGGATGGAAAGTTGGATGGTTGGTTGGGTGGATGGTATGCCTGTGTGTGTGTTTGCGTGCAAGAATGGATGCGTGTATATATGCATATATCACTATATGTATGTATGCCTACATACATACATCGATGGATCGTGCTTGTGTGTTTGTATGTATGTGCATGCATCCAAGGATGGATGGATGGATCCATCCACCATTTTCCCCAATGTTTTCCTGAGTCAATGGTACATGCTTTTAGGCCCCATTAAAGGGAAACTTATTATGTATGCATCTTTTTGTCATTATTTGATTCCTAAATATGCAAATGTGTGTATTTTAGCATTTGCTAACGTATCATTGAGAAATTCCACCATTTCCCCCATGTTTTTCCAATGTTTCCCTCAAACAATGATACATTTCTGGGTATCGGCAATAATATCAGTGACATTAATACATGTTTTTGTATCCCCAGCTAGCAATGCATGTAATGATACTGATACTACGGACACTAGTTTGGGATCACTTGGACTTTTAGTAAGTCCTTTGGTGAGACATTTTTCAAGTGGCATTTTAGTCCATTCAAAGGCCGGATGGAGATTCCTTGGAGATGGTGCTTTTTGGAATACCATGAGTGGAGAACGAGAGAAACGGGAGATTTTTAAGGATAAAGTCATTTTGATCAAGTGCCTAAAATGGAAAATCTTGCCAGTGATCATTAGTTGGGTGATGCCAAGACAAGAATTTCATGGGTTCTCTTTGCAGGATTTTTGTGCAAATTGGATTTTTTTTTTTTCTTTTCTTTTTTGTTATTGGGGTTGGGGTCTCTAGGATTCGCCATAGCTTATTCTTTTTTGTCTTGCAATGGCTTGGTTGTTCAGTGAGAGAGGTTCACTTAACGCTTTGGCTGCCTTTCTTGGTCTTTAATAAAAATCATTTTACAAATACCCACATCAATAGAGGGGTATTTGCAAATGCCTACATAAAAAGGTTTGAGTTTGAAAATAGCCACATTGTTAATAAGACCTTATTGCATATATTCATAAAAGAGATTTTACAAATACCCACATCAATAGTAGGGTATTTGCAAATACCTACATAAAAAGTTTTGAGTTTGAAAATACCTACATTGTTAATAAGACCTTGTTGCAGATACCTATATTTTTTTAAAAAAAAATTTTACTAACGGTTGTTGAGTCCCCTAAAACATGCTCTTCTCTCTTCCTCTTTGCAACTCAAACCAAAGGACTTGACGAGATTTAGGCGAGCGGCCAACACTGTGGGTTTGCTCCCTACAAGTGTGGGTTCAACTCCCCTCCCCAACATTACTGGATGCATGTGTTTGCAGGTGATTGTGTGCATCTGCATGGAATAGTCTCGCCTTAAAAATGGGTTGAGGACACCCTATGTTGTCAAAAGACTAAAAAATAAAAAAAATAAAAAAAACAAAGGAGAAAAAAAAAAAAACAGAAGAAAAAGAAGAGTCCGATCTCCTCTCTCAATCTCTCTTGACTTCCTTTCTCCAATTCTCCTTCCATCACTCTTGGCCTCTCTCACTTTCCAATCACAATGGAGGAGAAGGAGAAAGGAAAGAAGAACGGAGAAGAAGAGGAAGAGTTTTAAAGTTCTCTCTTCTTTTTTTTCTTCTTTGTTTTTTTTCTTTCTTTTTTCCTTTTTTTTTTACGGGAAGAAAGAAAATTTTTTGAAGATATAAAATTGTTTTTGAAAATATTAAAATTTTTGGAAGATGCTTTTAAAATCTTTAGGAGATTTATTTATTCATTGTTATCCTCCATTTACATTCGGGGGAATTGTTTGTGGAGCCCAACCATGCGATCTACACCGTCCATCTGTTGGGGCCCACAATTAAGGGTGGATTAGTAGAGAATGATTTGATGAGGATAACGTGAAGAAGAGATGAGAATATTGAGAGAGTAGAAGAAAAAAAAAAAAAGAAGGAGAGTTTGGGAGAGATGATGTGTTAGGCTTGCCTGCCCTAACACATAATATTTTATTATGATAAAGCATATAGTACACCGCATGAGAATAGGGAAGTGTGCATATGCACTTACACTAAAAGGGCCTACTAACCACACACAATACACAATACAATACAATAGCATTCTCTATACTCCCCCTCAAGTTGGAGCATAGATATTGATCATGCTCGACTTGTCACGAACACAATGAAGAGCATCTCAACTCAAGGACTTTGTAAGAACATCAGCAAGTTGATCCCCAGATCGAACAAAAGGAGTGACGATTTCCTTAGAAGCAACTTTCTCCCGAATAAAGTGACAGTCAACCTCAATATGCTTGGTTTGCTCGTGGAAAACTGGGTTACGAGCGATATGGATGGCTGCTTGATTGTCACAGTGAAGAGGAACAAGATTCGAAGGAGGATAGCCAAGTTCTTCAAGAAGATTACGAAGCCACATGAGTTCACACGTTGCATGAGCCATAGCACCTGCTTCAGTCGAGGATCGGGCAACAACTGGTTGCTTTTTGCTCTTCCAGGTTATAAGATTGTCACCTAGGAAGGTACAGAAGCCGGATGTAGAGCGGCGATCAAAAGTACTACCTGCACAATCAGCATCAGAATATCCAAAAAGATGAAGATGACCATGCAACTGAAAGCGGAGGCCAAGACCCGAGGTTGATTTTAAATACCGAAGTATGCGGTAGACGGCCATGAGATGAGAAGTACGGGGAGCTTGTATGAATTGGCTAACAACCCCCACCGCAAATGAGAGATCTGGGCGAGTAATAGTCAGGTAAATAAGTCGGCCTACAAGTCGTCGATACATCTCGGGATCAGTAAGGAGAGCACCATCATCTGGTCGAAATTTCTGTGAAGTATCCATGGGAGTGGTAGCAGGCTTGCACCCTAACATGCCAATCTCCATGAAAAGATCGAGCGCATATTTTCATTGTGACAAGACCAATTTGAATGATGAGCGAGCAACTTCAATTCTAAGTAGTGAAGAGGACCAAGATCCTTAATCTCAAACTTGGTCTTTAAAAAATCTTTGACCTCCCTCATTCCAGTGGAATCACTATCGGACAAAACAATATCATTCACATAGACAATGAAAACCATGATGCCCGTCGATCGACGACATATAAAGAAAGAATGATCGACATGACTACAAACAAAGCCAAACTCCAAGAGAGCCGGACTAAAATTTTCGAACCATGTACGTGGAGATTGTTTGAGTCCATAAAGAGCCTTCTTCAACCGACATACAAGTGCAGGGTTGTGAAAAGCAACAAAGCCAGGAGGTTGATGCATGTAAACTTTCTCTGCAAGATCCCCATGGAGAAATGCATTCTTAACATCCAGCTGAAACAAGGGCCATGATAAATTAACGGCCAAGAAGAGCACAACGCGAATAGAATTAAGCTTAGTCAGATAAGAGTATCTCGAAGTAATCCACACTATGAGTCTGTGTGTAACCTTTAACAACAAGACGAGCTTTATAGCGATCAATTGAGCCATCTGGAAGAAACTTGATTGTATAAACTCATCGACAGCTAATAGGTTTATGGCCTACAGGAAGTGGCACAAGATCCCAAGTATAATTCTTCTCAAGAGCAGACATTTCTTCTATCATCGCCTTTGTCCAATCAGGACTCTGAAGAGCATGTGAGAGAGATCTAGGAATAGTCTATAATGAAAGGGAAGTTGCAAATGACTGAAAAGACGATGAAAGATGATCATATGAAACGAAATTACTAATGGGGTGTTGAGTACAAGATCGTGACCCTTTGCGCAAGGCAATGAGAAGATCTAAACACGAGTTAGGAGAGTCACATGAACCAACATCCAAAGCGAGCGGAAGGGTGGATGGCTGAGCTTGTGAAGATTTATCTTGACGATGATACACCCGCAGAGGCTTAGGCTCACCTCTATCACCAACAGGATGCTAAATAGAGGGGAGAGGAGTTTTTCCATGATCACTAGTGGATAGAGGATAAGAATCATACTCTTCCTGACTTGTAAGAGGATCACAGAGAGATCGGCCTGGAGAGGAGAAAAAAGAAAGATCCTCAAAGAAGGTGACATCGGCAGAGACATATTTCTTGCGAGTCAATGGGTCAAAGCATTTATACCCTTTCTGACTCCGAGTATACCCTATAAAGACACATTTAATCGCCCTTGGGCTAAGTTTATCATTACTCTCATCCAAAATTTGAACAAAGCATTTACAGCCAAAAACTTTAGGTGGTAGAGAAAATGGATTATCATGAGGATACAATATAGTAAATGAAGATTTGTAAGACAATACGTGAGGGTATACGATTAATAAGAAAAGTAGCAGTTAAAAGAGCATCACCCCAAAAATGTTTGGGTAGATGCATACCAAGCAGAAGGGTGCGAGCAACTTCAAGAAGATGGCGATTCTTTCGTTCTGTAATACCATTTTGTTGAGAAGTGTGAGCACATAACGTCCTAGACAAAATACCACGTTCCTGCAAGAAGGACAGAAAGGCAGTAGACATGTATTCTCCCCTATTATCAGAATGGAGGGATTTGATGAAACAATGAAATTGACTGCACACTTCATGATAAAACACTTTAAAGGCATCAAACACTTCACTTTTAGATTTCAAAAGATAAATCCAAGTCATGCGGAAATAATCATCAATAAAGGTAACAAAATATCTAAATCCAAAAGTCGAGGTAACCGGAGCTGGTCCCCAACATCCGAGTGAACCAGAAGAAAAGGTTGAGATTTTCTCCCAAAAGTGCTAGGAGGAAACGTAGCACGATGATGTTTAGACAATTCACAAATATCACAGCATAATGGTTTAGTGACAGATAAGGAATGAAACAAAAGTCTCAATCTAGCAATGGATGGGTGGCCTAAGCGACAATGCCACCGAGTCATGAACTCTCGATCTAGAGAAAGGGTACTGGAAGTGGCAATAGGTGTATCATTGAGAAGATAAACGCATCATCGCTCATGCCCCCCACCAATCTCTCTTCGTCTGTAGGTCCTGAAACAAACAATAAGAAGGAAAGAAGGTGATGGAACAATTGAATGATTTAGTAAGAGAGCTAACAGACTAAGTTTAATGGAAAACGAGGCACATATAAGACTGAGGACGGACAAGGAGGAAAAGAGAGGGATGGAACCAACCCCAGAGATGGGAGATAGGGTTCCATCTGCGACTGTAACATACTGGGTGGGAGGAGAAAGAGAATAAGAAGAAAAGAATTGTAACTTACCAGTCATATAGGAGAAAGCTCCAGAGTCGATGACCCAGGAGGTAGGAGAGGATGACGCAAGAAGGGCAATACCTGACTGGGCCGAAACTGCGTGAGAAGGCTCAGGAATATCCCAAATGTGAAGTCGCATAAGGGCATCATATGCCGCCTGAGAAATGATAACTCCCCTAAAGTAGACTGCTCAGTTGTCGGGGTGGAACACTGTCTCAGAAGCAACAGTGGAAGTAATAGAAACAGCGGCATATGTAGGATGACCATGTAGCTGCCAGCAATAATCAACAGTGTGATTAGTTCCACCGCAATGTGAACAAATGCAAGAACCATCACGTCCTCGTCCACATCCACGTCCACCACGACCACGAAGACTACGGCCGCCACGACTGCGATCTCCCTCGCGGCCTCTACTACAACCACCAAAACTAAAAATGCGGCCTGAGCTCAAGGATGGTACCCGAAGACCAAGGGAGGACTGATCTCCAGCAAGATGTGCCGAACGCTCAAATGGCACAGATGAATGAGAAGGAAGAGTAGAGACCGTAACACACTGACACATGGCATAGACTGTCGTCAATGGGAGAAGAGGATCCTGCATAATAACCTGATCGCGAAGGTGAAGATAATCAGAACTCAACCCAACGAGAAACTACATAATACGAGTATCATCCCGTTGCTTATGAGCATGTTCATGATCCTTTTTACATTTTGAAGGAAGAAGCTGATACATATCCAACTCATCCGAAGCATCGAATAGTAATCTTTTAAGGATTTGGAGTTTTGTTGAAACCGACTAATTTCTTGAATAAGCTGGAATACCCGTGAAAAATTCTGAGATTCCTAAAAATACTTGTCACGGGTTCCTAAAAATATTTTTACAGATTGTGCCCATTGAAGATAGTTGTCACCATTTAACTTAATGGAAGTAATCTGCAAGGGGTTGGATTCAAGAGACCCTATGCCAAGAGATGAGGGCCCTTTGTTAGCCATAGTAGAGTCCAAGAGAGATAAACCTACGCCAAGAGACCCCCTACGCCAAGAAAGATTGATTCAAATAAATCCATCTCACTCAATCCTTCAAGATAATAAGAAATAAACCTCAAACAAATATCAATCATCCAAAATACCATGAAACGCAATCAAAAAGGGCTTGACCAAGTGAAAAACGGCCCAGCCGCATATCCATTTGAGGTTAAAAACCTCTCAAACATTGATCGTAAGTAAAAAATTTACCATGGGTAGCTTGGGAGGAAGATTTCGGCCCATCTTGAGCAAAGAAACCAAAGAAAAGCTTACCGATTTGAGGTATATCGAAGAAAAATAAAATCTGGGACCGATTTTCGAATTTCTCTATTTCGCCCAAAATACCATGAAATGAGGTCCAATAAATTCTGAAAAAATCATGACAAATCTTCTAAAATCAAGATCTATCAAACCCCTAAACTTTTAGCTCAAACGGAGTCCATGTGTCCGTACAACGCTGACATCAGCCCTACGGCTGCTGATGTCAACAAGGTGACGTGTCGCCTCTCAACCTATTGGATGCGGAATGCCTGGATCTTTGCTTTGATACCAAGTAGAGAATGATTTGATGAGGATAATGTGAAGAAGATATGAAAATATTGAGAGAGAAGAAGAAGAAAAAGGAAAGTTTAAGAGAGATGATGTGTCAGGCTTGCTTGCCCTAACACATAATATTTTATTATGATAAAGCATATAGTACACCATAGGAGAATAGGAAAATGTGCACATGCACTTACACTAAAAGGGCCCACTAACCACACACAATACACAATACAATACACTAGCATTCTCTATAGGATCCCCAAAGAATCCGGATTTTTGTTAGTGAGGTCTGCTGCCATTCCTTTTACAAATTATTTGTTTTTGTACCCATTCATTTTATAGAAATTTATCAAACCGTTAGGATCATTTGATAATTGTGATTTCCTTTTCACTACCTATATACGATAGGCGCACAACTCTGACGGTTCGATTAGCGTAGGTTTCCACCATCTCACCATCTTTTTGGTGAATCCGTGTGTGGATGATATGGTCATATATATTTTGGTGAATGCAAAGGGAAAGAGGGAGGGGCTTTTTATTTCCGTAATCCTAATATAATATGATCAAGGCATTTTCTTTTTTCCTTCTTTCTTATCTGTTCTTTTCTCTTTTCCAAAAAGAGGGAGAGAGTTTAAAGACGGGTTATTTTTATTGTTTTCTAAGAAAAGCCACAAAAAGTTAATAGCTGTTAGTGTTAGCAAAAAACCTAACAGCATATGGATTTTGCAATAACGGCATATTAATGGTATGTTTATTTGCAAAACTGACTAGTGGATATTTGCAAATACCCTATTATTGAAGTGGGTATTTGCAAAAAAAAAAAAAAAAAAAAAACCCAAACATATCATTAACATTAAAAAATAAAAATAAAAAATCTCAACTAGGGTGGATGTACAAGTCAATTTGTTTCATAGATCACATAATGAACATATGATTTTAGTGTATTTCTACCTTATATGCATACAATGATGAGGAACAAACCCAAGACTCTTTAAGTGTCTAACTGACCACCCATAGTTGGAGTGGGTGAAAGAAATTACCTAAAAACCTTTTTCATCCAGACCATCCAACATTCCATGGGTGGATGAAATTCCACAAGGCCAGTTCATCCAGACCATCCACCATTCCATGGGTGGATGAAATTACACAAGGCCATTTCATCCATGAAATAAAGTGGACGGATCAGCCAGGGACCATACAATTCGTATAATGCGACAGACCTGGCTTCGACCTGACCGCAATTTGAAGTTCAATAAAATTGCTGAAAGTAAAAAATTGTCATTTACACCAGATGCTTGGGAGATATATTGTAGTTCTTTCAGAAGTTACAAGAGACATACCAAGGCAGTCCTTGATACCTTGATGGACATCCAACCATCGATGCCTTCTCTCCAAGGTCACTGAACTATAAGATGGAGATAAACCAACAAGAATAGCAGAAGCTTGTCAGAATATAACCAAAGATGGAACCAAAAATAAAGAAGGATAATAGCATCCTCTGAATCAGCAAATTAATGGGTTTAAAGACATGCAGGAATCTGTAAATGTGGGACTATGAATGGGTGATCTGAAGGGCCCCACCATGGATGGGTAATACCCTAGTAGAAGTTTCTAGATTGGAAGACCCAGCCCTTTGACAAATGGCCTACAGATAGATGGTCCAGATTGAAAAAAGTATAACAGTCCACATTCAACAGAAAAAGGCCAAATATCAAATGGTTATGATCTTCCAATTTGGGAGGCTTCAAGGGCATCCCCGCACGATGTGTCACATCATATTTTGAAAAAAAAAAAAAAAAACAAAACAAAACAAAACCTCAACTCAATTCAATGTTCAGCAAAGTCAGGTCAAATAAAAAACCCAACTCGATACCTAATAATTAAATTAAGATATGTTATGAGTGTATTACAAAAGAAGCAAACGGCAAGTTCGTAGAACTACTTGGCTCTCGAAGTTAAGGTCGTGGCTTGTGGGTAAGAAACTCATGTTCTGCACTTTAATTTTCATACTTAGAAGCAATCATCGAGAGAGTGAAGCGACTCGAGTCACGCTGAGTCGTGTCAAATAGACTGTGTCAGAAAGAGTCTGGCAGAGTCATAACTGAGTCAAGCTCACCAGTGAGTTCTTGGTGGCTCGGCTAGAAATCTTGTCAAGTTGAGTTGACTAGACCAAGTTTCTTGTTTAGTCACCGAGTTTTAGAACAATGGTTCATATGACTTGAATTACTGAAACATTGGAAGCACTCAATAGGCATACAAAAACCTGATGTATCAGCAAATCATAACTCCTCCCAGCTACATTTCTTAGAACAAAGGACAGAATGTCACTTAGTACGCACAAGCAGTGTTCGAGTTGTCGGTATCGCTACAAGTTTCGCTGGCCGGAGATAAAGATATAATATCGTTATCGCCGATAATATCGCCGATAACCGGAAATGCAAGGAAAAAAGGGGAAATATGGAGAAAATGGTGGAATTTTTTAGTGAAACTTCAGAATATGCCTAAATACACATATTTACATATTCATAAATAAAAAATTTGCAAAAAGAATGCATTAAATTAGAAGTTTCCATTTAATGGGGTCAAAAGGCATGCGCTATCGTAAGAAATCACTCAAATAATAACCAAGATGAGTTTATATAATACAAATGCAGCTGGCATACAGTAATTAAGACATGTAAAAGTAAATGAACTCAAAGATGCCAAATCAAGGATGGATCAAATTATCCAATCAGCGTGGTATTTGATACTCTAGCTGCGTATGACACTTGATACGTAGCATTTGAAAATGGTACATGTGGCAAATTCTAACATAATCTAAATCATATTTTCGCTTCATCAAGATCTGTGTGACCTAATCAAGAGGTTGGATGGCCCAAAAAAAAACCCATTACAATAGCCTTATGAAGTTTTTATTTGTGGGCATTTAATCACCGCTATTTCCCTTAGTGTGGTCCACGTCCACCTGAGATGCAGTCATGCAAATCTGTCTCATTTTGAGCTCATGCCTTAAATTATCTATCAAAATAAATGGACGACATTGATAAAATATTTATCATTATGATGTCCCCACATAACATCGACCCATCAATCCACCAATATAAACAAGCGACACGTGCGCACAACATAAATCAGTACCCTTATCGTACTGAGTCAACTGTGTGGGGCCTATTGTGATTTATGTATTTTATCCACCCCAGCCATCCATTTTACAAGATAATTTTAAGGCTTGATCCCGAAGATGAAGCATATCCAATGCTCAAATGGACCACACCACATACAACAATGTGAATTGAACATGCCTACCGTTGAAAAATCATTGGGGGCCACAAAAGTTTTGGATCCATGTCATTTTTGTATTTTACCTTCATCCATCTTCGTGTTATCTTATGAACAACTTGGATGACAAATAAACACCACTGTGGGCGCCTAGGAAGGTTTCAACGGTAAGATATGCTTCAACGGTGGAAGTTATTATTCCAACTGTTTCCAATGGTATGGTCCACTTAATCTTTAGGTATGCTTAAATTTTGGTCTCAATCCCTTAAAATAAGATGGAAAACGGATGGACGGCGTGGATAGACCAGATACATTCATGGTGGGCCTAATAGAGTTTACTCAATACCATAAGAGCATACTGAGAGAGCGTAGTACTGATTAACTCAGTACCCAGTCTGATTTCCCATATGACTGGTGGTCAGTGCTCTGTGGGCCCCACCATGATATATGTGTTTCATCCATTCCGTTCATTCATTTTTTAAAATTATTTTATGCCTTGATTCCAAAAATGAGAGGGATATATATCTCAGGTCAATCACACAAAGGAAAACAATAGTTGTTGGATATCCATCATTAAAATCCTCCTAAGGCCCACTGTACTGTTTATTTGACATCCAATCTATTGATTAGGTCAAACAGGCCCAAACGAAGGGAAAAAAACAAAGATTAGCTTGATTCAAAACTTTTATGGCCCCCAAAAGGTTTTTAATGGTCGACGCTCATTCAACACTGTTTCATTTAATGTGGTCCACTTGAGATTGAGATATACCTAATTTTTGGTCTATTAAGTTAAAATGATATGGAAAAATAGATGGACAGAATGGATGAAACACATACATCATGGTGGGTCCCACAGAGCATCGACCATCAGCCATTGGCTGGTGGCAGGGGGAGTAGCCAATCTGTTCCCAAAACGCAGACGCTGACAGGTTGAGTAGCAAGACCTGTTACACGTCACCAAGTTTTGTGGACCCCACTATGATGTACGTGTTGTATCCACGTCTATTCATTTGGAGATATTATTTTAAGGCATTACCCAGAGAATGAGGCAGATCCAAAGCTTTAGTGGACCCGACCACAGAAAACAGAGGGAAGATTGATGTACACCATTGAAACCTTCCCAAGGCCCAAAAGTTAAAAAAGACGTTAAAGAAGGGAAAACACAAATATCAGCTTGATCAAAAACTTTAGTGGCCTTTAGAAGTTTTTAATGGTGGTGTCACTCTCCCCACTGTGTTCTGTGGTGGGGTCCACTGGAGCTTTGGATGTGACTCATTCTCTGGTTCTTATGGTAAAATGATCTCTCTAGATGGATGGACGGCGTGGATATAAAACATACATCATGGTGGGCCCACAGAACTTGGTGACGTCACTTCAGTAGCAGTCTCACAACTCAACTTGTCAATAGCCAATCCGCGCCCGTAAAAACCGCTGGAAGGAACCCTTCCACCTTCAGTCTCAAACAGAGCTTGCGTTTTCGAAACGGAAGAGGATTTCGGAAGGGAACCCTCGAAACCCACAATTTTCGACTGAAAGTCTCTCCAAATCCCTAATCTTCAGCAGATTCTTCGCCGAAATCATCTCTAGGTTTGAAAATTTCGAGTATACGAAGAAAAAAAAGTGGAAAGTAGAGATTGGATGGCACTTACGGCACACCGATCAATTAGTTGGCCCACTATAATTTCCGTTCACCAATCCTCTTCTACAATTGGCCCTCCTCTTCTGCAGGTACGGAAATCCACAAGTTTCCCCATTTTTTTCCTTTTTTTTGGGATATTTTGCGTATTTACGCAACACCCCGATGTTATCGGTCCTTTTATCATTGAAAATGTTGTTTGCTACAGTTATCAGGCGATTTCTCACTGACAACTGGACTTTTCGCAAAAAATCCATAAAATCGCCGAAAAATCGGCGATATTAGGAAGAGAAACGAAAAAAGGGAGTTTCGGTGTCGGAACTCCAGCGATACCGAAATTATCAGCGATAATTCAACAATATCGCCGATAATTTAAACACTGTGCACAAGAGCATTGTCATGCAGTCCACCTAGATGGCCATATGGTTGTACAGCCCACTGTCTTTATTATTATTCAGTCCCTTAGTCTCATCAAGTGCACTCGTTGTGTACTTGTCTTATTGTAAAAAGTGACAAGCACTTCCATCATGTTTGGTTTTATAACTTAAAACCCCCTTTTGTTTCTAGAAAGATTACCCTAAAGAGAGATGAGAAAGTAAGGAGTTGCAACCCTAATTCCTCCTCCTATTTTCTTCTCCTCTTTTTATTCTTTCTTCCTCTTTCATTCTCTATATATTAATCTACAAGCATGAAAACCTAACAATGTGAATTAGTTTGAGTTAGGCAAGACACATTTACAAGAAGAGATCATTTGGAAGGGACAGTATGCTTGATCATATAGATCTGATCTTGCATAGTGATCATATAATTTTGGGAAATGATATTTGCACCCTATGATCTCTTAATGCATAATCACTTTTCATTTTTTTTCCCACTTCTGATACTTGAATAGTTATGCTTGCCACTATTATAATATATAAAGCTAGGATACTTGCATGCTTCAGATATTTAAAAATACCCATGTTGGATATGATGAGATATTGGAATCGATCTACATTGAATATGGCTTAGTCCTATAGAGCATTTTATGTTAAAAAATAATTAGATTTTTTAAAAAAAGAAATTAAAAGGTGTTCATTAGAAAAACTTGTTTTTTGGAGGTATTTATATATAAAAAATTGTTTAAAAAGATAAAATAAAGTATTAAGAGCATGATTTCAATGGCACTGAGGGAGCATGGAGAGTTCGTATGCACATTACCTCCCACTATTTCAGGCAAGTTGGCACATCTATAAGTACTTCATATTTGAATTCCACCTAAGAATATTGGATGGTGGGAGGATTGGGATTGACGAATGGATGAAATGATTGGCATGGAGAGATGGATGTGCTTTGGTTGCTCGTTCAATGATATGACGTAGTAGTAGTTGATACTACTAAATTCGATCTGTATACGGGGCGCCCTTATAAGTCAGACTTATATTGAAAGCTTTTGAATCAACTTAACTATACTATTCAACAACTGAACTTTAGAGACTTCTTCTGCGATTCAATGAATAGTTTCATTGATAAGACTCTTGAAAAAGGGGTTGTTGAAATACTCATCAACCAGCATAGTCTATTTCAATCTGTCTTCACCAATCCCTCCTAATGATTCCAAGTTATTGAAGACGAAACTCGAACTACAAACAAATTCTTCAAGCCCCTCTTCAATCGGCGCCGCGGTTCCCTCCATCCGATTGATAGTGAGAGCCAATACCTCCATGTGCCTCTACTGTTCGTCCTAGAGCAGCACTGAAGAGCTTCATCCTTGCGCATCAACTGATCCTTGAATGACAAAGACCTGGCTAAGGAAGACGGGGGATGGCCGCTTGGCCAACTAGAACAAATGCGCCCTCCCTGCAAGGATTCTCTATGAACATCAGGTGGGTGTGTGTGTGTGATACACACACACACACACACAATGAGGTTGACCTCATGGGAGCTTCCCTTGGAACACTCCAAGGGCACCACCGTGATGTGTGTTGGATATCCACACGATGCATTTGGTGGCACCCCTTTAGGTTATGGGACACACACACACATCAATGTTTTAAATAGCAAATAACGTGTAGCATGGTGTTTACCCCTCTAAAGTGTGAGGCTTAAGCTACATAGAGAGTGGTGCTACTTCTGGATTTTTTAATTAAAGTTATGCTTGGTTGCGCCAAATATCATGAAATTTTATGATATTTGCACCTAATCAGTCTGATTAATAATTAAATTTAATGACATTTGGTATAATCAAGCTTAAAATAATAAGAAAAATATGCAAAGATTAAGTATACAAGTAAAGAAAGAGCAACCTAACTGATTTAATAATATTAGAGGAGAGAATTTGAGAGAGAGATAGAGAGAGAGAGAGAGTGTGTGTGTGTGCATGATTAGGACATCAGAGGACCTACTCAGGTGTACCACAGACAAAGACGACCACCCACGTCAGCACAACTTTCTTTGTAGATGGGAGACGAGTTCTAGACGGGGCATACCAAACCATTTTGAAGACCCCACATGCATTGGACATGCATCAAGAAGACCCCACCTTGGGATGATGCATGTGGGTTTCTTAGGAGATCATTTTAGTCATAAGATTTCTATTTCACGTCGATCAACCGTTGGATCTTGTCGATCAAGCCATCGGGCCACCAAATCTTCTAGATCCGGGCCCATTGAACTCTAATCTTGCTTTCTTTATGTTATTTGTTATTTTTAGGAGTTATTTGATGGTTGAGATTGATAATATATGTTTTAGTTTTCTTATTTTAGATGATGGGCTACTTTACTTAAGTGGCATAATTGTAATTATGTCGGATTTAATTCCAAATTTTTAATTATAAACGCACAAAGGAGATGGAGTTCCAACCCTAGTGGTGTTATTGAGAAGGAAAAAAAAAAGAAAAAAAAAAAAGAGTGAAGCTTTCTTGTGTGAATGAATTTTCCTCCTTATAATAATAAAATAAAAATTTAAAAATTTAAAAAAAAAAAAAAAACCTCCCTTCCAATTAAATTGTGGAAGGGTAAAAACATGTTTAGTGGTGGATTCCAAGATACATCCTTCATCTTCTTCTTCTTCAAAAGGTATTCTTCATCTTACATCATTTCTATCTCCTCTTCGAAAGATATTCTTCTTCTTCTTCTCGTCTTCATCTTTTCTTTCCCATTACAACCTTCTAAACCTTAGATCTTCAATTTCTTATTCTCCAATTTTAAAAAACCTTAATTCCAAAATCCTCAATTCCCATGAACCCTAATCTTCCTAATTTTAGATTTTCCTATTTCGCAAGCCTAATCATAAGACCTACAAATCTGTCCATTGAGTGTGGAACGTGCTTATGCTAAATTGGAAGTTTTATCCTTCCATCGGTCTAACTTTTAATTGATTTATATGATTTCTTACCATGCGGGCATGTGATTTAGGTTAAATCAGATTTTATTTCCTATTGTTTACTCTTAATCAATTGGTAGTTTAGTATCTTTTGTTAATTGAATTACTTTATGGACTCTTTCATAATCTCCACGTTGCATGCTAGCATTAAATCATGTGTCCTACATCAGAGAGAGAGAGAGAGAGAGAAGAAACTTATTGGGTTGGGATGCCCAGCCCTACCTTATTTATAACAATTGGAGAAAGAGAACAATCACATATGTGCCCTTACTAGGAGACAAAAAATCTAAAGAAAGAAAAGGGACAAATAAGGAAAGCATAAAAGTAAAAAGGTTAACACCAAGGCCCAGGTGTACGTACCTATACGCCCAATCATAGGATCCAAATAACAAAATGACAAATGCAAATAGTGACTTCTATGAAGATCCAGAAAGATACAGAAGATTGGTTGGGAAGCTCATTTACTTGACAATCACACATCCAGATATCTCCTTTGTTGTAGGGATTGTGAGCAGATTTATGCATAGCATTGGGATGTTGTCTTGGGCATCCTTCTCTATGTGAAGAAAGCTCCTATATTGGGTCTTATATATAAATCATATAGTCATCTCAAAGTGGAGTCTTATGCAGATGCTGATTGGGCTGACTTAGTAGTTGATAGGAAGTCTACATCTGGGTATTGTATGTTTGTCGGTGGAAACTTGGTCACGTGGAGAAGTTGAAAAATAGACCGTGGTAGGAAGATCTAGTGCAAAGGTGGAATACAGAACCATGGGGTATGCAGTATGCGAACTTCTATGGGTAAAGTCCCTTCTTTAAGAACTCAAGCTTTTCAGTACTGAGCCCATGATCCTTCACTGTAATAATGAGGCAGTAATTCACATGGTAAATAATCCCTTATTTCATGAAAGGACAAAGCATATAGAGGTAGATTGTCACTTTATTAGAGAGAAGATTGTATCAACAAAGATCTCCATTAAGCATGTTCACACCAATACCAATTAGCAGACATTTTCACCAAGTCATTACCATTTCCCACAGTTCTTATCTTGGAAACGAGCTGGCCATGTTTGATCTGTATGCTCCAGCTTGAGGGAGAGTGTAGAAGAACAGTTGAATAAGTCAGAACACAGAGTAGAATAGGTTGTAGAACAACAGTTGAATAAGCTCTCTCATATTAGACCCAGCCCATATAAAAACCCAACTTGGGCACACCTTTTGTACAGGGCTTCATATTATATAAAAGAGGCTAGGGTTCTCTGCTAACCCCCACCTCATACATATATAACTTCTCTTTCTCTTCTCCATATCTCTATCATCTCCCTCATTCCTCTCAATCTCTCTCTCTTTCTTCTTCATTAATATCAAGCCTCTCATGCTCACATAAGATTTTTCACTTTTCATTGTTAGCAGTCCAATAAATGCCCAAAAACCTGATTGTCAGATAGTTAAATAAGCAGAATTTTTATTTCATGTTTCATCTGAACTGGTACGCATGAATTAGACAGTTTAATCTAGATTGCTTGTATGATATTTATACAAGTCTTAAGTGCATATGTTTCATCCATCACGCTACTATAGAACAAGCAATTTCCCCTTCTAACAAATAGGTGTGTGCTTACGAAACCTTTGACTACAGAAGTAGGAAAGGAAACGCCGTTTCCGAGGGGTGCATGAGAAAATAAATGCGCAGTTTCAAAAGAAAATTTTCCCGCATAGGAAATGTGATTTCTGACTCTTTCTGATGGCGTGGCACTTCAAAAACAACGGAAAGAGGGCTTCTCAAGAAACTCTTTTTCTTTTTCCCACTGTTTCACTGAATCCAAAAAGTCCCCAAGCGTTTTTTTTTTTCTTTTTTCAGGCATGAGAAAATTTATTGAACCCACAACCGTGTTCCATTTGTATAAACACAAATTTCTTCTAATGCTTATTTCCTTATTTGTGTTGGTTCAGAACTGCATTGTCTTTTATGCTTCTCATGGATTTGCAAGTGGTTGTTATGTTTCTTGTGGAAAAAGGATTGAGTACCAAAGTAACCCAAATATGAAATGCAAAGCACCGGATCGTCATCGTCATCATCATTATCTAAGCCTTATCATTACTAATTGGGGGTTGCCACACAAACCCTGCTGTGCTAGTCCACTCTATCAAGGACCATGGTCTCAGCTAAAGCATGCAAAGCACCAAACATGCTCCTAAAAATGCATTAGATATTAGGAAGGTAAACTATATATAAATTATGATGATTTCACCACACTAAATAGTGATGATCAGAAAGTGATGACAAACTTCATACTCACCACAGAAAGCAATGACAAACAATCTGAAAAAATTATTCCCCATGAAACCTCCAGACATGTAAGCCGGGGGGGGGGGACCAAGACCAAATCAAAATAACTAAATGAAAGATGAGGCAGTTTTATGCATCCACCTATACATGATTTCATCAAAATACCTGCATAAAGACAGAGACTCACTAGCTTCAAATTTTCAATGCCCATGTGTGTGAGTGCACACATGTGTTTGTGTATTATTTGATCAGTTGAAGTATAAGTAAAATAGTTAGCTCTATTGCACGCGGGGTGAGAATTTTCCAAAGGCAGACATAAAAGGGGAAATGACAGAGTCATAGCTACATCCCTATATATAGGCATACGGCATACCACAAAAGAAGACAGTTTGGAGAAACAAACCTTGAGGACTAAAATCTCCTTGGACATAACCTCCAACAAAACCTTTCAATAGCATCTCAAAAGCTGAATGCATTGATAACCATAATAAGTAATTCACATATATGGTCAAACAGGCTAAAAAATAACACTATAAATTACCATCTTCAAGGTTTAAAATTGGCATATCGTGTATCATATTGTTCACTGCTGATACAGGTTCGTATCCCTCGTATAACCCCTGTATCGAATTGTTTCATTCAGGTAATACTTTTATACACAGCTGTGTTGATGGGGACATCTCGCGCACATACGCACGCACGCCGCCCCACCTACGCACGGAGTAGGAGGGCCCCACCATCGATCTGGCTCAATGACGACGTCCAAGGAGGGCCTCCTACCTAGAAGACGAAGTTTGGTTCAAAAGATTGGGCCCGATAGTCAAGAAAAGCCCATCATTGGATCTTATGATTGTGGCCCACTCGTCGGATTGATTTCATATTTTAGGTTTTGCTCATTGTTATTATTTGGAACATCGTGAACACTTTAGATTTCTTTATTTGGTTTTTATTTTAATTTACTTCATCGCTAAGTAATAGGTTGCGCACATGATGCGAGTTTAGGGGTATAGGGTTTTCTTATAAATAGGCACCCTTTGTAGATATTTCTATTCATTGAAGATTAATAAAAATTTTGCATTTTCCTACTCTTTGAGTTGTGAAGCCTAAGTGGGTGCAAAGCCCTCCCTTTTCGCAGGGCTAATTATCGTGGTGCGAAGCCACATCGATCCCGATTCACCCCCATCCTCCATTATCTTTCTTTCCATCTTCCCCCACCATCCGTACCTTGAATTTGTCCCCTTTGTTGCATCAGATTTCGTCATTACAGCAGGTTCCCAGATTTCGGCCCGCAGGCGAGCTAAAACTTCAGTGGAGCACCACGCACAAACCGTGCATTGGATCAAGCTGAGATTTGGGGGTTTGGGAGTCCATCCCTAGCCGACCAGGGCCAAAGTGGCCTTTTTCTGAATAATGGGCCCCACACACGTGCGGCTGTGATCACACGCACATGCGTCTAGGCCATTGTTGCTGTCCGCGCGCGGGAACTGTCTTTCGGTTCAGGTTTTCTTCTTATTTTACCCTCTCATACCAGTTTTTAGTAAACCCTAAATCTAGATTGTATTATCCTTAATTTATTTGCCCCTTTTTTCACTCTAGGGTTCCTTGAATTGAGATTAGGGAATACCTTGGATTAGGGACTGATTCTTATGCATGTATGGTTGAGTTCTATTTCCCTTTGAGTATTGTTTGGTTCATAATTTTCATTGACCTAGCCCTAACGTGTGTAGGTCTGGATCCGCATAGATTTCCATTTAATTGAATGTTTGCATTTTCATGTGAGATGTGGAATTTGTGTGATTGTTTCTGAATTTATGTGATCTAAGCCTAAAATCTTCATTATCATATTTAATTTTCCATGTCTTGCATCAAATTTGGTATCAGAGCCTAGGGTTCTTGTAGGGGAATTCACCACATATTTAGGGTTTAGTTTGTTCGAGTCCTTCATGCATTCAGTCCATCATATATAGCTGAATTTTAGTAACAGTGTGTAGTCTCCTTCATATAGAGTCTCGTAGGGTCATTTAGTTTTTAAACGCATATAGTTGCCGTAGCAGGTTCTTAAGTTGAGCAAGTCAGTGTATGCCCACACGTACGGGTCGTGGTTTTGGCTTGCACCCTACACTAGACATAGAGCAACTGTTAGAGTCATTGAACAAGTTGTCCCAGCAGATCGAGTATTTGGGTAAGCGCTATGAACAATATATAGACCAACGCTTTGATCAATTTGATGCACGCATTACCCAACTAAAGGCCTCCGCTGGGACAAATCCCAGCATTGGGGTAGATGTCCAATCTCAGATAGGTGGCCAGGAGGATAAACCAACGAATGGAGGTGGCCAAGAAATTAGCCATGGGCGTGCATCCGTACCCCCACCCCATGAGAGACATCAAGACCATTATTTTGAAAAGTATAACATGTACGGCCTCGTGGCTAGAGAGAGTGCACTAGAGGCTAGTGTAGAGTTACCCACTGAGGCCATTTCGGCAGTAGATGAGTTTCGTGATGTCATTCCTGATGATCTACCAGATGAGTCTCCCCCTAGGAGGGATATAGAGCACACCAGAACATGGGACACTGTAATACCTAAAGCCAAGTTTACGTTTAATAGTTCTGTCGATAGGTCCACAGGTCTCAGTCCTTATGAAGTCGTTACTGGTTATAAACAAGGAAAACCTATTAATCTTGTCCCTATGTCGCTGTCTCATATGAAGTCAGAGCCTGCAGAGGCTTTGTGCATCACATTCATTCATGGCATCAAGAAATCAGGCAGAAGATCATAACTAGTAATGAATATTACTCACTTTCTGCAGACCAACATAAATGTTTTAATGAATTCAATGTAAGGGACTGTCATGATCCGCATCAGGCTAGAGCGGTACCCTCAGGGAGCCGTTCGAAAATTACACGTGTATAGCACTAGACCATTTAAAATTATAAAACAAAACAGTCTCAATGCGTGTGTGGCTTCCACCCTCCATGGGAATTAGTTGCACATTCAACGTGGAGGATGTTGTTGCATTTCAAGGGGTCATTGATGCATTGTCTAGCTTTTCGCCTAACCATCTTGATTCCCCAACCCTTTCCCTTGATCCATGGCCCCCTCCAGACCCATTGTCCTAGCCTCTACGTCCCATTCCTACCCGTCCCAACCCATTTTTCTAGCCTCTACCTCCCATACCTACCCATCTCGACCCATTTTTCCAGCCTCTACTTCTCATACCTACCTCTCCCAACCCGTTTTCCCAGCCTCTAAGTCCCATACCTACCCGTTCCGACTTATTTTCTCAGCCTCTACCTCTCATACCAACTCTTCCCGACCTTTCTTCTCAACCTTTACCTCTCATACTTAACCTTCACACACCCAAAGAGGAAATAAAAGATATCCTGGACCATCAGATAGCTTCAACGTCGGACAGCGGGTTTCAAAAGTACCTGGTTAAATGGAAGTCACGCCCAGTTTTAGACAGTACGTGGCTTACTGCGAAGGAGCTTCAGATACTTGATCCTGAAATCCCGTAGTTTAGGAGTTTTATTTCACCAATGGCGAAATCTTCGTAGCCGAAGAGAATTGATGGGGACATCTCACACACATGCGCAAGCACGCCGCCCCACCTACGCACGTACGCACGGAGTAAGAGGACCCCACTATCGATCTGGCTCGATGATGACGTCCAGGGAGGGCCTCCTACCTAGAAGACGAAGTTTGGTTTAAAAGATTGGGCCCGATAGTCAAGAAAAGCCCATCATAAGATCTCATGATCGTGGCCCACTCGTCGGATTGATTTCATATTTTAAGTTTTGTTTATTGTTATTATTTAGAACATCGTGAAACTTTAGATTTCTTTATTTGGTTTTTATTTTAGTTTACTTCATCGCCAAGTAATAGATTGCGCACATGGTGCGAGTTTAGGGGTATAGGGTTTTCTTATAAATAGGCACCCCCTCGTAGCTTTTTTTATTCATCGAAGATTAATAAAAATTCTACGTTTTCCTACTTTCTGAGTTGTGAAGCCTAAGTGGGTGCGAAACCCTCCCTTTTCGAAAGGCTAACTACCGTGGTGCGAAGCCACATCGATCCCGATTCACTCCCATCCTCCATCATCTTTTTTTCCATCTTCCCCCACCATCCGTATCTTGAATTTGTCCCTTTTATTGCATCAGATTTCATCATTACAGCAGGTTTTCAAATTTCAGCCCGCAGGCGAGCTGAAACTTCGGCGGAGCACCATACACAAACCGTGCATCGGATCGAGCTGAGATTTGGGGGTTTGGGAGTCCATCCCTAGCCGACTAAGGCCAAGGTGGCCTTTTCCTGAATAGTAGGCCCCACACACGTGCAGCCGTGATCACACGCACGTGCGTCTGGGCCATTGTTGTTATCCACGTGCGGGAACTGTCTTTCGGTTCAGGTTTTCTTCTTATTTTACCCTCTCATACCAGTTTTTCGTAAACCCTAAATCTAGATTGCATTATCCTTAATTTATTTGCCCCTTTTTTCACTCTAGGGTTCCTGGAATTGAGATTAGAGAATCCCTTGGATTAGGGACTGATTCTTATGCACGTGTGGTTGATTTCTATTTCCCTTTGAGTATTGTTTGGTTCATAATTTTCATTAACCTAGCCCTAGCGTGTGTAGGTCTGGATCCGCATAAATTCTCCTTTAATTGAATGTTTGGATTTTCATGTGGGATGTGGAATTTGTGTGATTATTTCTGAATTGGTGTGATCTAAGCTTGAAATCTTGCATATCATATTTAATTTTCCATGTCCTGCATCATGTGTGTGGGCCTGTTGGTCCCTGGCTTATTTCTCTTTAAGTTATTTATGTATTATACTCTCTCTCTCTCTCTCTCTCTCTCTCTCTCTCTCTCCCCTTATTTGAGAGTCATTACTGCCTATTTGGCAATGTGATCTGATTTTTTGAGGAGGGATCTTGTAGTTGCTTCAGATTTTGTCATAGGTAGCTAATTGTTTGGATGTTGTTTTTCAGTTTTTTAAATCAGACTTTCAGAGCACTTTTATGCCAGTTTTTTTAAGAAAACCAGTTGCGGCAGATAGGGTTTGCTGGATATACAGGTTTGGACAGATTTTCTTTAAAGGTTTCTTCTAAATTTTCTCGAAATTGGTTTGCATCACTAGGGTTTTCTAGAATTTCTTGTCATGACAGTTTTTGGGTTCTTTTTGCGTTAATTTTTCAGCAATCTATTTGAGGGCAACAATCAGGTAATTTAAGTTTTGGTTTTTTCTTGAAGATTGTCAAGATTTGTGAAGACTATCAAGCTTTGTTAGCTATAAGAGCCCTTGTGTGGTTGATATATTTGACTATTACTCGCCCAAATTTATCTAATGCGATGAGTTTTATAAATCAATTCATTCATGCTCCCCGTTCTGGACACCTTGAAGCAATTCATCGCATCTTACCATACATCAAGTTTTCTTTTGGCCATGGCATCCTATTTAGCTATCATAACAATCTTGATATTGAATGATACTCTGATGCAAATTGGGTAGGATCACAAGATGATCGACGCTCTACAACAGGTTATTGTACTTTTTCAAAGGTAATTGAGTTACTTCGAAAACTAAAAAGTAGACAATTGTTGCATGGTTCAGTGCTGAGGCAGAGTATCATGATATGGCGAATACCGCATGTGAAATTATGTGGTTGAAAAGTTTTGTTACTAAATTGAGAATTCCTGTGAAGACTCTTGTGCCTAAGTGAGAATTCCTATGAAGACTCTTATGCCTAGTCATTATGACAATCAAGTTGTCATTCATATAACTTCTAATTCTATTTTACATGAGGATATTTAAGTTGATTGTCATTTTATTTGTGAGAAGGTTGTTGTTGGCATTATTTTCACTCCATTTATTTTGTCTTTTACTCAATTGGCGGATACCTTCATTAAGGCTCTTATTGCAGAAGTCGGATGATGTATCTTGGCAAGCTGGACATGTTTGATATTTTATTTCTTGGCTTGAGGGAGAGTGTAGACATCTGTGTGGGCCTGTTGGGCCTTTAGCCCTTCAGTTATTTCTCTTTTAGTTATTTATGTTTTCCTCTTTTGCCCTCTTTTCTTTATTTAAGTGCAAAGGACATATTTGTAATTATAAATTTCCAGTATTATAAATAAGGGTTGTAGTCTAGCCCTATATGGCATTTTTTTTTCTTTCTAAAATTCTTTTCTTCTCTGACTACTTTAAACTTTGGTAATCACTGCTTAATTAGTTCTCGTACCTTCACCTAAGTGCTCATAACTTCAGCTATTGGTAAGGTTCTCTTATGTGATATACCGGTTCACAAGATCCAATATGCTCGAAATACTCTCGTCCCTGTGATAGCAATGAAAAACAATTATGCAAAGAAAAGCATACAGTTAAATTAGTTAAGCAAATGCATCATTGTTAAAGGAGAGCATCAAACCATTTGTTGCCAAGAATCATGCATGCTATAATGATTGACAAGACTCGGTACTCCCTGCTCCAACTGATCCTACAATATTTGAGGACTCACTGTAAGAAACACATTCCGCTCAAATACGATGAACCTGGAAAACAGTTAAAATGAGTGTCAAACCTTAACTCCAGGTGGTGCAAGTCTCCCGATATTATTGTTAGCATCTGCAACTTTCTGCATTGCTTTTTGTAGTTCATACAGCACAATAATGTAGCTCTCTTCGGATAATGATCCTTCCTCTGCAAATTTAATGAATCTTTGGCATAGATCGTTGTAGCGCTCGCCGATAGTTTTGGGGGGATCACTAACACATGTATGTTCAATACGACACTCATCCAACACATGTCTATTCCTCATTTCCTTTGTCCAACGTTTCAAAATGTAATGTGATGGGATCTTTGGAACACCTGATGTTAGGAGGACAACCAACGCATGCCTACAAAGAAAGCCTTTGAACTCAAACAATCGACAAATACAAGAAACTCTTATTTCAGAACCATTCCACAAAACTCTGTAATCCTTCCCCTTCAGCTTTTCTATATCTTCCCATTCCTTCACTATGTATGTTGTGATTGCCCCTTCTAGCTGCACAAAACTTATAGAACAGGCAGACATTCCAAAAACCTCAACTTGGAATTTCTTGAATATTTCTCTAGTGTAGATAGAAGCTGCTTGTTTCTCAAAAGGTGATGGTGTCCTCAATGAGGGTGCTGTGTGGGATGTCTCTAAATCTGCTTGGACTTCCTTCTTGTACCGATTCTCAAGCACTATCTCATACTTGTTTATAAACTCGTTCAGTGTGGTTTTGGGACTCACATATGCATCGAAAAAAGAGTCGATAATTTCATGTGGATTTGAAGAAGACATCCCTGCAAAAAATGTATCCTTCAAATACACAGGGACCCATAGTTGTCGATCTTTATACAATGACAAAACCCATGGGTGTTGCCCAAGGTTAAAATCTTTAATCAAGTTATCCCATCTCATTTCAAATTCATCAATTGTCAAAGAGTCATTTACACAATTATGTAACTTATCAATGAACGTCAGATCAACTCTACGTATGTAACCCAATTTTTCAGCAACTCTTTTTAAGACATGCCATAGGCAAAGGCGATGGTGAGTTTCTGGAAAAACCTCTGTGATTGCTGCTTTTATAGCCCTATCTTGGTCAGTGATTAATGCCTTTGGAGGTCGTCCAGACATTGCTGCAAGCCATGTCTTGAACAACCACACAAACGACTCTTTTGTCTCATCTGCAAGGAGTGCACAACCAAACAGCACCGACTGCCCATGGTGGTTCACACCTACAAATAGAGCTAATGGTACGTTATATCTGTTTGTTAAGTATGCAGTGTCAAAGGTAACTACATCACCAAAGTATGTAAATGCTGTCCTAGACCTGGCATCAACCCAAAAAACACTTCTTGGTTGTTGTTCCTCGTCCACTTCCACTGCATAATAGAAAGCCGGATTCAATACATGCATGCGCATGCAATGCTTAAGAATAGCTTGTGCATCTTCTCCTGCAAGTGACTTTCGCTTTTCTTTCTCAATTGGATTTCTACGTTGTTTTTCTGTGGGGCCTGAATTGTTGATTCCATTGGACTGCTTGGCCGTCGAAGAAACTATATTTTCTGTTTCTATTCTAGAAGCCTGTGGTTTTCTAATCACATTCTTTTGCGATTTGGGTACCTTCTTATGTGATCGAAGAGAGTACACATTCCCTGGACTCAATTCATGGTTATGTTCCTTCACAAAATTAAATATTTTCCATTTCTTGGAGTCCATTCTCTTTGCCTTTATCATTGCTTTACAGCCTACCCTTGTGACTGGTCGTGGATTGACTATGTTTTCCTTTTCAACTTTGAAACCTTGTCTGGAACATACATACAAGCCAGCAATTAATGAGTTGTCTTTCTTTGAATAGCGGGTGGATCTTTTAGTGACACTGAAGCCAACACGCCGAGCATATTCTTTATAAAATAAGTACAATGCTTGCTCAGTTTCAAATTCCATTCCCACAGACGGCTCTCGAATGGCATCTTCTTTATTTACAATGGACTCCCTTGCTGGAGACTTCTCTTCCAATTCATCTCCACCCAGGCAAAGTTCAACATCTTCAATTCCAATGGACGCCCTCATTGTAGAGTTCTTCTCTGTCTCATCCTCACAGACAAAGGCTTCGACATCCACCGCCAGACGACATTCTGTGTTTTCCATTTCCATGCCAACCTCTGGATGCTGCAAAACACATTTCCACGTCAATTTTTCACGACGACTTCATCTAGCGACATTTGAACTTGCAAGAAGAAGAACATCTTGAAGATTCATGAGTAAATAACATAGCAGATATAAATAATATTACATGCTCTTGCCTCTTTGCAACTAAATTCTCTAATGCTGGAGAAAGTATAGGACATGATGCTACTATCTCATTGTTTTGTCTTTTTATCTTGAATCTCAAATGGAGTATTATAATACTAGTGATTGGTTAGCATTGTGGGAATGATGGACATTTGATGCAATCCAGTGAAGAACAGGTTTGCATTTGGGCATTAAACATCCGAATGCCACTCTCATCCCTGTGAATATCTTCAAGCTCAGCTATTTTACAGGGAATCCATGAAGAACAACGAGCCATTTGATGCATCCAAGTACCATATGAATCTCAACCAAACAAAATTGCCTTTTTTATATTTGAGTACCACAACTATATGTGTGGGGTCCACATTTCAGTAATCCGGACTGTTCTTCTGGTGGGTTCCATTATGTGTGGTTCATGGCTCACGCCCAAAAGGTCTCCTCCATCTGACAATCTTATTGCCTGATTAGTGACCTCCCAACAGTGGCTATCCACATTCAATGAAAAATCATGGATTTTATGGCAACATTTTCTGATGGACAAGAACTTTGGGGAATGGCATGAATAGCCTGGATGACACTAATATAGGCCCACTTGTATTGTGGCCTGACACTTATGGTATTATAAGATGAGTCTTTACTTGAGTCTGACAGCCAAAATGCAAGGGTGACCACCAACTTATACAATCAAACATGAAATCATAACTTATTAGATTTTATCCTATAACAATGAATAAACTCAACTAACAACCAGTAACAATTCATCCACATATGATATAAGGTTATGTTTCGATGTACCCTAAACCGGAGGCAGAGTGGATATTTCTAGTGGAACAGATAGCTCCATACTGATGTGCATTTGGGGCAGAAATTTTTTTTTTATAAAGGCAGCCATTAAAAAGGCCCACCTCATAACTCAAAGCAACCATTTTTCTAACTTCCTCCATCCAAAATCAACACGAGAAGCTTTAATCCCACGGCAGGGAACCAACATTCATACATACACATGCAGACAAAACATAAAGTGTACAATGGCATACACGTACCCAATCCAAAGCATTCAAAGAAAGGGCCTCACTCTAGATGTTTCGTAACTGAAAGAAATCGTGCTAATGGATCACTATAATTGTTTGATCAGTTACCAACAAATGACTAAGGGGTCGTTTGGCACCCTGGATTTGGAGGTAATGGATGTATTTCAAATACAAGTGGCCGCTTTTAGCATTTGACGGCCCTAGATTTGGAGGTAAATGGAATCGGAGATATTTCAAATACACCCTTTTGGTGTGTTTTCAAATCTCAGCAAAATTTTGGGATTCCGGTGTAATCGAAATGAAAGGTGGGAGAGTCTCATTTGTAACAAAAGTGTAGCTACGCTATTAATCCACTATACACGTGACACGCTAATGATATCCCAAAACAATCCAATTATTAGCTAGGACACTAAAATCATATCAATATAATGGTCTGTAACATCCAAACGTTGGACATCTAAATGGACAGTTAAAAAACATTGGTGAGTCACTTGTTTGTGATCCTTATATTTGTGGCCCACTCAAGGCTATATATATATATATATATATATATATATATATATATATATATATATATATAGAGAGAGAGAGAGAGAGAGAGAGAGAGAGAGGCATACTCACCTACGCACCTACGCACCTTTGCACACATGTCATGGGTGTTGAATCCGAACGGTCCATAAGATGCGAAATCCCATGAGAGCGTAGGGGGTGAGCTTTCAGCCTGATGTAAGATTCTAGTGGGCCATAGCAAAGAGAAATTCAAATCAAGGGAAGAAACTGTTTGCATATTTCATGGCCCAACGAAGTTTTGGATCAAAGTAAAATTTCGTACCAGGGGGTTTCATGAGGTTCTGCTTCATGTAGACCGTTCAGATTTTCGAGACTCATCAGATATGATGAGTTCTCAAAAAAGTTCGTATGTATTAGGTACGAACTGGTTCACAGGTGAGCGTTTCCGATATATATATATATATATATATATATATATATATATATATATATATATATATATATAGTTAAGATATGAAAGCTGATTAACTAGTGCATTTCAACCAAATGCAATTGAGGACTCAGAACCACCTTGATTCCAATGTAATTGTGATTTGGATTCCAATGCATTCCAAATCCAAGCTCCCAAATGGGCCATTAATGGTCCAAGTTCAATGGTGTAGATAGCATACACATACCTCAATCCAACCCGTTCGAATGGTCGGTCCCACTGTAGATGTTTTGTAACTGAAAGAAATCACGCTTATGGATCACCATAACTGTCTGATCAGTTACCAACAAAGTCCAAGTTCAACAGTGTAGATGTCATACACGTACCCCAATTCAAAATGCTCAAATAGTGGGTCCACTATAGACATTTCGTAACTGATAATTTTAAAATTTTAAAAAAATAAAAATAAAAATCACACTAAATAAATAGACTAACAGTCCGAATTCAACGAACCGGTGAATTTGATTTCCAGGATACAACCCATCCACAGTGGGACCCACAATTTTGACAGTTTGGATTGAGCTACATGTGTAGTAAGAGTACAACACCAACATGCATATCTATGGATGGCCATACTCTATCGGCGTATCGAATAACTTCCTACTCAACAGACGTTCTTCGTTTCCAATCTTGGAAAATACATATGAAAATTGGAAATTTACGATTTCATACCTCCGTCTATTTCGCGGTAAAATCTCCTCTCTTCTTCCAATCTTGAGAACTAAAACCCTAGAAAGATTTCAATTGGGGGAGGAAATATTTACAAAAGAAGGTTTATGTTTTTTGAGATTCGGTAGTAAGGACTAAGGAGACGGCACGCACTAGTGTTTGTGGGAAGGATACTGGCGGTGCAC
This sequence comes from Magnolia kwangsiensis, assembly GCA_037074715.1. NCBI lineage: Eukaryota > Viridiplantae > Streptophyta > Magnoliopsida > Magnoliales > Magnoliaceae > Magnolia > Magnolia kwangsiensis. Next base: position 78,144,993 of record CM073580.1, on the reverse strand, counting down.
TGGAGAAGATGGTGCTCCCGCGGGATACCGGACGGTGAAGAGCGTAGAGGCTTCGATGGAGAGGCGTTTCACGGTGTTCCTCGCGCGGCGAGTCTTCGACGGGATCTTTTCTTCTTCTTCTGCTTCTTTCGTTGGGGAAGGAAACCCGCCGGCTTGAGAGAATGCAAAAGGGACTCGCGCACCGGGACTCGCCTTGGGAAATAATAAAGGCGTGAGGATTTTCGCGCGAGGAGGGCTTGAATGAATCGAAGGGGTGATTCGGGGAATGTGGGTATGAGGTGTCAGGAGCATATTTCACCATATGTGGTTATTGCACGTACGACGAGGCTATAAAGAGGAGGGGAAGGGAGCGGACAAATAGAACAGGGAGACAAGGGAAGAGAGATAGAGAGGGGGGCTGGGATCCTCAAGGTTGAGAGAAAGGGAGAGTTGGCAAGCAATCCTCACATTTGTTTTCCTTCCTTTTTTTTTTTTTTTTTTTAAAGGCTCGCTTGAGTCTCTTGTGTTGGAAAACTGATTTTTACATGGAAAACTTTTTGGGAGAAAAAACTACGACACAAGGTGACGGTAATACACTATAAAAGCAAATAATTATAAGAGAGAGATTATCAATTTAAACAAGCCTTTAATCTACTCCTCAAGCCTAAGATATGCCCCTGAAACCATTAGAAATAAATTTAGAAAACCTACAACACCTCTCTATCATAAATTCCGATTACACTTGATATATATAGCTTCATATGGTATCAAAATCGAAATGGGAACACAATTCCCGCACTTATGCAATTTTATGCGTGCATAGTCGATGACACCTTTGATGGGACTTTAATGGCATCAACTATCTATCGATGGCATCGAGTAAAATATCAAAATATTCCTACTCGATGGCATTGAGTGGTCTATCAATGGTATCGATAGACCCTGTTCTTTATACATTTAAGACTCAAGAAGAATCTCCACCATGTCTTTAATCTTCATTCTTCATAGCTTCATATCCTCATTTTTAATTTTGCATTTGCATTGTAGCTCCAACATCGCTTCTCATGCACACTTCGTCTTCCTTTTACACATTCGTCAAGCCCAAAGAAGTTGCGCAAAACTTGAACTTCTCTATATGAATCATCTTCGTAAGCATGTCAATAGGATTCAGCTTTAATTTGGTCCCACCGAAATCAACTTCCCCCCCTGTAAGACCCGTATCCTAAACCGTATCGTTCGGTAGACTTCCGCGGTCTTTCCGGTTGAATCTCAGCAACCTCGACCCTTAACCGGCGTTTACACGCGACCCGGATTCACACGCCTTTAACCCGAGTCGACTCAACCCGAGACTTGTACCCTAGCGACCGCGTCGTTGCCGCGGTTCCGATGGCGCGTCTCGCGCGCCGAGGCGATACTCAGGCCAGGAGATGTGGGCCCGCGTTCAGTTCGAGAAAACGCCGCGCATTGCTTGTATTGAGGGAATCTCTACGAAATGTTACATCAATCAATTCCATCAATCACTTCACATGTCAAGTACAAGCAACCCTAAGTCAACTCTCTCTCTCTCTCTCCACCCATACCTAGTCAAGTACACCCATCACTCCATCACTCACTCACACCCATCACACCCATCTCTCTATCTCTTACACCTCTCTCTCTCATCTCTCTCTTTCATTCTCCCAAGCAACCCCAAGGGAGAGAGGACGTCCATGGCTTCCAAGGAGAGGAGTGCTTTGTGTGGCCCACCTTCCTTAGTCCCATCTCCACCGTCCATGATCCAATCTCCACCGTTGAAGTTCGTCTATTGAAGCTCTAGGATTCTTTGGCGAAAGAAGGAGAAGAAGATCATAATGTGGGTGCTTCTTTTTCTCTCTCTTCTCCCTATCATTTTATGTGATGATGTGGCTGTGTGATCGCCCGGATGGACCCCACCTTGATGTATGCCTTATCCATACCATCCGGCCAATTTGGTGGCCCACCTGGATAGGGCCCACCACTCCTTAGCACGTCAATAGGTGGGACCCACCTTGCATATGTGTTGTACCCGCAACATCCACCATTTTGTGGCCCACCTGGTTAGGGCCCACCTTACACGCGTGGGGTGCCCAAACCGTCCAGCGTCCCCTGGACGCTGGACGTTAAACTGAAAATACAGATATTAGCTTGATTCAAAAGTTTTGGGAAGGCCATTCATGCAAGCCCCACCTTGGTATATGTTTTTGATCCAAGCCGTCCATCCCCTTTCTTACCTCATTTTAGGCGTTGAGCCAAAAAAAGTGAATCCAATCCGAATCTCTGGTGGGCCCTAATGTAGAAAACAATGTTTTTTTTTTGGTAATTTTAACAGTTAAGGCCCGCTAAAATGTTTCCACACACTAAAATTACCTAACATTGGGCTTATTAGAACCATCACGAGTCATGGAACTCAGCCAATGGATTGGATCACCCTAATGTGGGCCACGCTTATGAAAAACCTTGGCAAACAAAAAAAAAAAAAAAAAACATGGCAGCAGCACCTGCTGCTGCCGCTGGCACAAAGGACGCCCCAACGCCCTTGGACGCTGGCGGGCAGGGACACGGTCCCAATTGTGGGCCTCATCATGATGTGCGCTGCACATCAACACCGTGTATTTGTTGATTTCCCCTTTGGGACAGTGGGCCCTCCAAAACTCACCCGTATACCATGCTCAGGTGGTCCACGACACAGGAAACAGTGGGATTGAAAGTTTGCCGTTGAAACCCTTTTTAGTATCACAGAAGTTTTTGATCATTATGAAAATTATTTTTTCCTATTCATCCAGGTCTGTGTGACATTATTAACGGACTGGATGGGAGATAAATGTTATGGTGGGCCACACATGGGACCCACCTGTGAACTGAGTAGGAGTGGTTGGTGTACCGCACACCACGCTGTAGCAGCTGCATTGACGCAGCACGGTCCATGGGTACCGCCAGCAGCCGACGTCACCAAAGTTCTGTGGGGCCCACCTTGATATTTTTTTTGGCCGTCTATCTGCTGGTGTAGCGCCCACTGTGATATTTGGGTTTTAATCCACCCCGCATGGGCGTGGGTCCCACCCGATATAAGTGTTCTATCCACGTCATCCGTGGACCACACCATGATATAAGTATTGTATCTCCACGCCGTCCAACCTCTGACCGGTGGAGTGGATGGGTTGGAGCACCTCGTCAGCAAGTCTGTGGCGCCCACCATGAGGTATGTTTATATCCAAACCGTCCATCAACTCCCTGGCCCATGGCTAGGGAATGAGACAGATTCAATCCCTGGTGGGCCACGCATGTGGACCCACCTGTTGAGGTGTTGTATATCCAAGCGCGTCCCCACGCTAACAGTCCAGATCATGGGATCTACCAGAATATATGTGTTTTGATCTCCACCGTCTAGTGATCTGAACAGTGAAAACCACCATGATGTCAGTACCTTATTAGCACTGTCCAGACAGCGGGACCCCTTTCTCATGTGTTTTACCCCAGCCATCCATCATCTGGGATGGTGGGTGGTCACCTGATGTATGTGAGATGTACTCACACCATCCAACATTAAAGATGTTCCTTTTTATTATTATTATTATTTTTTCTTTTTTTCGTGGTATTACAGGGAGATTGGGATAGATTTAAATTTCACGTGGGACCTGCCACGTGTACGTGGATGTATTTTATATAACATACACACGTGTATGTGTATGGTGGCTCCATGTGGGACCCACACATGATATATGTGTTTTATCTATGTTGTTTATCAGCATCGTCCATTGCCGAATGGTGTCATGTGGGACCACCTTGATGTACGTATGCTATGTTTCATACCATCCATTGGCCAGGACAGTGGGACCGCACCACAACACATTGGAGGTATTCGCCCCGTCCAGATACCTGGACGGTGGGAATTCACCGTGATGCACATGTCTCATCCGTACTGTCCAATCGGCGGACATGGGACTCCACTTTGGTGTGTGCACTATCCACATGAGGTCACATGAGATTCTACCATGATGTATGCGTTTCTCCACCCCATCCATTCATTGGACATGGTTCCACAAATGGCAGCATGTAGGGCCAACTTGGTTTAATGTATTGCACCCGCACCGTCCAATCCATGGACGGTGGATGCGGATTGACTTGAGTACCTCACACCAGCTTGATATCTGAGGTATTGATGTCAACAAGTTCCACGGGGCCCACTTGATTTATGTGGTGTGTTCCCCGCCACTCATCTGTGTTACATCCATGACCGTCCATTGGTGTGGCTCATCTATGAGGTCCACCTTGATGTACTTTAGGGCTCATGGGTCGAGGCCCATTGCGATGTATTTGGGGCCCATGGTTTGAGACCCGCTGTAATGTTTGTTTGAAGCCCACCTAGGGGCTATGAGGCCCACAGATGAGGCCCATATTATCCCTGTGTTTCGTCTTAGTTGCCCATCTGTTCGATGACCAAACTGGGCCAGTGGCAGGTGGGCTGATTGTCTAAAGGTGGAGCCCACCTTGATGTACGTATTATATATCTGCACCGTCCAAGGGCCTACCATTGATACATGTATTATATATTTATGCCATCTATTGGTACGGCCTGTATGGTGTGGCCCATATAATGTGGCCCATGTAACGCGACCCACTTGATATTCAAGGCCCATGGGTGAGGCCCATTATGATGTATTCAAGGCCCATGGGCGTGGCCTGTTGTAATACACTTGAGGCCTTCGTATGAAGCCCAATGCGATATATGTGAGGCCCACTGTGATGTATTAGGCCCATGGGTTGTGGCCCATTGTAGTGTATATTAGGCCCAGGTGCGAGACCATGGACTCACTATATGTTTGGCCTTATGAAGGCCACTCCTTGGGAGCAATGTTGGTTAGACGTCCACATTGATGGGTAATGATGGTTGGATGTCCACATTGTGACCTTCCCTTAGGCCTTGTTAGGTCCAATCTCATCATTCCCTTAGTGGGTTAACCCAAATAAGTGGGCCCCATTCGCCGTAGATGGATGACTCCGTGCTAGCGGATTTGATATTACCACGGCTAAGTGCCGATCTTTATGCTATAGTTGATCGGCTGATCATCTATGGACCCCGCTTGTTTATCTACTGATTATCGGTGTCGATTATCGAGGCTGACGCCGGTTATCAACCCTGGTTATCGGTGTCGATTTTCGATGCTGATTATCAGTGCCGATTGTCGTGACTGATTGCTGAATTCCTATTGGCATGACCGATTTGTCGATTCCGATTATTGGCCGATTCTAATTGTTGAGGCCCATTGTGATGTATTCGAGGCCTATGGGATGTGGCCCATTGTGATATATTTTCAGCCCATATGGTGAGGCTCGACTTGATGTATCTTAGGCCAGTGGGAGTCACCCTTTGCGATGTGTATTAGACCTGTGAGATGCGACCCACTTGATGTATACGTGGCCCATGAGTGAGGCCCATCGCCATATGTATTAAGTTCTTAAGCGAGGCCATGGTGTTGTATATTTGACCCTTGTGTGAGGTCATGGGTCCACTATATGTAGGATCTATGCGGGTCACTCCTTGGGGCAATGTTGGTTAGATGTCCACATTGTCGAGGCCGATTGTTGATGCCGGTTATTGATACCAATTATGAGTATGTGATTGCATAGCATCATGATCCATGCCCATACGCATCATCTGCATGTCTATTATGAGATATGATTGACCATTGCATATGTCATAGTGCTGGTTGTTATGAGACTCCCTGATAGGCGGAGATTGTCTCACATGAGCGTACGGTTTGTGCAAGATTGATGCATGACTGGATTGTATGACTCATGCATCTTGCATTGTGTGCAGTGATTACTGTATGCCCTAGCGACATTAGGGTCGTAGCCTCTACAGGCATATCGTGGATGGCCAGATGGGTCACCGAAAATCTGTTCTACATGGGGTGCTATAGAAATTCCTGGGTGAAAGTCCCTAAACCCTCTTGGTTCCAGAGGTTGCTCTAATGTCTAGACCGAGTGGGTAGATGAGCATCGAGTGTCGATTACCAGATGGTTGCACTCTCCACTGTGTCATGGTCGGTTGGAAGGGGGTGCGACCTTACCTGCCTGAGAGGAGGGGGCAATGCTAGGCTGAGTCTGACCAGCTCGAGGAATGGGTCCGCTATTGATGAGCCGAGCCCGATATTGGCAAGCGGATAGTGAGGTCTCTTCCACTCACCTTGTTGCGCCCGATGGGGCGGCAATCTGGTATGGAGTGTAATAGACCCCGGTGATTTTTCAGAGAGGAACCGTACTGATATGTGGACTTATTGAGTAGGAGATGCATGCTCATTCATTCATCCATTCACTATCCACTCGGGTTGGTAGTGAGTAACTAATTGTTGTGTGCCGTCGTTATGGCGTGGATTTCGGTTAGGCGCGCGACTAACCTGAGATTAGGAGTTTACCACGTTGAGTCTGACTATCCAAATTTAGGTATGAGACTGGTTTGGATAGAAGTCCCTTGTGGTGGACCCCATAGCCTGCGATACTGCGTACTATCATCCCGACTTCATACTCCAGCATGATTATTTCATACGCATTGCATATTGCATTACATCCTCGGCATCTGATATATGACTCCTTATCGCATAGTTGTTCTATATTACGTATTCTGATATTGATTAACTTATAGACTTGTTCATACTTACACTTACTCTGTTATCGTATGATTTATATCTTGTCAGTATTTCTGCTTACTCTGATAATTCCTGCTCTTGTTAGTGTTCCTGCTTATTTAGACATTGTATGGTTTGTGAACTACCAATTTTTCAGGTATTGTATGATTATAGCATTGTACTGAATACTTGTCACTTACCTTGTGCACATACTTACACCACCCTCTAAGCTTTCTATAAGTTTATGCACGATAGATGCGTGCAGGTGATGTTAGGTTACGGCAGTGTTGAGCTTAGAGCGTGCAGTGGTATTGTAGAAGCTTGATTTTTATTTATGTATTTCCCTTTCAGTATTGTACTCAAACGATTATATTAGTGGATATGTGATGATGATGTTGCCTTTGTGTATTGGGTAATCTTGTGGTTATGCTTATTACTAGTTATATGTACAAAAAAAAAAAATCCTCCTTGTAGGATCCCAGGATCGAAAATCTGGCATATGAATGCTAGGAGCCGAGAATGGGGTACTACGGAGGCTGTCGGCACCAGATTCGGTAATCGGGATTATTATGAATTCGATTCCCAGGTTTGGGGCGTGACACCCCCCCTCCCTCCCCCCAAATTTGACAGAATCAGCACAGATTTTTCATAGCGACTTCAGTTCGACCGAAGCGAAACATAAGTGCGTAAATCCAAGGTCGGTTTACGAAATTTTCAAGTCGATGTAAAAGTTAGAGTTCCACGACTATAAATAGGAGTCCCTAGGACATTCCAAAACATCTTCTAGGGTTTGAAAAGGGAGAGAATGTCGAAGTGGAGTGCCGACAACATCCTTCCACTTCGATTTCTTCATAGGATCTGGTTGATCTTTTTAGTTTCTTTTAGAATGTAAGTCTTGTTAGGCTAATCTCTTAGCTAAGGCAAGGGATGAAGCTTATAGTTAATTTTGATGTTTATCTTACTTTTATTTAAGTTTATATTGAACTTCCATTGATTTCTAGTTTGAATAAAGGAATATTTTCAGTTTTTTGTAGTTTATTGTGATTCCAATTACAGTAGATGCTTGGAGCTTTTGATATCTTCTTATTAATTTTACAATTGTGTGATATGTAAAATTCGTGATTTACCATTGTCTCCTGAGTATGGTAGATAGTTGAATTCCCTACGATTATCACATTAGTGATTCATGAGGGAACTGATCCATTAAAAGTTCAGATTCTGTTTTAACCACTCCATCATCCCGATAGGATAGGATATGATTTTGATTCCAATTGAGTTATCGTTGAATCAAGTATATTAATATTGAGATTACTATAAGTGGATTCATGGATCATTATTCTTTTATTTTTATTATTTCAAAACTTCTTTTCTAAATCGCTGGATTAAAAACCTAGACCAACCAAGTTAGACTTAAATTAGTTCTAGACCGTGTTCTCTATTCCCTGTGAATTTGACCTCGTTCTCACCGAGTTATTACTACATCGCGACCCTACACTTGGAGTTGTAAACACAAGCTTTTAAGGAAAATCATACATTCTCGATAGCATCAAAAGCCATTCGATGACATCGAAATATGGACCAAACTATCCAAAGAGTTTTCATAGGAAAATTACTTTGTTCACGATGGCACCGACATGTAATCGATGACATCTTTAATGACATTGAAATCATGTTCGATGCCATCAAAATTTGGCTCAATATGTCCAGAAACCAAGTGGCATTTTCAAGAAAATTTCTGATAGCACCGAGCCATCTCTCGATGACATCGAAGGGCCCTTTGATAAAATTGGACAAATTCTATTCTACACTTATTTGAAAATCTTAGTGTAGAAAGTCGATGCAATCAAAGAATGTTCGATGACATTGAAGGAAACTTCGATGACATCGATAAAATCAATTTTTTTTTTTTAAACCATTGGGATTTGACTTTATATAAACACTTGAGTTACTTCTTGGCTTTGAGAGCGAGTATTAAAGAGATCTTTGAGAGAGTTATTACCCTTCCTCTCATGCCCTCTTTCTCATAAGAGTTCATCATTCAATCTATTGCTTAAATGCATTTATTGGTATATTCATAGCTTGGATTGAAGAATAAACTCCAGTATTCATTGATCTTCCAGTAGCACTCTTTAATGGCAAATCATTGTGTTGGGATCCTTAAATGCTTAGCTTCTAAGAATCTTTTCTAGCTCTTAAAGACCCATCAATTTTTAGAGAAGATCAAACCAAACCGTAACCTAACAACCTCGTAGTTGATTGGAGCATCTATAAGCTGTTGCGGTTCAAGGGAGCTGAAGATGCATCATCAGGAAGAAGATCGTCATCAGCATGTGCTAAATGGAGCTCACTCACAAGTAAGTAATAAAGTCCATTGTGTCTAAAGCCTTTTTCCTTATGTAGGATTGAGATTCAAAGTTTGGTTCTCAAACTCGTTAAGACCTTTCGTATGCCTTCGACGGGAGAATACATGTAGTGTCTATGTGTAGGACCTATTGCCTTGTGTAGGCGCTATAAGTTGTCTTGTGTAGGCCTTAGAAGTTGCCTTGTATAGGCACTGCCTTGTGTAGGCATTGTGAGTCACCCTATGTAGGGACCTAGGTTTGTCTTGTGTAGGCACCCTAGCTAACTTTGTGTAGGTAGTAAAGGTTTATGATTAACCAGATTTAAAAAGCATTGGATAGTGAAATCTGGTATACTTATGGAGATGAGTGTGTCAGCCGGCAGTGGAGTAGGCACATAGCCAAACCACAATATATCGTTGTGTTTAAGATGCATGCTTTTATCTATGGTGTGTTGATTCATAAGATGATTAATTTTTGCACACTACATGTTTGATGCATTATAACTATTAAACATTTTAGTATCCTATCTTTTGTGTGTAAATAGTTTTTATGTTAATCCTGCTTACTTTCGTTTAAATTAGTTGTATTAATTTTCAAGTAGGATTAAAGTTTTAAAATTCATATTCACCCCCCTCTAAGATACTTGGGCATAATATCGTACTTCAATTAGCGGTTTACCATAATTTCATCAATATGTTTAGTACGTGAGTGATAAACATAATTTTTAGTCAAATTGATCGCGCTTTCGCTATCACAATTAACCGGCACAACCTCTTACTAAAGCCTTAACTGATTTATCATCCCTTCAACCAAACACCTTCCTTGAACGCTTTTGTCAACGCAATGTACTCAACTTTGGTTGTAGAAAGAGCCACCACAGACTAAGGCTTCGACATCCAACTGATTGATCCACCCACTAGCACAAAAGAGTAGTTAGAAGTCGACCTCCTACCACATTGCCCGCGTAGTCAGAATCCACATAGCCTACTAACTTAGCCCCTGATTTCTCAAAAGATAAGGCATAGTCCTGCATACCTCGAATGTATCGAAGTAAGCATTTCATTACTTTGCAGTGTTGCTTGCTGGGGTTAGATATTATCTGCTAACCACACTCACTGCATGTGAAATATCATCTCTCATACAGACTATGACATACATTAGGCTGCCAACTGCACTCAAATTAAGCACACAATACATATTTGTAACGTCTCAGAAAAATCCGTATAAAGGCCCGAGTACCACCTCAGGCAGAAATCACTAAGGACCAAATCTGTAACGCCCTGAAAGTTGGGGGTCGAGCATAAGCTCCACTCCCGAGTTCCAACGCATCACTTATGCAACATAAATAATGATGATTGAATGTTGTTCGTATAAGTGCATTAAGCATGAGTGGGATTATACCAAAACAGTATATCATACTCCAGAGACAGTTAAATTATGCAAGCGGAAGACTGTGTTAGATAAATAGCATATATAAATTGTTGTAAGTCTCCAGAGTGTGAACATGTTACCAGGTTAAATATATACATGTATACTCCAAAAATGAACAAAAAGAATATACATGAGTACTCCAAAAGTACAAAATGACAAGTGTCATGGCTTCTAATCAACCTCCCTGTAATCCCGTCTATCAGAACACGGTCTACATAGGCCCGCCTAATAGCTGCCTATAGGAGAAACCCTCATCATCATAAAAGTCCGGCTCCGCTTCACAATCAGTGCCATCATCTGAAACTAAAACAGGGATTGGTTGGTGTGTACAACACCGTCCCATAACGTGGGAGTGAGTGATCAACTCAGTGGAATCATAGAGCAAAGGTTAACATGTTATCAATTCAGTCAAGCAGTAATGATAAAGCAAGTAAATTAAACATTCCTAAATACTGTGATTAATGTAAGGATGAGATGCAATAATGATGCATGCCCTCGCCAACATACTCCTTCATGTGACACCATCTTACGTTCGTGGCATACTTTCGTCCCTCAATGCTCCACATCTTCCAGACACATGTAGTGCGATATGAACATGATTACAGAGTTGTTATTAGTCCTTTTCATACAGCAGTATTGGAAAATTAAGGTACCTCCCTCGTATCATTCCTAAATAATGATCCATTCTAGGATTGTCAGTCCTAGATAATCTCATACGATGATGCGGTTCTAGGTGGTTGTAAAGGGCTTCCAGGGCTGTTACACGCACTCGTTGCACCGCTCCCCCATCACCTTATCAATACAGGCCTAGTTTATACTTTGTTTACTACGGGAAGGCTCGTCGCCTCTCCGCAGATTCAGAATATGCTCGAGGTCACTACAAAGGGCAATCAGGGCTATAACACGCACTTGTTGCACCGCTCCCCCATCACCATATCAGTGTAGGCCGACAGCTCGAATACAGTGTCCCATACCACCACATTCGGCTCATGAGTCTGGGTTGCTCACTGGTCACTATGGGGAGGCTCGTGGCCCCAGCGTAGGCCGATAGCTTGACCACGGCGTCCCATACCACCATGTCCGGCTCATGAGTCTTAGCGGATCAAGGTACCAAGGTTAACAGGGTTATCACTGGTAAATTCAGTACCCTAGGTTCAAACAGTTATGATGAATACAAGGTGAACATACAACGGTCAATCAGGTTACTTGATGAGTCCGACTAGCACGAGCACACGTCAAATCTATCGACATGAAGTGCACAAGCACTTCGTGTGGCTTAACCACTGCCGACAACTCTAGTATGACTCGGATTCGTCATACATATCCTTCGTGGCAAAATAGATCTCAGCCACGAATTTCAAACCTGTTACCGATTGCTTGGACCATAACATAGCCCCAAACACATTCCATTTCCACAAGTAATCATATGAAATAGTTAAAGCAGTAATAAACATATTTCAAACTACACAATCACAGGTCCGATATTATCCGCTTTAGGGCACGGAATCGTTACACCACTCCCCCATCACCCTTCACGGATTTATTTCTACATTTTATGGAATACAACTTAAACATGGAATCATACATATGCATTACATAGATAAACAGACACTATAATATATGGTACATGGAGGAAAGCATGCACACAGTTAAAGGAGTTGAGAATCATATCTCAACACCCTTATACATTACAATTTACTAACTACTTACTCATTCAGACATTTCAACAAACACTTTAGACTACATACATCAACATACATGACGTATGTTGATCACACAGGTATTAGGCCAAATCCTTTCACTAGGGAGTTTCCCCATTTGTAACACACGTGCACCCACGACGGATAGTCATGACAAGCATGAATCCAGGTTTCATATTCATTTGGACATTTCTACAAACACTTGGGCTACACACTTTATCACAATATACGTATATTTACCGTGACGTGATTTAGGGCAAGTCCTTTCGCTAAGGAGTTGTCACACATGTAACAAGCATATATTCAAGGCAATTAATCATGTTAAGCACAAATCCAAATTCCATACATATTCGAACATTTCAACATATACATAGAATACACTATCTTATACATAGTTCATATATAACTGTAAAGTAAAACGGACAACGCATTTTGCATGTGAAATAGCACCCATGTCAGTTATAAATCATTAACCGACATTGAAAGCCTTGAAAACCATAACCTATACAACTATAATCCGCACCTTACGCTGATAAATGCGTAACAGATTCGTTTCAGACACTTGATCTTTGTCAATGGTGGATTGGCAACCTATATCATGAATTAGGTTAGCTATTTCATAACTTACACTACATGAAACCCTTCAACAGATTAGGGTTAGGTTTTCTTACCTAAGAATGACGCCGGAATCACCGGAAAAATAATCAGAGAGTGATGGTTAAGCACGTAGAATGGCAGGATAGAGTAACAGGAAACCTCTCCCACTTCTCTCACACTTTCTCTCTCTTTACTCTCTTCTCTCTCCTAAGTTTTCTCAAATTCATATGGGAAAAATGAGAGAGGGTTTAAGGTCTTTATATAAGCCCAGAACTCACGAAAATAGCCTCAGGGTCATGGTATACTTAGGTTATAACCAAATCGGGTCTGTTCTAATCCAACGGAGCATTTTTGGAGGTCCTGTTGCTAAATGGGGTCGGACTTAAGCTCTCTAATATTGGATCTAAGTCAAGCTAAGTTTTCAGTCCGGTTGGGTTTCCAGATCGACCGTGGCGGACCAGTTTCAGTTCAACGGTTACGGGAACTCGATCAGAGCTACAAGTTTTATGACATGTAAGGGCCACTTATCCTGATCCGAGGGTGAATTTGGGTCAAAATCTAATGGTCAAAATACTTAGAAATAACATGCAAGCGACACGACTCAGATTACTTAAATTTTTATTTAATTTCTTAAAAATATTCACTTTCTCACTCTCTTCACTCCGGACTCAAGGAAACAGTCCCAGGACATCATATGGTTTTAATTTTTGAGGTGATAGTCAAGTCCAACTAGATGGTCATATTCGTCTAAGTTCATCGCTATCAGACTTTCGACGTGCGGTCTAGATCTGATACGAAGTTTCATGATGCTCTCATGAGCAACTGGGTTTAGAGATTGATCCTAGGTTTGTAGGTAACGTAGTATTAGCGGTCTTACTCATTTTAGGTCTTGTAGTTCATATTTAAAGTGGTTCAAGTTAATTCTACTGAGTATTCAGTTTAGTACTTAACCAAATTCTACCCTAATTATGGCAGAATACGGTCCTAGGGCCATTCTATGCCCCATTTTGGGCACTTATGGTTATCATATTATTTTAATAATTTTTATAATAGTTCATCATCAAGTTTACCCTATCTCCCCCAAATTTCATAAGATTTTAAGTTGTAGAAAAATTCTAAAAATTTCAGAAGTAGCAGCTGTCCAACAAGTGATTATCAAACAGTTTCTCATAACGACCTACTTTAAACTATATTAAATATTTTATTATATTTTTCACATATTTTAGTATAAAACTATACTCATTTACTTTCAATCTGGTTTTTGAATCACCTAAATCAGAGTTATAACGAAGGAGATATGGTTTTTCAAATTTGGATGAAACATGCAGAAAAAATTGTAAAAATCGGGCTGCCTGACCGTTGTACGGACGAGGCCTCGCCAGTCACTGACCTATTTAGCGAGGGATCGCCCCAGGAATGAGGTCCTCCCCCCCTCCGGGGATGCCAAAAATGTGTGGGACCCACCTCGGGTCCCCCCAAATTGAGCTGTTTGGGTCCACGAGTCCGTCGAGGCGTTTATCGAGTCTCATTTGCAAACGGGAATGAGTTACGTGATGTACAATATATGATTTTGGGGTAGAAGAAGCTAATCCACCCAAATGACCTATCTACATCATGAAATTCTAAAAAAAAATAGTTAAAATCCTATTTTATGCATGTATGTACCATTTACAGTAAGTTTTAGTTCAAGTATAGTTCTTCACCATCTAAACTTTAGGATTTATGTCTAATATGAAAATACTGGAAGAAATTTGAAGAATAACGGGGTGAAAGGTGAGAATTTGAAGGAAATAGGTTGAAAAGTAATTTTTTTAGTTTTGAAATTGAGGTATGAAAAGTTACCAAGGTGTTATGGTTAACCCATTGCCTAAAGATGTCTAATTCCAGGTTGGTAAAAATCAGGGGTGTTACAAAATCTTTTAGAAATTAAACGAGAATTAACTAAGTGCTAAACTAGATTATCTATGAAATTAACACTAATCACTTTAAATACGATCTGTAAGATCCAAATTGGATAGAACCATTAACGCTACATTACCTAAAAACTTATGATCCATCTCAAAACCCAGTTGCCCTCGGGAGCATCACGAAACTCCGTATAGGACCTGGACCACGCGTTGAAAGTCTGATTATCCCGAAACTATACAGTTATGACCACCTTGGTGGACTTGACAACCACCTCAGAAATCAAGTCCTAAAAGTATCTAGAAACGCACAACTTGAGCCTGGAGCGAAGTGTGTGAGAAAAGCAAATATATTTAGGAAATGAATTGAAACTTAAGTGAATTGAGTCGTTCGCTTGTAGGCCAAATCTAAGGATTTAGACCGTTAGAATCTAACCCAATTGCACCCTTGGATCAGGAAAAATTTTCAACAACAGTCAGTGTACTTGTGGCCCTGATCAAGTACTGGTGACCGTTGGACTGAAATAGGTCCTCCGTGGTCGATCCACTGATCCGATCCGGCCAAGATCTTAACCTGACCTAGATCCAATGTTAGGGAGCTTAACCCTAACCGCATGCAGAAAAGGGCCTCCAGATCAGCTCCGTTAGACTGAAACAACCAACTTTTGGCTATAAACTACGTATACCATGGCCCTGGGGCCATTCTCATCAGTTCTGGGCCTATATAAGAGCCTTAAACCTCTCTCTCCCTTCACATACGAATTTGCAACCCTAGGAGAGAGAAGAGAGCAAAGAGAGAAGGAAAGAGATAGAAAGTGAGAGAGAAAGTGGGGGATTGTTCTTGGGATCTTTCCCTGCCACTCCACGTGCTTAACTACCGCTTCCGTATTGCTATACCGGCGATTCTGATCTTGTTGTTGGGTAAGAAATCCTAACCCTCATCTGTTTTAGATATTCAAATAGAGTAAATAGTGAAATAGCTAACCTATTTCATGTTATAGGTTGTCGTCGTGTTATAGATAAAGTGTAACGCCCTGAAAATCGGGGGTCGAGTATAACTCAGCTCTCGATTTCCAAAACATCACTTATGCAACATATTTAGAGATGGATGTATGTTGTCTGTATTAGTGCATAAAACATGAAGTAGATTAAGCCAAAATAACAAACATAGTTCAGGGACAGTCTGAGAACATAAGCGGAAGATTTAAATACATATATAAACCAACATGAGTCCCCAAGATATGTATGCTCTGTCAGGTCATAGTTACAAGTCGTGTCTTAAAATACATATAACAAAATGTGATACATCACTACAAACATAGCCCCGAATCTCCGCCAATCAGGACATGGCTCACATGAACCCGCTTGAGAACTGCATGAACGAGAATGCCTCCTCATCCTCATCGAACTCCGGCTCCACCTCGCAGGTATCACCATCACTTGCAGCTAAGTTAGAGTCTGGTTGATATTTAAATATCATCCCATAACGTGGGAGTGAGTGATCAACTTAGTGGAACTATACAGCAAAGGTTAACATGTTATCAATTCAATCAAGCAGTAATGATAAAGCAGTGCAATCAGGCATGTCCTAGATACTCTTGTTAATGCAAGAATGATATGAGGTAATGATGCATGCCCTCACCACAAACTCCCTCTTGCGACATCATCTAACGATCGCGGCATGAATCGCTACCACTGTGCTCTACACCAACGCCAACGGCACATGCAGTGCAATGTTATGAGCATGATTATCAAGTTCTTATTAGTCCTTTTCATACAGCAGGATTGGGAAGCTAAGATACCTCCCTTATACCAATACCCAAACAATGATCCATTCTAGGGTCGTCAGTCTTAGACAATCTCATACGATAATATAGTTCTAGATCGCTGTAAAGGGCTCGTCACCAATCAATACAGGCCTAGGATATCTTAGATACTGCAAAAAGGCTCGTCACCTGTTTGCAATGTCAAGATATGCTCGAGGTCACTAGAGAGGGCTCGTCACCAATCAACGTAGGCCGACAGCACGAATATAGTGTCCCATACCAGCATAATCGGCTCACGAGTCTAGGTTGCTCACTGGTCACTACGGGGAGGCTCGTCGTCCCAGTGTAGGCCGACAGCATGGCCACGGTGTCCCATACCACCATGCCCAGCTCATGAGTCTTAGGGGATCGCGGTATCAAGGTTAACAGAATTTCACTAGTGAGTTCGGTACCTTAGATTCAAACAGTAGTGTCCAAACATGGTGAACATATATCAATCGATCGGGTTATTTGACGAACTCAACTAGGACAAGTGCACGTTGAGTTGATCGTCATAGAATGCATAAGCACTCCGTGTGGCCTAACCACTGTCGAACATTCCAAGTACGACTTGCATTCGTCAAACACATCCTACGTGGCGTAAATAATTTCAACCACCAGTTCAAGAACAATTACCGATTACCTAGACTGTAATATAGTCTCAATCATATACAAGCTCAATAATAGACATTTGATTCATATTCTACTTTCAAATGAACATGTTATGAAATATAACTTAAACATAAATACAGTATATGGAGAAAATCATACACACAGTTAACATGAATAAATTAGGCTAAACAATTCATGGAGGAAATCATACACACAAGCAGGGTAATTGAGATTCATATCTCAACAACCTTAAAAATCACACTTTATTGAATACTAACTCATTCAGGTATTTATACAAACACTTAGACTACACTATTCAACATACATCACGTATGTCGGCCATATTACATATTAGGGCGAATCCTTTCGCCAAGGAATTATCGCATACATAACAATCATGCACTAACGACAAATAATCATGGCAATCACAACATTAGATTTCATGCGCATACAGACATTCTAACATATACATGAAATACTCTATTTACGGCATAGGTTATATATACACGTAAATCAAAACAGATGGCGCATTTAGCATGTGTAATAGCATCTACGTCAAGAATAAATCATTATCTAACATTGAAAGTCTTGAAAACCAGAACCTAAATGTATATAGTCCGTACCTTAAGCTGGAAAATGCGAAACGAATATGATTTAGACGATAAGTCTTCGTCAACGGCAGATTGGCAACCTAAGGCATGAAATAGGTTAGCGATAAGAACACTAAAACTATCCTAAGCTCCAAAATAGGTTAGGGTTTGATTGACTTATCCAAAAATGGAATTAGAATCGCTGGAATAACGATTTATATACGATGGATTGATGTGTAGAGGACTGGGAAGAATCCCAAGATGAAACACGAACTTCACACTCACTTTCTTTCTCTTTTCTCTTTCTTTTCTCTCTCTTATCTTAGCTAGGGTTTAGAATTCGTATGGGATATGTGAGAGAGGGTTTAAGGCCTTTATATAAGCCCAAAATCGATGAAAATAGCCTTAGGGCCAAGGTATACTTAGGTTGTAACCAAATTAGGCTCTTTCTGATCCAACGGAACACTTCTAAAGGTCCTCTTATTAAATGTGGTCGGACTTAAGCTCACTAATATTGGATCTAAAGCAAGTTAAGTTTTTAGTCCGATCAGGTTTCCAGATCGACCGTGGTGGACCAGTTTCAGTTCAACGGTCACCAAAACTCGATCAGGGCCACGAGTACTTAGGCATGTGTGGGCCGCCTTCCCTGATCCGAGGGTGAATTTGGGTCAAAAACCAATGGTCAGAATGCTTATAAATGATGCGCAAGCGACACAACTCAGATTACTAAATTCATATTTAATTTCTTAAAAAATCTTCACTTTCTCACACCCTTCACTTCGGACTCAAGAAAATGGTCTCAGGACATCGTTTGGGCTTAAATTTTGAGGTGATAGTCAAGTCCAACTAGGCGATTATAACTGTCTAAGTTCATCGCTATCAGACTTTCGACGTGCGGTCCAGTTCCGATACTAAGTTTCTGAATGTTCTCGAGAGCAACTGGGTTTAGAGTTGGATTCTAGATTTCAAGATAATGTAGCATTAACAATTCTATAGGTTTTGAGTCTTGCAGAACGTATTTAAAGTGGTTAGTGCTAAATTCATAAGTAATCTAGTTTAGCGCTAATTAATTCATGTTAAATTTCTAAAGGATTGAGTTCTAAATGATTTTTGCGAAAGGTGACACTCGGGTCTATGTACGTATTTTTTCAAGACATTACATAAAGACTTAGGGTTTAAACTGAGTTCATTACGAGTCTACCGGTGAAAGGTGTAGACTATAAATGTTTAGGTTATAGTTTTCAAGGCTTTCAATATTAGTAATGATTTATGACTGACTTGATTGCTGTCACACGTGCGTAGATACGATGTTTTCCATGTACTATATATCTATGTAGACTATGTTGATTTCAATACATTCCACGTGTTTGTTGAAATGTTTGAATGAGTTTGGAATTATGATTTATGCTTGCCATGTTTATTGACTGAGAATAATGATTGTTGTACATTTGGTGAACCCTTTGTAAAGGAATTTGCTATAATACCTGTTATAACTATTTTATCACATGTATATAATATGTGTAGCATAAGTGTTTGATAAAATGCCTGAATGTAAAAATGCTTGTTTAAATGCATGTAATGAGGGTGTTGAGATAGGATTCTCAATTCCCTTATCTATGGTTATAGTATCGCTTATATAACCTATCTTACTATTATGCGAGTTAAGGATGAAATGCCTATGTATGGTAACATGTGTAATATGTGTTTTGTCGAATTTCTCGAGTAATATTTATATTTTATTTTAGTTGTCACATCCTGTCTTTGGCTACTACATACGTATACTATTGCTTGGAGTGTGTTTGGGGCTATGATGCAGTCCAAGCGTTAGGTAATGATTTTCGAGTTATGGCCGAGGTTGTTTCGCCTCACAAGATAGGTTCAAGGAATTCAAGTCATACACTGCTTGTCGATAGTGGTTATGCCACGTGGAGTGCTTACGTGCTCCATGTCGATCAACTCGATGTACGCTTGTACCAGTCGAGCTTATCAAGTAACCCGATTGGCTTAATGTTTGTTCAGCATGTATGGACGCTACTGTTTGAATCTAAGGTACTAACTTACCAGTGCAAAGTTCGTTTAACCTTGGTACCTCGATCTACTAAGACTCATGAGCCGGGAATGGTGGTATCGGACACTGTGGTTGTGCTGTCAGCCTACGTTGGGGTGACGAGCCTCCCTGTAGTGTCCAGTGAGTAACCTAGACTAGTGAGCTGAATACGGTGGTATGTGACACTGTATTAGAGCTGTCGGCCTATGATCAGGTGACGAGCCCGTAGTAACCTCGAGTATACACTAGGACTACGTTGGGGTGATGAGCCTTTCTGTAGTAAACTAGAGTATAAACCAGGCCTGTACTGAGGTGACAAGCCTCACTGTAGTGACCTGAAAATTTCTTATCGTATGTGACTACTAGGATTGATGACCCTAGATGGATCAATGTTTGGGTCAATGATATAAAGGGAGGTACCTTAACTTTCCAATCCTGCTGTATGAATATGTCTAATTAAGAACTTGACTAACACGACCATGCATCGCATTGCATGGTGCTTTGGTAAGGAAGTGCATAGAGGAAGGGATGCATGCCGCGATCGTAAGATGATGTCGTAGAGGGAGTGTAAGTGAGGGCATACATCATTATCACATACCATCCTCGTATTAATAAGAGTACTTAAGACCTGATTGTCGTATTGCTTTATCATTACTACTTGACTGAATTGATAACATGTTAACCTTTGCTTCATAGTTCCACTGAGTTAATCACTCACTCCCACATTCTGGGACGATGTTTTAAACGCCAACCAGACTCTGTGTTAGATGCAGATACTGACGTGACATATGAGGCCGAGCCAGACTTCTACGATGATGAGGAGGAGTTCTCATATATGCATTTATCAGGCAGGTTTACATAGGCCGCTCTGATCAATGGGATTATAGGGACATATGATTAGTGGGACATTCACATTTTGTCATTTTGTATCTTTGGAATAAATATGTATTTATTTAGCTCAGTAATGCATGCCATCATACTCTGGAGGTTGGGAAACACATCTACGTACTTTATATATCTATTACAGTCTTCCACTTATGAAATTTAATTGTCTCTATAGTATGATATGTTGTTTTAGTATAATCCCACTCATGTTTAAGGCACTAATATAGACAATATTTAATCATCATTATCTATGTTGCATAAGTGATGTGTTGGAACTCGGGAGTTGGGCTCTTGCTCAACTCCTAATTTTTAGGGCATTATAAGTTGGTATCAAAGCAAGATTTGAATTAAACTGGACCTGGGTTATGATCACACGACACTCACTGACGTATTCTGACTTAGGAGGGTGCGATATAACGTAAAAACAGTTATAGGATCCCCAGTTTCGCCTATCAACAGAATTGACCAAAATTAACCCTTAGATTGGGGCCTGTGTGCATCTGAGATTATGTGTGGTGACCCCAAATCTTTTTGAGACCGTCAATCGATGGGTTTAGATGATAAATTAACACGTTTCACTCTCAAATAATCCGAAACGCATAAATATACGTGAGATAGGATTCGAAACGATTCAAACGGACTAGGGGGCCCAAATGGTGCAAATCGGGGGATCCAAAGTGGACCTCGCACACATACAACACTCCAGGGTGGGGATGCCATTGCCCATGGGGTGAGGGCTCACCCGGATGTCCAGAAGTCGGCGATGCCATCACTGGATCGGCGAGGCCTCGCAGCCCTGACTGTCCGGGCCTGTTGGACCGCAGTGGGTCGGTCGGGCCGATTCATGTCCAAGGCTGTGGGGCCCATAAAAACATGTGGAGACCCTTATAAGCTCCCCATTTGCTCCCCTTTTCCCTCATACACCCCTCCAAGCTTTCCCTTTTCCCTAAAAGTTCTTTTTTCCCTCTCAAATCTTCCCTCCATTCTCATATTTCCTCTCTTTTCTTCATCACAAACATCCCTCCACCACCTTCATCAAAATCCATCTTCTATCTCCTTTATTTTTCCCCTTTTTGAGCACACAAGAGCATATTTGTGTCTCATACATCTCCAACTCCAACAACCCATCTTATTCCCCATTGTTATTTCACTCAAATGGCTCTTTTCGAGCTCGTGGCGACGATCTTCTCCATTTCCACACTTCTTTCTCTTATGGGGAAGAAGAGGGCTTCCATGGATGTAGCAGGGCCTAGCCGCCCTACTCGATCAAGGAGGTAGACAGGCACTGCCGCAAGTGTGATCGTCGATCGGGAGATAAGGATAAAGTGGGATCTCGATCCCCAGGCTCCCCTCGAAAGGGCTTTGCTGGTGGAGTTGTCTCATGGAAGATTTGAGGGCCGTAGGGTCCTTTTTGAAGCACAAGTGGAAAAGAGGCTCTTTGGACAATATCTAGTGATGGACCGCCTGGTGGATGCCTGGTGGGGTCCCATATTTGAGGGCAAGCTTAGGCAAATGTAAACACTGTCCGAGGTAAGACCCGTATCTTGGTCCGTACCTTTCCGTACACTTCCGCGGTCTTACCGGTCGAATTTCGGCAACTTTCGACCCTTAACCAGTATCGACGCGCGACCCGGATTCATGTGCCGACAACCCGAGTCGACTCAACCCGAGACCAATACCATAGCGACCGCACCATCGCCGCGGTTCCGATATCGTGACTCGCGCGCCGAGGCGATACCCTGATCAAGAGTTATGGGCCAACGTTCAGTGCGAGAAAACGCCGCGCATTGCGAAAACTAAGGGAATCTCAACGATGTGTCACATCAATCACATCAATCCCATCAATCAATCACCCATCAAGCCATCACATGTCAAGTACACATCACTTCCATCCCTTTTCCCAAGCAACCACAAAAGTCTTCCTAACCCATACCTTTCTTACACAAAAGACCACAAAAGTCTTCACATCCCATACCTCTCTTACACAAAAGCCACAAAAGTCCAAGATTTCTTACACAAACATCACTCACCCATCCATCCATCACTCTTTCTCTCTCCCTTTACAACTCTCTTTCTTTCTCTCTTTCTCATTTCAATCTCCAAGCAAGAATTTCAAATTCCATACTAAGCTCCAAGTGGCCCACCTTCCTACCCCAAAATCTCCCATCTCAACCCTCCATTCTTCATCTTAGCCATTGAAGTTGAAGACAAGGTGCCAAGGAACCCCTAGGAGCGAGGAGATTGGACGGTGGGTGCCTCTATAGGGTAGTTTTTATTGTTTTTATGGTGGACCAATTGAGGCCCACCGATCCATGGTGTGGATC
Source organism: Magnolia kwangsiensis (assembly GCA_037074715.1). Taxonomy (NCBI): domain Eukaryota; kingdom Viridiplantae; phylum Streptophyta; class Magnoliopsida; order Magnoliales; family Magnoliaceae; genus Magnolia; species Magnolia kwangsiensis. The sequence continues at coordinate 78,122,133 of CM073580.1, read as the reverse complement.
TCACTTGGGACCCTTATTTGTGGCCGATGGACCACTTGGATCGCCATGATCATTCCATGATGGGGCCATTCTCCATGGACCCCATCATGATCCTTATTTTCATTTGAAAAGGGTCATCTAGACCATCCATATCGGTGGGGAAAGGATTCCCACCGTTGATCTTTAGTTTTGATGGTCACATGTGTAAATGACCCATTGATGTATGATTTCATGTATGGGAGGGCCCATAATGACGGGGACCCTCCATCACAAGCCGTGTCCCACTCTCCATGTCTCTCTCTTTTATTTTATTTTATTTTATTTTATTACAATAGGATGGTGTGGCCCACTTGAATGGATCCCATCTTGATGTATTTATTTTATTCAAGTGGGGCCCACCCTAGATGTTATTCCCATGCCGCCATCCTGTGGTGGCCCACTTCATCAGGGCCCACCATTTCCAAAGAAATTTTTTTATATACCAGACGCTGGACGTTGTAAAGGAAATCAAAAAAAAAAAGAAAAAGAAAGGAAGGCTTTTGGGTGGTCCCTTTGCATAGGCCCCACCATGATGTATTTGAGTAATCCAAGCCGTCCATCCTCTTACCTACGGTGTTTTAGCCGTTGGGTAGAAGTTTGGGGCTGATTGGAAGACCTGATGGGCCATAATATCAACGAATGCATCACTACCATTCAAGATCATTATTTGGTTTTATTTCACTTTCTAAGCATCCAAAAAATTCAAACTCTGGACTCATTTCGACTGTTGCGGCCCACTGAACGCAATGGCCGGAGTGGATTTTATTTTAACGGGACCCATGCATGAAAAACTACAGGAAAATCAAATTTTTTGATTTTTGATAAGAGGCGTAGCCTCTGGCTTGCGTCAGCAGCAGGAGGGCTGCACGCAGCGGGTTGGCAGGCGGCCGGCCGCTGGCCACCCACGGCCCTGCTCGTGGGCCCCACTGTAATGTTTGTTTGCCATTCAATCCGTTCATGAGGTGGGACCCCTCCTCAGGTGGGTCCCCTCCAAAAATGAGACAGATCCAAGATTCAGGTGGCCCACACCACATGAAACAGTGTAAATTGATTTCTACCATTGAAAGGTCTTTGGGGCCCACAGAAGTTTTGAATCAAGCTGAAATTTATGCCGTCCCTTCATCCAGGTCCGAGTGACCTTATGAATGGGTTGGATGGCAAATAAATATTTCAGAGTGGGCCCCACATGGGACCCACATTGATGCATATGTTGTAGCCCACCGTCCAGGCGGACGGTGGCACCCACCTGACGCACGGGCTGCCTCCACCGTCCACGGACGGTGGGGCCCTGTGTGATGAATGTGTTATATCCGCACTGTCCACTGGACAGTGGGACCCACCTTGATGCATATGATGCATCCGGACCATCCATCCACTTTAACATATAAAGGGCTATGGGTTAGGCCCATTTGATCCACTTGAGGCCTAAGAATTTGGGCCCACTTGATACGTAAAGCCTATGGGCTTGGGCTCACTTGTTATTTAAGGGCATGGGCTAGGCCCATTTGATTTATAAAATGCTTATGGGCTAGGCCCATTTGATCCATTTAAGGCCCAAGAACTTAAGCCCATTTGGCGTGTTGCAAGTCCATGGGACTAGGCCCATTCGATGTACTTCAAGGCCCATATACTTGGACCCTTTTATTGAAATTTTAAAGTCTATGGGAGTAGGACATTTGATATGTTGTAAGGCCCATGGGACTAAACCCATTTGATTATAAAAAGGGTCCATGGGATTAGGGCCACTGGATTTATTTGAGGCTCATGGGTTAGGCTCACTTGATTTGTTTAAGGCGTAGGAATTTAGGCCCATTTGACTCATGTTAGGTCTATGGGTTGGGGCCCACTTGACCTACATGTGGGATCCCAATTGGTGTGGCCCATTTGATACATATTAGACTCATGTGACTAGGTCCAATTGATGCAATCCAAGGCCCACGGGTTTTGACCCATTGCAATGCACATAAGACCCATTGGTGTGGCCCATTTATGTGGCCCATCTGACGAATAAAAGGCCCATAAGCTATGGCCCATTTGATATATATGTAAGGCCCAATGGGAGGAACATAAGGTCCATTGCAATGTGTAAACCCAATACCGATTATGTAGCGGTGTTTTAAGAAAATCATACCTGGGAAACAATGTTGGTTTGACGTCCACATTGCGAGTGTAATGTTGGTTGGATGTCCACATTACGACTCTCCTTAGGGTCCATTACTGGGCTGTACTTATCGTATTTAGGCCGTCCAGGTCCATCTGCATTGTAAATAGTTCATTTTGTTATAACATGTTTAGTCCAGTTCATGACTCATGATCATACGCATCATATGTATGCTTGACGTGAGAATTGTCTGATCATAGCATTTGCCTTCAGGCAGGTTGTTTATGGGCTCCCGGTTAGGCGGTGCTGCCCTACATGAGCGCACGGTATGCGCAGGATTGGTTGCAAGACTGGATAGCGTGATTCATGCATTCTGCATTTGTGTGACATGGTTATTGTACGCCCTAGCGACATCAGGGCCGTAGCCTCCACAGACGCATCGTGGTTGGCAGGATTGGATACCGAAAATTTTGTTCTACATGGGGTACTATAGATATCCCTGGGTGAGAGTCCCTAAACCCTTATGGTACCAAGAGGTTGCTCCAATGTCTAGACCGAGTGGGTAGATGAGCGTTGAGTGCCGATTACCAGACGGTTACGCTCTCCACTGTGTCGTGGTCAGTTGGAAGGGGGTACGGCCTTACCCGCCCGAGTGTATGGGGCAATGCTAGGCTGAGTCTGACCAGCTCGAGGAATGGGTCCGCTATCGACGATTCGCGCCCGATATTGGCAGACGGATAGTGTGGTCTCTTCCACTTACCTTATTGCACGCGATGTGGCGGCAATCTGGTTTAGAGTGTACTAGACCCCGGTGATATTCCATACTTTGAGCTGTATTGACGTGTGAACATTGATGAGTATCTGTATGCTTGAGTTGCATTGTACATTGCATGGCCTTGGGATGGCCGATACCATTCATGTCTTGCATCGCATAAGCCTTGGTACGGCTCATGATATTATGTTTCCATTTGCATATTCCGCATCACTCTGACATTGCATGTACATATTACTACCTTGCGCACACACCTTCACCACCCTCTAAGCTTTCTGTAAGCTTATGTACGACCGTTGCGTGCAGGTGACGTTGGATCACAGCAGCGTTGAGGCAGGAGCACGTTGCTGAGCATTTTGGAGTTTTTGTACTTTATCACTGTATTTCCCTTTATGCTCATTGTACTTGTAAAGTTTTTGATCATAGTGGAAATGTAATGGAGTTCTTGGTTGTTGTTTGTGGGTTATGCCTTTGGTTATGCTTATTACGAATCAAATTGATATTTAAAATCCTCCTCGTAGCATCCCAGGATTGGAACCTGGCGAATGGGAGCTAGGAGCCGAGAATGGGGTTCTACGGAGGCTGTCGGCACCGGATTCGGCGATCGAGAATTTTATGAGCCCGGTTTCCGAGTTTGGGGCGTGACAGACCGCCTGGTGGATGCCTGGTGGGGTCCCATATTTGAGGGAAAGACTTAGGCAAATGTTAACACTGTCCGAGCCTTCTACGCTCATATACGGGAGCCAACGCTGGAGCCTTTGCAGTTCAAATTTCCTATGGGAAGGCAAGAACTCATAGTCGATGTTGGCTTGATAGCCCGAATCATAGGAATGCCGCTTAGCGAGGTCTATGCTAGTGAGAAGAGTCTTGCAAGTGCATGTGAAAGGGACCACCGCATGCAATTCCTTTTTGGCCAACTGGTCCACTGGAATCCAAACAATAACCTCTTAGCCTCCAAAATAACTGACGACTTCCTCCTGCTCCACCACATCTTCACGTACAATGTGTACCCTAAGTGGAGCAATTGTAGCAAGTGTACACGCTTAATGGTAGACTTCTTGTACCGTGCTGGGTAGGGAGACAAGCTGTGCCTGCCTACCTTCGTCGTATGAGAGATAGTCCTGACCGCACGCTCTACTAGGATGACCATTTCACTTCCATTCGGTTAACTCATATGTAAGCTTGCATGTGAATTTAGCTATAGACTTGGCACAGAAATTCTGGTGCCAATCCATTTCTTCAATGACACTACTCTCAACAACATGGAGATTGGGCCACGACAGTGTCGAGCCCGACTCGATGTGTAACACTCCAAATTTTTGCCAACCTGGGATTAGACGTCCTTAGGCAATAACTAAAATACCTGGGAAATCGCTCAGAACCCAATTCCATAGCCAAAGAAATCACTTAGGATTAATTCCTTTAGAAATTAAGCGTAAGTTAGCTAGCGCTACGCTGGAGTAGCTGTGAAATTGTCCCTGACCGCTTTAAATACGTTCTACAAGACCCAAAACTTGTAGAATCAATGGTGCTATAATACGCTGAAACCTAGGATCAAACTCTAAACCCGTTTGCTCTCATGAACTCTTTGAAACCTTATATTGGATCTAGACCGTGCGTCGAAAGTCCGATACCTACAATCTTAGACAGTTATGACCGCCTTGTTGGACTTGACAATCGTTTCGAAAATCAAGGCCAACCGATGTTCAGAGGCTATTTCATTGAGCCTGGAGTGAAGAGAGTGAGAATAGGGTTAGATTTAAAAATTTTAATCCAAATCTGGCACATGACTTGGTGCGTTATTATTAAGCGTTCTGACCGTCAAAATTCATCCAAATTACACGCTCGGATCAGAAAAAATTTCTCTTTCATATCATGAGACTTGTAGACCTGATCTAGGTGCGATGACCGCTGAACTGAAATTGGACTGCCACGTGCGATCTACGAACTCTTTCGGTCTGAAAACTTGATGTGTACTAGATCCAATATGCATGAGCTTAAGTTCAACCGCGTTCGGCCAGGGGACCTCCAGAAATGCTCTTTTGGACCAGAACAGCCCCGATTTGGTTAGACCTCAAGTAAACATCGTTCCCAAGCCTAATTTGGAAAGTTTTAAGCTTATAAAAGGGGCTTAAACCCTCACTTCTCTCTCTCATCCGAATTTGCTAGAAACCCTAGCAAGAGTGAGAGAAAAAGTGAGAGTTTGTGAGAGAAGGTGGGAGAGATTTTCCTACCACCTGCTGCCGCTGCTGCACGTGCTTAAGCGACGCACTCCAATCACTTTCCCGGTGATTTCAACGCTTTTCTAGGTAAGGAAAACCCTGTGCACTTGCTGATTTAGCATTTCGTTAAATCAAATAGCAAAGTAGCTGATATAACTTGTGAAATAGGTTGCCTGTTCGCCGTAGACGAAGCGTATACGCTCCGTTCGAAACGATACACATATAAAGTGAAAGGTGCGGATTTTAGACGCTTTGATTGGCTATTTTCAACGCTTTCAATGTCGTTTAATAGTAGATTATCGACGGCGATGCCGTTTGGCATGTACAACATGCTGTCCGTTTCCTGTTTCGTAAGCATACGAAAAATATGAGATTTAGGGCATTTTAGTCATTTGTAGGAAATACTGTAAACATCCATATTTTGCTAAAATGATTGACATGGCTTTTTGTCGCCTTAGGATACTAGGAATGCGTGCATAATCTGTTTGGCGAAGAGAGTCGCCCAAATGCGCACTTTGAGTCGACATACACTATGTAGACTTAAGTGTGTAGACTAAGTGTTTGTATAAATGTTTGCATTAGTATGTATTGAATTAAATGGTGTTGTGAATTAGTTTGAGATTGAATTCTCAAATAATACGCTGCTGTAAATGATTTCCTTCATGTCGGCTATATGTATGATTTCATTATATGTATGAAATGTATGTGTTAGATGATTTACTTAAGTTGTATGTTATAACATGTATTAACATGCTCATATTATTGTATTTCATTTCCATTACTCTTATATGATTGATAAAGTGGATTCACAAATGATTGGGGCTATACTTAGTCCAGGCAGTCGGTAACCGAAAAAATTCGTGGTTGGCTTATCTTTGCCACGAACGACACGTCGATGAACGCGAGTCGTGTTTTGGAGTTGGCGGCAGTGGTTAGGCCACGCGAAGTGTTTAGTGTACTTCATGTCGCTCAGCTTAAGATGCGTTCGTGCTAGTCGAGCCCGTCAAGTAATCCGACTGGCCATTGTATGTTCACCATGTATGTGTCATAACTGCTTGAACCTAGGGTACTGAACTTACCATTGAAAACCCTGTCAACCATGGTACCTTGATCCACAAAGACTCATGAGCCGGGCATGGTGGTATGGGACACTGTGGTCGAGCTGTCGGCCTACGCTGGGGCCACAAACCTCCCCGTAGTGACCAGTGAACACCTATGACTCGTGAGCAGATTATGGTGGTATGAGACACTATATTCTTGCTGTCGGCCTACACTGATCATGCGACGAGCCCTTTGTAGTGACCGCGAGCGTATTCTGAGTCTACGGGAGGCGACGACCCTTCCGTAGCAATGAGAGTACAGTAGGCCTGTATTGATAAGGTGATGGGGGAGCGGTGCAACGAGTGCGAGAAACATCCCTGACAGCCCTTGCAACGACCTACAAAATATACATCGTATGAGATTACTAGGAGTGACGACCCTAGATAGGATCTGTGTTGGGATTGATATAAGGGAAGTACCTTAGTTTTCCAATCCTGCTGTATGAATGGACTAATAATAACTCGATAATCATATCACCATCACATTGCATGTGCCTGGAAGATGTGGAGCACTGTGGAAAGAAAGCATGCCGCGGGTGTAAGATGGTGCCGTATGAGGGAGATCGTCGGTGAAGGCATCCATCATGTCACGTCATATTGCATTAACAATAGTATTTAGGAATGTTTGAGTTATTGCTTTACTATTATCGCATGATTGATTTGAGAACATGCTAATCTTTGCTCTATTATTCCACTGAGTTAGCTACTCACTACCACGTTACGGGATGGTATTTTCGGACACCTAACAGTCCCTATTTTGGTTACAGATGATGGCGCTGCTTGAGAAGCGGAGCTGGACTTGATAATGATGAGGAGGATCCCTCCTTTATGCGTGTTCTGATCGATGGGATTACAGGGAGGTTGATTAGATGCCATGACACTTGTCATTTTATATTTTCAGAGCACTCATGTATAATCTTTCTTTCTATTTTGAGGTATACATGTATATGTTTAACCTGGTAACATGTTCACACTCTGGAGACTTACAATCAATTATATATTATATGTATGTATCACAGTCTTCCGCTTGCTAATTTAACTGTCTCTGGAGTATGATATGTTGTCCTGGCTTAATCCCAAATCTTGTTTAATACCTTTTTAAAGACAACATGCATTTAACATTATCTATGTTGCATAAATAACATTTTGGAACTCAGGAGTTGGGTTTCTACCTGACCCCCGATTTTCGGGATGTTACACGATGAGAGTGAAGATGAGATGGAGAGTGAAGAGGAAGAGAGTCATGAAGAAGGTAGTGATGAGATAGAAGAAGGGCAAGAAGGAGAGCAAGAGGAGGCCCAGGACACTGAAGAGGGCTCTCCTCTTGCTGCTACGTGAGATCATGACAGTGATCGGGCTGCTATAGGCCCACTTGGCTCAACTTGAGGAGGGCTAGGTCACCCTGCGATAGGAGGTCAGTGAGACCCAGGCCTTAGTGAAACGAAAGTTTAAGAAGGTGTCTCATGCTTTGACGGATATCCTGTGCTGTGTAGGACAGGAGTGCACCTCCACCATCGCCAGATTCTGATGACTAGTTGCACATGTGGTCGTCTTTTGGATTTGCTTTGTGTGTGTTTCTTTTCCTGTTGCTATGTATAGCATTGTTAGGCATAATAGTGTGGTGAAGTGGATAATATGTTTTAGTGTTTGAAACCTTACTTATATTAGCTCACATGCATCTTCTTTCATGATCCATGTAATACTGCATCTCATATATTGTGACAATTTTGGTAAATGAAATGCATGAAGTTTCTTTGAGCTGTATATGAATGCTGTGTAGTTGAGTTTGTGAGTATGCTGAATCTAACCTGGGTTGCACCCTATGTTGTATATAGGGAATGCCACCTAAGGCTACACGAAGTACGGCACGTCTCACACTTGATGACTCGATTGATGGGGCACCTTCCTTGAGCAATAGCCAGACGGACCCCAGTTTGGGCTCGAATCATGGCACTATGTCGAATTTTCAGCCGACCACTGGCCCCACAAATGGGCCGACACCTGTTGCACCACCGGTTCCAGAGCAGAACTGTACGTCTACTTCGATGTCGCACGTGCCTCAGTCAGCTCCCCCTACTGATAGGTTGGAGCAGATGATGCTCTTGATGCACAACAACAGTAACAACAACAACAATAACATTTTTTGGCCACCATTGCAGGGGTCTTTGTCCAGGGCATGGGTGTGGTTCCACCTGCACCACCCTGCAGCCCGCTGGAAATATGAGTGTTATCGGCCTCTTTGAGCGATTCCAGCGCTTCCGACCTTACTCACAGACCCGAAGAGGTTGAGTATTGGCTTGACTGCATCTCTAAGATGTTGAAGCCCCTGTACTGCACTGAGGCAGAACAGGCAGAACTGGTCACCTACATATTTGAGAAGGAGGCCAGCCTTTGGTGGGATAGTGTCTTTCAAACCGTTGTTGTCGGATACGTCTGGATGTGGGACGCCTTCGAGACCCGCTTTCATGAGAATTACTTTCCCCTTACGTATCGGCATGAGAAGGAGAGTGAGTTTCTTTGCCTCCATCAGGGAGGGATGACAGTGGCAGAGTACGAGAAAAGATTTATGGAGTTGCCTAGGTATGCTCTATTGATATTAGCTTATCATCCGATGCAAATGTGGTGGTTTTCTGAGGGCCTGCGACCTGAGATACACTTAAAGATGTGCTGCACTAGCATATCTACCTATGCTGAGCTAGTGGGCTTGTCTCTATGAGCTGAGCAGGATGAGGATAGATTGTCTCGCACATGCATGCCTATGGTTCCTAGGTCTCTACCAGATTTACTGAGCAGGCTGTTCCTCGGTAAGAGGCCCCGTGCAGACTTGCCTCCTAGGCTCGCAGCTCCACCAGCCCCTGTGAGGCGACTAGACTTGTGGTGCACTTACTGCAAGAGGTCAGGCTATGCAAATACCTACTGTTTCACCAAGATGAGGGACAGCGGCTTCTCGTCGCCTCAGAGGATCAACCGCTATCTTTCTCAGATGATTGCAGCTCCACCCCTACGGTCAGCACCAACCCATCCATCTTTTCGGCAGCCTGCACCTCGATTTAGGCAGCCTCAACAACCTATGATACAACAGCCCAATCGTTCTCAGTAGGTGTGAGTACATGCTCTTACAACGAAAGCGTCTGATTCAGTAGCTATAGTGCCTCTAGCTTTCAAGGTCAATGCCCACATCCAAGGTACCCTTGTATTTTTATTGGTGGACACCGGGTCCACTATCTTAGTGATATCATGTTCTGCAGTCAAACTCTTAGGGCTGAATACGACCCCAATGGTTGGGGTGAGAGTTATCGCAGCCTTAGGAACTTTTATAAATGCCACCAAGATGTGTGAGGGTTGCTTGAAAGATCTAGGGAGCAGGATGATATGTGTTGACTTGATTGTCACCACAATATACCATTTCGACATCATCCTTGGTATGGATTGGCGTACTGAAATGAGGGTACAGATTGATTGTAAGACCCGACTAGTGACAACTCACGAGACTGAGGGTACGACTTTTACATTTCTCGTACAGGTCAGTTGCCCTTTTTGAGTTCTTTGTTATGCTTCCTTACTGAAGAATGATGATAGTCCACCACTTAGGAATACGCCAGTTGTTCGAGATTTTGAGGATGTGTTCAAAAAGATACCTGGGTTTCCTCCTTAGCGCGAGATCGACTTTAATATCGACCCTGTGCCTGGTGTGACACTCATTTCGTTACCAACTTATTGCATGCCTCCGTGTGAGATGGAGAAATTGAGGAAACAGATCGATGATCTGTTGGATGCTGGATTCATATGGCTTAGTATGTCTCCGTGGGGAGCACTTGTGCTATTTGTGAAGAAAAACGATGGATCTCTGCGATTGTGTATTGATTACCACAGTTAAACCAAGTGACGGTGAAGAATAAGTACCCTTTGCCCAGGATAAATGATCTCTTTGATCAGTTAAAGGGGGCACAGTATTTCACGAAGATCGACTTATAGTCAGGGTATCACCAGTTGCACGTCCGGGATAAGGACGTGCAAAAGACAGCTTTCAGGATTAGTTTTGGACACTACGAGTTTCTTATGATGTCATTTGGTCTACAAACGCACCGGATGTGTTTGTGGACTTAATAAACTGAGTATTTCGACCTTATCTATTCGGATTCGTTATCGTATTTATAGATGACATCCTGATATACTCCAATAGTCGGGAGGAGCACGAGGAACACCTACGAGCAGTTTTTAATACTCTCAAGAAGAACCAGTTGTTTGCACAGTACAAGAAGTGCAACTTTTAGAGGAAAAAAGTCAAGGTCCTCAGACATGTGGTGTCCAAGGAAGGGATAGCGGTGGACCTTGCTAAGGTAGCCGCAGTTCAGGACTGGGAGCAGCCCGGTTCAGTTACTAAAGTGAGGAGTTTTCTTGGCCTGACAAGCTATTACCGTTGGTTCATTAGGGATTTTTTCAAGATAGCTAGACCGTTGTCTCAGCTGACTTGGAAGGATATCAAGTTTGCTTGGAATGAGAAGGCTGAAGCAGCTTTTCAAGAGCTTAAGGACAAGCTGACGTCTGCCCCTGTGCTAGTATTGCAAGAGCAAGGGGTTAAGTATACCATATACACCGATGCGTCACGTGTTGGTTTGGGTTATGTTCTAATGCAGAAGGACAGGGTTATTGCCTATGCATCGCGACAGTTGAGGAAACATGAGGAAAATTACCCTACGCAAGACCTGGAGTTAGCAGCTGTCATCTTTGCATTGAAGCTCTGGAGACATTACCTCTACGGAGAGGAGTTTGAGCTCTTTTGTAACCACAAGAGCCTCAGATACATATTCACATAGAGGGACCTGAATATGAGGCAGTGACGATGGATAGAAATCTTGAAGGACTTCAAGTTCGAGGTCTCCTACCATCCTAGCAAGGCCAACCTTGTGGCAGACGCGTTGAGCTGCAAGAAGACTATAGCATTTGCGGCTTCGCTGATGATAGCAGAGTGGGATATGGTAGATTTCGTGCGAGACTTTGAGCAGAAACTTACAGTAGAGGAGTCGTTCGAGAGTATCACAAATATTCGTGTCCAGTCACTCATTGATGACAGGATCATCACGGCTCAAAGAGACGATGAGCTATTGGCGAAGGTGAGAAGCGAGTTGGTGACAGTGAAGACTCGGAATGGAGAGTTGGAACAGGTGGGGGTTTACGTTATTGTGACCGCCTATGCGTCCCAAATCTTCATGACTTGAGGAAGGAAATTCTAGAGGCTGCTCACAATTCGAGGATGACAATGCATCCTAGCAGTATGAAGATGTGCCGAGATATGAAGTGCTCGTACTGGTGGGACAACATGAAGGCCCAATAGCAGAGTATGAGTCCCGATGTCTCATGTGCCAGCAGGTCAAGGAAGAGTATCGCCTACCTCCTGGACTACTTCAGCCCATGCCATAGCTGAATGGAAGTGAGACTTCATTTCTATGGATTTTATTTCAGAGCTACCGAAGATGAGGAAGGGGCATGACTTCATATGGGTGATCGTGGACCGATTGAAGAAATCGGCCCATTTTCTCCCGATTAGAGTTTCGAACTCAGTAGATGAGTTGGCCAGGTTGTACATCAAGGAGATTGTGTGTCTGTATGGAGTTCTTATGGAGATCGTGTCAGACCGAGACACGCGATTCACATCTATCTTCTGGACTCGTATCCAGGAAGTAATGAGTGTGAAATTGAAGTTCAGTACTGTATTCAACTCACAGACTGACGGGCAGACAGAATGGATAAATTAGGTGTTGAAAGATATGCTGTGAGCGTGTGTGCTGGATTTCAAGGATAGTTGGGACAACTGTCTTCCTTATGCTGAGTTCGCATATAATAACAGTTTTCAGACTTGTATTAGCATGGCTCCATATGAGGTCTTGTATGGGCATCCCTGTCGAGCACCGCATTGCTGGGTAGAGGTTGGTGAGAAGAGCTGATTGGCCCAGAGTTAGTTTAGGTGACCTCAGAGAAGATCGACATTATCAGGCGTTGACTTCTAACAGCACAGAGCAAACAAAAGAGCTATGCTGATACGAGGCAGCGATAGCTAGAGTTTGAGGTTGGGGACCACGTATTCCTGAAAGTTTCCCCAATGAAGGGGGTTCTTCGGTTTGGCAAGAAGGGAGAGCTTATGCCGAGATTTATTGGCCCATTCTAGATACTGGATTGAGTGAAGGTGGTAGTGTACCGCCTCGCTTTGCCCACACCACTCGTAGGCATGTACAACGTATTTCATGTGTCAATGCTGAAGAAATACGTTCCTGATCTTTTCCACATTATCAGATGGGAGCAGGTACAATTGAGTGAAGATGCTACTTATGTACTGCGACCGACGCGTATTCTGGATATGGAGCAGGTGTTGCACAGCAAGGTGATTCCACTTATGAAGGTACCGTGGATGCATCATACTGAGGAGGAGGCTACTTGAAAAATAGAAGCCGAGGTCCAAAAGAACTACCCTCAGATTCTCGAAGAGTACGAAAAGGTACTAATTTCGAGGATGAAATTTTTCTTTAAGGAGGGTAGATTGTAACGTCTCGAAAAAATCCGTACAAAGACCCGAGTACCACCTCAGGCAGAAATCACTAAGGACCAAATCCTTTAGAAATTAAATGAGAATTAACTAAGTGCTAAACTAGATTATCTATGAAATTAGCATCAATCACTTTAAATACAATCTGTAAGACCTAAATCGGGTAGAACCATTAACTCTACATTACCTAAAAACTTAGGATCTATCTCAAAACCCAGTTGTTCTTGGGAGCATCACGAAACTCTGTATCAGACCTGGACTGCCCGTTGAAAGTCCGATTACCCTAAAACTATACAGTTATCACCGCCTTGCTGGACTTGACAACTACCTCAGAAATTAAGTCCTAAAAATATCTAGAAATGTACAACTTGAGCCCAGATCAAAGTCTGTGAGAAATGCGAATATCTTTAGGAAATGAACTGAAACTTAAATGAATTGAGTCATTCGTTTGCAGGCCAAATCTAAGGATTCAGACTGTCAGAATCTGACCTAATTACATCATCAGATCAGGGAAAATTTTTAACACATATCTGTGTACTTGTGGTCCTAATCGAGTATTGGTGACCATTGAACTGAAACAGGTCCTCCACGGCTGATCCACTGATCCGATCGGGCCAAGATCTTAACCTGACCTAGATCAAATGTCAGGGAGCTTAACCTCGACCGAATGTAGAAAAGGGGCCTCAAGATCAGCTTTGTTGGACTGAAATAGCCAACTTTTGGCTATAACCTAAGTATACCATGGCCCTGGGGCCATTCCCATCAGTTCTGGGCCTATATAAGGGCCTCAAACCCTCTCTCTCCCTTCACATACGAATTTGCAACCCTAGGAGAGAGAAGAGAGAAAAGAGAGAAGGAAAGAGAGAGAAAGTAAGAGAGAAAGTGGGGGACTATTCCTGGGATCTTTCCCTGCCACTCCACGTTCTTAACCATCACTTCTGTGTTGCTATACCGGCGATTCTGATCCTGTTGTTGGGTAAAAAATCTTAACCCTAATCTGTTTTAGATATTTAAATAGAGTAAATGGTGAAATAGCTAACCTATTACATGCTATAAGTTATCGTCGTGCTGTAGACAAAGACTTAGGGTTTAAACTGAGTTCGTTACGAGTCTACCGGCGAAAGGTGCGGACTATAAATGTTTAGGTTATAGTTATCAAGGCTTTTAATGTCAGTAATGATTTATGACTGACTTGATTACTGTCACATGTGCGTAGATACGACATTTTTCATATACTATATATCTATGTAGACTATGTTAATTTAAATACATTACATGTGTTTGTTGAAATGTTTGAATGAATATGGAATTATGATTTACACTTGCTATGTTTATTGACTGAGGATACATGATTGTTGTATGTATGGTGAACCCTTTGTAAAAGGATTTACTATAATACCTGTTATAATTACTTTATCACATGTATATGATATGTGTAGCTTAAGTGTTTGATAAAATTCCTGAATGCGAAAATACTTGTTTAAATGCATGTAATAAGCGTATTGAGATAGGATTCTCAATTCCCTTATATATGGTATCCTACTACTATGTGAGTTAAGGATGAAATGCCTATGTATGGTAACATGTGTAGTATGTGTTTTATCAAATTTCTTAAGTAAGATTTATGTTTGATTTTAGTTGTCACACACTGTCTTTGGCTACTACATGTGTATACTATTACTTGGAGTGTGTTTGGAGCTACGACGTAGTCCAGGCGATCGGTAATGATTTCTGAGTAGTGGTCGATGTCGTTTCACCATACTAGATAGGTTCAAGGAATTCGAGTCATACGCTACTTGTCGACAGTGGTTAGGCCACGCGGAGTGCTTACGCGCTGCATGTTGATCAGCTCGACATACGCTTGTACTAGTTGAGCTTATCAAGCTACTCGATTGGCCTAATGTATGTTCACCATGTATGGATGCTACTATTTAAATCTAAGGTACCAACTTACCAGTGCAAAGCCTGTTTAACCTTGGTACCTCGATCTGCTAAGACTCATGAGCCGAGCATGATGGTATGGGATACCGTGGTCGTGCTGTTGGTCGACGCTGGGGTGACGAGCCTTCCCATAGTGTCCAGTGAACAACCCAAACTCGTGAGCTAAATACGGCGGTATTAGACACTGTATTCGACCTATAGGCCTATGATCAGGTGACGAGTCCATAGTGACCTCGAGTATACACTAGGACTACGTTGAGATGACGAGCCTTTTTGTAGTAAACTAGAGTTCAAACTAGGCCTGTGCTGAGGTGATAAGCCTCACCGTAGCGACCTGGAAATTATTTATCGTATGTGACTGTTAGGATTGATGACCTTAGATGGATCAATGTTTGGGTCAATGATATAAAGAATGGTACCTTAGCTTTCCAATCCTGCTATATGAATATGTCTAATTAAGAATTGGCTAGCACGATCATGCATTGCGTTGCATGGTGCTTTAGCGAGGAAGTGCACAGAGAAAGGGGTGCATGCCGCGATCATAAGATGATGTCGCAGAGGGAGTGTAAGTGAGGGCATACATTATTATCACATACCATCCTCGCATTAATTAGAGTACTTAGGACCTGATTGTTGTATTGCTTTATCATTACTATTTGATTGAATTGATAACATGTTAACCTTTGCTTCATAGTTTCAATGAGTTAATGACTCACTCCCACGTTCTGGGACGGTGTTTTAAACACCAACCAGACTCTGTGTTAGATGCAGATATTGGTGCGACATATGAGGCCAAGTCAGACTTCTACGATGATGAGGAGGAGTTCTCATACATGCAGTTATCAGGTGGGTTTATGTAGGCTGCTCTAATGGACGGGATTATAGGGACATATGATTAGTGGGACATTCACATTTTGTCATTTTGTATCTTTGGAACAAATATATATTTATTCAGCTCAGTAATGCATGCCATCATACTCTGGAGGTCGAAAAACACGTTTATGTACCTTATATATCTATTACAGTCTTCCGCTTATGAAATTTAATTGTCTCTGGGGTATGATATGTTGTTTTGGTATAATCCCACTCATGTTTAAGGCACTAATACAGACAACATTTAATCATCATTATTTATATTGCATAAGTGATATGTTGGAACTCGGGAGTTGGGCTCCTGCTTGACCCTCGATTTTCAGGGCGTTACAATATCTTACTTTTCTTCATCGATTTTAAGACACCATTCTGAAGATAGTTTGAAGTGAGCCGTGTGGGGAACACTGACCAGCTTAGCCTTGTCTATCCCATACTTCATCAATACATTCTCAAGGTATTCCACTTAAGATAATCATGACCTTCTCTTCTTGTCTCTGCGTATGTCAATGTTAAGAACCCTCTCTGCAACCCCCAGATATTTTTTCTCGGATGTCCCTTATAATTAAGTCATCAGTAAGTCGATCTCAGACATGCTATGACTGGTGATAAGCATATCATCGACATACAAAACTAGGATAATGAATTTTTATCGCTCAGTGTTTTGTAATAAATGTAATGATCATATTTACTCCTGGTAAACCTCTGACTTACCCTGAAACAATCAAGCTTTTTATACCACTGCCTAGGTGACTATTTTAGGCTATACAATGACCTTCGTAACCTACAAAGCTTATTTTTTACCCCTTGTATTTTGTAACCTTCTAGTTACTTCATGTAGATTTATTCTTGCCATCTGCTCCAACTTGAGATCAGATAGATACTTCAAAACTGGTGTGAATATCTCACTGAAGTTGACACATTCTCTCTGAGCGTATCTATTCGCTACCAACCTTATCTTGTATCAATCATGTTTCTTCTTAAAGATCCACTTGCACTTGATCGGTTTACAGCCAATGAAAAGCTTCACCAGCTCTCACGTCTCATTCTTGTACATAGAGTCTATCTCATCATTCATTGCTACTTTTCTTTAGCATGTGGCTCATCAAGGGCCTCCTGAAGAGTAGACAGATTCCCCTCATCTGTAATAAGGGCAAATGTGATATTTGAATCATTCTTATATCTCGTTGATAACCTGCGATTCCTATGTGGATTCCTTTTATAAGGTGGTTACTCCACTTGTTCTTATATCTCTGTCTATATACTTATATCTGCCTGTGTCTCATTTGTGTCTAACTGAACGCCCACAACTAACTTTTCCATTTCTTTGTGCTCATCCTTATGAAACAATGATCTTTCATCGAATTTGACGTCATAACTAAGGATAGTTTTCTATGTGACTCGATCATATAGCCTATACTGCTTCACATCACTAGCATAACCAATAAATATGTATTTCTTATCCCTTTGGTCTAGCTTGCTATCTCGACTGATAGTACATGAGAGTAAGCATTGCGACGAAATACACGCACTCCCAAGTAGTCTACCTGCTGACCGCTTCACACTTCCTTTGGAATCTTATGTTCAATGATCGTAGAAGGGGACCGATTCACCAAGTAACAAGCCGTGTTAATGGCCTCACTCCACAGTTCCTTACCCAACCCAACATTACTAATAATGCATCAGGCCCTCTTTAAGAGAGTGATTCATTTGCTCAAACACACAATTCTACTCTGGTGTGTGGTGCACTATGTTGTGCTTCATGATCCCTTTATCTTTACAATACCTATTGAATTCCTCAGAAGTAAATTCTCCACCATTATTTATCTTTAATACATTTATCTTTTCCCTTGACATTTTTCCACCATCGTCTTCCACTGCTTGAAATTGGTGAAAACATTGGATTTATTTTTCATAAAATAAACCCACTCTCTTGAAATAATCATCAATGAATGTGACAAACCATGACGACCCTCATACATCAGAAAACATGAGCAGCGGCCCCCATACATCAAAATGCACATAATCAAGAACACCCTTACAAATATGTTTACCTAACTTAAAGATAATATTAATTATTTACTACATATACAATGCTTGCATATACTATAATTAATACTTTTAAAAATTAGAATTAAACAACAATAAAAAAGTACCTTCATGACCCACTTGCACATATGGCCCAATTGTGCATGCCACATATGTTCAGACGTGGAATCCACTTTAGAGATTGCAACTGTCATGCCCCAAACTTGGAAATCGGATTCACAGGAATCCCAATTGTCGAATCCGGTGCTGACAGCCTCCGTATGTCCTATTCTCGGCTCCCAGTGCCCATATGCCAGGTTCTAATCCTGGGATCCTACAAGGAAGATTTTTCAATGTACATTTATCTCGTAAAAGGCATAACTACAAGTTTACCCAAATCACAAAGGCAACATCATGATCACATATCTACTAATATAAACATTTGAATACAATGCTAAAAGAGAAATACATATGTTAAAATCAAAACTCCAGAAGTCAGCTACATGCTCTAAGTTCCATGCTGCTGCAACCTATCATCTCCTGCACGCATTATCGTGCATAAGCTTATAGAAAGCTTAGAAGGTGGTGAAAGTGTGTGTGCAAGATAAGTGCCAAGCACACAAATACAACGTCACAATCATACAATGTCGAAAATACAGGTAAGATCATGAATCATACGAAATCAAAGTAAGTAGAAATACTGACAAATTAATGAGTTAAATAATATAGTAAGAAATACAGATCAGCTATACAAATGAGGAGTCATAAGAACCAAATATCAGATGCCGTATCTAGACCATATAAATGCAGAAACACAGTAACCCAAAATACCATATACCATGGATGTAATGCAATATACGGTGCGGATGGAATGACCATGTTGGGGTGTGAAGTCGGGATGATAATACGTAGTATCACAGGTTACGGGGTCCATCACAAGGGACTTCTATCCAAACTAGTCCCATACCTTAATTTGGATAGTCAGACTCAATGTGGTAAACTCCTGATCTCAGGTTAGTAGCGTGCCCCAACCAAAATCCTAGCCTTTGCGAAGGCACATGTAACAAATAGTTGCGTACCACCAACCCGAGTGGATAGTGAATGAATGAATATGTAACTCCTGCCCAATAAGTCCACATATCAGTACTGTTCATCTATAGGATCATCATTGGGGTCTAGTACACTTTACACCAGCTTGCCTCCCCATCAAGCGCACAACTGGGAAAGTAGAAAAGACTTCACTATCCGCTTGGCCAGTAGTCGGCCAATATCTACCCGACACATCGATAGTGGACCCATTCACGAGCTGGTCAAACTCAGCCTAACTATTTTACTCCCTCAAGCGGGTAAGGCCACACCCCTTCCCAACTGACCACGACACAATGGTAGACGCGACCTACTGGTATACGGCCCTCATGTGCTCATATATATCCACTCAGTCTCAACGTTGGGATGTCCTCTGATACCAAGAGGGTTTAGGAATTTTCACCCAGGGCCATTTATGACAGCCTGATGCTAATAACATATTTTTGGTGTCCTGTTTGGCCATTCATGATATGCCTGTGGAGGCTACGGTCCTGATGTCACTAGGGCGTACAGTAATCACAACACACAATGCTAGATGCATGAGTCATACAATCCAGTCATGCATTAATCCCGCGCATGCCGTGCATTCATGTGAGACAATCTCCTCATATCAGGGAGTCTCATAGCAACCTGCCCAATGATATATGCAATGGTCAACTACATCTCATAATAAACATGCAGATGATGCGTATGGGCATGTATCATGATGCTATACTGTCACATACTCATAATTAGTATCAATAACTGACATCGTTAATCGACCTCGACAATGTAGACATTTAACCCACATTACATCTAAGGAATGGTCTGCATAGAGCCTAACATATAGTGGACCCATGGCCTCACACAAGGGGCTAATATACAACACCATGAGCCTCACTCAAGAGTTTAATATACATCACGATGCGCCTCTCACATGGTCTTAATATACAACACAATGGGCTCCATCGCCTGACCCTTAAATGTAACGTAATAGGCCTCATCACATAGGTCTCACATACATTACATAGACCTCAAATGCCTCAAGTCGAGGCCGAATGCTCATTAGAATGAGCCTTAAATATGGGCCGCATATACATCACAATGAGCCTCGGCAATCAGCCTCGATATCTAGCCTCGACAATCGGGCTCAACAATTAGAGTCGGCCTCAATAATCCAAATTGACAAATCGACCACGTTAATCAGAATCGACAATCAGTCATGATAATCGGCCTTGATCGTTAATTGGCAATCAGTCACGATAATCGGCCTTGATCACTAATTGGCAATAGGTTATAACAATCGGAATCAATCGATAATTGGCCTTGATAATCAGAATCGGTAAGAGTGAGCGTAACAAGGCCTAATAGAAGGTCACAATGTGGACATTCAACCATCATTGCCCATCAATGTGGACATTTAACCAACATTGCTCCTAAGGAGTGACGCTCATAGGGTCAATCGTATAATAGGTCCACGCTCTCATACAAGGGTCTAATACACATCATCATGGGCCTCGCTTATGAGGCATATACGCATCACATTGGGCCTTACTCATGGGCCAATGTATATAACATCGGGCCATATCATCAGGTCGAATCAAATGGGCCGGTATAAATGGGTCAAATCAATTAAGCCAAGTCAATGGGCCAAGTCAATTGGATCGATCAAATGTGCTGATACAAATGGGCTGAGTTAATTGGGTCGATCCAATGGGCTGAGTCAATGGGCCAAATTAAATGGGCCAAGTCAATTGGGTTGATCAAATGGGCTGATACAAATGGGCCGAGTCAATGGGTTGAATCAAATAGGCCAAGTCATATGGGCCGAATATATCATAATGGGCCAAATCGAATGGGCCGAGTCAAATAGGTTGAATCAATGAGTCAAATGGGCCGAATCAAATGAGCCGATTCAAATGGGCCGAATTAAATGGGCCGATTTAAATGGGCGGAATCAATGGGCCGAATCGAATGGGCTGAATTAAGGAGTCAAATGGGTCGATTTAATAGGGTCTAATACACATCACTATAGGTCTCTACCCATGAGCCGATTCAAACAGGCTGAATCAAACGGGCCGAATCAAATGAGCCGAATTAAATGGGTTGAATCAAAAGGGCCGATTCAAATGGGCAGAATCAATAGGCCGAATCAAATGGGCCGAATCAATGGGCTGAATCAAGGAGTTAAATGGGCCAATTTAATTGGGTCTAATACACATCATTATGGGTCTCTACCCATGAGCTCCAAATACATCACAATGGGCCTCAACCCATGGGCTCCAAATACGTGACAATGGGCCTCTCAAATACAACAAGTAGGCCGCATCACTTGGGCAGCACCATTCATCCATCTATAGAGATCATTTTAGAGTATTATCTAAACAATGAGTCAGATCGGGAGATCATCTGGACCATACCACAAATAGCAGTGGTGATAATAATTCTCATAGTTAAAAATTTAGAGGGCTCACCATAACATTTATTTCCCATCCGGACTGTTCATAAGGTCACAAAGACCTGAACAGTGAGGGAAAACAAATATCATATTGGTTCAAAACTTCTATAACCCAAAGGGTTGTAATGGTAGACATTTAATCTCACTGTTTTCTGTAGTGTGGTCCACTTGATAATTAGATTTGCCTTATTTTAGTCTCTAGCCTTGAGATGGACTTGCCAAATGGATGGGCGGTCATAGATGTAACACATACATCAGTGGGCCCCACACAGGACTGCTGACGTCATGGGCCCTTTGATGGACGGCATGGATGAAGCACATACATCATGGTGGGGTCCACATACGTGGCCAGCACGCTAGCTAGGTGGACGGTTGATATAACACAGTCCTCATGTTCAGACCCTTAGGTCTTGCTAACGCCACCACGGCAGGTAGGTGGGACCCACAGAGTTGCTGATGTTAATACAACAACCCCACAGCTGGTGCGAGCTACGCCAGTCAATCCACTTCTATCCACGTCCTGGATTGGACGGTGTGCATAGCCACATATCAAGGTAGGCTCCACACGATGGATGAATGGATGAAATACATGCATCTGGTGGGTTCCACGTGGAAGTGGCGCACCATCTCATCCCTTTAAATATAATATAATATATTATATAATATTAAATATTATATATAAATACATAAAGAAGCAAAAAATGGCAGAGGGTTGCCCAGAACCCACCGTTTCATCTGGACGGTGTAGCTTTTTTTTTATTATTATAATAAAAGTGGGTTCCACGTGGAAGTGGCCCACCATAACATTTATTTTTATTTAATATATCATATTATATATATATATATATATATATATATATATATATATATATATATATATATATATATATATATATATATAATGTATATATGTACATGTGTGTGTGTGAGCGTGCAAGTGCCAGCGTCCAGACTCCCTAGACGCTAGATGGACTGCTGGATGGGGCCACCATCTAGCTGACGTGAGACGTTAGTCCCCCTGCAATTCCAACCAAGTGGGTCTCCACGTGGGCCCACCATATATAATATTAATATATATATATATATATATATATATATATATATATATATATATATATATATATATATATATATATATATATATATACACACACACACACACACACATTACTATTCATACATTTTACAAAGTATAAGGGTCCAGTGTGTGGGATCTCCACCATCCCAATAGTGGATGGTGTGGATTAGCACCTGCAATAGGGTGGGTCACATCGTCTGATGGACAGAGTATAACACATTGGTGGGGTCCACTCCATCATAATGGATAGAGAGAAGGAAAGAGGGAGAGAGAGAGGGATACGTGAAGGGGAGGGACCCCGCCACTATTGGGCCCTCCCTGCATTATGCATACATCAAGTGGGTCCCACAACAAATGGGCCCTTGAAAATTAAAATCAATGGTAGATCACCCACCTATTACAGTCCTCCTTTAGCTCCTTGGACTCCTATGCTCCTTATCTTCAATTTTGATAGAGGTAGATGATGAATGAATAGTTGAGATGGGAGATGAGAGAGTGGGAAAGTGGGCCACACTTAGATTTGGAAGAGTGAGCTTGGATGTTGGGTGTTGCTCTTAGGGTTAGAGAGTAAAGATAGAAATGAGAGAAAGAGAAATAATGGATGAAAGGCATGGATGGAATGGTTGTTATAAGGAAAGGATGGTTAGGGTATGGGCTTGGTTAAAATTTGGGTGAAAGAAGGATGGGTGGAGAGAGAAAGTTGACTTTAAGAAAGGAAAAGGGATGGGTTGCGTGTGCTTATGGTATAGAGTGTACTTGACTTAATTGATTGATTTATTGATGAGATACATTGTAGAGATTCTCTCAGAATTCGCAACGCGCGACATTTCTTTGGAATGAACGCAGGCCCACATCTCCTGGCTCGAGTATCGGATCGGTGCGCAAGTCATGACATTGGAACCGCGGCGACAGCACAGTCGTTAGAGTACAAGTTTCGAGTTGAGTCGAGTCTGATATCCAGGACTTGTCTTAGGATCGTGTGCAAACATCAGATACAGGTTAAGGGTTGTCAAAATTTGACTGGGAGGATTGCGAAAGCCTACAAAATGTTATGGTCTAGGATACGGGTCTTACAACAGCTCCACCCAATGAAGTGCTCTCGATAAACCTGTAAAAGTTTTCATTCTTTTGTGCCTTCATGACCATAAGTCCCCCCTTTGAAACTTTAAGGATACGATTAAACCTGGTGAATTTTCACCTAAGTGCATCGAGTGCTCCAAGAGATATCAAACTCTTCCTCAGCTAAGGAACATGTCTCACCTCGATCAAGATACGCTCCATGCCATTAAACATCTTGATGCGCACCAATTCAACACCAACTACTTTACAAACATTATCATTGCCCATAAAGACCTAGCCACCATCGCACTCACTCTAATTGGTGAACAAAATCCGATGAGGAGTCATATGGTACGAAGCTTCTGTATCTAAAATCCATTCTTTGTCGAAGTATACGAATTTTGATCCGATGAGCATGTCACTACTGTTCACTTCCCCACTGGATTCTTCCGTGTTGTCTGCCTTGGAAGAACTTTCTGAATTTTCTTTTCTTACCTTAATATTATAATAATCTTTCTTCATGTGCCCAGACATCTCACAATTTCATCACTTCAACTTACCTTTATCCTTACCTTTGGATTTAGACCTCGATCGTGAAGATCCACTGTCTCGTTTAAAATTCTGCCCCCTCGTAATCAATGCATCTATAGAGGCACCCCACATCACCACTTTTTTTTTTCTCATTGCTTCAAATGAAGGACTGAGATAATGGTTTCTAGATAGTCAAACTTAACGAGACCATTGAAGTACAAACAATCAAACCCAACGAGACCATTAAAATTATTTGTGGTATTTGTGCTAGTAACATACAGTTGACATAGGATTCTCCTGCAATTTTTATATTCCAAGAGTTGTTACATGAGCAATCTAATAGCATGAACAATTATTAAAGGTCATTTAGTGTCTCCATCTCAAACATATATAATCCTAGCTGGAGAAACCAACCAAATTTCAGTTAGAGGAATGGGAAAATGGTTAATACAGAGAGAAATCCTTAAGGGACTTTTCTTTCAAATTTCAACCCATTAAATTAGAAAAGATCTTATGAGGATACAACTTAGAAATTCATTCAAAATCAAGAACAATTCATTCAAAATACATTAAAAGCATTCCAGGATATCAAAACATCCTTGGGAGTGGTTGCATCGTCTATTTAAAGGATTGAGTCACAACTAGATGTTAGGGAGAAAAGGACTCTTCCAGCCTAACCTCTACCTAACCCAAAACAACCCAAGCTCTTCGAGCCATCACGTGAAGTAAGCTAAGTCTATCACCATTTTGAGAAGTGATAAGATAATTGATAAAAACATCCCGAAGAGGACTGAGAAGTCTAAGGACTCGGAAGAGTATGAGAGGAATGATGGACCTAGCCATGCTATGTATGAGAAAGAACCAAAAAAAGAATACAAGCCCGTTAGATCGTTCCCTTAAAGGTTGATTTCACCAAAATCTCTATCTAACACTCAGGATATCTTGGAGGTGCTTAACACTATAAGAAAAGTCACTTTTACCTACAAAAATTTTCGTAGGTAAAAGCCTGTTTTTCGTAGGCAAAAACTTTTTCCAACGAAAATTTTCGTTGCCAAAAGACCGAGGGTGAAAACCTTTAACAACAAAAAAAAATTTTCGTTGGCAAAAGTAAGACTTTTGTCGACGATTTAATTTCGTAGGTAAAATGTTTTACCAACGTTTTATTTCGTAGCCAAAAATATTGAAAAATATTTACAAAACGTTTTGCCTACGATTGTTTTCGTAGTTAAAACGATTTACCTACCACTGTTTTCGTAGGTAAAAATTATGACAACAACTTCACCTACAAATAATTTCGTAGGTAAAAATGTTTACAAAAGTTTTACCAACGAATTTGTTTCGTAGGTAATAATTATGACAAAAATTTAACCAACGTATAATTTCGTAGCCAAAAATATGGCATGAGTTTTGCCTACGAATTGTTTCCATTGGTCAAAATTATTGCAAAACTTTTACCTACAAATTTGTTCGTAGGTAAAAACTGTAGTAAAAGTTTTACCTACTAATACTTTCATAGCTAAAAATATTTTCAAAACTTTTACTACGAATTTTTTCGTAGGTAATAATTGTTTGAAAAGTTTTACCTACTAATAATTTCATAGCTAAAAATATTTTCAAAACTTTTACCTACGAATTACTCCGTAGGTAAAAATTGTTACAAAAGTTTTACCTACAAATTTTGTGGTAGCTAAAAATAATTACAAAACCTTTACCTATGAATAGTTTCGTAGGAAAAAATATTTATAGAACTTTTTCCTACGAAGTAACTTGTAGCTAAAACCTTTTTCGAAACTTTTACCTACGAATTGTTTAGTAGGTAAACCATTTTGAAAACATAAACCAACGCATATATTTGCAGGTGAAAATACATTGAAAACATTTACCTACGAATAATTTTGTAGCTAAAAAAATTACTGAACTTTCCCCTACGAAAATTTTCGTAGGTAAAAACTTGTATGATACTTTTACCTACGAAAATCTTCGTAGATAAAAATCCGATGTTACTTTTACCTACGAAAATTTTCGTTGGTAAAAGTGTCTTTTTTTTAAAAAATGTGCCTACAAAATATTCCTGATATACACCTGTTGATATTCCTGATATACACCCGTTATATATAAATATTTCATCATATTCACATTCACATCTATTCAAACCTAAAATACATAGATCTATCTAAATATAAATTACATTCATCAACATAACATTCATTCACAAATAAAATATAAAAAATATATGTTTAACATTATAAATAAAATATAAAAAATCATAAAGATGAAGGCGGAGGAGGTGGAGCATCAGTGGGTAAGCGTGCAGTAAAAGCATAAAACATCTCCGTCATTCGTCGCTCATGCTCCACCCGTATCTCCTCCATCCTCCTCTCATTCTCCTCTCTCTCCCTCGCCTGCTCCTCCATCCTCCTGCTCTTCCCTTTGCCTTGTCAGATCCTCCATCCTCCTCTCCTACTCCTTCATCTGCCTCTCCAGCTGCTCATTCTTCTTCTTCAGCTGCTCTTTAATGTCATAGACAATGACTTGTAGCTACTAAACTTCTTTCTCTACAATATCAGCTCGGCAGGTGGCACTCTCGCCAACGACGATGGATCGGGTGGAGGCAGCTCTATCGGGTGCAATGAGCTTAGCACCATGGCCAAGCCCATGCACATATCCAGAACGGGTGCGAAGCACCTCACTCAGAATCTCTGGCTCACTCCGCTGAGTACCATCGGGAGTGGGCTGATTGCGTAAGGTGTCCATCGCCGCCTGTAATGAAAACATATGAATTTTCTCTAAAAAATGGTATTATTATAATGTAATGCAATTAAACTTTACAATGTAAGGATTTTTATCCAAATCTCACCGGCTCTAGGATGTACCCAAGATCCTGTCGCCTGACGACAGTGAGTCCTTCTGTAAAGGTCTACTGGTCCGGGCTCCTGGCCAGTGACGGGATCTCGCTGTGCAATCGAAAGGACAACTGAGTTAATATAAATACATGAAAAGAATATATCAACTTAATAATTACCAGTAATTTCTTACCATGCTGTGACAAACTTTTACAAATGACTTTGAACCAGCTACGTGGTTCACTTCTAACTTTTCTCTGTTGTCAGAATTTATTTTGCTTTTCTGAACACATTATTCATAATACATTGTTATTAATAGTAATTTAATTGTTACATTAAAATATCGTAAATATGTAAATATTACCTGAAAAGAATCAGATGAAAATCTATCACAGAATATCCGCCAGTTGCCATCGGTCACGTGTGGCGGTGCGCCCTCTGTGTGGCTCATACACTGCTTGTATCGCTTGTATAACATGGAGCCGTACTCCTTGAACCGCTCCTTGATCATGTCGTCGATAGCATAGAAAATGTGCAGAACACTCAAATCAAAGTCAAACTTATCTTGCAGTTTCGTAAATAATGGATTAAGGAAATAAACTTATTAAGAAAATAACTTAACCATAAAATAAACTTTTATAAAATAAATTTTAAAAAACTAAAATTTACCCGAAGGTTAAAAGTATAAGTTTTGGGATTTGAGAATAGGTTTAGGTTAAGGTTATAAGTATAGGTTTAGGGTTAGGTTTTAGGTTATAGGTAATAAGTATAAGTTATGGGTTAAGGTTAAGGTCTAGGTTTAGGTTATAGGTTAAGGTTTTGGGATTTGAGAATAGGTTTAGGTTAAGGTTATAAGCCTAGGTTTAGGTTATAGGTATAGGGAATGGTTTAGGGTATAGGTATAGGTTTTAGGATTTGAGAATAGGTTTAGGTTATAAGTGTAGGTTATAGGTTTAGGGAATGGTTAGGTTTGGGTTATAGGTTTTGGGATTTGAGAATAGGTTTAGGTTATAAGTACAGGTTTTAGTTGGGTTATAGGTTAAGTTTTAGGGATTTTAGTTTAGGTTAAGGTTCTAAGTTTAGGTTAAGGTTACAATTATAGGTTATAGGTTAAGGTTAAGGTCTAGGTTTAAGTTAAAAGTATAAGTTTCGAGATTTGAGAATAGGTTTAGGTAAAGGTTATAAGTATAGGTTTAGGGTTAGGTTTTAGGTTATAGGTTATAAGTATAGGTTATGGGTTAAGGTTAAGGTCTAGGTTTAGGTTATAGGTTAGGGTTTTGGGATTTGAGAATAGGTTTAGGTTAAGGTTATAAGTCTAGGTTTAGATTATAGGTATAGGGAATGGTTAAGTTTGGGTTATAGGTTTTGGGATTTGAGAAGAGGTTTAAGTTATAATAAAAGGTTTTAGTTGGGTTATAGGTTAAGGTTTAGGGATTTTAGTTTAGGTTAAGGTTACAATTATAGGTTATAGGTTAAGGTTAAGGTCTAGGTTTAAGTTAAAAGTATAAGTTTTGAGATTTGAGAATAGGTTTAGGTTAAGGTTATAAGTATAGGTTTAGGGTTAGGTTTTAGGTTATAGGTTATAAGTATAGGTTATGGGTTAAGGTTAAGGTCTAGGTTTAGGTTATAGGTTAGGGTTTTGGGATTTGAGAATAGGTTTAGGTTAAGGTTATAAGTCTAGGTTTAGATTATAGGTATAGAAAATGGTTTAGGGTATAGGTATAGGTTTTGAGATTTGAGAATAGCTTTATGTTATAAGTGTAGGTTATATGTATAGGGAATGGTTAAGTTTGGGTTATAGGTTTTGGGATTTGAGAATAGGTTTAGGTTATAATAATAGGTTTTAGTTGGGTTATAGGTTAAGGTTTAAGGATTTTAGTTTAGGTTAAGGTTGTAAGTTTAGGTTAAGGTTACAATTATAGGTCATAGGTTAAGGTTAACGTCTAGGTTTAGCTTAAAAGTATAAGTTTTGGGATTTAAGAATAGGTTTAGGTTAAGGTTATAAGTATACGTTTTGGTTATAGGTTAAGGTTTAGGTTTAGGTTATAAGTATAGGTTTTGGGATTTGAGAATAGTTTTAGGTTATAAGTGCAGGTTATAAGTTTAGGGAATGGTTAGATTTGGGTTATAGGTTTCGAGATTTGAGAATAGGTTTAGGTCATAAATCGAGTTCGAGATCGGGATCGGGCTTGGGTTTGGGTTATAGGTGTAGGTTATAGGTTTTGGGATTTGAGAATAGGTTTAGGTTAAGGTTATGAGTCTAGGTTTAGGTTATAGGTTAAGGTTATAGGTATAGGTTTTGGGATTTGAAAATAGTTTTAGGTTATAAGTGTAGGTTATAGGTTTAGGGAGTGGTTAGGTTTAGGGTATAGGTTTTGGGATTTGAGAATAGATTAAGGTTTAGGTTTAGGAAATCGGGTTCGGGTTTGGAATCGGGCTTGGGTTTGGGTTATAGGTATAGGTTTTAGGATTTGAGAATAAGTTTAGGTTAAGGTTATGAGTCTAGGTTTAGGTTATAGGTTAAGGTTTAGGTTTAGGGTAAGGGTATAGGTTTTGAGATTTGAGAATAGTTTTAAGTTATAAGTGTAGGTTATAGGTTTAGGGAGTGGGTAGGATTAGGTTATGGGTTTTGGGATTTGAGAATAGGTTAAGGTTTAGGTTTAGGAAATCGGGTTCGGGCTTGGGTTTGGGTTATAGGTATAGGTTTTGGGATTTGAGAATAGGTTTAGGTTAAGGTTATGAGTCTAGGTTTAGGTTATAGGTTGAGGTTTAGGTTTAGGTTATAGGTATAGGTTTTGGGATTTGAAAATAGTTTTAGGTTATAAGTGTAGGTTATAGGTTTAGGGAGTGGTTAGGTTTAAGGTATAGGTTTTGGGATTTGAGAATAGGTTAAGGTTTAGGTTTAGGAAATCGGGTTCGAGCTCGGGATCGGGCTTGGGTTTGGGTTATAGGTATAGGTTTTGGGATTTGAGAATAGGTTTAGGTTAAGGTTATGAGTCTAGGTTTAGGTTATAGGTTAAGGTTTAGGTTTAGGTTATAGGTATAGGTTTTGGGATTTGAAAATAGTTTTAGGTTATAAGTATAGGTTATAGGTTTAGGGAGTGGTTAGGTTTAGGGTATAGATTTTGGGATTTGAGAATAGGTTAAGGTTTAAGTTTAGGAAATCAGGTTCGGGTTTGGAATCGGGCTTGGGTTTGGATTATAGGTATAGGTTTTGGGATTTGAGAATAGATTTAGGTTAAGGTTATGAGTCTAGGTTTAGGTTATAGGTTAAGGTTTAGGTTTAGGGTAAGGGTATAGGTTTTGAGATTTGAGAATAGTTTTCAGTTATAAGTGTAGGTTATAGGTTTAGGGAGTGGGTAGGTTTAGGTTATGGGTTTTGGGATTTGAGAATAGGTTAAGGTTTAGGTTTAGGAAATTGGGTTCGAGTTTGGAATCGAGCTAGGGTTTGGGTTATAGGTATAGGTTTTGGGATTTGAGAATAGGTTTAGGTTATAGGTATAGGTTTTGGGATTTGAGAATAAGTTTAGGTTAAGGTTATAAGTCTAGGTTTAGGTTATAGGTTAAGGTTTAGGTTTAGGTTATCGGTATAGGTTTTGGTTATAGGTTAAGGTTTAGGTTTAGGAAATTGGGTTCGAGTTGGGGATCGGGTTTAGGTTTGGGTTATAGGTGTATGTTTTGGAATTTGAGAATAGATTTAGGTTAAGGTTATGAGTCTAGGTTTAGGTTATAGGTTAAGGTTTAGGTTTAGGGTAAGGGTATAGATTTTAAGATTTGAGAATAGTTTTAAGTTATAAGTGTAGGCTATTGGTTTAGGGAGTGGGTAGGTTTAGGTTATGGGTTTTGGGATTTGAGCATAAGTTAAGGAAATCGAGTTTGGGATCGGGATCGGGCTTGGGTTTGGGTTATAGGTGTAGGTTATAGGTTTTGGGATTTGAGAATAGGTTTAAGTTAAGGTTATGAGTCTAGGTTTAGGTTAAGGTTATGAGTCTAGGTTTAGGTTATAGGTATAGATTTTGGGATTTGAAAATAGTTTTAGGTTATAAGTGTAGGTTATAGGTTTAGGGAGTGGTTAGGTTTAGGGTATAAGTTTTGGGATTTGAGAATAGATTAAGGTTTAGGTTTAGGAAATCGGGTTCGGATTTGGAATTGGGCTTGAGTTTGGGTTATAGGTATAGGTTTTGGGATTTGAGAATAGGCTTAGGTTAAGGTTATGAGTCTAGGTTTAGGTTATAGGTTAAGGTTTAGGTTTAGGGTAAGTGTATAGGTTTTGAGATTTGAGAATAGTTTTAAGTTATAAGTGTAGGTTATAGGTTTAAGGAGTGGGTAGGATTAGGTTATGGGTTTTGGGATTTGAGAATAGGTTAAGGTTTAGGTTTAGGAAATCGAGTTTGGGTTCGGGATCGGGCTTGGGTTTGGGTTATAGGTATAGGTTTCGGGATTTGAGAATAGGTTTAGGTTAAGGTTATGAGTCTAGGTTTAGGTTATAGGTTAAGGTTTAGGTTTAGGTTATAGGTATAGGTTTTGGGATTTGAAAATAGTTTTAGGTTATAAGTGTAGGTTATAGGTTTAAGGAGTGGTTAGGTTTAGGGTATAGGTTTTGGGATTTGAGAATAGGTTAAGGTTTAGGTTTAGGAAATCGGGTTCGGGCTCGGGATCGGGCTTGGGTTTGGGTTATAGGTATAGGTTTTGGGATTTGAGAATAGGTTTAGGTTAAGGTTATGAGTCTATGTTTAGGTTATAGGTTAAGGTTTAGGTTTAGGTTATAGGTATAGGTTTTGGGATTTGAAAATAGTTTTAGGTTATAAGTGTAGGTTATATGTTTAGGGAGTGGTTAGGTTTAGGGTATAGGTTTTGGGATTTGAGAATAGGTTAAGGTTTAGGTTTAGGAAATTGGGTTTGGGTTTGGAATCGGGCTTGGGTTTGTATTATAGGTATAGGTTTTGGGATTTGAGAATAGGTTTAGGTTAAGGTTATGAGTCTAGGTTTAGGTTATAGGTTAAGGTTTAAGTTTAGGGTAAGGATATAGGTTTTGAGATTTGAGAATAGTTTTAAGTTATAAGTGTAGGTTATAGGTTTAGGGAGTGGGTAGGTTTAGGTTATGGGTTTTAGGATTTGAGAATAGGTTAAGGTTTAGGTTTAGAAAATCGGGTTCAGGTTTGGAATCGGGCTAGGGTTTGGGTTATAGGTATAGGTTTTGGGATTTGATAATAGGTTTAGGTTATAGGTATAGGTTTTGGGATTTGAGAATAGGTTTAGGTTAAGGTTATAAGTCTAGTTTTAGGTTATAGGTTAAGGTTTAGGTTTAGGTTATCGGTATAGGTTTTGGTTATAGGTTAAGGTTTAGGTTTAAGAAATCGGGTTCGAGTTGGGGATCGGGTTTAGGTTTGGGTTATAGGTATAAGTTTTGGGATTTAAAAATAGATTTAGGTTAAGGTTATGAGTCTAAGTTTAGGTTATAGGTTAAGGTTTAGGTTGAGGGTAAGGGTTTAAGTTTTAAGATTTGAGAATAGTTTTAAGTTATAAGTGTAAGTTATTAGTTTAAGGAGTGGGTAGGTTTAGGTTGTGGGTTTTGGGATTTGAGAATAGGTTAAGGTTTAGGTTTAGGAAATCGGGTTCAGGTTCGGGATCGGGCTTGGGTTTGGGTTATAGGTATAAGTTTTGAGATTTGAGAATAGGTTTAGGTTAAGGTTATGAGTCTAGGTTTAGGTTATAGGTTAAGGTTTAGTGTAACATCCTGAAAATCGGGGGTCGAGTAAAAACCCAACTCCCGAGTTCCAAAATGTTATTTATGCAACATAGATATGTATGATTGAATGTTGTCTGTGTTAATGTATTAAACATGAGTGAGATTAAGCCAGAACAACATATCATACTCCAGAGACGGTTAAATTCACAAGCGGAAGACTGTGATAGTATGTATAACATATATAAACTGTTGTATGTCTCCAGAGTGTGAACATGTTATCAAGTTATATACATACATGTATACTCCAAAAGTAAACAAAAAGAATATACATGAGTGCTTTGAAAATATAAAATGATAAGTGTCAAGGTATCTAATCAACCTCCCTGTAATCCCGTGAATCAGAACACGCATAAAGGAGAGATCCTCCTCATCATTATCAAGTCCAGCTCCGCTTCTCAAGCAGGGCCATCATCTGCAACCAAAATAGGGACTGGTGAGTGTCTGAAAACACCATCCCGTAACGTGGGAATGAGTAGCTAACTCAGTGGAATAATAGAGCAAAGATTAGCATGTTCTCAAATCAATCATGCGATAATAGTAAAGCAGTAAATCAAACATTCCTAATACTGTTGTTAATGCAATATGACATGACATGATGGATGCCCTCACCGACGTTTTCTCTCATACGACACCATATTATACCTGCGGCATGCTTGCGTACCGCTCAGTGCTCCACATCTTTCAGGCACATGCAATGTAATGGTGATATGATTGCCAAGTTATTATTAGTCCATTCAAACAGCAGGATTGGAAAATTAAGGTACTTCCCTTATATCAATCCCAACACAGATCCTATCTAGGGTCGTCACTCCTAGTAATCTCATACGATGTACATTTTGTAGGTCGCTGCAAGGGCTGCCAGGGCTGTTGCTCGCACTCGTTGCACCGCTCCCCCATCACCTTATCAATACATGCCTACTGTACTCTCACTGCTACGGAAGGGTCGTCGCCTCCCATAGCTTAGAATACGCTCTCGGTCACTATAAAGGACTCGTCACCTGATCAGTGTAGGCTGACAGTAAGAATATAGTGTCCCATACCACCATAATCTGCTCACGAGATATAGGTGCTCACTGGTCACTACGGGGACGTTTGTGGCCCCAGCGTAGGCCGACAGCTCGACCACGGTGTCCCGTACCACCATGCCCGGCTCATGAGTCTTTATGGATCAAGGTACCATGGTTGACAGGGTTTATAATGGTAAGTTCAGTAC
This sequence comes from Magnolia kwangsiensis, assembly GCA_037074715.1. NCBI lineage: Eukaryota > Viridiplantae > Streptophyta > Magnoliopsida > Magnoliales > Magnoliaceae > Magnolia > Magnolia kwangsiensis. The sequence goes on along the minus strand of CM073580.1, from coordinate 78,088,544 downwards.
CCTAGGTTCAAGCAGTTATGACTCATACAGGGTGAACATACAACGGCCGGTCGGGTTACTTGACGGGCTCGACTAGCACGAGCATATCTCAAGTCGAACGACATGAAGTGTGTAAAACACTTCGTGTGGCCTAATCACTGCCGCCAACTCCAAAACACAGCTCGCGTTCATCGACGCGTCGTTCGTGGCAAAGATAAGCCAACCATGAATTTACTCAGTTAACGACTGCCTGGACTAAGTATAGTCCCAAACATTTATGAATTCACATCAGCAATCATGTAAGAGTAATGGAAATGAAATACAACAATGTGAGCATATTAACACATGTTATAACATACAACTTAAGTAAATCATCTAACACATGCATTTCATACATATAATGAAATCATGCATATAGCCATCACGTAGGAAATCATTTACATCAGCATATTATTTGAGAATTCAATCTCAAACTAATTCATAACACCATTAAATTCAATACATACTAATATAAACATTTATACAAACACTTAGACTACACCCTTAAGTCTACATATACTATGTCGACTCAAAGTGCGCATTTGGGCGAATTTCTTCGCCAAACTGATTATGTACACATTCCAAATATCCTAATGCGACAAGAAGCCATGTCAATCACATTAGCAAAATATGAATGAAAACAGTATTTCCTATAAATGACTAAAATGCCCTAAATCTCATATTCTTCGTCTGCTTACGAAATAGGAAATGGACAGCATGTTGTACATGTAAAACGGCATTGCCGTCGATAATCTACTATTAAACGACATTGAAAGCGTTGAAAACAGTCAATCAAAGCGTCTAAAATTCGCACCTTATCTCCTACAAGGGTATTGATTCGAACGGAGCGTATACGCTTCGTCTACGGTGAATCGGGAACCTAATTTACAAGATGCATCAGCTAACATGGTATGAAAATGAAAGAACACTAAATCAACAACTATTTAGGGTATTTTCTTACCTAGAAATGCAGAGAAATCACTGGCCAAGTGATTGGAGCGTGTTGCTTAGGCACATGCAACAGGTAGTGCAGCAGTAGGAAAATTCTCTCCTACTCACTCTCACAAACTCTCACTTACTCTCTCACTCTTGCTAGGGTTTCTAGCAAATTTGGATGGGTGAGAGGAGTGAGGGTTTCAAGCCCTTTTATAAGCCCAAACATGCCCAAAACAAGCTTGGGAACAAGGTATACTTAAGGTATATCCAAATCGGGGCTGTTTCGGTCAAAAAGGACATTTCTGGTGGTCCCCTGGCCGAACGCGATCGGACTTAAGTTCATGCTCGTCGGATGTCGCTCACATCCCATTTTCAGTCCAGCAGTGTTCGTAGATCGCACGTGGCGGTCCAGTTTCAGTTTAGCGGTCACCGCACGTAGATCAGGTCTGCAAGTCTCATGATATGAAATAGAAATTTTTCCTGATCCGAGGGTGTAATTTAGCTGAATTCTGACGGTCAGAATGCTTAATACTGACGCGTCAAGTCATGTGCCAGATTTGAATTTTAAATTCAAAATCTAGCCCTATCCTCACTCTCTTCAGTCCAAGCTCAATGAAATAGCTTGCGAGTGTCGGTTGGACTTGATTTTTGAAATGATTGTCAAGTCCAGCTAGGCGGTTCTAACGGTCTAAGATTGTAGGTATAGGACTTTCGACGCGCGGTCTAAATCCAATACAAAGTTTCAAAGAGGTCCAGAGAACAAACCGGTTTAGAGTTTGATCCGAGGTTTTAGGGTATTATAGCACCATTGGTTCTACTCGTTTTGGTCTTGTAGAACGTATTTAAAGTGATCAGGGACTATTTCCCAGCTACTCTAGCATTGCGCTAGCTAACTTATGCTTAGTTTCTAAAGGAATTAATCCTAAGTGATTTCTTTGGCTATGGAATTGGGTTCTGAGCGATTTTCCAGGTGTTTTAGTTGACCCATTGCCTAAGGACATCTAACCCTAGGTTGGCAAAAATTTGGGGTGTTACATTTAGGCTTAGGTTATAGGTATAGGTTTTGGGATTTGAAAATAGTTTTAGGTTAGAAGTGTAGGTTATAGGTTTAGGGAGTGGTTAGGTTTAGGGTATAGGTTTTGGGATTTAAGAATAGGTTAAGGTTTAGGTTTAGGAAATTGGGTTCAGGTTTGGAATCGGGCTTGGGTTTGGGTTATAGGTATAGGTTTTGGGATTTGAGAATAGGTTTAGGTTAAGGTTATGAGTCTAGGTTTAGGTTATAGGTTAAGGTTTAGGTTTAGGTTATAGGTATAGGTTTTGGGATTTGAAAATAGTTTTAGGTTATAAGTGTAGGTTATAGGTTTAGGGAGTGGTTAGGTTTAGGGTGTAGGTTTTGGGATTTAAGAATAGGTTAAGGTTTAGGTTTAGGAAATCGGGTTCGGGTTTGGAATCGGGGTTGGGTATGGGTTATAGGTATAGGTTTTGGAATTTGAGAATAGGTTTAGGTTAAGGTTATGAGTCTAGGTTTAGGTTATAGGTTAAGGTTTAGGTTTAGGTTATAGGTATAGGTTTTGGGATTTGAAAATAGTTTTAGGTTATAAGTGTAGGTTATAGGTTTAGGGAGTGGGTAGGTTTAGGTTATAGGTTTTGGGATTTGAGAATAGGTTAAGGTTTAGGTTTAGGAAATCGGGTTTGGGTTCGGGATCGGGATCAGGCTTGGGTTTGGGTTATAGGTATAGGTTTTGGGATTTGAGAATAGGTTTAGGTTAAGGTTATGAGTCTATGTTTAGGTTATAGGTTAAGGTTTTAGTTTAGGTTATAGGTATAGGTTTTGGGATTTGAAAATAGTTTTAGGTTATAAGTGTAGGTTATAGGTTTAGGGTATAGGTTTTGGGATTTGAGAATAGGTTAAGTTTTAGGTTTAGGAAATCGGGTTTGGGTTTGGAATCGGGCTTGGGTTTGGGTTATAGGTATAGGTTTTGGGATTTGAGAATAGGTTTAGGTTAAGGTTATGAGTGTTGGTTTAGGTTATAGGTTAAGTTTTAAGTTTTGGGTAAGGGTATAGGTTTTGAGATTTGAGAATAGTTTTAAGTTATAAGTGTAGGTTATAGGTTTAGGGAGTGGGTAGGTTTAGGTTATGGGTTTTGGGATTTGAGAATAGGTTAAGGTTTAGGTTTAGGAAATCGGGTTCGGGTTTGGGATTGGGATTGGGCTTAGGTTTGGGTTATAAGTATAGGTTTTGGGATTTAAGTATAGGTTTAGGTTAAGGTTATAAGTCTAGGTTTAGGTTATAGGTTAAGGTTTAGGTTTAGGTTATCGGTTTAGGTTTAGGAAATCGGGATCGGGTTGGGGATCGGGTTTAGGTTTGGGTTATAAGTATAGGTTTTGGGATTTGAGAATAGGCTTAGGTTAAGGTTATGAGTCTAGGTTTAGGTTATAGGTTAAGGTTTAGGTTTAGGGTAAGGGTATAGGTTTTGAGATTTGAGAATAGTTTTAAGTTATAAGTGTAGGTTACAGGTTTAGGGAGTGGGTAGGTTTAGTAATGGGTTTTGGGATTTGAGAATAGGTTAAGGTTTAGGTTTAGGAAATCGAGTTCAGGTTCGGGATCGGGCTTGGGTTTAGGTTATAGGTATAGGTTTTGGGATTTGAGAATAGGTTTAGGTTTTGGTTATGAGTCTAGGTTTAGGTTATAGGTTAAGGTTTAGGTTTAGGTTATAGGTATAGGTTTTGGAATTTGAAAATAGTTTTAGATTATAAGTATAGGTTATAGGTTTAGGAAGTGGTTAGGTTTAGGGTATAGGTTTTGGGATTTGAGAATTGGTTAAGGTTTAGGTTTAGGAAATCAGGTTCGGGTTTGGAATTGGGCTTGGGTTTGGGTTATAGGTATAGGTTTTAGAATTTGAGAATAGGTTTAGGTTAAGGTTATGAGTCTAGGTTTAGGGTATAGGTTAAGGTTTAGGTTTAGGTTATAGGTATAGGTTTTAGGATTTGAAAATAGTTTTAGGTTGTAAGTGTAGGTTATAGGTTTAGGGAGTGGTTAGGTTTAGTGTATAGGTTTTGGGATTTGAGAATAGGTTAAGGTTTAGATTTAGGAAATCGGGTTCGAGTATGGAATCGGGCTTGGGTTTGGGTTATAGGTATAGGTTTTGGGATTTGAGAATAGGTTTAGGCTAAGGTTATGAGTATAGGTTTAGGTTATAGGCTAAGGTTTAGGTTTAGGGTAAGGGTATAGGTTTTGAGATTTGAAAATAGTTTTAGGTTACAAGTGTAGGTTATAGGTTTAGGGAGCGGTTAGGTTTAGGGTATAGGTTTTAGGTTTTGAGAATAGGTTAAGGTTTAGGTTTAAGTTATAAGTATAGGTTTAGGGTGGGTGTTAGGTTAAGGTTTAGGGATTTGAGTTTAGGTTAAGGGTGTGGTACCTGCAAATATAGATATAAACAAGATATAAATACGGCCTGTCCGAATGGCCAGGCCCTCCAAATGCTGTCCATAGGAAATGGACAGCTTCATCATGGTCATAACAGCGGTTCCCACCTTCCAGGGACCCCCGCTCATCCGGATAGCTCTGACGCATATCCGGGTATGCTCCATTAATTTCGAGCTAATACAAAAATACGACCTGTCCAAATGGCCAGGCCCTCCCAATACTGTCTCATAATTAATGGACAGCTTCATCATGGTCATAACAATGGTTCCCACCTTCCAGGGACCCCCGCTCATTCGGATAGCTCCGACGCACATCCGGGTATGCTCCATTAATTTCGAGCTAATTCCAAAATATGGCCTGTCCAAATGGACAGGCCCTCCCAATGCTGTCCATAGGAAATGGACAACTTCATCATGGTCATAACAGCGGTTCCCACCTTCCAGGGACCCCCGCTCATCCGGATAGCTTCGACGCACATCCGGGTTTGCTTCATTAATTTCGAGCAAATACATAAACACGGCCTATCCAAATGGTTAGGCCCCTCCAATGTTGTCCATAGGAAATGGACAACTTCATCATGGTCATAACAATGGTTCCCACCTTCCAATGTTGTCCATAACCTGTGAGTGCACTGATTGTAATTCATTCGCATAGGAAAAAGAAAAATAAGCAGCTTTTCTACATACACACCACCATAGGACCAAAAGTGGAAAGGGGATTTACAAGCAGTTGAATCTAGAGCATGTGGTGCTAGACGGGGGATTTAGGAACCGTTGATGACAACAGCATGGTGACAATGCTTAACGAGCCCGTAAAGCATGAAATGCATAAATGTACTTCCATTGGACCAAAAGTCAAAAGGAGATTGGAAAACGGTTGATGCCTAGAGCATGTAGTCCCAAACAAGCCCACTAAGCATAATTATGCAAAAATGTAACGCAATTGGAGTAAAAGTGGAAGGAACGTGCTCAAATAGTTGGTTATAGGAAATAATATGAAGCTAACTGACAAATGTTTACCACACAACTCACATGTTAACACAATCATACCTAACATTGCAGTTTAGCTTGATTATTGCACAATATCAGGGAAGCAAATTCGAAACAATTAATGTCTTATTAAAAAGAAAAACAATTAAGCCACTAGCATACAAAATGTTAGACAAAGTCACAAGGCACAACTGCAGGGAATTTTTATTTTATTTTTTTGAACGGTGACTGCATAGCCAAAATTGATGGTAAGGTTACCAAAAAAAACAAATAATGTGCAATCTCTATAATCTGCAGTTATGCCTTTCATGAATTAATGAAATTTTAAGTTATCAAAGAAGGTTTAAAAACCACCAAACTGTGACTACTTTCTTTTTACTAATAAAACTTCACTTTGTTTTAATGAATGAGTGCTTTATTTCACAAAAAAAAAGTTCACTGATGAAGGCAAAGAAATCAATTAAAGGGGCAAGGAAAAATAAATAAGTCAAGTCGAGATCTAGCTCTTTCATCAAAATGTAAAGTCGATTGATCCATGCAGCGAGATAATAACCAATAGTGTGAATTGAAAGAAGGGACCTAGGTGAGAAATTGAATAAAATTAAAGCAGAGAGTTAACAGAGAGAAAACCTCAAGACAAATAAGATACATGGAGCAAAGAGTTAACAGAGAGCCACTTCCACCATCTTTCACTCTCAGCACTTGCAATACCACAAAATAAAAGGCGGTTGCTAGAAATACTGTCAACAGGTAAAAAATGCCACCTAGTTGACAACTAGGCAATTTCTTCCTAGATTCTCTCCATATTCTCATATGATTAGATTCAACGGCCACTCCAATCACCAACTAGACCTCAACAACTCCAAAACAAACTCTGCAATTGCACCAAAACACTTATGTTGTGTTTGGATGCACAATTGATTTGAAATTTGAAGATTCAGTTTCATTTAAGAGGAACAGATAGATAAATAGTGTTTCCAAGCATTCACAATGAACAACTATACCTAAAATTGCACTTCAGGTTTTTCTTTTCTTTTCTTTTTCAAGTCCAACTTAGAAGTAATGTCATTGCATGTTGGTGCAAGATTCTCAATATGAATGATAAGGAAATTCCAGTTTCCATATTTCCACACTATCAGTCTCTAAATTGTAATTCAATTTGATAGTACATCTAAACATATCCTTTGACATCATTATTAGTATTAGTAATGAGAAGATAAAGAGAATGATTCCCTAGAACAGGACTTCGCACATGCCAATGTTTCAAGTTCTTTCAATCCTGGCTGTTCATCAGCTTGACGTCCCCACTGAGTATGTGTGACTGCCCTAAAATAGGACCAATCAAGTCATCAAGTGGGTCATAAGAATATGGAAAAACTGGGAAGTTAAAATTGTGTGTGCGTGTGTGTGTAAAATAAAGGTGGGTCACCGACTCAATGTCCACTGACTCAAAGGGAAAATATCACAGCATTGACACCAACAAGAAGAGCTTTTCTCGGGCAAAATGGGAGACCATATTTGACCAAAGGTAGTCAGAGCCAAAAAAAGAAAATATGGAAGTTTGTAAACCAGATGCCCCACAATGTGGAATGGCTAGAAAATGCTGGTTTGGATGCAAATCACAATCCAGTTACTTGCAATTTCAACTTGAAATGAATATAATTGTATTTGGGTCATTTCCTCTTGATAGAACCGAATGTTCACAATTCAATTCAGTTATGTGTCCAAACAAGACCCAAGCAAGAATAAAAGGCACATTCAAATTGTAGTTGTGTTGGATGCACAAAGTGATTTGAATTGCAGACATTCAAATTAACAAAAAGTAGTGATCTTCCAACTTGAAAGTAACATAATTGCAATCAGACTAGCCATTGCAATATGACTCGATTGTACATCCAAACACAATCTAAAGTAGTAGAAACATTTGGGCAGCCACTCAGGCTGAGGAAATCGAAAACATGTTTGAAATAACAAAGACAATCATGGGAAGACCCCACCAATATCAGAGATGGAATTCAAAAAAGGCAATCACTAAAAATTTAAAATGAGTCCCTCCAAACTGTAACTTAAGAGATGAAAATTCTAAGTAAAATCAATCAATCTAAAAGAGACGAACCCACAAATCAAATACTCCAAGAAGGCAAATATGATCTAAAACTACACACTCAAAAAATAAAAATAAAAAAAATAAGAATAAAAATAAGAATAAAAGAAATGCTATTATATTAGAGAAAGCCAATCTATTTAAAATTTTAAAAGGCAGCCAAAGCAGAATACTAAGGAAAAGCATATGAGCCCAAAAATAGAAAAGGAAGTCACTATTAACACCCACCCTTCTGATTTGCATGCACCCATTTTCAACTTTTGTCAATTGCAGTACAAAAATGTGGTATTTAAAAATGGAAAAATGGGTGCATGAAAATCAATCAATTAGGCGTTTATATCCTTTCCCCAAGGGGAAAAAACACATCAAGAGTAATTCCTATTCCCAAAACCTAACCTAAAATGGGTGCATGAAAATCTATCAGGGTGGATGCGAATATCATTTCCAAAATACAAAGTAATATCAATAAAGATGAAATCCACCATATCCATATCAAAAATCCAAAATTTTAGAAACGATTTGAAAAAAAATACCAGCGTGCTTGGAGAGATGATGTGCTTCTGCAATCTCCCATTTCCCAAACTGCTCTCCACACTTATGGCAACTCACAATAGAAGAAGATCCATTTGAGTCAACCTCATGAGAAGCTCTTGGAGCTAACGAAACAGTAGCAACTCCACCACCACCACCACTAGAAACAACATTTGAAATAGTAGAACCTCCAAAGTTAGGGACTTCTCTATCTGAAAGGAAGCCAGGAGTAGCCGTCCGATCGGAAGAAGAGAGATCGATGGTGGAGGATTTCTCTGATCGGAGAAAGGGATTTGACAGTGCGGCTTGTATTCCATAGATCTCTGATCGGAGAAAAGAGTGTCGGGCACGAGAGAGAGAGAGAGAGAGAGAGAGAGAGAGAGAGAGAGAGAGAGAGAGAGAGAGAGAGGGTTTGGGAGAGGGGTGGGCGTGCGAGAGAGGTTCAAGGGATTTGGGTTTTGGAAGGGGCGGGCGGGCGGGAGCGAGAGCGGGATTTGGGTTTTGGGAAAGGCTTAGGTTTTGGAAATGGATTGGCTACTCCCCTTGCCACTAGCCATTGGCTGGTGGTCGGTGCTCTGTGGGCCCCACTATGATGTATGTGTTTCATCCATTTCATCCATCTATTTTTATAGATCATTTTATAGCATGAACGAAAAAATGAGTTATATCTCAATTTCAAGTGGACCACATTACAGGAAACAGTGTTTAATGAACGTTGGCCATTAAAAACGTCTTGGGGGCCATAAAAGTTTTGGATCAAGCTGATATTTATTTTTTCCCTTCATCTAGGTATTTATGACCTAATTAACTGATTGGATGTCAAATAAACAGTACATTAGGCCTTAGGAGGATTTTAATAGTGGATATCCAATCATTATTTTTTCCTATGGTGTGGTCCACCTAAGATTTATATCCCTATAATTATTTTTTGTAAATTATTAAAATGATCTGTAAAAATGGATGAACAGAATGGATGAAATACATACATCATGGTGGGCCCCACGAAGCACCGACCACCAGCCACGGGGTGGGTGATAGAGGGAGTAGCCAATCTGTCTCCTAGTTTTTAAGTCTTGTGGGGCCCACCGTGATGTATATTATTTATCCACTCTATCCATTCATTTTAATGGATCACATTCTAATGTATCATATGGACATTATTGTGGAACTATGTAGGTCCCACCTAAATGACTACAGTTGTGACCACTGTTTCCTATGGTGTGATCCACCAAAGTCTCCTATCTACCTCCTTTTTGGTATCATAACCTAAAATGATCTGTCAAAATAGATAGACAGAGTGGAGGTGTAGGATTTGCACGTAGTTTGGAAAGTGACCCCAGCACTAGCAGTCCACGAGTCAAAGCTCTATAGGCTACGATGATGTATGTGTTTTATCCACATTGTCCATCCATTTTTCTATATAGAGTTAGGGCATGAGCTCAAAAATGAGTTAGATTAAAATCTCAAGTGGACCACACTGCAGGAAAATAATGATGATTGAATGTCAACATTTAAAAACTTCCCATGGCCTATTGTAATGTTTGTTTCTCATCCAACCTATTGATAATATCACATGCATGGATGAAAGGAAAACACATATATCAGCATGATCCATAATTTTTGTGGCCCAAAAAAGTTTCCATAGATTTCCAGAGATTTGGATCTACCCTATTTTTGGCCTTATTGGCTAAAATAAGTTGGCAAAATGGATGGACAGGCTAAATAAGACACGCATTTGATGTGTCCCCTTTAGGTTATGAGATATCTTAAAAATCATCGGTAAACGAAACTCAAGTGGGTTAAGTCGGGTTCTTTGGTTGAGTCAGGGGTGAGTTGGGTGTTGTGTTGGGTCAGATTAGGAGCATGCTCGATTCGACTCGAGGTAAGCTCGTCTCAACTCAATTTACAAGCTCGCCTCAAGCTCGATTCAAAAGATTTTGCAAACAAGTAAAACTCCAATGGTAAGCTCAAAGAGAGCACGGATGACTCAAGGCAAGCTTGGCCCACCTCGCCAAGTTGTGATTAAATCCCTACCATTCAAAACTTCATAGATTCTAATGAATGCTTATTTGCCATCAAACATATTGATAAAGTCACAAACACTTAAATGAAGAGACCACATAGATATCTTGTTAATAAAGAGCCTTTATGGCCCTAAAAGAAGTTTTTAGCAGTTAATCACCCATTTTTCCTATTCTATGATCCATTTGGAATTTGGAACTGCATTTTTAAGATAATGCCCTGAATTTAGATTTCAATATGAATGGACGGCATGGATGTAGTCACATACATCACAACGGCTCCATAGTTAGGGTCCCACCCATGTCTGTGGATACACGGTCTCACCTAATCCGCTTTCGCAATCCACGAGGGAGATTTCAAAATTTTGGCTGGCCAAACCTGGACAAGGGCATTTTCACTTTTCAATGGACGCCAATTGGACCAGTCCCTAACTAGAATCAGGCCACCGCGATGTATGGTTTCATCCACGAAAGCGGATTGGCTGCAGTACCACACACTACCGACCTGGCTAGTGTGTTGTTAACGTCACGAACTTATGTGGTCCCATCGTGACGTAAGTGTTATATCCAGACTGTTCGTCCACTTGCATTGTAAGGCTTTTAGCCAAAAAATATATAACTGATCCAAAAATCAATTGTACCACACACAAAAAAAGAAAGAACTAAGGGATTCCTTTTAGGCATCACAAAAGTTTTGCATTTACAAAAAATGAGGTATATCCCAATCTCAACTGGACCACATTATAGGAAACAGTGTTGAATGAGCGTCGACTATTAAAAACCTTTTGGGGGCCATATAAAGTTTTAGATCAATCTGATTTTTTTTCCCCCTTCATCAGGGCCTGTATGACCTAATCGAGCAGAACTTATATTACTTACAAGTAACTTGTAAGTTACTTAGCCCGGATGATAGGAAAAAATAAATATCAGCTTGATCCAAAACTTGTATGGCCCATTAATGGTCAATCACCACTATTTCCTATGTTATGGTCCATCTGATAATTGGAATTGCTTCATTTTTTAGATAATGCCCTAAACTAATCTGAAAAGTTTAGTACTTTCATGAAATTTATTGAATTGATATTCTCAGTTATGTTTGGTATTACATAGATGGAATTCATGTATAAAAAAAATGATGTAGAGAAATGAGATCAATTTTAGGAACTATCAAATGTGGCCTATACGATGTTTATATGAATTTTACCTTGATTAATAGATGCATCACTTCATTTTAGTAGGGTTCACTAATTCTTGAAGTCAAATTCAAGCCATTCTTTATGCAAGTTATTGACTAAACTACATACACATTTTAAAATTCTCATATGTAGCCCATCATGATGTTTATGTAAAATCCACCCTAATGATCGAGTGCACTACCCTATTTTAGTGATAAAGTCTAAAAATTAGCTTGATCCATAATTTAGGTGGGCCATCCAAAATAAAATAGTAACACGCATCCTCTAAATTATTTCCTGTTGTGTGGCTACCTAAATTATGAATGAGTTTGATTTTTAGTCTCGATGTCTAAATTTTAGCTTGGCATTTCACTACAAAAAAAATGGCCAAAAGATACAAACTACATAAGTATTTGGCCTCGGATATAAACCCTTACTACGATTTTAATTCGTAGCTAAAATGTTGCTACACCATTAAAATGACCGGTGGTGTAAGGGGCTTTATAGGGCCTAAAAATTTATATATGTTATATCTAAGCCATCCATCTATTTTGAAATATTATTTTAGTATGAAAAATGAAAACTCAACTACATCGAAGGCTCAAGTAGACCACACGGTAGGAAAAATTGAGATTAAATCAAATTTGCTTCCTATGGTGTGGTCCACTTGTGCATTCAATCTACCACTTGTGCATTCAATCTACTTTGAGTTTGGTATTATAAACTAAAATAAATAATTAAAATTAATGATCGGAATGGATAACCCAAATACATCATGGTGGGCCCCACAGAGCTCTTGATAGGACCGTCCAGGTCCGTCCCAAGAAAGGCCACCCAAAATTGGGCGCCTGATCAAAACCGGACCAGCAGCCCACTGCTCTCTCTCTCTCTCTCTCTCTCTCTCTCTCTCTCTCTCTCTCTCTCTCTCTCCATTCCCCAATCCTCTCTCCCTCCCGATCTGTGCTCCATCTTCTCATTCTCCCTCTCTCTCCAACGCATCTCCGCCCACTCTATCTCTCTCTCTCCCTCTCTCCTTCTCAACCCAAGCCCTCCTCTCCCAACATCCATGTCTTGGGATGGCGTTCTCTTCTCTGTCCGATTGAAAGTCCAAGGCAAAAATCATGTCCGAAGATTGGGAAAGGCCTGAAGCTCCGCAGGTGCAAGGTGCGTGTAATGGTATTTTCGTAGTTCTGATTCTGGGTGTGTCGTTTTCCGATGGAAATTAGGGTTTCGAGGGAGTGATCAGCGGTAAAAAATCAGGTATATTGTTCTTCCTTCATTTCCTTTCTTGTAATCTATATTGAATTGAGATTTGATCGAAATTAGGTTTATCTTTGTTGAATCCCTTGTTCTGCTTTTTGAAATGTTGATTTATGGTTTTAGTGGAGAGATCATTGATTGTAGAAATGAGTCGGTTTTGGTTATGAGATCATTAAGGATAGAAGCTTCTTCAATGATCTGATATGCATGATTTTTTGTTCTTATATTTACAATAATGATGCCAACTGTGGTAGCATTGATGATGCCTTGAGGCTGTTTGGTAAAATGTCTGAGAGAAGGTATTTATAGCTTTTCCACAACTTCTGAAGTTTGGTTTGATGCGTTCATTGTGGCGATGTGTCTCTATTACTGTCTGATGTACCATCATTGAATGCTTCTTCAGCAGAATTTTTCACGAGATGATTAGAGTAAAGATATCATAAAACGTGTTATTGTCAATCATTGAATCTGTAGGAGTGGTTCTGCATTGGAATAATGAGTAGTTGAAGACAATTGTCCTTCTTGAGATATGGCAGAATTGTGTACATAGTAGGGGATTATATCACTTTTAATTTTGTTCAATTTTTTACTATAGACTATTTTGAGGGTATTCTCCTTTACCATGGGGACATGTAAATATATATTGCTTGAAAATTTTCAAACCTTATTTTATTTTATTGTTTGAAAATTTCCAGTTAGGAATTGAACCTCTACAAAAAAAAAATCAAATTAGGCTTGCTTCTTGTTTCCATCGCATGTCCCTACTTACGTAGAAGAGCAACTCATTTTCTGAATCGAACCTAACTTGTTTTTATTGCTTTTTTTTATTTTCTAGTATTTATAACATGAATTGCAGTGGAAGCTTAGAACTTTCAATGTAAGTTTATAGTTTGGTAACTGCATATTATTGTCCTCAGCCATATAGAGAAATTGAATGATTTTTTGCCTTTAGCATTCAAAATATTTTTGCCTTAAGCTCTATTCTTAAGTGTAATTCACTGAGGCATGAGTTTCACATGCCATATGTTTACATTTTACCTTTGTCATGCTTGAAACATGTTAACATAACATGTAACTGTATCATGAATGCCTTGTTATTAGAGGCAACTTGGTCTTTTCTTTTTGTTGAGCTCCAACCTGTTGCCAATCTGAAGAGGCGATGTTGCCATTTGGATTTTCGAAATCCAATCTCATGTATGATGAAATAAGGTCAGTTAGAGGTTTGCTAAGCCCATGTACAAGGCCTACCTTCTAATGGCATCACATGTGCCACCATGGCAGACAATGCAATATTAAAGCCATCCATCAGGTTGGTCCAGCTGTCAAGATGTTCTCACCCAAAAAATCAGGCTGAAGGAGTAGAGCATACATACCATCCTAACAGTGAGCATCTGCGAAGTGAGTAGTGCATAAGCTGGCTCCCATTGTGAAAATGATCATATACAAAAAAATCACCTTGGTTCACTCATCATGCATAGGCTGGCTCCCATTTTCATGATGGGTACCACCTTAGACACCACTAAAATGTTCCACACTAGCCCAAAGTTTCAAGTTTGGTACTTGTGCTGTGTCAAAGTTTGTGGGGTTTATTGTAGTATACCATGTCATGGATGGATGGTGAAATACTTGACTTCTACATCTTTGACACCCAATTTTAAGCGTCAGAGAGATAGGAGAGGGGTTTGGATGAGAGAGTGTGGACGATGGAGAGATTGGAGAGGGGTTTGGGTTTTTCTGAGCGCCCAATTTTAAGAGGGCGCGCGCCCAATTTTTTGAGTGGGGTCTGGTATGGCTCTATGGGCTCCACCATGATGCATGTCAAACATCTACCCCATCAGTCAGATGCACCAACCCATATTGGGCCCAGGGATTAAAAATCAAATCAATCTATCACTTGTGTGGGCCACACCACATACAAAAGTTGAGAGGGGTTACCCTCCATCAAAACATTTATAATTATTTGTGGACCCACTATGATGTATATGACCTATCCGTGTCGTCCATCTACTTTACCATGGCATTTTGAGGCATGAGCCGAAAAATGAAGCAAATCCAACGTTGAAGTGGCCTACACCAAAGTAAATAGTGGCCCAAGAAGTTTTTAACTGTGGGTGTTCGATTCCCTTTTTCCAGTGGTGTGGTCCACTTGAATTTTAAATCTAGCTCATTTTTTGGCTCATGCCTTAAATTTTGGCCGGGGTCTGGTATGGCTCTATGGGCCCCACCATGATGCGCGTAAAACATCTACGCCATCAATCGGATGCACCATCGCATGGCGGGCCACACCACATACAAAAGTTGAGAGGGGTTACCATCCATTAAAACATTCATAATTATTTTTTGGGCCCACATTGGTTTAGATTCACAAATTCAACACATTCATTATGTGTGTGCCCCTTGGATGAGGGGTCATACCAAGTTTCAGACACTTCCAAATTTCAGTTGGGGCCCCACCAAGTGCACGGTCGATTTTTGGGATATCCCATAATTTAAAGGGGACCCATCAAATGCACGGTGTTGATGTTTGACACACATCATGGTGGGGCCAACACAGCTTGACCTCATGGGAAGTTCCCATGAGCTCCTTAAACAGGGTTGAACCAGACCCACTGATCATTCCACAAGCAGACTCGTCAACTTTTGTAGCTAGTTCATGCATCATCTCGCCAATCTATTTTGTAACTCCCTGTAGAAGTTCCTGACACATCAAATTGTTAGCTGTACTTGTACCCAACCCCTGCAGGAGAGAGACTCAACAATGAAATATGACAGAAAATGAATCCCTAAATGAAAATGGAATCATTCGTAGTTGCCACACATAACCAACATAACCATTTTCTAAATTCTTAACAATTCTCATCGTACATCAAAGCTCCATGATCCATCATGTTTTTATGCTGCACCAGTGTCCATCAAGAACCCACATCCAAGCTATTCATCAGGTGGGCCTCATCGGGACTTGAATTTTGGATCATACTAGTTTTCAGGGGTGGTGAACATGAGGACTTGATGATCAGAGTGGATAGCACGTGCTTTGTGGGCCTTACAGAGTTTCATATGGTATGCTCTACTTAAGATTTGAATCTGCTTTATTTTTAAGCTCATACACTTAAAATAAGTTGGCAAAACATATAGACAACATGTACATACATTAAGGTGGGCCATTAAATACCTAACGGAATCACAGTCAGAACTCATAGATACTTAACGGAATCCGCTCGTCTTTAATAAGATTGTGGGCCATTAAATGAATAGGATTTTGAAAGTTTTTATGAATTATTAATGATGGATATCCAAGGTTAAGGTTTTCATATGGTGTGGCAACCATCCATCACACATGCCATACATGTATATAAGTTCATACCATCCAAGTCATCATCCCACAACAATTGAAAAGCGATAGGAGATAGTCTTATAAGACTTTAGATGGAGCAAGTTACCAGGCAGGCACTATAGGAGATAGTCTTATAGGACTTTAGATGGAGCAAGTACGAAAATCACAGTGGTAGGAAGCAACCCATCAACAATTTGTCATATAATTTTAGATTATAAATTAAAAAATGAGGTAGATCCAACACTCAAGTAGACCACAATATACTATTGAAACTTTCTTAGGACCCACCATAATGTTTATTTGTCATTTAACCTATTTATAAGCCATATAGACTTCGATGGAGGGGAAAAAAGAAAATATCATCTTGATCTAAACTGTTGTGGGCCTAAGAAGTATTCAATAGTAGGTAGTCAATCTCATTTGTGTGGTCCATCTGAGAATTAGATTTATTCATTTTTAAGTTCATGCAGCAATATTTATAGGAAATACAATGAGCTTAGCATGAGTATGACGGTTGATACCCATGCCATCTCCCCTACATTCATACATGTGTACATGAACCCGGACAGTCCAAGAGTTGGATCCCACCTTGGATGGGTCATAACCTGAAAAATGATTTGATCAAATGATCCTAGTATACTGATTAATGGACTTACACATATTGAATGTGTACTTTTGCCCATACTTTTTAATCATCCATTTAGAGCCCCTTGTTCAGATAGTTTGGATAATAAATCAATGTAATGTTTGGCTAAGAAGTAAGAACTAAAAATTGTGGAACCAACACAATGATATTATTTGACATACACATGAGCTACATGTATGGAAAAGAGAACAGAATATCACTTGTACCAGACATCATGCCATGAAAACAGTAAAACTACCATCAAGATCACACTTAAGGCTTGTTGGGGAGTGTGGATTTGGAACCAACAGGATTTGAAATTCTCCTGTCATGTTTGGCACCCTGGATTTAGAATCCCTTGCAATCTAAAAGTAGTTATAGATAGTATATTTGAGGAAATTTAATTTAATTACTATATCAATGTTAATATTTTTAATTAGTGTATGCGTATGTAATGTTTGACACAATGGTTGTAATAAGCCTGTTAAAATATATACTTTGCCCTAAAATGATGAAATTCCAAGTCTTGGATAAGCGACAAGCACAAGATCACATCCAAGTCACTAACCAACGATTTTTAACCATTGACTTGCATAGGAAATGTTTGGATAGCACGGATCTTTGTATTAAAGTAATTATAACTCGCAATTGTTAATCTAATTGTTTTGAGATATCATCACTAAGCCATGTACCCAATAGATTAATAGCGTCATTACACACATGTTACACATGCATTTTCTCACCACTTGTGGTGTGGTTCACTTACCCTTCAATCTGCATTCTTTTTTTAGCTCACGACTTAAAATATCAGTAAAAAAATGAATGGACCATGTGGATAAAAATATAAACATCATAATAGCTCCATAGAGCTCATGATTGGACCATCCATCTCTAGGTAGGACCTAATGGGAATAGTATCCAATGTCCCTACATAGCTCATGACAGAACCATCCATCTCTAGCTAGGTACACATGAGCTACATGTCTTGTAGTAGTAAATGTCAGAAAAAAGCTTTATGTTAAATGGTTTAAAACTCATATTTTAAAAAACCATAAAATGTAAATTTGATATTAAATATTTCTTTTTTGATTTTAACTTAAAATAATGGTGTTTCTTTGTTAAAGTTGGTGTTGAACTTACACCATAAACAAACTAAAAAACTCATGTTAAAAGAAAAGAGTCTTGAAAAAGGGTTTTCGAAAACCCCTTTTTTGAACCCCTAGCATGCGACACAAGCTCTCCTCCACTTCTTTGATTCTCTCAATTCACAAGGACATTGAAGGTGAGATTTTGGCCTTGACACCACAATATAGTTTCAGGTGGCAAACTCTGTTGAACCCTCAATGTGCATCTGTTTTTCTAGATCATTTAAGCCATAGGCATTGGTGTTCAATGTGCATCCTTGAATATGGCCATTTAGTCAATCACTTAGGTTGCAACATTGCAATAAGATTTATATTAATGAAAGAAATATTAAAACCCTATATTTTCTTATGTTTTCTTTGCAACATTAGTAGAACAAGCTAATTCTACAACTAGGCAAGTTTCTCTGCAACATTAGCAGAATAAGCTTATTCTACAACTAGACAGCTTCCCAGTGACATTTGTAGAATAAGCTTATTCTACAATATGTGTGGAGCCCATATGATTTGTGCAAGGTTCCACAGTCCATCATGTGTCCCACAGTCCATCGAATTTGGGATTAGGAAATTGGGGATTTGGGTACCCAACTCCCTCTTCGAATTTGGGGATTATGGTACCCTAATCACATTTCGAATCTGGGGGTTTTGAAATGGCCACACAAGTAGATTTATTGAAGATCCGAAGAATGCCACTGGTATGGTTAGATGAAACCAACGGATGGCAAAGAATGTCTTTGCAAGTGGTTAATTGGTAAGACTTATTTCCCACTTCATTTTTGTTTACCTCTTAATTCATACTTCAACTTTCTGTGATCAAATCGTTTTTTATTTATTTTTGTGAAGTGTTTAATTATTTCTTTATATAGAAATCTGCACATTAATTGTTTGAAAAAAATGCTTCAACCAACTTTCTATATAGAAATCTGCACACTAATTGTTTGAAAAAATGCTTCACCCAAGTAGGTGTCCTCCGGTTTTGACATGCATAACTCGCTGTATGGTTAGATGAAACCACTATTGTCCATCTGGTTGACCTGACCTTTTTTCTATTTAAAAGTCTTTGATTGGATGGTCAGCATCAACTTATTATCAAATTGATTTTTGAACAATGGTCATTCACAAAGGGTATCTTCTGTGTGTAAAATTCAAGATTGCAACTAACAAGGCAGGTCATAGATGTCTCTTCAATTGGCAGAATTGGCAATTTTATTTAAACTGCCAATACTTTTTTCGTGCGAGACCGCCTTATGAGTGGGCAAGCCTGATTTGTTTGTTTGTTTTTTCTTTTGCATATGCTCATCTTCTATATAATTGTTTGCATGCATTCCTTTTAGTGGCAATATCCTAATTTTTGTTGTTGACAGAGAACATTAATGAACCAAGAAGTTTGAATTTTATGGTCAGTCCATACGTGTGCATAAAGACTGACTATCTATGCACCGTTACACATGTCACTAGGTCACATGGTTGCATCAACCAAGCCGTTCATCAGGTGGGTCCCAAAGTTTAACTGATCTACCACATTAATCCAGCTCATCAACACATTATGTGGTCTGGATTATAGAAAAAGGTAGATGGTCTGGGACAATATTGCCAATTTTATCTAGCTGCTTATTTCTTCTGTAAATCATGGCCCATCTGATGAGTTGGCAGGGGCATCTACACAATGGGAAAAAAAATAATGGAAGGCTTTGGTGATCACCATACTTATCATATGCTGTGTCACATAGATGGGAAGATGGATAGGAAGAAAAATGAAGAGAAAAATGGAAGGAGTAAGCAAGGAAGAGCATACTCGGATCTAAGGCCTGTTGACTGAAGCCAAGGTTTCTGCTTCTGCCAATACAATCTTCTTTCTTTATGATTCACATAGGAAAAAACAAAAAATGAAGCTAGTTATATATAGAGCAGCAAGCTCATCCACATGCCTCTAATCATGGCACATGTGGGTAATATAACCAAGCTTTCTATCATGTGGGTCCTACTGAGAAAATTTGCCAAGCAAAGTACCAGAGGACTCTTCTTTTTCTAAGATGTGGCCATCCCTCTTCTATGCTTTCTCTTTTCTTGCCACCTTTGAAAAGCACAACTGGCGGACGCCTTTGTGTCATAGAAGGAGAAAGCATCTAAAATGCATGAAATGGAAAGAGTGTAGGTGTAACACCCCAGATTTTGGCCAATCTGAGATTTGACGTCCTTAGGCAGTGGGTCAATTAAAACACCTGGAAAAATCGCTCAGAACCCAATTCCATAGCCAAAGAAACCACTTAGGATTAATTCCTTTAGAAACTAAGCATAAGTTAGCTAGCGCAATGCTGGAGTAGCTGGGAAATAGTCCCTGATCACTTTAAATACGTTTTACAAGACCCAAATCGAGTAGAACCAATGACTCTATAATACTCTATAACCTCGGATCAAACTCTGAGCAGGTTTGTTCTCTGGACCACTTTGAAATTTTGTATTGGATCTAGACCGCGCGTCGAAAGTCCGATACCTCCTATCTTAGACCGTTAGAATCGCCTAGCTGGACTTGACACTCATTTCGAAAATCAAGTCAAACCGATAATCATAGGCCATTTCATTGAGCCCGGACCGAAGAGAGTGCGAATAGGGACAGAATTGGAATTTCAAATTCAAATCTGGCACACGACTTGACGCGTCAGTATTGAGCGTTCTGGCCGTCAGAATTCAGCCAGATTACACCCTCGGATCAGGAGAAATTTCTATTTTATATCATGAGACTTTCAGCCCTGATCTACGTGCGGTGACCGCTGAACTGAAACTGGTCCGCCACGTGTGATCTGCAGACCCAGCCGGACTGAAAACTTAAGATGTACTAGATCTGGTATGCGTGAGCTTAAGTCCGATCGCATTCGGTCAGGGGACCACCAGAAAGCATCTTTTGGACCGAAACAGTCCCGATTTGGATATGCACTAAGTGAACTTTGTACCGGAGCCTATTTCGGGCGAGTTTGGGCTTATAAAAGGGGTTGAAACCCTCACTCCTCTCTCCCATCCGAATTTGAAAAAATCTCTAGATTGGGAGAAAGAAAAGGTGAGAGTTTGTGAAAGAATGTGGGAGAGAATTCTCTGCTGCTTGTGCCACGTGCTGTACGTGCTTAGGCAACGCACTCCGATCACTTTCCCGGTGATTCCTCCACATTTTCAGGTAAGAAAATATCCTAGAAGTTGTTGATTTGAGGTTCCTTTCGTTTCCTAGCGAAGTAACTCATAAATCTTGTAAATTAGGTCCTCTATTCGCCGTAGACGAAGCGTATACGCTCCGTTCGAACTCACACCCCTAAAAGCGAAAAGGTGCGGATTTTAGACGCTTTGATTGACTGTTTCCAAAGCTTTCAATGTCGTTTAATAGTAGATTATCGATGGCATCACCGTTTGACATGTACAACATGCTGTCCGTTTCCTGTTTCGTAAACCGACGAAGAATATGAGATTTAGGGCATTTTAGTCATTTGTAGGAAGTACTGTTTTCATGCATATTTTGCTGATGTGATTGACATAGTTTATTGTCGCATTAGAATGTTAGGAATGCGTGCATAATTAGTTTGGCGAAGAGATTCGCCTAATTGCGCACTTCGGGTCGACATACTATATGTAGACTTAAGTGTGTAGTGTAAGTGTTTGTATAAATGTTTGTATTAGTATGTATTGAATTAAATGATGTTATTGATTTAGTTTGAGATTGAATTCTCAATTAATTTGCTGATGGAAATGATTTCCTTTATGTTGGCGATATGCATAATTTCATTATATGTATGAAAGGCATGTATCGGGTGATTTGCTTAAGTTGTATGTTACAACATGTGTTAACATGCTCATATGGTTGTATTTCATTTCTAATACTTTCACATGCTTTGCCGATGTGATTTCACATGTTTGGGACTATACTTAGTCCAGGCAGTCGGTAACCGAGCGAATTCGTGGTTGGCTTATCTTTGCCACGAACGATGCGTCAATGAACGCGAGCCGTGTTTTGGAGTTGGCGGCAGTGGTTAGGCCATACGAAGTGTTTTACGCACTTCATGTCGTTCAACTTGAGATGCGATTGTGCTAGTCGAGCCCGTCATGTAACCCGACTGGCCGTTGTATGTTCACCCTGCATGAGTCATAACTGCTTGAACCTAGGGTACTGAACTTACCATTGTAAACCCTGTTAACCATGGTACCTTGATCCACGAAGACTCATGAGCCGGACATGGTGGTATGGGACACCGTGGTCGAGCTGTCGGCCTACGCTGGGGCCACAAACCTCCCCGTAGTGACCAGTGAGCACCTATGACTCGTGAGCAGATTATGGTGGTATGGGACACTATATTCTTGCTGTCGGCCTACATGGATAAGGTGATGGGGGAGCGGTGCAACGAGTGCGAGCAAAAACCCTGACAGCCCTTTGTAGTGACCGCGAGCGTATTCTGAGTCTACGGGAGGCGACGATCCTTCCGTAACAGTAGAGTATAGTAGGCCTATATTGATAAGGTGATGGGGGAGCGGTGCAACGAGTGCGTGCAACAGCCCTGGCGGCCCTTGCAGCGACCTACAAAATATACATCGTATGAGATTACTAGGAGTGACGACCCTAGACAGGATCTGTGTTGGGATTAATATAAGGGAAGTACCTTAGTTTCCCAATCCTACCGTTTGAATGGACTAATAACAACTCAAAAATCATATCACCATACCATTGCATGTGCCTGGAAGATGTGGAGCACTTGAGGGTCGATTGCATGCCGCGGTCGTAAGATGGTGCCGTATGAGGGAGATCGTCGGTGAGGGCATACATCACGTCATGTTATATTGCATTAACAACAGTTTTAGGATTATCTGATTTACTGCTTTACTATTATCGCATGATTGATTTTGAGAACATGTTAATCCTTGCTCTATTATTCCACTGAGTTAGCTACTCACTCCCACGTTATGGGATGGTGTTTCCGGACACTCACCACACCCTTTTGTGATTGCAGATGATGGCACGGCCTGCGAGGCGTAGCCGGACTTGATGATGATGAGGAGGATCCCTCCTTTATGCGTGTTCTGATCGACGGGATTATAGGGAGGTTGATTAGATGTCTTGACACTTGTCATTTTATATTTTCAGCGCACTCATGTATATTCGTTTTGTCTACTTTTGGAGTATACATGTATGTATATAACCTGATAACATGTTCACACTCTGGAGACATACAACAGTTTGTATATGTTATACATACTATCACAGTCTTCCGCTTGTTAATTTAACTGTCTCTGGAGTATGATATGCTGTTCTAGCTTAATCTCACTCATGTTTAATACGTTATCACAGACAACATTCAATCATACATATCTATGTTGCATAAATAACATTTTGGAACTCGGGAGTTGGGTTTTTGCTCGTCCCCTCGATTTTTGGGATGTTACAGATGGTATCAGAGCATGATTTGGATTAAACCGGGCCTGCGTTATGGTCACGTGACGTACGCTGTCGCTTCCTTTGACATGGGTGGGTGCGAGAAGGGTTTAGAAACACTTCTAGGATCGCAGATTCACCAATAGGCAAAGTCTATTTGAATCGATCGCACGATCGAGTCTGTAACGCATCTCGGGTCGCGTAAAGCAACCCGGATAGCTCCTAGGTTGTTGGTGAGTGGGTTGAGATGTTCTTTGAACGATTCTAAACCTGTTAATGTGAATCCTTGGGCCGTGGGACAACCACGACTCCTGTATTCAATCGCTAGGGCTTAAAAACCCCGTTTCACCGAAAATCTTCGAAATTCTTCCTCTCACCACTCCAATCTTCAATTTTCTCTTATATTTTTTATTTTAGGCATCAATATTAATATGAAAATAATAGAAAATCATACTTTCATAAAATTTTATAGTGAATCGTAAAATTTCATGAAAAATGGCCATAAGACCATTCTAACTTCACTTTCTTTAGCAAATAATGGGCTAGATGGATGTACTAGCTCCTTATACCCCAAAATCATATGCTGCATGATAGGGTTTTGTATTCGAGATTATAGATTGGCCCCGAAAAGCCTCGAATGGATGTTTGGGCCTCCCTAGGGCGATCTACAATGAACCAAAGTGGGAACCATACCTTTTTAGAATCCCTAGGGCAGGGAGAAACCATCCCATATGGCCTCAATGGCCAATTTGCAAGTTCACCGGCGATGTCATCGCCGATTCGACGATGCATCGCCGGTCAAACTCTTCCTTTTGAGCTGAGCTTTGGGCTGGAGGAGTTTGGGGGCTAGGGTAGCCCCCTGGTATGCGGTCCGTACCTTGAAATCCCCCAAAATATGTACCTCCTTCACAAAATGCCCCTCTAAGCTCTCCTTTCTTCACATTTTTGCTGCCTTCCCCTCAAATCTCGATGTCAAACCTCTCCCAATCTCATTTTCGGTCACAACCAACCCTACTCCATCACTCACAGCCGTTGGCACTCCCTTTCCTCTCCACTTTTATCATTTGGAGCTCCCACAATCTTCATAGAAGGCTAGAAATCGTGAGGTGCTCCATTCCCCTTTTTCATTCTCTTTTCTTTCTAGAAATACATCCTAGGGGAGCTTGAAGCATCCCTCTACAACGCCTAGATCTCCCTTTTCTATTTTTGTTAGCCATTTCCTTGCATTTCTTCCATTTTCCATGGCTATTGTTAAGCTGTTTTATCCTTTTTCTCTCTTTCCACCATCCTCCCTCTCAATCCTATTTCTCCATTTTCTTTGCTTAAGGGATACTGAAAATATATGGCCGAGAGAGCTCTAGTGAGCAACTGACAGTATTAGACTCGACAGTGATAAAGAAGGTAAGTCGGGACTGTGGTAGAGTCCTTTGGTAGCATTAGGCATCTGTGACGTTGTCTTGTAGATGTTTGATTACCATTTTGAAATCTCTGTGTTTTGTTGTTGTTAGGTTTAGTGACGTCAGAGGTAGAAAGTGTAGAACTTTGTTCCGTGTATTGTGACTAGCATGCTACTCCCAATCCCAACATGGGATTAGGAATGTAGTTTCGCTTCATACAATAGGCCCTTGGCGTTTTGGACCTAGTGTTAGCACTCCTAGATTTGAAGGATCTGACGATATAGAAAATCTAATTCTATTTAGATAATCTTGACTCTAAGCAACAGAACAATTCCCTGTAGTAGAAATGGTATGGAACCATGTACCGTATAAACTTAGGCTTTGGATTATAAGTACTGAGTTACAGACTAGGCTACTAATTGACCTAGGCAGTGTAAGGCCTATATATGCTAAGGGATAGTAGGTTAGATTTGGTTGAAGTAGAACCTTATTCCTTCGATAGATCCCCTTATAACTTATAGACTTCTGTTGTTGCCCATAGGAAGGAACCATTCACTCTCAGGGAACATTTATAAATCCCTCAGATTGAACTTAGAATGTACTAGCACGCCCCTTAGAATTGCCTTCCCCAAGGGCTTATTGCATTCGGGAACGCGGAATAAAGGAAATGCAATTATCAGCGAAGTATTTGCGGTTTAAGTCGACTTCTTAATCCTAGTGGTTACCAATGAATCCAATGCTCTGATCAAGCAGAGGATTGACATCGACTCGGATTAAGAACTGATACAACGCATTTTCTGTCCTGATTAGACAGAAGGTTCAACGTATCCGGCTTAGACCCACTACACAATCTTTCTTCTGTGATGGCCCAACCACCTACAACCAAACAGGATCAATTGTCTTTGGGAAATGGCGAGGACTTAAAGCTACTAGAGAATTAGACATCTTGTCACCAACTCATACTTGGCCCTGAACTTAACCACAATAGAGATTAGGCTCATCTCTATGATCATAGGTACCAATGCCATAGAACGCATCATTAGCAAGGAAAACCATGTAGAGAAAGGCTGTTTCCATTTTAGGTTAAGGATAGCCCCTAAGTTGCGCCTCGTTCCGATATACGGATCGATGCAACGATTCTTCAACCTTAAGTAAAACCAAGTTTTAAGGGGGGTAGAACGAATTAAGTCCAATCCAGTTAGGTTAGTCAACGCTACCGTTCGATCAGAGTGGTGCAGCGGAAGCGTGGTTAGGCTCTTCCCCACTGGCCTAAGATCGAAACATTTGATTTAGGTTATATGTACGGTTAGGTTATTAAATAGGATTTGAACCTTCCTTAGAAAAAGTACTCCTTGCCCTTCGTCAATTTCGGGGATGAAATTTTATTTTAAGGGGGGTAGATTGTAACACCCCGGATTTTGGCCAATCTGGGATTTGACGTCCTTAGGCAGTGGGTCAATTAAAACACCTGAAAAAATCGCTCAGAACCCAATTCCATGGACAAAGAAACCACTTAGGATTAATTCCTTTAGAAACTAAGCATAAGTTAGCTAGCGCAACGCTGGAGTAGCTGGGAAATAGTCCCTGATCACTTTAAATACATTCTACAAGACCCAAATCGAGTAGATACAATGACTCTATAATACTCTATAACCTCGGATCAAACTCTGAGCAGGTTTGTTCTCTGGACCACTTTGAAATTTTGTATTGGATCTATATCGCGCGTCGAAAGTCCGATAGCTCCTATCTTAGACCGTTAGAACCGCCTAGCTGGACTTGACACTCATTTCGAAAATCAAGTCAAACCGTTAATCACAGGCCATTTCATTGAGCCCGGACCGAAGAGAGTGCGAATAGGGACAGAATTGGAATTTCAAATTCAAATCTGGCACACGACTTGACGCGTCAGTATTGAGCGTTCTGGCCGTCAGAATTCAGCCAGATTATACCCTCGGATCAGGAGAAATTTCTATTTTATATCATGAGACTTTCAGCCCTGATCTACGTGCGGTGACCGCTGAACTGAAACTGGTCCGCCACGTGCGATCTGCGGACCCAGCCGGACTGAAAACTTAAGACGTGCTAGATCTGGTATGCGTGAGCTTAAGTCCGATCGCATTCGGTCAGGGGACCACCAGAAAGCATCTTTTGGACCGAAACAGTCCCGATTTGGATATGCACTAAGTGAACTTTGTACCGGAGCCTATTTCGGGCGAGTTTGGGCTTATAAAAGGGGTTGAAACCCTCACTCCTCTCTCCCATCCGAATTTGAAAAAATTCCTAGATTGGGAGAGAGAAAAGGTGAGAGTTTGTGAGAGAAGGTGGGAGAGAATTCCCTGCTGCTTGTGCCACGTGCTGTACGTGCTTAGGCAACGCACTCCGATCACTTTTCCGACGATTCCTCCGCGTTTTTAGGTAAGAAAATACCCTATAAGTTGTTGATTTGAGGTTCCTTTCGTTTCCTAGCGAAGTAACTCATAAATCTTGTAAATTAGGTCCTCTATTCGCCGTAGACGAAGCGTATACGCTCCGTTCGAACTCACACCCCTAAAAGGGAAAAGGTGCAGATTTTAGACACTTTGATTGACTGTTTCTAAAGCTTTCAATGTCGTTTAATAGTAGATTATCGACGGCATCGCCGTTTGACATGTACAACATGCTGTCCGTTTCCTGTTTCGTAAACCGACGAAGAATATGAGATTTAGGGCATTTTAGTCATTTGTAGGAAGTACTGTTTTCATGCATATTTTGCTGATGTGATTGACATAGTTTATTGTCGCATTAGAATGTTAGGAATGCGTGCATAATTAATTTGGCGAAGAGATTCGCCTAATTGCGCACTTCGGGTCGACATACTATATGTAGACTTAAGTGTGTAGTGTAAGTGTTTGTATAAATGTTTGTATTAGTATGTATTGAATTAAATGATGTTATTGATTTAGTTTGAGATTGAATTCTCAATTAATTTGCTGATGGAAATGATTTCCTTTATGTTGGCGATATGCATAATTTCATTATATGTATGAAAGGCATGTATCGGGTGATTTGCTTAAGTTGTATGTTACAACATGTGTTAACATGCTCATATGGTTGTATTTCATTTCTAATACTTTCACATGCTTTGCCGATGTGATTTCACATGTTTGGGACTATACTTAGTCCAGGCAGTCGGTAACCGAGCGAATTCGTGGTTGGCTTATCTTTGCCACGAATGACGCGTCGATGAACGCGAGCCGTGTTTTAGAGTTGGCGGCAGTGGTTAGGCCACACGAAGTTTTTTACGCACTTCATGTCGTTCAACTTGAGATGCGATCGTGCTAGTCGAGCCCGTCAAGTAACCCGACTGGCCGTTGTATGTTCACCCTGCATGAGTCATAATTGCTTGAACCTAGGGTACTGAACTTACCATTGTAAACCCTGTTAACCATGGTACCTTGATCCACGAAGACTCATGAGCCGGACATGGTGGTATGGGACACTATGGTCGAGCTGTCGGCCTACGCTGGGGCCACAAACCTCCCCGTAGTGACCAGTGAGCACCTATGACTCGTGAGCAGATTATGGTGGTATGGGACACTATATTCTTGCTGTCGGCCTACATTGATAAGGTGATGGGGGAGCGGTGCAACGAGTGCGAGCAACAGCCCTAGCAGCCCTTTGTAGTGACCGCGAACGTATTCTGAGTCTACGGGAGGCGACGACCCTTCCGTAACAGTAGAGTACAGTAGGCCTGTATTGATAAGGTGATGGGGGAGCGGTGCAACGAGTGCGTGCAACAGCCCTGACAGCCCTTGCAGCGACCTACAAAATATACATCGTATGAGATTACTAGGAGTGACGACCTTAGACAGGATCTGTGTTGGGATTGATATAAGGGAAGTACCTTAGTTTCCCAATCCTACTGTTTGAATGGACTAATAACAACTTAGAAATCATATCACCATACCATTGCATGTGCCTGGAAGATGTGGAGCACTTGAGGGTCGATTGCATGCCGCGGTCGTAAGATGGTGCCGTATGAGGGAGATCGTCGGTGAGGGCATACATCACGTCATGTCATATTGCATTAACAACAGTTTTAGGATTGTTTGATTTACTGCTTTACTATTATCGCATGATTGATTTTGAGAACATGTTAATCCTTGCTCTATTATTCCACTGAGTTAGCTACTCACTCCCACGTTACGGGATGGTGTTTCCGGACACCCACCAGACCCTTTTGTGATTACAGATGATGGCGCGGCCTGCGAGGCGTAGCCAGACTTGATGATGATGAGGAGGATCCCTCCTTTATGCGTGTTCTGATCGACGGGATTATAGGGAGGTTGATTAGATGTCTTGACACTTGTCATTTTATATTTCCAGCGCACTCATGTATATTCATTTTGTCTACTTTTGGAGTATACATGTATGTATATAACTTGATAACATGTTCACACTCTGGAGACATAAAACAGTTTATATATGTTATACATACTATCACAGTCTTCCGCTTGTTAATTTAACTGTCTCTGGAGTATGATATGCTGTTCTAGCTTAATCTCACTCATGTTTAATACGTTATCACAGACAACATTCAATCATACATATCTGTGTTGCATAAATAACATTTTGGAACTCGGGAGTTGAGTTTTTGCTCGACCCCCCGATTTTTGGGATGTTACAGTAGGTACTCTGTAAGAGTAACCATAATTCATATGCAAATAGACCATGTAAGTCTTCCAATATTTCAATTTGTGAGTGAACCATACTATAACGCCCATGAAAAATCCATACTTGGGCTCGAGTACCAACTCGACCCGAAATCGCGTAGAATTAATTTCTATGGAAATTAAGCGTAAGTTAGCTAGCGCAACTCTGGAGTAGCTGGGAAATAGTCCCTGATCACTTTAAATACGTTCTACAAGACCCAAATCGAGTAGAACAAACGACTCTATAATACTCTATAACCTCGGATCAAACTCTAAGCAGGTTTGTTCTCTGGACCACTTTGAATCTTTGTATTGGATCTAGACCACACGTTGAAAGTCCGATACCTCCTATCTTAGACCGTTAGAACCGCCTACCTGGACTTGACACTTATTTCGAAAATCAAGTCAAACCGATAATCACAGGCTATTTCATTGAGCCCGGACCGAAGAGAGTACGAATAGGGACAGAATTGGAATTTCAAATTCAAATCTGGCACGCGACTTGACGCGTCAGTATTAAGCGTTCTGACCGTCAGAATTCATCCAGATTACACCCTTGGATCAGGAAAAATTTCTATTTTATATCCTGAGAATTTCAGCCCTGATCTACGTGCGGTGACCGCTGAACTGAAACTGGTCCGTCACGCGCGATCTGCGAACCCTGCCGGACTGAAAACTTAATACGTGCTAGATCTGGTACGCATGAGCTTAAGTCCGATCGCATTCGACCAGGGGACCACCAGAAAGCATCTTTTGGACCGAAACAGCCCGAAATTGGATATGCACTAAGTAAACTTTGTACCGGAGCCTATTTTCGGCATTTTTAGGCTTATAAAAGGGGTTGAAACCCTCACTCCTCTCTCCCATCCGAAATTGCAAGAAACGCTAGATTTGGGAGAGAGAAAAGGTGAGAGTTTGTGAGAGAGAGTGGGATAGATTTCTCCAGCCTTCGAGCCGCCTGTTGCTAGTGCCTAAGCAACCCTTCCTAATCACCAAGTCGGTGATTCTTTCGCGTTTTCAGGTAATAACTAACCCTAGAAGTTGCTGATTTGGGGATCACTAAGATCCATAGCTTTATAACCAATAGATCCTGTAAAACAGGTTCTCCTACTGCCGTAGACGAAGCGTATACGCTCCGTTCGAAATCACGAGTCTACAAGAGACTAGGTGAGGATTTTAGACGCTTTGATTGACGGTTTACAACTCTTTCAATGTCATTTAATAGTAGATTATCGACGGCATCGCCGTTTGATATGTACAACATGCTCTCTGTTTCCTGTTTCGTAAATTAACGAAGAATATGAGATTTAGGGCATTTTAGTCATTTGTAGGAAGTACAGATTACGTTCATATTTTGCTGATGTTATTGACATGGTTTGTTGTCACATTAGGAAGTTAGGAATACGTGCATAATTAGTTTGGCGAAGAGATTCGCCTAATTGCGTACTTCGGGTCGACATACTATATGTAGACTTAAGTGTGTAGTGTATGTGTTTGTATAAATGCTTGTATTAGTATGTATTGAATTAAATGATGTTATGAATTAGTTTGAGATCGATTTCTCAATTAATATGCTGACCTAAATGATTTTCTACATGTTGACTATATGCATGATTTCATTACATGCATGAAATATATGTGTTTGAAGATTTACTTAAGTTGAATGTTATAACATGTGTTAACATGCTCACATGATTGTATTTTAATTTCAATATTCCTATATAAATTGCTGATGTGATTCCATAATTGTTTGGGACTATAGGGACTATACTTAGTCCAGGCAGTCGGTAACCGATCAAATTCGTGGCTGGCTGGTCTTGGCCACGAACGACGTGTCGATGAACGCGAGTCGTGTTTGGAGTTGGCGGCAGTGGTTAGGCCAAGCGAAGTGTTTTACGCACTTCATGTCGTCCGACTTGAGATGCGATCGCACTAGTCGAGCCCGTCAAGTAACCCGACTGGCCGATGTATGTTCACCCTGTATAAGTCATAACTGCTTGAACCTAGGGTACTGAACTTACCATTGTAAACCCTGTTAACCATGGTACCTTGATCCACGAAGACTCATGAGCCGGGCATGGTGGTATGGGACACCGTGGTCGAGCTGTCTGCCTACGCTGGGGCCACAAACCTCCCCATAGTGACCAGTGAGCACCTAGACTTGTGAGCAGATTATGGTGGTATGGGACACTATATTCTAGCTGTCGGCCTACACTGATCAGGGGACGAGTCCTTTGTAGTGACCGCGAGCGTATTCTGAGTCCACAGGAGGCGACGACCCTTCCGTTGCAATAGAGTACGGTAGGCCTGTATTGAAAAGGTGATGGGGGAGCGGTGCAACGAGTGCGAGCAACAGCCCTGACAGCCCTTGCAGTGACCTATAAAATATACATCGTATGAGATTACTAGGAGTGACGACCCTAGACAGGATCTATGTTGGGATTGATACAAGGGAAGTACCTTAGTTTCCCAATCTTGCTGTTTGAATGGACTAATAACAACTTGGAAATCATATCACCATACCATTGCATGTGCCTGGAAGGTGTGGAGCACTTGAGGGTCGATTGCATGCCGCGGTCGTAAGATGTTGCCGTATGAGGGAGATCGTCGGTGAGGGCATACATCACGTCATGTCATCTTGCATTAACAACAGTATTAGGATTGTCTGATTTACTGCTTTACTATCATCGCATGATTGAATTGTGAACATGTTAATCTTTGCTTTATGATTCCACCGAGTTGATCACTCATTCCCACGTTACGGGATGGTGTTTGCAACACCCACCAAATCCTGTTGTAGATGTAGGTGAGGCTGAGATCCAGGAGGCAGAGCCAGACTTCGACGAGGACCAGGACGAGTTCTCGTACATGCAGTATCATGATGGCTTTGCGTAGGTGACCTGGATTGATGGGACTTCAGTGGGACTATTTTGAACATTTCATTTTGTTCATGTATATGTATATGAGACTCAGAGATGTATTCATACCTTAGAGACAGATGAGATCTACTTTGTTTTTCCATACAGTGATATATATATTGTTTAGTCTTCCGCTTGCTTTTATCACTGGATCTGAAGTATGAATTGCAGTTTTGGTATACTTTTACTCATGTGAATGCTTAAAATCAGACAACATTGAATCATAATCATTTTTGTTGCATAAGTGTAACACCCTGAAAATCGAGGGTCGTGTATAAACTCAACTCCCGAGTTCCAGACCGTCACTTATGCAACAAAAATTATTATGATTCAATGTTGTCTGATTTAAAGCATTCACATGAGTAAAAGTATACCAAAACTGCAATTCATACTTCAGATCCAGTGATAAAAGCAAGCGGAAGACTAAACAATATATATATCACTGTATGGAAAACAAAGTAAATCTCATCTGTCTCTAAAGTATGAATACATCTCTGAGTCTCATATACATATACATGAACAAAAGTAAATGTCCAAAATGGACCCACTGAAGTCCCATCGATCCAGGTCGCCTACGCAAAGCCATCGTGATACTGCATGTACGAGCACTCGTCCTGGTCCTCGTCGAAGTCTGGCTCTGCCTCCTGGATCTCAGCCTCACCTGCATCTACAACAGGGTCTGATGGGTGTCGCAAACACCATCCCGTAACATGGGAGTGAGTGATCAACTCAGTGAAATCATAGAGCAAAGATTAGCATGTTCACAAATCAATCATGCGATAATAGTAAAGCAGTAAATCAGATAATCCTAATACTGTTGTTAATGCAAGATGATATGACGTGATGTATGCCCTCACCGACGATCTCCCTCGTACGGCACCATCTTACGACCGCGGCATGCAATCGACCCTCAAGTGCTCCACATCTTCCAGGCACATGCAATGGCATGGTGATATGATTTCCAAGTTGTTATTAGTCCATTCAAACAGCAGGATTGGGAAACTAAGGTACTTCCCTTGTATCAATCCCAACACAGATCCTGTCTAGGGTCGTCACTCCTAGTAGTCTCATACAATGTATATTTTGTAGGTCGCTGCAAGGGCTGCCAGGGCTGTTGCTCGCACTCGTTGCACCGCTCCCCCATCACCTTATCAATACAGGCCTACCGTACTCTACTGCAACAGAAGGGTCGTCGCCTCCCGTGGACTCAGAATACGCTCGCGGTCACTACAAAGGACTCGTCCCCTGATTAGTGTAGGCCGACAGCTAGAATATAGTGTCCCATACCACCATAATCTGCTCACGAGTTTAGGTGCTCACTGGTCACTACGGGGAGGTTTGTGGCCCCAGCGTAGGCCGACAACTCGACCACAGTGTCCCATACCACCATGCCCGACTCATGAGTCTTCGTGGATCAAGGTACCATGGTTAATAGGGTTTACAATGGTAAGTTCAGTACCCTAGGTTCAAGCAGTTATGACTCATACAAGGTGAACATACATCGGCCAGTCGGGTTGCTTGACGGGCTCGACTAGCGCGATCGCGTCTCAAGTCGAACGACATGAAGTGCGTAAAACACTTCGCGTGGCCTAACCACTGCCGCCAACTTCAAACATGACTCGCGTTCATCGACGCGTCATTCGTGGCCAAGACCAGCCAGCCACGAATTCGATCGATTACCGACTGTCTGGACTAAGTCTAGTCCCAAAAACTTATGGAATCACATCAGCAAATTATGTAAGAGTATTGAAATTGAAATACAATCATGTGAGCATGTTAACACATGTTATAACATTCAACTTAAGTAAATCTTCAAACACATATATTTCATGCATGTAATGAAATCATGCATATAGTCAACATCTAGGAAATCATTTAGGTCAGCATATTAATTGAGAAATCCATCTCAAACTAATTCATAACATCATTTAATTCAATACATACTAATACAAGCATTTATACAAACACATACACTACACACTTAAGTCTACATATAGTATGTCGACCCGAAGTGCGCAATTAGGCGAATCTCTTCGCCAAACTAATTATGCACGTATTCCTAACTTCCTAATGCGACAAAAAACCATGTCAATCACATCAGAAAAATATGAACGTAATCTGTACTTCCTACAAATGACTAAAATGCCCTAAATCTCATATTCTTCGTTAATTTACGAAACAGGAAACGGAGAGCATGTTGTACATGTCAAACGGCGATGCCGTCAATAATCTACTATTAAACGACATTGAAAGCGTTGTAAACCGTCAATCAAAGCGTCTAAAATCCTCACCTTATGTCTTGTAGACTCGTGAATTGAAACGGAGCGTATACGCTTCGTCTACGGCAGTAGGAGAACCTGTTTTACAAGTTACGTTAGCTAACACGCTATGAATCTAAGTAATCCCTAAATCAGCAACTTTTAGGGTTGTTTCATACCTGAAAAAGTGGAGAAATCACCGGCCAGGTGATTGGGAAGAGTTGCTGAAGCACGTGCAATCAGCGACACGAAGGCGAAAAAAATTCTTCTACTCTCTCTCTCAAACTCTCTCCTTTTCTCTCTCCCAAAGCTAGGGTTTTGCAATTTTTGGATGGGAGAGAGGAATGAGAGTTTCAACCCCTTTTATATGCTTAAAAATGCCGAAAATAGGCTTCGGAACGAAGTTTACTTAGTGCATATCCATTTCGGAGCTGTTTCGGTCCAAAAGATGCTTTCTGGTGGTCCCCTGGTCGAATGCGATCAGACTTAAGCTCTTACGTACCAGATATAGCACGTATTAAGTTTTCAGTCTGGTAGGGTTCGCAGATCGCACGCGGTGGACCAGTTTCACTTCAGCGGTCACTGCATGTAGATCAGGGCTGAAAGTCTCATGATATAAAATAAAAATTTTTTCTGATCTGAGAGTGTAATCTGGCTGAATTCTGACAGTCAGAACGCTTAATACTGACGCGTCAAGTCGTGTGCTAGATTTGAATTTGAAATTCCAATTCTATCCCTATTCGCACTCTCTTCGGTCCGAGCTCAATGAAATAGCCTGTGATTATCGGTTTGATTTGATTTTCGAAATGAGTGTCAAGTCCAGGTAGGCGGTTCTAACGGTCTAAGATAGGAGGTATCGGACTTTCGACGTGCGGTCTAGATCCAATACAAAGATTCAAAGTGGTCCAGAGAACAAACCTGCTTAGAGTTTGATCCGAGGTTATAGAGTATTATAGAGTCATTTGTTCTACTCGATTTGGGTCTTGTAGAACGTATTTAAAGTGATCAGGGACTATTTCCCAGATACTCCATCGTTGCGCTAGCTAACTTACGCTTAATTTCCATAGAAATTAATTCTACGCGATTTCGGGTCGAGTTGGTACTCGAGCCCAAGTACGGATTTTTCACGAGCGTTACAATAAGTGACGGTCTGGAACTTAGGAGTTGAGTTTATACACGACCCCCGATTTTCAGGGTGTTACACATACCATTGATGTGTTGGGCCTCATTACAAATAGACCATGTAAGTCTTCCAATAATTCATATGCACACTTCCAGTTTCGTCAAGTGAGGTCATGGTTGAGTGATCCATACCATTGATGTGTTGGGCCCCACTACAAATAGACCATGTAAGTCTTCCAATATTTCAATTTGTGGGCTAGGAACAACAATCCAATGGAGTCATCGAATGATCTTGGACCATCTTTCACTTTGTACAAGTAGGGCCGGTACTTTAGATCCAAACAATTGGTCACTTTATCACTTCATGGATGGATGTTGTTTGTGAAAATTAGCCTAGCAAGAAAATCTGGCCTTTCGATTTGTGGCTGTGAATGTGATGCTTGAGAAACAACAACGGTTCAACACAATGCAAAATGGCCATACAGAGTGCATATCATGATAAAACCGAACCATTAGTGTTGTGTGTTCTATTTTATACTGTTCTCACCTTACATAGGGAACTGTAAGAAAGGTCCCATGACTTTGTATCATCATATCTAGAAAATGAGTCATGTAATATGGTTGAATGGTTAGTTTTTCTAGGAATGATTTCTTTATCATGTTTCAGTTTAGGACTGGGTGCTGGTCAAATGGTTAATTTTTCTAGGGATGTTTTTTGTATCATGTTTTATTTTAGGACTGGTTCCTTGTTTTATTTATTTATTTTTCAAGTCACTAGAATTTAATGTTTTGTCTAGATTAACAGTCTGTTTTATCCACTTGCTTGGATGCTAACATTATGAACTTCCTTAACACATGTTGCTTATATTTAAGGATACACGAGATAAACATATTTTAGTAATAATGGTCTATAGCTTCTCATTTGGTGTTGATACATTGGCTTATTTGGATAATGTTATAATTAAATCATCAATCTCACATCCATCTCTTCTGTTGGTTTCCTGCCATGCCTTATATATTAGTTTCACCCAATTGGTGTTTGATGTTAGATGGAACCAATATTTAGAACCTGGACCAGACCCCAACCTGTTTTTTGTGGGCTGTGCAGTTCCAAAATGGTCCAACCTGTCTAACCCATGATGTTCCCATGACAACATAAATTAATAAAATAGATATTTGACCAGTTGACTCAACTACTCATATGAGTGGAGAGATTGAGAAGGATGTTGTCCATAGACTTCAAGTGGGTTGGAAGAAATGGAGATGTGCCTTGAGAGTTTTTTATGATACCGAGTTTAACTTAAATTGATACTGAGTTTAAACCAGCCATTACATTCTCTAGCACATATATTTTTAACTGTGGAAAACAGTCTTAGAATCTCCATCTTGCTGTATATATGTAATTTCTCTTTCACTTTTGAATTTATTTCTCTACCTAGTTTTAAAACTAATGAGTTCTTCGTACTAATTTCATGTAGCATCTCTTGGTATCATCAGATTTTGCCTCCATGCAGTAACATCTACTGCATCAAAGTTTCTACTGAAATGGTTGTTTCAGTATGAATATGAGCACAGACAATGGTCGGCCACTATCCCTTTAGGACTGATATCAAGTTGTTTACATGCAATGTATTCAAGACATTTCAAATCATCATCAGACTTCTTAAGGTACATACTGGTTCATGCATACATACAAATGCCTACCCAGACCCAGATGTGCGTTAGAGCTATCTGGATGAGCGGGGGTCACTCGAAGGTGGGAACCGCTGTTATGACCATGATGAAGCTGTCCATTTCCTATGGACAACATTGGGAGGGCCTGGCCATTTGGACAGGCCGTATTTTTGTATTAGCTAGAAATTAATGGAGCATACCCGGATGTGCGTCGAAGCTATCTGGATGAGCGGGGGTCCCTGGAAGGTGGGATCTGTTGTTATGACCATGATGAAGCTGTCCATTTCTTATGGACAGCATTGGGAGGGCCTGGCCATTTGGACAGGCCGTATTTTTGTATTAGCTCGAAATTAATGGAGCATACCCGGATGTGCGTCGGAGCTATCCGGATAAGCGGGGATCCCTGGAAGGTGGGAACCGCTGTAATGACCATGATGAAGCTATCCATTTCCTATGGATAACATTGGGAGGGCCTGACCATTTGGATAGGCCGTATTTTTGTATTAGCTCGAATTAATGGAGCATACATGGATGTGCGTCGGAGCTACCGAGGGTCCCTGGAAGGTGGGACCACTGTTATGACCATGATGAAGCTGTTCATTTCCTATGGGCAGCATTGGGAGGGCCTGGCCATTTGGACAGGCCATATTTATATCTTGTTTATATCTATATTTACAGGTACCACACCCTTAACATAAACTCAAATCCCTAAAACTTAACCTATAACTGACCCTAAACCTATACTTAAAACATAAACCTATTATCAAGTCCCAAAACATAAACTTATAACCTAAACCTAAACCTTACCCTAAACTCAAATCCCTAAACCTTAACCTATAACCCAACCTAAACCTATATTTATAACCTAAACCTACACTTATATCCTAAAACTATTTTCAAATCCCAAAACCTATAGTTGTAACCTAAACCTACCCACTCCCTAAACCTATAACCTACACTTATAACCTAAAACTATTCTCAAATCCCAAAACCTAAACCCTTACCCTAAACCTAAACCCTAACCTATAACCTAAACCTAGACTCATAACCTTAACCTAAACCTATTCTCAAATCTTAAAACCTATAACCTAAACCTATACTTATAACCTTAACCTAAACCTATTCTTAAATCCCAAAACTTATACTTTTAAGTTAAACCTAGATCTTAACCTTAACCTATGACCTATAATTGTAACCTTAACCTAAACTTACAACCTTAACCTAAACTAAACTCCCTAAACCTTAACCTATAACCCAACTAAAACCTACACTTATAACCAAAACCTATTCTCAAATCTCAAAACCAATAACCCAAACCTAACCATTTCCTAAACCGATAACCTACACTTATAACCTAAACCTATTCTCAAATCCCAAAACCTATAACCCAAACCTAAGCATTTCCTAAACCTATAACCTAAACCTATTCTCAAATCCCAAAACCTATACCTACACCCTAAACCATTCCCTTTACTTATAACCTAAACCTAGACTTATAACCTTAACCTAAACCTATTCTCAAATCCCAAAACCCTAACCTTCAACCAAAACCTAGACCTTAACCTTAACCTATAACCTATACTTATAACCTAAAACCTAAAACCTAACCCTAAACCTATACTTATAACCTTAACCTAAACCTATTCTCAAATCCCAAAACCTATACTTATAGCCGAAATTTAAACCTTAACCTTAACCTATAACCTATACTTACAACCTTAACCTAAACCTATTCTCAAATCCCCAAACCCATACCTATAACCCGATCCCGAACCTGAACTCAATTTTCTAAACCTAAACCATAACCAATAACCTAAACCTATACCTATAGCCTAAACCTAAACCTTAACCTATAACCTAAACTTAGACTCATAACCTTCACCTAAACTTATTCTCAAATCCCAATACCTATACCTATAAACCAAACCTAAACCCGATCCCGAACCCGATTTTCTAAACTTAAACCTTAAAATATAACCTAAACCTATACCTATAACCTAAACCTAAACCTTAACCTATAACCTAAACCTAGACTTATAACCTTAACCTAAACCTATTCTCAAATCCCAAAGCCTATACCTATAGCCTAAACCTAAACCTAAACCTTAACCTATAAGCTTAACCTAGACTCATAACCTTAACCTAAACCTATTCTCATAACCTATAGTGTATACCTATAACCCAAACCTAAACCTGATCCCGAACCCGAACCCAATTTCCTAAATACCTATACCATTAACCTAAACCTAAACCTTAACTTCTAACCTAAACCTAAACTTATAACCTTAACCTAAACCTATTCTTAAATCTCAAAACCTATACTTATAGCCGAAACCTACACCTTAACCTTAACCTATAACCTATACTTACAACCTTAACCTAAACCTATTCTCAAATCCTAAAAACCCATACCTATAACCTAAACCTAAACCCGATCCCATACCCGAACCCGATTTCCTAAACCTAAACCTTAACCTATAACCTATACCTATACCTATAGCCTAAACGTAAACCTATACCTATAACCTAAACCTAAACTCATAACCTTGACCTAAACCTATTCTCAAATCTCAAAACCTATACCTATAACCCAAACCTAAATCCGATCCCGAACCCGAACCCGATTTCCTAAATCTAAACCTTAACCTATAAACTAAACCTAAACCTTAACCTATAACTAAAACCTAGACTTATAGCCTTAACCTAAACCTATTCTCAAATCCCAAAACCTATACTTATAGCCAAAACCTAAACCTTAACCTTAACCTATAACTTATACCTACAACCTTAACATAAACCTATGCTCAAATACTAAAACCCATACCTATAACCCAAACCTAAACCCGATCCCAAACCCGAACTCGATTTCCTAAACCTAAACCTTAACCTATAACCTAAACCTATACCTATAGCCTAAACCTAAACCTTAACCTGTAACCTAAACCTAGACTCATAACCTTAACCTAAACATATTACCCAAACCTAAACCCGATCCCAAACCTGAACTCGAACCCGATTTCTTAAACCTAAACCTTAACCTATAACCTAAACCTATACCTATAACCTAAACCTAAACCTTAACCTATAACCTAAACCTAGACTTATAGCCTTAACCAAAACCTATTCTCAAATCCCAAAACCTATACTTATAGTCGAAACCTAAGCCTTAACCTTAACCTATAACCTATACTTACAACCTTAACCTAAACTTATTCTCAAATCCCGAAACCCATACCTATAATCCAAGCCTAAACACAATCCCAAACCCGAACCCGATTTCCTAAACCTAAACCTGAACCTATAACCTAAACCTATACCTATAGCCTAAACCTATAACCTAAACCTAGACTCATAACATTAACCTAAACCTATTCTTAAATCCCAATACCTATACCTATAAACTAAACCTAAACCCGATCCCAAACCTGAACCTGATTTCCTAAACCTAAACCTTAACCTATAACCTAAACCTATACCTATAACATAAGCCTAAACCTTAACTTATAACCTAAACCTAGACTCATAACCTTAACCTAAACCTATTTTCAAATCCCAAAACCTAC
This sequence comes from Magnolia kwangsiensis, assembly GCA_037074715.1. Lineage (NCBI taxonomy): Eukaryota > Viridiplantae > Streptophyta > Magnoliopsida > Magnoliales > Magnoliaceae > Magnolia > Magnolia kwangsiensis. The sequence goes on along the minus strand of CM073580.1, from coordinate 78,047,952 downwards.
ACGTACAACCCAAACCTAAACCCGATCCCCAACCCGAACCTGATTTCCTTAACCTAAACCTTAACCTATAACTTAAACCTATACATATAGCCTAAACTTAAACCTTAACCTATAACCTAAACCTAGACTCATAACCTTAACCTAAACATATTCCCAAATCAAAAAACCTATACCTATAACCCAAACCTAAACCCGATCCCGAACCCGATTTCTTAAACCTAAACTTTAACCTATATCCTAAACCTATACCTATAACCTAAGCCTAAACCTTAACCTATAACCTAAACCTACACTTATATCCTTAACCTAAACCTATTCTCAAATCCCAAAATCTATACTTATAGCCGAAACCTAAACCTTTGCCTTAACCTATAACCTATACTTACAACCTTAACCTAAACCTATTCTCAAATCTCAAAACCCATACCTATAACCCAATCCTAAACACAATCCCGAACCCGAACCTGATTTCCTAAACCTAAACCTTAACCTATAACCTAAACCTATACCTATAGCCTAAACCTATAACCTAAACCTAAACTCATAACATTAACCTAAACCTATTCTCAAATCCCAATACCTATACCTATAAAACAAACCTAAACCCGATCTCGAACCTGAATCTGATTTCCTAAACCTAAACATTAACCTATAAGCTAAACCTATACCTATAACCTAAGCCTAAACCATAACCTAGACTCATAACCTTAACCTAATCCTATTCTCAAATCCAAAAACCTATACTTATAGCCAAAACCTAAACCTTAACCTTAACCTATAACCTATACCTACAACCTTAACATAAACCTATTCTCAAATACTAAAACCCATACCTAAAACCCAAACCTAAACCCGATCCAGAACCCGAACCCAATTTCCTAAACCTAAACCTTAACCTATAACCTAAACCTATACCTATAGCCTAAACCTAAACCTTAACCTATAACTTAAACCTAGACTCATAACCTTAACCTAAACATATTCTCAAATCCAAAAACCTATACCTATAACCCAAACCTAAACCCGATCCCGATCCCAAACTCGAACTCGAACCCGATTTCTTAAACCTAAACCTTAACCTATAACCTAAACCTATACCTATAACCTAAACCAAAACCTTAACCTATAACCTAAACTTAGACTTATAGCCTTAACCTAAACCTATTCTCAAATCCCAAAACCTATACTTATAGCCGAAACCTAAACCTTAACCTTAACCTACAACCTATACTTACAACCTTAACCTAAACCTATTCTCAAATTCCAAAACCCATACCTATAACCCAAGCCCAAACACAATACCAAACCCGAACCTGATTTTCTAAACCTAAACCTTAACCAATAACCTAAACCTATACCTATAGCCTAAACCTATAACCTAAACCAGGACTCATAACATTAACCTAAACGTATTCTCAAATCCCAATACCTATACCTATAAACCAAACCTAAACTCGATCCCGAACCTGAACCCGATTTCCTAAACCTTAACCTATAACCTATAACCTAAACCTATACCTATAACCTAAGCCTAAACCTTAACCTATAACCTAAACCTAGACTCATAACCTTAACCTAAATCTATTCTCAAATCCCAAAACTTATACCTATAACCCAAACCTAAACCCGAACCCAATTTTCTAAATCTAAACCTTAACCTATAACATAAACCTATACCTAAAACCTAAACCTATACCTTAACCTATAACCTAGACCTAGACTTATAGCCTTAACCTAAACCTATTCTCATATCCCAAAAGCTATTCTTATAGCCAAAACCTAAACCTTAACCTTAACCTATAACCTAAACCTATAACCTTAACCTAAACCTATTCTCAAATCTCAAAACCCATATCTATAACCCAAACCAAAACGCGATCTCGAACCCGAACCTGATTTCCTAAACCTAAACCTTAACCTATAACCTAAACCTATACCTATAGCCTAAACCTAAACCTTAACCTATAACCTAAACCTAGACACATAACCTTAACCTAAACATATTCTCAAATTCAAAAATCTATACCTATAACCCAAACCTAAACCCGATCCTGAATCCGAACCCGAACCCGATTTCTTAAACCTAAACCTTAACCTATAAACTAAATCTATACCTATAACCTAAACCTAAACCTTAACCTATAACCTAAATCTAGACTTATAGCCTTAACCTAAACCAATTCTCAAGTCCCAAAACCTATACTTATAGCCGAAACCTAAACCTTAACCTTAACCTATAACCTATACTAACAACCTGAATCTAAACTTATTCTTAAATCCCAAAACCAATACCTATAACCCAAACCTAAACCCGATCCTGAACTCGAACCCAATTTTCAAAACCTAAACCTTAACCTCTAACCTAAACCTATACCTATAGACTAAACCTAAACCTTAACCTATAACCTAAACCTAGACTCATAACCTTAACCTAAACCTATTCTCAAATCCTAATACCTATGCCCATAAACCAAACCTAAACCCGATCCTGAACTTGAACCCGATTTCCTAAACCTAAACCTTAACCTATAACCTAAACCTATACCTATAACCTAAGCCTAAACCTTAACCTATAACCTAAACCTAGACTTATAACCTTAACCTAAACCTATTCTCAAATTTCAAAACCTATACCTATAACCTAAACCTAAACCTGATCCCGAACCCGAACCCGAACCCGATTTCCTAAACCTAAACCTTAACCTATAACCTAAACCTATACCTATAACCTAAACTTATACCTCAACTTATAACCTAAACCTAGACTCTTAACCTTAACCTAAACCTATTCTCAAATCCCAAAACCCATATCTATAACCCAAACCAAAACGCGATCCCGAACCCGAACCCGATTTCCTGAACCTAAACCGTAACCTGTAACCTAAACCTAAACTCATAACAATAACCTAAACCAATTCTCAAATCCCAAAACCTATACTTATAGTTGAAACCTAAACCTTAACCTTAACCTATAAACTATACTTATAACCTTAACATAAACTTATTCTCAAATCCCAAAACCTATACCTATGACCCAAACCTAAACCCGATCCCGAACCCGAACCCGATTTCCTTAACCTAAACCTTAACCTATAAGCTAAACCTATACCTATAGCCTAAACCTAAACCATAACCTATAACCTAAACCTAGACTGATAACCTAAACTTAAACCTATTCTCAAATCTCAATTTCTATACTTATAGCCGAAACTTAATCCTTAACCTTAACCTATAACCTATACTTACCACCTTAACCTAAACCTATTCTCAAATCCCAAAACCTATGCCTATAACCCAAACCTAAACCCGATCCAGAACCCGAACCCGATTTCCTTAACTTAAACCTCAACCTATAACCTAAACCTATACCTATAGCCTAAACCTAAACCTAGACTCATAACCTTAACCTAAACCTATTCTCAAATCCCAAAACCTATACCTATAACCCAAACCTAAACCCGATCCCCAACCCGAACCCGATTTCCTAAACCTAAACCTTAACCTATAACCAAAACTTATACCTATAACCTAAACCTAAACCTAAACCTTAACCTATAACCTAAACCTAAACCTTAACCTAAACCTAAACCTAAACCTAAACCTTAACCTAAACCTTAACCTATTCTCAAATCCCAAAACCTATACTAATAGCTGAAACCTACACCTTAACCTTAACCTATAACCTATACTTGAAACCTTAACCTAAACCTATTCTCAAATCCCAAAACCTATACCTATAACCTAAACCTAAACCCGATCCAGAGCCCGAACCCGATTTCCTAAACCTATACCTATAACCTAAACCTATACCTCAACCTATAACCAAAACCTAGACTCTTAACCTTAACCTAAACCTATTCTCAAATCCCAAAACCTATACCTATAACCCAAACCTAAACCCAATCTTGAACCCGAACCCGATTTCTTAAACCTAAATCTTAACCTATAACCTAAACCTACACCTATAACCAAAACCTAAACCGTAACCTATAACCTAAACCTAAACTCATAACCTTAACCTAAAGCTATTCTCAAATCCCAAAACCTATATTTATAGCTGAAACCTAAACCTTAACCTTAACCTATAACCTATACTTATAACCTTAACCTAAGCCTATTCTCAAATCCCCAAACCAATACCTATAACCCAAACCTAAACACAATCCCCAACCCGAACTCGAACCCGATTTCCTAAATCTAAACCTTAACTTATAACCTAAACCTATACATATAGCCTAAACCTTAACCTATAACCTAAACCTAGACTCAAAACCTTAACCTAAACATATTCTCAAATCACAAAACCTATACCTATAACACAAACCTAAACCCGATCTCGAACCCGAACCCAATTTCCTAAACCTAAACCTTAACCTATAACCTAAACATATACCTATAACCTAAACCTAAACCTTGACCTATAACCTAAACTTACACTTATAACCTTAACCTAAACCTATTCTCAAATCCCAAAACTTATACTTATAGCCGAAACCTAAACCTAAACCTTAACCTATAACCTATACTTACAACCTTAACCTAAACCTATTCTCAAATCCCAAAACCTTTACCTATAACCCAAGCCTAAATCCGATCCCGAACCCGAACCTAATTTTTGAAACCTAAACCTATACCTATAGCCTAAACTTAAACCTTAACCTATAACCTAAACTTAGACTCATAACCTTAACCTAAACCTATTCTCAAATCCCAAAACCTATACTTAGAGCCAAAATCTAAACCTTAACCTTTACCTATAACCTATACTTACAACATTAAGCTAAACCTATTCTCAAATCCCAAAACCTATACATACCGAACCCGAACCCGATTTCCTTAACCTAAACCTTAACCTTTAAGTTAAACCTATACCTATAGCCTAAATCTAAACCTTAACCTATAACCTAAACCTAGACTGATAACCTTATCTTAAACATATTCTCAAATCCCAATACCTATACTTATAGCCGAAACCTAATACTTAACCTTAACCTATAACCTATACTTACCACCTTAATCTAAACCTTTTCTCAAATCCCAAAACCTATGCCTATAACCCAAACCTAAACCCGATCCCAAACCCGCACCCGATTTTTTAAACCTAAATCTTAACCTATAACCTAAACCTATACCTATAGCCTAAACCTAAACCTTAACTTATAACCTAAACCTAGACTCATAACCTTAATCTAAACCTATTCTCAAATCCCAAAACCTATACCTATAACCCAAACCTAAACCTGATCCCCAACCCGAACCCGATTTTCTAAACCTAAACCTTAACCTATAACTAAAACCTATACCTATAACCTAAACCTAAACCTTAACCTATAACCTAAACCTAGACTTATAACCTTAACCTAAACTTATTCTCAAATCTCAAAACCTATACTTATAGCCGAAACCTAAACCTTAACCTTAACCTTTAACCTATAATTGAAACCTTAACCTAAACCTATTCTCAAATTCCAAAACCTATACCTATAACCCAAACCTAAACCCGATCCCGAACCCGAACCCGATTTCCTAAACCTAAACCTTATCATGTAACCTAAACCTATACCTATAGCTTAAACCTAAATATTAACCTATAACCTAAACCTAAACTCATAACGTTAACCTAAACCTATTCTCAAATCCCAAAACTTAAACCTTAAAAATAACTTATAACCTATACTTACAACCTTAACCTAAACCTATTCTCTAATCCCAAAACTCATACCTATAACTTAATCCTAAATTTGATTCCAAACCCAAACCCGATTTCCTAAACCTAAACCTTAACCTATAACCTAAACTTAGACTCATAACCTTAACCTAAACCTCTTCTCAAATCTAAAAACCTATACTTACAGCCGAAAACTAAACCTTAACCTTAACCTATAACCTATACTTACAACTTTAACCTAAACCTATTCTTAAATCCTAAAACCTATACCTATAACCCAAATTTAAACTCGATCTAACCCGATTTCCTAAACCTAAACCTTAACATATAACCTAAACCTATACCTATAGCCTAAACCTAAACATTAACCTATAACCTAAACCTTGGCTCATAACCTTAACCTAAACCTATTCTCAAATCTCAAAACATAAACCTTAACGTTAACCTATAACTTATACTTACAATCCTAACCTAAATCTATTCTCAAATCCTAAAACCCATACCTCTAACCCAAACCTAAACCCAATCCCTAACCCGAACACAATTTCCTAAACCTAAACCTTAACTTATAACCTAAACCTATACCTATAGCCTAAACCTAAACCTTAACCTATAACCTAAACTTAGACTCATAACCTTAACCTAAATCTATTCTAAAATCCCAAAACCTGTACCTATAATCCAAACCTAAACCCGATCTCAAACCCGAACCTGATTTCTTAAACCTAAACCTTAACATATAACCTAAACCTATACCTATAACCTAAACATCAACCTTAACCTATAACCTAAACTTAGACTTATAACCTTAACCTAAACCTATTCTCAAATACCAAAACCTATACTTATAGCCAAAACCTAATCTTTAACCTTAACCTATAACTTATACTTACAACCTTAACCTAAACTTATTCTCAAATCTCAAAACCTATGCCTATAACCCAAACCTAAACTCAATCCCGAACCCGAACCCGATTTCCTAAACCTAAACCTTAACCTATAACCTAAACCTATACCTATAGCCTAAACCTAAACCTTAACCTATAACCTAAACCTAGACTCATAACCTTAACCTAAACCTATTCTCAAATCTCAAAACTTATACCTATAACCCAACCCTAAACCCGATCCCCAACCTGAACCCAATTTCCTAAACCTAAACCTTAACCTATAACCAAAATCTATATCGATAACCTAAACATAAACCTTAACCTATAACCTAAACCTAGACTTATAACCTTAACCTAAACCTATTCTCAAATCTCAAAACCTATACTTATAGCTGAAACCTACACCTACACCTTAACCTATAACCTATACTTGAAACCTTAACCTAAACCTATTCTCAAATCCCAAAACCGATACCTATAACCCAAACTAAACCCGATCCCAAACCCGAACTCAATTTTCCAAACCTAAACCTTAACCTATAGCCTAAACCTATACCTATAGCCTAAACCTTAACCTATAACATAAACCTAGTGTCATAACCTTTACCTAAACCTATTCTCAAATCCCAAAACCTATACTTATAGCCGAAACCTAAACCTTAACCTTTACCTATAACCTATACTTACAACCTTAACCTAAACCTATTCTCAAATCCCAAAACCTATACCTATAACCCAAACCTAAACCCGATCCCTAACCCGAACCCGATTTCTTAAACCTAAACCTTAACCTATACCTATAGCGTAAACCTAAACCTTAACCTATAACCTAAACCTAGACTCATGACCATAACCTAAACATATTCTCAAATCTCAATACCTATACCTATAACCCAAACCTAAACCCAATCCCGAACCCGAACCCAATTTTCTAAACCTAAACCTTAACTTATAACTTAAACCTAAACCTAGAGTTGTAACCTTAACCTTAACCTATTCTCAATTCCCTAAAGCTATAACCTAAAACCTACATGTATTCTCTAGTCCCTAACCTTAACCTAAACTTGAAAACCCAAGCCTAAACCCGATCTTGAACCCGATTTTCCAAACCTAAACCCATAACCTTAACCTAAACCAAAACCTATGAGTTAAACCTTAACCCAAACTGATATCCTATAACCTAAACCTTAACCTATAACCGAAAACCTAAACCTAAACCTAAAACCCAAATGTATTCTCAAATTCCTAAACCTAAACCTACACCTAATCTTAATCTCAACTCCCTATCCTAAACCTAAACCTAAACCTAAACTTGAAAACCTAAACCTAAACCAGATCCCGAACCCGAACCCGAACCCGATTACCTAAACCTAAACCTTAACCTATTCTCAATTCTGTAATACTATGAATAATTTTTTATATTTTATTTATGATGTTAAACTTATATGTATTTATGTGTGGATGAATGTCATGTAGATAAGATTATTTGTGTTTGGATGGATGTAGCTTATGTTTTAATGAATGTAGGTTATGTTTGGATGAATTTACATAGTTTGGGTTTAGATGGATGTGAATGTGAATATGATGAAATATATTATATAATAGGTGTATATCAGGAAGAATATGATGAGAATATGATGAATTATATTGTAACAGGTGTATATCAGGAATTTCGAGCTGAAAAATTTAAAAAAAGAAAAGGCTTTTACCTACGAAATTGTTCGTGGGTAAAACACTTTACCTACAAAAACTTTCGTAGGTACAATTCGCAGAACAGTTTTTTTTACCTACGACAGTTTTTGTAGGCAAAAGTCTAAACGGTTGAACTTTAAGTTAAATATTATATTTTTACTTACGAACCATCTCGTAGGTAAAAGTCTGATGCACATTTTTTTACCAAGAGTGATACACATTTTTTACCTACGAACAATTTCGTAGGTAAAGGTCTGATACATGTTTTTTACCTACGAACATTTTCGTAGGTAAAAGTCTGATACACGTTTTTTACTTACGAAAACTGTTGTAGGCAAAGGTCACAACCACATTTCATGTCTATGTTAGAGAGTATATTTTTACCTGCGAACCATTGTGTAGGTAAAAGTCTCCTACGCGTTTTGTAGCTACGAAATCATTCGTAAGTAAAAGTTTCTCAAATATGTTTTTACCTACAAAAATAGTGGTAGGTAAAAGCCTCATAGACGTTTTTTGCCTAAGAAATCGTTGGTAGGTAAAAGTAATCTTTTCAGTTTTTGGTTTCTCGAAAAATTCAAAACACTTTTACCTACGAAACTCTTCATAGGTAAAGATCACTTTTTCCTAGGCAAAAGTAAACTTTTCGAGTTTGAAATTCAAAACACCCTTTATCTACGAACATTTTCGTAGGGAAAGACAAGTTTTGCCTACGAAATTATATTTCGTAGGTGAAACTAAACTTTTCGATTATTTTCAATTGAAAACACTGTTTACTTACAAAAGGTTTCGTAGGTGAAAATAATTTTTACCTACAAAATTAAATTTCGTTGGTAAAAGTAATCTTTTGAATTTTTAAGTTATTTTAAAAATTTAAAACAACCTTTACCTACGAATATTTTCGTAGGTAAAGATGTCTTTTACCTACGAAATTGTAATGCGTAGGTAAAAATAAGCTTTTCATTTAATTCGAATTGAAAACAGCGTTTTCCTACAAAATGTTTCGTAGGTGAAAATAGCTTTTACCTACGAAATTAAATTTCATCGGTCAAAGTAAACTTTTCAATTTTTAATTTATTTTAAAAATTTTAAACACCCTTTACCTATGAAATTTTCGTAGGTAAATATATCTTTTACCAACAAAATTATATTTTGTAGGTAAAAGTACACTTTTAGTGTACCCAGGAAAGGAAGAAGTGAAAACACCCTTTACCTACGAAAATTTTCATAGGTAAAGATGACTATTACCTACGAAATTTGATTTCGTCGGTAAAAGTTTACTTTTGCCTACGAAAATATATTTCGTCAATAAAAGTCATCTTTACCTACGAAAAATAATTTCGTCGGTAAAAGTTTCGTCGGTAAAAACCATATTTCTTGTAGTGTAAGCAAGTGAAGATCAATATTTCTTTGTTGGATGCCATAAAACAAATCTCATCATTTGCCAAAATTTTGAAAGATCTCTGTACAACTAAGAGAAGACAAAACATTCAAAAGAAAATTTTTCTAATAGAAAAAGTAAGTACTATCCTTAAGCAAGATGTGCCTTAGAAATATAAAGATCCTAGTAGCCCAACTATCTCTTGTGTAATTGGGAATTACTATATAGAACATGCACTACTTAACTTTGGGAGCGAGTGTGAATCTGATTCTATACTCGGTTTACAAACAGTTCAGCCTTGGCGAATGAAAACCCACCAGGACCACACTTTAACTAGATGTTCATTTTGTTCGTATATCGAGAGGAATGATAGAGGACATGCTACTCCAAGTCGATAAATTCTACTATCTAGTAGATTTTATTATTTTGGACACTCAGCCCGTCATTAATGGGAGCGCTCAAATTCCTATCGTTCTTGGCCGACCATTCTTAGATACATCAAATGCTATCATTAATTGTAGGAATGGAATTATGAAATTAACATTCGAGAGTATGACATTAGAGCTGAATATATTCAATATGTATAAATAACCGGAGGATGTTGATGATGCCCATGAAGTAAATGTGATTGACTCATTCATAGAAGATAGGTTTGAACATATAATCTAACACTCTAGAGAAATACTTGGCCTACTCCCTTGATTTAGATGATTATATAATTAGGGAGATGGATGCCTTGCTTGATGCTACACTGATACTTGAAACTAACTGGTGAAGGCCCCAAATCAATATAAAGCCTCTATCGTCTAGTGTCAAGGCACTATAGCTTGACCTAAAACCATTACCCATTGATCTTAAATATGCTTATTTGGATCAAAATGAAACATATCCAGTGGTGATTTCTTCCCACCTAGATGAGGAACAAGAGAGTATGCTTATTTCTACTATTAAGAAACACAAAGGAGCCATTGGATGGACAATCGCGGACCTCAAGGGAATCAATGTTTTGATTTATACTCATTGCATTCACCTCAATGATAATGCGAAAACATCTAGACAACCACAACATTGGTTAAATCCAAACATGAAATAGGTGGTTAAAGCCAAGGTGTTAAAGTTGTTGGATGTGAGTATCATATACCCTATATCTGATAGTCAATAAGTGAGTCCAACTCAAGTGGTACCTAAGAAGTCAGGAATCACCATCCTAGCTAATGTGGAAAATGAACTCGTGTCAACTAGAGTTAATACTTGATAGAGAATGTGCATTGCCAACCAAAAATTGAATATCGTCACAAGAGAAGATCACTTCCCTTTGCGTTTTGTTAATCAATTTTTAGAAAGGTTAGTTAGTCATTCCTATTATTATTTTTTGGATGGATATTCGGGCTATAACCAAGTAGAGATAGCCCTTGAAGACCAAGATAAGACCATATTTACATGTCCTTTTGGCACTTTCGCATATCGAAGGATACCATTCGGACTATGTAATGCTCCTACCAGTTTTCAGCGATGCATGTTGAGTATTTTATTTGACATGGTGGGGCAATTCTTAGAGGTTTTCGTAAACGATTTCTCTATTTTTGGTACATCTTTCAGCGAATGTCTTAACAATCTCAAACTTGGGCCAAAAAGATGTAAAGAAAAGAACCTTCCGTTGAATTGGAAAAAATGCCACTTTATGGTTCAAAAGGGAATAGTCTTTAGATATATCATATCGTCTAATGGAATTGAGATAGATAAAGCCAAAATCAATTTAATCTCTAACCTACCTCTACCCACGAGCATACGTGAGGTGTGATACTTCTTAGGATATGCCAGTTTTTATAGAAGGTTCATAGAGGACTTTAGTCTTATCTCTCATCCTTTGTGTAATCTTCTTTAAAAGGATACTCCATTTGAATAGAGCAAGGAATGCCAGAAACCTTTCACCAAGTTTAAGGACATGTTGATTAGTACTCCCATCATGCAATCACCTGACTGGAGTTTACCTTTTGAGATCATGTGCAATACGAGTGATTATGTTATTGGGGCGGTGTTAGGCCAGAGAAAAGAGAAGAGGCCTTACATTATTTACTATGCAAGTAGAACTTTAAACTCTGCCCAAGTGAACTATTCCACTATGGAAAAGGAACTCCAAGCCATAATGTTTTCTTTGGATAAGTTTAGGTCCTACTTGATAGGATATAAGATCATCATTTTCACTGACCATGGGTGGTAAAGTACCTTTTTTCTAAGAAGGACGCTAAGCACCATTTGTTAAGATTCGTCCTTCTTCTCTAAGAGTTCAACATAAAAATATGAGATAAGAAAGGAGTAGAAAATGTAGTGGCCGACCATCTCTTTTAACTTGTTTTATTGGATTCCATGGAGACGACTCACATCAATGACATGTTCCTTGATAAATAATTATTTAGAGTCTCTCAATTACCTTGGTATACTGACATTGCTAATTATCTTACTATAGGTATAACTGTAGCGTCCCGATTCCCATGCAGCCAATTACACGCACACCTGGGTATATACATTTATCTCACGAGGAATATGGTGAAATATTAAATATAACGAATCAGTGCAAATAGAACAAATAAATAAATTTTGGGGATGAAATTTTATTTAAGTGGGGTAGAGTGTAATGCCCCGAACATTTCAATACCTGAGTATTGAAAGTTCTTGAGCGTTACTAAGAAGTTAACTTATATGTACATGTGTACGATACCAATCCAACTATCCTAGCCTTACATTCTTGCCCTTTCATAAATCTAACCATTGAAAATTACCTCCATTCAATAGATCCACCCATCTGACTATTGAGTTTAAGACAAGACCATCCATCACGTGATTTGACGCAAATACTTTCCCATGAATGACATGATGAATAACTCCCTACATATAATGATTTAGATATACATTCTTTTCTACTAATTTCTTAGAAACATTCCTATAACTATGTAGAGCCATTAGATTTTCCAAAACTCACAATTAGCAATAATTATGAAAATGCCACTAACCTAGACTTTTGAATTCCAGAACACATAGTTCCCATGATCTGTTTCATATAAAATTTTACATCATTCCTAGATATCATAACTTAAACATACACACTGAATTTCAGCCCTTAGATCATTATATAAATAACTCAATTGACAGATCAACCCCTTAACCGTCGATTTAGGAATCCATCGAAGGTCAAGGGTAATCTTAGTAGGATATTCCCCTTCATCGATGTCTATATGATCTTATGAACAGGTTAGATGACAAATAAACATCATTAAAGGGCCTATAAAGGGTTTCAATGGTGGAAACCATGGTAACCCTTGTTTCATGGGATATGGCCCATCTAATCTTTGGATATGCTTCAATTTTGGGCACCCTTTAAATTAGAGAGAAAAATGAATGGACATTGTAGATTTCCTAAAAACATCATGATGGGCCCCACCTTGAGTCGTGTGCGCACATAGCACACGCACGTCCACAGTGCACTAAACCAAACATGGGGTCAAACTAGGTTTGACCCAATAATACCACATCTCTTTCACAGTAGCTGCGGACTATCACAACTGTGATGATGATGGTCCCCCACCTTCATCTGGATGGATGATCGGAACCGTCCATCGAGTCTGGGAGAGGGATTCAACCAAGACCATGTTTCTTGAATCCACTCGTGCATGCACGTGTGCTCGTAGAAACTGGTGCAAGGAGATCGAGTGCAGTAGCGTTCTAACCACTGAAGATCGATCCAAACTGTCCATTCCACGAGAAAACCACGCGGACTCAACAAAGGGATCTAATGCAATCTCCACTCATTTGTGATAGCAGGAGTCCCAACATATCACGGCTTGAGACTCTCACCGTTCGCAACGCAAACAGGCATGTCTATCTAGAGGAGTTGTGACCCACTTCCATCGACTAACTAGAAGATCCAAATCGTCCATCTTGTCTGGATGGGCATTTCAACCAAAACCTTGGCTCGGTTGCAACCCATGCAATCAAATGGACACTCGCTGTAAAGTCCAAGCAAGAAGACTAAGAAAGAGTGACTGCTCTAACTCCTCCACACAAGAAACTCGGAACAAACTTCGTGGCTCTGATCGGAACCGTCTGAGAGGATAAGGAGGGATTTTTTATCACTGCCATGAAACTGAAAAAGGATGAGGTTCGACACTTCCGACCTCTCACACGATGAAACTGCACTGCAGCCCTTTTTTTCCGGTTGCGCTAATCTATTGCGTAAGGTTTACGCCTAAGCTTCATGCTGCATAACTCCTTACATAGAAGCATACCTGGGGTCCAGACAGGCTATAAAAAGCCTGTCCATTTCGCAAGAAAGAGGCATGAGTAGATGCCATTGAAGAAAATGAGAGTGAGAGAGAAGCAAGTAATGTGAGAGAGAGAGAGATGGCTAGCCCCTGCTAGGCATGGTAGCAAGAAAAGAAAGAAAGAATGAAAGAAAAAGAAAGAAAAGGAAAAGAAAAGAGAAAAGAGGAAAGAGAAAGAAAGAAACGAAAGAGGGAGATGTGCATGACAATCGTTTGTCTATTCCTTCATCTTTAGTAAATGCTAAGTTGAAAATTCCAAGTGCATGATGTGGAAGGATGAACTGTTGTAGTTTTCTTTAAGATGAGTAAACGAAGTCGACTCAATGGGGTATTCACTAAACTCGTTTTACTAGGATTGAATTATAGGTGCTATCCAAAGTAAGTAATCTCCTTTCATAACAATTTATATTAAAGTCCTAATTTAGAATGATAATTTGTGTAACATAAACGTAGATGGAAGATGAAATCCTAGGTTAAAGCTTAAACTTATGATTGGTGTAAATTTTAGTTACAGTTGAACCAGAAGTGCATACACCAAGTTCTAACGACATAAGAGCCTCGATGTAAGAGGTGAGGGTTTTATCCTTTAAACTTACATTAATTTAAGTTTTTATATTTATCCTGCCTTTTACATGCCTTCATGTTATTTTATCTTGCCTTTTATCTTAATTGAGTTGATGCATTTTATCTCCCATTTTACATACCTTTTACTTGTTCTAGGATTACCATGACTTTCTCTTTGTTTTCATTTAAAATGTCATCAACAATTATTGGCCCTTTTGGGATTATGACATGATGTCCATTACAAGGAGTCTTCTTGAATTCATGTGGGGCTATGGATACGAGCCTTACTCTTGCCTTTAATCTTATTTGAGTTGACCTTCATCACTCGTCTCATATTTGAGTTGACCTTCGTCACTCACCTCTTATTTGAGCTGGTCATTACCACTTGTCTCTTATTTACCTTAAAGGCTCGGGCTAGTGTCTTGATATTCCTAAACTCTCATAGTTTAAGGGTTTCTCTCTTAGTTCAAATACTATGTTGGGAATCCCTCCTCTAACGATTGAATAAATATCGTGGACGTAATGTGTTTTCAGTAGCGGCCCTAGGGCAACATGTAATTCCTATTTCATGGGTGATGATGCACCAGTTGGTGTATGTGAATCATTCTATATACATGTTATATCAATTCTTTTCTTTTGAGGGTTGGTTATCGCAATTAGTCGCTCCAATCGGGGTTGTGTAATTGACCTGGTCATGTGTTTGTCCGTCTTGGGATAACCACATAAATCCATGTTAAACGTGGGATATGCCGGTGAATCTCCGTAGTATGGTATGCGGGGCGAGTCAGATAACTATAATCATATTCCACATTGTGGAGATCACTAAGTGTGATAAACTGCATATATTTGCTAGGCATGCATCTCATATAGATTACTTTTGCATTGATACCTCTTGTAGTTGTGGAGTGCGAGACGTATCAGAACCTTTACATTGCTTTATAAGTCTCTTGAATTATTGTTAATCTTAAAGGATAACCATTACTATGAGTAGGGCATTGACCCTCTCCCAACCGTACAGATTATGCAGGTGACGTACAGATTAAAGACCTAGTAAACATTCTCCCTAAAGAAGATTATGTTGAAAGAATAAGAAGACAATTTACGATTTTATTCTTGTGAATGTTAGCTTCATGAATGTATCTGGATGTGATCCAAATAAGAAAAAATAGGCTGCAATTGTCAAAAGCATTCAGGTTTATACATTATTAACACCCGATTTTCTTGGACACGAGTATGAACTCTATCCGTAAAAATTTGGGATGTTACAACAACTCTCACCTATTGGACTACGCAAGATAAAAAGTTCTTCACCAATGTACGTAAGTTCTTTTAGGATGATCCATATTTGTTCAAATATTTCCCAGATCAAATCATTAGGAGATGTGTCCATAATAATGAACATCATAGTGTCATCTCATTTTTCCATTCTCACACATGTGGTGGCCACTTCTTGGCTAAGAACACCACAATGAAAATTTTGCAGTGCGGCTTTTACTGGCCCCACTATGTTCAAGGATACACATAACATTGTAAAGTGTGTGAGGGTTGTCAGAAATTGGAAGGATTGTCCCATAGAAATATGATTCCGTTAAACCCCATTCTCATCATTGAAGCATTTGATTGTTGTGGCATTGATTTTATGGGACAATTCCTCCAATCCTTTGGAAATATATATATTTTGCTCATTGTATATTATACCTCCAAATGGGTTGAGGCAATTTCATGTTGGAATAATGACCATCACATGGTCATTGAGTTCTTGAAGGAAAATATTTATCTCGGTTTGGAACACCTCGAGTCATAATAAGTTATGAAGGATCTTACTTTTGTAATAGGCCATTTAAAACTTTAATAAAGAAATATGATATTTCTTATAAAGTGAGCACCCCTTATCATCCTCAGACAAGCGACCAAGATGAAATTTCAAATAGGGAAATCAAACAAATTCTTGAGAAAATGGTTAACTCGGATAATAAAGATTGGTCACTTTGATTGACCGATGCATTATGTGCTTACCATATTGCATACAAGACCCCTATTGAAATCTCTCATTTTAAACTTGTCTATGGGAAAGCTTGCCACTTGCCTGTGGAGTTGGAGCATAAAGCCTATCGGGAGATAAAGAATTTCAATTTTAATCTTGAAAATGTTGGCTCGTTGTGCAAATTATAATTGAATGAACTTGAAAAAAATCCAAAATGATACATATGAGAATTCTAGGATATACAAGGACAAAATGAATTTGTTCATGATAGGAACATTATTCAAAAATCTTTTAAGCCAAATAAAAAAGTCATTTTGTATAATTCTAGACATAATCTTTTTCCCGGTAAGTTGAGATCTCATTGGACTGGCCCCTTTAAAGTTGTAACGCCCCAGATTTCAGAGGCCATGTAGTTACTCGACTCTTGATATCCCTGGTGCCACTTATGCTTTGCTAAAGCGGGGTTCTATAATTCATTTTGCATGGGCTTGAGTAATTCGTAGAATTAAAATAGACTATGTAATGGCTACCTCATCTAGCATGTCAGGCTCTGTGGTACTTGCATTGAAGATGAGGTCTGGTTGGTATTTTAAAACACCGTCCTTGAGTGGGAGTGAGTGATCAACTCAATGGTACCATTAACAATAGGTTACAAAGATTATCATACACAGGAACAAATTTAGTGAAAGACATATATTCACAGAATCCTAAATACTCTGGTTAATTTAAATGCATGATTCAAGGATATAATTCATGCTCTCACCACAACACTCCCTCGAGCGATAAATCTAACGATCACGAATGACCAACACTGCCTAAGTACGACCACGACTGCCAAATTGCCAAAACAACTAATACAATGTAATGCGAATGTTAGCCAAGTTGATTAATTATGTCCATTCATCTAGCAATTTGGGAAAATCGAAATACCTCGACAGATCATTGCCCTAATCCGATCGCGTAGCTTGGTGGTCGTGGTCGAATGGCTTTCACAACCCTTAGCCCATTTGGGTACGTTATTCCCATAAATAAGATCATACGAAGGCGTTTAAGACAATTAGGGCCTGTTTGGCTGGGTGGATTGGAAGGGATTGAATGGTATTAGGGTGGATGACATGGTAATGATGGTGTTGTCGGTGGATTTTCTTAAGATCCATGAGACTGCTATACCTCGAGATTGCTATATCGAGTCTGTTTGGCATGCCCGACCAATCCTAGGATTAAAACCTTCCATCCCTTCCAATCCCTCGAACCAAACACATCCCAAGCAAATTTGAACGGATTAGGGTGGATTGGATGGGCTTTAAAGGTAATGATGATGTTGTCAGTGGATTGTCTTAAGATCCATGGGATTACTATATCCCGGGATCAGATCACCCTGTCTGTTTGGCACGCCCGGCCAATCCCGGGATTTAACTTCCAATCCCTTCCAATCCCATCTAATCCCTTCCAATCTGCCCAGCCAAACAGGCCCTTAAAGTCTTGCTCGCGGTCACTACGGGGAGGCTCGTCACCTTAACGTAGGTCGATAGCTCGGGTATAATGTCTCATTACACTATCCCCAACTCACGAGTTATTGTGCTCACTGGTCACTACGGGGAGGCTCATCACCCCAGCGTAGGCCGACAGCTTGGGTATAGTGTCCCATTTCACCATCTTCGGCTCATAGGTCTTGTGGGCCGTAATTAATGGTTGTCAGTGGGCACAAATGGAAACAAGGTGCCTCAGGTTTCAGTAGGCATATACAAACATAGTTAATGTATAAGGATGACCAACCAGTAGGCCAATTTGTCCCCACGAGATGAACCATAGGCTATACAACCTGAGAGCAATGTCTTGCGTAATCCATCTACAACCAACAAGTCACAGTTTGGCTAATCAGGCTAAACATGCCTGTGGACTGATCCAACAAAAGGGTTGCCCAAGAAAATCCATTTTGGCTGGCTAATCCAAAAAGGATGCAATGTGTAAATACAAGACCAATAATTAGAAGCTGATCTACTCATAATTGTGAGGAAAATCAGGCAAGCGTGATTATATTCCGCATTCGTAATCAGGGCACAAGACATCGCTATGCATAATTTAGGGTATTTCTAGTTATACACATATATGAGTCTGAGTTTCAAAGGATCGCAGTGTGGGAATGAACACCACAACTAACTATAGGGAGAATTCATCCTACGTAGTGGGGGGTGGGTAGTGAATTCCCCCATTTCAAATCTACGAGAGGCATGTGTACTAGTCCATAGTGTACATTCAGCAAATTCAGGGACATTCCTAGCTAGGAGTTCCAGAAATTTTAACAATTCAACAGTATAAAAAGCGATACACCAATCTACACATGTAGGTTGCATGCAACACGATCTAACTTATGAAATCAGCAAGATTGGGGATAATATACATGTGACTTCATAAATTGACAGACAATTCAATAATGCATACATCAAGGAACTTAGAATTGAAATTCCTTTCCCAATGTAGGGGTCCACGCATAAGTCCTAAATCAGCAAATTCATACTAAAACGGCAACGTGTAAGAAAATTTGCACACAAAATCACTAAAGTTCATTCTAGGCATGATAACAGGCCACCTAGAGGTAATGGTTTGCACCTATTGTAAATTGGAGGTCCTTGGAGTTTCTCTAGCAGCGCCAGGTCCGTAAATTTAACATGTTGGGGCCTTGTGCCAGAGGAATTGCATGTCAGGATACATGCAAGCGGCCTAAGCTAAGGAAAAATGAAGGAGAGATAGAATGGTTACCTTTGTTCAGCTACACTTTGCCTCTATGGCGGTGGGGTCATGGTTTTCGACGAATGACGAAGGTAGGAGAGTGAAAACTTCAAATTCCCAACTCCCCTTGCTCTCTCACTCTCTCTCTCTCTCTTCTCTCTCCTTTCTCTCTATCTCTCTTTACTAGAAATTATTGTAGGAGTGAGGGAGAGAGGGTTTTGAAGGCTTTTATAGCATGGACTTTTGTCCAATTAGCCGTAGGTGCCAATCATTTCCTCAAGTAACCTTTTGGGGCCCACTTATGGCTTTCAGGGCTGCCTTGGTGGCCCCCTAGCCCATTTGAATTATGGGATGGGTGCCCCATGGTCTGATGAGGGGTTGTCCAAGGTTTGATGGCAAACGGAGGCAGAGATTTATTACAAGAGTCTGATTTGCGATTAATGGTCATCGTTCCTCGATCAAAGGTTAGATTTGGCGGACGAGTGCAGGAAAATATCTTCAACTTACGATGCAAATCTGGATGAAATCCGACAGTTGAAATGTCATAATTTATTGTCTTAAGTGGTAGGGCTAATTTTTTTAAAAATTCAGATTTTAGGTTATTACTTGGGAGAGTTGCATTTTACAAGCGCCGGCTGGACAACGCAGATCGTCTGTTTCTAGGCGTCATTTGAATTCATTGCCCGCGATGGACTATAAGCCCAGTGAGATGGACATTACTCTATAATTTTAGAAGTAGTGGCCCACTAATGAGCGGTCTAAAGCTTGTTCAGGTAATCAGGGCATTTATGGAGTAAATTGGGTAGAGATATTTCTTAGGCACAGTTGTTGAGGTATGGATTAACTAAGTTCACAGTATGGCTCATTCAAAATTAGTGAAAATGGTGGTTCGGTCATGATCACTCTAAACCGTCGGTTTTAGGCTAAAAGAGTAACTGGGTTAATTTGGTTTATTAATTAAGGTCTAACCCATAGCTGGCTCTGGTTTGGATAGATTTCTAATTTAGTTATAGTTGTTTGTTTAAGTGATCGGTTAGATTCATTGGTTTTCTACGGTTGATCAATCTTATTTGTATGGTTCTTTATCAGTACTAACCACGTATAAGCTCATCTTAAGCGTCCAGGGTCAGTAAGAGACGATATGGTTAGTTATATATAATTTTTTTAAAAAGATTTTTGGCAATCCAAAATAGCAAAAATTTGGGGTATTACAAAAGTGAAAACAGTTTATCCTCATGGGGTTGTCGAGATAAAAAACCCGATAAATGGTAACACTTTCAAAGTAAACAATCATCATCTTAAACCATTCATTGGGAAATTTGATTAAGAGTATATGTTCATCCTTCTGATTGATCTTGTGTATTAGGATTGACCTTCTAGTCTGATGGAGATCCACTCATTTATTGCTTTCTCGGGATTAAGATTGTTAGGTTTGCTTTAGTTTTTGTTTTGTTTTTATTTAATACTAATCCCTTTAGAATGATGAAGACTTCATACCATCTCATTGATATTCCTTAGGTACTTAATGACTTCTAAATCTCTAACTCTTCTTTTGATTAATCTTTTGAGCTTTAACCCTTCTTATTAGGCATAATTTCATCTTCGTTTCCTAGATTACCTAGCATGTATAAACTAGATCTTAGTTAATCAATTAAGTACTTTAAATGCAGGGAAACTAGTACAATTGAGAGGATAAATATGAAATATTTAAATGTTATCATACCCCAACTAACATTTTGCTAGTCTTGAGCAAAACATGCGAGAAATTCTGAATTCAAAAACAATTCTGAAAAGAAACCAACTCTATAACCTTAAATAATTTCAACATAATCCAATCTAGAGAGAACCAAATACATTTTATCATTCACCTAAATTCTAGTACTTTGATAAATATTTTGATTAAATCAAGTAATGATCATCTAATTGAATAATTTCCAATGTTGAGTTTCATGAACGTATTATGTACTCCAAACTTAACAACACCATAGATCCATTTTTTCTACCTTCATGTTTATAATGATAATCAAAGAAATAAACAAATCAACCAAAACCTAAACTAGAACTTGTCTTATAGTTCAATAACTCACTCTTCTAGCTCTTTGATATTCCATCGATAACTCTCACATTATTACTTCTTCTTCTTCTTTTTCAAACAATCTTTTCATAGAAAATTTAATAAGTAGCAATTCTCAATGATAACTATTTTTTTAGCCGGGCAATACTCTTCTCCTTTTCATTTATCTCAATAAACATGATGGACAAATTCCCTAGGCTTAGTTCCTTGCAATTTTCGTAATCATCATTTCAACGATTCAGTGTCCGAACTAAGGTCTAAGGTGTAAATTAGATGTGGCTCATAAATTCATAACTGAATCAATGTTCAAAATTTTTTTACTAGATCTAATTAAAATACACTTAATCTTAACATCCATTTAAGTAACCAAAATTTGGGCTTAAAAAATATTCAATACTAACTCTTGAATTTTATCTCCTGAAACTATCTAACATTACAAAAATTGGTTCTTAAAAAAATAAATTCATAATTTTTAGCTCAAAAATTTCTATGGAAACCCACACCCAACCTAAAATCTACATTGTCCTCAATATATAGAATATATTAAAAAATAACATGAGAGCAACACAATAAAGAGGATAAAGTGGAACAAGTACGTGAAGGGTGAACTTCAAAGATTAGTGCTTCAACATTTAAGAATTATGAAACAAAAGATCATATTCTACTACAAAAAAAAAAACTAAATCCTAAGAAAGCAAGGAAAAATGAATCTCCATCAGACTAGGAGATCAATCTTGATACACAGGATCTTTTAGGGATATGGACTCTTCTTCTGGAACTAATTTTTGCGCAAACAGTTTTAATCTTTGACCAATTACTTTAAACACATTACCATTTTTAGGATTCACAACTTCCACGGCCCCATAAGGATAAAAAGTCTTTACTATGAATGGGCCGGTCCAACTGTATCATAATTTTTCATGAAAGGGATGGAGATGAGAATTATAAAGGAGGACTTTCTAATTTATCTCAAATATTTTTTTTGAAAATGTTTATGTCATGGAACACTTTCATCCTCTCCTTAAAATTCTCGCATTGTCATACGCATCTTTCCTAATTTCTTCTAACTTTATAAAATAAAGTTTGTGAAGTGTGCTAGCTTTGTCAATATCAAAATTGTTCTTTATGGCCCAGTATGCCTAATGTCAAGCCCCAAACTTGGAAACCGAGCTCATAAAATTTTTTATCATCGAATTCGGTGCCAACAGCCTCCGTAGTACCCCATTCTCGGCTCCCAGCACCCATTCATCAGGTTTCGATTCTGGGATGCTACGAGGAGGATTTTCAACATCAGTTTGATTCGTAATAAGCATAACCTAAGGCATAACCCACAAACAACAACCAAAAACTCCATCATATTTTCACTATGATCAAAAACATTATTACAACAATGAGCATAAAGGGAAATACAATGATAATGAATAAAAAGCTCTAAGATGATCTGCTAAGCACTCTTGCCTCAGCACTGCTACGGTTTAACGTCCCTAGCACACAACGGTCATGCATAAGCTTATGGAAAGCTTAAAGAGTGGTGAAAGTGTGTGCGCAAGGTAGTAATACAGTTATGCAGTATCAGATTAATGTGAAATATGCTGATGAATCCATAAATACTATTAGTCGTACCAAGGCTATGCGATGCAAGGCATGAATGATGTCAGCCATACTAAGGCCATGCGATGCAAGATGCAACTCAAGCATACGAATCCTCATCTAAGTCCACATATCAATATAGCTCAACTCTGGAATATAACCGGGGTCTAGTACACTCCAAGCCAGATTGTTACCCCATCATGCGTAACAAGGTGTGTGGAAAGGACCTCACTATCCACCTGCCAATATTGGACTCGGCTCGTCGATAGCGGACCCATTCCTCGAGCTGGTTAAACTCATCTTAGCTTTGCCCCCTCTACTCGGGCGAATAAGGCCGCAGCCCCTTCCAACTGACCATGACACAGTGGAAAGCGCAGCCGTCTAGTAATCGGTACTCAGCGCTCATGCACCCACTCGGTCTAGACGTTGGAACAACCTCCTAGTACCATAAGGGTTTAGGAACTTTCACCAAGGGATATCTATAGCACCCCATGTAGAATACAATTTTTGATATCTAATCTTGTCAACCACGATACGCTTGTGGAGGCTACGGCCTTGATGTCGCTAGGGCATACAGTACCATATCACACAATGTGAATGCATGAATCACACTATCCAGTCATGCAACAATCTTGCGCATATTGTGCGCTCATGTAGGGCAACACCGCCTATCCGGGAGCCCCTAAACTATCTGCCCAAAGGCATATGCTATGATCAATCATTTTTCATATTAAGCATACATATGATGCGTATGATCATGAATCATGGAACTATACAAAATATGTTATACGGTGATGGATGTTGTTCATAACGAAGATGGGCCTAGACGGCTTACAAGTATGGGCCTAACAATGGGCCCTAGGGAGAATTATAATGCGGACATTTAACCAACATTATTCTTACAATATGGATGTCAAACCAACATTTCTCCCAAGGCACGACCGTCATAAAAATCATTATACAAACTATGGTAGGGTCACACATTATAATGGACTTGTGTTCATCCAATTGGGCCTCAACCCATGGGCCTTGATACAACAAATGGGCCGCATAACATGGGCCTTATGTATATCAGGTGGGCCTCAATGGATGAGCCATAACTACATTAAGATGGGCTTAATCATATGGGCCTCATATATATCAAGGTGGGCCTCAACAACGGGCCTCATATATCACATTGGCCTAACCAATCGGGCCCCAAGTGCATCACATCGGGCCTAGTCCAATGGGCCAAGTTAAATGGGCTAAATGTATATCAAATCGGGCCCACCCTTATGTATTTGAGATCTGACATATTCATAAGTTATCAAAGAGATAGATGAAATGAAAACAATTATCAACTTAATTAGAAACTACCGTGGCCCTTAGGAGCTTGAACGGTGGATGTCACGGTCCACTAGTTAAATGGTGGGGCCCATTTGAATTTTTGTTCTGATTCATTCTTTTCCTCATACCATAAATGACAGCTCAAAATGGTTGGATGATATGGATACAACACATGCATCATGCATGATGGGCCCCACCATCCAAATAGTGAACGATGTTGATAAAACATATGCATCATGGGGGGCTACAGGACTCGTTGATTTCGACTCACCAACCATGTAGTTGGTATGAGGTACTTCAGCCAATCCGTCCTCCTGCTGGTGGGTCCCACCATCCCAGAACTTGATGGACGATGGATACAACACATACATCATGATGGTGTGGTCCTCGTCCCACGCTGTACACGTACACAACAACCATACAGCTACTATACGTTACAACTACAATTGCTAAGAAATACAGAGGTGGGTCCCACATAGGTCCCACCCTCCTAAATGAGTAATATTATATAATATTATAATATATTATATCATACATATTAATATAATATATTATAATATATTAATAATATGCACCGTCCAGGCCCTGGACGGCCTGAACATTCACGTACATCTAAGGGAGGCCCCACACGTGGGGTAAGTCCCACCATCCAAGGACGGTGGAGACCCCACACGCCTGATGGTGTGGCCCATCAGAATGGATGGACGGCGTAGGTGGGTCCCATGGACCCCACTGCACATACACACTTTACTATTAGCCACCGCACTAGGGAATCAATCCCAAGACCTCAGCGTTGAAATGAGATATCTTTCACTCGTCTGCCAATTGAGTTATGGATCTGGGTGTGTCAGGGAGGGCCTCACACGGATGTGGGTCCCACCGTCCAAGGGTGGCGGACGGTCTGGATAAAGCACACACACCATGGTGTGGCCCATCTAAAAGGATGGACGACATGGATGGGTCCCATGGACCCATCCGTCAGCACACTCACCGTTAGCCACACCTACTGTCAGCCACACTTCACTTGTTAGCTACTCCCGCTGACAGACCCATCCAACATCCCTGGACACTGGACAGTTTGCGTATAACATAGGCATCACGTTGGGTCCCACATGGATGTGGCCCACCGGGTTTGGATCAACCTAATATTTGTGTTTTTTCTACATCTAGGCCCACCCCAAGGTGGTCAGTAAGGTGGGCCCTACGGATGGGACGACGTGGATCATACATCATAGTGGGGTCCACAATACATGAGAGAGAGAGAGAGAGATCGGTGAGGGTGGAGGGGCCCTGCCACTATGGGCCCCCCTTTGATACAAAGCCTACATCAAGATGGGTCCCACCATAAGTGGGCCCTTACATCACAAAAAAATTAATAAATGGAGTTCCAAGATCACCCACCATTCCTTCTTGCTCCCTTGGCTTCCTTTGCTCCTTAGCTTCGATCCTAATGGTGGAGATGGAGTTTGGATGGTTGAGATGGGAGATGAGGGGGTAGGAAGTGGGCCACACACAAGGTTCTCACGAAGTGTAGAATTGCTTGGACGTGTGATATTTTCTTGCTTGGGAAAGGTGAGTTTGAGAAATGAGAGAGAGAGAGAGAGAGAGAGAGAGAGAGAGAGAGAGAGAGAGGGTTATAAAGAGAGATGGGTGATGGAGTGATGGATGTGGTGAGTGATGGGTGTAAGAACTTTTTGACTTTTGAGGTAATTTGTGTAAAAAAGGTATGGGCTTGTGTAAGAACTTTTTAACTTTGGGGTTACTTGGGAATGGGTGAAAGGTGATGTGTACTTGACCCTTGATGGGATTGATTGATGGATTGAGGTGACATGTTGTAGATACTTTCTTGAGTTTTACAACGCACGATGTTTTTCTCAAATTAAATGCGGGCCCATATCTCCTGGCCAGGGGATCACCTTGGTGCGTGAGTCGCAGCATCGAAACCGCGGTGACGGCGTGGTCGCTAGTGTATAAGTCTCGGGTTCAGTCGACTCGGGTTCGCAGAACTCGGTTTAGGATATCGCGCAAATGTCAGATATGGGTCGAAGGTTGCCAAAATTTGACTGAGAAGACTATGGAAGCCTACGGAACAGTAAGGTCTAGGATACGGGTCTTACACCTTATGTTCTAATTTTGTTGGTAAGTGACAAGCTTTTTCAAAGACAAGTGTATAGGAAGACATTCCAGTAATAGTTTTGAAAGCAGTCCTATAAGTCCACAACATGTTAATTAGCCTTAACTCCAATCCTTACATTCTGTATTCATAGTTTTCTCTAATATTCATTTAATTTCTTTATTGAAAACTTTAGCTTGACCACTTGTCTTTAGATGATAGGGTGTAGCCACGTTGTGTGTGATACCGTATTTTCTCATTAAGTTCTCGAATAATCTATTACAAAAGTGCGAACCACCATCACTTTTAATAAATCTTGATGTTCTAAATCTTGATACGATATTAAATAAAAAACTATAAAACTACTTTGTGGTCATTAGTTCTACAAGGAATTGCCTCCACCTACTTGGAAACATAATCCATAGTTAGGAGGATGTAAAGATGTCCAAATGATGTGGGAAAAGATCCCATGAAATCAATACTACAATAATAAAAAAGTTTGACAATTAAGATCTAATTTTTAGGCATCATATTTCTATGTGACATTCTTTCCATTTTTTGACATTACTTACATGCTTTGCAAAACTCATGGGTATCTTTAAACATCGTCGGCCAATAAAAACCACATTGAAGAATCTTAGCGGTGGTTTTCTTTACCGAAAAATGATCTCCATAAGCTTGTGAGTGATAAAAGGAAATGACACTAGAATGTTCATTATTTGTAACACATCTTCTAATAATTTGGTCTAGGCAATATTTAAACAAATAAGGATCATCCTAAAAAAAAAAACTACATACCTTGGTTAAAAAAAAACTTTCTTATCTTGTAATGTCTAATGAATCGATAATTTTCCTATCATAAGATAATTTGTTATGTCAGCGTGCCAAGGTAATTGGGAGACTTTAAAATGTTATTCATCAGGAAAATTTTCATTAATAGGTATCATTAGCATGAAATAAGATAGAACAAGCCAAGAGAGATAGTCAGCCACTACATTTTCTACTCATTTCTTATCTCTTATTTCAAGGCAAACACTTAGAGTAGAAGGATCCATCTCAGTAAACAAGGCTTAACATCCTTCTTAGAAAGAATGTACTTCAGCACCGCATGGTTAGTGAAAATAATGTTCTTGGATCATATTAAGTAGGATTTAACTTGTCCAAAACGAAAACTACGACTAGGAGTTCCTTTCCCATAGTAGAAGAGTTCACTTGGGCATAATTTAGAGTTTTACTCGCATACTATATAGCATAGGGTTTCTTCTCTTTTCTCTAGCATAGCACTACCCCAATTACATAGTTACTTGCATTGCACATAATTTCAAAAAGAAAACTCCAATCATGTGGTTATATGATCGGAGCACTAGTCAACATTCTTTTGACCTTGATGAAAGCTTTTTGGCATTCCTTGCTCCACTTAAATGGAGTTTCCATTCAAAGAAGGTTACACAAAGGACGAGAGATGAGACTGAAGTCCTTTATGAACCTTCGGTAGAATCTAGTGTGTCCTAAAGAGGATTGCACGTCGTGTATTCTCTTAGGTGGAAGTAGGTTAGAGATCAAGTCGATTTTAGCTTTGTCTACCTCGATTTCATTAGATGATATAATATGTGTAAGGACTATCCCCTTTTGAACCATAAAGTGACACTTTTCGCAATTCAAGACAAGGCTCTTTTCTTCATACCTTGTTAAGATCAATTTCAAGTGATCGAGGCACTCATCAAATGTACTTCCAAAATGGAGAAGTCGTCTATGAATATTTCTAGAAAACGCCCAATCATGTCTGAAAAAATACTAAGCATGCATCTTTGGAATATTGTAGGAGTGTTACATAGCTTGAATGGCATCATTCGGTATGAAAAGGTGCCAAAGGGGCTTGTAAAGGTGGTCTTCTCCTAATCTTCAATGACTATCTCAATTTGATTGTAGCCCGAGTACCCATGTAGGAAGCAATAATATGAATGATAGGCTAATCTTTCCAAAATTTGGTCAACAAAAAGAAAGAAAAAGTGGTCTTTTCTTATGACGGTATTTAACTTCTTATAGTCAATGCACATTCTCCAACCAGTGGTAACTCAGTTTGGCATGAGTTCATTGTTGGCATCGGCTACGATGGTTATCCCTGATTTCTTAGGTATCACCTGAGTTAGACTCACCTACTGACTATCAGATATAGGGTAGATGATACTCGCATCCAATAGTTTCAACACCTCTTTCGTAACAATGTCCCTCATGTTAGGATTTAATCGTTGTTGTGGTTGTCTTGATGTTTTGACATTTTCCTCTAAGTATATTTGATTAGTGCAAATCAGGGGGCCAATTCCATTGATATTGCAATTGTCCATCCTATATAACACTTGTGGTTCTTAAGAGTAGCAATCAACTTTCTCTATTGCTCATTATCTAAGTGGGAAGAAATCACCACTAGATATGTGTCTCTTTGACCTAAATAGACATATTTTAGCTCAGGTGGCAATAGTTTTAGGTTAAGCTTTAGTGGCTTGATGCTAGATGGTAGAGACTTTAAGCTTATAAGGGGTAATTTTTCAAAGCTTGGCCTTCACCGGTTAGTTTCAAGAACCGACTCACAATTTAATAAAGCACTCACTATATCTAAAATCATGTGATCATCACATTCCATAAACCGAGCAATACATGCTTCTAAGGGGTCATACTCAATATGAACTCCTCCTCCATGAGTGCATCAATAATGTTTATCTCGTGGACCTCATCTACATCCCTGGATTGTTTGCAGAGAATGAACTTGTTCACCTCTAATGTCATGTTCCTGAAGCACAATTTCATCACTCCATTCTGACAATTGATGATCTCATTTGAAGTGGCCAGGAATGGGCGTCCTAGGATAACTAGAATCTAAGTGCTAGCATTTACAACCAACTGTGTGTCTAAGATGATAAAGTCTACTAGGTAGTAGAACTTATCAACTTGGGGACAAACACATCCTCAACTACCCCTCTTGGCATTTACAACCAACTGTGTGTCAGTAAGTTATAGGCCGGTTTTAGTGGGTTTATATTCACCAAGCCCCAATTATTCATACACTGAGTAGGGTATAAGGTTAATGCTTGCCCCCAAGTCTAGCAAAGCTTGTTCAATTTGAAAATTCCCTATGATACATGAAATTGTAGGGCTACCCGAGTCTTTATATTTTGGGAAGCGTTTTGCTTGATAATTATGCTCACTTGTTCCATCAGAAAGGCCTTCTTTTGCACATTTAACAAGGGTCTTTAAGAAACTTAGCAAATGAGGGAATTTATTTAATCGCTTCCAACAAGAGAATGTTGATTTTAACTTGTTAGAAAATTTTCAAGATGTCCTGATTCTTTGATGGGCGTTTTAATGAGACTAGTCATTGGGGAAATGGGGCCACGCGCTTGTGTTCACAAACCTACTTCTTGTCATGTGGAGTCAGGCTTGGTCCACCATCCTTATCAGAATTTTCCAAATCCTTAGTCATGTTGGCCTTCATAGGTATTGTCTTGTCTATTTCCTTACCACTTCTAAGACTTGTGATGGGCTTGGCTTGCTCTATATGTGGGTTAGAATGATTTGATTCACTCACTTTGTATTGCCCTTTTGGGTTAGGTTGTGGTTAGGCTGAAAAGGTCTCTTTCTCCCTAATGGTCAAGTGTGATTCAATCCTTGAAACTGACATTTTAAAATCAGTTATAGCCTTTATGGTGGTTTGATTGAATTGTGTCTGCCTTTGCATGAATGTTTGCAGCATGTCCTCAAGGGTCTTTTGTGGTTGTGCTTATGGTGTACTTTGAGGTGTAAGGAGCGGTCCTTGAGAAGTGCTTGCATTAGCAGTTGGCACATTTTTGCAACTAAAGTTGGGATAATTCTATCAGTTAGGACTGTACGTGTTAGAGTCTGGCACACTGAATGGGCGTTGGTAAGCATTCATGACATTTACTTAAGCTTGCAACACATCTTGAAAATATGGGATCATAGGACAATCTTTTGTTGGAGCATAAAATTAATTAAAAGAAGAAAAGCATAAAGAAAGAAGATTAAAGAAAAAAGGAAGATTGAAGAAAATTGATAAAAAGTTGAGTTGCACAGTGTAACAAGATTGTGCAAGAGGTCAAGTTGTGCGGACCCACGCAACTCACCACAGTCACGCGGATCCACACAACTCATCAGTGTGATTTTTGCCAATTGCGTTGAATAAACATGAAGTGGGGTCCACAACACAAGATTCGAGGGCCCACACATACGTAAGCCTATAAATACCCCATGCCCCTTCATTTGATTTGATTGAGATTTTTCAGAAGATTGGTACCTCTGACAGGTATCCCAGAGAGGAGAGAGGGAGAGCATAGGGCCGTATAGCATAACTTGTATTGAGTTGCGCGGGCCTACGTAACTCATTGCTGAGTTGCGCAGGTCGCTGAAGGATGCCTTATATTATTAGTTTGAAGAAGTTTTCTTAAGGATGTTTCAATATCCTGTTGTATTGTTCATGAAGGCATATATGTGAAGGAAGATCCGCACAACTCATCTCCTATGGAGACTTGAATGATATGAGCCGAGATGCTGTTAAAATTTACATTTGAATCTGTTTAAAATTTGTATTTTCCTTATCTTGGAATCAAAGGACAGAAAGGATGTAAACGAATTCAAAATAAATAAACTTGATGATTATTCTATTCATTCCTTCTCTTTGTTATTATTAAGTGAGATAATTCCCCAAATCAAACACTTTTCATTTTTGGTCGAAACAAAATTGCGACTCTGCTGGGGAATCAATTTATTGTCTTACTTAATATCGACTTGGGGAACTATTTAGAGAATTTCATTTGAGTTTGGCATTATATAGACGTTAAAATGGTAACTCTCAATGGGAATATCCTTCCTTTCATCTCCAAGATAAAGGGCATTTGTAAATAAATACTAATTGGTGTTGTTTTATCCTCTAACAGAACTACTTTGCAGCAGACGGGTTCAAATTTCAACCAATGGCAATCGCTTCCAACAAAATAATTTTTTACTTCTTTCCCACCGGATTTATAGTGGAGCACGCCCGTAATCATTCTCCGAGTTCGAATGATTGGCTGATCCCAAGTACGTTAGCACTGACTAAAAGTAATACTCCGCTAGCCGTCACCAAAGTAATATCCATATCACCACTCTCGCAAGACAAAGGAGACGAATGGATTATTGTTTCTAGCCGGAGATCGATGGTCCAAGATCATGTAGCTACCAAGTCAATTCCCCCGCAAATGACCAGAGGCCTAGT
The DNA here is from genome assembly GCA_037074715.1 of Magnolia kwangsiensis. NCBI lineage: Eukaryota > Viridiplantae > Streptophyta > Magnoliopsida > Magnoliales > Magnoliaceae > Magnolia > Magnolia kwangsiensis. The sequence goes on along the minus strand of CM073580.1, from coordinate 78,016,361 downwards.
GACCATAAACATAGTGAGAAAGAATCTTGCGATCGCTCCTCCGGCACCTCATATAGGGAGATCCCCTTATTCCCTAACATTATGGGATTTTCCATCCTTGCCCGTTGTGAATGTCAGATGGACAAGAAGGGGGAAGGGTAAATACTAGAAGATTCATCATCCTTTGTGTCCCCGCAAGCAACACCTCTGCCGATAACATTACAATCAACTGAATCTTATGAAGATATAAGGGAATTTAATGAGACTCCTCTCTTATTGAGCCCTATCACTCCAATGCGCTCATATTATGCTTCGACAACAATTTCGCTAAGGAGAGAAAAAGCCACCGTATATATGACATGAACGAATCAGGATCCATTACTGAATGTTGATGAGCATATTACTGAAATTACGCAAACTCAGAGAATTCTAATGGAAGAATGTCGTAATCTTCGAGAAGCTTTGACAACTCTTGCCACAATGTACCTCAAGTTGTGGCCCCGCCGATGATGGCTACAGTAAATGGAAATGAGCAGCGACTTGAAGGATCACAACCTCCAAAAGATTCTGCACCTGCTATGAGAGCCGGCCGTAACTAAAGAAGAAATGCAACAAATAGTTACAGAAATATTTAGAGCATACCGGAGGGTTTCGTTATAGAACGCCTTATCCAAGAGAAGTTGAGGACATACCATTTTTAACTAATTTCAAACATTTGGATTTTCAAAAATTCAATGGGGATGGGTCTCTGGAAGAACACTTAATGCACTTCATCACTATGATGGATAATTTTTCCACAATTTCACAATACCGTTAGCAATTGTTTGGTTCTTCGTTAACAGGAAAGGCATTCTGATGGTACTCCAATTTGGCACTGGAGTTAATACGAACTTTGGAACAAATGCAGGATGCTTTCATGTCTAACTTCTTCTTATCAAATCGTGATGTTAGTATTACAAAATTAGCTGTTTTGCAACAAAGAGAGAACAAACTTATGGAGAAAATCATCAATAGGTGGAAAACTTTAGGAGCGTTGTGCAGACAGTTGCTTGAAGTAAAAGAACAGGTGAAGATGTGTTTAAATTATATGGAAACGGGAATTGCGTTCAGATTCATAAGCGTTAACGTAAGAACCTTTCGTGACTTGGCTACAAAAGGACATGCTTTAGAGTTAATGGCTAGGAAAATGTCAATCTTTTAAAACATAATGGAAAGAAGGGTATCAAATAGATCAATGGTGAATGTCATTGATCGTGAAAAGAAGAGAGATGGATTCCACAACAAATAAGAGGGGAGGAAAAGAGAAGATTCAGATCGCTACAGAGGTCGTACGAATGATAAATGATCTCGATTATATAACTCTCACAAAGAATATTCTTTTGAGAAAGAAGATGTTTTGCCAATGATGGAGCAACTACTAACAGATGGGACTATTAAGTTACCTCAACCCAAGTATCCAAAGGAAGTTGAGATGATGAATGAGAAGAACTATTGCCATTATCATCGTTTTCTGGGGCATCCTACGAAAGCTTGCTTCACATTGAAAGATATATTATGTAAGATGATAAAGCAGGGCGAGATAGTAATAAAAAAGGATGAAAAGTGAGAGAGAAAAGTAACTACAAACATGATTTTTGCAAGGGATCGGTCGAAAATGGGTAAAGATAAAGGAAAGGCTGTTATGACTAGAAAATCACCATTTTCTACATCTCCTTCAGTAAGTCCCACCAGAAATATTCATTATTATTGTTCATAGCTTCTTAGGCCATCCACTGGAGGAATTAGTCCAGACGTCTTACCTTCATATGCCAAAGAAGAGACGAGTTAGTCAAAGAATTCATTAATAGATGGAGAATTCTGGGGGCATCATGTTCACAATTGACGAAACAAGAAGAACAAGTCATGTATAGAATGCATAAGACCAGATATCACAATGGGTCTTATTGGTCCGAATATACAGACCTTTCAAGATTTGATCGTAAAAGCTTACAATTTGGAAAAGCTCAGTAGGAAAGTGCTCGATTTTTATATGAATCAGATGTTTCAATATTCTAAAAAGACTTCGGCTGGTATTATCTAGGAAAAAAGAAAAATAAAGAGTTATCGAGATGAACAAAGAAACTTTGATGAAAGAAATATGAACAGTTCTGCAGTAGGAAAAATAAAGAAAAGATTTGGATAATTCAATAATTTTGGAAGGTATACATTTGAAAAAGATGATATACTTCCAATGATAAACCAGTTATTAGCTGCAGAGAAAATCAAGCTGCCATGGCCAAAATGACCAAAAGAGATGAAGATGACAAAAGAAAATGATTATTGTTATTATCACCATCTTCTTGGACATCGGACTGAGAATTGCTTCATCTTGAAGAAAATTTTACAAGAAATGATAGATAATGGAGAAATTGTCATAAGGAAAATGTATGATGTAAGAGAAAATATAATAGCACGTAATCCTTATTAAAGTCAATCATAATTATTTGAAAGGAAAGTCACATTCTACTGTGATGCAACTCTCTATATCTTTCTGATTAAGAATGTGAAAATATAAGTATTCACGACAATGCCTAATTCGCCAGAATATATTACCTCTAAAGGTTGTTGCGATTTTGATTATGAAGATTATCAGCATAATACTTCCTAATCAAAAGGGGGCAAAGCAAGTAGAAGGATGGAAAAGTTTCCGTTCAGAAGGCAACGTCATGTATTTTCCTTCTTCTTATATGAATAAAGGGCAAGTATCTCAAACGTATCAAGTGTATCAAATTTATCACTAATGATTATCGCCGAAAATCAAAATCATTGCCAATCATCGCCAAGCGCTAATGGTTGTCCTCAAATTGATATTATCGGCATCGCTGTTGACCACTATTACAAAGACCATCATCGTCAAACCAATATTATTGCTAAGTTGATAAACCATTTTAAACATAAATATTAGCAAAGATCAACAAGGGGCAGTATATCATTTACTAATTTATCATTTACAGTAGCAGCGATGGCAATTTATCATCTACGGCAGCAGAATGCTACACATAAGACTTACCACAATCAGTGATATATCAAATACTATGCGGCAGCAGTGAGAAGCCAGTGACCCTAAAAAGCTCACGTAGGCCATCACATGCTTAGACCCATGCGGGCAGCGTAGCATGCCTGTACGGCCAACTACGCATGAGACCAATGTCGTTTGTATAGTTTTTGACAGTGTCACAAGGGAAGGTGAGAGAAAATGCCCTCTCGTGAATGGGTCCGACCTAATAGACGAAGAAAAAGTGGGTTGCAATGTGTTCTTTGGCTTGTCCATAGATAGGCTAACCATGTGTAAGACTCCCCAGATTCATGGTTTGCTTCCGGTAGAAACTCATGAGGATTAAGTCTTTAAAATAAATTACCCCTTCTTGATGGACTGGCAGCCTTGAATTTGGTACCCCTAAGGTAGCCTTGTGCACCCTGTAAACTCTAGAGAGTTACTACGGCCAACCCTGTACGTAAAACCCACTGAGTTCACTGCCCCGGTAGCTTCATTGGGCCCCTTTGATGGATCATGGTTTATGAACTCCTCGGCCACAATAAGTCTAGCGAATTCATAAGAGTTACAGCGACCATTCGCGTAAGACCCGACTCCAACTACTTATGAGTCAGTCAAGTCCAGTGTTCACCAACCCAAGTATAGGGTTGCGATGTAGTAATAATCTTGGTAAGACCGAGGTCGAATCCACAGGGACTGAACCTTATACATAGTCTGAAAGTAACCATAACTAGAACTAGAAGAAGATGTAATCTAAATCAGAAAAATTTAAGAGAATAATTATGAGTTATCAAATTAAAACTTGTAAAATTCAAAAGTAGGAAACTAGAGTTTCCAAGGATCCACTTGTAGAGGTCGGGGATATCTATACTTGATTTATAAACACAACTGGATTTAGAGTCCCATCTTTATCGAGTTGGAAGATATATCATTAAAAACCAAATCTGAACTTCCTTTAATCCAGTTTTCAAGAGATGAGAGGTATGAGAATTAGAATTGATTCCATCAAAAAACCATGCCTATGAGACAAAACAAACAAAAGAATTTAACCAATCCACATCCAATCTGAGAGAGTTATGAACATAGGGAAGGATTCCATCATCTAACCATGTCCATGAGATGAAGGTGAACAACAGGGTTCCTACAATCACAACCATAATAATGAAAAGAACATACTCAAAGCTATCGCAGATCCATTGTAATTTAAGTCACAATCAACCATTAAAAACTATGAATATACCTTATAATCAAACTAGAAGCAAGGATAGTTCAACGTAACATGAATCAAAGCCATACACAACGCCCCATCACGTTACAAGCTTCACATCTTAGCCCTAGCTAAGAGGTTTAGCCTATCATCGACATGATGATGCTAAAATCTTAGAAAACATTAAAGCAAATAAAGGGAGGGGAAGGAAAAATGCTGGATGGAGCTTGGCCGGCCATGCTCTCTCTCTCTCTCTCTCTCTCTCTCTCTCTCTCTCTCTCTCTCTCTCTCTCTCCTCCTTAAATATCCACGTCCCTGGATGATGGCCTCCACGGTCTCTCTCTCTCTCTCTTTTATAACAACAGGGAAGTTGGTCGAGTCGAGGACCGACTCCCTTTCGCAGCCAGAAGCGGTACACACTCCTTGCGCAACTTTGCATGAAAATCGTGTGAAAACCCAGGAATGCAGATCCCCCTGGTCTTCCTAACTTCCTTCCTTCCTTTAAAGACAATGTCCCTTTAGACAGTTTTGGATGGCCTACAGGGTGTTTTTCCTGGATTTCCAAATCGGTCCTGCTTGGTGGGTCACAACAACTTCAAAATGGTGTGGGTTGCAGAAGCCTTCAATTTTCATTTTCTACTAAGGTTGGTGGGGTCAACTTCGGCTGACCTTTTAGAGCATCAATCCCTTCTTCAAGCCTCTGCATTAGTCCCAAATCATGAGCCCAAGTTTGGGGTGAATCTATGTTTCGGATGGGCTACACCATCAATCAACGTAGTAATGTACTCCTTGTAGGTGTGAACTTGGATGTGTGCATGGTGGCATAAGAGAAACAAGGTTTTGGTAGAAATCTCGGTTTGCACACGATGGACGGCTCAGATCCGCCATTTGGATGATCGTGGTGGGTCATCACTGGTCCCAGCGGATGGACGTGCAAACGTCCTGCGATAGGGAAGGAAGAAGGAAATTCCTTCTTTTGGGGGTTGCTAACTTTGTTGGAGCACAGGCCTACTCCTAATCCTTTGCCTAGGTGGTATAATTCGAATGCCCATTGTGCATATCATTAAGGTCAAAGGAATGCTACTGACAGATATTTGCCTTTGAGGTATAAGATCCAAGACCTTATTGAATCAGGGTTGATCGTCTTTCCTGCAGCACCGTAGCAAGTTGTTCCTCCTCCTAATCCCAATATCACTCAGGACCCGCTACCCACACACCAAACGACAAGTGAGGCCGGTCCTTCGAATTCAGTGAATGTAGTTCAGTCCGATCCTTCCACTTATGACCCAACTGAGTATATTGTGAAGGATTCTGTTGACCCGACATTTTGCGTGTTGGGAAGCCCCTATATTATATAGTGATGGTATCTATGGTGGTCAAAGACAGTTTGACCGTCTTTGCTATCACGGTACACCACCAATGCACGTGTGTTGTGCACATGTACACCACTCAAGGTGGGGTCCACAGTAATGTTTTGTAGAATCTACTCCGTTCATCCATTCTTCCATCCAATTTAAGGGGTTGAGCCCAAGTTTGAATCATATCTAGAGCTCAGGTGGGCCCCAAATCGATGGTTTAGGGGCTAATCTGTCCGTTACGCCACTTCCACCAAGATCCAAGGGTTGAATTTTGATGTGTATGGTTAATTTAGGGTCCTTAGGTCAGATATAAAGTTTCGAGCCAAATGGATGGTGGGAACCCTATGATCTTGCATTTATGACGATTTTCAAGCCCTTTTAACTTCAATCGTTGAATTTTCTCGGATCTTTGGCGTGTGAATTCTTCAATCTCAGTCCCCTAAGATCCGACCCTTTCCTTGATGATTCTTAAGTATTAAATCCATACTTTTAGCACCCTTTTTTAAGTCAAAGCTCTTAAATACATCTTGTAACAAAAACACAATTAAAATAAGACGTTAAACAGTAACATGTTCGTAAAACGAAGCAATAAATGGAGTCTAATATACAGTATTTGACCCTCAACACAATCCCTGACCAGCATTTTGCTAGTCTCGAGCAAAGTATGCGAAAAAATATTTTAAGAATTACGGGACAATTTCTATAAACCCGAGTGATTTTTGAAAAGCAATCCAGTCAATAGAATTCTAAGGTTCATGAATGTTGGGTATTACTTTCTTCAAGACTCAAGCGTACGGTAAACTTCATAATTAAGTTCAAAGTATTCATCCATCTATTAGAAAAATTCTAAACATTGAGTTCCATGGGTGTATAGTGTAAACTTGACTTCTCACTATTAAAAGTCCAATCATCAAATTTCATGATAACATTGATAACTTAAAAGAATATTCCGAATAACTTAACCTAAACCAAAACTTGCCTTACAATTTAATCTTTTTATTCTTCTAGCTTTTGATTTTTCCATCGATGACTTTCACACTGTGCCAACCTTTTTGAAAATCTTTAACAGGTAGCCGTTTTCGACGACAACTGTTTTTTAGATGGGTGTGTGTGTATATATATATATATATATATATATATATATATATATATATATATTCAATGAACATGATGGACAAATTCCCCAGGTTGGTTCCTTCCATGCTAAGTGATTACTAGGTTAATAATTCAATATCGAACTGAAGCTTTAACGCGTAAGCTAGGTGTGACATGTGAAATCATGGCTCAATCAATGTTTAAAACTTCTAATCATATATTACCAATTCAAACTTAACTGTGAAATGTAACAGATAGCTGAATTCAAGAGTCATAAATTACCAACATTACGTATCTATTACTTCTAAATCAAAGATGACTGTAAAAAATTTTCACAATATTTGCTCAAGACCAAGAAAATACTGATTAGATAACATAATCTCTCATCCCCAACCTAAAATTTACATTGTCCTCAATGTAAAAGATATAAGCATGTAATGCACATGAGATAATGAAAGTAAAGGAGAAGTGATGGAAAGATAGTACCTAACAAGGAAATTGAATGGCTTTTTCCAAGAGATCTCAGCATGAAAGTAGGTTAGCACAAGAGTGAAACCAACAAAAATAAACTATCCTAGAGCAATTAGAAAGTAAACTATCCTAATAACATAAAGCCGACTATCCTAAAATGATATAAAGAAAACTACTCTAGTCCTATGAAAGCAGTAAACCTACCTATACCTCTATCAGATTAGGAGATCAATCCTGGTAAACAGGATCATTTAGAGACATGAACATGTCCTATGAATCAAATTTCTTAAAAAATGGCTTTAATCGATGTCCATTTACTTTAAACTCTTTGCTATTGTTCAGATCTTGTATCTCGATGGCCCCATGAGGATAAACATTGATAACAGTGAAAGGGCCGGTCCAACGAGATCGAAGCTTACCCGGAAAGAGATGTAACCGAGAATTATACAAAAGGACTTTCTGACCTAGCATAAATAATTTTCACAGAATATGTAGGTCATGAAATGCTTTCATTCTGTCCTTGTAAATTCTCAAGTTCTCGTACGCATCGTTCCGAATTTCTTTAAGTTCATTTAACTAAAGTTTGCACAATGAGCCGGCGTTGTCCAGATTGAAGTTCAGATTTTTTATCACCCAGTAGGCTCTATGTTCCAACTCCACAAGCAAGTGGAAAGCTTTCCCATAGACAAGTCTAAAGGTAGACATTCCAATAGGGGTCTTAAATGCGGTATGGTAAGCCCATAAGGCATCGGTCAATCGAATTGACCAATCCTTATGGTCAGGGTTAACCGTCTTTTCTAAAATGTGTTTAATTTTTCTTTTGAAAATCTTAGCTTGCCCACTTGTTTGTGGGTGGTATAGATTGCTTACCTTATGAAAGATACCATATTTCTTCATTAAATTCTCGAATGGTCTATTACAAAAATGTTAGCCCCCATCACTAATGATGGCTCGAGGCATTCCGAACCGGGAAAGGATGTTCTCTTTTAAGAATTTAATGATCATTCGATGGTCATTGTTCCGGCTCAGAATAGCTTCAACCCATTTAGTGAAATAGTTTATGGTGAGAAAAATATATAGATTTTCAAAGGATTGGGGGAATAGTCCCATAAAATCGATGCCTCAGCAATTAAATGCTTTTATGATAAGAATGAGGTTCAAAGGCATCATATTTTGACTGGACAATGCTCCCAATTTCATACAACACTCATAAGCTTTATAAAACTCATGAGTGTCCTTAAACATAATGGGCCAGTAAAAGCCACACTGCAGAATCTTAGCCGTGGTTTTTTTAGCAGAAAAGTGACCACCACAGGCCTGAGAGTGACAGAAGGAGATGACACTTTGATGCTCAGCCTCTGCCACACATGTCCTTAAGATTTGGTCTGGATAATATTTAAACAAATACAGATCATCCCAGAAGAATTTGCGCACCTCAGTGAAAAATTTCTTCTTATCTTGCGTAGTCCAATGTGTCAGTGTGAAACCTGTGGCAAGATAATTAGCAAAATCAGCCAACCAAGGTGAATGGGAGACTTTACATAGTTGTTCATTAGGGAATATGTCATTAATATGTGTCATCTCAGGGGAATTAGAGGGATCAAGGCGATAAAGACGGTCAGCCACTATGTTCTCTACTTCATTTTTATCTTTTATTTCTAAATCAAATTCTTGGAGTAGGAGGATCCATCTTATCAGGCGAGGCTTAACATCATTTTTAGAAAGAAGATACTTGAGCACCGCATGATCTGTGTAAATGATGATCTTGGATCCAATCAAGTAGGACCTAAATTTGTCTAAAGCAAATACTACGGCTAAGAGTTCCTTTTCCGTAGTCAAGTAGTTCACTTGGGCAGGATTTAGAGTTCTACTTGCGTAATAAATAATATAGGACTTCTTTTCTTTTTTCTGGCCTAAAACCGCCCTAAGAACATAGTCAAATGCGTCGCACATAAGTTTAGAAGGAAGGCTCCAGTCTGGTGGCTGCATGATAGGTGCAGTGGTCAACATGCTCATAAGCTTAGTAAAAGCTTCCTGGCATTGCTCAGTCCACTCGTATAGCGCATCTTTTTGAAGTAGATTACATAAAAGATGAGAGAGGAGACTAAAGTCATTTATGAATCATCTGTAAAAACCAGTGTATCCTAAGAAAGATCGCACGTCTCATATATTCTTGGGTGGAGGTAGGTTAGAGATAAGATCAATTTTTACCTTATCTACCTCGATTCCTTTGGACGAGATGATATGTCTAAGGACAATTCCCTTACGAACCATGAAATGACACTTCTCCCAATTAAGTACCAAATTCTTTTCTTCACATCTTTTCAGCACACATTTAAGATTCTTTAAGCAATCGTTGAAAGATGGATCAAAGACAGAGAAATCGTCCATAAAGACCTCTAGATATTGCCCCACCATGTCAGAAAAAATACTCATCATACATCACTAAAAGGTGGCAGGAACATTACATAATCTGAATGTCATCCTTCGGTAAGCAACTATGCCATAGGGACATGTAAACATGGTCTTTTCTTAATCTTCAGGGGCTATCTCTATCTGATTGTAGCCCGAATACCCGTCGAGGAAACAGTAATATGACTGAATAGCTGGCCTTTCCAAGATTTGATCGATGAAGGGCAAAGGAAAGTGGTCCTTCCTCGTGACGATATTCAATTTCCTGTAGTCAATGCACATTCTCCAACCAATAGTAACTCTAGTTGGCATGAGTGCATTATCGACATTGGCTATGATAGTGATTCCAGACATCTTAAGAACCACATGAGTTGGACTCACCTATTGACTATCGAATATAGGGTAAATGATACTTACATCTAATAGTTTAAGAACCTTGGCCTTAACCACTTCTTTTATGTTTAGATTTAGTCTATGTTGTGATTGTCGTGAAGTCTTCACATTATCTTTAAGATAAATATGGTGAGTATAAATCGAAGGGTCAATTCCCTTGAGGTTCGCAATTGTCCATCTAAGGCCTCCCTTATACTCAATGAGAGTAGATATGAGCATACTCTCCTGTCTTACTCAAAGTAGGAAGAAATCACTACTGAGTATGTCTCATCTTGACCTAAATAGACATATTTTAAATCAGAGGGTAAAGGTTTTAGGTTAAGCTTCGGTGCCTTGAGGCTAGACGGTAGATGCACTACATCGGTTTGGAATAATTCTTCAAATTGTGGCCTCCACCGGTTAACTTCAAGTACCTGCATAGTATCAAGCATGACATCCATCTCCTATCATTTCATCATCAAAATCATGGGAGTGGGGCAGGCACATCTCTAGAGGATAGAGGATAAGGTCAAAGGTGTTCTATCTTCCACAAAAGAGTCAATCATGTTAATGTCATGAAAATCGTCATCATCTTCTAACCGTCTGCTTGTATTAAAAAAGATATTTAACTCCAATATTATATTCCCGAAAGACATACTCATGACTCCATTCTTGCAATTGATAATTACATTTGAAGTGGCAAGGAATGGGTGACCAAGAATGACGGGAATCTGAGTGCTCATGTTATTGATGGGTTCCATGTCCAGGATGATAAATCTACAAGGTAGTATAATCTATCAACTCAGACCAACACATCCTCAATTATCCCTCTCGGTACACGAACTGAGTGATCAACGAGTTGTATCGTGGTTAAGGTGGGTTTTAATTCACACAAACCTAACGTTTGTACATTGAGTAGGGAATCAGATTTACACTCACTCCTAAGTCAAGAAGTGCATGCTCAATTCTGTAGTTCTCGATTACACAATGTATGGTTGGGCTACTAGGGTCTTTGAATTTCTATGGCACATCTTGCTTTAGGATAACACTCACTTTCTCAGTCAAGAAGATTTTCTTTTGAATATTTTACTGTCTTTTGGTTGTACACAAATCTTTCAAAAATTTAACATATGAAGGTATTTGTTTTACGGCATCAAGCAGAGGAATATTATCCTTCACTTGTTTCAACACCTCTATTATATCCCGAGAGTTAGAGAGAAGTTTTGGTGCAACCAACCGTTGAGGGAATAAAGCAATCAGCTTCTCTTAAGATTCCAGTTCTAATTCTTGTGGAGCATGGCTAGATCCATCATCTGTCCTCTTTCGGTTCCTTAGGCTTTTCAGCCCTAACCGGAATAGTTTTGTCAATGGTCTTCTCACTCCAAAGAGTGGTGATAAATTTATCTTGCTTCATCTGATTTGAAGATCTTGGATCACTTATCTCATATCACGGTTTAAGATTGGGGAGAGGTTGAGCAGGAAGCATCCCCTTTTCTATAATCGTCATACGTGAATCTATCTTTTGCATAAATTTTGTAAGTTCTCATATTTCTTGAGTAAGCTCTTATATGAAATTTTGAACCGGTTCTTCTTGAGGTTTCCCTTGATTTGGATTTCAATTGAAGAGACCTTGAGGGGTAGTAGTTTGTCCATTCCTCCGATTGAAGTTTGGATGATTTCTCCAACAGGATTGTATGTATTAGAAGTGGGCCCACTGAAAGGCCTTTGGTAATTACTTATGACATTAGATTGCTCATTTAATACCTCTTGAAAGGCAAATATAGTTGGGCAATTTTCAGTAGTGTGAATGTTGAACCACAAATACCGCAAACAATTTTCTTATCCTTATCCTTCTTTAATTTTATGGCCTCAAGTTTCCTGGTGAGATAAGCCATTTTAGCATTGATATCATCGTCCTCTTTTAGGAGATACATTCTACCCCTCTCCTTGGATTGAGTTGGCCTAGACATGGTGCTTGGTTTTAGGTATGTGTCCCATGATTGTGCATTTTCAGCAAGTCTATCTAAGTAGTCCCACACATCATCAACATTTTTATTCATGAATTCCCCATTGCACATTATCTCGACCAATTGGCGCATGAAAGATGTCAGACCATCATAAAAGAAGTGCGTAATGGGCCATGTTTCAAATCCGTGTTGTGGGCATGAACTGACAAGATCCTTGAACCGCTCCCAACATTGGAAGAATGTTTCATCCTCCTTTTGGGCGAAGTTCATGATTAACTTTATAAGGGTATTCGTTTTATGATGTGGAAAAATTTTCTTTATGAACTCCCTTATCATGTCATTCCATGTGCCAATAGATCGAGGATGTAGTGAATGCAACCACGTATTAGCTTTCTCTTTCAAAGAAAAGGGAAAGAGTTTCAGCCTGACTCTGTCATCAGACACATTAGGAAAGTATAAAGTGGCTATGATCTCATCAAACTCTTTCAAGTGTAAGTATGGATTTTCTGACTCAAGCCTATGAAATTTAGGAAGGAGTTGGATCACCCTGGGCTTGATATCCATGTGTCCCGTATTCTCTAGAAAAACCGTGCATGAGGGCATGCTCACCCTCGCCAGTTGTAAATAATCTCGTAAAGTATGAGACGGGGGTGCTTGATGCACCTCATTCTCATCCTGGACTTCCCCAACCCTAGGTTGAGGTAGTCCTTCTGGTTGATTGGCCAGTTGATTTGCAGCCATAACCTCAATTAACTCTAGGGATCTCGAGTAGTATCTAGTCCTGTGATGGATAGTTAACCCCTCAACCAATCCTTTTTCAATCAGGAGATGGCGAGTATTGTCACAGACCCACTTAGGCATGAAATACTCGCAACCCTCAATATCAGATTCTAACCTAAACCTAAAGAAGAAAAGAAATAGAAATTTAGAAATAAAGAGAAAGAAAAGTTGGAAAGAGGTTACCAAATTAGAAGTTTCTAAATTAAGATCCTGCAAAACAAAACAAAACAAGTCAGATTCTAAAATTAGAAAGTTCTTTAAAAAATAGAAAGTAAACTAGTTTTTAAAAAGGAAAAATTTCTAAAAAAGGAAAATAGAAAGTTTCTAAAAATAAATTTAGAAAGTTCTAAGCCTATATTAGAAAGTAAGTTAGTTTCTAAAAATAAAAGAGATCCTAAAAATAGAAAATAAAACCTTAATCCTAAAAATATAAAAATAGAAAAATTAGAAAGAGATTACCAATTTAGAAAGCCTATATCAGGGTCCTACAAAACAGGAAGGTTAGGTTAGTTTATAGAAATCAAATAGAAAAACCTAAACTTAGAATTAAAAACTAGAAAAACTCTAATCTTAACCTAATTCTAAAACCAGTTAATCTCAAAAAAACTTATTCATTAGTCCCCGTCAACAGCGCCAAAAACTTGTTCACCACCCCAAGTATAGGGTTGCTATCTAGTAATAATCTCGGTAAGACCGAGGTCAAATCCACAAGGACTGAACCTTGTACGTAATCTGAAAGTAACCAGAACTAGAACTAGAAGAAGATGCAATCTAAATCAGAAAATTTTAAGAGAATAATTGTGAATTATTAAACTAAAACTTGTAAAATTCAAAAGTGGAAAACTAGGGTTTCCAAGGATTCACTTGTAGAGGTCAAGGATATCTATACTTGATTCATAAACACAACTGAATTTAAAGTCCCATCTTTATCCAGTTAGAAGATATATCATTAAAAAATAAATCTGAACTTCCTTTGATCCAGTTTTCAAGAGATGAGAGGTTTGAGAATCATAATTGATTCCATCACAAAATCATGCCCATGAGATAAAGTAAACAACAGAATTTAACCAATCCACATCCAATCTGAGAGAGTTATGAACATAGGGAAGGATTCCATCATCTAACCATGTCCATGAGACGATGGTGAATAATAGGGTTCCTACAATCACAACCATAATAATGAAAAGATCATACTCAAAGCTATCGCAGATTCATTATAATTTAAGTCACAATCAACCATTAAAAACTATGAATATTCCTTATAATCAAACTAAAAACAAGGATAATTCAACGTAACATGAATCAAAGCCATACACAACGCCCCATCACGCTACAAGCTTCACCTCTTAGCCCTAGCTAAGAGGTTTAGCCTATCATCGACATGATGACACTAAAATCTTAGAAAACATTAAAGCAAATACAAGGAGAGGAAAGAAAAAAGCTAGATGGAGCTTGCCCGGTGACGCTCTCTCTCTCTCTCTCTCTCTCTCTCTCTCTCCCTCCCTCCCTCCCTCCCTCCCTCCCTCTCTCTCTCTCTCTCTCTCTCTCTCTCTCTCTCTCTCTCTCTCTCCCTCTCTCTCCCTCCCTCCCTCTCTCTCTCTCTCTTTCTCTCCTCCTTAGATATCCACGTCCCTGGATGATCGTCTCCTGGTCTCTCTCTCTCTCTCTCTCTCTCTCTCTCTCTCTCTCTCTCTTCTCTCTCTCTCTCTCTCTCTCTCTCTCTCTCTCTCTCTCTCTCTCTCTCCCTCTCCCTCTCCCTCTCTCTTATAAAAGTAGGGAAGTCGGTCAAGTGGAGGACCGACTCCCTTTCACAACCAGAAGTGGTACGCACTCCTTGCGCAAATTTATGTGAAAACTCGAGAACACAGATCCCCCTGGTCCGCCTAACTTCCTTGCTTCCTTTAAAGACAACAAGCCTTTACACGGTTTTGGATGGCTTACAACGTGGATGGCCTGGATTTCCAAATTGGTCCTGCTTGGTGGGTCACAACAACTTCAAAATGGCGTGGGTTGCAGAAGCCTCTGGTTTCTGTTTTCTACTAAGGTCGATGGGGTCCACTTCGGCTGACCTTTTAGAGCATCAATCCCTTCTTCAAGCCTCTACATTAGTCCTTGATCACAAACCTAAGTTTGGGGTTAATCCGTGTTTCGGATGGGCTACACCATCGATCAACATAGTAATGTACTCCTTGTAGGTGTGAACTTGGATGCATGCATGGAGGCATAAGAGAAACAAGGTTTTGGTAGAAATCTCGGTCTACACACGATGGATGGCTCGGATCAGCCATTTGGAAGATCGTGGTAGGCCATCACTATCCCAATGGATGGACATGCGAACGTCTTGCGACGAGGAAGGAAGAAGGAAATCCCTTCCTTCATTTTTAACGGGTTAAAGACGATTTGACTGTCTTTGTTGTCATGGTGCACCACCAGTGCACGTGTGTTATGCACACGCACACCACTCAAGATGGGGTCCACAGTAATGTTTTGTGAATCTACTCTATTCATCCATTTTTCCATCAAATTTAAGGGGTTGAGCCTAAGTTTGAATCATATCTAGAGCTCAGGTGGGCCTTAAATCGGTGGTTTAGTAGCTGATCTATCCGTTGGGCCACTTATACAAAGATCCAAGGGCTGAATTTTGACGTGTATGGTTAATTTAGGGTCCTTAGACTAGATATAAAGTTTCGAGCTAAACGGATTGTCGGAATCCTATGATCTTGCATTCAGGACAATTTTCGGGCCCTTTTAATTTCAATCGCTGAGTTTTCTCGGATCTTTGGTGTGTGAATTCTTTGATTCAGTCTCCTAAGATCCGTCTCTTACCTTGATGATTCTTGAGCATCAAATCCATACTTTTATCACCCTTTTTCAGTCCAACCTCTTAAATTTACCTTCTAACACAAACACGATTAAAATAGGATGTTATACATTATCATGTTCATAAAACCAAGCAATAACTGGGGTCTAATATGCAATATTTGACCCAAACATCTAGTCATGTCTAGTCAAAGTATGTCCAATCAAAGTATGTTCAGTCAAAAGTATACTGAGCTTAAACTATGTGTAGCATCAAATTGCTGCTGATACATATGCTCGCCTATTCTACTTAAGATATGATCAAAATATGCAATTGTTTGATATGATAATATAAATTATGAAAATCTCAGACACTGATTAGACAAACGTATAGAAATATATTTCTCTTGAAACAAGCGTAGATTACAATGACAAATACTTTCAAAATGTTTATAATACTCTATTTAAAAGTTAATATTCAAAATAAGCTATTAGTCTTCGATTATAATATATTTATCCTTTCGACAAGACTTATGGGATTTTTCTGTCTCTTGTTTCTTTAACGATGAAGGAAAAATTCTCTCATAAAATTCTCAAAGGCATTGGAGAATGAAATCGCAAAGAATCTTCATTTTCTTCTGGAAGGTTCGATGATTCGAATATTTTCTCTGAATTCTTCAAAGGAACGCTAAAATTTATCCATCCTTCAAGGGTATCAGCAGGTTTTACTTCATGAATAGTATCTTCTGAAGAAATCCTTATGCAAAGCTAACCTAGACAAGGGGCATGATCTGTCTCTTCAAAATAACCTATGCCTTGGTCCTTCTGATAACTTTTAGCAGTGGTGGAAGAATGCGTATGACATGGTCTACTGGATAATACTCGCATACCAAATAATATTAATGATCCCATTAGCACATCCAGGGATAAGAAGTATGAACTGGATAATTATAGCTAGGGATTATGAAGCGAGATCCAGTATTGACATTTAAGTGTTGCCTCCATATCAGAGCCTAGTTATATGTTCCAATACCATAACTCATCATGGGTCTCGTAACAATGTCACAAGTCTCCAGTGTTGTTTGGTCACAACCAAATTGACAAGAGAATTTTCTTGAATAATATGGTTCGCGCTAGAATATGCTACCTTCCCCAGTGGAAGAGTACTAGATCTGATGGAAATAAGAAATGAATGCTCGCCAAAAGAGATGGAATCATCATCGACAACTTCTATACCCTCTGGATGGCTAGTAAATGAAAATTGATAAAAGTCAATAGGATCACTATTCTCTATTTTTTGGGTGACCCAACCCTTCGAATTTTTTATCATCCTCCTTAGTTGATAATGCTGAAGAGGGAGTCAATGAGGGTTTGAATATGCTCTTTCAGAGTTAGCAAAAGCCCAAGGAAAGTATACTCCTAGCTAACATATGAAGAAATGCCAGGGAGCACAAACTGGCAAAGATTCGGCCATTGAATTTCTATGATTGGAATTGACGTCCCCAAAAGCGCGATATAGTGAGCAAAGAAATGGAGGAGCTAATGAGTACTTCTGACCCTTCGTCATCGCACCCGTGACTATAAAGAGAGATGGTCTGATGATATCTATTTGTTTTGAATCAGGAAATATTACCAAGCTTAGTTAGTAAGCTAGAAAAGTAGCTAATTCACAAGAAGAATTGTATTCAATGGTACTCTTAATATTCTCGTGAATAGTCTTAAGGTCTTGATGATTATGGTTTACAAATTTGTCAAAGAAAAATAATATGGTTATTAAAAAAAAATAAAGACTCGAAAAGAGAAAGTAGAAAGAAAAGAAATATACCATAGTTTTCGAGAGAAATGAGCCAACCATTCAAGGAAATTAATTTCATTGGGCTGTGGGAAGTTGGCCATTTCTCTGAAGAGTTCGAGAGTGGTCTTTGAAATCTCAGACTTACTGTCTCCTGCAGAGAGAAGAGCAAACTCTTCATTTGAAGGAATATATGTATCGAAGATATTGCCCATGATGGGAGACCTGATATGCAAAGAAGATCCCACAAAGTAATGCTCATTTCACCCAGAAGAAGATGAAATGAATTGGTGACTGGAGACCAGTGATTGAGGAAACCCCTAAAGATAGCGGTGTCTCCGTAAAAATGTTCTAATGTGGCTATGATTGCGTCGAAGAGGTTAATTTGTTCTAAGATGGCAGTGTGTTTTCGAGCAATAGCTCGAGTCAAAGCACTATATAAATCTTAAGGCGATAGAAGACATTTGGTAAGAAATTCGTCTATACTCCAAGATGAATGACTGTTGAAGAAATGTTGTTGTGCAGTTTCAAAGAAATGAAGGGGGAATGGCGGATGAGGATTATAACAAGGACGTAAAAATTACATTTTATAGATCATACCAGCTTTCTGACAAGATTTGTTCCCTTCCAAACGTCCTTCCAAAATTCTTGGTTCCATCGCAATCCAATTATCTACAGAAACAAGGTTGCTTCGGTGGGTGAAGGGTTCACTCCGCAACAACAACCAATGATGCCACAAATTGATGGGGATGACAGTTATTTTGTTCTCAAAAGGATTATGAAATTCTAAAAATTCTTCATTAATCTCTATACAATCCCAAGTGTTTTGGGAAGTTTGTTTAGATCTTGAAGAGGATGAATGATTCTTCCTTCTTGAAGACGAGGCCTTCGAGTGTTTCATATTTATGGATCAAAGATTGACAAGATTAAAGAAAAAGAAAGAACTTAAGGTTGAGAAGAAAATTTGGCAGAATTTCAGAACTTAGAGAAACTGTACTAAGTACAGAGAAGTTGTGTGGCCAAACGAGTTGCACAGCCAGACTAGTTGCATAGCTAGGCTAGTTGTGCGGAAAAGATGAGTTTCATAGCAAAAGTTATAGTCTGAAGAAGATTTGTGGAGAGGAAATGAATAGGAAGGCTGGTATTTATAACCAATGGGACCCGATTAGAGTTGAACAAGACCCGATTTAGAGGAGCTACACAGGTCTATGCAACTTGATTTTCCAGGAAGAGTTGATCGATCCTTCAAATTGACTTAATGGTTGGTCAAAAATTGGATCAAGGGGGCATTTGTTGGAGCATAAAATTAATTAAAAGAAGAAAAGCACAAAGAAAGAAGATTGAAGAAACAAGAGAAGATTAAAGAAAAATGATAAAAAGTTGAGTTGCGCAGTGCAACAAGATTGCACGAGGGGTCAAGTTGTGCAGACTTGTGCAATTCACCACAGTCGCATGGATCCACAAAACTCATCAGTGTGATTCGTGCCAATTGCGTTGAATAAATGTAAAATGGGGTCCATGACACAATATTCGAGGGCCCACATGTGCAGAAGCCTATAAATACCCCCTACCCCTTCATGTGATTTGATTGAGATTTTTCAGAAGATTGGTACCTCTGACAGGTATCACAGAAAGGAGAGAGGGAGATCGTAGGGCCAGACCACACAACTTATATTGAGTTGTGGGGGGGGCGCAACTCTTCGAGTCGTGCAACTAATTATTGAGTTGTGCGAATAGCTGAAGGGTGCCTTATATTGATAGTTTGAAGAAGTTTTCTTCAAGATGTTTCAATATCCTGTTGTATTGTTCATGAAGGCATATATGTGAAGGATGATCCGTACAACTCATCTCCTATGGAGACTTAAATCATATGAGCCAAGATGCTGTCAAAATTTACATTTGAATTTGTTTAATATTTGTATTTTCCTTATCTTAGAATTAAAGGATAGAAAGGATGTAAACGAATTCAGAACAAATAAACTTGATGATTATTCTCTTCATTCCTTTTCTTTGTTATTATAAAGTGAGATAATTCCCCAAATCAAACACTTTCCGTTTATGGTCGAAACACCTTTGGTGTGCATCACTCTCGCATATGCCACATGCACTCTCCGCAGCCGCATTGGTGTGTTGGATCACTTCTACCTTAGTTACATGGCCTTAACTTTTCAAGTGAAACCCATAATCTTTACATTCACATCATCCTCCTTCTTGAGGAGATACATTTCCCATTTTTCCTTAGGGTTGGGTTTGGAATTACTTGATTTGTTGGTGGTGTCCCATGACTATGCATTTTCAGCCAACCTATCAAGATAATCCCATGCCTCATTTGGATCATTTGTTATATATACAATTACACATCATCTTAACAAATTAGCGCATATTTGATTTCAGTCTATCTTAAAAGAAACTAATTACTCACCAAATCTCATGACCATGGTATGGGCAAGCGAGTAACAGGTCCTTAAATCTCTCTCAACATTAGAATAATATCTTGTCTTCCTTTTAGGAGAAGTTCATGATGACACGCCTAAAGTATTGGTTTTGTGAATCGGGAAGAACTTTTAAAGAAACTCCTAAGTCATCTGAACCCATGTACCTATGGAGTGCAGTCTCAATAAATGGAGCCATGACTTGGCCCTCCTTTAGGGAGAATGAAAATAGCTTAATTCTAATGACGAATTGAGCGACATTGTTGTAATGCAAAGTTGCTACAATCTTATCGAATTCCTTGAGTTGTAGTATGGACTTTTTGAGTCAAGTCAATGAAATTTAGGAAAAAGTTGGATCACTTCTGGTTTGAAGTCCAGGTTACCTACATTAACAGAAAAAATCATACAAGATGGTGTGGTTCTTCTTGCCGGTTGTAGGTAATCTCTTAAACATTGACTGTAACATATTTCATACTCATCATGCATCATCCTACCCGGTGTCACATTCCACATAGCAATCTCATTAAAATTTTGTCTAGTTTCCGCTATATTCTCCTCAAAGTATGGCTCCTACTCTAGCATGTTTGGAGTGTTTTCAGCCGTGATTTGAGATGATTCAGGTGTACTTAGATATTTTCAAACTTAACAGTGGATGAAAATGTAACGCCCCTGTTTTTAGAACCCGAATATATGACTCGTTCTCCAAAAAATCGAGTGTTAGACTTTAAAACTCAATGTAAATTTGAACTGCTTATCATTAATTAGAGTTAGCAACAAATGTTGGTAGAATAAACCATACATTGTATAAAAACATTCTGATCATCACAAAATTTTAAATGTAGCATCCATACTGGACTATCATCTAATGGTGGGGCTCAATATGGGCCGTAAGGACCCTATCTAGCTCATCAGGTACCCGATATGCTTTAGCGACCCAGTGAACAACGTCGACTCTCTCTACACCTGCATCAAAAGATATGATTTAATAGCGTCAATGGGTATCATAGTGAGGAGCACCGTTTAAGATTACACACTCATCATTCATAATTCAGGATAGATCGTAAGTCATGAAAATGAACATATTAATTAACACAATTAATAATCATGAGCATATATTTAAAAATTAAGCCAACCAACATAATCTCATCATAAGTAAAATATAATAGCAATCGCAATGCAAGTATATGTACCCAGATAATCAAATAATCAATCATACAACTTTCTATTGCGCCCAAAAATCACATTGTACATGAACTTTGCAAGATGACTAGAAAATCGATAAGCGAATTCTGCTCTACCTGAAATCACAGTACAAGTGAACTCCATAAGATGAATAGAAAATTAACCTTTAAACATCTACTTCACCCGAAAATCATATCATACATGAATTCCATAAGATGGCTAAAAAATTGATAAGTGAACTCCCGCTCCACCCAGAAATCATGATACGACTAAACATCGCAAGATGAAGAGATAACAACATACAAACATGTACTTCACTTGAAAATCATATCGTATATGAACACTGCAAGATGGATAAAAAATAGATAAGTGAACTCCTGCTCCACCCAAAAATTACAATACGACTAAACACCGCAAGATGAAGAGATAACAACATATAAACTCTAGACCACCCGGAAATCATATCATATGTGAATATCGTAAGATGGCTAAAAAATCGATAAGCGAACTCTCGCTCCACCCAGAAATCATAATACGACTGAACACCGCAAGATGACTAGAAAACCAATAAGATATGTGAATATAACTAATATGCCACAAAAGAGCGTCAATGTCCCATCAAAGCTACAAAGGGTAAATAAACGACCCAAGCTACGTAGGAAAAATATGCAGTCCAAGCCGCGTATGTCAAATATGGCCTGCAAGATGGTAAATTCATGATGAGTTCCATTCAATACATCACATAAGCGCAAGTAGCAAGCATACAGTTAATTAACAAATGTACACATAATGATAACATGTTATCATCGAATCATTTATGCTTGCTATATTTAGAAAGACATGTTTATTATCTAACATAGGAATCAAGTGTGCAATAGATTAACATATTCATATAGAAAGTTAAATAATTCAATGAGAGAAATCAAGACATTATATCTATCTGGATTAATGAATTTAAGTGGTAAGCTCAAAGGGTGAGTCCTCACCTCGATCAAACAATCTAGTTGCATGGCCCACTACATAGTGTGACTGAAGTTCTGTAACATCTCAAAAAAATTTGTACAAAGACCCGAGTACTACCTCGGGCAGAAATCATTAAGGACCGAATCCTTTAGAAATTAGATGAAAATTAATTAAGTGCTAAACTAAATTGAATAACAGATTAGATTAAACTACTTTCTATACGAACTAAAAGACCCAAAACCAGCAGAATTGCTAGCGCTACATCGCCTAAAAACCTAGGATCCATCTCAAAACCCAACTGCTCTCGGGAGCATCATGAAACTCCGTATCGGACCTGGACCGCGCGTCGAAAGTCTGATTACCATGAAACTATATGGTCATGACCACCTTACTGGACTTGACAACTACCTTAGAAATCAAGTCCAAGTGATATCCCGAAATGAACAACTTGAGCCCGGAGCGAAGTGTGTGAGAAACGCGAATATCTTTAGGAAATGAACTGAAACTTGAGTGAATTGAGTCATTCGCTTGCAGGCTAATTGTAAGGTTTCAGACCTTCAGATCTTGACCTAATTACACCCTCGGATCAGAAAAAAATTTTAACACATGTCAGTGTACTTGTGGCCCTGATCGAGTACCAGTGACTATTGAACTGAAACAGGTCCTCCGCGGTCGATCCGTAAATTCGATCAGACCAAAAACTCAACTTGACCTAGATCTAATGTCAAAAAAAATTTCCTGGACCGTATGAAAAAAATAGGCCTCCAGATAAGCTCCGTTGGACCGAAACAGCCACCCTTTGGCTATAACCTAAGTATACCATGGCCATGGGGCCATTTTCGTTAGGTCTGGGCCTATATAAGGGCCTAAACCCACCCTTCTCTCATTCCATATGAATTTTATAACTTAGGAGAGAGAAAAGAGGAAAAAGAGAAGGAAAAAGTGAGGAGCAGAGAGAGAAAGTGGGAGACAGTTCCTGGGATTCAATCCCACCACTCCACGTGCTGAATTAGCCTGTCTGTATCGCTATTCTAGCGATTTCGACTCCATTCTAGGGTAAGGAGTCCTAAACCTAATCTGTTTTAAGGATTAAAATAAAGTAGATGGTGAAATAGCTAACCTCATGCTATAGGTTGTCGTTGTACCAAAGACTAAAGCATACTGTTCAAACTGAGTACGATACGAGTCTACCGGTGAAAGGTGCAGACTATAAATGTTTAGGTTATGGTTTTCAAGGCTTTCAATGTCAGTAATGATTTATGACTGACTTGATTGTTGTCGCATGTGCCTAATTGTGATGTTTTCTGTATATTACGTATATATATGAACTATGTCGAATATAATGCATTTTATGTGTTTGTTGAAATGTTTGAATGAATACGAGATTATGATTTGTACCTGTTATGATTATTTGATTGAGAATATATGATCGTTGTACATATGGCAACTCCTTGTGAAAGAATTTGCTATAATTACGTTATAACTATTTTATTACATGTATGTTAATATGTGTAGTCTAAGTGTTTGATAAAATGCCTGAATGAGAAAATGATTGTTGAAATGTGTGTAATGACAGTATTGAAATAGGATTCCCAATCACCTTACTTATAGTTACAGTTTCCCTGATACGTGTTTTATGAACGAATGCCTATGATGTTAACATGTATTCTGTGTTCGTTAAAATGCTTATATGAGATCATAATTGAATTTTTTGCTACCTGTTATTTTAAGTAGCACATATGAATGCCTATTATATTTAAAGTATGATTAGGATTACTGCCTAATCCAGAAAATCGATAATGATTCCCAAATCAGTGGCTGAACTAGTTTCGCCACAACAGATACGTACGATGAATCCGAGTCGTACAGTGATTATCAACAGTAGTTAGGCCATAAGGGGTGCGTATGCACTCCATGCCGATCAATTCAACGTACACTCATACCAGTCAAGCATTTCAAGTAACCTGATTGGTGCATTATATATTCACCATGTATGGACGCTACTGCTTGAATCTAAAGTACCAACTTACAAGTGAAAATTCCATTTAACGTTGGTACCTCGATTTGAGAAGACTCATGGGCCGGACATGGTGGTACATGGGATACCGTGGTCGAGCTGTCGGCCTATGCTGGGACGACGAGCCTCCCTGTAGTGACCAGTGAGCAACCCAAATTCATGAGCTGAATATGGTGGTGTATGGTGTACTGTATTCGAGCTGTCGGCCTATGATCAGGTGACAAGACCGTGGTGACCTCGAGTATACCCTAGGACTACGCTAAGGTGATGAGCCTTTTTGAAGTGACTTCAGCATAAACTAGGCCTGCGCTGAGGTGACGAGCTGCTCCGTAGTGACCTGGAACTGTTATCCGTATGTGATTAACTAGGATTGACGACCTTAGATGGATTAATGTTTGGGTCAATGATATAAAGGGAGGTACCTTAGCTTCCCAAACCTACTGTATGAATATGCTTAATTAAGAACTTGACTAATCATGCACATGCATTGCATTACATATGCCTTTGGCATTGGAGTTGAGCACAGCAGGAGTGTTGTATGTCGCGATCGTGAGATGATGTCGCAAAGGGAGTGCAGGAGAGGGCATACATCATCATCACATCTCATTCTTGTATTAACAAAAGTACTTAGGACATGATTGCTATACTGATTTATCATTACTGCTTGAATGAATTAATAACATGTTAACCTTTGCCTTGTAGCTCCACTGAGTTTATCACTCACTCCCACGCTGGGATGGTGTTTTAAAACACCAACTGGACTCTATTTTAGCTACAAATGATGGCGATGATTATGAAGTGGAGCCAGAATTTTATGATGATGAGGAGTTCTCCTATCTGCAACTCTCTGGCGGGTCTATGTAGACCTGGAGTTGCACCACCTGATCTACAGGGATCAGATTAGATGACATTACACTTTACCATTTTATATATTTTAAAACTTTACATGTAATTATTTAACCTGGCAACGTTCATACTCTGGGGACTTACAATCACTTATATGCTTTATATATTTATCACAGTCTTCCACTTGCGTAATTTAATTGTCTTTGGAGTATGATATGTTGATTTAGTGTAATCTCATTCATGTTTAATGTGCTAATACAGACAACATTTAATCATCATTATCTATGTTGCATAAGTTATGCATTGGAACTCGGGAGTTGAGCTCCTGCTCGACCCCCAATTTTCAGGGCGTTACAAGTTCGATAGAGTCAAATCTAGTCGATAAACATGTGACCACGACTCAATCAAAACATCAAGGAAGATGGTTAATACTTGACTCCTACGGTCAATATACTAAGTGAAAACTCGTTCAGTAATTAATGGATAAAGATGAGTTTTGATTTACCTCTATCTTGCCGGCTTGACCCGAACTTAGTTAAAATCAACCAAGTCGACTCGATCGAGCCTCAAGTGTACCTCCTCTCTCCCTATTGGGATTCCAATCAAACCTGCACTGGGCCCACGCCCAACAACTCAATTAAGTCGGCTTGTAGGTGCGACGACCACCATATCTCTCTCTGCTCTTCTCTTTTCTCTTTATTTTCTTTTATTTTTGTTGGAATGTCTAACAATGTCTGGCCAAGGCCTAAACCCAACTCGACTCGGCTGGACTCGATTCCAACCGAGTCGAATCGATTTCGACCGAACATCAGCCCTACCACTAACCCTCTTCCTACCTTCTCCTCTACTGTTGGACAAGACAGAGTCTGGGCTTGACCAGACCACACCCAACTTGGTCCGGACTCAGTCCAAACCCGGTAGTGGCCTGGTGTGGTAGCTGATAGGAAGAAGAATGAGGACAACATCCTCACAGACACACTCTCTCTCTCTCTCTCTCTCTCTCTCTCTCTCTCTCTCTCCTCTCTCTCTCTCTCTCTCTCTCTCTCTTTCTCTCTCTCTCTTTTTCTCCCGCTTTCTTTTCTCTTTCTCCTTCTCCTCTCCACTGCACTGTCCATCAACCTGGACCAGTCAGCGCATGATTCGCACTCAACCTGGATGGGTTGGGTTGGGACATCAACCACCCCTCTCCTTCTCATTTTCTCTTTCTTTCTTCCTCTGTCATCCTCTCTTTTCTCCATTCTTCTTTCTTAGGCTTAATCAGCTAGAAAACTGGACATGAACAGATCTCGAGCTCGAGTGAACTCATAGCCTGACTCAACAACATCACAGTTGGAAGTGTAGGCAATGCACCCACAACCTTCATGGACTGATCTCATCTAGTTTCATCCTTGCACACATGGGATGGATATAGGTTTGGTTATAGGATGGAATGCTGACCAAACAAGCCATCTAATGAGCTTTTCTGATCTTGGAATGGGACCCACATTGGTCGCACAGACCCAATCTTCAAGCAAGGAAGAAGAAGGATGATCATGGAAGATTTCATATCATTAGGTTTTCCTTTGATCTGGTTGTCATAGAGGGTATGGATGAGGCCAAGGGAGCATGGAGAATGCTAAGATAGAAGCTTTAAGGAGGTTTTTCCGGTGGGTTCGAAACTTGAAGGTTGCGGCTATTTTCTATGGTTTTCGAAAGAAATGGAGGAGACAGTGGAGTGATGTTCGATCCTCCCTCTTTTAAGGTTTCCCTAGCCCTTTAGAGCCATTGGATGATGGATGGATGGCCTAGATTGCTTCACTTTACAACTGACTACAAGCGGCTGGTAAACACAGAACCAGCCGCAGTTTCGTTTTACCACTACGGAGGAACCCTAAACTACGAAGAGATTGGACGGTTGAGATAGATTTACTCCAACGGCCGATATGCTACAAGATCCAATGTGGCTATAAGAAAAATAGGTTTTTCCATTTCCAGAAATCGTTACACGCACGACTCTTCTTGGGCCGATGTTCGTGTGCATATACGTGTGTATTAACTCACACAAGTGACATGGTTTTGGTCCTCCACTCATCGCGCACATGATTGGACAGTTTAGATCGTCCAGATGGACGATCATGGTGGGCCACAATGCATCCCAAATAGACGTTGTACGTTCGTCTGGACGTGGGCAGGAAAGCTCTTCTGTTTTTGCCATTTTCATCGGGTCAAACTTGATTTGACCAAGCATTATTTTTAGTGCAGCACGGGAGTACATAGGCTATGTACTCCCAGCTCAAATGCGGGGCCCACTATGATCCTTTTGATGGATCCATTCCATTGACTGGCCTCTATTGGTCCTAATAGGCCATTAGTCCAAAATTTGGGCAGATCCGAAACTCAGGTGGACCATACTTTGTGATTCGGGTCCTTAGTTATAGGTTTTATTAATCTGAAGGTTAGATTATATCTGAATGTGGTCATCAGTGGCTACAAAGGTTTATAGTTCAATTTAGAGGGAATTTGTCAAACACTCCTATGGTTCATCAATCCCATATCTCAATTGGGCTCACGATAGTGAGCTTGAATGGCTGGATCGCTTCAACACCGATCGTTAGTGGTCCACCAAGATGTCTACTTAAAATCTAGCCCATCCGTCAGCTCCAACAGCTTAATATGGACCGCCAATCTAACTATGAGGCAGATTCATAGTCCAGGTGGGCCTCATCTGGTGGTTTTGCATTCAATCTAGTGATACCCGACAATCCAACAGTCAGATCATGTTCATAGTTATTTTTCAACGTCCTTAAACATTCCTAAGCTAATCTGGATACACTTAGACCAATGCTCCCAACGCCCAATGAATTTACAGTTGCCTTACAGAAGGTGGTCGGTCTAATGAATGGCGGGTTTTAATGATTCGGCTTTTAATATTGACAATGAGCATTTGATTTATCTATCACGGTGATTGAACCCTAAAATAGACCTCTCTTGTGATGTGATGCTCCATTTTAGAAGATGACGGATGGATGACTTGATCTACGGGCGAAGTTTACCCTTAATGGGTGAGGGTAAATGCTTAGCTAAATCGGGTTTGCAATCCTAAATTAGGTCCTCATGGTAACACTTGAGTACTGAAAAGTATGGGGTGTTACAGGAAAGCTCGTCGACTAGACCACCTTCACTTAGAAGTCATTTTGTATGGTCCATTACCCACTTGAACATGAACTAAGCACATGAAACTAAGTTTAAAACCTAAACCTAAAAAAATAAAATCCTACATCAATTAGAATTAGCTAGGAAGTAGTAAGATGAGGGAATGGAGTTATCAGTTTAGGAGAACTATGATTAATGATGCTACAAAATAAAAACCAAACAAACGATGTTAGTTTCTAAACAAATCTATAATAACCTAATTAAAACTAAACTTCTTAGAATTAAAACTAAAAATCAAAATCCTAACTTAAACCTATGTATTCTCAATGTAAATTCCTCGGCAACGACGCTAAAAACTTAATCGAACCCAAGGGTTGACAACCCTAAGTATAGGGCTGCGATGTAGTAATAACTCAGTAAGACCTAGGTCAATCCTTAGGAAATTTGGTGAGAATATGCTAAGATTTTAATTTAAGAAAAACGGTTGGTCTAGGTTTTTAATCCAGTGAGATAGATTTTAAAAAACAGTGAAAAAAAGGACTAAGGATCCAAGGATCCCCAATCAATAGACTTTGAATTCAATTCATCTTCTCAAGTTGATAACTCAACTAGAATTTATTCCAATCTATTCTAATTGGAAGATAACACATTAATATCAATAAAAAACATTCAACTTAGATTAGATTCATGATAGGCTTAATCACTCATGAAGATCTAGGTAATCATATCGCAGGGAATCAAAGGCATCTAATTTATCTCGAGACAACAATAATCAAACAACTTTACAGATTGATTCCTTCCCCAATCTAGTAATTCAATCACATCCAATCATAATTTAACACAAAAACTTAACTTTCATTGAAGAAATGAATTAAATATCAAATATCCATTAAAATGTTCATTCCTTAGCCTTAACTAAGAGATTAACAAATCAAATACATGATTGAACTGAAACTCAAAAAGAAAAAATATAAAAACCAACTAGAATCGAAGGATTAGAGAAGAATGAGGACTCCTTGGAGGCTCCACAACTACTTACTTTACACCTTATATCCTCATTCATATATAGGAAAGCTTCAAACACCTCCTTAAATTGAAAAAGTTTGCACCAAATTGGAACTGACTCTAATTTACGCACTTTGGTTATGCTTGGGCTGCAGTTGACTGGGACCTTCGGTTACACTGAACATAACATTTGGTCGCACTGAATTAACTCTCGAATGTAACTGAATTTCTTTGATTTTCATCTAAAATCTCTGTCTTCCTTAGGTTGCACCGAACCCCCCTTTGCTGGCACCAAACTTAGCTTTGGTCACACCTAAAGTCTAATAAAAAAAATCTCTGAAAATCATCATTTGTTGGTGAACTGTTTTATGCACTTTCAGTCAGACCGAACGAACCTTAGGTGGAACTGAATAATCTATTTATTCTATTATTTATGTTGTGTGATTTCAGTCTTTTCTCCACCTTTTGTACTTAGTTTTCTTGAATATTTGGCATGCGAATTCTTTATTAATGACTTCCAAATATCCAAGGTTTTTTTAATTAATCTTTTGAGCTTTAACCCTTCTTCTTAGGCATAATTTCATCTTTGTTTCCTGGATTACCTCGCATGTACAAACTAGATGTTAGTTAATCAATTAAAGACTTTGAATGCATAGAAACTAGTACAAGTGAGAGGATAAATATGTAATAGTTAGATGTTATCAAAAGTGTAGGGGCTCTCCTGTAAGTTTTCAATGTTAGTATCGACAGGAGTGAAAGGTTGCGATTGGCAGCCCATGTAGGGACAATCGCGACATTTCCTTAAACCCTAGTGATATGCGCGAGTTATCTGTTTCTAAGAAGCTAACACAGACACAAAGGCAGGGGAATCCATACCAATTCATGACTGACCAACAAAGGTGGGGTGTCCACTCGCTTTGGTATTCGGTTGCACATAACATCTGCTAAGAAGGGGCATCTGTAGACACCCCACCCCAGGCTGATATGCTGATTGAGTTTGAACCGATGGAGGGTCAACCAAACCCCAATCTTAAACCTTAAACCCTAGAAGAACCCCGATCTTAAAACCTGAACTCAACCCAGTCATCCAATCAACCTAGTTAATCCAGACAACCTAGTCGACCTAACCCTAGGTGCTAAGAAACCTAGAGCCTTCAATCAACTCGACGAGTTAACTCATTCAATTAGCTCGCTAAGTCAAATCACCCGGTCAACCTACCTAGTCTAATAACCTAGTCAACTCATCTAGTTAAGCTCAAAATCAAGCCTGAATCAAAGTAAAATTTTAAAAAAAAAAATGCCCAATCAGAGTACAATGCAATAACCTTCACAGTAGAGCTCCCTCATGAGTGAAGGAGGTTGCCTACTAAAGCAAGGAGTCCAAGTGGGTATCAATGGCCATGGGACACTCCCCCTCTTTGGGGTGGCATCCCTCAAGAAAGTGTGATCTTCCTTTTTAGACCCTAGGTACGCAGTTGAAGTGTATTTACTCCGATGCATGTCCTTTACCCAAAATTATCCTTTTACCACCCATCCAATCCATGCATGTGGTAATTTCCAATCCTAGCCCTTTAACCACCTTTTCCCCTTGGAGTTTGCAAAAATTATGAGAAAATTGAGTTTAGAGGCTATAACTAGCCCCCCGCCTTCTCATTTCAAACATCTAGTAGATCATGATCCACTACATCCATTAGATTCAAAAGATCCTAGAGATCCTTTACCCTTAACCATCATCCCAAAGGGAAGTGAGATGAGAGAGAGAGAGAGTCCAACCCTAATCTAGCCTAGCATAGCCAGAGTCTAAGTCTCCTGAGCCACCTAAGCCACTCAATCTAGCCTTGCGATACTACTATCCATCTAGCCCTTCAAGCTTCGACCACATCTGAACATTAGAATTTTGCAACACTCATTCCCTTCTTGACCCCCTTGCTCCTCATATATATCATTAATGCATTACATTTCATCATTTTCTCACATCTAACTAGCAGGTGTATGCTCTGTGGCTTGGCGATATAATTGAAATTGGCCCACAAGAAACCTTAGCCAGTTACCCGTCATTTTGTCATATACATTAGTATTACATCACATTCCATCATTTTCTCATATCTAACTGGCGAGCGTATGCTCTATAGCTTGCTAATATAATCAAAAATTGCCCACTAGAAACCTTGCCCAGTTAGCTATTGATTTATCATAAACATCAATACAACATAGAGCATCACATATATCACATTTCTATATACTTTGCACCCTGCACTCGATCCGTTTAGGAATATGCACTACGGCTTGCCGATATAGTCGGATCTTGCTCATTGAAAATTTGGTCCGATTACCCACCATCATCATTGCATTACATTACATCTTTCATGTGTGAGAACTAATTATATTCCTCAAAAATTAGTCAGATCTTGTGAAGTAAAGACCATACATCTGTACGGGAAGTGTGGGTGCCTAACTCCTTCCCTCTTTATAACCGTAGTCCCTTACTCAGAATCTCTATAATGCAAACTCAAGAGTTATTTAGGGTTAAGGATCTTAAGGTTCTCAATCCTAAGCATTTCAATGAGGTCTAACTAATTATACATTCAAAGTAAATGGTTAATGGTGACTTTGATTAAATATAACACCCTCATACCCCCAAATGAAAGCCCTTGAGTAAGGCAACCTGTGGAAAAGAGAGCCGACTCCCCTACCCCGAGAAATCTCCAGCGTTCACATTATCGTATAGTTATTCCTAACTCAATCATTATACAAATAAATTGGCTCACTACATGTCTTTTTAATACCAGTGATATAGCCCAACTCCTCCTATGTGAAATAACTTTGTTGACTTGGACCAAGTTAAATAATTTATCCTATCTAGAATGATACTAGTGATAATAACATTTGAATGTTGATTGGGAATCCCCATCTTACTAGGTGTGGATGTTGGGATTCGCTCGGAGGTGGATCGCCCTCATGTGAGGATTGGACTGATATTTAAAAAAGGATTATATTTGGCTGGAGTCGCCACTAGCCAATTAATCTGATTCTACAATCGGCTACACCTTATAGAAACGTTAAGATAGAGAGTCTGAGGATTCCCTATCCTAAAATGACTCCTTGATCTACAACTAAAGATTCTGAGTAAGGGACTATGGTTATAGAGAGGGAAGGTGTTAAGCACCTGCTTTACTTGTACAATGCATGATCACTACTTCACAAGATCTCATAGACTATTGAGGATTAGGATTAGTTCTTACGCACTAATGATGCAAGGTGTGTGTAATGTTATGTTATATGCAATGCTTATGATAAGGTATATCCTAGGTTGGATAAATCTACCTTGACTCTTCCACTTGCCAAAGCGTAAACTAATTAACCAAAGTTTCTAATGAGAAGAATTTGATTATATCAACAAGTTGCAAAGCATACACTCATAATCGATTACGTGTATGATTCTATGTGACGTAATGTTATGGATTGGATAAGTAGGGGGTAGAGAAGAGAGTAGATGTTACATGATACTTATATAAAGATGTACGAAGCTGATTGAAAGTTGGATGGTAAGATAGGCGACAATGTCATAATGTTAGATCGAGTGGCTTGTATTGAGGCTTTGGTTACTCAAGTGGCTAGAGTTTAGGGCTAGGCTAGGCTAACCTGGGCTGAACTCTTTCCTATTACTCCTTCCTCTCCTTATTAGATGGATGGAATAGCTAAGTAGCTAAGGGGAGTGAGAGGTTTATGGGTTTTGGTGAGAGAAAATGTTTATTCTAAATGCTTGAAATGAGAGGCAGAGGGGTTTATTTGTAGCCCCCAAACTCGGATTTCTAGTAATTCTTGGCAAGTGTAGGGTTGAAAGTGGCTTGGAGTGTCTAGATTTGAGACTACCACATGGCATGATATTCGATGGTTAGATTTAATGGCATGGATGATAATTTCAAGTGCTAGGGAGGGGTATCAAAGTCAATGCCATACGTTTAGGCATCGCAAAAGGAAAGAACCCACATGTATTGGGCTTCTGCTAAGACAGGGGAGTTACCACGTGACTGGGTGTAGCCAGAGCCACAGGGAATCCCCTATTTTGGGGGGGGGGGGGGGGGGAGGCGCTCCCATGCACATGTGGAGGCTCTATCTCTGTTGGTGCTACATTGTCGTTGCTCCGGATTTTGATTGGGCTTTGGGCTTATGGGCTTGGATGAGGGTTGGTTTAGGGCTTGAGTTAACTAGATGGGTTGATTTGACAGGTTAGCCCAATGGGTTGACTTGGTGAGTTGGCTTGGATTTAAGGTTCTTGGGTTTAGGGTCCTGGGGTTAGGTTTAAGGTTAAGTTTAGTTGAGGGTTTGGCGGAGTTGACTTTGTCCAACTTAATCAATTTATAGGCTCGAGGTGGGGTGTCTACACCACACAAATCACCTTTAGAATCTTTCATAAGGAACCTCAAATACTAATAATTACTTCAAAAAGTGCATTTTTAATCACAGAATAATATTCGTGTGCATATAGAGATATAGATGAAAATCCAATGAGAAATGCATAAGAATATAAGGAGACTCCATCCAACAAAGGAAACCGTGCGAGACAATTATGTCTACATACTATTTGTACCTTTTTCAAATGAGACCTATTTTAACCAATCATAGTCATTTATGTGTGATATGTGAAAGTGCCCTGGTTTATCAATTAGCGTGAGTGTTAAGTCAGCAAGACAAATGAGCCCCATATAAAGATTGTTCAAGTGTCTGCCTCAACTGGATGTATGCCCGAACTCGTCAAAGGTAAACCTTAGTATTACATCCCATGTCCCAAAACACCAAGTATATAAAACCCTTAAAAATGGATAGAACTTCTTAAGGTTTTAGGTGAGAAAACTACTCTGCAAAATCAGGAAAAATTTTAAGTTTTTTGCCTTTGTCGATTTATCAACATGTGGTTCGATGAAATCAAACACTGTTATTGATGTCCTCGAAAATCACTCAATATTATCGAAATGAGGACTTCAGATGTCCAGCAACCATAAAGAACTCTGGACTAAATTATCAATGAATCGAAGGACTGTTTGATATCATCGAATTTTGAATCTCAAGTCCATCAAGTCTACTCAATAAAATTGACATCTAGTCAGTTGTGTTCAATATACTACTAAGGCAAATCATGTGATTCTCAATATATCAAAGAGAGCCTCGATATCCTCAAAATTCAAATCTCGATGATATCGATAGACCTTCGATGATATTGGATTAGGACACTAAACTACCGAGCAAGTTTTCAAGTAAAATATTTCTTGTATCGAGAATCACTTGATAAAATCGATATTCAAATATCGATCATATCGAGACGTGGTCGATGTCATCGAAATAGGACATAAACTGTCCAACAAGCTTATAGAAAAATTCCTTAAAATTATCGATGAATCGACACCGTCATCGATACTATCGATATTCAAATTTCGATGGTATCAAAGGATCCTCGATCATATCATATACCTGATAAGTTTAAAAGGCATTTGCCCTCTCATTTTCAAATGTCGAGGAATCGAATCTCTTTTCAATGAAATCGGAGTTCGAAATCCGATGACATCAAAGCATGTTCAATCCCCTCGACCAGTTGGCAAAAAGATTCAAAAGCATTTGACAATTAGATTTCGTATCATCGAGCAGTCATTTGATGCTATCAAGAGTATACGCTTGATGATATTGAACTGACTCGATGATATCGCACGCTGTCAAAAATATGACTATTTTATATCTGTTGGAACTTTTTATCTATTTAATAAGAGCTTGCCTTTAGTTGTTTGTAGAGAAAATAGAGAGTGCTTTTGATTGTTTAAACCCAGATCATATACCCTAAGCCTTTTCTCTCATAGAAGTTCATCCTCCAATCCACCCTCATCATTGATATTCAATAGAGTGGATTGGGGAATGAACTTCTGCGTTCAAGGATCCTTCAGCTACCACCTTAATAGAAAATCATTAAGCTGGGATACCTTGAATGCATAGATGATTGGAATCGTTCTGTCTCTTTTATAGGAAAACATTTAATAGAGTAGGATTTCATCATAACCTTGACCCAACCATTGCCTTACATTGGAACATCATCTGAGTCGCGATTCAAGGGATCTGAAGATTCTTCGTCATCAAAGGAGGAGATCTTCATCAACGTGCTTAATGGGACTCATCTACTTATCTGTAAGTCATTAGAGTCTAGAGAACCCTTGTGATAATTCGTTTTATAAGATTGGGTCTAAGGTGCTTCTCATCCCTTTTAAGTCCTCATAGGAGGCTTCCGACGGGAGTGCATGTGGGAGTACTTTGTGTTGACCCTTACTCTATGGAGAGCACAAACTTAGGTGTTTGTATAGGTCCTTGACCTGTGTGGTCTAAAACCCGAGTGTTGTGTGTTGACCCTTGCTCATGGGAGCATAAACTAGTAGGTTCCTTGTGTGGATCCTTGACCTGTGTGGCCTAAAACCTGGGTGTTGTGTGTTGAACCTTGCTCATGAGAGCATAAACTAGTAGGTTCCCTGTGTGGATCCTTGGCCTATATGGCCAAAAGCCTAGGTGTTGTGTGTTAACCCTTGCTCATGAGAGCATAAACTAGTAGGTTCCTTATGTGGATACTTAGCTTGTGTGGCCCAAAAGTTGGGTGCTGTGTGTTGACCCTTGCTCCTGCGTGGGGCATAAACTTGTGTCGTGTAGACATGGTAGAGTCAGCCTAGTGTAGGTTATACTGGTTTGAGGTGAACCTGATTTAAAACCTCCGTTAGTGAGATCCGGTACACTCAAGGGTTGAGTGCGTTCACCAGAAGTGGAGTAGACATGTAGTCGAACAACTATAAAAATGATTATGTTACCATTTAGTTCTACTATTTGTGTGATTTCTCTGATTGTTTTCATATTACATATGCACATGTTTTTCTGGAGCTAAGTAGAATCACACCTCACACACAGTTACATCCATCATGAAATATGTTATGCATCTTGTTTATCTTTTGAATAGTTTTATGATTGGATCCTCTATTTGGCTTGGAAGCCATTAGAGTTATTTTGAAGAAATCCTGATAGTTGCATATTTATTCAGGATAGGGTTGATAGTTTTTTAAAAGTTCTATTCACCACCACCCCCCCCTTCTAAGACATCTTGGCATATTCTCACTTCAACTAAAGGGTCATTACCACAATTTCAATATGCATGGACACGCATGGGCAGTCATATGATTTCCTATAGATATGTACGATTATGCCTTAAAAAGCAGAGCTACAACATATCAATTATGACTGAGTGTTATTAGAGTGGTCGAGAAGGGAAGCGACCGAGTTTAAACGATCATATGACAGATGCTAAGCGGTTGAGTTCACACGGTTGTTTGATAGATGGCATGAGAATAATTCAAAGGGAACATAACATGAGAAGCATTTAAAATTGAAGTAGTGAAGAACAGTTATCATAACCACCAGAATGTGGGAAGGATCCAGAATGGTTGGATTAGAGCTATAAATAGAAGAAGATTGCAACAAAGTAATTCATCTCATACTAAACCAATCAAACCAAATTTATCTTTCAAATTATCCCGTCAATTTACATTCCATATTGTAATCGTTTACTTCTACTTATGTCCACTAGAATTTGAAACACTTTATGGTTGGCTATGGTCATGGCCACCACTAGTGCATCATCATGGGGATGGTGATTCCTTGGGAATCCTCCTCGGTGAATGTCAGTTCGCAGGGCTGCTCATTCTTTTGAAGATCTACAGGTGAGATGGACTCTATTCCTTTGAAGATCTGCAGGTGAGATGGACTCTATTACCTTCTATTCCTTTGAAGATCTGCAGGTGAGATGGACTCTATGTTCTGAACTTTCATGGTTGATACTTCGAGGATGGTTTTGCATGCTTGGTTTGAATCTCCTCCTCTCGTAGGCCCACCAAAGTTGGTGCAGATTTCTCATGTAGCCTCATTGTTATTGCCATTGCTGGGCTGCTCATTCTTCTGATCTGGTCGTTCCTCCCTCCTACTGATATACTCTCGCAGATGTCCGCTGCAGATGAGGGCCTCAATTTCTTCCTTAAGGATGAATCAATCGCTAGTGGAATGGCCTTGGTCATGGTGAAAGTGGCAGTACTTCAGTTTATCCCGCTTATCGGCATCGGTCTTCATCCTGTTTAGCCATTTGAGGAGTCATTTGTCCCAAACTTCCATGAGGACCTGCTCAAGCGTCGAGTTGAGGGGAGTGTAAGAGTTGAATCTACTCTCAAGTTGTCTACTCAAACGTTGACCTTTGTTTGGATCGTCATCTCTTCTGCAGTTACTGTTAGGAGCTGATGTTTGTTCCTCCTTAGGTAGTTGATCTCTGATCGAGCTTCCTCCATTCCTGGTGGCTTTCTGTGAATTGAAAAGCTCCTCAGCGTTAGAGTATTTCTGAGCTCAGTTGAGGTGATCGGCCAATGTTGTTGGTGGGTTCTTGCCAAGAAAGAAGAGAAATCTTCCCTCCTTCAGGTCGGCCATCAAAGAGGCTAGTGCTATTTAATCCAAAAAACCTTTTACTTGCATTGCCTCTATGTTGAAGCGCTTGGTGTAATCCTTCAATAGCTCATTCTCCTTCTTAGTGATGGTGAGGAGGTGAGTTGTTAGCTTGAGCCTTTCTTTTCCTCCAATGAAGTTGGTAATGAAGGCCTTACTGAGCTGTGTGAATGAGCAGATGGACTGTGGTTTCAATTGTCGAA
Organism: Magnolia kwangsiensis; assembly: GCA_037074715.1. Classification (NCBI taxonomy): domain Eukaryota; kingdom Viridiplantae; phylum Streptophyta; class Magnoliopsida; order Magnoliales; family Magnoliaceae; genus Magnolia; species Magnolia kwangsiensis. Next base: position 77,978,810 of record CM073580.1, on the reverse strand, counting down.
ACCATTTTCGAGATGCTCCTAACAAAGTTAAGGATAATTCTCGACACATCACTGCAGTTGATGCACCATGAAGCTCCATCCATGCCCTGAAAGATTCTAGATGCTTGGCTGGGTTGGTGGCCCTAGAATAAGGAGTGATCTTTAGCATCTGGAATTTGGGCAGGAGCTGAGCGTGCATGATATTGTTGGTGAATGGTGGCTCAGTTTCTTCTAACATGGCTTCTATCGAAGTTGGAGCGTGTGTGTGATAGGCCTGTCGTATATCGCCGATCTGACCTCATAGTTCACTAAGCTCGGCCTCACGAGAGTCCTCGTTCTCGACCACTATCTCGGGAGCTTTGCCATGCCTTTTCTTTTTCTAACTCATGACGTAGGTTGGAGGCAGCCAGCATGACAATGCCCGAGGCATGGGAGGGGGCATGTCTTGGTACTTCATAGGACAATTTACTCCTCTAGGAGTCAACAGGTGCTTGAGATGGTGCTAAAACTTTAGTGGTTACCCAAGCTATAGCCTCCTCACCCCCTGGTTGGGGGGCAGATTCTATCGTTCTAGCATTCGCCTTATCTGGTCGATGTTGTTAGTTAGAGTTTCAACTTGATGCTCATAAAGACAAGTTGACCTCCTCAGTTTCGGGACTGCTGTACCAGACCCGTGGGTGCAAAATCAGCCTGAGGTTGAGAAAATAAGTCCCGATGGTCTACAAACTATTCTGGAAGCACAGGACTGTACACAACAGTGATGGTCTGGGCTTTCTTTCTCCCCTTTGCCATTGTTGAATCACTGTAAGTGATGAGAATGACTTTCAAAGTCGTTCCCACAGACGGCGCCAAATCATTGATATAGAAATCATGATGTCCTCCTTAGATTTCCCATTACCTGCAAGAGAAGACATATGGAGACCTTGGCTATTGCAAGGGCCCCTCTGATGCCAAAGTCAAACAGGCAAGCTACGTCTAATAGAACGTAGGATTTTTTAGAGTAGTTCATGCATAAGATTGTGCATACCTTTCACCGTTGGAGATACTCTTATTTATAGTTAAAAAGGGGTAGTAACGTAGATTGTGATCGTGTGTGTTTTAAAGGGATTCGTATCCTGAATATGTCGTAGGTATCTCCCGAGATCCTAGACAAAGATCTCGGGCAGATCCGTTACGTTCGTCTCCCGAGATCCTCGGTAAGTACGGTTGGAACCAGGTCGGAACCAGTGGAAGAACATGGTAGGAGGCCGAAGTGGGGAGTCCGAGGTGACGGTCGTTTTGAAGAAGAGTTTACCAACCTAGATTCTCTAATGAGTTGTGATCAAGTTTTTCCTTAGTATCAAGTAGATGGACGACCTATCGACTTGTCATTGGGATTCGTGTCTGAGCACTGAGACCAAGCTCATTTCCTTAGCAGACGAAATCGGGGATAACCATTCTCTTCATCTTACTGTATGGGGCAGGGCTTCCCCAGGTGTAGTAGCTTCAAGTTTTGTCCTATAGTAGGCCATGCTTTAGAGGCTCTTCCTAAGAAATGATCCGAACAGAAGCTAGGAAATGTATAGGACCGTGGAAGAGCCCAGTGTCTGATGAAAGTGGGGGTACTTCATCTTCTGGCGGCTGAGCTTAGGGGGTGGGTCTTTTCCTCAATAATATGTTAATGCTTTCTGGCCGTTAAGGAGCTCCTTGGTCGTGATTCGTGCTGGTTGATCACATGACGAGCACGGAGGTCCGAGTTGAACTCTTTTCTTCGGTCAATCTATTTTTACCCATAATAAAATTTTCCACTCCAACTCAAACAAAGGAGATGATTTCCTAATGCCCCTTGATCTTCTGATTTCCCATGGCTTTATAGCTGTTTCGTCTGTCCAAAAACATCCAGCAACTACTTCCTCTCTTGTCCTTACAGAGGAAAATGGAAATTCTTGTTATTTCTTCTCTTGGTTGGAATCCCAAAACGGAAAACTTGTTTCTTATTTCTTTTCTTTTTCTTTTACTTAGACCAAACAAGGGCAACCCCCTCTTTCTCTTTCTATTTCTTTCCAACTGCTAGCACTAGTGTGCTAGTTCATGTTCTTTTTTCTTTTCTTTTCTTTTAAAATACATTAGGGTGATTAAAAATCTGAATCGTTGGCCATATTTCAGGCATGCTATTTGCCTAAATAGACCATTGGTATGAGTAATAGATGGCCAAAACTCTAAAAAAATCACTCAAACGTCTGTCGATTAGATTTTGATCATATGATGTATTGGCATATCAAATTCTTACCAAATTTGGACCCAAGCCCTAATTTCATGTTCTCTTCAAGGTGGACGGATCAGATGACCCACATTGGATCCCTAATTTTGATCCAAAATTTCAAGGAATGATGATGACATAAGCATATTTTAGCATGCTCATGAGTTTCTTATTCTTTCTTTTTAAAAATTGCTTGTTTCCATTTTTTTTGCCTATAACTTCCTTCACAGTCATCAAATTGGAGTGATACTTGACACCTTAGTGTTTTTCGATGCACTCTTCACACTAGTGAAAAAATCAACTCAAGATTCTACTCCAGCAAAAAGTTGATATTTTAACATTAGTGTACATAGTGTTTATACTCTCCCGCTGTATTCTAGTCCACACACATTGTTACCATCCAATCTAGACCATCTGGAATACTCACAATACTATTTTAATCGTACAACCACAAACTTGGCCCAAGATTTCATATTCAACATATATGTGGCCCCCTGAATTTTTAAATAATTACAATCTGATGCATCCATTCGTTTTCTTCACCTAATAAAATTCCACGACCTACCTTGGATGATTTTTTGAGGGTTGGACAGCTTCACAACTCATCTGGACCATAAATCTGGAAGAGGTACATTCTTACAAATCTTTTCTGTATTTTCACATCATCTTCCGTTATCTGTAGGAATCCTCACAATCACAAAATCAGATGGAATTAGGATAAAATAAGATACCGACGGGTATAATTTCATGAGCATAGGTCTATCAATATTTCATGTATATTAGTCATTGTATCAAATAAACTCTCTTTAAATCAAATAATGCTGCCAACGTTGCAACTCTTAAACAATTGCGTACAACTCAAGCTCATATGTTGACCACTTCTTCTAAGCTTCACTGAGCTTCTCTCTGTATAAAGCTACCGGCTTACTTTCCTGTGATAAAACTCCTCCAATTCTGATATATGAGACGTCACGCTCAATCTCAAACAACTTGTTAAAACTAGGAAGAACCAAAACTGGTGTTATGGACAATCGATGCTTGATTTTAGTAAAGCTCTTATCAGCCTCATCAGTCCACTAAAATGGGCCTTTTTTCATGTAATTTGTAATGGGTGTGACTATAGTGCTGATATTTCATACGAATCGACGATAAAAGGTCACCAACCCATAGAAACTCCTTCATGCATGCTCCTCGAGATCGACCATTCCCTGATGGCTTGTACCTTTTCATCATTCACACGGATGCCTGTGGACGTCACCACAAATCCTATGAACAACAAGTTGTCATTAAAAAACTGCAGTTCTTCAAGTTGAGGTACAACTTGTTAACTGGAAGGACCTATAGCACCTGCCTGAGATGTTCCATGTGCTCCGTCTCATCCTGACTATATATTAGGATGTCATTAAAATATACTACTACAAATCAACTAATAAACGACTTCAACACTTGATTCATCAAATGCATAAAAGTGCTTAGTGCATTCGATAAACCAAAGAGCATGACTAGCCACTCATATAACCCTTTCAGACTCATTCGATAGTGAGGGTGGTTGAGCAAGTGTCCCCAATGACAAGATATATGTGATGTTCAATATCCCGAATGGGGGGCAATCCATCGGGTAACTCTTTGGGCTAGATTTCCTTAAATTCGTTCGGCAACGGACTTAAACTTAGGAGAATATTTTAAGGATTCCAATTCCTTGCCCTTTGCCAATATGGTGTACACCTCACTGGTTTTCTTGGATTCCTCTATGAAATTCTGGATAGTTAAGAGGGAACTCCCCTCCACTTTAGAAGCTTCAAGGTGGTTCTCTAGTGTCGTAAGGGAATTGACCATCTTTTAACTGTCTTTGACGAAGACATGAATATTGTCTCATCCTCGGTGGGTCGTATCAAGGTCTGATTGTCATGGTCGATTGAGTAACATATGGTATGCTTCCATGTCGACCATGTCATAAAGTACTTGATCCTTATAATTTTTACCAATTGAAAATGAGACAATGCATTATTTGGTTAGCTTGGTCTCACTCACTTTTTTTATCTAGCCAATAGAGTAGGGGAATGATGCTTTGTTGTAGGTAGCTACAACTTGTCCACTATTACTTTCAAGATGATGTTCTCGTTACTGCCACTGTCTATGATTACATCACAAACTTTACCATTAACGGTACACCATGGACAAAATATATTTTGTCGTTGTGGATGCAATTCCTTCCGTGGAGTGTACAATAATCACCTCACGACCAAGGATTTGCTATGATCCTCAACCAACCATTATTCATCACCATCTCATTCCTCAGTAGCTTGTTCATCTTCATTAAATCCAGGGTCTTATTCCACTGCATCACCTTCAGTGCACTCTTCGTTAATAGTTAAGTGGGTTGTGGGGTGTTAAGGGTAGGTGTTTGATAAATGTCCTAGTTGGCCACAACAGTAATAAGTGTTCAGCCTTGGTCGACCATAAAGATTTGGAATCCTGTTCGGACCCGCTGCAGTAGGTGTTATATGTTGAGGCCTAGATGAACTACTCTCCGTGTCACGGTTTGCGGTTACAGGAGGTTGAGGACTTCCTACTACCGGTTCTTTTTCTCGTGCCAACACTGAATCCTTCATGCGACCCGTCATGAGAGGCCAAGTTGAAGGATAAGGCTGAGTAGGGACTCTTGCAAGCTACGTTTTTGCCCTACCTGCTAACTGAACCACTTAATCTACGGTCCCAATTAGGTGCATCTAAACTCGATCATGAATTGTCAATCGCAGCTCGCCTATGAACTATGCTACCTTTTGCTATTCGGTTTTCAATAGGCCATTTCGCATTGCTAACTACTAGAATTCTTCAGTGTAATATGTGACAGTTCAATTCCCCTGTCGGTAATTTTGGTCTTGCTAGAACAATACCTATTCATAATCACTAGGGAGGAATTATGATTGAAGAAGGCATCTCATCCATGACCATGATCGGATGAGCACCTTATTCTGTCAGACACATGAGAGTTGCAATTGCTCCCACCATGTAGAAGCCTCAGATTTTAATTTTAATGCTACTAATTTTACCTTTTATGTTCTGGCACGTCCATGTAATCAAAATATTGTTCTACTTTGCTTAACTAGTCGATGAAATCTTCTATACGCAATAAACCATTAAAACTAGGAAGTTCGACCTTACATCGACAGTCTTTTTCAGCACGATCTAGTCGATCACCTCCATGGATTAGTTGTTGGGCAAAGCCACCATTGATGTTCCTCATCACTAGAGCTCGACTCATTTAAGGTCCTACGATTTACCTCTAAAAGTGCCCTACAGAAAATAAGGTTGTGTTGCACAACAACCATGAGCGGCTACGAATCGTCTTGGGCTTAGGGCAGAATTAGTGTATCCGGAAGATGGTTGAGGGTTGCTTGTAGCCCTTGCATGGTCAACTAAATCTCCTAGTGGAAAGCTTCTATTCTTTCTAAAATATAACAAATCCTTATATCACCGTCCATGAAATTTTGGTCCATTCTTTCTTTATTTATCATCGGCTCAAAAGGAGTCCTCGTTCTGATACCAATTAACGCAGAGATTAACATGATGAGGTCGATCACCGTCTTCCATAGGGGATAATTACTCTAAAATCCATAAAGCTTCTTTGGACTCCTCACAGAGATTCTCGAATCCATGAGGAAAAATAGATAAATAGATAAATTCAAAAAATAAAAATTGATTGATAATAAAAATGAATTTATATTTATAGATAGTCATGATTTCTACTAGACTTCATGGTTCTCGGCCAAAAATAGTAAGTCCCCTTTTTATGTTGGGCATGACTCATAAGACTCAAAGGATCAAGAGTTATGATTGAACTAAAACTTATTGCAAATAGTAAAAATAAAATGAAAATAGACTTTCAATCGTCGATCTAATGAAATCTCATGAATTCGGCATACGCAACCCGGCATATGAGGTTAGGTGGCTAAAGTAGCTTCTCCTACCCCAAAATCATTGTATTGCATGTCGAATAACTCATTCCAATTTGTGAGATACGCTTGCTTAGGTTCTGACAGTCCTGATCACTTCTACCTCCGATCGGGCCTTCTCTGGTCCATCTTGGCTATGAATGTATCTGCAACCTGCTCTACATCACCTTATTGCATATTTACCATCCAACAGATTTTAGATATTAACAGATTGGATGGTAAATACACGGTAAGGTGGGGCGCCTTGGAAAATTTTTAAGGAAGACGGGGCAAATGCGTTAAATTAGCAGATTTTATATATTTCATCATTTGTTATTAAATAGGTTGTTTTAAATTCAGTATTTAATTAATTTTTTGACTTCAACATTTCTTTAAGACAGCAAACAAGTTTTTAGAATTCATATTCAGACTTCGAACTCAGATTTCAGATTTAAGCTTCGCACTTCAAATTTACCAAACAAGCCTTACTCCTCCATTCAATACCATCCAAATCACAAATTGAACTTGCAACCCAATATCAAGAACTCGTCACCTACGTATGGTTGGAAGCTAACTTTAAACTATTAGTCATTTTACTTAAGATATCCAAAAATATCCAAAAATTGGAAATGCAGATAAAAAAGAGTTCTTGACATATACCACCATCTCTTTTTGTTATATGCCAGAAAAATCTCTTGCCATTTTTGCCACATGCTTTTTCCTTTTTCATATAAGTTGTAAAACTTCCTATGGTTTTTGTTAGAGTTGGCCGTTAAAGAGAACAAGTGACTATTTAAATTTGATAATTGATGACATGAAATATTACTTTTTTAATCTTCCTTAACTTTGTGGACATGAGAGATATTTTCAATTTGGTAGATTTCAAAATCCACATAGCCACACATGATCCAGATGGTCCAATGGTGGGCCATTCATGAAATTTGATGTAGATCTCCAAATGAAAGATCAAAATCATTCAAATGTCATGGATAACCTTAACTTTGTGGACATGAGAGATATTTTCAATTTGGTAGATTTCAAAATCCACATAGCCACACATGATCCAGATGGTCCAATGGTGGGCCATTCATGAAATTTGATGTAGATCTCCAAATGAAAGATCAAAATCATTCAAATGTCATGGATAACCTTTTTTATATTTGCATAGGACAGAATGAGATTTTTTCTCATCTCCACGAAGTCAAGAATAAAAACGTGATTTTATATAATCAGAGGTCAAATTTACGTATGTGGTTGTTTTATAAGATATTAACGTCTGGCAAGCTACAGCATTTTCCCTTGAAAATATTACAATGTTTTCAAAGGGTTGGTAGAAACAGAAGTTCACACGATAAATAAATAAATTTTTTTTTTTAAAAAAAAGATCGTACTAGACTCGGTTGCAGGTGATCAGTATTCTATTTTTATTGAGGATGATCTCCTTATGCTAATTTCTTGCCCGTGAAAAAGGACAGACCCACATGACGATGTATCGCCTGTCATGAAAATCAAGTCGATCGCTCATTAAGTAGGCCTCACCTGTATATGCTGAAACAGATTGGGCCCACCTGTATATTGTCAGCCAACCATCTGTCTGATTCTCAAACCATGCAATCTTTATGGCGTTAGCCACCGTTGGCATGGCGTGGATGTCATGCAGAAGATAACATTGGTGTCAACCGTCAAAGATGCTGCAAGCTCAGTCCACTCCGTAGGTGATCAGTCATTTCTTGTATCACCCAAGGGCATGTGATCCACGAGCTGTAGGTGATCAGTCATTTCTTGTATCACCCAAGGACATGTGATCCACGAGCAGTAGGTGATCAGTCATTTCTTGTATCACCCAAGGACATGTGATCCACGACTTCGAAACAGTAATGAGCCTGGATGAGCTCCCAAGCGTGCCAATACTATTGATGGGCTCTTAGGTGCCCACCTTGGATGGACCATCCTCAAAATGATAGAACAACTTTAAATTATTAAGAAAGATTTCAACATCAACTCGAAATGCCAACAACATTTAGGCTACAATCTTCCAATCTGGGAGATCTTTAGGGAAGTCCATCCACGATGGGTCGGATGAGCTCAATTCAATGACCTGGATCATTGAACCCTGGGGCCCTGCTTACATAGTTGTAGGCAAATCAGTCAGTTTCGAATGGCAGTGGCAGAACAGGTGAAGGGAAAAGAAAAGCATAAGCCATGTATACTCACAATTGAAAGGCAGAAAAGATGGCAGTGGAAAAACATTGTTGATTTTTTTAAAGGAATGGTGAATGAACAAATAGAATATTACACCTTCAGCGAGAAGGTAGCAGCAATCTGATAAAAGAAATTCACATGGTTTGTGCTCCCTTGCTCTTCTTCAATCAAGGTTGGCAGCAATCTGATAAAAGAAAATTCACATGGTTGGTACTCCCTTGCTCTTCTTCAATCAAGGTTGGCAGTAATCTGATAAAAGAAAAATCACATGGTTGGCAGCAATCCTCTTCCAACACCTTTGTCCAAGAAGCCTGAAAACGCATAAATGATAACAGATCTTTTGGAATGAAATACAACTGATTAAAATCAAGAAATGCCATGGCTACTGGTGAGTATGGGCTTTTGAAATCCATGCGGTCCTTCCTCAAGGTGGGGCCACGAATTCATGTCAAATGTGGTAAATGACAGTCTGATGATCCATATTTGAAACGTATTCAAGAAACAAACGTGTATCAGCAGCAACAAATTCGGGTGTAGGAGCAGGAAGCATCTCTTTCAAAATGTAAACGAGTATACAATACATAGGTAGAACATGAGAATGAGAGCAAGAATCTGAAGTGGGGATTTGAAGTGGGAGCGAGAGTCCAAAGTGGATCCAAAGTGGGAGCAGTGTGAGAGTCCAAAGCAGGGAGAGAGCGAGTGTCTGAACTGGGGATTTCAAGCAGGAGTGTTACCTAGTTAAAAAGACCTTGCAAATAAGGTGTAGGTGAGGGGTGAGGGGCCCAGTTCCTGCACGGGTGACTAGGATTCAAAATCCAACTCAGCTGGTAGACATAGCAGGCTCATGAACAAAACAAGGTGGAACAGGAAGCTGATGATTACTGCTTGGTCTTGAAATCTAGCAATTCAAGCCCCTTGCTTGCGTACGCTCCTCTTCCTCAGCTCTTTTCCAAGCAGCCTGAGAAAAAAAAAAAAAGGAAAAAAAAAAAAAAAAAGATTAACAAAGGAAAAACAGAATTAGGAAGATGATTAAGAAAAATGGGAAACAAGAAACAATCTGCTGCTTGCCTTTTCTCGCTCCAGTTTTGAAAGATGGGGTCTTATAGAATTTCCCAAGCTCAGTCCTCCCCATGCTTCTTGCAACTCCCTCTCTCTTGCTTCTCGACGCGTTTCTGAATGCTTAGCATGAACAAATTGTTGGGCCATGGCCAACTTCTCCTTTTCAAGCACTGACTGATGTTTGACCAAGATCTCATCCAGGCTCACTCCACTTTTCTCAAACTGCTCTTCCTTCTTCCTCACTACCCCCACTTCTACATTTGCCTGATGCACCATTTTTTCTTTCTGAAGTCTAGAAACATGCTTCACTAGTAGCACCTTATCTAGACTTTCAGAAGTAACCAGAGTTTCTTGCTTCTTTTGGTCTGTTTGAATCAGATTCTGCTTTCGTGATGCCAACGCTTGCATTTTCTCTCTTTCCAACCTGTGCACCGACTTAACAAAGATCTTGTCAAGTCCATTATCTTCACCATCTCGAGCTGCAAAAGCTTCTATTGCTTCCAATTTCGCCCTTTCAATCCGTGACATGTATTTAACTGTTGATGAATCTTTCGTAGTAGCCAAAATCCCATCCGATGCTTGCATACTTTTCTTGTCAAATAATGCCGGTATCAAATTGTTCAAGTCTATATTTTCTTTGTCCACATGGTTTGCATCCTGCGTCAGTCTATCTTTCACGTCTCGGAACCTTTCATGATCTTTTTCAAATGCTCTTTGTGTTTTCTTTGCCTCTTCAATTTCCTTTTTGAGTCGGGAAGTATGCTTTAGAAGAATACTTCCCAAGTCTGGTACAACGTTAGACAATCTTGCAATGCTTTTTGGATCAGCCAAACTGCTTTCTGAAGCATGCCCATCATCAGCCGCACTGCTTTCCAAAGTGTGCACATCATCAGCCACACTGCTTTCCAAAGCGTGCACATCTGATCGTTCCATGGTTTTCCCACTATCTTCCCTCACACTAAATTTCCTTGCGTTCTTAGCTTCTTGGACCTCTCTTTCGAGCCTCGAGACATGCTTCACCAAGAACTTGTCTAGACTAGGAACTTCTGTAACAGCTGGTTTCCTTTTCATATGGCCATCCATGAAGTAAGCTATGGAGGATTCCCTCCTTGATCCTGCTCTGGTGAAAGTAAATGATGGGCCCACGGTGCAGTTGGCAATAGAATCAGGATCATGCCGCTTACTGTTTTCTTCAAGTAGAGCAGCACTCAAGCCGCAAGTCGCAACTATGGTGGCAAGCGAAGCAAGTTCATCTTCTTGCAGTAGTTTGAGCCTGTCAAGCATTGTATCAACAAGCTTCATTGGTGAATTGGAGATATTCATATTCATAGTATCATTTGAAGGAAGCTTCCTGTTCCTGTACATTCTTCCTCGCACTTCCATGTCCGGTCTCTTAAAATTCATGTCACCAGTACTATGTGGAACTGATTCCAGTTCTGACCCATGATCTGATTCACATTCTGATAAATCTTGATCAGTTCCACTTATGTCTGGATTCTGGCTGATCTTTCGAAGCAAGTCTCGGAATTCATCTTTATTTGAAGAAGTGGGACAATGTGCCAGTCGAATGAATGCTGTCTTAACTGCTGCCGCTACCTCCTTATCTACCTCAAATGCAGTTTCGAAAGATGCAGTAATGGTGTGAGTGGAACCTCCTCCAATAGTGGGGGAAGTTTCTATTTCACATGGTTGTCGTGGACAATCAGGCTTGTCATACATTATCACTCCCACTGCTGCAGCCTCCTCAAAAGCTTCTGTCACACTTTTTTCTGCTTTCATCAGCTGGGATTCTGCCTCTTTGTTCGGAATCCTGATGAATTCATGAAAAAAGAATAGATGAGTGAAAAAGAACCAAAGTTCTCTGAATCTCAGTTTGAATTCAATTATCATAATAACTCAAGATCAAAATAACCTGGCTGCTCGAAGTATTCGGCACCATGATGCTTCCACCATTGCAGCTTTGCGGGCCTCCATGGCCTTGCGTGCAGCCTCTCTGGCAGCAATCTTTTCTCTCTCTACCCTACAGTAATGAGGATATGAATCACCCAAAGTCTCGTCGAGAGATGAATTCATGCCTCCAACTTCCTGCGACAAAAGTAGGTTAAGATTTGTTAAAGTATAACCTTCTGGCAAACATATAATCCAATTAGAGCCATTGACTGCAATCTTCTGATTTTTCTTTTATATAAATGGTCTTTGCATTTAAAATATGAAATAAGAATAGTAAATACCTGCAAAAGCCTTATCTTCCGCTTCAAGAAAGAGTCGGTCTTTTTCCTTGGGAACCAGTTGAGGGGAGAAGTACTTCTCCGGTGAGGGGGTTTCTTAATCTGTGATGAAATTTTGTTGACAGAACTCTGTATGCAAAGAAAAAAAAAAAAGATAGAAATTGGATAAAAAACTTAGATAGATGCAAATTCTCCCCGGTACAACATTTTTGTCGGATATAATCTACTATATAAGCGGGTGTCCTCTAAATGACAACAGGCATTTTGATTTTTCATTCATTTTGTATGCAAAGAAAAGTTAACTGATAGAAGTTGGATATAACTTAGATGGGTGAAAAGTCTCCCTGGCACAACATTTTTGTCGGATATAATCTACTATAAGCGGGTGTCCTATAAATGACAACAGGCATTTTGATTTTTCATTCATTGTGTATGCAAAGAAAACTTGACTGATAGAAGTTGGATATAACTTAGATCAGTGCTACAACATATTTGTTGGATATAATCTGAATTGAGTGGCCTATTAAATGACAAAAACCATTTTAATTGGCATGCATTTAGTCGTTAAGGCGATACTTGAGTATTGGAAGTACTTGGGCGGCACTAGAGATCTTTCCAATTAATTAGTTAGCATATGTGTATTTGACTAAATTTTAGGCTTCGAATACTTAGAAATGGTATTTGGGGACTTGTTTATGGAAACCTTATAAATTATTATGGTAATTAAATTAAGTTGTTCATAAATTAACTCTAGGAATCTGAATATATCGAATACCATTTCTAGTCTGGATTACACTAAACATATTGAATCATTATCTGATCACTCTAAATTTTATATTTAACCCTATGATTTATGAATTGAGAATTGAGAATTGAGAATTGAGAAAAACCAATATTAATTTATACAATTACTTAAATTATAATCGAGATCTATTTGAGACTAACTAAACCAATGGTTTGGATCTGAAATACTCAAAGTACAGAAGTTAAAATGACTAAACTGTCCTTTATGTATAAAGAATTATCTTGATCCAATCTAATGTTTTTTTAAGAAGTTCAAATCAATGTGCATTGTTGCTTAAATCTTTGAACCTATTAATGTTCAAAGATGCAATATTAGATATATCGAATATTGCATCTTTGACACTAAACAATGATTCACTGTAAATTTTATATTTAACCCTGTGATTTATGAATTGAGAATTGAGATTTGAGAAAAACCACTATTAATTTATATAATTACTTAAATTATAATGGAGATCTATTTGAGACTAACTAAACCAATGGTTTGGATTTGAATTACTCGCACAAAAGTTAAAAGGACTAAACCGTCCTTTAGGTATAAAGAATTATCTTGATCCAATCTACTATTTTTTTAATCAACGTGCATTGTTGCTTAAATCTTTGAACCTATTAATGTTCATTATACAAGCTTAGAGCCGAGATTTATCAAATCCTATTCCCTAAATTGTTCTAGAGATGGCTGGAATATCCAAAAGGGTTCTAGAATGCTCATTAGTGAGCCATCGATCCCGAAATTATAATAAGATGTTTGCTTTAGAGGGCTTGACATTATGTCTAGATTAGATTGTTAGAATTATTCCTTGAATTGCATAATTTAGATCAGAATCCGAGAGTGTGAGTTGTGTAATTCATCTTGTTTTTCATAAACTTCTATAAAAAAGAAATAAGAATTTTAGGGTTTATGGGGTTTTTCATAAACTCCTTTGATTCTACTATTTGTTTCCACAGTCTGATTATAGTTAATCAACAATTGAAGGTGAGGACTATTCTTCTAAGGTAGCTTGTAATTTGCTCTAATCTTAATTCGATTTTATATGGAATTTATGTAGGAATTAGGGTTTTCTATCGAATCTTAAATCCTAGAATGTAAAACCATAATAATAGGTGAGGACTATTCTTCTAAGGTAGCTTTTATCAGCCCCTGACCTGATGGTTTTAGAAGTTTATGAAATAATATGTATTCAAATGTTAAATTTATTATATGATTGTGATTTATATGCTATGTGTGTTGAATTGATGACATATTTCTTAAGCTTGATTTTTATGAAATAAGAAATTGTACATTTGGCACATCAAAGAAATGATGTATTTTGAGTTTGTAACCATGTTTGGATATTATGGAATTCTTATTGTTTTGAATTAGTCTTTGGAAATAGTTGAATATATGGACCGCCTTCATTGGGTTTAGTTGCCACAGACTTGTTTGATCAATTGATATAGAATACGGGACTGACTCTAGTTGGCTACTTGTGCCTGGGTAGTCAATTCAGAGACAATTATTGTTCTGTAAAAGTTGACGAATTTTCTATGTAATCCATACTACCATGATTACTATTGATATAAAGTTACCATTTATAGTTGTTGTATCCGTGTTTCAACGAGCTACTTGTCATAGCTCATGAGCCAGGCACGGCGGTATGGGACAATGTATTTGCGTTATCTCTGACCTGTGCAGGTGGGGCGAGCCTTACAATGAGTCTTGAGCATTGATGGAGGTGACGAGCCTAACATCATTGATAGAGTTGATAAGTCAAAATTAGTATTGATTTGAAATTTGGTGTTCACGGTAGTGAGTGACCCTCTTGGTCAACATGTAAATCCTCGGATTTTCTAATCCATGAGTCATGCCATCTTGAGGTGTTCTCGTAAATCCTTGGCAATTCCATTTTCATGTTAGATGGTGACGACACTAGATGGATTAAGGACTCTGGTAATGAGCCATGTGGTTCTTATGTATTTGACTCATGCTACAATTGTGGTAATCTGGCTTTGCTAATATTGCTGTTTGAATACGGATAAATAAAGGTTTGGCAAATCATGCACTCATGTAGATGGTTGTTCGACGAGAACCCCAATTGGTTAACTCGTCCCCTAACATACATGGTGAAAGGCGAGAGAACCCCACGTTAAAATTGTTCGGACCATAAATCCATGCCTTTGCACTCATGCATTAACAAGTAGATTAGGACCTCTTGTGAAACAATGTTTCATTACCTGAACTTGATTGTGTCGCCTACTCACTCCCATCTGGGATGTTGTTTTAAAACAAGTACTAGTTAATTAGATGTAGGATATGGAGGCCACTATGATTAATGATCAGGACTATTTTGTTTCGCCTAAAATTTGAGATCACCATTGGAGCAAGGAGTTCCAAAACGGTATCGGTGGCCGTAATAGCCACCACTATTACCGTTGCCGTTGTTTTAAAACAAGTACTAATTAATCGGATGCAGGATATGGAGGCCACTATAATTGATGATCAAAACTATTTCGTTTCACCTAAATTTTGAGATCACCATTGGAGCAAGGTGTTCCAAAACGGTTTTAATAGCCACCACTGTTACCGTTATGATACAAGCCGTAACGGCCATTTTTTAGTTTTTGACAAAAAACCGTTATGGGGCCGTTATGCCCCATTTTTCTGTAACGGCCATTACGGCCATTACGTAACCGATTTTGAATACCTTGCATTGGAGTCATATACAGAAGTATCGGGCTGTGTTGGAGTCAATGTTTCATTATGATACAGGCCGTAATGGCCTTTTTTTAGTTTTTGAAAAAAAAAATGTTACAGGGCCGTTATGGCCCGTTTTTCTGTAACGGCCGTTATGGCCATTACGTAACCGATTTTGAATACCTTGCATTGGAGTCAATGTTTCATTACTTGATTGTGTTGCCCACTCACTCCCATCTGGGATGTTGTTTTAAAACAAGTATTAGTTAATTAGATGTAGGATATGGAGGCCACTATGATTGATGATCAGGACTATTTTGTTTCGCCTAAAATTTGAGATCACCATTGGAGCAAGGTGTTCCAAAACGGTATCGGTGGCCATAACAGCCACCACACTATTACCGTTGACGTTGCTTTAAAAAAAGTACTAATTAATTGGATGCAGGATATGGAGGCCACTGTGATTGATGATCAAAACTATTTTGTTTCGCCTAAATTTTGAGATCACCATTGGAGCAAGGTGTTCCAAAACGGTATCAATGGCCGTAACGGCCATGACTGTTACCATTATGATACAGGCCATAATGGCCGTTTTTTATTTTTTGAAAAAAAACTATTGCGGGGCCGTTATGGCCCATTTTTTTGTAACAGCCGTTATGGCCATTACGTAACCGATTTTGAATACCTTGCATTGGAGTCATGTACAGAAGTATCGAGTTGTGGAATTTTTTTATATATTAATTTTGAGGTCCCCATTAATTGAAATGGTTGGTTGTATAAGAATGATGGTATGGACTCTAACGTAATTGTAAATTATCTTTTAAATTTTAGCTAATAAGAACTGTCTTGTTATGAATAGTATGGATGGCATGTAAACATCACTGTCGACCTGAGGGAGGTTTCAACGGTAGGAACTTTCCTACCCAGCTTTTCCTTTAGGGCAGCCCACTTGAAGTATTGGATCTAGCTCATTTTTTGTTCACAAGTCCTAAAATGATCTCAAAAAATGGATGGATGGGGTGGATTTCTCATAAACATCACGGTGTGCCCACCAAGGTTTCCAATGCAGGAACTTCCTGCGAAAGGCTTTTGCAGGAAATCCACGTCCCCATCCCAAACTCGAGACCAAACGCTCTCTAAGATTTAAGTGGAGACCACTATTGTAGTCTCCAAGATGTTTGTGTGAAATCCAATAATGTCTCATTATGAATAACATGGATGGCATGTGAACTTCACTGTTGACTCCAAGGATGTTTCCATGGTAGGAATTTCCCTACCCACCTTTTCCTTTTGGGCGGCCCACTTGAAGTATTGTATCTAGCTCATTTTTGTTCCCAGGTCCTAAAATGATCTCAAAAAATGGATGGATGGGGTGGATTTCTCACAAACATCACGGTGTGCCCCACCATGGTTTCCAATGGAGGAACTTCTTGCGAAAGGCTTTTGCAGGAAATCCACGTCCCCTTCCCAAACTTGAGACCACACATGCTCTCCAAGATTTAAATGGAGACCACTATTGTAGTGAATCCCATGTTGATGACCACGAACTTGAAAACTCAACCATCACTTCGTCGTCCCAATACGAAGAAATCCTCATGTACTCCACTTTCTGAATAATGTTACTTTTGCTACTTAAATAAAATATAATAGTTCTTGGTCATTGACGCCCTATGATTCCCTATCATTTCATATTTTCATCTCCTAATGTCCTAAATATTTATTTTACATGAAAAATAACAACCATCACAAACCCAAGATCTCACATGTTCTTCATGTTCTAAATGTTCACTATTGATGTCTATTTTAAAAATTGGAAGCATGACACGTTTGCAGGGTACCCAACTTGCAAATCTAACCCGCACTTCACCTTCCCAAAAGTAAGAACCCATCATATTGTAGTGAATTCCATTTTGATATTGTGAACGGTGACCAACAACTTGCAAACCCAACCATCACTTCTGCGAAGAACTCCTCATGTACTCCACTTTCTGAATAATGTTACTTTTGCTACTTAAATTAAATATAATAGTTTTTGGTTATTAATGCCCTATGATTCCTTACTCCTTTCATATTTTCATCTCCTAATGTCCTAAATATTTATTTTACATGAAAAATAACAACCATCACAAACCCAAGATCGCATATGTTCTTCACATTCTAAATGTTCACTATTGATGTCTATTTTAACAATTGGAATCATGACACGTTTGCAGGGTACCCAACTTGCAAATCCAACCCACACTTCACCTTCCCAAAAGTAAGAACCCATCATATTGTAGTGAATTCCATTTTGATATTGTGAACGATGACCACCAACTTGCAAACTCAACCATCACTTCGTCGTCCCAAAGCAAAGAACTCCTCATGTACTCCACTTTCTGAAAAATGTTACTTTTGCTACTTAAATTAAATATAATAGTTTTTGGTCATTGATGCCCTGTGGATTCCTTACTCTCATATTTTCATCTCCTAATGTCCTAAATCTTTATTTTACATGAAAAATAACAACCATCCCAAACCCAAGTTCGCACATGAAAAATGTTCACTATTATTGATGTCGGTAACCCTGTTTTAACAATTGGAATCATGCCATGTTGGCAGAGTACCAACTTGCAAATCCAATCCACACTTCACCTTCCCAAAAGTAAGAATCCATCATATCATGTTCTCCATTTCTAAACACAGTTTCACTTCTAGTCAAACATAACAACGCTTTGTCATACGCATTGTGCTCTCTCTCTCTCTCTCTCTCTCTCTCTCTCTCTCTCTCTCCAAATTTTAGGTTAGCTTTACAATCTTATTTGCAAGTCAATCCATAATATGGCCCTAAAGCCTTGGTGAGCCTTCATTCATATCCCTTTTAACCACCCTCAATCCTTTTAAGCCATCCTCTTAGTCCCCAACCCTCCTCATATGAGCCAACTTTTGTCTTTAATGTACATCAATTATGCCATCTCTACCTGCTCTCCACCATTTTATATCCCAATGGGACTAATGTTCTAAATAATGATAGTATTGATCGATATATCAGTATTCAGTCCAGTGATACAAGACGTGAGGGAATTAAAAAACAATCCAATGTTTCACTCAACGTACCATATGTATCACATGATATATCAAGATATTTTTTTTATATCACAATATAGACACCCTTCCCTTCATAATTAATGGATTGATGTATGTAATATATCAAAAGTATACCTAGAATTTTTTATACTACTAGTGTTATTGGTATCGCTACCAATGTTATAAGTATCATCGAGCTAGAGATACGGATAATATTGGAGATATTTCGATAATATCAGGGATACTTTGAACAATGATACTATTAAAATTAGGTAAAAGTCAACATACGTATATAAAAGCTTGTGTTATTGTGGCTGTTGCTCCTCATACTATGAGCAAAGCACTAGGTTCTATATATGTTTGTCGACTTGTACCTATTTTTAATAGTACATGTGTATAGTTCAAAGTTTTAACCAATTCACCAAGGAATATTTTGGTTACTTTTGGTGGATTGAAGATAAGTGCTATTATTGTGGCTATTCCTCATACCATCAGCAATACATTAGACCACATAGCCTGTCAAGCTATTTATGCAAATTCTAATTATTTTATTATTTTTTTCATTTGGGTTAAGTAATGTGACTAAGGATAGATTAGGTAATTTTTCTATGAGCCAACTTACCAACCCTGACCCATAACTCAAGTGGTAGACTGAGTGAAGATACCCTTGTTTCAACATTGAGGTCTTGGTATCGATTCCCTAGTGGGGGTGGCTAACAGTGGAGTGTGTACTGATAGTGGGGTGTGTACTAACAAGCTAACCCAAAAAATAAAATAAAATAATTACTAAGTAAGTGATTTGTCAAAAAAAAAAGAAGAAGAAGAAGAAGAAGAAGAAGAAAAAAAAGAAAAGAAAAGAAAAAAACAAATATTCCTCAGTGAATTAGACCAAACTTCAAACTACTGTGGCCACACCACACACCAAGATCACTATAATAGATTGAGTAGCATGTTAATGTAATTATGCAAAATCTAATTGTTTAAGTGGTTTTTCATTTTGGTTAAGTAACATGAATAGATATAGATTCAGTAATTTTCTATGTTCCCTAGAGTAATTTGGTGTGCTATTTCTAAAGGCAACAAAACTTTATTGAAAAAGATGTACAAATTAAAACACAATAAAATATGATGAAAGATCATTGACAACAATGCTAGCCTTGACCTTCATTAAAAAACATCTACATCCCTAATACAATCTTCTATCATTAGGACCCAACTCATAGCCTTGTTCTTGGCTCTCATAAAAACATCTTCTCTCAACTCAGATAAGTTGCCCAGCAGTGATCGAAATATCAATACCATCGGCCGATATATCGGCCGATATTATCGGTATCGGCCCACCGCGAGACGAAACACTTCCGATAACACCGGGAAGATACCAAAAATCCAAAAGTTCAAATATCGTATGATATTATCGTCGATATCGTGCGATATATCGTCGATATCGTGCGATACATCATGATATCACCGATACAACCCACCCCCACGGTATTTCCACCTCCATTATTGTCGAAAATCGATAAACAAAGTCACGGACACTCACGAGTGCATTTGCAAGGGACTCACAAGTCCCACTGTAGCCAACAACCCACAGGCCACAGGCCACAGCAATAAAAATCCATGAGCGTAGGTTGTGGAGGAAAAAAAATTGAATTCGAAAAAGAGAGAGAGAGAGAGAGAGAGAGAGAGAGAGAGAGAGAGAAATCGGAGACTACCTGTAGCGCCGTAGGCTACAGCGGCGATCCGAGGTGGGCCATTCGACAGGTAAGTATCCGTATCCCCCTTTCTTTGAATTTTTCTCGATATTTTCTTCAATTTTTCCCTTTCTTCGCTGATTGGAGCGTGCCTTGGCGGATTTCTCGGAGATTCGGCGGGAAATCAGGCCGGATTTGAGGAAACGGCATGAGAAATCCTCTTTGAAACCCTCGCTGCGTGAGGGAGAGGGAGCGCGCTTGGTGACGGACAGGGAAAATGAAGAAGACGCACGGGAGGGGTGAATTAGGGGAAATCGAATTGCGTACTTAGTTCTCAGTGCGCTTTTATCGTACTGAGTAAACTCAGTTGGGCCCACTGTTAATGTATGTGGTTTATCCACACCGTCCATCCATTTTTACTGATAATTTTAGGGGTTGATACCAAAATTTAAGTGAATCCAAAGTTCAAGTGGACCATTACACAGGAAACAATGTGGAATAATGATTTCCACCGTTGAAACCTTCCTAGGGTCCAAATTAATTTTTATTTGTCATCCAACCTGTTCATAAGATCACAAAGACATGGATGAAGAGAAACCACAAAAATCAGCTTGATCCAAAACTTCTTTGGCCTCCAAAAAATTTTCAATGGTAGAGGTTCAATCAAACTGTTTCTTGTAGTGTGGTCGAATTGAGATTTTAATTTGCCTCATTTTTGGGATATAGTCCTAAAATTATCTGTTAACATGGATTAACGGAGTGGATAAAATAAAGAAATAACAGTGGACCCCACACAGTTTACTCAGTATGCTAAGGGTACTGAGTTACTCAGTACGCAATCCACTTCCGAATTAGGGATGGGCTCATTATTGGTGGTTCATTGAGCATCGTATTCATTAAACTCAGTTGGGCCCACCTTTAATGTATATGGTCTATCCACGTCGTCCATATGTTTTCCCATCTAAATTAAGGCGTTGATGCCAAAACTTGGAGATGAACAGTGGATCATACCACAGGAAACAGTGGTCATACTGATTTCCACCGTTGAAACCTTTCTGGCCCTGCAGTGATGTTTATCAGTCATCCAAACCGTTAATAACATCATATAGACGTGGATGAAGGGAAAATAATAATTTAATATTGATCCAATCATCAAATTCTTCTGTGGCCAAAAAGGGTATTTAAGAGTGGATGTTCAATTCAACTGTTTTGTAAGGTGTGGCCCATTTAAACATTGTATATGGTTTATTTTTGGGCTAAAGCCCTGAAATTATCTCGTAAAATGGACGGACGGAGCAGATAATCTCTTGTGGCCCTCAAGAAATTTTTAATGGTGAACGTCACTCTCCACTGTTTTCTATGGTGGGGTCCACTCGAGCTCTGGATCTAACTCATTTTTTGGCTCACGCCATAAAATGATCTATTCAAATGGATGGACGGTGTGTGGATAGAAAAAATACATCATGGTAGGACCCACATAACTTGTTGACGTTACTTACGTTGCCATTTAGAGGAAATGGGATTGCGAGTTACTCAGTTAGCTCTTATCGTACTGAGTAAACTCTGTTGGGCCCACCGTGAATGTATATGGTCCATCCATGCCGTCCATCCGTTTTTCCATATTATTTTAGTGGTTGAGACCAAAATTTAAGCATACCCAAGGATCAAGTAGACCATACCATAGGAAACAGTAGGAATAATGACTTCCACCGTTGAAACCTTTCTAAGGCCCACAATGATGTTTATTTCTCATCCAACCTGTTCATAAGATCACACGGACATGGATGAGGGGAAAACACAAATACAAGCTTGATCCAAATCTTTTGTAGCCGCCAAAAAATTTTCAACGGTAAATGTTCAATTGACACTGTTTCCTATGTTGTGGTCCAGTTGAGGTTTATATAGACTTCATTTTTAGGCTCAAATCCTAAATTTATCTGTTAAAATGGATGGACGGAGTGGATAGAATACATAAATCACGGTGGACCCCACATAGTTTACTCAGTACACTTCTCAGTGCGCAATCCTCTCCCGATTTAGAGTCGGTGCGAGGATGTACATCAGAGATGGATTGGCTACTCCATGTGACACTGGCCTTTCAATGGTGGTCAGTGCTCTGTGGGCCCCACCACGATGTGTGTGTTTCATCCATGCCTTCCATTTAATTTTTATAGATAATTTTAAAGTGTGAAACTAAAAATGAGGTATATCCAAATCTTAAATGGACCACATTACAGGAAACAGTGTTGAATGAGTGTCGACCATTAAAAACATTTTTGGGGCCATTAAAGTTTTGGATCAAGCTGATTTTTATTTGTTCTCTTCATCTAAGCTGTCCATCCTTTTTTCTCAAATTATTTTAAGCATGAAAACAAAAATGAGGCAGATTCAACACTAAAATGGTCCACACACATGGTAATTAAACATCACTTTCTACCTCTGAAAGTTTTCAATGGTAGGAATTTTCCTACCCACCTTTTACTCTAGTGTGGCCCACTTGAGTCTTGGATCCTTCTCACTTTTGGTCTCAAGTCCTAAGATGAGCTCAAAAAATGGATGTACAGGTTGGATTTCTCAAAAACATCACGTTGGACCCCACCCAAGTTTCCAGCACAGGAAATCTGCGTCCATGTCTGCCAAGACGAGCACTAATGCTCCTATCATTGATATGTGTATTTATTAAATTTTACTTATTTAGTTCTTTTTTTTTTTTTTCAATGATTTGGTTGTGTTTTCATACATGACTATGATATATTTATAAATATCATGCATTCAATTTATTTTGTTTTTTAATGAATTGTTTGTGTTTTCATACATGACTATGATATATTTATAAATATCATGCATTCAATTTAAATATAGTTGCGTTAGTTCAGTTAAACATCGCATAACTTAGGACCCTATACAAAGGAAATTTATTATGTGCATATTTTTTTTGAGATGTTATGATTTAAAAGTGCGTATTAAAGACCTTTTTAACAATCCCCAAAGTTTCATTAAAAAATTCAACCATTTTCCCAATGTTTCCCCATGTTTCCCAAAAAGTGCGATAAACTATGCGATACAAACGATATATCCCGTGTGATAACCAATACGTATCTGTATCCCAAGGGTGCGATACATTGTGCGATACCGATATTTCGAACACTGTTGCCAAGCACTTTAGTATTTCATTCTAGATGGAACCATCTCGCGTGACTTCCTTCTTCCCAGAAGAAATATATGCAAAGTTGCAAATATGTGCACCTCCACCACTATATGGTCATTGAGAATTCATGATGCAAGAATACGAGATCAACTATTTCCTCATTATAAAGATATAGACAACATCCACTAGGGCCTTAAATGATAGAGACAACATCCTCGTTATTAACATAGAGACAACATTCATGTCTTCAGCCTTAAATGACCGATGGTAAGAACCTTATCTCTTCACACTTTATAAGTATGCTTACCTTGATTTTAATAGATGGCATGTTCAAAATGTGCCCCACCCAATAAGAGGCACAATGTCTTACACTTGGGTTGTATAGATGTAGAAATGACATGTGTATTTCTTACTATGGACCATCACATTGCAAGCAAGGAGAGCAATCACATGACTTCCTTCTTCCCAAATGAAATATGTCCAAAGCCTAAGATGAATGTGATGAGGCATCAGACAATCAACTCCAAAGAGGGCTAAAAAAATACCACCATATGGCCATCAAGAATTCCTAATGCAAGAATAAGCTATCAACTATTTCCTCGTTATAAAGGTAGAGATAACATCCACCAATGTTATTAGTCATGTCTTGAGCCTCAAATGACCAACAATGAGAACCTTATCTCTTCTTACCCTATTTTTAAAATATGACAACCCGATGAAAGGCCCAAATCTCAGACACTTGCATTGTAAAAACGAAGAAATAGAACATGATGTTCAAAGTCTAGCTCTTCCTCTGATTGACATTCTACTACAGAATATTGCACATTTGTAAAAGAAAATCTAGTTACTTGGAGAAGCATGAAGCAATGAGTTGTTGCTTGCTCCTTTGCTGAGGCTAAATACCGTGCAATGGCTCACGCAACTTCTAAACTACTATGGGTGGAAGCCATCCTTTAGGATATGAGATTCACCACACCCTCTCCCATTTGGCCATTCCTCAACATTGCGATTTGCGACAATCAAGCAACCATACACATTGCATGAACAAAGCATACTAAAGTCAACTGCCACTTCATTCGAGAGAAATTAACCGCCAAGCTTCTACATACCCCCTTTGCTCGTTGATGGTTCACAAGATCAATTAGTGGATGTCTTCACCAAAGACATATCCATTATGGACCCCAAGAGAATAGTACAAAGCTTGGCATGGTTGATATCCATGCACCAACTTGAGGGGGAGTGTTAGTGTACACAGTGTGCACCCACGATGCACCATACTTGAAGATACTAGTGCACAGACTTAGGTACAGTTAGAGTGTATTGTACTTGAGGACAAGATATAGAATTATATTTGATTTCCCAAGATTAAATGTGATTAGATTAGCGATTAATGGTGCTTATCTTTGCCTTTTGTAACCTATTTTACTATAAATAGAATCTTGAGAAGAGGGATACAACTCTCAAGCACTGTACGCTTTCTCCTCTTCTCTCTCCCTTTCTTCGCACTAACCATTGATGTAAGTTTTGGACCATTTTCCATCAACAATTGAACTAGTAATTTGGATGGTATAGAAACAACTATGCCATGGGTTGTTAACCTTCTTTCACTTTTTAGAGTTTTCACTACCATTTGGGTTGTGGAACCTTCTTTCACTTTTCAGAGTTTTCACTACCCTTTGGGTTGTGAATATTCATCCTTTCCATGTCGATCTTCTACTTGCAAGTTGCAGTCTAACGTTGCCTTTATAGTTGGGCGTTATTCCTCTCTAAAAATGAACTCCTAATCAGGAGTTTTGAGTTGATTCTTTCCTTTTACTTTTCATTACTCTTTGCGTTGTTAATCTCCATCCTTTTCGTGTTGATCTTCCACTTATGTTTCTACACCAGTCTTACAATCCAAAACTAAGAGATTTTAGTAAAGGGAGACTAAGAGTCCAATAAATTGAACTTCAACAAAGAAGAAGGCATCTACAAATATTCAACATAAAGTAAGTTTAATGGGGTCTACAAAAGAAGGAATGATAAGACATCAAATAGAGGAGGATACAAAGCAAGACTTATAAGAGGCTATAACTAAGCACTACAAAACTTAATGAAATCAGCTGTGTTGAAAACATCAAAGGCCAATTATACAAGGAATTCCAAGTGAAAGAATTGATATGTGCAATGATTACATTTTACTTTTCTACAATTTATGAATTCTCATGTATTCCAAAATTCAAGGTTGTGTATGTTTTGAAAATGGAACTTCCGGATTCTTTAGGCAACAATCACCTCACATCTCATGCTAGAAAATTGCAATTGTGAATAGAACTAATAATTACTTTATGGAATCCATGATTTTCTTTGCAATCCAAATAGAGGGGGAAAGGTAATAATTGTGGAAATGATTTCTTTTACACAAGATTCCGTCTCTATCCAAACTAGCCCTAAAGGTGAAAATGGTATCTTTTACACAAGATAATTTTGTCTCTATCCAAATTGGCCCTAAAGGTGAAAACGATTTCTTTTACAAGAGATACATGCAACGATTATATTTTACTTTTCTACAATTTATGAAATCTCATGGATTCCAAAATTCAGGATTTTGTATGTTTCGAAAATGGAATTTCTAGATTCTTTAGGCAACAATCACCTCACATCTCATGCTAGAAAATTGCAATTGTGAGTAGAACTAATAATTACTTTATGGAATCCATGATTTTCTTTGCAATCCAAATAGAGGAGGAAATGTAATAATTGTGGAAACAATTTCTTTTACACAAGATTCCGTCTCTATCCAAACTGGCCGTAAAGGTGAACATCAAAGTCCTTATGCCACCTATTTCAGGTTAGCTTTAGGTTTCATGTTGTGCCAATTGAAGAGAATACAAAGCACGGGTTAGGTGAGACTAACTAAGCAACTACATGATGAACATGGCATAATTTAATGAAATCAACTTTGTTGACAACAGTAAAGGTGATTACCAAAGTTCATCATTATAGCTTGGTCCCACCTATTTAGGGTTGGCTTTAGGTATCTTCTACACCAATTATCCAAATTTTGAATAGGTGTTCTCATAATTGCTTGGAAAAAGTTGGACAACCAGAGATGCCCACCCAACCCTCCTTTACTTGGGCTTGGGACCAGTAGGCACATTGCTGCCATACAAAATTTTTCTCCAAAAAAACTTAAATAATCAACAAAAGATGCTCTTTCTATTAGCAATATCATTTGAAAAGTAAACAAGAGGAGCTACATCATTTCATAGATATTCTACCACATTGATATTGCTAAGGAGATTTATATCGTAGAATTCAAGGGAAACCAAAACTACACTTAGACATGGCCAAACATACCCATTCGATAGGATCATTGTTTTAAATATCGACGATATCGGCCAATGTATCCCACCAGTGCGATACGAAACGCACAAGTAGTGCGATATATCCCACATGTTCAATCTAGTAAGCATTTTCGAACTTTGATGCTCTTATTTTCTATGATTCATGTTAAATTAGTGTCAAATTGTTACAAATTCATGTTCTCCATGAAAAATCATGGATATTGGGAGCTTTGATTTCGATATTTGGAGGAGATGGGCCAAGTTGTAAAAATTTGAAAAAAAAAAAAAAAAAATTCAATTTCTCACAAATCGTTTGCAATCTTTGTGTTCAAACATCACATTAAAAATGTTTGTAACCTAATCTAGTGATTCTTCTTTTTCTTTTGAATGTATTGGTTGTGTTTCCACACATCTTCTTACATTTCTAAATTATATGAATAGACATTGAATATTCTTGCATCAATTCAGTTAGACAACGCATAAATTAGGACCCCATACAAAGAAAACCTACTATGTGTACTTGTTTTTTGTAATGTTTTGATTTATAAGTGTATATTGATGTATTTTTTAACAATCATCAAAATTTCATAAAAAAATTCAACCAATTTCCCAATGTTTCCCCATGTTTCCAACAACAGTGATACATTACACAATACAACCGATATATCCCATGCGATAACCGATACGTATCCATATCCCAAGAATGCGATACGTAACGTGATACCGATATTTCGAACACTGCATAGGATAAATATCATGTGGACCATTCAGATCTCATCATGAACCCAAACTCTCTCTCTCTCTCTCTCTCTCTCTCTCTCTCTCTCTCTCTCTCTCTCTAGATTGATAACTCAACAAGGCGTGTAAACTCAAAACTGCCCTTAGACATGGCCAAGCATACCCATTTCCATGGGATAAATATCATGTAGACTATTCGGATCTCATGATGAACCCCAAACTCCCTCTCTCTCTTTAGATTTATAATTCAACAAGGCATGTTATGTTGGTTTTCACTAACATCAACGGGTGCATCAACTGGTTCAGTGCAGTGGCTAAGGTCATGTTTGGAGATTTACTGACTTCAGCCAAAGATGCCAGGCACTCCACACAAACCAGAAGTCAGAGAAGATGAGCTCTAATCTGTTCTCATCTCACTATCACTTTGGAGAGGAAAAATCTTGAAAACAGGAATCAGACCTAATGAAGTTTACATTTGTTGAGCCGCCCAGATGCATAGTAGCTAGGCTTTGCCAAGGAAGCAAGACCAATATTAATTTTCATGCTCATCCAAACAGGCCTAAAATTCTTCATAAGAGGACTATTCTTAATTAAACAACTAAATGATTGAGGATCAATATCAACAACAAACCAAACATCCATCCAACAAGTTCCAGACCACTTTAGGGTTTGGGTTTACATCTTCAGAATCAAATCAAGAAACACAATCAAACCTAATGTACTGGGGCTTTCCACATTGCATAATTACCTTTCCAGTCTTAACAGTTGACGAAGATCCTGGAGAGTTCTCAGCAACGGATTCTTTCTTCTGCAAACAGATCAAACGTCTGCCCAATGAGTTTCAGACCATTTGATGGTTAGGGTTTTCTTCTTTGGGATCAAAATTAAGAAATTCAAATCTCTCTCCTTGAGAAATTACCTTCCCACCCTTCACAGCCAATGCAGATCCGAACAACTCCTTGGAACCGAATTCATTCATCTGAGAACACATCCAAAATCCATCCATTGATTTTAAGAATAATTTAGGGTTAGGGTTTAATTCTTTGGAATCAAAACTAAGAAACTTATTCAATACCTAATGGGGATTTCCGCATTTCAAAACTTACCTTTCCAACATTTACCATCGACGTGGATCCTGATGACGTTGACATGGATCCTGACGACTCCTGGGAGCTACATTCTTTCTTCTGCGGATCTAGAATGGTTCCGCCGATCTGCGTCGATGGGGGGGAAATGAAGCTTGAATCCATGGCGAGAACCTTAGATCGAAATGGGAAGTATCGAGGATTCAAGAGAAAATATCGACCGCTTGATGAGATCTTCAAGGAAGAAGATCTGTGAAGAAATTGAGAAGAAGAAGAAGAAGATTCGCCTTTTATCTTCTTGAAAATGAGAAGAAATGGGTTAGAGATGCAAATTTATATGCAAAATTCAAATGGGAGAAACTATCCGTTACGACCTGAGAAGGAAATGGTAGGATAGAGAGCCGAGTATTTGTCGAAAGTACGCGGGATTTTAGATCCGATAAGTGGGGAGCATATTTAGGTAATCCAGGCCATTGGTATGTGTCTTCCACATTGGATAAGGCCATCAATGAAAGTTATACTCAATAGGATGACATTTAGCTTTCAGAATTTGGTAAAAAATGGACGGTTATTATTTATTGATGGTCCTCTTTCAAGTAAGAGAAGTCCAAATATTGGTATTTATTTTCTCTCATTCAATTTTCTTTTTTAGGCAATTATCAGTTGGGAGGAACAGAATAACGGTCTGGATCATGGAATCATTGACCCAACTTGTCCAAATTAGAAATCCATGTGCACTGTTGAAAGCCGCACCTCGCGTACCCTATGATTCTCGGATGTTTGCCCAACGTTCGCAAATATCCAGCAACGGGTTCGTGCAAAAAAAAAATAAAAAAATGTGGGGCCCACCGTGACGCGTGTGACATCCACACTGTCCATTATTTGCGGCAGCTCATGTTAGGAAGTATCACTAGAAACTAGGCCAGCCTAAAGCTCGATTGGGCCACTCCATATAAAAAAGTGTGGATGGGGACACCTAGGATTTAAACCTCCTTTTGGCTGTCTGGACTCGGATTCGGTTTTGACCCTCCGGTACCGAGGTGTGTGTGGGCCCACAGAGATGTTTGTTAGAAATCCACCACGTTCACCCTCTTTGAGATCTCATTTTAGGAGATGCAACCAAAAATGATGTCTTTCAAAAAGTTAGGTGGGTCACACGAGAGGAAACAGTGGAGATTTAGTGTGAATCGTTGAAACATTCCTGTGGACATAAAATCTTTGTGTCAGGCAATATTTTTAGTATTTTTCACGTCATCCCAGTGGTAATGACCTTATGAATGGTTTGGATGTCATATAAACATCAAGATGTAGCCTAGGAAGTTTTCAATGGTGGAAATTTTTTTTTCCCTAATTTTCCCTCTCGTGTGATCAACTTGAGTTTTGGATACACCTAGTTTTTGGTAGTATGTCCGAAAATGAGCTCTCAAAACCGATGGACAGGGTGGATTTCTCACAAACATCTCCATGGCCCCAACCAGCATCCTTGCGCAGGAAATTCATGCGAAAAGCCTTAGCAGGAAATCCGCGTCGACAGCGTGGAAAAAAGACGCATATCATGGTAGGGCGTATCTAGCTACCTCCGTACCGGAGCGGTCACTACCGAATCCGAGGCCCTTTTGGCTCACCAAAATTTTGAATGGAAACCTTCGTCCTGGATGAACTCACCTTATGAACAATAAGACGGTGTACAAACATCGCAAACGAAGGCTTCACCTTATGAACGGTAAGACGATGTATAAACATCGCAGTGGGCCCATGAAGGCTTCACCGGTGTGTGTCCCTATCCCCACTGTCCTTGTAGTGTGGACCACTTGGTTTTTTATTTGCCTATTTTTGGGCTAAGGGGTTAGAATGAGCTAGAGCAAATGATGGACGGACTGGATTTCACACAAGCATCACCGGTGAGCTCCACTGGTGTCTATAGTATTACGCTTGTTTTCAGTTTGTGCTTCTGGGCCCATCTTTTAATGATCCAGGCCGTTGATGTTCTTCCATCCTACATTAAATGACCTGAATCAATTTTATTTTTTTTTCTTTTTCTGATTGAATGATCCCGGACCCAATCTTTGGTTTTAACAGAGATGAACGTGCGCCGTTGCTTCTTGTTCTCTTACCCGTCCGGCTTGAGGGCTGTCAATGGAGAGTATAGGATTTTCCCATAGAGAGCCCGACGATCCATCTAATAGATGGTCCAAAGATCAACGGTCTGAACCACACAAGCATGAGTTCCATGGACCGCGGATTGAGTGATGACCTTGCCACTACCAACATCCCTGGTGGCAGGACACCGCAGGGGCTCACCATGATGTATGTGTTTTACCCAACTCATTAAATTGAAACTTATCCAAAGCTCAAGTGGACCACATTTCCCACAAAACCTTCACTCCCATAAGCCCCTTGAGGTAGGTTTTAAGAGCAGGGTTTATATAAGGGACTCCAAGTGTGTACACACACACACACACACACACATATATATATATATATATATATGAGAAGTGCTGGTGTTTTTCTTTTCTAAATCACATTTCTAGGTAATGTCGATGATATAAGAGCTCTAATCATTGTCTCCCATGAAGAGTGCCAACGTTCTTTATCCCCTACTCATGTATATAGTACTCTTGGTCAAGCATGGGTAGCTTCTTTTATTACTTCCTTACATTTGTTGCTGCAACCTCTTCTTTCTCATACACTCTTATTGTATCTTTATCTTTTATTTTATTTCTTTACTTTCAAGTAATACTCTAGAGCTGGAATTGTTAAAATTCCAAATATCATGAAGTAGATATTGAAAATTTATACGGGTAAGGAAAGGTGCTAACTCTTTCTCTCTCCATAAATATAGCTCGTACTTAGAATCTATGGACATAGACCACACGTGGAAGTCACTAAAATTCAAATTGTTCATCTTGACCTTTAGGTCGTTGTGATCCAAAGATACCTATATTAATGTATATTCAAAGACTTTGGCTAGTGGGGACTCCAAACACATCATCATCCCTCCAAGAAACATTTCATTCCACACGTCTTCCAATTGTCATCCGGCAGGCTCTGACCGATCTGTCCTATAGGGACACTTGGAGATGTCTCGGAGAGTCTTCATCATTGATTTATGTGCTTTTATCCATGAACATCCATCAAGGGATTTTTTAGCTAGTCAGGCTCATAAGTGGTTTTAAATGTTTAAAGGTTTTTAATTGTCTATCTTTTATTTTAACCGTTAAAAGTGTTTTATCATGCTTAATGGATATCTAATTGTTGATATCTTATGGCGTATGTCTTAAATGTCATGAAATTTTGGTCAAAAGTGGTTGTCACTAGACAGTTGAAGGATTAGGTCAATTTAGGTGCATGAATAAGGTACGTTTACATACTTTTAGTAGTGGAGGACGTATTGAATTTCATATGGATAGGGTACGGTCATCTAGGATTCCTTGTGAAACCCTTATTCCTCCTTATTAATAGATCAAATCCTAAGGTGAATAGAGCATAAGAGATTTTACTGGATTCTTGTACAATTTTTAAATGGAGATTTTTTTTTTATTAAAAAATAATTTGCAAAATGATCTAATGACCTTTGGATGTCCCCGCCCTATGGATAGCCGTTGTAGAGAGAGAAAAGAGAAGTAAGATAATAGTTGAAGAAGAGAAAATTCTCTCTCCACTCCTTGATCAGACGCCCACACGTGGTGGCATCCACCTATTGGACAACTCTTTGTTGCGTGCACCCATCCTACCTTGAGCATACATAAAGCTCTATATTCTCCTCTTTTTTGGGATATCCAGACTACTTCAACGATCACAAGGCATAAATTTGTAGTAGTATCGTATACATTGAATTTATGCCTTTTGGAACTTGATAATATTTAAAAGAGAGTATCTTAACAAGTTTTTTAAAATCTTAAAATTTATAAAGCTCTATGTCTTGATTTTGTTTTGAAAATTCACCAACTTGTCTCGGAATAGAACATATAATTGAATGAAGTGGCTGGTGAGTGGAGGACCTCTTTATCGTACCTACCTCCCCAAACATAGACTATGTACACGGCAGTACTCTTGGAAAGATAGAATATCACCTAGGAAAGATAGAATATCAC
Source organism: Magnolia kwangsiensis (assembly GCA_037074715.1). Classification (NCBI taxonomy): domain Eukaryota; kingdom Viridiplantae; phylum Streptophyta; class Magnoliopsida; order Magnoliales; family Magnoliaceae; genus Magnolia; species Magnolia kwangsiensis. The sequence goes on along the minus strand of CM073580.1, from coordinate 77,946,539 downwards.
CTAACGTAAGTGTTAAAGAAAGAGTTCTCTTTATTTGTCTCTAGGGAATATGAGAGTAGCCACATTGGCTATCATAACCAAGTGAGAGTTATGGGTCATAGTTCTCAAGTATCATGTCCATTCAAACAAGTTTGGGCTACCTTTGATAATATTTTATGGTCATTTTGTATGATGGAAACCAATAATGAGTTGGGATAGATAGTATTGATCATCAGTTATCTTTTGACATTTCGTTACCACACATAAGAGTGTGAGGCTTTATCATGTTGGCGGGTTCTTATGCTTAGGCCTAACTAGACACTTACATTGGAAGATTGTATTGAGTTTTTTTATCCTGGACACCCATCATATACAACTTGCATTGACCTGATCATGTACTAGCTTAATTTGACTAATCATTTAATTGAAGATGTATGGGTGTTTCGAGGTCAGTGTTGTGTGCATTGGTTCATCCCTAAAGTTATAATTATGATTCACATATGGGTGTTGTTGAGTATATGTGTTTAAGACATGGTGCAACTCACATAATCTAATATGGGATCTACTGTTTGACATGAAATGCTTTAGTGGGTTAGATTTGGATTGTCTATCAAGTTGTTTTTAACTGGGCTTGATACTTAAATGGTTTTATGTGTTTTCACGATTGTCTTTAATCATTGATCTTTTATTTCAGTATAAAGACAGGTTTTATCAAACTTAATTGGTATTCGATGGTTGAGATCTTATTGTCCATCTCTTAGACTTACATGAAATTTATGGTCCAAGAATGGATACCATTATTAGTGGAGGGATTTGGTCAGTTTAGATACATTAGTAGGCAAAATTACATTCTTCTGATGTAGGGCATAATGAACCTTGTGCATATGACAAGCACCACAATTGTTGTATTCCTATGAAAACCTTACTCATAAATAAATCATATCCCAAGGAGAGAGAGAGAGAGAGAGAGAGAGAGAGAAAAGAAGAGAAATGCTTCATTCTCTCTCTCTCTCATCATCTGTATGTGTGTAATCCTCCCTTGGATGACTTTCACTTGTGCACGTCCCTTGCCTTATAGTGGGGTGTAACATCTTGGAAAAATCCGTACAAAGACCCGAGTACCATCTCAAGCAAAAATCACTAAGGACCGAATCCTTTAGAAATTAGACAAAAATTAACTAAGTGCTAAACTAAATCATCTGTGAAATTAGTTTGAATTATTTTCAATACGTATTGCAAGACCCAAAACTAATAGAATCGTTGACGCTACTTTACCTAAAAATATAGGATCAATCTCAAAACCCAGTTGCTCTCGGGAGCATCACGAAACTCCGTATCGAACCTAAACCGTGCATCAAAAGTCCGATTACCGCAAAATTATACAGTTATGACTGCCTTACTGGGCTTGACAACCATCTCATAAATCAAGTCCTAATAGTATTTAAAAACACACAACTTGAGCCCAAAACAAAGTGTGTGAGAAACGCGAATACCTTTAGAAAATGAACTAAAACTTAAGTGAATTGAGCCGTTCATTTGCAGGCTAAATTTAAGGTTTCAGACTGTCAGATTCTGACCCAACTACACCCTCGGATCGGAGAAAATTTTCAACATATATCAGTGTACTTGTGGCCCTGATCGAGTACCGGTGACCGTTAAACTGAAACAGGTCCTCCGTAATCGATCCACTGGTTCGATTGGATTGAAATCTTAATCTGGCCTGAATCCAATGTTAAAGAACTTTCCCAGACTATATGCAGATAATGGACCTCTAGATGAGCTCCGTTGGACTGAAACAACCACTCTTTGGCTATAACTTAAGTATACCATGGCCCCGGGGTCATTTACATTAGTTTTGGGCCTATATAAGAACTTAAACCCACCTCTCTCTCATTCTATACGAAATTCCAAACCCTAAGAGAGAGAAGAGAGAAAAAGAGAAGGAAAGAATGAGGAGAAGAGAGAGAAAGTGAGAGATCGTTACTCGATTTCGATCTCACCACCCCAAGTGCTGAATCGCCTCTCCCGTATCGCTACACCTGCGATTCCAATTTCGTTGTTGGGTAAGAAATTCTAACCCTAATCTGTTTTAGGTATCCAAATAGATGAATTGATGAAATAATTAACCTGTTTCGTGATTCAGGTAACCGTTGTGCTGTAGACAAAGACGTAGTGATTGAACTGAGTTCGATACGAGTATACCGATGGAAGGTGCGAACTATAAATGTTTAGGTTATAGTTTTCAAGGCTTTTAATGTCAGCAACAATTTATAACTGACTTGATTGCTGTCATATGTGCTTACATGCAATGATTTTCGTATATTACATAAATATGTAAACTATGTTAAATATAGTGCATTCCATATGTTTGTTGAAATGTTTCAATGAATATGAAATTATGATTTATACTTACAATGATTATTTGATTGAGATTACATGATTGTTGTACGTATGACAACTCCTTGTGAAAGGATTTGCTATAATATATGTTATAACTAATTTATTACATGTATGTTAATACGTCTAGTATAAGTGTTTAATAAAATGTCTGAGTGAAGAAATATTTGTGGAAATGTATGTAATGAGGGCATTGAGATAGGATTCTCAATAACCTTATCTATAGTTTCAGTTTCCTTCATATAACTTATCTTACTATTACGTGATTTATAGATGAATGCCTATGTATGTTAACATGTAATCTATATATTTGTTAAAATGTTTATATGAGATTTATATTTGAATTAGTTGTTATATGTTATTTTGACTATCAAACATGAATACCTATTGTGTTTGAGTATTATTGGGACTACTGCATAGTCCAGGCAATCGGTAATGAGTTCCGAATTAGTGGTCGAGATCATTTTGCCACACAAGACATGTTCGAGGAATCCGAGTCGTACAATGTTTGTTGACAGTGGTTAGGCCATGCGGAGAGCTTACGTGCTCTATGTCGATTAAATCAACGTACGTTCGTACCAATCGAGTTTGTCAAGCAACCCGATTGGCCCATTGTATGTTCATTATGTATGAACGTTATTGCTTGAATCTAAGATACCAACCTACCAGTGAAAAGTCCGTTTAACCTTTGTACCACGATCCATTAAGACTCATGAACTGGACATGGTGGTATGAGACAGCGTGATCGAGCTTTCGGCCTACGCTGGGGTGACGATCCTCCCTATAGTGACTAGTGAGCAAACCAAACTCGTGAGCCGAATATGGTAGTATGGGACATTGTATTCGAGCTGTTGGCCTACGATCAGGTGACGAGCCTCTCTTAGTGACCTCGAGTATACGCTAGGACTACGCTAAGGTGACGAGTCTTTCCATAGTGACCTCGAGTATTACTAGGCATGCATTGAGGTGACGAGCCTCTCCGTAGTGACTTAAAGCTACAATCGTATGTGATTACTAGGATTGATGACCCTAGATGGATCAATGATATAAAAGGAGGAGGTACCTTAGCTTCTCAATCCTGTTGTATGAATAAGTCTAATTAAGAACTTAGCTAATCATACACATGCACTGCATTGCATGTGCCTTTGGCGTTGGTGTTGAGCATAGAGGGAGTGTTGCATACGCGACCATGAGATGATGTCACTGAGGGAGTGCAGGCGAGGGCATACATTATTATCGTATCTCATTCTTGCATTAACAAGAGTACTTAGGACATGATTGTTGTACTGCTTTATCATTATTGCTTAATTGAATTGATAACATATTAACCTTTGCCTTATAGCTCTAAGGATTTGATCACTCACTCCCAATCTGGGACGATATTTTAAAACACCAACCAGAGTCTGTTATAGTTGGAGATAACGGCGAGGTATATGAGATGGAGCTTGCCTTCTATGATGATGAGGAGTTCTCCTACTTGCAACTCTCTGTCTGGTCTATGCAAACTTGGAGTTGCATCACCGGGATTATATGGATATAGATAGATTACATTATATTATCTTTTTGTGAATTTTGAAACTATACATGTAATTGTTTAACCTGGCGATATGTTCATACTCTGAGGACTTACCACTTATATGCTTTATATATTTATCACAGTCATCTGCTTGCGTAATTTAACTGTCTCTGGAGTATGATATGCTGATTTTATATAATCTCACTCATGTTTAATGTACTTGTACTGATAACATATAATCATCATTATCTATGTTGCATAAGTGATATGTTGGAACTCGAAAGTTGGACTCCTTGTCGACCCTCGATTTTCAGGGCGTTATATGGGGGCTTAAGCAAGCTCTTGCTTCAATCTCTTTGTCAAAATAGATCAAGTGAGACCTACTTTGGAGAATTAACATCAACCTTCACACAATCAAGGGACACAAATATAAGATAACAACTCCACACTTAGTTTATGTATTTTAGAATTTGATTGCATCTACATGAGAACCTTATTGATTTGAAATTCTAGAAAATTTTTAAAATTTATATTTTCTCATCTTTCAAAAAAAACCTATAAAAGTGGTGTTATAATAGTCTCATCATAGATGTTAATTGGTTCCAACATTTTAATCATTCCAATAAGTATACTTATTTGTGCTTGCATTTGTATAGATTTAAGAGGTTTCCCTTAGAAATTTATCTTTCAAATTTTATCTCAAACTAATGTATGGATTGAAAGATCATTAAGATTCAATTTATCATATTGCCAAGAGTGGAAATTGAATCAATTGTTAATAATGGTACATGGAGACAATATCCATGACTTTTTTTTTCTCCTCTTTTGTGAATGTTGTGGTAAGATGATGATGTGTTTTCATGAAATTGAATTATTTGATAGTTATTATTAATAGTTGATTTGAGAATACAAGTTTTGAATGGATGTAAAAGAATCGACAGCTAGGATTGCTTTCGAAATCATAATTAGCTGGGAATTATGTACATTTTGTTGATCTAGATTTATTGTTACAACCTTTCGGAGAAGATCTAAGTTAAGTCAACTCGTCATCAAAGGAGAAAGCTTTGAAACTCATGTGTTAGAAGAAAAAAGAAGATTTTATTAGATCATGTATGTGGGATGCCCACAGTAGGGATGTATTGATGCCCATAGAGAGGGATGTGCAAATCTCTCTCTCTCTCTCTCTCTCTCTCTCTCTCTCAAGGTGTGGTTTGAACCACGAACCCTTTTGCCGCATAATCTTCGATGTCAATATAAACAAAGCAATCATAACTATTTGTTAGGGGACTACTGCAAGGGAGTCATAGATGGTGTCTGAACCGCGTTACTAATAAAAGTTCCCTCAGCATTATATTCTGTCACCGTAGGTGTTCTTTTGATAATGATGGTCATTAACCGATGCATGGCGTCGGTCTGGTTAGCCATGTATCTGTTAATGTTCTTAGTTTGAATACAGAACTTCTTGGCCTGGGTATGCACCAACTCCACTTGAGCTCTTCCATATTCTTGAACATATTGGATACTTAGTTGCATGTCTCACGATGCAACCGTTATCTCTTTAGGAGAAACGGTCTAAGAGGTCGAGGCCCCTTCATGATTTTCAGTACTGAGTATCGAACTACTATTACATTCAGCGTTTTGGGGGTCAGTTGAACTGACATGTCCTCAATTGGAGGTAGTACAGTTAGTATGGAGGGATCATCCCTAACAATTTGATTGCTCCTTCTATTTAAATTTTCAATTGGTAATGTTACGTCGATAAATTAGAGACGGTCCCACCGAGCATGCTAAAAGATGTTGTGGTTCGATATATAGATTCGGTCATGTGATAAATGTTGGCATGCCAAAATTGAATGTGCGGCTCAATTCAAACTGAACAACTATGACCCCAAGCGCTAAGATACGCAAATACGTCGTATGTGACCAACATCAAATAAGATTGGTCACATATTTAGCCACTTGCAAGTGTTTTAAAACGATAAGGCAATAGTCAGAGGATAAGGTTCGTCCTTTAAAAATGGATTGCACATTTATTTTTCATATGAAAAGACTCTTCGATACAAATAAAAGAATAACAAAAAAGAAATTCTTACAGTCGGTTACAGAGACAGCTACAAAACATCTTTATGGATAGAGAACTTTACTTGATACTTGAATTAAATTTAACATATGAGCGTAGACTCAAATTATAGCTAAAGCTTAATAGTTACTTGATTACCACTACGAATTACACTCAGGAATATAAATAGCAGGTAAAGATAAGGATTACATTAAGAATGTAATTAGTAGGTAAAGGTAAAAGGATTACACTAAGGAATGTGAATGACTGATAATTTGAAAGATAAGCTTGGTTTAGTTTGGTATGATTGGTATGAGACGATTTGCTTTGCTGAACTATTTACTATTTATAGTCTTAACTTGGTCATCTGGATGCTTCCCACATTTTAACAATTGTTATAACTGTTTAACACTATTTGACCTTCTTTACTTCTCAACCTATCATTTGTCTTGTAACTACTTCAACACTATCACTTTTTACTCGACCGCTTAGTGGATGACGTAGCATTGCTCGATACACACCAGCTGTATTACCGCAAAATCCTTTCCATATACCCCGAAGATCTTCAAATACACCACGCAAATCCCTCCTGATTACATATAATCCATTCTAATTGGCTCAGGAAATGACAATAATAGGGATGAACACCTGAAAATTTTGTATTAGGATGATATTTGTGCCTACAATTTATCCAAGTGGTAATAACCCTATGGAAAATTTGGATAGCCTATAAACATAGTGTTTGGCTTTAGGAAGGTTTCAATGGTGAACGTTTTTATATCCACCGTTTAGTGTGTTTGCACCCATTTTCATTGCCCTGATGTGGACTAATAGGAGGATGTCACATGGAGACACTATGTGTTTGGCATATGCATAACTCATACTCGCACCCTATAGACACCCCACCTCGGGTTGATAAGCTTGATTGAAGCTAAACCCCGATCCTCACTCTTAACCTTAATCCAAATCCCAAACCCGGATCCAAACTCTTAACCCTAGTCCAAACTCTAAACACTGATTTAAATCTAATCTAAACCTTAGAATATTGATCATAAACTTGGTCTCAAACTCAAACCCTAGGAAAAACCTAACCTACAAAGTTGACCCTCGAGTCAACTCACTGAGTCAACTCACGTTTCAACACACATAGCATACCCAGTCAACTCACCTTGCAAACCAAACGTATTTAAAATCCCAATTTGGAGAAAAGGGGAGACAATAAGGCAGTTTCGAAAAGCCAAAGTTGTCCATGTGTATAGGAGGAACCTCCCTTCGAAGCTGAAGTAAAAAAGGAATGATGTCCTTCCTACCTATTTCATACATGTGCAAAATCTAAAAATTACTCCGATGCTCCTTCCTTAAGCTAAAATTACACATTATTCTATTCAAACCAACACATAAGATCTTGCAACATAACAATCTCAAATCTCAGCCATCCAAACCATTCTTAGTGTCAAGCTTTACAAGAATTACCAAAAAATCAGGTTGAAGGGCTATAAATACCCCCATTCCCTTCACATTTTAATCATTAAGGAAGAATCCACTCTCATTTCAAGCCTTTTCACTCACCCCTTAACTTCTTAGTCTAGCTATTTCATCCCTCCACTGAGGAGAGGAAAGAGCTATCGGAAAGAGTCCAGTCAGGTACAACTAAGTCTAGCCAAATCCAAAAACACCTGAGCCATCCAAGTCTCGATTTAACCCCTCTTATCCCAACCTTTGCGACACTACCGTCCATCTAACCATTTTATCTTCAGTTAAGCTTCATCTAGTCACAGCATTTGCATAGCGCAATATTCATTTTATCATCCAACACACTTTGCACCAAATTCTATTAGAAGTATGCTTTGAGACTTGTCGATTTAATCGGATCCTGTCTAAAAGAAAACTCACCAATTACTTCACATTTTATCACCAGCATTACATACATTCGCATACGAGAATTAAATCATTATCCTCAAGAACAGTTAGATCATGTGAAGTAAAGACTGTACATTTGTACAAGCAGAGTAGATGCTTAACACCTTTCTTCTCTTTAACCACGGTCCCTTAGAATCTTTGATTGCAGAACCAAAGAGTCATCTTAGGGTATGAAATCTTCGAATTCCTACCCTAACATTTCTATATGGTCTAGCCAAGTATAGAAATGAAGTAATTGGCTAGTGACGACTTTAGTCAAACATAATCACTCAATCACAATGCAAAAGCCTTCGAAAGAGGCAACTTGTGGAGAAAAGTGGCCCTCAAGTCAATTCCAACTTGGGATTCCATCATCTACGCATTCGAAGATATTTACATTTGATTTTCTTTTGACATTACGTATTTTGTCATTAATGTGACGGTATAGACTTTTATCAAGTCCTTTAAGGGGATGAATCATCACATGCCATGTGCCCACAATTAACGTGCCCATTAAATGAGACAGCGTGCTTGGCACATCTATAAAAGACTCTTTAAGCGAGTGCATCCTATCTCACAACTAGATATGATCTCATCTGTGAGGTCGTCTCTCACAATCCTTTTAAAATGGGAGACTTCCTTAGAGATGTTCAGAGAACTAGTAGTGATTTATAAGATTCTGAAGACTAATAAATTGAATCGACATCCGAGTAACCCATATATGGTCCCAAACCCGAATCGTAAATGGATGGTTGAAGTTATATCATGTTCTATTCTACACAATGATTAGAATAAAAAAATAGAACTAGATCCAACCTGGTCCGATAACAGATTGGGAACATGTGTCAAATCTCATCTCACTCCATCCCATCACCTTAGGGATGGTTAAATGTAAGAGGTTGTTTGATCCGGATTATCCAACACCTTGAAGTTGACAAGGTGAGCCATCAGCAAAGATGTTAGCAAAGATGTTGACTGGCCATGATCGATCCAGGTCTAGTCCTTGAGATTCCCAAACTTTAGTCTAGTTGCCTTCATCGAAGAAACTTTGGTGGTCTTAGGACTAATCCAAAGTGGGTCACGAAGATCTCTATGAAGAATCATCTATGGAAGAAGATTTGAGAAGTCAGTGAATTCGGAGCCCTTTCTCTCCAAGGCAAATCCCGGTTTGCTAAAAAAGAGATTACGTATTTGAAAAGCCTGCACAAAAGATCTAGAAGCCCAACAAGGGGCTCTTACTGCCTCAAGAAAGCTATAAAAGGATCACAAGAAGAAGAGTTCGATGTCTTACGTCAAGCATATCTACCTACTTTTACATTCGCCTTACTTTAATGTCTATGTTACTTTTCTTATTTTAATTCGATATTGCCCAATGGCTTCCGTTACAGTACATTTATCTTAGGAGTAGATTAAATATTTACGACCTTAAGTTGCTAGGTCGCGATGTTCATCCAAGTTTCAATTTAATTGTTGATACCCCTGTCATATACCACTAGCCACCTGCCTCGATCGTCTATTGCGATAGGTGCATCATGCACTTATTTTATTTCTTGCTTTTATTTATATATGGTTGTAGAGCACAACAGTTTTAACAGAGCCAAGTTATTAATAAAATCGATCCTGTTTAGTATGACCTTTATTTCTTTGTGTATAAATCTTCTATTCTCATTGAGAAATACCATGCTAAAGCATTGGTATAATATTTTTTTTAAAAAAGTTCTTAAGCCGGTCAATTCTACGATTACTAGTATAAGGCAAAAAGAACTCATTCATGAGTACTAACTGCTACCCTTGCACAAATCGCTGAGTTCAGAGCACATTAATTGATGGTCAAGAGGATCTTAAATCCTGATCCAGTGTCTAATTTGTCTATCTACGCGCGGGTGCACCAACAATTCAGTCAAGAGAAGAAAACTTTAATTCAGGCAGACTTTGGCATGCCCGCACAATCATACACACATAGGAACATCCCATCTGGGCCCTCAATCACACGAGCAACCATGACTAACTGAATTGAGGGCAACATAGCGTGGTTTCCCGCATCAGTTTTGGATTTGTCCTGTCTTTAGGCTCTTATCTTTTTGTTGTCTCGAAAAACTGATGGACCGAGTGGATTTTTTACGGGCATCTCTGTGTCCCCACAGTTTCTGACTACAGGAACTTACTGTGCCCAGCCATGGGCAATCTGTGCCCGCCAAGGACCCTAAAGTGGTGCCTTTTGCCTCAATTGCATACGGTGTGCTTTATGGGCTTTACATCACCGTAATGTATGTGTTTAATCCACATCGTTCATCCATTTTAATGGTGCGCGTTCAATCATCACTGCTTGCCCTAAAATGATACGGGAAAATGGATGGACACAAACGTGACGATGGGTCACATAGTACCCACCAGTAGCCACACCCCTGCTACAATGCAATTTTAAGGATGTATATATTTTTTATAATAACACTTTATTAATAAAATTTACATTTAATTATTCTTAAGCAACCTCATTGAATCTTCTGGATCGCTACTAGTTGAAAATTAGGAAATACCTTTCATCAGGTGGGCCTCAAGTCTGTTCAAGATGAAAATGAACGGCTACCATTGAAAACTTCCCGAGGGTCACAGAAGTTTTGGATCAAGCTGAAATGTGTGCTTTCCCATAATCCAGGTCTGTGTGACCTTATGAACAGCTCAGATGACAAATAATAATAATAATAATCATGGTAGGAACTAGGAAGGTTTCAACGGTGGACATCAGTCCCCACTACCTTTTGAGACGTGGTTCATTTAAGCTTTGGATCTGGCTCGTTTTTGAATTCGTGCTTTAAAATGATGCAGCAAAATGACTGTACGGTGTGGATATAACACATGAATCTTGGTGGTGCCCACAGAACATTGCCACGTAAACACAATACGACCAGGCATTTTTGTCATTTTATGAAAAAACACGACGGAAACAGGAGAAAACTAGCTGAATGAAATTATCTAATTATCTTGATTAATGAGGTAGCTTCATGAAATGAATTTTAGAAGGCACCAGGATGTGAATACTGTATTAATCAGGTAGTAATTTTTAGAATTCCCCCAAAAAATGGAGCAGCATGGTCAGTTCTGAATGCTGAGGACTATCTAATCATTCATGTACTACATTCGTGAAGAAAATTGGTAAAGAGTTCTCCATGTATGGGTCACGGAAAAATGGCACATTAGTGAAATGATCTTTTGATTTTTGGACACAGCACCAACGGCTAAAAAAATAAAAAAATGGTTGTCATTGGACGGAGAAAACACTCCAAATGACGGTCCGTAACAAGAGGTAGTTAATGGCTTTCAGTTAATACAAGTAGGGCCAAGTTTCAGTGATCTAGACCATTGGTCTATTGGACCCACGGCAAATGGACCATGGTATGAAGACCTCTCAGGTCTAAATATCCTTGCCGCTAATATCAGGCCTTTTCAGTTGAAAGTGCACTGTTGCGGTATCTCTTCTTCACTGTCCGTTGAAGTTGGGCTACCTTTTATGTTTTACATATTGGTGGACCGCACTTACCGGCACAATATTAGCTGTTCTAACTTGGGTACACCCCACCGTACAGCATCATCGATGAGAAGGCATCTACTGTAAGTTGGTTATGACCATAACAGTCTCCAACCACTATTTTCTTTTTCCAGATCCAAAAATGCAGAGTCAAGAGAAAATTTTATCACGATTCTCAGCCTAATTGAACTGTGCATACCATACAACAGCAAAAGCCTAATACATACTCAGCTCTTTTTATCTTCTATTCCAAGTCCTTTCCTCTTCTTTTTTCCATTTTTTAAAACCAAAAGTCACTAAAAGGAAGAGTTCAATAAATAAGGATTAAAGAGAGAGAGAGAGAGAGAGCGAGAGAGAGAGAGGAAAAAACAGTGTATTTTCATATTTCTTCTTGATCTCTGATCCACTTGGTGGCCACCCATTTCTCACCTTTAAGCACCGGGCAGCTCCCATGAAGCGATGTCTGCATATAAATGTCAAGGAAGTGTGAATTAAATAGAATATAATACACTGACTAGCGGTTTTCCTAATCTCACATGGGTGTATAAGGTGGGCCCTCTAAAGGCCAAGACATGTGAAACCACAGTATCAAGGGTGTGAGAGCCTAGATAAAGTAGGTCTCAGTGTAGATAACCCAAAAATGCAGGCTGGTCCACTGATCAGGTGGGCCAGTCTACGGAACAAATTCATCAGCTAAGGAAATCTTGCCCAAGTTATGGCCCATATGGTCAACCATGATTTTAACATGGGCCAATTACATGGTGAGATCTATGCGATGGAATGGGTCGGATATCGAACAAGCATGTAGCATCGGTGCTTATTGTTGCACGCCGATGAGCTGCCTTTGTATGTGGAGTTTGCAAAAATCTACTGACCTATATAGAGCCAAACTCCACTGACATATATGCCAGTGCCAGATGAGTACCACAGTAAGAGACGACTCAACGGCAATAACGTGAGAAGGAATTAATTGTAAGGTCATGATGGTTTAATGTCCTGATGCATCCAGGTTGTACAAGTGGGGTTACGGTTCGGAGATCAAGACTATTGAACTTTGGATTGGGGATGCCTGAAAGACTGTAGCTACCCAGTCTTACACCTTTCTTGATTGTTACTGTATTTTCTTAAACACATGTTTTCACAGGTGAGATTTTGCCCTTTTTTTTTTCTGGATTGTTACTATATTTTCTAAAACACGTTGTTTCACAGGTGCAATTTTCTAGTTATACTGTATTTTATAACCAAAGGTAGGACACCTTTTACCTTTTTCTGGACCATTATTGTATTTTCTGAAACACAAAATGTTTTCACAGGTGCACACAAGCACACACATCACATGTTTTCATGCGTTAGATTCACACACACACACACACCCCCACCACGGCATTTCCACACACAACATTACACATTTCCACACACACGAAGATCGCACCTTCTCATAGCTGGGATTTTCTACTACAGCATTTTCTAATGAAAGGTGGAGTTTTCCAGCATCCCCCACACATGGCAGTGCCTGTTGGAACAGTGAATCATAAACCCAACTATTGTGGACTGGGCACATCAAACATGTCTTGATGGATTGGTATGTTATAATTCCTTTAGCATAATTCATTTCTTGCTGTGTAAGTCATTGGTTTGTTTAATAATTCCCTAGTATAACTCATTTCTTGCTGCCTAACTCATTGGCTATCTTCAACCACACACACACACACACACACACACAAAAAAAAAAGTTCTACTGCAGTATAATTTCCCATTTTTGTTTTAGCAAAAAAAAAATAAAATAAAAGATTAGATAAGAACCAGCAACAATGGATAATTGCTGCAGGCAATGCGTTCTAGTTCTAAGAATACCTAGTGCAATAGAATAGATGATAAAAAATAGTGAGTGTTGGTGACTTCTTTTTTTAATGAAAATGGATCCCATTCGAGTTTGTTGAATATGACATAAATAGGAAGATAAGATGATACCTAATTTCTTAAAGCTTGACATTTTTGACACGAAGAAAGGATGCAAGTGCAATGCTTGTGGTGACAAGAATGGTGCTGGCTTGGGCTGTGTAGCATGGATGTTCAAAGCACTAAGGGAATAGGTGCTGCATTCAGAGCAGCTAGCACGGCCAATGGTAGTCTTAGCGCACTCTAAGGGGAGATCTGTCGAATTCTCTAAAAGATTATTTTGCTGCTACAACAAGTCTCTGAATAATAATCAAGTTAAATCGTTACTTCAGCATACATGGGCATTCATTCTTCACAGATGAATGGAAATAATTACTTTAGATATATAAATTCAAAGAAACTTTAGTTAAATGCTTGGATGGAATGATGTTACTTCGTTCAAGTTTTCCACAAAGTGAAGCTCATGTCTTGGTGGCACATTATTTTGCTACTACAGCAAGCCTCCATAATATAATCAAGTTATTTCATTACTTCAGCATGCATACTAACCAACTACAGCTACACATTGAAGCATTACCATTCAGTTAGAAAATGAAGCATATATCAGCTAAAAAACGAAAAATATGGAAATGTTGAATGCCTTATAAAATGATCATGTTTATGTAAAAGGATGATGCGAGGAAAGAAAGGACACTTACCTGATCAATTGTTCCATTTGGAAACACCGAATAAAATAGAAGACCATCCCCCTGGCGCGGCCTCACCTTCAAACCTATACATTTTTTGTAATCATAGCTACCATCCATATTCATACCATTCTGCACATCAAGAGGAGCGATAATTGCTTATTTTAGCAGTAAGAATTATTAAAACAGAACAGAGCAAACCTATACATTTTTTGTAATCAGAGCTACCATCCATATTCATACCATTCTGCATATCAAAAGGAGTGATAATTGCTTATTTTAGAAGTAAGAATTATTAAAACAGAACAGAGTGGTGTAGCTATCCTAATTAGCTTACCTCAAAAGGGAACATGGTCTCCCCACCTTCCTCGACATCAGATAGATATAACAAGAAGGAAGCTATCTGCATTAAAAACAATCAATTTTGATAATGAGTTTGTTGGGTGCTGAATATAATTCATAGTAAATCTGAAAATAATGCAAATAACCGATTTTAGTCGAATCTTAAGCAAAACGATTTGAATCCCAACCTTGAATCCCTTTTTATGTGAATCCTAAGATTTACAATTCAAATCCCTATTTACTATTCAAATTATACTTGTTCTCTTCTAGTTTAAGTTTCGCCTAGCTTTCATTGTTACATTTTAAAATTGGTTGGGGCTTCAAGTATCATTTAGAAAAGGTAAATTATTTTATTTTTTCTTTATAAGATTAAATGATATATATTCTCTTCAACGATAAATTATGTAGCTTTTTGTGATTTCTTACTTCTTAACTGGTCGAAACACCAAATTGATGTATGACTTACTTATAATGTTTTTGTGGATGGTTATGGTCATGCTTACTTATATGTGCTATGGAATAATGTTTAGAAATCAAAATATCTTTTTTCGTTGATCTACAACATTAAAGGTCACTTTTCCACTGTGATTCTACATTCAAGAAAGGGAACAAGAACATGAATTATTAAAGGACCCTTGTATGTTTTATTAAGGGAAATTTCTTGAAAGACAAAAAAATAAAGAAATAAAAATCCTTGACACTATCATGACATGATTTTACCTGGTGCACATTGATGGCAAAAGGAAGATTGATGAGTTTTTTTTTTTTTTTTTTTTTTAAATTGATTTATTTATATATATTTTTTTTTTTTTTCAAAAATTTAAAAGGAAATTGTTAAAAATAAATAAATAAATTACGATTTACAATACAATTTCCAATTAAATACAATTCAACCCTACTACGATTTGCGATGCGATGACGATTTTGACAACATTGCAAATAAACACGATATATGGATTTTTACTTAAACTTTAAACTTTACATGAGTCCATAGTCCATACACCATAAATAAGCAAATGTTGAAAAAGAATTGCAATGGTTCATTAAATGATCCTTGACCCACAGAATTATAAACAACTGCAGAAATGAAGTCTAACAACTAATGCAGACCAAAACAATAAGTAATTGAAGGAGAACTTGTCCAACTCTTTCACAGTGGTATTTATTTTTCTAACAAATAATGCTCAATGGTTTTGGGAGTCCGAAGGAATTCTTCTTCTTTTTCTTCGTCTTCGTCTCCTTCTCCTCCTCCTGCTATTCTTTCTGCCTCTCCATCTCCTCCTGTTCTTTATGCTTCTCCTCCTCCTCCTCCTCCTCCTCCTGCTCCTGCTGCTGCTTCTACTTCTGCTCCTTCTTCTTCTTCTCCTCCTCCTCCATCTTCTTCTGCTTCTGCTCCTCCCCTTCTTGCTCCTCCTCATCCTCCTCCTGCTTCTTCTCCTTCTCCTCCTCCTGCTGCTACTCCCCCTCCTATTCCTCACCCACTCCTCCTCCTCCTTTTGCTCCTCTTCCTCCTCCTGCTTCCCCTTCTTCTCCTTCTCCTCCTCCTCCTCCTCCTCCTCCATGTGTGGATAGGTAAGCTGTGCTTGAACCCAAACCTCAATGTTGAAAGGCACCCTGTCTACGGGCCTCAAACACCAGGATATGTTGTACCTCGTCAGCAAGCATTCACCTTGACTCTGAGGGACCAAAAGTAAAGAAGAAAAATATCATATGGTCCTTGAACAGAGTGTAATGCTGCTGTATTGATCTCAGCTTCTTCCATAAATACCTAGGAGATCAATACCTCGTCAAGAATTCACCTTGACTCTGAGAGACCAAAAGTAAAGAAGAAAATATCATATGGCCCTTGAACAGATCATGGTAATGCTGTTGTATTGATCTCAGCTTCTTCCATAAATACCTAGGCGATCGGTTAACACATCGCCGTATATATGAAATGATCTTGCTTGGTCAATATATCCTGCCACCTTCACCTTTTGGTGGAAGGGCTTGGAAACTTCATGAAGCATTGAGCAAACTAAACATTCCGAGCCACTAGCTACATGGTTCTGAATGTCAGTATTGGTTGGCATATCGACCCAGCAGAAAAATGATACAATACTGCATCGCATATCCGTATCAGGGCCATATCGGTCATATTTTAAAAAATATATATAGAAAAATGGAAAAAAAATTGGAATCTATCATTTTTTTATATTTTATATATATATATATATATATATATATATATATATATATATATATATATATATATATTGTATTTTGGCCATGTATTCAATGGTATATCAGACCATTCTTTGATGAGAATGTTGTATATCGGTATGACTTATTGAAGGTCAACTAAATGGGCCCAAATTGAACACAAATCGAGCATGATTTGGAAACCTAGGGCCCATTGCATTGAAATACAATAAAAGAAAATGAAAATATAAAAAAGAAAGCGAAGGTACCATTACATTGAAACACAACAAAAGAAAATGAAAATATAAAAAAGAAAGTGAAGGTTTACCCTTCTTTCCCATTTTTTCCACAATGGTCCACTTCGCTTTGATTTGTCAAATTCCATTCAAATCATTTGTTTTGATCCCAAAATAAGTCTAGATCTAGCCTAAAATGGGTTTTTAAGCTTCTTCAATGGTTTATAAATGAAAACAAGAAGAGACGTGAGTGAAATTTTGAAAAAATAAATAAATTTAATTGTGCTTTTATGGGCGTATCAGCCTTGTTGGTGCCAATGTGCCCCTATATCGGCTGCCAATATGGACCGATACAGGCTGATATGGATCAAGTTTTTTTGTATCAAGCCGATATGACCCTGTATTACGTATCGTCTTGTGCCAATATGGATACAATACAACTGCCAATACGATACCGATATTCATATGACTAGCTACTGAAATGAAAAGAAAAACACCACTGAAGTGATTGAAATTAATTTCAACTAGACATGCTTTTGAAGGATGCAGGTGGATTCTTTGGTCATGCATAGGCTCTCCTCCATCACTCCTACGAGATGAAAGATTGGGACCACGTGTCCCCATCCAGATGACCGAAGTACAATTAAAAAGACTAAAATTAACCCCATAATTGAAGTTATAATAAGTAGTGCCTAGTTGCACCACCAAATGAAAAGAAAAACACCACTGAAGTGATTTTGACAAATTTCAACCAGACATGCTATTGAAGGATGCATGTGGATTCATTGGTAATGCATAGGCTCTCCTCCATCACTCCTGGGAGATGAAAGGTTGGAAACACCTGTATCCCCACCCAGAGGATCAGAGTACAATTAAAAAGACTAAAATTAATCCCGTAATTTAAGTTATTACAAGTAGCACCTAGTTGCACTGCCATTGATGAGTATGATAATAAAAGAAATAATGAATACAAAGAAATACTTCTTAACATTCATCCACAAGATGAGAGCTCAGTTGAGCATCCAGAACTTAAAAAATAACAAATAACAAAAGATCTCCAGATAATCACCTAGCTAAGATATATGGAGAAACTTCACTGGAAAGAACTTTATTAAGAGCAAGTGACAGTAAATCTTTATATGTTTGGTGGACAGAGCTCTCCATGGCACTCTATTGTCGCAGTGAAAGGAGAATGGACCACTAATAGAGATGCCTAGGTCTCAGAACAAAAGATGTATGATGTATCCATGTTAATTCAGCTGCATCATCGAACATCGCACAAGAGATCAACAATGCATTTTTTTTCTATTTTAAGAAACATGTAGGAATGAGACACAACATCCACTACTGGAGTGCCAATTTTATCATGATAGCCGACACAATAACAAAATCTGTGTCAGTATAAACATTCACAAAGGTAGGATGACACAAATTGCAGGTGGAATAAAAAAAAGATTATGACATTCCACTCCATTTATATAAGAAAAATCTAAATTACAGCCTCAAGATGGAGGTGTGCTGGAATGTGCATGAAGTGACAAACTTGATGAATTGAAAAGGCTGTATCAGTTCTTGCAAGTCTTAGTCACTGGAGGGTGCTCATTCTGAAGTATCCCTTCCATGCTTATTAAAATCCAAAGTTGTACATGTCGGTTCACATTCCAACATCAAGAAGCAGTCAACATCAACAAAGTATTGCTGTTGAGCTAAGATGATGCAGTTGGGGGGATCAATAAACTTCTATTTGGGAAAATAGTAAATTCAGCCCATATGATTTATTTCATATGTTCGCTGAGAAGTCACGGCTTGAAGTTGGCAGCTCTGCTAAGGTGCAGCCCCCCTGGTTGTGGAAGTGGACTTCTTGTCTCTTTTTTCTTTTCTTTTCTTTTTTTCTTAGAAAGGTAATGATGATTTTATTACTAAGAGCACCAAGATGGCGCAAAACTACAAACTATAAAGGAAAACAAGAATTTCTCAGCCCATTCATACAAGAGTGCCCATTCCACAACAAAGCCCATTGCCTTCTTCGAAACACTTTCTACACTATTGCTAACACTTCAAAAACATATACTGCTCCTCTCTTCTCATAATGGCCCAAAGGGCAGCCAGCAGACTTAGGGCCTGTTTGTTAACGCTGAATTTTTGTACTTTATGCGGAATTTGGAAAAATATTCCATGTTTAGTGGTGTTTGTTAACACATAAGAAGGAAAGCTCTCCACAATTTTATGTTGAAAAATTTCCGTGATGGGAGTCTAGCTTAATGAGGAATGAAGAATGCGCTCTGTGATTATTATTTTTTTAATCCAAAATTATCCTTTGCAAGAGAGATTTTCTCCCTTGCGTTGTACACATCCCAAATTTTAACATGGGGCACTTCTCTGAGCCCACCATGATGTATGTGTTTCATTCATTTTTAAAGATCATTTTAGGGCTTGATACCAAAAATGATAGGAATATAAATCTCAGGCAGACCACACCACAGGAAAACAATAGTGATTGGATATCCACCATTAAAATTCTCATAAGGCCCAATGGACTGTTTATTTGACATCCAATCTATTGATTAGGTCATATAGACCCAGATGAATGGAAAAAACAAAGATCAGCTTGATCCAAAACTTTTATGGCCCCCAAAAAGTTTTTAATGGTTGACGTTCATTCAACACCGTTTTCCTATAATGTGGTCCTCTTGAGATTGGAATGTACCTCATTTTTGGTCTCATACCATAAAATGATCTAGAAACATAGATGGATGGCATGGATGAAACACATACATCATGGTGGGGCCCACATAGCACCGACCACCAGCCATTGGCCAGTGGCAGGGAGTAGCCAATCTGTTTCCGCGGACGTGGATTGGATACTTACAGGTTGAGTAGCGAGACTCGCTACTGAAGTGACATCACCAAGTTATGTGGGCCCCATCATGATGTATGTTTTGTATCCACGTCGTCCATCCATTTGGAAATATAATTTTAGGTAAAGATCCAAAGAATGAGTCAAATTCAAAGCTCCAGTGGACCTCACCACAGAAAACAGTGGGGAGAGTGATGCCCACCATTAAAAAATTAAATAGGCCACAAAAGTTTTTAATCAACCTGATATTTGTTTTTTCCCTTCTTTCAAGTCTGTGTTAACTTGTGAACAGGTTAGATTTCAAATAAAAATCATGGTGAGCCTTAGGAAGGTTTCAACGGTAGGCATTAATCTCCCCACTGTTTTTTGTGGTGGGTTAACTACATATTTGGCTCTGCCTCATTTTTAAACTCATGCCCTAAAATTTAATCTCCGAATAGAAAGATGGTGTAGATAAAGCACATACATCATGGTGGGGCCCACATACATCATAGTGGGCCCACAGAACTTGGTGACGTCACTTCGGTAGCGAATCTCGCTATTCAACCTGTCAGTAGCTTATCCGCGTCCTACTTGGACGGAAGCGGATTGGCTGGTGTACCGAACATTAGCTATACAGTTGTTGTAGGTACGTGTCGTGCAAAGACGAGCACTAATGCTCCTCAAGCTCAAGTTGTACGAACAGTTCAAAGGAGATCAAAGTTACATGGGCCCCACAATGATGTATTTATTATATCTATACCGTTCATCTATTTTTAGAGATCATTTTAGAGCATTATCCAAAAAATGAATCATATCCAAAGATCAAATGGACCACACCACAAATAGCAGCGGAGATAATGATTTTCACCATTAAAAAATTCATAGGGTCCACCATAACATGTATTTTCCATCCAATATGTTCATAAGGTCACAAATACCTGTATGAAGAGGAAAAAAAATTCATGTTGATCCAAAACTTCTGTGCCCAAAAAGGGTTTCAATGTAAACGTTCAATCTCCTGCTGCTTTTTGCAGTGTGGTCCACTTGATAGTTCGATATGTCTTATTTTTTGTCTCAAGTCTTAATACAAGCTCGCCAAATGAATGAACGGTTTGGATATAACACATACCTCATGATGGGACCCACAAAACTTGTTGACGTCAATACAACAACAATATAGGTGGTGTGAGGTACACCAGCCAATCCGCATCCGTCCAAGTAGTACCTAGATGCAGATTTCCTGCAAAAACCTTTCACAAGAACTTCCTGTGGGATGATGTTGGGTGGGGTCCACTACGATGTTTTTGAGAAATCCACCCCGTCCATCCGTTTTTCCTGGTCATTTAAGGACGTGTGGCTAAAATTGAAGTTTATAAAATATTTAAGTGTGCCATACAAGAGGAAACAGTGGGTATTCAGTGAGCACCATTGAAGCATTTTTATGGCCATAAAATTTTTGTATCAAGCTATATTTTAAGTGTTTTCACTTCATCCAATTGTGAATGACCTTATAAACATCAAGGTGGGCCTTATTTGAAGGTTTTGTTGCCACTGGTGCTCAACCCTACACGACATGTAGTGACAAGCTTGAGGAATTGAGGAACTCATGAATAATGACATTTTAGTTTTCTATCAAGTATTTTAGTTTATTTGAATTAAATATAATGATTTTATTTTCATTTAATAAAAAATAATTTCTTTATAATGTAAAACATTTCAAAACGTGAGATAGGGGCAAATGGGTCAAATTAACATATTTCAGACATTTAAGATGTTTGTTAACAAACAAGTTGTTTCAAATTCAGTACTTAATTTTCAGACTTCAGCCATAATTATCAAACAAGTTTTTTGACTTCAAATTTTAAATTCAAGCTTCAGATTTCAGATTCGGTCTTTAGACTTCAAATTTAACAAACGGGGCCTTAGACTCCACAAGGCCCTCTCTTGCTTCTAAAGACCTACACCATGCCAAGACATAAGGCCTCCAACAAAACTTAGCATAGTCCACGAAATGTGGAAGCTCCCAAGGAAACCAAACCACATTAAATGCGCAAATGGGTAGTGAATGAAGAGATGGTTGACTGACTTGGCATTTGCCATACACATCAGAAGCCTCTCCCTTCCAACTAGCCAACCAAAGGATCTTCGAGGGAGCTCCATAAGGGCACACGTATTGCTTTTGCACAAAGCCCCCTTGCCTACTTTGCCCATGCATTACATAAACAGAAAAAACAGAAAAGCATCTAGACTTGTCCATTCACCAGATCATCTTGTCTTATTCAGTACTAACTGGGTGATGCAGCTAGATACGATCTGGTAGCATCGCAAACTCTACTTCTTCATTGGTGAGGGATCTACAACACGAGGGAGACCACACAACAAACTCTCTACAATAAGAATAGCAATGCATAGCCCGGAATATTGCAAAGAGTAGACAAATGGGCAATTCTCGGGAACGTATCTTGCAACTAGGCATCGCTAATCCAAACACCCTCCCAAAACTGGATCTTCTCCTCATTCCCAAGAGAGAAGCCAATCCCTTGAGGAACTTCACCTTCATAGATGCAATCCCTTTCCAGAACGCCAAAGCCTGTAAATGGAGTCCCTAGTGCACCATCCTTCCTCACTGCATGTCTGCACCCATACTTACTAGTAATATATTCCCTCCATAGAGCACCATCCTCCGTCCCAAACCTACATAACCACTCCCCCAAGAGTGGCAGGTTCATCCACCCTAAATCTCTTATGCCCGCACCTCCCCCATCATAAGATTAGCACACCATTCCCTCAATAGCACACCATCCTTTGTTCTAAACCTCCATAACCACTCCCCCAAAGAGTGTCAGGTTCATCCACCCTAATTCTCTCATGCCCTAATTGTACGTGGAGTCCCTAGTGCATCATCCTCCCTCATTGCACCCATGCTTGCAATAGATGCCAAGCCCCAAATCTAGCACCTGAATTCTCTAGACTCGAATCCCGCGCCTGAGGGCATGACTAATATATTATATGCTCAAAAACCATCACATAATACCATTTCACAAAACATGCACACTTTCTAAAATTAAACAAATACTTAATAAACTGAAAGTAAAATATCTCAATGATCACTATAGTCCAAAGCCTCTCTAACCTTATCAAACAAGCTTCGGACATTTGAATAAAGAAAAAATAGATCGGTAAATTTGATAGGGTTGCTTTCATAAGGGTGTTTAAGCACCAAAAGAAAGGCACCGGCTCTTCCACCTAGATAATTTTCTTTCGAATCTTTCCACTACAATGTCCTATAAATGTTTTGTTGATTTACGAACATAAACGGGCAAACTGAGGTAAGTGGAGGGAAAAGCACCTGCTCCACACCCGAAAATACTAGCCACTTGATCAACTTTCTCCCAAAACACACAAACACCTAACATATCACTCTTAACGATGTTAGCTTTCAACTGCAAAACCGCTTCAAAGCATCTAGCCACTATGTTCATCTTGTCCACCATGGCCCCATTGGCATCATAGAAGAGACTTGTATCATCAACGAAATGAAGGTGGGAGATTGAGGGGCTCGACCAGGTGATGCTAAAGCCGCAGAAAAAACCAATCTCTTGCCCACAATTCACCATTCCTCCCAAAGCTTCGGCCACCACCATGAAGAGAAGTGGAGAAAGAGGGTCGCCTTGTCTAATGCCTCTCGAACTTCTAAAGAAACATTTCAGATACAGTTAATCAGAACTGAGAATCTAGCTGAGTTGGTGCACTCCCTCATCCATGCTCTTTATTTCCTCCCGCATCCAATACAGTCAAGCATATAATCCAAGGAGTTCCAATCTGCTTGGTCATAGGCCTTCTCAATTTCCATCTTGCACACCATTCCTTTCATCCCATCCTTGTATCTCGATTCGATACACTCATGGGCTATGAGGGCACTATCCAAAATTTGTCGATCCGTAACGAAAGCTCCATGGTTCTTAGAAATGACACCTACTAGAACCTCCCAAAATCTGGTTGTCAAGACTTTAGCAAGAATCTTATATGGACTACCGATCAAGCTAGCTAACCTAAAGTCCTTTAAACTTTCTGCACCTGTCACCATTGGAATGATAGCAATGAAGGAAGCCCCTATTTTTATAGAAAACCGCCCCCGCCCCCTTTATAAAACTTCTCAAAGAAATTCATGATATCCTCTTTTACTACTACTCTTCCCAAAATGCCTGGAAGAATGCCAAAGGGAGGAACCCATCCTGACCTGGAGTTTTATCCCTTCCCAACGAATCCACAGCCGCTTTAATTTTCGTTGAAGAAAAAGGCGCCTCAAGCAATTCTACTCCTTAGAAAGATTCGAAGAGATAGATTATCTAACTTTGGTCTTATCCACCCCTCATTAGTTAGCAGTTCTTTATAGTAGTGAACCATCGCGTCGCATACTTTTTCTCATTGATCCACTACAAGGCTACTAATCTTGTTGCATTGCGCGAACACTTGCTATACTATGGAAGAACCTTGTATTTTTATCACCCTCCATAAGCCATGTGGCACACAAATGTTGCCTCCCTTGTTTTGTCTCTTGATGGTTGGAATATGGAGATTACCTCTTGAGAGTTGCTACATACTTCGGCAAGGCCAGAGATAAAGCTGCTTCTCTAGTGTTATTCGTGCATCATATTCACCGATCACCTAATGATCGGGCAGACAAATTGAACAAGGAGAGGGATAATCACAATGAACTATCGGTTTTAGGGACAAGGGCTTCTATCAACAGTTCTTGAGAGGATTTCCCTCTCCACTATATTGCCTTAACTTCTTTTTTTTTTTTCAATAAAATTCTCACCACTTATTAGAAAAAAAAAAGGTGCATTGAAGAATTTGACAAATCCAAACTTCAAGAGCATCACTTCTTGAAGCATCATATCATGTACACAAAGAAGCATTACAATCCCATTGTATGACAAAAAAATTGGGATGCGATTGGCAAGACCTTTAGTAGTAAGAAAGACACTAAATTGAGAGTACAATCATGTGAGCTTATTTAAGGTAATAGAAAACCCATCAAAGGCAACAACCATGATGGAAATCTAGAATTTTCATATACCCTCAGATTGATGCATGTAATGAACCACCACTAAGAAAGGCATTGGTGACATCCATCTGATAAAGAGGCCTATAGACGGCATCAATAGGAAAAAAGAAAAGAAAAGAAAAGAACATCCATATTGTGGAGGTTTCTACCACAACATAAAATATTTCACATAACTTTTTATCAGAAGAAGTTCGTGTGTGCAATGTGCACTGGGAGTTGATAAAGAGGCCTACAAGCGACATCAATAGGAAAAAGAAAAAAGAGCATCCATATTGTGGAGGCTCCTACCACAGGATAAAATATTTCACATAACTTTTTTATCAGAAGAAGTTCGTTAGTGCAAAATGTGCACCGGGAGTTGCTGCACAAACATCTCCCAACATCCAATAATGTCAGCAAGAATCTAAACACCCATTTCCAAATGGGATGTTGAGAATTTTCACTTTGATTGCTAAATCCCACCATACTTATATGGCAAGAGATGTGTACACCAACTCCCAGTGCCCACAGTGCACCTCTAAGTCATTTTTGTTCTTATTTACTAACAATACTTCTACTTCAAGCATCTCAAGTCGGCAGTTCTTGAGAACGGAGAGATTGAGAAGGGTGTTGCTCATTCAATTAGAATGTGGATGAAGTGGCGATGTGCCTCTAGAGTTTTATGTGATCGCACATACCAATCTAAAGAAAGGGAGAGTTTATTGGACAATTGTAAGTCCATACGACCACACATGCTTTATAAACAACATGATGGGCAATCAAGGAATAACACATTCATAGAATGAGCGTAGTTGAAATGAGGATGTTGATGAGTGGCCAAACAAGGAAGGATAGAATTAGAAACAAATGCATTTGAGAGAACTTAAGAGCAGCCTTGATTGCTAATAAGAAGAGGGAAAGTAGACTTAGATGGTATGGTCATCTGTACTTGCAACCAAGAAATGTACTAGTCAGGAGTGAGTTGATTTGAGTTGAAGGTTATAAAAGGGCAAAAGGCCCAAAAGGACATGGGTGGAGGTAGACCTATGGACCAATTGGGGATATGGTCCTTGATACAGTCAGTGTTCGAAGTATCGGTATCGCTACAAGGTTCATTGGCCTAGGATACGGAAACAATGTCGATATCACCAACAATATCATTGATAACCGGAAATGCGGGAAAACATGGGAAACAACGGTAGAATTTTCAATGAAACTTCAGGAGATGCTAAAATACACATTTATATATTCAAAAATTAAAAAAAAATTGCAAAAAGAATGTATACACAATAAGTTTCCATTTAGTGGGGGCTTAAGAGCATGTGTCGTTGTAGGAAATAGTCTAACCATCCAATCATCCATCCATCCTTCCATCCAAACATCCATCGATATTGCAGAATATCAACAACTCACAATATTTTGCAAAGAAATCATCAAGAACTGGAAAGGAAACGAAAGATTGTGGTCGTGATATCGTGCATGTTGCAATAATGATAATATCGAGATATTATCAATATTAGCAACGACAAATTGAAAACTGCATACAACAACGTGCTCATAAAAAATTTTGAAATATTTTTTTTAATAAACAAACTTTTTTGTGATATCTCTATGTTGGCAATTTTATTGAAATATTGCTGATACACTTGTGATATACGCGTCACCTAGAATTTACACAGTCGAAAATATTGGCGATATATTGGCGATATCGATACATTGGCAATACAAGTGACGCATTGAATTTACACAATTAAGAACATTGGCAATATCGATACATTGGCAATACTTAGCGATACATTGTTGATGCTTGGAATTTCTAATACTATAGGTGTTATCGGTATCGCTACCATTGTTGTCAATATCACCAAGCTAGATATAATGATAATATCGGAGATATTTCAATAATATCAGAGATAATTCAAACAATGGATACAGTGGAATTGCATAATAAGATTCATGCAGCTGGCCTGAATTAGTTGAGATAAGACTTAGATGATCATGATGAATCATAACATATTCTTGTACAAAATCACATGCAACAAGAAAAGGTTTTCTAACATTGAATGGACCCATTTGTATATGATGAGTATGAACTCATCAATATCTCACAACACTACTACCACCAAGAAGAGGAATAGATCTTGAGAGTGATTTGTTGTAAAGCAAGAAACTGGATATCTGCAGTACCTCGCCAATGTGAATTTCTACTTTTCTAGGTGCAAATCGACATTGTGAAGGGACTGAAACTCAGCAAAGGCCTAAAGAAAAAGGCATCACTATAAAAAAAAACGGCAACGGATGATTTGTAGAATGTCGCACCTATGAGTTATGACTCGATGAAGAGGGCAGCAATATCCTTGGAAACAAAATCCAAGACGAATAAAGACGCCTCTCCAGTGGAGCCTCCATGGCAACACGCTGCATTATTACCAACGTATGTAGTTTAAAAATTCAAACAAATGATCCCATAAGCCCTGTGCCTTTGTTGAATCAGTAGGACTGAGATATGATAGAACAGTAGATGGAGAGATGGGTGGTCTTGGACTACAAAAGTAAACCACATTAGTAAGTTGAAATGGCTGTGATGAATCCAAAGAAGAAGATGCCCTCTAATGAAATGTATGTTCATCAAAGGTACAAGAAAGCTTGCAATGCTTTTCCATTCAAAACATCGGACACTTTCATTACCATACAACCAACATATCTAATGAGTATCATAGATGACAAACAGTCCTGGGAGATGGAGCTAGTAATTGTAAAGAGTGAAAAGTTGATATTTGAGGCCATGAGAGCAAATTTATTCGTGGATTGCATAAAGATTTTCCTCCTGACCCCTCCCATGGAGTGAATTGAAACAAACAGTTATATCAGAGAAACTGTCCTATAGAATATTAGAATGTAAGCTCTTCTAAAGAGAGCATATGTAAAACCCTAGTGGATATGAACAGAACCACCAAAAAATGCCTGGCAGAGAAATGCAGTGAATGAAATTTTTTGTTTTGAGGAAGACAAAAAAGAAAAGGGAGGAGGAAAAGGAAAAGCAAGGGAGAACTAAAGGGTGCAATAAGACAAGTGGAAGGTCTTGATACTTTTCCTGGACGTGCCAGGAAGAACTAATGGGAGAAAAGGCCAACAAAAAGCAACTTTTTAGAAATAAACGAAATTTGAGAACTAAGGGAAGAAAGAAGCATAAGTGATTAAGGTACCTAAGAGAGGAGATACAGATTGTTGTACAGAACAAAAAGTTCTTTCCAGAAAAAGGAAATTATCTGTATCATCCTTATTGCCAATGGACCAAATGTAAAGCACAAATATAAAGCAAGTAGCAACAGGACAAATTTAGCCTTTTCTATAAAAGAAAAAAAAGAAAAGAAAAGAGTAATTAGGATTTTTCCCAACCTAGTTATAATCAACGTTTAAATTGTCGGCGATATTATCAAAATATTGCCGATAATATCCGTGTCGCTACATTGGCGACATCGAAACCCCAATTTTTTGGTTCTCTATGGAATATCGACGAAATATCGGTGAAATTTTCGATATCGTCGATAATTTGGATTCTCGCCGAGAATATTGACTGTATCCTTGAGTAAATACGTAAAAATCGAAAAAAAAAAAAGAAGAAGAAATTAACAAAAAAAAAAATAATAAAATCTTTGATTCGGTAATACCTAGTTGATCGGAACTCGGAAGAAGAGAATTTGACATCGATTGATAGCTCCCTCTTCAATAGAGGTAAGAGAAATCTCAAAATTTCCCTTTCCTCCTTTCAATTGGAAGATTTTCACAAGATGGATGATTTCGGCAAAAAATCGGGGATTTTGGGGATTTCTTCCTGATTTGGGTTGGATTTAGGGTTTTGAAACCGTTAGTCGAAAATCCCACTTTCTGAGATGGGAGAGTTTTTAGTGCAAACGAAATCCCCCTTTCAAAAACCCCTGTTCTTAGATGAAATTCCTTCCCTTGCAAATGGTTTTTTTAAGCTTCAAAGGGTGGAAGCCGATTGCATACTGATATACTCGGTACGCTTCATCGTACTGAGTAAACTCTCTTGGGCCCACCTCGAATGTATGTGGTTTATCCACGCCATCCATCCTTTTTTACAACTCATTTTAGGGCCTAAGCCCAAAATTGAAGCATATCCAAAGTTCCAATGGACCACACCACAGGAAACAGTGAGAATAATGATTCCATCGTTGAAACCTCCCTACGGCGCACAATGATGTTTATTTGTCATCAAACCTTTTCATAAGGATACAAAGGCAAGGACGAAGGGATAACACAAATATCAGCTTGATTCAAAATTTGTGGCCCCGAAGAAGTTTCAATGGTAGGCGTTCAATTCACACTGTTTCCTATGGTGTGGTCCACCTAAGCTTCTGATATGCTTAATTCTTGGTATGTTTCCATAAAATTTCCTTCTAAAAAGGATGGACAGTTTAGATAAGACATCCAAATCATTTTGGCCCCCATAGAATTTACAAAGTATGCTCTCATGCAATCCGTTTCTTAAGGGAAGTGGATTAAGTGTTACGAAGGTAATACTTTAGTGGGTGTTAACCTTAATGTGTAGGGTCCACCTTGATGCATTTTTTGTATATCCACACTCTAGTTTTTAATGATCATTTTATGAACCGATGCAAAATCTTAAGTAGATCGAAATTTGAAAGCCCCTAAGAAGTTTTCAATGGTAGACGTTTAGTCCACACTGCTTTATGTGGTATGGTCTACTTGAGATTCAAATCTGACTCGTTTTTTGGCCAATGCCCTAAAATGATCTTGTGAAATGAATGGACGGTGTGGATATAACACATGCATCAAGGTGGGGCCAACAGAACTTGGTGATGTCAACACACCAAGGAGGTCAGTGGTGTGACACACGCAATCCACCTCCGAATTTGGAGCAGGACTTGGGTGAGACCTTGGAGCCAGCAATGTAGGTGGGACCCTTACCGTAGGACTCACCCCTATGCATTCATTGTATATCCATGTAGTACATCTATTTTTTCAGATTAAATTAGGCATGGTCCAAAAAATGAAGTAGATATAATTTTCATGTAGGCCACACCATAGGAAACAGTGGTTATTGGCCATTAAAAACATTCTGTAGGCCACAAGTTCGGATCAAACAGATAATTTTTATTTTTTTTCTTTCATCCAATTTTTTTGACCTTATCAATAGGTTGGATAATCAATAAATATTATGGTGGACCTTATGAAGTTTTTAATGGTGAACGTTCAATGATTGTTTGTTGTGGCATGGTCCACCTGAAATTGATTCTTCATTTATTAGACCACACTCTAATTTAGGCTGAAAACAGATGAACGGTATGGATATACAATGCATGCATTAAGGTGGGCCCTACGGTCAAGGTCCCACCCACATTGCTATTTGGGTCGCACCCACGTAGCACTCCCGATTTTAAGGGATTCTAGGGCGCAACTTTAATGGGTCTGTATCCATTTGAGGTGGGTGGAATCCCTGGGGCCCACTGTGATGCATGTGCCTTATATCCACTCCGTCTATGTGTTTTGAAAACTCATTTTAGGGCATGGTACAAAAAATAAGCAGATCTTAATAGCAGGTGGACCATAATGTGGGAAACAATGGTAATTGACCAATAAAACTTCTCATGGGCCACAAAAGTTTTGGCTTAAGCTGATATTTGTGTGGTCTCTTCATTCACGTCTTTGTGACCTTATCAATAGATTGGATGGCAAATTAACATTCCAATAGACCCCATAAAATTTTCAATGGTGGTGATTTAATCACAACGGTTTGTTTCCTGTGGTATGGTCTACTTAAGATTTGGATCTTGTTCATTTTTCTGATCATGCCTTAAAAGGAGCTGTCATATTTGATGGACAGTGTGGATATAAGGCACATAGATCACAGTGGGCCCTACAGTAATGTCATGCAATTTTTATTTTTTATTTTTACTTTAATTTCTAAATATGCAAATATGTGTATTTAGGCTTGTCATGAAGTTTCACTGAAAAATTCCACCGTTTTCCTCATGTTATTTCCTTTTTTCCCGAACTTCCAGTCATCGACGATAACGATATTATATCTTTATCTCCGGCCAACGAAACTTGTGGCGACACTGACAACTCGAACACTGGTTATAATAATGGAGTGTTTGATTTTTCAAATCCCTTTGTAATTACTTGTACATAAGTCATTATTACTTACGTATGTAATTCTGGCAGCAACACCAAGATTGATGTTGACAACTAACGTGTTTAGCGGAAACTGATGCTAAAACCGAGGCGGGAAAACGGATTGTGTGAAAACACTTAGGGCCCATTATGATGTATGTGCCCGATCCTAGTCGTCCATCCATTTTACCTGCTCATAATGGGCATGAGCCCAAAATGAGGCATATCCAAAGTACGAGTAGTCCACACCATAGGAAACAAGGGGAACTGAAAGCCTACCATTGAAACCTTCTTGGGGGCCACAAAAGTTTTGGATCAAGCTAATATTTGTGTATACCTTTCATCCATGTTTGTGTGACCATATGAACGGGTTGGATGATAGATATGCATCCCTGTGAACCCTACCAGTGTTTCAGCTTTCAACGACGGACGTCATTCCCCCGTCTCCTATTTTGTGGTTCACTTGAGCTTAGAATCTGCCTCATTTTTGGGTTCATGCCCTCAAATGAGATGGTAAAACGGATGGACGGCACAGATCAGACATACATCACAGTGGGTCCCACAAAGATGATAGGTATGCAATCCATGTCCAATTTTATGCATGGAATCACATTTTTTGAGGCATAATTGATCCTGTATTTTCCTCTCTTCCAAACTTTGGTGAAATGTCATAATTGTTTATTTACCATCAATTACGGTGGGAAATGGAAAATCAAACACCCCTAAAGATACATACAACCTAAACCGAAAATGAAACTACAACACCAATCAATACTTTTTTTAGGTTGTCCCCGCCCCCCTTTTTAGGCGAGACTATTCCCTGCAGATGCATGCAATCACCCAAAACCACGTGCATCGGGTAATGCCGAGGAGGGGAGTCGAACCCACGCCTATAGGGAGCAAACCCACGATGTTGGCTATTGCTGATTTAGTGTATATTAGGAGCAATTCAAATAAAATTCTGAAATCTTGTTTAATGCAAAACTAGAGAAGAAAAGAAAACAAATCCATGTAAATCATGAACAAATTATCCTATGGCTGCTATATTATATTCCTTTGCATGTATGCTTACTGTTGCTTGTACTTTCAACATCGACTCCTTGAAATAGAAAAAATGTTAATAGAGCAACAAAAAAAGATCTTTATAAATCCATCATCTACGATTGTACAGGTGATAGACGTTCACAATTTTAGATTCCAAATCGTTCATAAAAGTTCGACATGTTTTAACTTCCATTTTTTAACCACATCCATAGGCAAGTCAACTTTGAGTGAAATTATCTGTGAATACTGCACAAGCATGTCACAATGGGTGTGTTTTTTTTTTTTTTTTGAAGCAATGATCATGTCAGAGTGGAGATATGCAGATGTCAATGCATCAAAGCTAAAATGCAAACCATTGCATATCACTGGAGGCTCGGATATCTACACAAGTTAGATAATGTAATATGTGAAGGAAGCATCACATGGGCATATATTTGATAAACAATCATGCTGCATTTTTAGCAAGGAAAATCCTATTCTGTTGATTAGTGCGTACCCTTTGGCTTCTTTGAGGGCCATATTCAGCTGGATTGAACACATCATAATGAGAATTGTACCTCTGCCCAATCTCATAACGTAAGATATTGAATGCCTGCAACATGGTGATATCCTCGAACATTACTCATTATGTTAAAATTGCCCTGAAATACAAGATTAACTAATTCAAAAGAAGACAACAAAGAAATGGAGAAATTAATAGGAAAGCCTTATAGACAGAAGAAAAGATAAGATACTTCCAAATAAAATAAAAAGTCATTGTTCCACACCAATGAATTTTTAAGTCTTAAAAAGATAAGCTATGGAGTACGGACATTTGACTCGGATGAAAACATAACCTTTTGTACAAGTTCAGATGACACAGGGCAAATACATCAGTCTGGAACGTCGATGTAGTGAAAACAAAACCAATACAAGTACAACAAGAAAATACCTCCGGCCAATTCTCAAGAGAAGAAAAAGAAATAGGGCTGCAAGCATATAATCAGTGTTGTCATAAGTGATCGCATAAGCCATTTTGGAAGGATGGACACGATATGTTAGCTGACTTGTTATAGTCTAATAGATGTAATAAATATAACAATTTTTTAATGAAATTGGCAATTGAACAATAAAAAAACAGTTCCATACACTTGTAGTATTTTTACATATTTTTTCATAAATTTTTATAATTTTTTCCGTTTTTCCTTTATTCTTTCAGATTTTTTTTATTTTTTATTTTTTATTTTTTATTATTATTATTTTTTTGAAGAGGAAAAAAAGTTCAAGGGGTTGTGTGACTGCATATGTGATTATGCGCACAGCCCTTCGATCACACAGGATTGCTTTTGCCATCTGACAACATTGCATAGAATAAATGCCACACTTAGTTTTGAGAGAAATTTCTCAATTGTGAAAAAAAGAAAAAATCAAGTTCTTATGCAACTATCCTACATCTATACTTTAGCAAAAAGCATAGACAACGTAGTCTAATCCCAAACATTCACACTCTCTAATGCTAACCAAATATTTAATCATCCTCATCATCACCAAGATCATCATCATAGCATTGTCCTAATTATTTGGAGTTAAACTTCATGAATCATGTTTCAACATCAATCCCGCCTAAGCAAGGATTGAAAAATGATGCATCTATGTAGAGGCCAGCTCGGTGGAGGATATACAAGGGTTTTCAAATGATCTATGCCTATTTTGAAGATCAAAACACAAGATACAAAGGTGAACTCACAAACTTAAGTTAGGTGAACAATTTTGGGGAAAGTCTAAAAAACAAGAAAGCCATTTTTTTCATTTTCTTTTCTTTTGTTTTTTATTTTTCTTTTTCCAACCTAAAAAACAAGCTATTAGCTATTTAAAACACTGGTTGTCAATTTACTTTAGGATTTACAATGTGGGTCGAATCTTAGGCATAACTATTCAAATCCCACATTGAATCCCTTTTTAGATGAATCTTTCGATTCTATGATTTGACTACTACGACTAATGATTCAAATCCCGATTTACAATTCAAATTATACTAATTCTCTTCTATTTTAAGCTTGGCTTTCATTCTATGTTTTAAATTGGTGGAGGCTTTAAGAATTGTTTAGAAAAAGTCAATTGTTTTATTTTGTTCTTTGTAAGAGATTAAATGATAGATCTTCTCTTCAACATTAAATCCTGGAACTTTTGCTTATGATTTTTTAGTTCTTAACTGGTAGAAACACCAAATTGATCGATGACTTATCTAGAATGTTTTTTTATGGATGGTTGAGATCATGTTGACCTAATGTATTGTGGTAATGATAGTTAGAAATCAAAATATATTTTAATAGGTCTACAAAATCAAATGCCGCCCCTTTTCAAACACGATTCTATGCTCCATAAAGGTAAAAAGAACATAAATTATTAAAGGATTCTTCTATGCTTTTTAGGTATGTTTGAATTTGTCGAAATATAAGTCAAGGAAACGCCATTTCCAAGCAAATCGCATTTCAGTTGTTTGTTTTTGTAAGGTTCTTGAAAACAAAATTTCCATTCCCCTCTCATTTCCTGAAAGGCCCCCTTTTTTTGTTTCCTTGTTTGAACTAAAGAAATATCATTTCTATGAAGATAAGGGAAATGAGAGGAAATTATCCCTCTTTTCATAAAGTGCCCAATAGGGTAGTCCCATGTGCCACTGCCTATCTTCTAAGTTCCCCACGTGTGCAATTGTCCATCTTCAAGTGCCCCACATGTGCCAATGCAACATGTGCATCATCCATCTAAAAATTGTCACATGTGCCATCACGCATCTTTTAACAATCCACATTTCAACATGCAACACACTTCGATGTGCCATGTGCAACATGTTCCATACTAATCTTCAAATGCCCTAAATGTGCCATGTGTTGTTGAGCCACGTGTGCCACATGGTTGTTGTCCATCTTTAAGCGCTTCGCATGCATGACATGCACCAATGTGCGACATATGTAATGTGCCACTGACCACCTTAAAATGCACCACATTTACAAATGTCCATTTATGTGCCAGTGTGCCATGCACCACAATCCATCTTAAAGCACAGTACACGTGCCAATTTGCCACATGTTTGACATGTACAACACCCATTGTCAAGTGTGTCCAGGTGCCACACACAAGGTATTCAAAATCAGTTAAGTAACAGTAACGGTCATAACCATTAAGCGTTACGAGGTCGAAACGGCCGTAATGGCCATTACAGAAAAACAGGCCATAACAGCCCCGTAACAATCTAGTAACAGTTCTATCAAAAAATAAAAAACGGCCGTAATGGCCGATATGGGGGTCGTAACAACCATTATGGCCCGTATTATAATGTTAACAGTGGTGGCCGTTACGGCCACCGTTACCGTTTTGGAACACCTTGAGCACACACCCCAATGTGCAACATGTGCCACCCTCATTTTCAAGCACCCCACATTTGCAAATGTAGCACGTGTTGTTGTACCAATGTTTTAAATAGCGATAGCGTGATGCGTAACGCTCAGCCCTCTATAGCGTGTAGCGTAAATACGTAGCATGAAGCATAAGCTACACGATACTTCTAATTTTTAATTTAAAAATAGGACAAATATAATAAATAGTGAAAAAAAAGAAGAAGAAAAAAAAACTATAAAAATGCCTAAAAGATGATTCATTTTATAAATTATAAGCATGTTCAAAAAAATTATTAGTTATCATTTATCAAAAGCCAATCCACATATATAAGCCAAATTAAATAATTATCACATTAACAGCTTTCTAAGCAAACTACTTTAATTAACAATGTCTAATTGAAACCACAAGTCATAATTATGAAAAGAAATAAAAATCCTATAGGTTAAAAGTATCAAGTACAATACAAGTGTTACATTCCTCAACATTAGAAACAAAGAAAACGTGAAAAAAAGAAAACAGCAAAAAAATACTTTATAGCTTACACTACGGACGCTACGTGCTACATAGTTGTAGCGTACGCTACGACCCCCATAACGTACACTACAGGGGATTTATGCTACGTAGCGCTACGGCCATGCTACGCTACGTAGCGTACGCTATTTGAAACACTGGGTGGGACGAGGCCCATTCCACCACCACCAAAAATTGGATTTTGGAACTCATTCAACCATGGATGTGTTGAAGAGGTTTTGAACTCCTTTGGAACATTGACAATCATGTTCAGGATTATCTTTCCATACTTAAAGATAATATAAATGCCTGGCCATTTTGAGAGAGTAAAAATATCTAAACCATCTACCAAGAAAGAACAACCACAGTAACATTAGAAATCGTCTTTCTAAACAAAATAATGGCGAAGCAATATACCTCGCCATGTGACCTTGGAATCATCGTAGCTCGTGCAATCTTTTCCTCAACAAGCTCCAAGATTCCCGTTTTATCTGCTGATGCACTGATAAATGTGCCTGAACTGTTGATGAGGTATATAAGCCAACAATCATTAGTTACTAACCCACCTAACAAATTAATGTCTTTTCATAACATATTGAAGATATAATATATTCATAGTTATTATACACGTAATTACCCACAAATTCAGCACTGAGTAACAGGATGAATTGTGTGAAAAACTCTAACAAGGAAACCGCTAAAGCCTATATAATAAGAGTAAGTTAAAATGAAATGCTGAATGAGGGAAGGATATTAAACGACAAACAAGTGAAAGACCCAAAGGGCCTAAAAAATTTAGTCTTGGATCTAGTCAAAAGACTCGTCAAGTTGG
The DNA here is from genome assembly GCA_037074715.1 of Magnolia kwangsiensis. Taxonomy (NCBI): domain Eukaryota; kingdom Viridiplantae; phylum Streptophyta; class Magnoliopsida; order Magnoliales; family Magnoliaceae; genus Magnolia; species Magnolia kwangsiensis. Next base: position 77,910,010 of record CM073580.1, on the reverse strand, counting down.
CGGAACAGCACATCTTGTTTTTACAGAAAATCTAATGTTGGAACTCTGATTTCCTGTTTCTTTTTTCTTTTCTTATTGTTTGCAGGGAGTCTTTCTACAATTCAATATTCACAACAGTATACGCCCTAGAAGGTGCAAATAATAACAATAATAATAATATCATCTTAGTATTAGCCTAAGGGCCCGTTTGGCATCTCTACTCTAATCTAATAAGAGCTTTTCAAATAATAGCTACTCTAATAAGTTCCTTTTGTTCTAGTTCTTGTTTTAAATAAGTTCTGTTTGGTAAATCACATTTTCAAAATCATAAAAAGCTCTTATTTGAAATAAGCACGTTTGGTAAAACATTCAAATAAGAGTTTTTTTTTTTTAAAAGGTAGTTAATGTCTTTTTTAAAGATTACAACAACTCCGTTATAAGAGCAATCCAAACAATTGTTTTGGTTGACCTTTTATGTGGACCATCCATTATATGGGACCCACCTTGATGTAGGTCATTCCATCATGCGGGGCCCACCATCAATGCCAATTGTCCCTTATGTGCAGCCCCTCAATGTCCGCTACTCATGATGTGGAATCCACATTTAATATGTCTATCGTGTGTACCTTCGAAGTGGGTTGTCCATCATGTGGGGCTCACTTTTGATGGCCACTATCCATCATGCAGGGCACACCTTCTATGTGGTTCATCCATCATGTTAGCATGTGTTGTCCATCACGCAAGACCTTGGATGTGGACCGTCCATTAGGTGGGGCCCACTTGATGTGTACAATCCATCACAAGGGGCCACACTTTGATATGGGCCACCCATCATGTGAGGCCCATTCCATCCATTATGCGCCCACCTAAATGTGGACCATTCATTATGTGGCGTCCCACCTTCCATACAACTCATTAATCATGTGGACCCACCTTTGATGTCAATCATCCATCACGTGGGTCCACCTTTGATATTCATCATTCATCATGTGGATCCCACCTTTGATGTGGACCATCCATCAAGTGGAGCCCACTTAACATGGATGGTCCATCATGTTGGGCCACACTTTGATATAGGCCATCCACCATGTGGGCCCACCTTTAATGTGAACCGTGCATTATGTGGGCCCCCTTGATGTGGACCATTCATCATGTGGGGGCACCTTCAATATGGGTTGTTCATCATGCAAGCCCACCTTTGATGTCCACCATCCATCATGTGGTCCCACCTTTGTTATGGATTGTCCACATGGGGCCCACTTGGTGTGCATAGTCCATCATGTGGGGCCACATATTGATGTGGGTCATCCATCATGTGGGGCCCACCTTTGATGTTCACCATCCATCATGTGGATCCCACCTTTGTTGTGGACCATCCATTACGTGGGGCCCAACCTTCAATGTGGGTCGCTCATCATGTGGGCCCACCTTTGATGTCAACCTTCCATCATGCGATCCCAACTTTGATGTTAACCTTCCATCATGTGGTCCCACCTTTAATGTCCACCATCCATCATGTGGGTCCCACCTTCGATGCGGATCGTCCATCATGTGGGCCCCGCCTTTGATATGACCGTGCATTATGTGAGCCACCTTGATATGGACCATTCATCATGTGGAGCCCTACCTTCAATATGGGTTGTTCATCATGTGGACCCACCATAAAGAAATTGTAAAGAGAATAAAAGAGGGCAAGATGGGAATTACTTAAGGTTTAAGGACAAACTTGTCCAAAAATTAACTAAAATGTCTACCCGCTTAAGCCAAATAAGCTCTTAAAGAAAAAGTAACCTCCCATTTGCTTTTTTTTTTTAATAGCTTTTTTCCTAGTTTCTAAAATTAAAGTTTTATCAAACAGTCTATTTCCAAAATAAGCTCTTATTTTTTTAGAATAAGCAAATAAGCTCTTATTAGTAGAGATGCCAAAAGGCCCCTAAGACTTTTCAATGGGTGATCAGAAGGAGAATGTAACCAGATCCCTGACTGAACAGCTAAAGAGGGCACACACAGGATGTGCTGGTGCTGCTGGGACGTCTTCCCTTGTATCACTTTAGTATGTTTCATTTATCTTATAACTCAGTTAAACAGAAAACAGCATATCATTTTGTATCATTTCAAAAATAAAATAAAAATTTATTGGCAGGCCCAATATAAGGAGCTCCAAAAGCAATGGTGATACAACTATCCAGTTACTCTTTAGGTTCAACAAATAAAAATATAAATAGACGTGAACAAACTAACTAAAATCCACAACCAAAATTACAATCACTACACTTCCAAAAGAACAATTTCTTTATTAAATTAGCAGTGAATGTAGTGAAAGCAATTTGAAATAAGCATTGTATCCAAAACAAGAAAATAAATCATCCATGAGCAACAAAAGGCATTGTTCCGTCAAGAATTGTCTTTATGAATATGCGAAAAACATATTTACTAAATCACAGGAAAAAAGTCTAAGAGAGCAGCCTTATCAGCTTCATAAGATTTCCACACTCAAGATTTAAAACTCAGATCTGAATTGCAGGCCTGATGAATAACTAGCGGTATCGCGGCCCTGCCCAAGCCAGCCTATCACCACCCTTAATAGATCTCTGTGACTATTAAATCAAATCCCTCAAACCTAGAAGCGCAGAAGTACTCCAGGCAGCATTGAAACCCCTGGGAAAATGACACCATTTTGCATAAAGTCTGTGCACTTGATATACAGAAGAATCCATCCACTTAGAATGTATTTGCACCTAAGAACTTTAGGTGCTCTTAATCTCAGAAGATTCAGTTTACAGGCAAATTAGATTGTATCTCACAGCAAAATATAGTACATGAGATGTACTTTCCTCCTTCATCCAAAGTACAGAGGAAGAAGTTACCTTGTTCTTATTCCTTTGGTGTTCTCGTCAGTTTCTCCATGCCGCAAAGCTAATGTTGATGGTACGAGGCTTGCCTTTGCTGTTCTAATAATACTCCGGCATTGTTCTGCAGTTGCAAATTTCGGAAAATAAAGTGCACGAGGTTTCCAGCTCAAAACCTGCTTTCAAAAATCATAATGCAACAAAACAACTTACTGGAAACATAACCCCATGAATTTCTCTTTCTAAAAGAATGCAATCCAACTGGTGGGTTGGTTTGACTGCTTGACTATTGTATATTGAACAAGAATCAGATACCATCATACTGTGTAAGGTAACAACTCTTATCTCCGCCCAACTAACTCATTTAATAAATTGGATCCTGGCACTCCTTAAGGAGAATAATGTAATTTTTTTACAAGCAACAATATTTTACTAAAAGAAGAAAAAAGGGCACAACCATTTAGACGATGGATAAGAGCCAATGCTTTGCCACACCACACTTGGCCAAGTCATCCACAATAGCATTAGCTTCTCTAGGGACTCTCAAGAAATAACCTTCAAAAAGGAGCAAACAACCTTCTAATTTCACATAAACAGGATGATTCCATGGAACCTGAAAGGAAGCCACGGCCCAGGAGATTGCTCAAGAGATGCAAGTCACTGACCTCATATGGCCCCAAAAAAAAAGAAAAAGAAAAAAAAAAAAAGAAGCTTAATCATAAGTTGGTTGTCTCTACGAACACCCCCAACCCCCCAGGTTTCCTACTCTAAAGTCCAAATCAAGAATACCCAGATTTCAGAAAAAGCTGTGTTTTCTTCGTTGTCATTGAGTGTCAATCACCAATATCAATTTGCTGAATGTCTTTGCATTCTTTTCTTTCATTTTACACAACGGTTTAGACATGGTAAAATGTTTTATTTCTAGTGTATGTGGTACTGAATTTAACTACATATTTCTTCGATCTGCACACCTCTAATGCTGAAAATTTCAGCATTGCAAGCATTATGTTAAAACCCAATCACTTTTTAAATGGATATGATGCGATGCACTGACAATACAATGAATAATTGATACAGGTTACAAGAAAAAAAAAAACAAAACAAAACAAGTGGGGTGCTTTAGTAACTCAACAAATACGTGAAAGGTAAGGTCTAAAAAAACCATTCAACCACAGATACAGAAACCTCAAATCAAGAGAATAATATAGTATTTACTCAAAATTCCCAAAACACTTTCTGTAGTTCACCTCAATGTTTAAAAATAGACCATCCCAGCCAATTAAACCCAAACCGGCGGATATAGTTGTTCGGTTTACAGGCATACACAGTTTATGTGGTTTCAAGAGGTCCAACTGTTCAAACTGTGTTGCTTGGCCTAAAACTGAATGTTCCTCATGAAACCACATAAACTGTCCATGCCTGTAAACAGGCTCATACTGAACTCCCAGCTTGTTACCAACGTCTCAAATAATGTTTGAAAGATGTAATAAATTAATAAGACCTCCTGTGAGATACAAACAAAGACCACTCATTCACAGTTTTAAGGAACATGTCCTTAGTTGCACAAAACCTCTACCAAGCACTCACTCCCACTTCTAATGATGCTTCAGGCAACTCATGTTCCTGCTTCTTAGCTTGTATACTTGCTATTATTTTGAAGCAAATGCTTCCCCACTCCCACACCCAAACCTACCCTTCATGCCTTAGACAACTATAACTTAACCACGCAGCTACAAGCGCATATGCAATCTAAATCTTCTCTCTCTTCTAAATATTCTTATGCTTATTTTGCTTATGGTTTACTTTTGCAAATTCTACCAATCCCGCATCCATCTATAGACATGGTTACATGTGCCGATATGGCAACTGTGAGACATCCAAACCACTCATCAAGCGATCCTCTGTGTAGATGACCTGGCCAATAATTTGGCATGTCAACAGACTAGGTGGACCACCAGTATACAAAACCAAAATGGTATTGAAAATGTTACAGGTACACATTCAACATAGATGTCTGGCCTGTCTGATAAGTGAACTGGCCTGATTCTTGGGTCAGGTAATCAGCATGGTGGCTTAGCCAACCAATGCATGATTGGATGTCCCACACATGGGAGTGGAGAGATTGAGAAAGATGTTGTCCATAAAATTCAAGCTAGGTGGAAGAAATGGAGATGTGCCTGTGGGGTCTTATGTGATTGCCGTGCACTAATGAAACTGAAGCAAATTTTTTTATAAGATAGCTATAAGGCTAGCCATGCTCTATGGGACAGAATGTTGGGCAATTAAGGAACAACAAACTCGTAGGATGAGTGTTGTTGAAATGAGGATGTAGAGATGAACGAGTGGCAAGAGAAGGAAGAATAGATTTAGAAATGAATGCATCCAAGGGAGCATAGGAGTAGCACTAGCAAGGTGTCCCATATCGGTTACGTATCGGCCGTATCGGCCGATACGTAACGGTATCGGGTAAGGCCGATACGCGTATCGGCCGCGTATCGGCCATTACTATTTTTTGTGCCCGTATCGGCCGATACGGGCCGATACGGGTCCGTATCGGACCGTTACGGGGGCGTAACGGTCACCCGTAACGGTCAGAAAACGGTCACTTTTTTTCCTGTTTTTAAGCACTTTTCTTGCTGTTTTTTCCAAACTTCTTGCTTCCAAACTGTTTTTCACTCCTTCTAATAGTAATTTCGACCAACCTTGGCTAGTTTTTTGGGACAAAAACACATTATATTACGGATTTGGTTGAATCAAAGCTCGGTGGGCCATTTTTCAGAAATTCTTCAAAAATAGGTATTTACTTTCTTTAATATGTTTTTCTGTTTTAATCATGCCATATGATGTGTTAATCATAGTAGAACATGATAATGTGCATTTTACAGATTTGGGGTGCCATTTAATATTTTTTTTATATTTTTTTCTATTTACGCATGATTTTTGGGCCCTTTTTTTAAAATTCAAAAAATCAATTTTTAATAGTTGTTTTGCTGTTTTAATGATGCCATATGATGTGTTAATCATAGTAGAACAGCTTAATGTGCATTTTACAGATTTGGGGTGCCATTTTATATTTTTTTTATATTTTTTTCTATTTACGCATGATTTTTGGGCCCTTTTTTTAAAATTCGAAAAATCAATTTTTAATAGTTGTTTTGCGGTTTTAATGATGCCATATGATGTGTTAATCATAGTAGAACAGCTTAATGTGCATTTTACAGATTTGGGGTGCCATTTTATATTTTTTTTATATTTTTTTCTATTTACGCATGATTTTTGGGCCCTTTTTTTAAAATTCAAAAAATCAATTTTTAATAGTTGTTTTGCTGTTTTAATGATGCCATATGATGTGTTAATCATAGTAGAACAGCTTAATGTGCATTTTACAGATTTGGGGTGCCATTTTATATTTTTTTTATATTTTTTTCTATTTACGCATGATTTTTGGGCCCTTTTTTTAAAATTCGAAAAATCAATTTTTAATAGTTGTTTTGCTGTTTTAATGATGCCATATGATGTGTTAATCATAGTAGAACAGCTTAATGTGCATTTTACAGATTTGGGGTGCCATTTTATATTTTTTTTATATTTTTTTCTATTTACGCATGATTTTTGGGCCCTTTTTTTAAAATTCGAAAAATCAATTTTTAATAGTTTTTTTGCTGTTTTAATGATGCCATATGATGTGTTAATCATAGTAGAACAGCTTAATGTGCATTTTACAGATTTGGGGTGCCATTTAATAATTTTTTTTATATTTTTTTCTATTTACGCATGATTTTTGGGCCCTTTTTTTAAAATTCAAAAAATCAATTTTTAATAGTTGTTTTGCTGTTTTAATGATGCCATATGATGTGTTAATCATAGTAGAACAGCTTAAGGTGCATTTTACAGATTTGGGGTGCCATTTTATATTTTTTTTATATTTTTTTCTATTTAGGCATGATTTTTGGGCCCTTTTTTTAAAATTCGAAAAAACAGTTTTTAATGGTTGTTTCGCTGTTTTAATCATGCCATATGATGTGTTAATCATAGTAGAACATTTTAATGTGCATTTTACATATTTGGGGTGCCATTTTATATATTTTTTATATTTTTTTCTATTTACGCAAGAATTTTGGGCCCTTTTTTTAAAATTCGAAAAATCAATTTTTAATAGTTGTTTTGCTGTTTTAATCATTCCATATGATGTGTTAATCATAGTAGAATATGTTAATGTGCATTTTACATATTTGGGGTGTCATTTTATAAATTTTTCTTTGTATTTTCGAATTAGTGACTTTATATTTTTATTTGCTTATATTGGACAGGTTTTGGAGCTTCTTAGGGTTTAGTTAGAACATAAAATTATCTTTATTAACATAGGTCATACACTCATACTCATATCCTAAACCTAAAGAAATGTCTGGGTCTGGCCAACAACAAGTAAGTGAGGATATTGGATGACAACATTGTGAGAGGGTTGGTGGTACTAGGCACCAAATAAAGTGCAAGTATTGTGATAGGATAGTGTCTGGAGGAATTACCCGTCTCAAACAACATTTGGCACATCGAAAGGGTCAAGTTGCGCCATGTGTCAGAGTACCGAGAGAGATAATGCTATTAATGCAAGCTAGTCTGGATGAGTCGAAGGGTAAACGTGCTGCTGTACAAAAGAAGAGAGATGATAGTATAGAAGCAGCTCGACAGGAGGTGTTTGGTCCTGAATATATGGGCGTTCGTGATGAAGATATTATTGATTCTGACGAAGATTCAGATCGGGAATTAACCATAGCTAGGAGAGAGAGCGTGCGTCTAGCTCGTGAAGAGGAAGAACGTCACCGCATGTTTGGCACGCATGGGTCAGTGCGTGATACAGGAGGGGGCAGTGGGAGTGGGAGTGGGACAGGGAGTGCAACTGGAAGTGCAACTGCTTCTGCAGTTGGGACTGAGGGTAGGGGGGTAGGTTTGGTGGGTTACGACGTATATTTGGGAGCCGACGACAGACATCTTCACGTGATGCCCATATACATTTGGATGAAGAAGTAAATGAGCCTAGGAGACCCTCTATTGATCCAATCCTGTTTAGGAAAGAATCAACTAAACAAAAGAAGATAAAACAAATGTGGAGTAGAACTTCCGTTGAGAAATTAGGTAGAGCAGCAGCAAAGTTATTTATACATGCTAACATACCTCCTAACGCGGCCAATTCTCCATATTGGCAGGTGGTAATTGATGCAGCAGCAGAAGCAGGTGAAGGAATAAAAGCTCCCACGGCTAAGGAGATTAGGGGGAAATGGACAGATGCAGAGTATGTGGATGTGAAAACATACGTGGCTACCTTTAAACCTGTATGGCAAGCCAGAGGATGCACGATCATGTGCGATGGTTGGACTGGCCCAACCAGACGCAGCATGATCAACTTCATGGTGTACTGCCACTTGGGAACTATATATCACAAGTCAATTGATGCCTCAGAAGTAACAAAAAATTCTGATTATATTACTGGACTAATGGATAAAGTGTGGATGAGATTGGAGAGGAGAACGTAATTCAGATTGTGACAGATAATGAAGCATCATATAAGCTTGCAGGACATCTGTTGATGAATAAGAGAAAACATCTTTTTTGGTCACCATGTGCTGCCCATTGTATTGATCTTATATTGGAAGATATTGGGAAGAAGAAGAATGTTAAGGAAATGGTCGAAAGGGCAAGGGAAGTAACGACGTTTATTTACAATCATAATCAAGTAGTCGCAATAATGAGAAAGTTCACGAAAGGACGAGAATTGTTGAGGCCTGCGGCGACTAGATTCGCAACAAACTTTATAGCATTAGAGAGTTTATTCCAGCATAGGGGAGAGTTGAGTGAAATGTTCGCTTCCCGACAATGGCTCAACACAAAACATGGGAAGAAGACATCAGGGACACCGGTCGACGTTGTGAACACCATACGGGACAACAAATATTGGAAGAAGGTTAAGGCGATCCTAAAGGTGATGGAGCCACTAATGAGGGTACTCCGTCTTGTTGAAACCGATGAAGCACCTACCATGGGCTTCCTATATGATGCCATGGATAAGGCAAAGCTTGCAATTCAACGTGATTGTAGAAGCTGGGAGACTTATTGGAAGATGATCGACAGGAGATGGACAAAACAACTCCATCACGATCTTCATGCAGCAGGTTATTACTTAAATCCTAGGTATAGATATGCCCAATCATTTGTTGCGGATGATGAAGTTCGTGTCGGGCTAAAAAATGTGATAAAGAGATTAGAACCTGACTTAGATCTGCAAATAAAGGCGTTGAATGAATTAGATACATTTGGAAATCGCCTTGGTAGTTTTGGAGATGCTCTTGCACAGCATGCAGTATCTAGGTTGCAACCGGCCGAATGGTGGATTAATTTCGGAGAGAGTACGAAAGCTCTCCAAAAAATTGCAGTAAAAGTTTTGAGCCAGACAACATCTTCCTCTAGCTGTGAAAGGAATTGAAGTTGTTTTGCGCTCATTCATTCAAAGAATAGGAATAGATTGCAGACTAGAACATTAGATAGACTTGTCTTCATGCACTACAATATAAAATTAAGAATGCGACGACATCATAGGAGCATTACAGCTGCCGATGACGGAGACTACTGTCCAATAAACTTGGACAATATTTATGATGAGGATGACCCACTTCTACCTTGGTTGGAAACAAGGGAAAAGCAAATTGAAGAGGATAGTGAAGAATTGAAAATTGATGACCCAGAAATACGCAAAGCACAACAAGAGAGTCGTGCAGATGTGTTGGACCCAGTAAGAGGGGCAGCGTTTATGACACGTACGGAAACGCCTCGAGATCAACAAAAGAGTACGAGTAGTGGTAGCGTGTCCGTGTCGGATGATGATGACGATGACCCCCCTGCCTCTGGTGCTGGCACTTCTGGTGTTGCTCAACGCCCTATTCAGCCGTCTACAGATCGCGATGCCGATGAACATCGACGAGGTGGTACACGAGGTCGAACCTACGAGTGTACCGAGTCACGATACAGCCAGCAGGAGGGTACATCTAGTGGTGCACCGCGTCCGGGAGGTCCGGAACATCAGCAGGCTCATGGTCTTGGTTATTATGATGGATATTCTTATGGTCAATTGGATTATAATTATGATGGTTATACTGAGCCCGTTCCATCACATTCATGTTGGAGTAGCCCTCCCGATCAATATTCATATGATTATAGATATCCAGATCCAAATCCAAGTTACTCATCACAGCAGACGCACTCTCAATCTCAAGATTCTCAACAGCCTGAGTATGGTTACCAGTATGGCTATTCGACGGGCACTGGTGGATATCCTTACTCAGGGTCAGAGTCGTTACCTAGTCAGGATCAGTCATCCTCTGGTTTCGTTGATCTAGTATTTCCTTCTGGCACTGGATATTATGAATATGCAGAACCTACACCTATTGGACAGCCTCAGCCTGATGGTGACGATGACGATGATGTGGAGGTCGAGCAACCACAAAAAAGCAGATTTTCATTTTGGTGGTGACTTGTGATTGTGAGTATATATTTGTATTAAGGTAAGTATTTGCATTTTGCAGCAGACAGCTCACAAGTATTATTGTAAGAAGCCATGCAATTATGCACACACTTGACACTGCCGAACTTGTATTTAAAATAGCTCCCCTGACAACCAATCAAGTAATCCTTAATCAAGTTGCAGGGGAGTATATCAGACACTACTAATTTTATTTTTTTTAATATTCTTGACTTGAGGATGACAGGTCATAGACATGAATCACAGTCACCTGCACACTGCACAGGTATATTCGAGAAATTCCTCAAAAATAATTGCAAACACACAGTCACACACCTAATGTAAGATATTTACATATTACATTCATTCTAATATATCTATCATTGGTAGTAGATAGTTAGAAAATTAAATATATGAATTTTGTAGTCAAATTCAGGTTATCTGGTTCATAAATTCATCAGACAGTCCGATACAACTTCTCACCAAAGAGTGGACCGTTACGCCCCCATAAACATGTTCCATTTTATAAATGAATGCATATTTGGAATGCTTAGAATATTCCAGATTTAATCCATATTTTTTCATATTTTTTTGGCAAAAAAATTTTTTTGCGCCGTTACGGGCCGTTACGCCCCCGTATCGTCGTTACGCCCACGTATCCGTATCGGTTTTGGAGGTCACCGACACGCCAACCGATACCGATACGGGACACCTTGAGCACTAGTAGATAAAAAGATGTGGGAAAGTAGACTAAGGGGCTGTTTGTTTTCCGTTTCTTTAGGTAAATAGTGGTAAATATATAATGATGACTTCCATAGCTATTTGAAAGAGAAGAACTTAGCTTTGTATTCAGGCCTCGGTTTTCAAGATTGCCTTTCTAGAAAATGGATGGGGATTGAGCAATAGCACTTTGTGGGTCCCACCGTGATGTATGTGTATGATCCACATTGTCCATCCGTCTTGCCAGCTCATTTTGGGGCATGAAACCAAAAATGAGGCAGATTATAACTTTATGTGGACCACACCACAGGAAATAGGGTGGATAATGACGTCCACCGTCGAAACTTGAAAACTTCTTAGGGGATGTGTGGTTGTCATCCAACCTATTCATAAGGTCAGACAAACATGGATGAAGGGAAAACACAAATATCAACTTCATCCAAAACTTCTATAATGCGGGGGCATTTTCACACCGGGCTCAAGTGGGGTGGCTTGTGAGATGCAGGGGCACACTCGGGGTGGGCGGCCTGTATGAGGCAAGTGGCTCATGAGATATGGGCCACACCCGTGTGACTCGGGTGGCTCGTGTGAGGCGGTACCCATGTGATTTGGGGCCCACGAGGGGGGTTTGACCAAGGGCCTAACCCATAAGACATGGAGCCTGGACAATGAGATAAAGGGATTAATTCGCCATACTCTAACAATTCGAGCTTTTAGAGCAAGTGGTTAATTGTCCTATATCAAATTGGTATCAGAGCGGAAGGTCTCGTGTTCAAGACTCCTCACCGGGAGTGATTAATGCGGGGGCATTTTCACACCGGGCATTCTCAATTTCCTCAAAGAAACTTCTATGACAGTCCACTTTTGCTTTAGATCCTTCTCGTTTTTGGGCTCATACCCTAAAATGAGCTGGTAAAATGGATGGACGACATGGATCAGATGCATACATCATGGTAGGCCCCACAGATTTTAGCTCAGCCCTCAGTATTAGCATCAAAAGTTATTAGTTGTTATGTCATAGGGGCGGGGCTGGAGAGAGAATTCCTTTTGTAAATAATAAATGTTTATTTACCACCAATTACAAGGGGAAATGAAAAATCAAACAGCACCTTAGATGGTTTGGTCATGTGAATTGGGCTGGTTATGGATTCAATGGTAGAAAAAGTGTGTTTCAACACTGAGGTCATGAGTTCGGGTGCCCATGTGGGGTGGGTGGGTGTGTAAAAGAGGAAAAAAAAAAAAAAAAAGAAGCCTTGTACCAGTTGAAAGCTCTAAAAGGGCAAGGGGAAGGCCCAAAAGGGCATAGGGTAGAGGAAGTAAGAAAGGAATTAATAATAACCATGGTCTACGCGAAGTTATGACCATTGATAAAGTGGAATGGAGGAAAAGGATTCATGTAGCAGACCCCAATTAATTGGACTATTGTCATGACGTTTGATTATAAACTCAAAATATGTAAAATAATTACAATAAGAATTAATTATCAACAAATGAATTATATTTCCCAAATGCTATAACAGTTTTTTCTTCTTTTTTTTTTTTTTTTCTTTTTTGAAGTCAAAGAATCAAAAACTCATCAATGCATCAAGCCGACAAACGAGCTTCTTACCAAAGAATGGTTGGATCCTACACTGAATACATCTCCAGAACTCATTAAAAAAATTAAAAAGATATTCTTATATTTGACATTTTTTTTCCTTTTCTTTCTTTTCTTTTTTGTTGCAAAAAAAAAAAAAAAAAAAAAAACTGCGACTATGGGTCTAACATGGACCTTATCATATCGTTTTTGGGCTGGGCCAAACGAAACCCAACCCCCCCACACCCCCCCCCCCCACAAAAAAAATTAAAAAATAAAAAAATAAACAGACTTTCAGAACCTCATGGGAGATCCCAGCCACCAAGTTTTTGCTCTTTCTCAGTTGAAAAATAAACAGACTTTCAGAACCTCATGGGAGATCCCAGCCACCAAGTTTTTGCTCTTTCTCAGTCGAAATGTGGACAGTTGCTCATTTCTCTTATTGACCATCTACTGAAAATGAAAGGTCAGGATTTCTGAGATTTCTACACAATCGATGCAATGTGGGGCCCAATAGAACTAATAGCGTGGATCACCCCAACATGAGCCCCACTTACACAAAACTAAAACCCCAAGTATTTTCCTATACCCTCGGGTCGATAATCATATATTCCTCTTCTGCAAATGTCAATCTCATAACAAACCACAACCCTCAGCAGTCATTCATCAAGCAATCAACATCATTCACACATGCGCATCACAATCCCTCCAAATGCAAGCACTCAGTTCCTCACGACAGCTCAACAAAAACTCCCCACAATCACAAAAGAAGAAAGGGGAATTCAAGAACCTGAAATGGAATCGAGGTGATGGAAGATTCTCCGGTCTCTCCAGACGGCATCATCAAAACAGGCTCCCCCTCTTCCCCAGACAATTCAAGCAGCCTCGACCTATGCGCATTCGTTGCAATATCCTGCGAACGCAGACAACCAAAGCATCGATCTTAAAAGAGAAACCAATTGAAACAGGAAGAAGAAGAGAGAATTTTACATGGGAGAGAAAGAGCATCGATCCAAAGAATCCGGCAAGGAAGAAAAGAGAGCAGAAGACGAGAACCGCTGGAAACCCTAGCTTGAAGCTGAGGCTCCCCCAAACGCCTCTCCCTTTGGTCCCTCTCATCGACAGAGATCTGCTCTTTCTCCTTCTGCTGCAGTTGCTGCCGCTTATATAGTTTCTAGAATGTTCGGAGATAGAGATTTTTCTCTCTTTTTAATCTTCTTCTTTGTTTGAATCTTGTTGCTGTTAGGGAGAAGGGAAGAGAGATGGAAATAGAGAGCTGGAGAGGGGTATAAATGGAAGGAGGCGTGGTCGGCCTGAGGTTTGGGATTTGGAAGACAGGCAAACGGCGGGAACGGAAGCGTCTGCGACTCTACTCATTCTGACAGCTCTGCTGTTTTTTGGTAGTTTATGGACGAGTGAAATTACCATGGTGTGCCCGCGTCCGGAGCAGGGAATGGAATTTTCTCGGAGGGTTCGGTTTCGAGCAGCAGTAACGGATTCACGGTGACAAATATCGCGAAAATAACTTAAAGAATATTATCTCGATATTTTCATGATATTGGAGATTTTTGTCACACTCATCGCGAGTTGGTGCCCGTTGACGAGGTTTGCTAATTCCACGTTGGTGTTTGGTAGCCCTACCATCTGGCACGTGTGCCTATCTGCAGTACGTGTGAGAGGTCGGAGCTTTCCATCTACACTGTTTAGTTTCCTAGCAAGTGTGCATGCGTGGGGATGGCAAGGCTGAGCGCGCATGTTGAAGTGTGATTGTGCATGTGAAACACTTAAATAAAACGGTTGAGCCGTGGGATTGTACACGTGTAACACTTAATTACCCAGATGCTTTGATACTCTGGCAGTGTATGGTTCTTGATACGCGAGCATGCAGAAATTGTATACGTGTGTAACACTTGACTCAAATAAACCGATTGAATTGTGGAATTCATAGTAGCTAAAGCGACAATCCCAAGTTCAGATTTGCCGAACAATCCAAACTTCTGATTGGTGGACAACTTGTTTTTCTAATTAGGACCGGTGCATATTTCTCACGTATACCATCCAACAAATGTCCACTGACTCAATTGTTAAATAATCAAATCGGTCAGTCTAGCATTTTCTAAATCAGAGCCTTATATGCGATGTATAAAATTTCTAAACGCTTACATGTCATCCGCCACGCAACGCTGGGATAGTTTTCTTCGAAGTATTGGTTTTCTGCATAGACGCTTTCTCACGCGCGTAAAGTACTATAAATGAATTGTTATTATTATTCCACCCCGTTTGTTTAATTGACATTCTGTTTTCCTTGAACGGAATAATTGAGCTGTTAGCCTGCTACCGTGATGTATGGCTTTGATTTTGGCGTTGTTCATCCATTTTATGACCGTAGTTTCCTGTGATATGGGCCACTTGATCTATGAATCTGCCTTATTTTTGGGCTCATGCACTGGAATGCAACAACAAAATGTATGAATAGTATGAATATGTAATATATGCGTTGAAATGCTACAGCAAAATGGATGACTAGTGTGAATATGTAATATTCATCATGGTGTAGTCGACAAATTTAAGTTAGTATTTTTTAAACCACTTTTGAAGAAGAAATACTCCTAATTTTCAAACAAGAGTAAAATATAATAATTTACCATTTACATTATATTTATTTAAGAATTAAAAATTCAAACACTCTCCGGGAGCATGAGCCCATAAATTAAGAAGCAGATTCAAGTCTGAGGTGGATCACACCACAAGAAGCAACGATGATAACAATGGCCACTATTGAAGCCCTTTTAAGGCTCACCATGATGTTTATTTACTATCCAACCCATACATAAAATCACAGAGACATGGATAAAGAAAAAACACAAATATCATATTAGTCAAAACTTTTGCAGTTCCCAATAAATTTTTAATACTGGGTGTTCAATCTTCATTATGTAGCCCACTTAAGCTTCAAATTCGTCTTATCTTTAAGCTCACATCCTAGAATGATCTAAAAAAGTTGATGTACAGCGTAGACGAAACCTAGACATCATAGTGGCTTCATGAAAGGGGTACAAATTAGCTAGTTGGGTAGAGGATATCTAATTCGCACATAATTTGGGAATCACCTGCATAAGATAGGAATCACCACGAGGATGACTTGACTGATCAAATAGTGTAGTAGGTCATCCTAGTATGAAAACTGAACCATCTGGTCGTCAAACTGGAACCAAAGACAATGGTTCAGATTAGTTTGTCCCAATTATTTTGATTGTGCCAGCAACATCAACGGTGGATTTCTATTTCATTTTCAAATAATGACAAAAAAGGATCCGTTATGAAAAAATTATTTTTGTTAAAAATATTTTAAATAAAAAAGAATTATATATATATATATATATATATATATATATATATATATATATATATATATATATATATATATATATATATATTAGTGTTTGTGAAAAGACCATAGTTTTCACCTTTTGAAATAGTCTCATATCGGATGGGAGAGAAAAAAATCTACTTTATAAGTAGGGTGTTGAGTACCTTAATATTTGCTTGGTGAGAAAGAAGAGCACTGGAATACACGCACTCATACGGGCAAGGTCACAGTCACGATATCAGTCTCAGTGTGAGGGTGTGTGCATGAAAGGTAGTGTGGTTGTAGAGGTGCTAGTGGCGTATTTTGGAGCCATTTAAGAGGCCTCGTGTATCTGCTCATATAGTAACAGCCCAAACCATGCAAAAATTGTTACATGTGGCTAGCTCAACAGACAAAAATGACTAGCAACTATGTCTAAATGGTTAGCATCCAGCTAGTCTCCCACATGCAAAATGGTCAAGAACTGCTAAAAAAATGACTAGTTTCTCTCCAACAGTTAGAAATGGTCCATCATGTTTATGACTCTGGACCAAAATGTTTAGCCACCCTTATGTATATAAACAGATCTTGGCTAGTTCATTCGATCATCACCAGCAATCTAATTCATTCTATCATCTGAACAAGCAAGCTCCAAGTGTTTCTTGTTCAAAGAGCAGGTTCAATACGAACCAGAGACTGTCAAGACCAAAAGGTACATACAAACCAGAGCAGTGCAGTGGTCTAAGCTAGTAGAACTAATCTTCTTTCTCTATCTCTATTTCTATTTGGGATTTTTCTTTTTTAGCTTTCATCTACCAGCAAATTTGTGTTTACAAAGTTCTATCAATGGTTCCTTCGTGTTTGTTAAATACAAAATCATATCCTTTAAGTTATTTTCCTACAACATGTTAGTAGTCTCAATTACCTTGAGAAGGGGTGAATAATGCTTCAAGGACAACATGATTACAAGTGCTTCAGCCTATCATTAATGTTTTATATTTTCAGTTTCCTATTTCCTTGTGTTTTACTATAATTATAAATCAGTAATTTGATATTAACAAATCTCAATAATCTTAAAGTGTTATTAGAATGGAAATCAAAGGTGTATCCTCCATCAAATTAATGAACTAGGATCTGATTCAACTAGATCGGTTTGACAGAACCAACTTCACCAAGTGGCAAGACAAGATAAAGTTTCTATTGACGACATTAAAGATTTATTACATCTTGGATCTAAACCTATAGCCACTACTGAAGTAATTAACAAGGACACACTCGAACAAGTTATTGCACGCAACAAACGAGTTGAATATGAACTATTGTATCATGGACACATCCTGAACGCGTTATTTGACCATCTATACGACCTATACACCTAAACTACATCTACAAAAGAATTTTAGACCACCCTAGAATTTAAATATAATGCTGAAGAAGAAGGTACCAACAAGTTTTTGATAGTCAGATATTTCAACTTTAACATGGTAGATAATAAATCATTGCTGTCCCAAATTCAAGAATTGGGGCTAATTGTAAAACAAAATTAAGGCCCTTAAAATTAATCTCCTTAAGTCATTCCAAGTTGGGGCTATAATCGCAAAATTGGACCTAATGTGGAAAGACGATAGGAAGAAGTTATTGCATAAGATCAAGGACTACACACTGCAATAAATTCAAAAACATTTAAGAATTGAGAAAGAATCTCACAATCGTGACAAGAGAGCAGAAAATGAAAATTCTTCATCCAAGTATAAGTAATAAAAAGGATTCAAAACATGAATCCTAAGAAGGAGGATTCCCTAAAACCTAATAAAGGAAATTTCAAGAAATCATAGAAGAAGAATAGAAAGTTCAAAGGCCTTTGTCATGTCTATAGAAAAATGGGGTATTATGCTCGAGTATGTCGACTTCACAAATTGAAGATAGAAGCAAATGCAGTTAAAGATGATATAGTTTCCATGATCGTCAAAGTTAACATGATCCAAGGGAAATTCCCGGTTGGTGATATGATGGTTGTCATAGTCCATGTCTGCTACAATGAGCAAGCCTTCAAAACCTATGAAGACGTGACCAATAGTCAAGAAGTCCAAATGGGTAATGAAGGTCAATTGAAGATTATAAACAAAGGAACCATGAGACTGGTGGTAAGAAGGTGATCTTGACTAATGTGTTGCATATCCCAGAATGAGGCGAAACTTAATTTCTGGGATCTTTTGAGAAAACCTAGGATACGGGTAGTGTACAAATTGGGCAAGTTAATTATATCAAAAAATGAAAACTTTGTCAGAAAGAGATATGCTTATAATGTCATGATTAAGTTTTTTTTGAATGAAAGTAGTACTTCTGTGTATATAGTTGAATCTGTAGCATTATAGCATAGTAAATTAGCACATATTAGATATAATACCTTAAGATTCATGGTTGAGAATGGTCTGATCTTATACATTGAAATCGAGAATGATAAATGTGAAGTGTACATGTAACATCCCGAAAATCGGGGGTCGAGCATAAACTCCACTCCCGAGTTTCAGAACATCACTTATGCAACATTTTCAATGATGGATGAATGTCGGCTGTAATAGTGCATAAAACATGAAGTGGATTAAGCCAAAACAACATATCATACTCCAAAGACAGTTAAATTAGCAAGCGAAAGGATGTGATAGATATATGAAATATATGAACTGTTGTAAGTCTCCAAAGTGTGAACATGTTACCAAGTTAAACATATACATGTATACTCCAAAAATGATCAAAAAGAATATACATGAGTGCTCCAAAAATATAAAATGACAAGTGTCATGGCATCAAATCAACCTCCTTGTAATCTCGTCGATCAGAACACAGTGTACATAGACCCGCCTGATAACCGCCTATAGGAGAAATCCTCCTCATCATCATACAAGTCCGGTTCCGCCTCGCAGGCCACGCCATGATCTGAAACTACAATAGGGTCTGGTGGGTGTCCAGAACACCATCCCGTAACGTGAGAGTGAGTAGCTAACTTAGTGGAATCATAGAGCAAAGGTTAACATATTATCAAATCAATCAAGCGATAATGATAATGCAAGAAAATCAAACATTCCTAAATACTGTAATTAATGCAAGAATGAAATGACATGATGGATTCCCTCACCAACATACTCCCTCATGTGACACCATCTTACGTCCGCAGCATGCTTTCTTCCCTCAGTGCTCCACATCTTCTACACACATGTAGTGCGATATGAATATGATTACCGAGTTGTTATTAGTCCTTTTCATACAGCAGGAAAACTAAGGTACTTCCCTTATATCATTCCCAACAAGTATCCTGTCTAGGGTCGTCACTCCTAGTAGTCTTATACGATGATATATTTCTAGGTCGCTGCAAGGGCTGTCAGGGCTATTGCACGCACTCGTTGCTCCGCTCCCCCATCACCTTATCAATACAGGCCTAGTTGTACTCTTATTGCTACGGAAGGGTCGTCGCCTCACGTAGACTCAGAGTACGCTCGAGGTCACTACAAAGGGCTGTCAGGGCTGTTGCACGCACTCGTTGTACCGCTCCCCCATCACCTTATCAATGTAGGCCGATAGCTCGAATATAGTATCCTATATTACCATAATCGGCTCACGAGTCTGGGTTGCTCACTGGTCACTACGGGGAGGCTCGTGGCCCCAGCGTAGGCCAACAACTCGACCACGGTGTCCCATACCACCATGCCCGGCTCATAAGTCTTAGTGGATCAAGGTACCACGGTTATCAGGGTTATCACTGGTAAGTTCAGTACCCTAGGTTCAAGCAGTTACGACCAATACAAAGTGAACATACAATAGTTAGTCGGGTTGCTTGACGAGCCCGACTAGTACGAGCGAACCTCAAGCTGAACGACATGAAGTATATAAATACCTTGTGTGGCCTAACCACTGCCGTCAACCAAAGCAGGACTCGGGTTCGTCGACGTATCCTTCGTGGCGAATAGAATCCAACCACGAATTCAAATTTGTTACCGACTGCCTGGACTAGAGTATAGCCTTAAACACTTGTAATCTAAATTAATAATCATATGAGAGAGACAGAATTGAAATACAAGAAATTCTAGCATGTTATCAGCATATTATAACATACATCATAAGCAGTTAACCATACACGAGTATTTCATATATAAAGTAATCAATTCAATACAACAAGCATAGAGGAATTCATATACATCATCAAATTAGTTGAGAATCTAATCTCAACGCTAATCTACAACACCATTTACTCAATACTTACTAATACATACATTTATACAAACACTTAGACTACACAACTCCAACGTACTTGACGTATGTTGATTTCAACATATAATATGACAAATCCTTATATCAAGGAGATGTCTAATACACAAAAATCATATTCTTACATTCAATACATATGACAGGCATAAATCATATTGATTTAGGCATTTCAACAAACACTTAGTCTACACACATTAGTGTACATAGCATATGTCGGTCAATATGTGCATTAGGGTGAATCTCTTCGCCAAACAGATCATACACGCATAACAGGTATAGGTACACGGCAAATACTCATGGAAATCATATCAGCAAAATACGTACGTATACAACATTTCTTACAAATACCTAAAATACCCTAAATCTCATATTCTTTGTACGTATTCGAAATGAAAAATAGACAGCATGTTTTACATGTCAAACAACATTCTTGTCAACAATCTATCATTAAACGGCATTGAAAGCTTTGAAAAATGGTAACCTAAGCGTCTAAAATCCGCACCTTATGCCGTAGAAGCGTAATGAATTGAATAGGTACTCTATGCTTCTGTCAACGTCGATATGATGACTTATAATACAAGGTGAGTTAGCTACTTAGCTACTTGTACCATAGGAGCCTTAAAAAGGTTAGGGTTAGGGTTTTCTTACCTAAAACGAAACCAGAATCGCCGGAATAACAATGCAGGTGGATGACTTTGGCACGTGGAGCAGCAGGGAAGAATCCCTGGAAGAAACTCCAACTCTCTCTCACTTTCTCTCTTCTCTCTCCTAGGGTTTTTTCCAAATTTGTATGGGTTAGAAAGCTAAGGGTTTAAGGCCCTTTTATAAGCCCAAACATAACCAAAACAGACTTTAAGTAAAGGTATACTTAAGTTATAACCAAATCGGGTCTGTTCCGATCCAACGAGGCACTTCTGGAGGTCTTGTTACTAAATGCGGTCGGACTTAAGCTCTCTAATACTGGATCTAGGTCAAGCTAAGTTTTCAGTCTGGTCGGGTTTCCAGATCGTCCGTGGTGGACCAGTTTCAATTCAACGGCTACGGAAACTCGATCAGAGCCACAAGTGCTATGACATGTAAGGGCCACCTATCCTAATCCGAGGGTGAAATTTGGTTGAATTCCAACGGCCAGAACGCTTAAAAATGTCACGTAAGCGACACGTGCCAAATTTATTAAAAATTGAATTAATTTTCTAAATATTTTCCTTTTCTCACTCTCTTCACTCCGGACTCAGTAGAATGGTCTCAGGATATCGGTTGGGCTTGATTTTCGAAATGATTGTCAAGTCCAACTAGGCGGTCATAATGGTCTAAGATTATAGATATCAGACTTTCGACGTGCGGTCTAGATCCAATACAAAGTTTCAAAGTGCTCCCGAGATCAACCGGGTTTAGAGATTGATCCTGGATTTCAGGGTAAGGTAGGGTCATTGATTGTATAGGTTCTGGGTCTTACAGATTGTATTTGAAGTGGTTGGTGCTAATTTTACAGGTAATTTAGTTTAGCGCTAGTTAATTCACGTTAAATTTCTAAAGAATTTAGTTCTAAATGATTTCTTTGACTTTGGAATTGAGTTCTGAGAGTGATACGGTTGACCCATTGCCTAAGGACGTCTAACCCCAGGTTGGCAAAAATCTGGGGTGTTACAGTACATATGGTCCAAACTAACAAAGAAACCATTTTCAAGTGTTGATATATCATCTCAAGTATTGGATCTTATGCATACTGATATCTGTGAGTTAAATGACATTCTTACCCATGTAAAAGGTACTTTATAACCTTTATTGATGATTGCTCCAGATATATGTATGTATACCTACTAAGGAACAAAGATGAATGTTAAATATGTTCAAGGTATATAAAGTGGAAGTAGAAAATCAATTAAATAAGAAAATAAAGATTTTCTACAGTGACAGATAAGGAGAATATTTCTCAAGAGAATTCTCCAACTTCTGTGAAGAACATGACTTTGTACACCAATGCACTACACCATACACACCACTACATAATGGTGTAGCAGAAAGGAAGAATAGGACCTTAGTAGAGATGGTCAACTTAATGTTAGTACAAGAAAAGTTGTTACTAAGTCAATGGGGTGAAGTACTACTTGTAGCATTCCACATCCTAAATAGGATCCCATCTAAGAAAACCAAAATCTTAGCATATGAGGTATGAAAAGGTAGGAAACCTAACCTAGGGTATCTTAAAGTGTGGGAGTGTCTCGCATATTGAATAACACCTGATCCCACAAGAACCAAGTTAGGACCCAGAGTTATCAAGTGCACATTTGTATAGTATGCATAAAATAGCAAAGCCTATAGGCTCCTAGATTTAGAGTCTAACACTACTATAGAATCCACAGACGTTGATGTAACATCCCGTACTTTTTAGTACTTAGGTGTTACCATATAACCAAATTTAAAATAAATGCAAGCCTAGCTTAAGCAAACATTCACATACATTCTAGCCTAAATCCGATGGTTGAAAGTAATCCATATCCATAATTAGGTCGTCCATCCGTTAATTTTAAAGATAGACCACTACATCATCAAGTAACTCTATTTTTATGATTCCAACCACCTTGATAGATCAACTACTTTAATTAATAGATCAAACCGTCCATTGTCAAGCATCAAACCCTAAATCCTCAGATCTGCCATTTATCAAGCCATGCCACTCAATGTTAGAACCCATTACTTGACCACTACAACTAAGCCATTCATTAACAACTTTAGGTTGACCATACATTTACATTAAGACTCATTAGATAAACTATCAATCAATCACAACGTTCCATTGATCGATCTAACGATCAATTTCCATAACTTGACCATCGGGTTATAAAATTAACCATAAAATGACCGAGTAGTAGCCATGCCTGAGATTTGGACGCATGACTTAAGAAGACGTGATTTAAACCGTTGATGACTCTAATCAAAGGCGGGTCTTACGTAAAATACTACTACTAATGAATAAATAAGTAAATATCTATGTATACACATATGACAATAATGTACAAAGATAAAATAAGTAATAATAGTATAATAATGCAAATAATATTATTAAGGACTTTAATAGTAGTAAGGGTGTCAGGCCCGTATCCTAGACCATACCGTTCCATCCCGCGATCCTCCCAGTTGAATTCCAATGACCCGTGATTTGTTATCGACATTTGTGTATGATCCTGAGATGTATCCTGTATATCAGAGTCGGCTCGACCCGAGACTTGTACCAATGCGACCACGCCATCACCGTGGTTCTGTTGCCACGTCTTGCACGCCGATGCAGTACCCTGGCTAGGAGATGTGGGCCTGCGTTCAATTCGAGAAAAAACACAGCACGTTGCAAATCCTGAGAAAATCCATCACATTAATCACCTCATTTGTTAAATGTACAGTCTTTACTCTCCCCATTCCCAAGTACAAAAAGCAATCCCAAAAGTCAACTTTCCTATCACCTCACCATCCTCTCTCCCATCACTTCTCTAACACCTCTCTTTCTCTCTCTCATCTCTCTCTCTCTCTCTCTCTCATTTTTCAAGCTCCTCTCTCCAAGCAACCCATGTCCATGGCTTCCATGGAGGAGCTTGGTGTGGCCCACTCTCTACCACCCAATCTCACTCTCCAAAATCAATCTTCACCATTCAAATGCATCTCTTGGAGCTCTAAAATACGTTGATGGAAGAAGAAATTCAAGAAGATAAAAGGTGGGTGCTTCTTTCTCTCTCTCTCCCTCTCTCTATCATTTTATGTAATAATGTGGCCGTGTGGCCCACCTGGATGGACCCCACCATGAAACATGTATTCCATCCAAGCCATCTATAGGTGGGGTCCACTTTATATATGTGTTGTATTCACACCATCCCTCACTTGGTGGCCCACCCAAGTAGGGCCCTAGTGGTTTGCCCAAACTGTCCAGCGTCCAGGGACGCTGGATGTCAGATGAAAACATAAATAAATATTAGGTTTTATTGAAAGCTTTTGAGAAGGGCTGCCCATGCAGGCCCTACCTTGATGTATGGGTTTAATCCACACCGTCCATTCTATTCCACATTTGATTTTAGGCGTTGAACCAAAAAATGAAGCTAATCTGCTCATCGGGTGGGCCATACCTTTTCAAAACAGTAATTCTCACCGTTTAAATTTACTTTAATTTTGCTACACTCCAAAATATATTCAATATTAGACTTGTTTGGCTTGTCTTGAGCCATGGAATGAAATGGCTGCAGTGGATTCACCTAATGCGCGCCCCACATGGGAAAAACCGTGGAAATACTCTGATTCATAAAAACATGTGAGAGAGGGAGCAGCAGTAGTGCCTGCTGCTGACCGTGAAAGGATGCAGCAACGTCCTGCATTTGATGAGCCAGCAGGGACCACGGGTCCCAGCTGTGGGCCTCACCATGATGTGTCTCGATCATCTATACCGTGCATTTGTTGGGTCCCCTCTGACGAGTGGGCCACCCCAAAAATCAACCATATATAACACTCAGGTGGCCCACGTCACAGGAAACAGCGTGATTGAATGGTTGCCACTGAAACCATTTTAGGTGCCCCAGGGGTTCTGGATCATTATGAAATTTATTTTTCCTATTCATCAGGGTCGGTGCAACCTTATCAATAGATTGGATGTAAAATAAATGTTATGGTGGGCCCCATGTGGGACCCACAATGATGTATGTATTTTATTCGCACCGTCCACAGTAGTGGACGGTGGACAACATATGTATGTGTTTTATTCATACCGTCCAGGCAGTCGCTGGACGGCTAGTAGGCCCCACCATTCTATGTTATATCTAACCGTCCATCCATCTGGTGGAGGTGGCCCACCCCTGTTCATGCATGTGAGACCTAACATGATGTATTTTCTTCATCCACACCATCTAGACTTCTGGACGGTGCTGGATTAGCTGGACGGTGCCAGGCCACCATCATGCATGTGTACATCATGCCATACATCTATTTTTGCTGATGTGGCAGCTGGTGCGTGTGGCACCCATACCTGGGGCAAGCAACATCCTGACCATCCATTCTGCATCTACGGGCAGCTTGGTTGCTATATTGATGTCGTTGAATATTTAATAAATAAATAAAAATAACAATAATAATAAATGATATTATAATATTATAATATACAATATTATGGTGGACCCCACATGGGACCAACCTATTGTTCAAACAGATTTACTGATGTATTCTACACTAGTTACATAGCTGTGTGTTGACGTCAGCAGGTTTGTGGGACCCCTGACCATGATGCACGTGCCTTCCATCCACACCGTCCAACATTCTAGACGGTGGGGACCACCGAGATGTATGCCGTTTCATCCACCCATCCGTCCGTGCTGGCAATGGACGGGCAATACTGTGGACCACCATGCTGTATGCATGTTTTATTTGCAGCTGTCCATCCATTGCTGGACGGTGGGACCCATTTGCACGTGTGGGGTCTCCACCTTATAGACATGGCGTATGGGCCCCACCTTAATGTATTATTTTGTATCCTAGCCGTCCAGGAGGTCTGGATGTGGGTACCCACCATTTGATGTCTGTGTTATATCCTAATCGTCCATTTAACATTGCGTGGACCCCACAGTAATGTAGGTGTCTTATACACACTGTTCATGTGGGACCCTCTCTAATGTATGTATCGTGTATAACGTTGTCCATCTGAACAGGGCGTGTGAAGCCTACCTGGATGTAGTGTTGTACCCACTCCGTGCATCCATAGTGCCATGTGGGGCCTACCATGATATATATGTTTTATTTCAAGCCATCCATCCAATTCTCTTTCTTTTGGATGTAGTTCACCATGATCTAGACGATGAGCCCTATCATGATGCATACGTTCATCCATACAGTCCACCATCCAGGTATGGATGGTGGGACCCATGTAGTATATGTGTTTCTCCAAACCATCCAAATCATAGGGCTTACCTTGATATATGTGTAGCCCTTGTTTGAGGCCCAATTTGATGCATTTGTGACCCATTTGATGAGGCCCACTGTGATGGACTTATGGTCCATATGATGTAGCCCATTTGATGTATATGAGGTCCACGTGTTGTGGCCCACTTGGTGTATATGAGGCCCATATCATGAGGCCCGACTTGATGTACATGAGGCCTAGGTGATGCGGCCCATTATGATGTATTTGAAACCCATTGACGTGGCCCATTTGATGTATATGAGACCCATGTGTAGGGCCTCGCTTGCCATGTATATGAGGCCCATGTGCAGGGCCCACCTGTCGTGTATATAAGACCCATTAATGCGGTCCACTTGATGTATATTTGAGGCCCATTTGGATATATTTGAGGCCCATGTGCAGGGCCCCTTTGTCATGTATTTCAGCCCAAATGATGCAGCCTATTGTGATGTATTTGTGGCCCATTCAGCAAGGCCCACCTGTGATGTATATTTGTGGTCATGGTGTTGTATATTAGGCCTCTGTGTAAGGCCATGAGCCCACTATATGTTTAGCCCTATGAAGGCCAGTCCTTGGGAGTAATGTTGGTTGATGTCCACATTGATAGGCAATAATGGTTGGATGTCCACATTGTGACCTTCCCTTAGGCCTTGTTAGGCCCATTCTCATCATCCCTTTAGTGTGTTAACCCAAATAAGTGGGCCCCATTCACCATAGACGGATGACTCCGTGCTATCAGATTTGATATAACCACGGTCGAGTACCGATCTTTATACTATGATTGATCGGCTGATCATCTATGGACTCCGTTTTATTTATCTGTTGATTATCGGTGTCGATTGTCGAGGCCGACGCCGATTATCATCCCTGAGTATCGGTGCTTATTATCGATGCTAATTATCGATTCCGATTGTCGTAATCGACTTGCCGATTTCAATTGTCAAGACCGATTGTCGAGACCTATATAATGTACATATGACTCGTAGTTGAGGCCCATTGTGACACGTATTAGGCCCGTGATGCATGGTCCATGGGTAAGGCCCATTATGGTGTATTCATAGCCCATAGGTAAGGCCCATTGTGATGTATGCATGGCCTATGGGCATAGCCCATTGTGATATGTATTAGGCCGATGAGCAGGGTCCACCTGTTGTATATATGTGGCCCTCAAGTAAGGCTCATTGTGTTGTATATTAGGCCTTTGTGTGAGGTCGTGGGCCCATTATATGTTTGGCTATATGTGGCCATTCCTAAGGGCAATGTTGGTTAAATGTCCACATTGTTGAGGCCGATTGTTGATGCTGGTTATTGATACCGATTATGAGTATGTGACAGCATAACATCATAATACATGCCCATACACATCATCTGCATGTTTGTTATATGATTGACCATTGCATATGTTATAAGACAAGTTGTTTATGAGGCTCTCTAATAGGCGGGGTTGCCCATATGCACGATTGATGCATGATTGGACTGTGTGACTCATGCATCTTACATTTGTGTGACATGACCACCGTGCGCCTTAGCGACATTAGAGCCATAGCCTTCACAGGTATTTCGTAGATGGTCAGATAGGACACCAAAAATCTATTTTATATGAGGTGCTATAAATATTCTTAGGTGAAAGTTTCAGAACCCTCTTGGTTCCAGAGGTTGCTCCAACGTCTAGATCGAGTGGATGCATGAGTGCAAGAGGGCCGTATACCGTTGGGCCGCATCTCCCACTGTGTCATAGTTGGTTGGAAGGGGGTGCGGCCTTACCTACCTGAGAGGAGGGGGCAATGCTAGGCTGAGTCTGACCAGCTCGAGGAATAAGTCTGCTATCGACGAACTAGGCCCGATATTGGCAGGTGGATAGTGAGGTCTCTTCCACTCACCTTATTGCATGGATGGGGCAGCAATCTGATTTGGTGTAATAGACCCCGGTGATTTTTCAGAGATGAACCGTACCGATATGTGGACCTACTGAGTAGGAGTTGCATACTCATTCATCCATTAATTTACTATCCACTCGAGCTGGTGGTGCGTAACTATTTGTTACATGTCTCTTCGCATGGCCAGGGTTTCGGTTGGGCGCACGACTAACCTGAGATCAGGAGTTTACCACATTGAGTTTGACTATCCAAATTTAGTTATGAGATTGGTTTGGATAGAAGTCCCTTATGATGGACCCCATAGCTTGCGATACTATGTACTATTATCCCGACTTCACTCCAGCTTGGTCATTTCATTTGCACCGCATATTACATTGCATATACAGTACTTAGTATTTTGGGTTACCATGTTTCTACATTGATATGGCCGTTAGTACTCATGCCTTGTATCGCATTGCCTTGGTACGGCTAATGACACTCATAGACTTGTCAGTATATCTCCGCTTATTTTGATATTATATAATTTATGACATTGTATCCTCGACATCTAATATTCGGCTCACTTTGACTCCTCATTTGCATAACTGACATGCATTGTGTACCCTGATATTGTATGACTCATGCACTTATTAGTATTTCTACTTACTCTGTTATCGTGTTATTTATGACTTTATTAGTATTTCTGTTTACTCTGATAATTCATGATCTTATCAGTATTTCTGCTTATTCAGACATTGTACGATTTATGGATTACTAGTTTTCGGTATTATATGATTATGACATTGTATCGAATACTTGGCACTTACCTTGTGCATACACTTACACCACCTTCTAAGCTTTCTATAAGCTTATGCACGATAGATGCATGCATGTGATGTTAGGTTGCAGCAGTGTTGAGCTTGGAGTGTGCAATGGTCTTCTGGAGCTTGATTTTCTATTTATGTATTTTTCTTTCAGTATTGTACTCAAATGATTATATTAGTGGATATGTGATGATGATGTTGCCATTGTAAATTGGGTAATCTTGTGGTTATGCTTATTACGAGTTAAATATACATTGTAAAAAAAAATCCTCCTTTTAGGATCCCAAGATTGGAATCTGGCATATGAATGCTAGGAGCCGAGAATAGGGTACTATAGAGGCTGTCGGCATCAGATTTGGCGATCGGAATTCCTGTGAATCAGATTTCTGGGTTTGGGGTGTGACAAAGGGTATTATCAACACATGAGATAGATGGTCCTGGATGCACAGATGATCCCTAGGGGTCTTTTGATCATTGATGTTCAAGGATAGAGTGACAACTATTAGATCGACGAAATTCCACAACTAAAGACTAAAAATGCAAAAGGATGGCCCACCTAAACTTGGGTCTACCTTGTCTCTAGATAGACATTCTATTACAACCCGTAGAATGGGATGGACAAAGCAGATTTATCGAAGAAACACCATTGTGTACCCCACCCTAGTCGCATGTGCGTAAGATGCACATGCACTCGCTATGCACCAGTGTCATGCCCCAAACTTGAAAATTGGGCTCACAAAATTTCTGATTACTGAATCCGGTGCCGACAACCTTCGTAGTACCCCATTCTCGGCTCCAGCACCTATATGCCAGATTCTGATCCTGGGATCATACAAGGAAGATTTTTTAACATACATTTATCTCATAAGAAGCATAACCACAAGTTCACCCAAATAACAAAGGCAACATCATCATCACATATCCACTAATATAAACATTTAAATACAATGCTGAAAGGGAAATACATATATCGAAATCAAAGCTCTGGGAGTCCGCTGCACGCTCTAAGCTCAACGCTGCTGTGACCTAATGTCACCTGCACGCATCTAATGTGCATAAGCTTATAGAAAGCTTAGAGGGTGGTGTAAGTGTATGCACAAGTGTAACGACTCAAAAAATTCCGTACCAAGACCCGAGTACCACCTCGATCGAAAATCACTTAGGATTAATTCTTTTAGAAATTAAACATAAGTTAATTAGCGCTAAGTTAGATGGATGTGAAATTAGTACTGTTCACGTTAAATACGTTCTGTAAGACTTAAAACTTGTGGAATCGTTAACGCTATAATACCCTGAAATCTAGGATCCAACTCTAAACCCAGTTGTTCCCGGGAATGCTTGGTAACTTCGTATTGGATCTAGACCGCACGTCGAAAGTCTGATATCTATAATCTTAGACCATTATGACCGCTTAGTTGGACTTAACCATCATTTCGAAAATCAAGCCTAAACGATGTCCTGAGACCATTTTATTGAGTCCGGAGTGAAGAGAGTGAGAAAAGGAAGATGTTTAGAAAATTAATTACATTTTAAAGTAATCTGGCACGTGTCACTTGCGCGACATTTCTAAGCGTTCTGACCGTTAGATTTCGACCAAATTTCATGCTCGGATCAGGAAAGTTGGCCCTTACATGTCCAAGTACTTGTGGCCTTGATCGAAGCTCGGTGACCGTTGAATTGAAGATGGTCCGCCACTGACGATCTGGAAATCCGATTGGACTAAAAAATTAACTTACTAAAGATCCGATGCTAGTGAGCTTAAGTCCAACCGCATTTGATAAGAGGACCTCCAGAAGTGCTCCGTTGGATCAGAAAGATCCCGATTTGGTTATAACCTAAGTATACCTTGACCTTAAGTCCATTTTCGTCATGTTTAGGCTTATAAAAAGGCCTTAAACCCTTAGTTCCATATCCCATACGAATTTCCAAACCCTAACTTCCTAAGAGAGAGAAAAGAGAGAGAAAGTGTGGGAGAATTTGTCGAATCTCCGTAGGATTCTTGTAACGCCCAATAATTTCTATACTCGGGCGTTGCTATAGAGACCAACATAACTTTATACATGTGAAAGAACACATGCAATTTAGACGACACACCTCCATCCCACTATCCTAAATCTATCCATCTTGACCATAAGATCCGGACTATGCCAACCGTAATGTACCTGCAGGGTACTTTGAATTGGCCCTTAACCTTTCAACCAAAGAGTGCATCAACATAATGATTCAACCATCATTCCATAAATTGGACCATCCCTCCACCAAGTGGACCTACTTTTGGGATTTTAACCTCATTGATAAATAAATCAATCCATTCATTATCAACGTTCAACTCCATATTACAAGACCTAGCCTAAATTTAACTATATAAAGAATGCAAACCCATAGGTCAAGCTACACCGCCGGTTTGGACCCAGATCAAAAGTTCTACCGATATTCGAGCCTACATAATTCCTTTGGGCAAGTTAACCATTATATTACACCTTTAGAACATCTTCTTGTAAATCTAATAGATGGATTTCAATTAGACAGTCCCGAGGACCCTTTAGGGTTGGGTTTAGTCACCCTTGTTAGCAATCCAACTGTTAAACCTTTCAAAATGACCACTTGGATGTAGATACAACCCACCTGGGCGACATCAACGGTCCTTACTCACCGTTGAAAGAATCTCACAGGAGTCCCAAGAGTCATCTGAACCGTTCTAACGGCTCTGATCTATGGATCAACCATCCATATGAAAACACCATTATCATCCCTCATCTTCCTCAAACTGTCTGTGGAACCCACTTTCTTCAAAATCAGACCCATTCACTGATCTAGTCTGTTCATCGTGTGGACCACCTCATTTGATGTCCATCCATGACAATCAGATGGACCCATGCACGATATCTAAACTGATTAGGTAATCCTAGTGCCAAGCTGTTTTTGATTTGCTTAAGTGATCTCTGCACTAATCCTTGTGATTAGTTGTGGACATTTCTAGAAACGGAAACGTCTATAAAAGGCTGAGAATTAGGGCATCTCCCAAGGAAAATCTAAAGAAAGAAAAGAGAAAGCGATAGGGAGAGAGAGAGGCGCCGCTGTGGCATCGTGTTGGGTCGACTCAGTTCGAGTCGCGGCTGAGTCTAGCTCCCCATTTGGGATTTCCATCAGAGAGAAAGGGTGAAGAGTGCAGCTGTGTGAGTTCCAATCGTCCATCTGTAATCCAACCCATTGTATTATTGTGGCAGGACAGAACCCAATTAGGATATTCAGATCGAGTTAATCCCTGATTCTCCTTGAGCTCAGAACTGAAACCACCACGACCAGTCTTATCCAGCGTTCAAGAATGACCCCTGACCAGGTAATCTCGCCCATCTCCCTCTGTTAAACACAGATTTCAACCGCTCAACCGGCTGGGTTCACAATCAGTCCGACTCAGTCGCTGCTGACTGTCTGTGTTTACATCTATTCCCGACTCAGTCACGAGCTGAGCGACTCAGCACCACACTCCAGGGTGAAAACCACGATCTGACTCCATGGTAGTGGTTGGTTTGGCTGGAGTAAGGACCACCACTTCGAGCCAATCCCAGGTTCACCGTACCCAACTCGTAGAAGGGCCGTTTGGGTCGAGTCGCCACTGAGTCAGGGACTCAGGACCACTTTAGGCTTAAAAGCCCTGACTCAGTGGACCCGGGAAGTAGATTTTCCCTATCAGCCTAAAGTCCAGTTAGGGGCGATCAAAACTTGCCCACTTTGAGGCTGACCCGACCATTTTTACCCCACTGAGTCAACTCAATACTCATAGTCGAGCCGACCCGGTTAGTTTTTCATTTAAAACAAACAAACTCCAACCACCTGTGTATGATCTAAACAAGGTTGGATAAAATCGAATCATAAATAAGGTTTGGTAATAGATTAAACCCTTGCATCTAGCTCGACTCGCTATTGATTAAAAACCCCAACCGAGTCAACTCGGTTATAACTCACTGAGCTCTTGAAATGCTCCATCCAGGCACAACCAACGATTGGATACCTTGGAAGACACTCCTTCCTCCAATCTGCTAAAACAAGATCAATACAACCACCCCATGAGAACATCTCGAATCAAGAGAAGCATTCACTCCAGGTGAGGGATATCCCACATGGCTTCACTATTTCATGGAATTCTAAAATAAGTGTAGAAAGATATTATAATTGTGCAAATAGTAGTTGTGTTTCTTTAACTTTGAATTGACATGAATAAACATGTGGGAATGCCTCAATTTATGCTACCTTGACATATCTTATAAAAATTGCTTTAAGATCACCATGCCACATTTGTAATTACTTGAGTACATATATATACATCTTCTAGTTACAATAATTGTAAGAGTTCTTGCTTCCACTATAATGATAAGCTTGCTCCATTTCTCATTATATGTGTTAGAACTGTTATAACTTGATACATATGAATATCTCTCTTCTTAAGATGTGTAGTAATCCTGTTACTATCCTAATGTGTTTGAAATGTCATATTTAGGCCTTCCTTTAGACCTTGGGAAAGTAAATGAATTTATTTGGAGCTCATAGTTGAATGCTAGATATCTTATTAAGGGACTACAAGGCTTAATCATGCTTATGCGAGTAATCTTATTAATCCTATGGAATGTGCATGAGCATCATGGTA
Organism: Magnolia kwangsiensis; assembly: GCA_037074715.1. Lineage (NCBI taxonomy): Eukaryota > Viridiplantae > Streptophyta > Magnoliopsida > Magnoliales > Magnoliaceae > Magnolia > Magnolia kwangsiensis. The sequence continues at coordinate 77,876,510 of CM073580.1, read as the reverse complement.
CATAACATTCATACATGACATATGAGCTTTTTCGAGTGCTCGATGTAAGTCACACTCTGATTGAATTCCTAAAGGCTCTGACACTTCAGTTAAACTCACAGAGCATGTTCATTTGTACCACTTTGGGTGCTCTTTCTTTTCATGAGGCTTTTTCGGGATTAGACTCTCCTCGGGCGTACCCCGTGTATTTTTTCAGGAGATATCCTTGGGCGCACTCACCTTCATGGCCTTTTTCAGGTAGTTAACCTACCACGGACGGTCTGCATGGTCTTTTTCGGATAGCTAGTTCTCCTTGGGCGTACCTATGAGTATTTTTTCGGGTGATTAGTTCGCCTTGGGCGACCCCTTTATTTTGACAGCTGGATGTGCATCCCCAGATCTGTGACTTGAGCATACATTCATATATCCATACATGTACATCCAAGTTTATATCATCCTCATTGTGATTGAATATGATTGGCTTAAACTATTTTGGAATAACATGTATGCATGAATCCTTGCGGGAAGTTCCCACTGAGTTTTCACTCACCCATAGTGCGGTTGCACCAAATAGATGCAGGATTGAGGACAGGTGGAGATACCTATGACGGGATCCCAGGGATGGCTGAGGTGGATTGTGGTGAGGAAGAGTTCTATGTGTCTGTTGTTGAGCCATTAGAGCTCAACGATGTACTTACTTTTATTATTTGGACCTAATGTTTTGCTTGAGTTGTAATAATAATTTCCCCTGCTGAGGGATTCCATTCTTGCTTCCATTTACATGTATTGAACTCCCTTTTTATTATTATGGATATTCTAGTTTTCATGGAAATTGTCTTATTTTTTGTTATGAGGTTTGCCCCTAATTAAATGCAATGTTAGTCGTCTCCATAAAGTAACACTCGGGTTCTCAGTGAGGAGCGACTATCCTCGGGTTTTGAGATCGAGGGTGTTACTTTCTAGTCTACCTACACATCGAACCTGCATATCTGAATCGTTCTTCCGGCGATTATGATTCCGTTCTTGGGTAAGTTAAGCTAACCCTAACCTGTTTTGAAGCTTAGACTAGCTGTAGTGAAGTTGTAGCTAACCTGTTTCATGCCATAGGTAACGAATCCACCGTTGACGAAGACACATTGTCTGAATCATATCGAATACGCATTTTCTGGTTTAAGGTGCGGACTATATACGCTTAGGTTATGGTTTTTAACACCTTCAATGTTAGATAATGATTTATTCATGTTGCGATTTCCATTACACATGCCAAATGTGCTATCCATTTTGTTTTCCGCATACGTATACTTTATATTGTAAATATCGTATTTCATGTATATGTTAGAATACATGTATGCGTATGAAATCTGTTGATTTGCTTGCCATGATTAATTATCGATGTTATATGCCAGATATGTATACAACAACTCCTTGACGAAAGGACTTGCCCTAATATGCAATAGAGATGACGTACGTAATGTATGTTGAATAGTGTAACCCAAGTGTTTGAATAAATGCCTAAGTAAATTAGTAGTTAGTAAAATGTGATTGCTAAGGTGGTTGAGATATGGATCTCCATCACAATACTAGAGTGTATGATTTCCTCCATGAATCATGTGACTTAGATTTTTCATGTTAAATGAGTGTATGATTTCCTCCATGGATTATGTATTTAGTTGAATCATGTTAGTAGTTAGTAAAATGTGATTGCTAAGGTGGTTGAGATATGGATCTCCATCACAATACTAGAGAGTATGATTTCCTCCAAAAATCATGTGACTTAGATTTTTCATGTTAAATGAGTGTATGATTTCCTCCATGGATTATGTATTTAGTTGAATCATGTTAAATGAGTGTATGATTTCCTACATGTATTGTGTTTACATTCAAGTTATACTTCATGATTGTTCATATGAATGCAGGATATGAACCATATGCTAGTTATTAGATTTGTATGTGAATGGGGCTGTACTACAGTCCAGGTAATCGGAAACCATTCTGTAAATAGTGGTTGAGGTTGTTTTCGCCACACAGGATGAGTTTAGCAAATCTGAGTCGTGCTTGGGACGTTCGACAGTGGTTAGGCCTCATGGAGTGCTTATGCATTCCATGTTATTCAACTCAACGTGCGGTTGGCCTAGTTGAGCTTATCAACTAACCCGATTGACCGATGCTTGTTCACCATGTTTGGTCGCTACTGCTTGAATCTAAGGCACTGAGCTTACCAGTGAAACTCCCGTTAACCATGGTACCATGATCCCCTAAGATTCATGAGCTGGACATGGTGGTATGGGACACCGTGGTCGTGCTGTCGGCCTACGCTGGGGCCACAAACCTTCCCGTAGTGACCAGTGAGCACCCTACTCTGAGCAGATTATGGTGGTATGGGACACTATATTCTTGCTGTCGGCCTACACTGATTGGTGACGAGCCCTCTGTAGTGACTTGGAGATTATCCTGACACTGCATAAGGGCAATGAGTCCTGTTGCAGTCTTGAGGATATAAGTAGGCTTGTATTGATAAGGTGATGGGGGAGTGGTGTAACGATTGCGCACAACAGCCTTGACAGCCCTTGCAGCAATCTAGAACCATAATATTGTATGAGATTTCCTAGGACTGACGACCCTAGAATGAATTGACATTGGAAAATGATACAAGGGAGGTGTCTTAGCTTCATAATCCTGCTGTATGAGAAGGACTAATCAGAACTTGGTAAGCATATTCATAACACCGCATTGCATGTGCTAACGGGGTTGGTGATAGAGCACTGAGGAAGTGATTCATGCCGCGATCGTTAGATGATGTCACATAGGGGATTGTGGTGAGGGCATGCATCATTTTTCATATCATCCTTGCATTAACAAGAGTACCTAGGACCTGTGTGATTATACTGCCTTATCATTATTGCTTGATTGGATTGATAACATGTTAACCTCTGCTATGTAGTACCACTGAGTTGATCACTCACTCCCACATTCTGGGATGGTGTTTAAACACCAACCAGACTCTGACTTAGCTGCAGGAGATGGCGATGCTTGCGAGGCAGAGCCAGACTTCGACGAGGATGAGGAGGCGTTCTCATATATGCAGTTCTCAAGCGGGTTCATGTGAGCCTTGTCCTGACCAGCGGGGATTTTTTGGGATATGTACTTGATGATTTTTGCACAGTTGATACATGTATTTTTAAGACACAGATATATATATATATATATATATATATATATATATATATATATTACCCTGGGTAAAGCACGCATCATTTGGAGATTTATTTTGAATTATATATGTATTTAAGTCTTCCGCTTGCATTTCCTCAATATCCCTGAATTATGTCTGCTAATCTGGCTTGATCTATTTCATGTTTTATGCATTAATGCAGACAACATACAATCATCATCAAATATGTTACATAAGTGATGTTTTGGAATTCGGGAGCTGAGTTATACTCGACCCCCGAATTTCAGGGCGTTACAACAAGATAAGTGCCAAATATATAAATATCAGAGTAAGCGGATATACTACAAGTCTATAAATCATTCAATATCAAAATATGCAATGCGGATCGGCTATGCAAATGCGGAATCATAGTAAGCCAAATATCAGCAATGAAATGTGCAAATCCTGCTAAGTCCGTCTAGGCCATATAAGTACAGAAATGTAGCAACCCAAAATGTATGCCGTGGATGTAATGCAATATGCAATGCGAATGAAATGTTCAAGCCGGAGTGTGAGGTCGGGATGATAGTACGTAGTATCGCAGGCTACAGGGTTCACCATAAGGGACTTCTATCCAAACCAGTCTATCTAAATTTAGATAGTCAGACACAATGTGATAAACTCCTGATCTCAGGTTAGTCGCGCGCCCCAACCAAAATCCTAGATTTTATGAAAGTACATGTAACAAATAGTTACGCGCCACCAGCCCAAGTAGATAGTGAATGAATGAATGAGTATAATGCTGAGTATACAACTCTTACTCAATCTGTCCACATATAAATACTGTACATTTCTGGGATCATCACTGGGGTCTATTACACTTTACGCCACCTACCGCCCCATCAAACGCACAACTGTGTAAGTGGAAGAGATCTCACTATCCGCCTGCTAGTAGTATACCAATGCTTGACTCGTTGATAGTGGACCCATTTAAGAGCTGGTCAGACTCAGCCTACCTATGCCTACTCCCTCAGGCAAGTAAGGCTACACCCGTTCCAATCGACTATGACATAATGAGAGACATGACCTACTGGTATTTGGCACTCGGGCGCTCATGTATCCACTTGGTCTCGACGTTGGAGCAGCCTCTATACCTAGAGGGTTTATGGATCTTCACCCAGGGTCATCTATGGTGGCCTGATGCTATAAAAAAATATTTTCAGTGTCTCATCTGGCCATCCATAGGCATGTCAGGCTCGTATCCTAGACCGTACCATTTCATTGACTTCCGCGGTCCTCCCAGTCAAATTTTGGTGACCCGCGATGTGTACATAGCAGTTGCGTGTGACCCTGAGTCATATCCCGTATTTCAAAGTCGGCTTGACCTGAGACTTGTACCCTTGTGATCGCGCTGTCCCCACCATTCCAACGCCGTGTCTCGTGCCCCGAGGCGATACCCAGGCCAGGAGATGTAGACCTGCGTTTAGTTTGAGAAAAATACTGCGCGTGTGAATTTCGAGAGAATCTCTACACCTATCCCCAATCAACTCTCTCTCTTACACAAGTACTCACATCACTCACTCATCCATCACTCACCATCCCTCTCTCATTTCTCCCAAGCTACCCAACGTCCAAGCTTCCATAGGATAGAAGTTAGTGTGGCCCACCTTCCTACCTCTCATCTCCACCATCCGAGCTTCATCTCGACCATTGAAATGCATTCCATGGGGCTCTAGGACGCATCGGTGGAAGAAGTCCAAAAAGATCTAACTATGGGTAATTTCATTTAGATTTGATCATTTGAGGGCCCACTTGTTGTCGGACCCACTTGATGTATGCATTGTATGGGGAGGGCCCATAGTGGCGGGGTCCCTCCCCTTCACACGTTCCTCTTCCATCCTTTCTCTCTCTATCTCTCTTCCCCTCTCTCCTTTGTGTTGGATTGTGGCCAACTTGATCTAGACCATCCATCTGTTGGCTCCCCCTTCCCATTGCCAAGGATGAAATAAAAATACAAATATCAGTTGATCCAGGCGGTGGTGGGCCACCACATGGGACAGACCTTAATGTATGTCTTTCTCCACATTGTCCAGAACGTCTGGATAGTGCTGGACTGTTTGGACAATACGTGGGGCACACCTGATGTATGTGTTGTATCTAGCACGTGGGGTCCACCTTGGTGATGTGCTGGACCCCACCTTGATGTTATCCATATCTAGGCTGTCCATTACGCTGGACACTGGACGATGGAGTGTGTGTGTGTGTGTGTGTGTGTGTGTGTGTGTGTGTGTGTGTGTGTGTGTGTATATATATAAAACAGATCATAACGCCCGTGAAAAATCCGTACTTAGGCTCGAGTACCAACTCGACCCGAAATTGTGTAGAATTTATTCCTTTAGAAAATATGACTAAGTTATCTAGTGCAACGTTAGAATAGCTGGGAAATGGTCCCTGATCACTTTAAATACGTTCTACAAGGCCCAAAGCGAGTGGAGCCAATGGTGCTATAATGCTCTAAAGCCTCGGATCAAACTCTAAACCGGTTTATTCTCGGGACCTCCTTGAAACTTTGTATTGGATCTAGACCGCGCGTCGAAAGTCAGATACCTACCATCTTAGACCGTTATGACCACTTAGCTGGGATTGGCAATCATTTCGAAAATCAAGTCCAACTGACATTCAGAGGCTATTTCATTGAGCCTGGAGTGAAGAGAGTGAGAATAGGGTTAGAATTGGAATTTGAAATTTAAATCTGGCACACGATTTGACGCATCAGTATTAAGCGTTCTGACCGTCAGAATTCAGCCAAATTACACCCTTGGATCAGGAAAAATTTCTATTACATATCACGAGACTTATAGGCCTGATCTTAGTGCGGTGACCGTTAAACTGAAACTGGACCTCCACGTGCGATCTGGGAACCCTACCGGTCTGAAAACTGGATGTGTGCTAGATCCAGTATGCATGAGCTTAAGTCCGACCGCATTTGGCCAGGGGACCTTCAGAAATGCTCTTTTGGACCGAAACAGCCCCGATTTGGTTAGGCACCAAGTAAACATTGTTCCCAAGCCTATTTTGGGCATGTTTTAGCTTATAAAAGGGGTTGAAACCCTCACTTCTCTCACACATCCGAATTTGCTAGAAACCCTAGCTTGTGTGAGAGAAAAGGTGAGAGATTGTGAGAGAGAGTGGGAGAGTTCTTCCTGCTACTTGTGCTACGTGTTGCACGTGCTTAAGCAACGCACCTCTATCGCTTTCCCGGCGATTACACCGCGATTCTAGGTAAGCAAATACCCTAAATAGTTGCTGATTTGAGGTTCCTTTGTTTCCATAGCGATGTAGCTTATGGATCTTGTGTATTAGGTTCCCTATTCGCCGTAGAAGAAGCGTATACGCTCCGTTTCAATTCACGAGTCTACAAGACATAAGGTGAGGATTTTAGACGCTTTGATTGATGGTTTCCAACACTTTCAATGTCATTTAATAGTAGATTATTGACGGCATGGGCAGCGTTTGAGTTCCGCTTCCATGAGAAGTATTATCCCCAGACTTACAGGCACGACAGGGAGAATGAGTTTCTCCACCTCAGACAGGCAGCCATGACAGTTACAGAGTATGAGCATCGGTTCATGGAGTTGAGCAGATACGTCTCGACGATTTTAGCTGATGAGAAGATGCGCATACGGCACTTTTTGGAGGGTTTGCGACCGGATATTCGGTCGAAGATGTGTTGTTTGAGCATTCCCTCTTATGCGGAGTTGATTCACATGTCTATATGGGCAGAGCAGGATGTGGATCGACTTGCGCGATCTCGCGGCCCTGTTGCTTCTAGGCCGCGACCAGACATGCAGGACAGGCCCTTCGCGGGCAAGAGGCCTCGCGTTGACCCTCCTACTAGGACTAGAGCGCCTGTACCACCATTTCGGTGCCCTGATTTGACATGTACATACTGTGGGAGGACAGGCCACTTGGCGCAGAGCTGCTTTTCTCAGATGCGGGACAGTGGGTTCTCGTCGCCGCAGAAGATTGACCGTGCTCGTTCACAGGAGATATCAGCACCGCCTATACGATTAACTCCTGCGCACCCTTCTTTCAGACCTCCGGTATCGCAGATTAGACAGCCTCCATGGCCCTTGACACAGCGGCCGAACCGGCCACAGCAGGCTCGGGTTCATACATTGACAGCTGAGGCAGCTGCGATACCGACTCTTCAGCATTCAGCCTTCGAGGTCACAGCCCATATTGGAGGTACTCCTATTCTTGTGATGGTGGACACTGGTTTCACGATTTCTTTGATATCGCGTGCTGTAGTCAGGCGTCTTGGGTTACAGACTATCACTATGGATAGCGTGCGAGTCTTTACAGCTCATGGAGATTATTCGGATGTTACCCAGATGTGTGAGGGTTGTTTAGTTGATCTGGGAGGCAGGACGATGACTCTTGATCTTGTCGTCGATCCCTCGCTCGTTTATCTCGACGTCATTCTTGGCATGGACTGGTTGACTGCTGGGAGGGCCGAGATTGACTGCGAGGCTCGTATGGTGACGGTGTACGAGCCTGAGGGCACGCCTTTCACATTTTCAGTGCGGATAAATCTTTCTTTCCGCATACTTAGTTACGCCACCTTATTGCGCGACGCTGGTGCCCAGGTACTCGAGCATGTGCCAGTCATTTTCGAGTTCGAGATCTGTTCAGGAAGATCCCTGGTTTGCCGCCCTGATGTGAGATTGATTTCACTATCGATCTGGTTCCTGGTTCTACACCCGTCTCACTACCGACGTATCGCATGGCACCATGTGAGATGGAGGAGTTGAGGACGCAGATTGATGGTCTGCTAGAGCTTGGCCTTATACGGCCTAGTGTGTCTCCTTGGGGAGCACCGGTCTTGTTCGTGAGGAAGAAGGATGGTTCGATGCGGTTATGTATTGATTATCGCAGGCTGAACCAGGTCACGATGAAGAACAAGTATCCTTTACCCAGGATCGATGACTTGTTTGATCAGTTGAGAGGAGTGCAGTACTTCTCGAAGATTGATCTTCAGTCAGGATATCATCAGTTGCGCGTCAGGGATGAGGACGTGCAGAAGACAGCATTCAGGACCAGTTTTGGCCACTACGAGTTCCTCGTGATGTTGTTCAGTCTCACGAATGCACCAGCCGTGTTCATGGATCTGATGGACCGGGTATTTCGACCTTTCCTCCATCGATTCGTCGTTGTATTCATTGACGACATTTTGGTGTACTCCAGGAGTCGAGAGGAGCATGAGGAGCACATACGTTTGGTCCTGGATACGCTCAGACAGCATCAGTTGTTCGCACAGTACAAGAAGTGCGACTTCTGGAAGCAGGAGGTGAAGTTCCTGGGACACGTGGTGTCCAAGGATGACATGGCAGTTGACCTGTCTAAGGTAGCTGCGGTGCAAGACTGGGAGCAGCTTGGTTCTGTCACTGAGGTGAGGAGTTTCTTGGGTCTCGCTGGCTACTATCGGCGCTTCATACAGGACTTCTCGAAGATCGCGAGACCCTTATCTCAGTTGACACGGAAGGACGTGAAGTTCACCTAGAATGACAAGGCGGAGTCAGCTTTTCAGGAGCTGAAGGACAGACTTACGTCCGCCCCTGTGCTAGTATTGCCAGAGCAAGGGGTTAAATACACTATATACACTGACGCGTCTAGCGTTGGTCTGGGTTGTGTCCTTATGCAGAGGGACAGGGTAATTTCGTATGCCTCGAGACAATTAAGGAAGCACGAGGAGAATTACCCTACACACGACCTAGAGTTGACAGGCGTTATATTCACACTGAGACTCTGGAGATATTACCTTTACGGAGAGGAGTTCGAGCTCTTTTACGACCACAAGAGCCTCAAGTACATATTCACGCAGCGAGATTTGAATATGAGGCAGCGGCGATGGATGGAGACGTTGAATGACTTCAAGTTTGAAGTCTCTTACCATCCTGGGAAGGCGAACCTTGTGGCTGATGCGTTGAGCCGCAAGAAGGCGATAGAGTTTGCGGCTCCGCTGATGGTTGCCGAGTAGGATATGGTTGAATTTTTGTGAGACTTTGACCAGAAACTCACCGTAGAGGAGCCGTTTGAGTTCATCGCACATGTACAGGTGCGATCTCAGATCGATGACCGAGTCATCGAGGCGCATAGGGACGATGCGCATCTGACTGAGCTTCGAGAGCAGGCCAGTGATGATGCAGACACCGACTGGAGAGTTGGTATGGATGGGGGCTTACGTTATCGTGGCCGCCTATGCGTCCCAGATATCCCTGACTTGAGACGAGAGATTCTCGAGGCTGCGCATTGTACTAGACTCGCGATGCATCCAGGCAGCACAAAGATGTATCGTGACGTGAAGAGGACGTATTGGTGGGAAGGTATGAAGACCCACATAGCAGAGTTCGTGTCCCGTTGTCTCACTTGTCAGCAGGTGAAGGCAGAGCATCGCCGACCACCTGGACTTTTGCAGCCTATGCCGATTGCAAAGTGGAAGTGGGATTTCATTTCCATGGACTTCATTTCTGGGTTGCCGAAGACGAGGAAGGGACATGATTCCATTTGGGTGATCGTCGACCGTCTGACAAAGTCGGCGCACTTCCTACCGATCAGAGTTACGAACTCTGCAGACGAGCTGGCTAGATTGTACATCAGAGAGATTGTGCGTCTGCATGGAGTTCCGCTGGAGATCGTGTCGGACAGAGACACGCGGTTCACTTCTATTTTCTAGACTCGCATTCAGGAGGCTATGGGTGTGAAGTTGAAGTTTAGTATTGCCTTCCACCCACAGATAGATGGACAGACAGAGCGGGTGAACCAGATCTTGGAGGACATGTTGCGAGCTTGTGCATTGGACTTCATGGACAGTTGGGATGATTGTCTTACATATGCGGAGTTTGCGTACAATAACAGTTTTCAGGCGAGTATCGGTATGACACCTTATGAGGCGCTGTATGGACGGCCTTGTCGCGCACCGCATTGCTGGTTAGAGGTCGGTGAGCGTAGCTTGATTGGCCCAGAGTTAGTGCAGGCGACGTCAGAGAAGATTGATATTATTCGACGTCGGCTCCTTACAGCGCAGAGCAGACAGAAGAGCTACGCCGATACGAGACGGAGGCCACTAGAGTTCACAGTTGGGGATCATGTGTTTTTGCGAGTTTCCCCTATGAAGGGAGTCCTTCGGTTCGGGAAGAAGGGGAAGCTGGCACCGCGATTCATTGGTCCATTCCAGATCCTCGATCGTGTGGGAATGGTGGCTTACCGATTGGCTTTACCCACGCCTCTCGCGATCGTTCACAACGTATTTCATGTTTCTATGCTGAAGAAGTACGTTGCTGATCCTTCCCATATCATCAGATGGGAGCAGGTGCAGTTAGGAGAGGATGTTACTTATATCCAGGGACCGACACGTATCCTAGACAGGAAGGAGCAGGTACTGCGTAGCAAGGTGATTCCCCTTGTGAAGGTATTATGGACGCATCACTCTGAGGAGGAGGCTACCTGGGAGACAGAAGCCGAGATCAGAAAGAACTACCCACAGCTTCTCGAGGAGTACGAAAAGGTACAAAATTTCGAGGACGAAATTATTTGTTAAGGGGGGTAGATTGTAATGCCCATGAAAAATCCGTACTTGGGCTCGAGTACCAACTCGACCCAAAATTGTGTAGAATTTATTCCTTTAGAAAATATGACTAAGTTAGCTAGTGCAACGTTAGAATAGCTGGGAAATGGTCCCTGATCACTTTAAATACGTTCTACAAGGCCCAAAGCGAGTGGAACCAATGGTGCTATAATGCTCTAAAGCCTCGGATCAAACTCTAAACCGGTTTATTCTCGGGACCTCCTTGAAACTTTGTATTGGATCTAGACCGCGCGTCGAAAGTTAGATACCTACCATCTTAGACCGTTATGACCACTTAGCTGGGCTTGGCAATCGTTTCGAAAATCAAGTCCAACTGACATTCAGAGGCTATTTCATTGAGCCTGGAGTGAAGAGAGTGAGAATAGGGTTAGAATTGGAATTTGAAATTCAAATCTGACACACGATTTGACCCATCAGTATTAAGCGTTCTGACCGTCAGAATTCAGCCAAATTAAACCCTTAGATCAGGAAAAATTTCTATTACATATTACGAGACTTATAGGCCTGATCTTGGTGCGGTGACCGTTAAACTGAAATTGGACCGCCACGTGCGATCTGGGAACCCTACCGGTCTGAAAATTGGATGTGTACTAGATCAGTATGCATGAGCATAAGTCCGACTGCATTTGGCCAGGGACCTTCAGAAATGCTCTTTTGGACCGAAACAACCCCAATTTGGTTAGGCACCAAGTAAACATTGTTCCCAAGCCTATTTTGGGCATGTTTTAGCTTATAAAAGGAGTTGAAACCCTCACTTCTCTCACACATTTGAATTTGCTAGAAACCCTAGCTTGTGTGAGAGAAAAGGTGAGAGATTGTGAGAGAGAGTGGGAGAGTTCTTTCTGCTACTTGTGCTACGTGTTGCACGTGCTTAAGCAACGCACCTCTATCGCTTTCCCGGCGATTACACCGTGATTCTAGGTAAGAAAATACCCTAAATAGTTGCTGATTTGAGGTTCCTTTGTTTCCATAGCGATGTAGCTTATGGATCTTGTGTATTATGTTCCCCATTCACCGTAGACGAACCGTATACGCTTCGTTTCAATTCACGAGTCTACAAGACATAAGGTGAGGATTTTAGACGCTTTGATTGACGGTTTCCAACACTTTCAATGTCGTTTAATAGTAGATTATTGACGGCATCGCTGTTTGACATGTACAATATGCTCTCCGTTTCCTGTTTCGTAAATTAACGAAGAATATGAGATTTAGGGCATTTTAGTCATTTGTAGGAAGTACAGTTTACATTCATATTTTGCTGATGTGATTGATATGGTTTGTTGTCGCATTAGAAAGTTAGGAATACGTGCATAATTAGTTTGGCGAAGAGATTCGCCTAATTGCGCACTTCGGGTCGACATACTATATGTAGACTTAAGTGTGTAGTGTATGTGTTTGTATAAATGCTTGTATTAGTATGTATTGGATTAAATGATGTTATGAATTAGTTTGAGATGGATTTCTCAATTTATATGCTGACATAAATGATTTCCTACATGTTGACTAAGTTCATGATTCCATACTATGCATGACATGTATGTGCTTGAAGATTTGCTAAGTTGAATGTTATAACATGTGTTAACATGCTCACATGATTGTATTTCAATTCCAATACTCTTACATAAATTGCTAATGTGATTCCATAATTATTTGGGACTATACTTAGTCCAGGCAGTCGGTAACTGAGCGAATTCGTGGCTGGCTAGTCTTAGCCACGAACGACGTGTCGATGAACGCGAGTCGTGTTTGGAGTTGGCGGCAGTGGTTAGGCCACGCGAAGTGTTTTACGCACTTCATCTCGTTCGACTTGAGATGCGATCGCGCTAGTCGAGCCCGTCAAGTAACCCGACTGGCCGATGTACGTTCACCTTGTATGAGTCATAACTGCTTGAACCTAGGGTACTGAACTTACCATTGTAAACCCTAATAACCATGGTACCTTGATCCACGAAGACTCGTGAGCCGGGCATGGTGGTATGAGACACCGTGGTCGAGCTGTCGGCCTACGCTGGGGCCACAAACCTCCCCGTAGTGACCAGTGAGCACCTAGTCTCGTGAGCAGATTATGGTGGTATGGGACGCTATATTCTAGCTGTCGGCCTACACTGATCAGGCGACGAGTCATTTGTAGTGACCGCGAGCGTATTCTGAGTCCACGGGAGGCGACGACCCTTCCATTGTAGTAGAGTACGGTAGGCCTGTATTGATAAGGTGATGGGGGAGCGGTGCAACGAGTGCGAGTAACAGCCCTGACAGCCCTTGCAGCGACCTACGAAATATACATTGTATGAGATTACTAGGAGTGACGACCCTAGACAGGATCTGTGTTGGGATTGATACAAGGGAAGTACCTTAGTTTTCCAATCCTGCTGTTTGAATGGACTAATAACAACTCAGAAATCATATCACCATAGCATTGCATGTGCCTGGAAGATGTGGAGCACTCTAGGGAGTGTGGCATGCCGCGGTCGTAAGATGTTGCCGTATGAGGGAGATCGTCGGTGAGGGCATACATCACGTCATATCATCTTGCATTAACAACAGTATTAGGATTGTCTGATTTATTGCTTTACTATTATCGCATGATTGAATTGTGAACATGCTAATCCTTGCTCTATGATTCCACTGAGTTGATCACTCACTCTCACGTTACGGGATGGTGTTTGCAACACCCACCAGACCCTGTTGTAGATGCAGGTGAGGCTGAGATCCAGGAGGTGGAGCCAGACTTTGACGAGGACCAGGATGAGTTCTCGTACATGCAGTATCACGATGGCTTTGCGTAGGCGACCTGGATCGATGGGACTTCAGTGGGACCATTTTGGACATTTACTTTTGTTCATGTATATGTATATGAGACCTAGAGATGTATTCATACTTTGGAGACAGATGAGATTTACTTTATTTTTCCATACAGTGATATATATATTGTTTAGTCTTCCGCTTGTTTTTATCACTGGATCTGAAGTATGAATTGCAGTTTTGGTATACTTTTACTCATGTGAATGCTTTAAATCAGACAACATTGAATCATAATCATTTTTGTTGCATAAGTGACGGTCTGGAACTCGGGAGTTGAGTTTATACACGACCCCCGATTTTCAGGGTGTTACACAGATATATTAATATAATGTAATATATATATATATATATATATATATATATATATATATATATATATATATATATATATATATATATATATATATTATATGGTGGGCCCTATGTGGGACCCACCATGTTATGTGTTTTATCCTTGCTACCCAGCAGCGTGGGATCCACACACACGTGTGGACTCCATTGTGATGTGCTGAGATGTGGGGACCACCTTTAACGTTATGTGTGGGCCATCCACACCATCCATTGTTTGGGACGGTGGGGACCCTACCACCACGTGGGGCCTACTTTGACGTGGAAGCAGGTTGGTTGGTATACCTGCACTGTCCAGATGGGCTAGACGGTGGGGTCTACCATGATGTATGGGTTTCATCAATACCGTCTGTACTTGGGCGCCCACTTTGAAGTATGTTTTGTATTCACCGTCCATCCAAACTGATGTGGGACCCCACCTTGCATTATGCGTTGTACACACATGTGACACGTGTGACAGTGGGACCTATGTGAGGTCTGTTTCATCCACACTGTCAACACGTGTGATTGTGGGATGCCCACCACGTGGAAATCCACACTGATATTTGTGTTTTTACCCAAGCCATCCACCTATTTTTCCAGATGGGACCACCTTGATGTATTTATTCATCCACACCATCCAGATTGTGCTGGACGGTGCTGATTTACTGGACAATGTTTGGACAATGCTGATTTACATGGGCAATAGTTGGACGGTGCTGATTTCCACGTCCAATGTTGGACAGTGCTGATCGTCATTAGTGACCATGTGCCCCATAGAATGAAAGTGTACAGTGATACACATGTTATACTTACAACTAGTGAAATGACTTTTGGTGTGGTCCAAGCCCATTTGAGGCCCATTATTGTGGCCCATCCATCGGGCCCATCATGATGTATTTTTGGCCCATGTACGGGGCCCACCTATTTATATTTTTTACCCATGTGGGGCTCACCTATTTTGTATTTGAGGCCCATGTGATGGGGCCCACCTATTTTGTATTTGATTCCCATATGATGGGGCCCACCTGTTTTATATCTGAAGCCTATTGATACAGCCCGACTTGATGTACACGAGGTCCATTGTGATATGTATTAGGCCCAGATACGTGGCCCATTTAATGCATACGAGACTCATGTGTAAGGCCCATATGTTATGTATTTGAGGCCCGTTAGCAGGGCCCACCTGTTGTGTATATGAGGCTCATTGATGCTGTCCACTTGTTGTATTTGAGGCTCATCATAATGCGTACTGGGCCCATGTGATGTGGCCCACCATGACGTGTATTAGGCCCATGCGATGCGGCCCATAGTGATATGTATGTAGCCCTTGTATGAGGCCTATTGCAATGTATATTAGGCCCTTGTGTGAAGTCATGGGCCCACTTTATGTTTGGCTTTATGCGAGACACTCCTTGGGAGTAATGTTGTTTAAATGTCCATATTGATGGGTAGTGATGGTTAAATGTCCTCATTGTGACCTTCCCTTAGTCCGATTGACGAGGCAAATTCTGATTGTCGAGGCTTTTTTCGATTATCGAGGACGATTCTGATTATTGAAGCCAATTCATATTATCAAGGCCAGTTGTTGAGGCCGATTTCAATTGCCAGGACCGATTGTTGAGGTCGATTATATAGGCTAATTATCGCGACCGATTATCGATGCCAATTATCGGTGCCGATTGTCGATACTGATTACGAGTATATGACAGCATAGCACCATAATACATGCCCATACACATCATCTACATGTTTGTTATGAGATGTGGTTGACCATTTGTCATTGGGTAGGATGTTATGAGACTCCCTGATAGGCGGAGATTGTCTCACATGAGTGTACAGTATGTGCAGGATCGATGCATGACTGGATTGTATGACTCATGCATCTTGCATTTTGGGATATGACTACTGTACGCCCTAATGACATCAGGGTCGTAGCCTCCATAGGCATGTCGTGGATGGCCAGTTGGGACACCAAAAATGTTTGGATCTAGCATCAGGCCGCCATAGATGGCCCTAGGCAAAAATCTCTAAACCATCTAAGTACCAGAGGATGCTCCAACGTCGAGACCGAGTGGATACATGAGCGCCCAAGTGTCGAATACCAGTAGGTCGCGTCTCCTACTGTGTCGTGCTTGGTTAGAAGGGGGTGTGGCCTTACCCACTGGATTCGCTATCGATGAGCCGGGTAGTCAATGGTATACTGCTGGCAGGCGGATAGTGAGATCTCTTCCACTTACCTAGTTATGCGCTTGATGGGGTGACAAGTGGCTTAAAGTGTAATGGACCCCAGTGATGATCCCAGAGATGTACAATACTAATTTATGGACTGATTGAGCAGGAGTTGTATACTCAGTATTATACTCATTCATTCATTCACTGTCCACTTGGGCTGGTGGCGCATAATTATTTGTTACATGTACTTTCACAATGGCCAGGATTTCGTTTGGGGTGCGTGACTAACTTGAGATCAAGAGTTTATCATATTGAGTCTGACTATCCAAATTTAGGTATGGGACTGGTTTGGATAAAAATCTCTTATGGTGGACCCCTTAGCTTGCTATACTATATATTATCATCCCGACCTCACACTCCAGCTTGGTCATTTTATTCGCATCGTATATTGCATTACATCCCCAGCATGTGACATTTTAAATTGCTACGTTTCTGTACTTATATGACCTAGATGGACTTAGCAAGATTTGCACATTTCATTGCATTTACAGTATATGATATTTAGCTTACTATGATTCTGCATTTGCATAGCCGATTCGTATTGCATATTCTGATATTGAATGATTTATAGACTTGCAGTATTTTCGCTTATTTTGATATTTATATGCTTGACACTTATCTTATGCACACACTTACATCACCCTCTAAGCTTTCTAAATGCTTATGCACGATAGATGCTTGCAGGTGACGTTAGGTCACAGCAGTGTTGAGCTTGGAGCATGCAACAGACTCCTAGAGCTTTGATTTCAATATATGTATTTCCCTTTCAGCATTGTATTCAAATGTTTATATTAGTGGATATGTGATGATGATGTTGCCTTTGTTATTTGGTTGAACTTGTGGTTATGCTTCTTATGAGACAAATGTACATTAAAAAATCCTCCTTTTAGGATCCCACGATTGGAATCTGGCATATAGGTGCTGCGAGCTGAGAATGGAGTACTGCGGATGCTGTCTGCATCGGATTTTGGCAATCAAAAATTTTGTGAGCCCGATTTCTGAGTTTGGGGTGTGACAACCGGACTCCTAGGAGCAGTCAAACTGCTTTGACCCAAAATTTTCCAAAAAAAAAGAGAGATTTCTCTCTCTTTCTTCCACAGTTCCTGCCTACATGCAGTTTGGAGAGAAGCCATCCATGCATTAATTCATGGTCCACCAATCAAGTCCCACTTCCATGATCTAAACCATCCATTTGATGCAGACGCAAGTTTTGACTAAACCCCACCTAATACAGTACCTTGGAACTCGTGTGCATGCACACGATCCTTAATACAAATAGGGCCTACAAGCACACTGCCTTCGAAAAATCGAAATTGGCTCCGTGCAACAGGTTGGCTATCCATGTGAGGAGAAATCCTCCAATCCTAACCCTCCATTCAGGCCTATCTCAGCCATCCATTTCTGCTCACATGGGTTAGGGATTTTGGTAAAAACTGATGTCAAAACCATTGTTTTAGTTAGCTGTTTCTAGAGATCGGACGACATGATCAAATCTTGGCCACTAGTTGTCCATCTAAGGGTTGTTAGGAAGTTGGGGTTGTAATAAGAAGGGAGAGGAAGCGCCTCTCTCCCATCTCTTGCATGGACCTGAGAAAATAAGCCGCCGTCTTCCAAGCTCAAACCACCAAAGAAGAAGCTGTGGAGCTTGGATTTCAAGCATTCATGAGCTCCATATAGCTAATTCAAACCTCCCACAACTGTCGTTAGAAGAACGAGGAACCATGTTCAGATCCACCATTGGAGGCCGACCTTCTTCCTCATTTGCTGTCATGCCACACCACACCGAGTCTATTTGAGTTTGGGTTCGTTTAGACCCTCTTGAGCTCCCAAACAAGAAGGAAGAAGGAGAAGATAGTCGAAAGAAGGAAAGAAAAATAAACCAGGAAGGAAAGGAAGAGAGAGAGTATGGGTTGCGGTGCCGCACTGCACCAGACCCTTCGAGACACCTTAACTCGAGGTGAGCTTGCATGAGTCTGTGGTCCCTGGGTCGTTCTAAGAAGGTTGAGAAGGAAGGGAGAGAGAAAGATTAAAGGAGAAGAGACGAGAGAAGGAAGACTACCTGTTTCACCCCTCAAGTCAGTGCCGCACTGGCTTGACTTGATCCGAGTCGTCAACTTGCTAAACTGAATCCATTTGGGCTGAGCTTGGTTTGAGTTTGGTCCAGGCTCTACTAGAGTCCCAACAGAAGAAGAGGGGAAGGAAGAAAGGAGAAGAGAGAAAAGAAGAGGAACGAGAAAGAGAGAGAGAGTGCGAGCACTGGCTGCACTACACTCACTGCTAAGTCAACTGGACTCGACTCGGCTGAGTCCTCAGGTTTGGTCCAGCCCAGACTTTTGGGAAGTCTAGTGAGAGGAGAGAAGTAGGAAGAGAAGAAGAGAGCAGTGAGGGGTGTTGCTTCCCTTCATGGGGTTACTGCCGAGTTGGCTCGCGGACTTGGGATGAGTCGCTGACTCGTTTGGAGCTACTTGAGCCTAGTCGAATCAGGGCGAGCTAGCTGGACCCACTAGCAATGATAAAGAAAGAAAGAAAGGATAAAAAAAAAAGGAGAGAGAAGAAGATAGAGAGGAGGGTGTTGTCGAGTTTGCTTGGCTAAGCCTCGCTGGGTTGACTCAGCAACTCACTGACTTGGCTGAGCTTGGCCTACTATTGCGTGTAAAGCAAGTTGGGTCTATATCTACATGATACATTTATTAGAAAGAAAGGAAGAAGAAGACTGAATCAAGAGGTGAGGTCCGTCTCCAAGTCACATTAAATTGCATCAAGTCGAACCGAGTTGACATAGGTGAATCAACACTTTCTTCCCACACTAGACTCATTTTTATGTATTATTACCATTATTACCACTATTTTATGAGGATTGATAACATTAGATATTAGTTAGCCATTAGTAGATTATTTGTACTTAATCTAGTTATTATAAACAAAATTGTAATTATCAATAGTAGTATTTTATTTAACTCTCTTAAATATTATCCTTAATGGTAGATCATAGTATTTATTATCATGACTAGATTCATTATTGATAGCTATTATTAGTATCATTAGAAAATATTATCATTTTCATTATGGGATCAGTATAATTCTTGTTTTGTTAGAAAGAAAGGAAGAAGAAGACTGAATCAATAGGCGAGGTCCGTCTCTAAGTCACGTTAAATTGCATCGAGTCGAACTAAGTTGATGTAGGTGAGTCAACACTTTCTTCCTACACTAGACTCATTTTTATGTATTATTACCATTGTTCCACTATTTTATGAGGATTGATGACATTAGATAATAGTTAGCCATTAGTAGATTATTTGTACTTAATCTAATTATTATTAACAAATTTGTAATTATCAAATAGTAGTATTTTGTTTAACTCTCTTAAATATTATCCTTAATGGTAGATCATAGTATTTATTATCATGATTAGATTCATTATTGATAGCTATTATTAGTATCATTAGAAAATATTATCATTTTTATTATGGGATTAGTATAATTCTTGTTAATATGATTGTTAGTATTAATCCTTATCATATTATTGTTAATAATATTTTTTATTATTATTTCTTGTATTACTTAATAGATTATTAGTCATTATAAGAATATTGGATAATGTTGGTAAATTCAAATATGAACTTGTGAATCATCATTATTAATATTGGTTGATTAATACTTCTATTATGAATATTATTTTATTCATTGTACAAAAATAAATAAATAAATAATCAGAGATTAACTACTAAAAATCTAAGCCTAGAAATAAACTTTAGGATGAAGCCTTAAACCTAAGTAATCCTAATGCTAGGTTACAACCTTAACTATAGATAGTGGGTGGAACTTTGATCTAACCATACAATTCTATAATTTGTGGTAGGATTCAACTTTAAGGGCACGCGTGTTCCTAATAACGTTTGTATGCAATTAAGCTCGCAAGGTGATGAGTTTTCCCCTTAAGCCTTCTATTTCTAAATTACTTTAAGTAATAGTCTTTATTAGAATAAAAAATGTTATCTCATAGCATATGATCTTTTATCAATTCTTAAGGCATGACTTATACTTGAATTATAGTTGACGATTGTGAACCATGATTTTATACAATAACTACTTACATGATGGTTTTCATTTAAATTCCAACTAATAGTTCTTATCATGACTTATTGCGATTATTATGAATCAACTTATGTCTAGCATGCCATAACTATATGCTTTCTCATGGATTGTTATGAGTCACTCATGGATCTCTATTCACTATACTTACTAGTGGGTAATCCATCTTATGTATGTGAACCCATACTTAAGGTGTAACAAGTTAGAGTGTGGTAAGGAATGGACCCTCGATTTGGAGGTTATATGGGACATGGAACATTAACGTGGGATTTACCATCCATAGGTCATATGGTTTGAGTGGCCTAGAAATGACCTCTTTAACCGCTTTGATAACCTTACTTGACCCATTTGCCATCTCGATTTAATATCCAAGCACCCTTTTACCGTTGTGATTTAATATTTGTCCCATGTTTTGATAATTGTCTTGTGTGGCTTCAATGGCCTATAACCATGCGATGGTAATCCCTACTTATTGAATTTGATTGGCCACTGGTCGATGGACATCCATTAAACATCCTAAGATGAAAAAATCTCATGAGCCGGGGATGGTGGTCATGGGACACTATGCTCATGCTATCGGCTTACGCTAGGTGATGAGCTCCTCGTAGTGACCATTGAGTTACTCAAACTCACTGCTTATAATTGAAATAATAATGGTTTGACTAACCATGCATTCATAATATATTGACGATGACGGGTGGATAATTCTGGATGCTGTAGAACATGCCCTTAGGTTTAGTAGGGTATCATTTCGCTAGCTCCCAGACCATCGACTATCGACCTACGTACGTTATGTACGATGACTTGGTCACTATGTCATACGAGATATACTACGCTGGTGACCAGTCTTATGCATGGGTGACAAGCTTAAGTCCGACTGGATGAGCATCTCCAGGTCGATGTGCATTCACGCTTCCATGCATCTAAACAAACTGCATCATGTATTGTTTTGAATGCCTTATTATTTTTTAACTATGCTTAGCTAAGGCGGCGATGTGTAATCTTGAGGGGAATTTATACTGAGTTGGCCACTCATCCATCAAATATATAACCGTACAGGTAGCACAGGTGGCTTAAAAGACACTCATGTCTAGAGTGATAAAGAGCAGGGTACAATTATCAGGGATGAATCTGCTAGGAGAAATTGCGCGATCTTACGGCTCAAGTTTATATGCATTTTATTATTTTTCTTCTATAAATTATGTAATTCTTATATTTTTAATACCGAGATATTAGTTTTTATAAGTCATTATGGGCAGCCGCTCATATATTTTGAATTTAAGTACAAATTTTCCTTTATGCTTGATTTGTCTATATTTCGCTAAACTGCTAACTCTGAAGGAAAAAGAAAAAAATATGCCTGAACTTGACTCTTCAAAGGTTAAAACTCAGGTTTTTAGAGGGTGAGTCACATACTCGGGTTCTGAAAACTCGGAACGTTATAGTTGAGTTATTTGAGAATTCATTATCCTTGTATTTAAAGGATAATAAAATCTAAACTCCTAGAAGTGAACCTATAAGTAAAGCTCAACAAGAAATTGGAGCTCTAAGTGAACCTCGTAAGAGCCAGAGGATAAGGGTAGAAAAGTGTCTTGACCATGAATAGATATACTCTCAGCGTATCTTTTTCTATCTTGTAGAAAGTGATAGAGAGAATGTTATTAGAAAGATAATTATAGTACTGACTACAGAAGATGACCCTAAAACCTTTCGCAATGCTATGTCTTCTAGAGATTCAACCTTTTGAAAGGAAACCATTAATAATTGGATGAACTCAATAGTGTTAAATTTGAAAGTTCATGGAATATGATACCATGACACGTAAAAGCTTGGCGGAGCTACATAATGAAGGCTATGCCCTATAGGGGGTGATTAGAACTAAATAAAATTTTTATCTATTAGACACACAATTACTTAAACTAATATATGTATTAAACTAAGGTAATTTAATACTAATGCTTCCAAGCCAATAATGAGTCTAACCACATGAAGTACAAATCATATTCCAATGAGGCAACTAGTCTATAAATGATAGTGTACATGTATGTGTGGGATGTGCTAACTATTAACTCCCAGCATTCATCTAATCATCCACATATACAATTTATAAATTAATCATATAAACATAATTAAACAAGTGTTCAAAGACAATCCCAAATAGAAGCATGTATAGTAGTTCAGTTTTCCTACTCCACTCTCGATAGATGCATTAACCCATGAGTGTACCAAATTTCTCTATCAGAGCTTTTAATTCAAATTCTCATCTAACTTATACAATCCTACATAAGGATCGACTCCTTGAAAGACTTATGTAGTTTTTTATAGGCTCACCATGAATATTGATGCTAGTCCAAGGACCTACGTTTACTCCCATGAAGGCTCCCTTAGATACTAACACGTACACATCAATGTCTAGTGGCCTACATAAGGACTTTTATTTAGGTCCTATATAAGAACCTAATCGAGTTTGAGAATTCAAATTCTACACTCAATCCTACATAGGAAGGTGTGTGCATGTACTCTTACAATTGACAACTTATTAGATTGAATCCCTTTTATAGCACCTTTTTAGGTTGCTTGATCATGCTCCCTCGTTCTTCAATCGGCTTCCCTTATGCTGCCCCGATCGTGATGCCGATTTGTTGTCAATACTTTAACTCCAAGATCAAACACCTTGCATACGACGCTTCTTTATGGTGACGAAGGTGATGAGAGGTTGGGTAGAATCTCTTACAACTAATGACAAACACTTTGCCAATAGAGAAATGTTTAAAATCTAGAGAAGGCTTGAGATCATGATCTTCTTGTAAAGGAGCATAAAATGCTCATTAGAGTGAATAATCACTTAGAAGAAAGCATAAATCTCAATGAGATAGAGTATAGGAGGTTTGATAAAGCTTGAAATGCACTAAAGTCTCTAAAATTTCAAAATTCATAATCTTTCCAAAGATCTGAATTCAATATCTATAACAAAAAGATTCCAACGGATATTTAATGGCTAGTCTTCGATCTGACTGAAGTTAGCTTTGGTTGTATTGAATTAGCCCGTGGAAAAACCATAAAGGTTACTGGAAAAATTTTGGTACCTCTGGTCAAACCGAACATGATCTTTAGTCACACTGAATCCAGCCGAAGGACTGTCCGGCTAAAGCCGAAATATACTAGTTTTTCAAGAAGGCTTACTGATCATTTTTGGTCATTTTTTATTGGACTGAATTCACAGTTCGATGTCACCGAGTCTAGACAAAGCTTGTCCAGTTGCAACCAGGCTATAATAAATTTCAGGGCTGTACTTGATGTCCTGTTCCAACCACTTTTTGTGGGATCGAACGGGTGTTCGGCAGGACAGAAGGTTGCTAAATTTGTATAGTTATTCTAACAACTTGGGATGTCCAAAACCTATCTAAGGATGTTCAATTTAGACTCCTATGGATAAGGGATGCTTAATAAAAGGTTTACCTATTAGGGTTAAGATCATATAGATGTTTAGGTTGTTTTGGCTCAAGGGTTAAGGCCACTAAGGCACCTCATATACATGTTTTTTTCTCCTTAATGCTCTACGTCCTCTTATGTCATCGGCCTTCAACTTCTAAGGGCTCAACCAACTATATGACACATGAATTCATGTGATTGAAAAATAAGGTGTACAAATCAGTGCACTATCAATCTCCTCCTTTATCAATTATGTGAAAAAAACTAACCAAGACAATGTCATGCATGATCCATACCAATGACATACCAAAACAACTCAAAATATTATATGTCAAATAAATTTATAACTCGATATACTAAGACATAAATTTGCATTTCTCCCCCATACTTGCTCTCCTGTCCTTATCAATCCCTGCAACAATAAACAAATTTTGCAAAAACATAATACAGTTATTTTGGTGGGACTTGATGTTTCTTCTCCTTTTTGTCAGTATTTCAAAAATGGATATGAGGATTAGCATAAACATTATACTTGTAAGCACATAAGAAAATTATTCTCACATAGACAAATTTAACTTAAATAAATATGCACCAATATGGGCAGATATGTCTAGGCCATAAATGAGTAAATGTATGCTAATATCATCCACACGAAAAAATAATATCCCATGGGCGTAGATGAATAGCACAACATCCATCATAAGACAACATATAAAACTACTTACCATATACGCAGCTCAAAGATGAATATGAACATGAATGATCGAGTTGGTCAAAAGACACAATAGAAATATACAAACTAACTCTGACACAACATTTTTTTCCCAAAAAAAGATCATCCCTGCTCTAGTTGTTGGATCCTATCGTTGTCGTTCACAACCAATCTAACTGGAAGATCTGAGTGCAGAGATGTCGTCTCTATGGCAAGACAGGTAGGCTGTGATATCTTGAACAGTGCACTGAATAGACTGAAACATCTGCTCCAGACGTGATCAACGCTCTCTAATCTATGTCTGGTCGGTGCCTAACTGCAACTGCTTGTCAAGAATCTGAGTTTGTTATGCCAATATCTATGACTATTGGCCCTCTATGCGTGTGATACAAGAAATGATCTCTGTCTGTGGTGTAGTGTCTAAAGTTAGCATTGTGGCAAGGTCAACAGTAGTAGTTGACAAAGGTGCATCTGATGGTGCCTCAATTGTGTCTGCAGCAGAATCCTAGGCGTGAATGTCCTCTTGAGTAGGGGATGTGGGCACCTGAGATGATTCAAAAGCTAGGGGAAGATTCATCTTCCGAATGCAGAGCTATGACTAGAATGCCCTCAGGCTCCCAAAAGCCACAATCAATGGTAAGATGACATACTAACTGATTAAATGGTATACCAGTAAAATTTGACTTGAACACAGAGACAAGCTAGTGATAGACCATTATGGACAGACACATAGGCTCACCACGGCTGAGATTATACAAAGTTTTGACTATATAAGGAGTGAGTTCAACATGATTTCCTAACCAATGATATAGATTTGACACAAATATGAGATGTAAAATGCAATAATTATTAGACATGTTGAAGGCACGAAGTGCATTCCCATTGTGCCATGGGACATTTTGTCTATTACATACCCCATTTATCTTTCGTTGATAATGTTAATTCAACAGGCTCGTATAGGAACAAGGGGACTTCAATCAAACACGAAATGCGTGCGGGAGTAATGTTAAACACTCGACCTTTGTACTTAACATCAAAACTTAGGGACTCTTCATCATCTGGTTGAGTGTAGTGAGAGAAGAATAACCGAACAAGATTTTCATTTACTACACCCCCAAATAACAGAATAGGATGCCACCCACAGTGAAATAAGATGTTCTAGACATTAAACTTTTATAAACACTAAAAATTGACATTCCTTTCACAAATGATTTTACGTTTAGAAAACTTAGTCTCATTGGGGCTAATGGATGGTGAAGGTCTTTCCATAAAGGAACTAGGATTAGAGGAAATAACTAGAGACAAGGGACTCGGTCTAGGGATTTAAGCAGAGGTCCTGCCCCTTTTTTGCACAAGTTGTTTGGTCCTAGTGCAAGTGCAGGGGCTAACATCATATTTTTTCTTGGAACAACCCTCTTTGGGAGGAGATGTGGTCAGATTCCTCATTTGGAGGGAGAGTTAAGTAGGATACTCAAGAAAAATGAGAATGGACAAACCTTATGGATGATTAGAGGATAAATACCTAATATTTGAAGGAGGAATTGACGGATTGAACCGATGGTAGGAAGGAAAATCTCTAGCTGAAACAGGAAAAAACGTATAAAAAAACTAGTGGTTGGATGAGGGAAATGAGATAGCGCTAGGTTTTAAACAATGTCACACAACCCGAATTCGGTTGTAATGAACATTAAGTTCGAACGCACCGAAATACCCCAAATTTGAAAAAGAAAAATCACATTTTTTTTTCACAAATTTGAGGATGGTTCCCTTGGCACTTAACAATTGGAATTTCTAGTGTCCCCCAAAAAATAAAAATAATGACACACCTATGAGGCTAAAATCATTTAATTTTTCAATTAGCCCTTATAGACCTTATAGGGTCACTAATCTAAGGTGTGTGGTCTCTCAAGTTTCCAGGGAGGGAGAGCATAGTATAGGCCATTATAATACATAAGTGTCCAAGGTATTCATCACTAAAGGAGTCTCCTAAATTGGTGTAACGCCCTAAAATTCGAGGGTCGAGTATAACTCAGCTCTCGAGTTCCAAAACATCACTTATGCAACATATTCGATGATGATTGTATGTTGTCTGTATTAATGCATAAAACATGATATAGATCAAGCTAGATCAGCAGACATAATTCAGGGATATTAAGGTAAAACAAGCGGAAGACTTAAATACATACATGATTCAAAATAAATTCCCAAATGATGCATGCTCTGTCCAGGGCAATATACATATATCTGTGTCTCAAAATACATACATGAAACGTTCAAAATAATACAATGCATATCCCAAAAAATCCCTGTTGGTCAGGACAAGGCTCAGTCGAACCCACCTGAAAAATGCATGTATGAGAACGCCTCCTCATCCTCATCAAAGTCTGGCCCTGCCTTGCCAGTATTGCCATCACCTGCATCTAAAGCAGAGTCTAGTTGGTGTTTAAACATCATCCCAGAACGTGGGAGTGAGTGATCAACTTAGTGGTACTTGAGCAGTAATGATAAGGCAGTACAATCAAACATGTCCTAGATTTCTTATTAATGCAAGGATGACATGAAGGATGATGCATGCCCTCACCACAATCTCCCTCATGCGACATCATCTAACAATCGCGGCATAAATCACTACCCCTGTGCTCTCACACCAACGTCAATGGCACATGCAGTGCGATATCATGAACGTGATTATCCAGTTCTTATTAGTCCTTTTCATACAGTAGTATTGGGAAGCTAAGACACCTCCCTTTTATCATTTCCCCAACACTGATCCTTTTTAGGGTTGTCAGTCCTAGGATATCTCATACGATAGTATGGTTCTAGGTCACTGCAAGGGCTGACAGGGCTGTTGCACGCAATCGTTGCTCCACTCCCCCATCACCTTGTCAATACAAGCCTATTTATATCCTTAAGACTGCATTAGGACTCGTCGCCCCCATACGGTGTCAGGATAGACTCAAGGTCACTACAGAGGGCACGTCACCAATCAGTGCAGGCTGACAACAAGAATATAGTGTCCCATACCACCATAATCTGCTCAGAGTAGGGTGCTCACTGGTCACTACAGGGAGGTTTGTGGCCCCAGCGTAGGCCAACAGCACCACTATGGTGTCCCATACCACCATGCCCGGCTCATGAGTCTTAGGGGATCTTGGTATCATGGTTAACAAGAGTTACACTGGTAAGCTTAGTGTCTTAGATTCAAACAGTTACGACCAAACATGATGAACAAGCATCGGTTAATCGAGTTAGTTGATAAGCTCAACTAGGCCAAGCGTACGTTGATTTGTACGACATGGAATGCATAAGCACTCCCTGTGGCCTAACCACTGCCGAACTTCCCAAGCACGACTCAGATTCGCTAAACTCATCTTGTGTGGTAAAAGCAACCTCAATCACTACTTGCGAAACATTTTCCTATTACCTAGACTGTGGCACAGCCCCATTCACATATAAGGATAATAACTAGCATATGAGTCATATTCTGCATTCACATGAACAACAAATGAAGTATTGCGTGAAAATGTAAATAGTACATGCAGGAATTAATACACACATTTATCATGATTTAACTAGGTGCACAATCCATAAAGGAAATCATACACTCATTTAACATGGGCAACCTAAGTTACATGATTCATGGAGGGAATCATACACACAAATACTTTGGTTGAAATCCATATCCCAAACATCTTAACAATCACACTTTACTAACTACTAACTCACTTAGGCATTTATTCAAACACTTAGGTTACACTATTCAACATACATCACGTATGTCGACACCGTTGCAAAGTAGGGCAAGTCCTTTCACCAAGGAGTTGTCGTATACATATGAAGCATATAACAATGACAATTTATCATGACAATCAATTCAGCAAATTCTATACATATACGTGTATTCTAACATATACATGAAATACGGTATTTACAATATACAGCATACGTATACGGAAGACAAAACAGACAACATATTTGGCATGTATAATTGCATCCATAGCATGAATAAATCATTAACTATCATTGAAAGGGTTGAAAACCATAACCTAAGTGCATATAGTCCGCATCTTAAACCAGAAAAGATGTATTTAGGTTGATTTAGACGACGTGTCTTCGTCAACGGCGTATAAGCTACCTATGGTATGAAATAGGTTAGCTAGCACTTTACTACAGCTAGTCTAGGCTTCAAAACAGGTTAGGGTTAGCTTAACTTACCCAAGAACGGAATCAGAATCACCGAAAGAACGATTTAAAAATGTCGGTTTAGAGTATAGATGTACTAGGAAGGATCCTACGGAGTTTCACCGGATTCTCCCACACTTTCTCTCTCTTTTCTTTCTTTAGAATCTCTAGGGTTTGGGAAATTCATATGGGTTAGAAAGCTAAGGGTTTAAGACCCTTTTATAAGCCCAAACATAACGAAAATGAACTCCAAGTCAAGGTATACTTAGGTTATATCCAAATCGGGATTTTTCTGATCCAACGGAGCACTTCTCGAGGTCCTGTAATCAATTGCGGTCGGACTTAAGCTCGCTAACATCGGATGTTTAATCAGCGAAGTTTTCAGTCCCATCGGATTTCCAGATCGTCCGTAGTAGACCAGTTTCAATTCGACGGTTACCGAACCTAAATCTGGGCTGCAAGTTCCATGACATGAAAGGGCCAATTTTCCTGATCCGATAGTGAAATTTGGTTGAATTCTGACGGTCAGAATGCTTAAAAATAATGCGCAAATGACACGTGCTAGATTTCATAAAAATGGAATTAATTTTCTAATTCTTTTCCTTTTCTCACTCTCTTCATTCCAAACTGAGTAAAATAGGACATCAGTTGGGCTTGATTTTCGAAACGATTGTGAAGTCCAACTAACCAGTCATAATGGTCTGAAATTGTAAATATCGGACTTTTGACGCGCGGTCTAGATCCAATACAAAGTTACCAAACATTCCCTAGAACAAATGGGTTTAGAGTTGGATCCTAGATTTCAGGGTATTATAGCATCATTGATTCTACAAGTTTTAAGTCTTACAGAACGTATTTAAAGCAAACAGCACAAATTTCATAGCCAGTCTAATGTAGCACTAGGTAACTTACTTTAGATTTCTAAGAGAATTAATCCTAAGTGATTTCTAATCGAGGTGGTACTTGGGTCTTGGTACGAAATTTTTCGGGTCGTTACAATCTACCCCCCTAAAAAAAAAATTTCATCCTCGAAATTCGTACCTTCTCATATTCCTCGAGAAGCTGTGGGTAGTTCATTCTGTTCTCGGCTTCGGTCTCCCAGGTAGCCTCTTCTTCGGTATGATGCATGCATAATACCTTCCCAAGGGGAATGACCTTGCTACGCAATACTTGTTCCTTCCTGTCTAATATACGCATCGTGCACAGCTCATAAGTGGCATCCTCGCTCAACTGCACCTGCTCCCATCTGATGATATGGGAAGGATCAGGAACATACTTCTTCAGCATGGACACATAGAAAACATTATGCATGCCTGCGAGTGGTGTGGGCAGAGCAAGATGATACGCAACCGCCCCCACTCGATCAAGTATCTGAAATGGGCCAATAAATCTCGGCGTGAGCTTCCCCTTCTTCCCAAATCGAAGGACTCCTTTCATAGGAGAAACTCTCAAGAATACGTGATCTCCAACCGCGAACTCTAGCGGTCGCCGTCTAGTATCGGCATAACTCTTCTGCCTGCTCTGCGCTGTGAGAAGTCGATGTCTGATGATGTCAATCTTCTCTGAGGTCACCTGTACTAACTCAGGACCAATCAATTTCCACTCACTGACTTCAACCCAGCAATGCAGTGCTCGACAAGGACGTCCATACAAGGCCTTATAAGGTGTCATACCGATACTCGCCTAATAACTGTTATTGTATGCAAACTCCGTAAATGGAAGACAATCAACCCAACTGTCCTTAAAATCCAACACGCAAGCCCGCAACATGTCTTCCAAAATCTGGTTCACCCACTCTGTCTGTCCGTCGGTCTGTGGGTGGAATGTAGTACTGAACTTCAACTTCACACCCATCGCTTCCTGGATGCAAGTCCAGAAAATGGAAGTAAACCGCGTGTCCCTATCTGACATGATCTCTAAGGAAACTCCATGTAGATGAACAATCTCCCTGATGTACAATCTAGCCAGCTCGTCCGCAGAGTTCATAACTCTGATCGGAAGGAAGTGCACCGACTTCATTAAGCGGTCGACGATCACTCAGATAGAATCATGTCCCTTCCTCATCTTCGACAGTCCCGAGATGAAATCCATAGAGATATAGTCCCACTTCCACTCAACTATAGGCATAGGCTGAAGGAGACCAGGAGGTCGGCGATGCTCTTCCTTCACTTGCTGGCAAGTGAGACAATGGGACACAAAGTCTGCAATGTGGGTCTTCATGCCATCCCACCAGTATGTCCTTTTCATATCACGATACATCTTCGTACTGCCTGGATGCATCGCAAGTCTAGTACTGTGTACAGCCTCGAGAATCTCTTATCTCAAGTCAGGGACATCTGGAATGCATAGGCGGCCACGATAATGTAAGCCCCCATCCGTCCCAACTCTCCACTCAGCATCTGTATCATCACTGGCCTGCTCTCGAAGCCCAGTCAGACGCTCTTCATCCCTCTGCATCGCGATAACCCTATCAGCGATAAGAGGTCGCACTCGACGTGTGCGATAACCTCGAATGGCTCCTCCACAGTGAGTTTCTGCTCAAAGTCTCACAAAAACTCAACCATGTCCCACTTGGCAACCATCAGCGGAGCTGTAAACTCTATTGCCTTCTTGCTGCTCAATGCGTCAGCCACAAGGTTCGCCTTGCCCGGATGGTAGGAAACCTCAAAATTAAAGTCCTTCAAGGTCTCCATCCAACGTCGCTGCCTCATATTCAGGTCTCATTGCGTGAATATATACTTGAGGCTCTTGTGGTTACAAAAGAGTTCAAACTCCTCTCCATAGAGGTAATGTCTCCAGAGCTTCAGTGCGAAGATAACAGCTACCAACTCTAGGTCATGTGTAGGGTAATTCTCCTCGTGCTTCGTTAATTGTCTCGAGGCTTATGCAATCACCCTATCCTTCTATATAAGGACACAACCTAAGCTAACGTGAGACGCATTCGTATAGATCGTATATCTAACCCCCTGCTCTGGCAATACTAGCACAGAGGTAGACGTCAGCCTATCTTTCAGCTCTTGAAAAGCTGATTCCGCCTTCTCATTCCAGGCGAACTTCAGATCCTTCCGTGTCAACTGAGACAAGGGTCTGGCTATCTTGGAGAAGTCCCGAATGAATCGTCGATAGTAGCTAGCAAGTCCCAAGAAGCTCCTCACCTCGGTAACCGAACTAGGCTGCTTCCAATCCTGCATCGCGGTTACCTTAGCAAGGTCCACTGTTATACCATCCTTGGACACGACATGTCCCAGGAACTTGACTTCCTCCTTCCAGAAGTCACACTTCTTGTACTGTGCGAACAACTGGTGCTGTCTCAGAGTATCCAGGATCGATCGCAAGTGCTCCTCATGCTCCTCTCGACTCTTGGAGTATATCAGAATGTCGTATATAAAGACGATGACGAATCGATAGAGGAACGGCCGAAATACACGGTTCATCAGGTCCATGAACATAGGCAGTGCGTTCGTAAGACCAAACGACATCACAAAAAACTCATAATGGCCAAAACTAGTCCTAAAAGCTGTCTTCTGCACGTCCTCCTTCCTGACGCGCAACTGATGATACCCTGACTGTAGATCAATCTTCGATAAATACTGCGCTTCTCTCAACTGATCAAACAGGTCATCTATCCTGGGTAAAGGGTACTTGTTCTTCACTGTAATCTGATTCGGTCTATGGTAATCAATACACAACTGCAAGGAGCCGTCTTTCTTCGTCACAAATAACACAGGTGTTCCCTAAGGAGACACGCTCGGCCGTATGCATCTAGCCTCTAATAAATCATCGATCTATTTTCGTAACTCCTCCATCTCACAAGGGGCCATGCGATACATCTGCAATGAGATGGGCATTGAACCAGGTACCAGGTCGATAGTAAACTCGATCTCGCGCTGGGGTGGCAACTCAGGAATCTTCCTAAACACATCCTCGTAATCATAGACTCTGGCGTGCTCTCAAGTGTCGGGGTATCAACATCCCTCAATAAGGAAACATAACACAGTACTCGAAAGGGGCAATTAACCTGCACTGGAAATGTAAGGGACATGCCCTTCATCTCGTAAACTGTCACTATACGGGTCTTACAGTCAATCTCAGCCTTCCCCGTAGTCAGCCAATCCATGCTAAGAATGACGTCGAAATAATAAAGAGAGGGGTCGACGACAAGGTCAATAGCCATTGTCCTGTTCCCTAGATCCAGTAAACAACCCTCACACATCAGAGTGGCATCAGAAAAGGTCCCCTGTGCTGTAAGAACTCGCACCCCATCTATCCGAGTAGTTGGTAGCCCAAGGCGCTTAACTACTGAATACGATATCAATGAGATAGTGGATCCTGTATCCACCAATAGGAATATAAGAGTACCTCCAATATGAGTTGTGACCTCAAAGGCTAAAGGTAGTGCGGTCTCTGTCCTGGATGGCTCAGCAGTCAGTGCGTGTACCCGAGCCTGCTGAGGACGGTTCGGCTGCGGTATCATAGGCTGATGTGGCGGCCTAAAATGAGGTGCTGGAGGTCTGAAGGACGGATGAGCTGGTGCAGAACGAAGGGGTGGTGGTGAGATGGTCTGAGGCATCGGACGAACGATCCTCTGATGCAGCGAGAACCCACTGTCTCGCATCATGGAAAAATAAGAAGTCTCGGTGTGGCCAGGCTTCTTGCAATAGCGGCACCACATATCAGGACGCCTCATATAAGCAGGAGATGTAGAAGACCCCTGCAGTGTCTTAAATCGAGGCCTCTTAGCGAGGGAAGGCCTACTCTCGAGCTCAGGTCGCGGCCTAGGAACCATAGGTGCTCGCGTGTGGGCTGAC
Organism: Magnolia kwangsiensis; assembly: GCA_037074715.1. NCBI lineage: Eukaryota > Viridiplantae > Streptophyta > Magnoliopsida > Magnoliales > Magnoliaceae > Magnolia > Magnolia kwangsiensis. Next base: position 77,843,142 of record CM073580.1, on the reverse strand, counting down.
CTATCCCTGTCCTGCTCTGCACGCAAGGACATACTCACCAACTCTGCATACAAAGAAATGCTCGCACAGCACATCTTCGATCTGATCTCCGGCCGCAAGCCCTCAGAGAAACGTCGCATCCTCATCGGCTGGTCACTCAGAATCAATGGAGCATACCTCCCTAGCTCCGTAAACTTGTTCTCGTACTCTGTCACCAACATGCCTCCCTGGTAAAGGTGAAGGAACGTACTCTCCTTCTCGTGTCGGTACATGAAAAAAAAATACTTCTCGTGGAAGCGCACCTCAAATGCTGCCCACGTCCACTCATATCCCTCCGCAACTGTGCGGGGAATGCTGTCCCACCATAGACTAGCCTCCTTCTCAAACATGAAGGTGGCCAGCTCAACCTGTTCCTCCTCAGAACAGTGCAACGGTCTCAGCATCTTTGAGATTTGGTCTAACTAATACTCAGCCTCCTCAGGTCTGTGAGTACCTGAAAATGTGGGAAGCCTCAAGCGATGAAATCGCTCGAAAGAACCGCTCGCACTAGCCTGTCCAACAGGGTGTAGAGGCGAGGCAGGTGGAGTCACCGCCATCGACTGAGTAAAAATGCCAGCCATGGAGGACAGAAACTGTTGCTGCTGTTGTATCTGCTGCTGCTGCATCAACAGTATCATCTGCTCAAGTCTATCAAAAGACGGAGCGGACTGTGAAGTAGAGGGCATCGACGTAAATGCACGATGCTGCTCAGGAGGCACGGGCGTAACCGGAGGCACCACAGAAGGTGTCACAGGAGGTGGCCCAGTAGCAGGACCAAAAGTTGGCTGAGAACTCGACCTGTGATCTGAACTAGATGGGCCCACAGGAGGGTCCATAGCAGTATCTCTCAGGGCGAGAGCGCTGTCAAGTGAGTCACCCAGAGAGAGACGGGCCGACGATCTTGAACCCTTAGGTGGCATACCCTACACACAACAGAGGGTAACAACCGAAGAAATTAGGCATCCATACATCCATTCACAGTCCGTACTTCACAAACCAAGGAAAACACATGCATTTCATTAACAAAATTGTCACAATACATGATTTGCAGGATTACATGAATCGCGACAGAGAAAGTATGTGAACAAAACACGTACGCTTCACACACGAAGATTTTACACTAACTACAAACACCAATCAACAATCAAACAAACACCAAGCAAACACTAAAACAAGCAACAAATTAATAAACAACGGCTACAGAAAGCCTATGCATCCGAATCTGGCGACGGAGAAGGGGCACCCTTATCCTTCAAGCAACATGGGATGGCCTTCAAGGTGCGAGTCACCTTGCCAAACTTCCGCTTCATGACGGCCTTGGTATCCTCAAGCTCTTATTTTACCTCAACCTGGAGTTCTTGGACTTCCCGTCGCAAAGTAACCTGGCTCTCCTCAAGTCGGGCTATGTGAGCATCTCTAGCAGCCCGAGTCGCAGGAGGAGGACTCTCATCAGTATCTTGAACCTCCTCTTCTTCTTCTTCCTGGCCTTCTTCCTTTATTTCTGCCCCACCTTCTTCTTTAGTTTCATCCTCTTCACTATCATGTTCACCCTCGCTGTCATCATCAAGCTGAGCCTCATGCTACCGAGGCCCTATCTTCATTTGGTTCATAGTAGCCTCGTTGATGTAATGAACCGGCACAGGAAACTTCGGCCCAAGTCTGTAAGCAAACTCAAGCGCAATCTTGCATATGAACCGGCCAAATGGAAGTGACTCAGACGTTCTTTTCGATTTTGCTATGAGGATGACCTGTCGCAGCACAAATGTGGGCATGCACATGTTCTCTCCCTGGCCCACTTGATACAAGAAATCTACCATGAGATGTGTGCATTCACTGCGATTGCTCCACCTGGGATAAACATTAAACGTGCAGATGTGGTGAAGCAGACAAAAAATCATCCGATATGTGGGTCGCTAAGAGGCTCTTATTACGCTGTTACTCAACTAAACCACCACATAGAAACCTGGTGCGGCGATCTCGCTCACGAACACTCTTCAAATTCTTAGCACTTGGATGTACCTCGCCAAGAGGCACGTTCAGGAGTCGAGCTATCAACCTAACATCGATTGTAGCTTACCGATCTCTGTCAAAGGGGATCCTGAACTGTAACGGCTCCAGCGTAGGGTCTCGAATATGAGCGTAAAAGGCACGAACAGTGCTCACGTTTACACGAGACTGGCCTTCAAATAACGGACCCCACCTGGCAGCTTCAATACGCTCGAATAACAGATACTCACCAAAGAGCTGCCCATTCACATACGCTTCAAAAAGAACCCTGCGGTCTGTATATGCGCCATGGGCCAAGTTTGCCAACTGTACTCTCCCTATCGGAGTGTATGGATCCAAATCCCACTTCCTGTGTATTTCTCTTCCAACACTCGGACTAGCGGCTGCACTTGAACTAGCGGCGCCACCTCTTGCCTTTCTTGAACGTGAAGGGCGACTAGGTCCAGCTTCATCAGCGGCACCCTTCCTCTTTCCCATGAGAGAGAGGACGGCGGAAAAGGAGAAAAAGGCTATGATAGCCTCTATAAAAGCCATGAAAAGGGATGAAAGGGAGAAAAAGGGCTGACCTAATAGGTTGCCACGAATCTAGGTCTAAGAGAGGATGGAAACAGGCCCCAAAAGGTTGGGATTGTAAAGGGAAAAGGAAGAAACGTGAGGGGTTAGAAGCTCACATGACTTTGAGCCTCAAATGAGAGCTTCGGAGCTCCACACACAGAAATTGGATGAAATGACTGCTGGTTATGGTGGAGAACAGTAGAGGGCTAAAGAAAATACAGAAAATAAAATAAGGGACGATTGAAAGGGAGGTTAGAGAGAGAAAACAACAAATGTAGAGGGAAAGGAGAGCTTGGAAGGTCATTTCATAAAGGATGTAGGTGTTTTTGAATAAACTAAGGGGCGAACCCTGTATAAAGGGGCCCCATTTAACCCCAAAAGTGATCAGCCTGGGTGGCCCGGCCCGAAAAGCCTGCCAACTGGCGAGGCCTCGCCAATCTCTGGACCTTCTGGCAAGGCCTTGCCATATGAGCAAGGTTCTCCTACCCCTTAAGGCTAAAAATTTTATGGGTCCCCCCCTGAAACCCCCTAGATGTGTTGGATTTGAGCCCTATCTCCGTTTCAAACCATTTCGGGTAGTTTCGGAGCTAACCTGATCCCTATTCAAAATTAGCAATTTCTAACAGCTAGAATGGACTAAAATGCAGACTGTACCCATCACTGGATGGTCTAGAAGCTATTTGGATTCATCGTGTGTGATCAGGAGCGTGCACGGACTCGATCTCGGCGATCATTTTCAGTAACTTTCGCCGAACGATGAACTAGGGGTCCTAGTTCTGTTTTTAACTTGTTCTCGCACCCTCCTACATTCTAGTGGTGTCAATGTGTGGTGTGTGACCCTAACCCAGGTCCAGATTAATCCAAATCATGCTCTGATACCAACTTGTAATGCCCTGAAATTCGGGGGTCGAGTATAACTCAGCTCCCGAGTTCCAAAACATCACTTATGCAACATATTCTATGATGATTGTATGTTTTTTGTATTAATACATAAAACATGATATAGATCAAGCTAGATCAGTAGACATAATTCAGGGATATTAAGGTAAAACAAACGGAAGACTTAAATACACACATGATTTAAAATAAATTCCCAAATGATGTGTGCTCTGCCCAGGAAAATATACATATATCTGTGTCTCAAAATACATACATGAAACATTCAAAATAATATAATGCATATCCCAAAAAATCCCCGTTGGTTAGGACAAGGCTCAGTCGAACCCGCTTAAAAACTGCATGTATGAGAACGCCTCCTCGTCCTCATCAAAGTCTAGCCCTTCCTTGCCAGTATCGCCATCACTTGTATCTAAAGCAGAGTCTGGTTGGTGTTTAAACACTGTCCCAGAATGTGGGAGTCAGTGATCAACTCAGTGGTACTATACAGTAAAAGTTAACATGTTATCAATCCAATCAAGCAGTAATGATGAGGCAATGCAATCAAACATGTCCTAGATCTCTTATTAATGCAAGGATGACATGAAGGATGATGCATGCCTTCACCACAATCTCCCTCATGCGACATCATCTAACGATCGCGGCATGAATCACTACCACTGTGCTCTCACACCAACGCCAATGACACATGCAGTGTGATATCATGAATGTGATTACCCAGTTCTTATTAGTCCTTTTTATACAGCAGTATTGGAAAGCTAAGACACCTCCCTTGTATCATTTCTCCAACATTGATCCTTTCTAGGGTTGTCAGTACTAGGATATCTCATACGATAGTATGGTTTTAGGTTGCTGCCAGGGCTGGTAGGGCTGTTGTGAGCAATCGTTGCTCCACTCCCCCATCACCTTATCAATATAGGCCTATTTATATCCTTAAGACTGCATCAGGACTCGTCGCCCCCATGCAGTGTCAGGATAAACTCAAGGTCACTACAGAGGGCTCGTCACGAATCAGTGTAGGCCGACAACAAGAATATAGTATCCCATACCACCATAATCTGCTCAAAGTAGGGTGCTCACTAGTCACTACGAGGAGGTTTGTGGCCCCAGCGTAGGCCGACAGCACGACCACGGTGTCCCATACCACCATGCCCGACTCATGAGTCTTAGGGGATCTTGGTACCATGGTCAATGGGAGTTACACTGGTAAGCTCAGTGTCTTAGATTCAAACAGTGGAAACCAAACATGGTGAATAAGCATCGGTTAATAGGGTTAGTTGATAAGCTCAACTAGGCCAAGCGTACGTTGAGTTGAATGACATGGAATGCATAAGCACTCCGTGTGGCCTAACCACTGCCGAACTTTCCAAGCACGACTCAGATTCGCTAAAATCATCTTGTGTGGGGAAAGCAACCTCAACTACTACTTGCAAAACATTTTTCGATTACCTGGACTATGGTACAGCCCCATTCACATACAAGGATAATAACTAGTATATGAGTCATATTCTGCATTCACATGAACAACAAATGAAGTATAGCGTGAAAATGTAAATAGTACATGTAGGAATTAATACACACATTTATCATGATTTAACTAGATACACAATCCATAAAGAAAATCATACACTCATTTAACATGGGCAACCTAAGTTACATGATTCATGGAGGGAATCATACACACAAATACTGTGGTTGAAATCCATATCCCGAACATCTTAACAATCACACTTTACTAACTACTAACTCACTTAGGCATTTATTCAAACACTTAGGTTACATTATTCAACATACATCACGTATGTCGACATCGTTGCAAAGTAGGGCAAGTCCTTTTACCAAGGAGTTGCCATATACATATTAAGCATATAACAATGAAAATTTATCATGGCAATCAATTCAGTAAATTCCATACGTATACGTGTATTCTAACATATACATGAAATTTGGTATTTACAATATACAACATATGTATACGGAAGACAAAACAAATAGCATATTTGGCTTGTATAATTGCATCCATAGCATGAATAAATCATTAACTATCATTGAAAGGGTTGAAAATCATAACCTAAGCGCATATAGTCCGCACCTTAAACCAGAAAAGATGTATTTAGGTTGATTCAGACGACGTGTCTTCATCAACGGCGAATACGCTACCTATAGCATGAAACAGATTAGCTAGCACTCTACTACAGCTAGTCTAGGCTTCAAAACAGGTTAGGGTTAGCTTAACTTACCCAAGAACGGAATCAGAATCGCCGAAAGAACGATTTAGAAACGCCGGTTTAGAGTATAGATGTACTAGGAAGGATCCTATAGAGTTTCACCGGATTCTCCCACACTTTCTCTCTCTTTTCTTTCTTTGGAATATCTAGGGTTTGGAAAATTCGTATGGGTTAGAAAGCTATGGGTTTAAGACCCTTTTATAAACCCAAACATAACGAAAATGAACTCCAAGTCAAGGTATACTTAGGTTATATCTAAATCAATATTTTTCTGATCCAACGGAGCGCTTCTGGAGGTCCTGTTATCAATTGCGGTCGAACTTATGCTCACTAACATCGGATGTTTAATCAGCGAAGTTTTCAGTCTGATCAGATTTCCAGATGGTCCGTGGCGGACCAGTTTCAATTCGACGATTACCGAACCTAAATCAGGGCTACAAGTTCCATGACATGAAAGGGCCAATTTTCCTGATCCGAGGGTGAAATTTGGTTAAATTCTGACGGTCATGCGCAAATGACACGTGCCAGATTTCATAAAAATGGAATTAATTTTCTAATTCTTTTCCTTTTCTCACTCTCTTCATTCCGAACTGAGTAAAATAGTGTCATGACATCAGTTGGGCTTAATTTTTGAAATGATTGTCAAGTCCAACTAAGCAGTCATAATGGTCTAAAATTATAAATATCAAACTTTCGACGCGCGGTCTAGATCCAATACAAAGTTACCAAACATTTCCCAAAACAAATGGGTTTAGAGTTGGATCCTAGATTTCAGGGTCTTATAGCGTCATTGATTCTATAAGTTTTAAGTCTTGCAGAATGTATTTAAAGCGAACAGCATAAATTTCACAGCCAGTCTTACGTAGCACTTGGTAACTTAGGTTAAATTTTTAAGAGAATTAATCCTAAGTGATTTCTGATCGAGGTGGTACTTGGGTCTTGGTACAGAATTTTTTGGGTCGTTACAATTGGATTCGGACTCCTCCGTATCATCTCATGTTGCTACCATAGCCCTGCGTTTGGATCTTACTTTGCTAGGGCAATTGGTGACAATATGTACATAACCCTCACAGTTGTAACATTACACTTTCTTATGTTGTTTGACTAATTTACATTTTCGATTCTCAACCGTCTTGTTACGACTCTTCCATTTATTCAATTTGAGGGAATGCCTATGAGATATTTTAAGGACAGATAGTTTATTTGCACTAGAGTGGACCTTAAAGTGTAGTTCATATGTTTGTAGGAAACCTAAGAGTTTTTCTACATTCATCTCATTTATATTCATACATTCTTCTATCAAGGTTATTTTCAGAGTGAACCTATTCGAGAGATATCTAAGTATTTTCTTACATATACGACCATCCGTAATTATCTCGTAAACCCCACATGGAATTACAATTATCATTCAATTTAGATTAAAATTTCATGAAAGTTTCAGACTTTTCCTTTCTGACTTTTATGAATTTTGTTATTAAGAGTGGAAGTTTCGATCTCTTTATTGTGCTAGTTCCCTCGTAAGAGACTTCCAATATGTCATATGCTTCATTCCCTATTTCATATGCAAATGTGTTTAAATTCATCGGGGAAAAACTGCACAGTAAATAGCATTGAGAGCTTTGGCAACATACGTATACTACACTCTCTCATTATCACTCCATTTAGATTTATCTTTGAGAGCACTAATGGTTCTACCATCAACGACAATTTGTTCAATGGGTATCGTCCATCCTTATTCGATAATATTTCAAACCGTATGATTAATGGATATTATAAAGACCCTCATCCTAACATTCTAATAGGTGTAGTTAGACCCATCAAAATATGATGGTCATGAGACAGAAAACGCCTCTTATGTATACATCATTCTCAAGCTCCTTGATCAACCTAAGGCGTTTAAGCCCTTCAAGAGATACTTATTCTGATACTAATTGAAATTGCGTGGAATAGGGTACTACGACACGTGAAAGCTTGGCAGAGTTACGGAATGAAGGTTATATCCTAGAGGGGGAGGGTGATTAGGATTAAATAAAATTTTCATCTATTAAACACAATTGCTTATTAAACTAAGGTAATTTAACACTAAAGCTTCCAAGCCAATAGTGGGTCCAATAAAATAGACTACAAATCAATTCCAATGAGGTAACTATTCTACAAATGGTAGTGTACATGTGTGTATGGGATGTTCTAACTATTAACTCCTAGAATTCATTTAATCATGCATACATACAATTCATCAATCAATCAAATAGGTATAATTAAACAAGTGATAAAAAAATAATATCAAACACAAGCATGTATAGTAGTTCAGTTTCCTTACTCCACTCCCAAGGTACGCATTTAACCCATAAATATACCAGATTTCACTATCGGAGGTTTTAAATTAGGGCTGGCTCCATTGAAGAGTTACGTGATTTTCTATAGGCTCGTCACAAACCTCAGTCCTAACATTAACTCCCACTAGAGGCTCCTTCAAAGACTAACATGTATACACTTGTGTCTGGTGGCCTACACAAGGACTTTGTTTAAGTCATACAAAAAAACCAAGGTCCTATAGAAGAACCTACGAGTTTGGTAATTCAAACTCTACGCTCAATCCTACATAAGGAATGAATGTACTTGGACTCTTACAATTGATAACCTATTAGATTGAGCCCTTATTATAACGCCTTCTTACGTTACTTAAACAATACTCTCCCATGCTTTAATCAGCTCTCCTTATACTCCCTTGATTGTGATGTTAATGTATTGTCAATGTTTCAGCTATAAAATCAAACACTTTGCATATGATGCTCCTTTGCGGTGTTGTAAGGCCCATATCTTAGTCCATACCGTTCTTTAGATTTCCGTGATCCTCCCCATCGAATTTCGGTGACCCGCGACCTATAATCAGCATTTATGCATGACCCTAAGTCATACCCTGTTAACCTAAGTCGACTCTTCCCGAGATTTGTACCCTTGCGACTGCATCATCACCGCGGTTCCATCGCCGACCAGGTCAGGAGTTGTGGGCCCGAGTTCATCTCAAGAAAAATGCTGTGCGTTGTGAATTTTGAGAGAATCTCTATCCAAACATCACATCAATCAATCAAAGTACAACCCATACCTAGCCCATCCCTCTCTCACTAACAAGGCATGAAAACCCATACCACACTCATCCAAAGTCAACCCTCACACATACTCACTCATCCCCTTTCATCCCATCACCTCTCTCTCTCTCTCAATCCATTTCCCAAACTAACCAAGAGAGAGCAACCGTTTAAGCTTCCCAAGGAGAAGCTAGGTGTGGCCCACTTTCTACCCCCTAATCTCCCATCTCCACCCTTCAATTCTTATCTTTGTAAGTGCTATGACTGATAGCTCCTTTATGTTGTCAAATTTTGTGGGGCCAAAAACACTATCTGTGTCTTGTATAGCATGAGGGTATATATATGTTCAAGGCACTGCATCACAAAGTTTCGAGTTGAGATTGAAGCTCTACTTCAAGACGTGCAAGGTCAAGTACGTTGTCCACTCCTGTAAACTTCAATGATCAGAGTCTTTCATAGAGCTATGACAAAAGATAAGTTCTTGCTCAAGACTCAAGTACAGTTCAAGACTCAAGATAGTGTATAACTGAAGATTAAGTTTTCAAGTTCTAGAAGATCTCAAGTTTAAGCTACATCAAGTGTAGAGATCTCAAGCTTCATAATCTTCAAAGGTCAACTATCTTCTGAAGAAATGAAGTCTTGATGTTCATACTTCACTTTCAAGGTATGATTGACCTTAGATTAACCTTAGGGTAGGTCATTTTGTATATGTAAGTCAAATTAAATCACTTTATAAGTATTTGGACTGTTCTAAGACTAGTCCTGAACTCTGTTCGACTAGTCCTAGCACTGGTTCGACTAGTCCTAGTAATTCCAGTACCAGTCCTAAGTTACAATTTTTCAGAATTTTCTTGTTCAGCTACGACCAGTCCTGGAGACTGCTCGACCAGTCGTGAATAGTACATGACTCATTCACGATTAGTCCTGCAACTATGACTCAAACTCCAGTGACTAATCAGTCTGCCTTCGACCAATCGTGTGCATGTCACGTCCAGTTGTGGATAGCCTTCGACCGATCATGGACATCCTTCGACCAGTCGTGGAACAGGTTTATCCTATCGCGCTCAAAAATTTAAAAATCCGTTTCTCCTATGACCAGTCATAGTGTCCACAGGACCAGTCGTAGACGAGTTCTGCAACTATAAATAGACGACCAATTTCAGAGTTTAATACTTCAATTCAAGAAAAATTAAGGCATCACTCTGAGATAAGTTTGTATTATTTTTAAGCTACATTGTACATATTTAATATTCTCTTTTGTTGGCTTCATTAATTTGATTTTGTTTCTATATTCCAATCTGACTTGAAAGAGGAATTTCTGTATTCCTTCTTCTTGGAATCAAACTCAAATAGAGATAGCCCAATTGGTTTAATTTAAAATCAATTAGAACCTACAACCATTGTAAAGTGAGTATTGGACATTGAACTTCTATATTCGAACTTTTACTCCGACTTAGTTCTTCCGGGCTGCAACAAAGGAGAAATCCACGTATTTTACATTATTATAAATTTCTTTCTTTTAGTTTTATTTGAGATTAAGCCAGAAAAATCTCAATCTTTTGGTTATCTGAGGGAAGCCAGAAAGCTCAGAAGAGGGGTTTTATTAATTGTGCAAGCCTACTGAAAGACACAATTGTGAGGGTTTTAGGTGAACCTGAGAAAGACTTATTTGATTAGTGAACGCTAATATCCCTTGTGTGAGGATATTAGGAGTGGAGTAGAAAGTTGTGTGGCTGTTGTTTAACAGTTGGTGAACACACAGGCGAACCACTATAACTCTTTGTATTTTGTGGATGTGTGATTTATTTTTAATACCTTTTATCATTTAGAATTGTGGGATGTATGTGTGGATGTGAATATTGTAAATTTACATTTCAAGCATTGTGGGGAATGTTTTAATAATTTAGATTTAAATTCTTGCAATTCAAATTTTTTTATTTTCCTCTTCAGTTTGAGAATTTGATACTCATCGTTCTAGTAAGGTTGTCCTGCCATAAACCCTTAGTTTTTATGGTGTAAGGTTGTCCTGCCATAAACCCTTGGTTTTTATAGTGTTAGGTTGTCCTTAGAAGAACATTTGTATTAACCTCTTAATACTAGAATTTGAGGCTACTTTTTATTCTTGCATTGTGAATTACTTTCCTTTATTTGGCTATTATATACTTTAATTATGCTATGCATTTTTTTATATTTAAAATTTGGCATAGTCCTATTCACCCCCCCTCCAAGACATATAGCTTGGCCTTTTCAAGTGGTATCAGAGCCTAATAGCTCATTTTAATTCTTTTTATTTGGATTTATTTCCTAAGCTAATCGATCTAAGCTATATATAAGATGTCAAATTTTGATAGCCTTTCAGTCACTAGGCCTCCACCTTTTGATGACACTAATTATGCCTATTAGAAAGCCAAGATGAGGATTTTTCTTAAATCCATGGATGAAAGTGTGTGGGTAGCTATAGTGAATGAATGGACCCCTCCTACCAATGAAGTAACTGGCATCGATGGATCAAAATCAATGAGAATTACACCTTATTTCTCTTAGACCATACTTCAGAAAAGTGAAGTAGTGCAAATGTAAAAGCATTAAATGTTATCACTTACGCACTGTCACCAGATGAATTCAAAAGAATTATATCCTGTAATTCTACAATGCAAGCTTGGGATATATTAGAAATAACACACGAGGGAACATTAATTGTTAAGAAATCTAAAATTCAAATCCTCATGACCAAATTTGAGGAAATACGTATGGAAGAAAATGAAATGTTCATGGACTTCTATACAAGATTAAATGACATTGTGAACTCTATGTGGGGTCTTGGTTATAAAATCCCAGAAACTAAAATTTGTGCAAAAAGACTATGCTCACTTCTTGAATGGTTTAATTCTAAGGTTACTATATCTAGGAACTTCATGATACGGACAATATGAGGGTAGAGAAATTAGTTGGCTCTTTACAGACTTATGAGTTAACCTTTAAAGCTCCAAAAGGTAAATCTATTGCCCTTAAATCTTCTAAAAATAGTTTTCAGGAAAATAATAACAATTCTGATTTAGAAAACTCCGAAGATGACATGGCCCTTTTAGCGAAAAAGTTTTATAAAATTTTTAAAAGTAAAAAGAGGGTTGATTTTCAAAAATCGAATGGTAAGAAGAAATCTAAACCTAAAACCTGAAAATCATTAAAAGACAATTAGTGTTATAACTGCCATGAATATGGGCATTTAGCAAACAAGTGTCCTAAAAAGGACAAACTCAAAAAGAAGGGTATGTTGGCTACTTAGGATGAATCCTTTGCTTCTGAAACCTCTTCTGAATCAGAAGACTCTGAAACCGAGTCGGGCAGTGAAGTTAAAGCGCTTATGACTCTAGCCAAATTCACTTTTTCAGATAATGATGATTCAACTAATGAAAAAAATCTGAATAGTGATTGTGAAAATGAAGATGATCTTCAAGATACTTATAATGCCCTATACAAGGAAAGTTGTAAAATTGTTGTGAAACTTAAACTTCAAAAAGAAAAATTTTCAAAGCTTAAAGAAAATTTTGAGTCTCTTATTTAAGAAAAATCCCATATTTCAGATTGTTTTAAAAAGACTAAATGTGATTTAAAATTCGAAACCTCCCTGATTGAAAATCTTAAATCTGAAAATGAAAAACTTAAACTTGAAGTCTTTTCACTTTTAAGTTTAAAGGATACATGGAGGTATGTCTAAGGAGATCCAAAGTTAGAAAAACTTTTATCTGAATCAAGAAAATGTGGCGACCAATTTGGTTTGGGCTATAATAGAATCATTCCTCCTAAACAGAAGAATACTCCTCCCAAGTTTGTAAAAGGAGAGACCTCAAACTCAAAAGGGAAGAGTAAAAATCAAAATTTTACTAAAAATGCTAAAACTTTTCAAAAACCTAAAAGTAACTATATTAACTATAAAAATCAGAACCAAAATCTTTTAGTTGAAAAAAAGTTGATTTACTCAAGGAGCTCTTAAAATCTAACTCATTTGGTCACTCTTACAATAACTACAAACAAAAGAAGACCAACTATACTCCTAAACGCAAAATAGTTATGAAATGGGTTTCTAAGGTTACCTGCTTGGTTGCCCACACAGCTTTCAAAGCTTTAAGCCATTCAAAGTGGTAACTAGACAGTGGATGCTTAAGAAATATGACTGGTGATAAAGGTCTATTCACCGATCTCAAAGACATGGCTGATGGTTTAATCACATTTGGTGATGGCAGCAATTGCAAGATTATGGGTGAAGGTATGGTTCAACTCTATAACCTTCCTTTGTTTAAAAATGTTTTATATGTTGAAGGGTTAAAATACAATTTATTAAGCATATCTCAAATATGCGATAACAATCATAACGTAAAATTCTCTAACCAAGGTTGTGGAATTCTAAATAATAAGGGTTCAGTAATATTAATTGGTCGTAGAACTTTTAAAAACTGCTATATTGTTAGTGAATCCAACTCATCCAGTCAATTGTGTTGCATGGTCCATAAGATGAGACTGAGTTATGGTATAAACATCTTGGACATGTACACTACTGAAATTTGTATAGATTGAGTAAAATAGAACTGATAAGAGGTCTACCTAAATTACAGAAAGTAGACAAAATATGTGGTGAATGCCAGATTGGCAAGCAAACAAGGAACTCTCACAAAAAGGTGAACTCCAATGCCATATCAAGACCACTCGAGCTTCTCCATATGGATTTTATAGGACTTACCAGGACGGAGAGTCGGTAGAAAAAGACACATTTTGATAATCATGGATGATTTTATCAAATTTACATGGGCAGTCTTCTTAAGGGATAAATTAGAAACCCTTGAAGAAGTAAAAAGGATTTTCAAATGAATTCAAATAGAAAAAAGGTTCTCAAGTCAGTAAGATTCGTAGTGATCATGGATCTGAATTTAAGAATTGTAGTTTTGAAAAATTCTGTAGCAATCAGGGGATATCGCATGAATTCTCTGAGCCCAAAACACCACAACAAAATGGAATTATTGAAAGAAAAAATGGAGTGCTTCAAGTAATGGCTAATGTAATGTTGAATAGTATGAAGCTATCTAAAAATCTTTGGGTTGAAGCTATAAATACTGCCTGCTATATAATTAACCGGGTTTATACAAGTAAATCTAATAATAAAATAGCTTATGAAATGTGGTTCGATAAGAAGCCTACTGTCAAATACTTTCAAGTTTTTGGCAGCAAGTGCTATATTTTACATGACTGTGAAAATCTGGGTAAGTTTTTCACTAAAAGCGATGAAGGGATCTTTTTAGGATACTCTTTAACAGTCATCCATATCGAGTACTGAACAAGAGGACCGGTGTGATTCAAGAGTCCATCAATGTGGTCATTGATGATCACTTAAATACACCTGCCTCAAGTTCAGATAATGATGAAGTTCTCTTAATTGATAAACCAAATACTTCATCAAATCAAACTAACTCTAAATTGAGGACCGTTAACGATCATCCAACTACTCAGATTCTTGAAAACCCTCTCACTAGTGTTCGCACTCATAAATAACTTGAAGACATGTAATTATGTATGTTTTACATCCCAGATAGAACCGGCTAATGTAAAAGAAGCCCTTATTGACGAAAACTGGATAGTTGCGATGCAAGAAGAGCTTAACCAATTTGTTAGAAATGATGTTTGGTATCTTGTTCCTAGACCTAAAGATAAACATATTATTGGTACTAAGTGGATTTTTAAAAATAAGTCTGATGAACTTGGTAATATAATTTGAAACAAGGCTAGATTAGTTGTACAAAGGTATAGTCAAATTGAAGGTATCGATTATGATGAAACCTTTATCCCGGTAGCTTGTCTTGAATCAATCAGACTATTTATATCTATTACTTGCTTTAAAAAATTTAAAATTTATCAAATGGATGTAAAGAGTGCCTTCTTAAATAGTGACCTACATAAAAAAGTGTATGTTGAACAATCAACGGGTTTCGAAGACCCTAAGAACATTGATCATGTCTATTGCCTTAAAAAGGCTCTCTACGGTTTAAAACAAGCTCCCAGGGCATGGTACGAGAAATTGACTAAGTTTTTACTAAGTTATAATTTTTAAATGGGAAGTGTTGATAAAACTCTTTTTGTTAAGAAATATAATGATCATATCTTAATTGTACAAATCTATGTTAATGATATTATTTATGGATCTACTTGTTCTAACATGATGTTGAGTTTGTAAATTTAATAAAATCCAAGTTTAAAATGAGCATGGTTGGGGAATTGAACTATTTCCTTGGGTTGCAAGTAAAACAATAACTTGATGGTATTTTCATTTCTCAGACCAAATATGCTTTGAACTTAATCAAAAAATTCAAATTTGGGAATGGTAAGAATTTTAATACTCCTATAAGTACAACCTTAAGACTCTCAAAGGACTTTACAGGTAAAAATGTAGATCCTAAATTATATCGTAGTATGATTGATAATTTACTGTATTTAACTGCAAGCAGACCTGATATTGCTTTTAGTGTTAGTATTTGTGCTAAATATTAATCTGATCCTAAAGACTCACATTTAACTGCTGTTAAGTGGATTATACGATACGTCACTAGTATAGTAAATATGGGTCTTTAGTATCCACATGAGACTAGTGTTCAGTTGGTTGGGTACTCAGATGCTGATTGGGCTGGTAATATCGATGATAGAAAATCAACCAGTGGTGGTTGTTTCTATATTGAAAATTGTTTAGTTTCTTAGTTTAACAAGAAGTAAAGTTCTATATTGCTCTCTACTGCTGAGGCTAAATATATCGCAGCTAGAAATGCATGTACTCAGCTTGTTTGGATGAACGTATGTTAAACGATTATGGAATTGCACAAGATTTAATGGTCTTATATTGTGAAAATTCCAGTGTAATAAATATTTCAAAAAATCCAATCCAGCATTCACGTACCAAGCACATTAACATTAGATTACTGTAACACCTTGAATTTTTTCCAACCTGGGATTAGACGTCCTTAGGCAATGGGTCAACCAAAACACCTTGGTAACCGCTCAGAACCCAATTCTATAGCCAAAGAAATCACTTAGGATTAATTCCTTTAGAAACTAAGCATAAGTTAGCTAGCGCTACACTGGAGTAGCTGTGAAATAGTCCCTGACTGCTTTAAATACGTTCTACAAGACCTAAAACTTGTAGAATCGATGGTGCTATAATACTCTAAAACCTCGGATCAAACTCTAAACCGGTTTGTTCTCAGGAACTCTTTGAAACTTTGTATTGGATCTAGACTGCACGTCGAAAGTTCGATACCTACCATCTTAGACCGTTATAACCGCCTAGCTGGACTTGACAATTATTTCGAAAATCAAGTCCAACCGACATTCAGAGGCTATTTCATTGAGCCTGGAGTGAAGAGAGTGAGAATAGGGTTAGATTTGGAATTTGAAATGCAAATCTGGCACACGACTTGACGCGTCAGTATTAAGCGTTCTGACAGTCAGAATTCAGTCAAATTACACCCTGGGATCAGGAAAAATTTTTATTTCATATCTTGAGACTTGTAGACCTGATCTAGGTGCGATGACCGCTGAACTGAAATTGGATCACCACGTGTGATCTGCGAACTCTTTCAGTCTGAAAACTTGATGTGTGCTAGATCCAGTATGCATGAGCTTAAGTCCGACTGCATTTGGCCAGGGGACCTCCAGAAATGCTCTTTTGGACCAGAACAGCCCCGAATCGGTTAGACCTCAAGTAAATATGGTTCTCAAGCCTAATTTGGGAAGAAATTAGGCTTAAACCCTCACTTCTCTCACCCATCCGAATTTTCTAGAAACCCTAGCAAGAGTGAGAGAAAAAGTGAGTGTTTGTGAGAGATGGTGGGAGAGATTTTCCTGCCACCTGCTGCTGTTGCTGTACGTGCTTAAGCGACATATCCCAGTCACTTCCCAGCGATTCCAACGCACTTCTAGGTAAGAAAAACCTTCAACACTTGCTGATTTAAGCTTCCGTCAATTCCATTAGCGATGTAGCTTATATAGCTTGTGCATTAGGTCGCCTGATCACCGTAGACGAAGCGTATACGCTCCGTTCGAAACGATACATATACAAAGTGAAAGGTACAGATTTTAGACGCTTTGATTGGCTGTTTTCAATGCTTTCAATGTCGTTTAATAGTAGATTATCGACGGCAACGCCGTTTGACATGTACAACATGCTGTCCGTTTCCTGTTTCGTAAGCAGACGAAAAATATGAGATTTAGGGCATTTTAGTCATTTGTAGGAAATACTATTTTCATCCATATTTTGCTGATGCAATTGACATGACTTCTTGTCGCATTAGGATATTAGGAATGCGTGCATAATTATTTTGGCGAAGAGATTCGCCTAAATGCGCACTTTGAGTCGACATACTATATGTAGACTTAAGTGTGCAGTCTAAGTGTTTGTATAAATGTTTGTATTAGTATGTATTGAATTAAATGGTGTTGTGAATTAGTTTGAGATTGAATTCTCAAATAATACGCTAATGTAAATGATTTCCTTCATGTTGGCTATATGTATGATTTCATTATATGTATGAAATGCACGTGTTAGATGATTTACTTAAGTTGTATGTTATAACATGTGTTAACATGCTCTTATTGTTGTATTTCATTTCCATTACCTTTATATGATTGCTGATGTGGATTCATAAATGTTTAGGACTATGCTTAGTCCAGGCAGTCGGTAATAAAGAAAATTCGTGGTTGGCTTATCTTTGCCACGAAGGACGCGTCGATGAACGCGAGTCATGTTTTGGAGTTGGCGGCAGTGGTTAGGCCACGCGAAGTGTTTTATGCACTTCATGTCGCTCTGCTTGAGATGCGCTTGTGCTAGTCGAGCCTGTCAAGTAACCCGACTGGCCATTGTATGTTCACCATGTATGTGTCATAACTGCTTGAACCTAGGGTACTGAACTTACCACTGAAAACCCTGTCAACCATGGTACCTTGATCCACAAAGACTCATGAGACGGGCATGGTGGTATGGGACACCGTGGTCGAGCTGTCGGCCTACGCTGGGGCCACAAACCTCCCCGTAGTAACCAGTGAACACCTATGACTCGTGAGCAGATTATGGTGGTATGAGACACTATATTCTTGCTGTCGGCCTACACTGATCAGGCGACGAGTACTTTGTAGTGACCGCGAGCGTATTCTGAGTCTACGAGAGGCGACGACCCTTCCGTAGCAGTGAGAGTACAGTAGGCCTGTATTGATAAGGTGATGGGGGAGCGGTGCAACGAGTGCGAGCAACAGCCCTGACAGCCCTTGCAGCGACCTACAAAATATACATCGTATGAGATTACTAGGAGTGACGACCCTAGACAGGATCTGTGTTGGGATTGATATAAGGAAAGTATCTTAGTTTCCCAATCCTGCTGTTTGAATGGACTAATAATAACTCAGCAATCATATCACCATCACATTGCATGTGCCTGGAAGATGTGGAGCACTGAGCGGTACGCAAGTATGCCGCGGGCGTAAGATGGTGCCGTATGAGGGTGAATGTCGGTGAGGGCATCCATCATATCATGTCATACTGCATTAACAACAGTATTAGGAATGTTTGATTTACTGCTTTACTATTATCGCATGATTGATTTGAGAACATGCTAATCTCTGCTCTCTTATCCCACTGAGTTGATCACTCACTCCCACGTTACGGGATGGTGTTTTCGGACACCCACCAGCCCCTATTGTGATTGCAAATGATGGCGCGGCCTACGAGGCGGGCTGGACTTGATGATGCTGAGGAGGATCCCTCCTTTATGCGTGTTCTGATTGACGGGATTATAGGGAGGTTGATTAGATGCCTTGACACTTGTCATTTTATATTTTTAGAGCACTCATGTATATTCTTTTTGTTTACTTTTGGAGTATACATGTATGTATATAACCTGGTAACATGTTCACACTCAGGAGACATACAACAGTTTATATATGTTATACATATTATCATAGTCTTCCGCTTGTTAATTTAACTGTCTCTGGAGTATGATATGTTGTTTTGGCTTAATCCCACTCATGTTTAATACATTAACACAGACAACATTCAATCATACACATTTATGTTGCATAAGTGATGTTCTGGAACTCGGGAGTGGAGTTTTTACTCGACCCCCGATTTTTGGGATGTTACAATTACATTCGTGAATTAGTGGAAGAAAAAATAATATCTTTGGAATATGTTCCAACCAAGATTCAACTTGCCAACATTTTTACTAAGCCGCTTGACAAAAGAAGATTTAATAAATTAAAATTTGATCTTGGTATGTGCAATCTAAATTGAATATTCATGCGTGTTTGTATCATAGTATATATGTATTTGATGATTTATTGGTTTAAATTTTAAATTTTTATGAAAAATGAATATTTTAGTCGATACACGACCAGTCGAGGATGTACTCGACCAGTTGTGGCACGACCGGTCGAGGACATCCCACGACCAGTCGTGTAGCGCGGTGGGTCTTTTAAAATTTGGAAAAAACTCATCTTCCTCATTCCCTACTTCCTCTCCAACGAGCTGTGGCACGACTAGTTGTACCTAACTGTTTCATTCTTCAAGGTTAGTACATTATTTCAAGTTTTTCTTGTAGATTCTCATGCAAATCAGTTCCTTTCCCTATTTGAAGTGATTTATTCATGATTCTTTGAAAATTTTTATGGTTTTTCCTTCAAAATATGATCTTAGCAAACCCCACTCTATCCTCTTTGCATCTTCTTGTTCCTTTGTGTTTCTTCTTAAAAATGGATGCTAGAGGGAAAAAGAAAACTTTTCATGGTCCAACTTCTTCTAGATCTACTCCAATAACATGGCGTCACCTTCGGTCACCCGAAGATGATCCCTCATATGTGTGGGATTTGAGTTTGTGCAATGTTATTGTTGAGCGATCTGTCGATCTTGACCACATTGCTCCTTTTGCATTCTCCCACTTCTTCAAGTTGTAAGATGGGCTAATATCTTACATTGGGTGGGCTTGCATACCAGTCTATTACTCAGTCCATGTTTGCTTGCATTTCTAATTTTTTAACTGAGAATTTAACATTTAAAATTGATGCTAGAGAAGGTCCATTTGAATTTAATCGTCATCTGATTTCAGCTCTAATGGACATACTTGTTAATGATGAGGGTATTTCTATTCATACTCTAGTTAAGAAACCCTCAGAATCAGAAAAAACGCATGCTCACTAGAGATTTATGTAATATAAATGTGCAATGGACTTATAAAGGGAATGCGCTCCCTTCAAAGTACTTGTTACGCAGATACAGGGTTCTCCATAGAATCTTTATTTCAAATCTGTATCCACGTTCTGATAATAAAACAGAACTGACTTTCTTTATAATTTGGGTTTTGCATTCTGTCATCTCTGGTACTAAAGTTTATCTTTCTTCATTAATATGTCATTCCATCATTCAGTTTCGTCTCCATCCAGGTCACATGATATTTCATTTTTTTATCTTATGATTGTTTTAGCTTCTCATATGCTAGTTGCTATGCCTGTTAGAGAGGCTCCTATCCATCATCTTATTTTTAACAATTCAAATATTAACAAGATGAAATTGGAATTGGCTCCTGGCCAAGTGGATGTTGGTGGTGGTAGAGTTGAAGCTGAAAATGAAGAAGAAGCTGGTGATCTTCCTCCTGATGATTTAAATATGGATGACATTTTTTATGAAATTAAATCTGATTCTGCTAATGATCCTGAGTATGAACCATCTGATTTTGATGTGCGTCTACGTGCACTTGAGGAGAAAGTAAAGAATATGAATGTTGCCCATAATTTACAATTTAAATATATGCACAAGTATCTTAGGCACTTAAATAAGGGCCTTCATCAACTTGATCTTATCATACCTTCTCCTTCTTCTGGATCTGATTAGGTGGTTTATCCTTTGGTCTGTAATAACTTTTATAATACTTTGCTTTATTTTAGTCTGTGGGACTGTTGACTTTGTTTTATGGTTAATGATATGTGAACTTTGAATTTTCTTATATATCTTTCATATATTGACTAATTAACTCCTTTATTACTCTCTTGTTAATTTTTACTCTTCCATATCTTTCATTATTCCTTTGTCATATTTTGACAAAAAAGGGAAGAATGTATTTGGTTATGCATATGGATTGTGATTGTGGAGTAGTAGCAAATTTTTTTTTTTTTTTTGGATATATGTGTGCTACTTAGGGGGAGTGAGGAGTTGTTTTGCCTAGTTCATGATGTTATTACGTGCTAGTTGATGATAACTGGTGCATGATTCTTTAACTAGGTTGTAACTAGTTTTCTCTTATAACTAATGCATATATAATTCTTGCATTATTTATTATTAAGAGTGTTTTGTCACAAATTTGACAAAGGGGGAGATTGTAAGTGCTATGGCTGATAGCTCCTTTATGTTTTCAAATTTTGTGGTGCCAAAAACACTATCTATGTCTTGTGTAGTATGAGGGTATATATATGTTCAAGGCGCTGCATCACAAAGTTTCAAGTTGAGAATGAAGATCTACTTTAAGACATGCAACGTCATGTACATTGTCCACTCCTGTAAACTTCAATGATCAGAGTCTTTCATAAAGCTACCACAAAAGACAAGTTCTTGCTCAAGACTCAAGTATAGTTCAAGACTCAAGATAGTGTACAACTGAAGATGAAGTTTACAAGTTCTAGAAGATCTTAATTTTAAGCTATATCAAGTGTAGAGATCTCAAGCTTCATAATCTTCAAAGGTCAACCATCTTCTGAAAAAATGAAGTCTCGATGTTCATACTTCACTTTCAAGGTATGATTGACCTTAAATTGACCCTAGGATAGGTCATTTTATATACATAAGTCAAATTGAATCACTTTGTAAGTGTTTGTACTGTTCTAAGACTAGTCCTAGACTTTGTTCGACTAGTCCTAACACTGGCTTGACCAGTCTTAGTAATTCCGGGACCAGTTAGTTGCAATTTTTTAGAATTTTCTTATTCAGCTACGACCAGTCTTGGAGATTGCTCGATCGGCCATGTGAACAGTACACGACTCGTTCGTGACCAGTCCTGTAACTACGACTTAAACTCCAGCGACTAAATCAGACTGCCTTCGACCAATTGTGTGCATGTCACGACCGGTCGTGGACAGCCTTCGACCGGTCATGGACATCCTTCGACCAGTTTTGGAATGGGTTTATCCTATCGCACTCAAAAATTCAAATATCTGTTTCACCTGCGACCAGTCGTAGTGTCGACAGGACCAGTCATCGACGAGTTTTTGCAACTATAAATAGACGACGAATTTCAGAGTTTAATACTTCAATTCAAGAAAAATCAAGGCATCACTCTGAGATAAGTTTGTATTCTTTTGAAGATACATTATGCATATTTAATATTCTCTTATGTTAGCTTCGTTGATTTGATTTTGTTTCTATATTTCAATTTGACTTGAAAGAGGAATTGCTATATTTCTTCTTCTTAGAATCAAAATCAAATAGAGCTAGCCCAACTGGTTTAATTTAAAATCAATTAGAACTTATAACCATTATAAAGTGAGTGTTGGACATTGAACTTCTATATTTGAACTTCTACTTTGACTTGGTTCTTCTGGGCTGTAACAAAAGGAGAAATCTAGGTATTTTAAATTATTGTAAATTTTCTTCTTTTGGTTTTGTTTGAGATTAAGCCAGAAAAATCTCAATCTTTTAGTTATTTGAGGGAAGCCAGAAAACTCAGAAGATGGGTTTTTTAATTGTGTAAGCCCACTGAAAGACACAATTGTGAGGGTTTTAGGTGAACCTGAGAAAAACCTATTTAATTAGTGAACGCTAATATCCCTTATATGAGGATATTATAAGTGGAGTAGCAAGCTGTGTGGCTGTTGTTTAACAGTTGGTGAACACACAGGCGAACCACTATAACTCTTTGTGTTTTGTGGATGCGTGATTTATTTTTCCTTATCTTTTGTCATTCAGAATTGTCGGATGCATGTGTAGATGTGAATATTGTAAATTTACATTTCAAGCATTGTGGGGAATGTTGTAATAATTTAGATTTAAATTCTTACAATTCATTTCTTTTTATTTTCCTCTTCAGTTTGAGAATTTGATACTCATCGTTCTAGTAAGGTTGTCCTGCCATAAACCCTTGGTTTTTATGGTGTAAGGTTGTCCTTAGAATAACATTTGTATCGACCTCTCAATACTAGAATTTGAGGCTACTTTTATTCCTGCATTATGAATTTCTTTTCTTTATTTGGCTATCATATACTTTAATTCCACTACATTTTTTTTAAAAAAAATAATTTGGTATAGTCCTATTCACCCCCCCCCCCCCCCCCCCCTCTCGGACATATAGCTTGGCCTTTTCAATCTTCTACCATCAAAGAGAGAGCTCAGGAGCTTAGCATTCCAAGGAACCAAGAAGGAGCGTAATCGGTGGGTGTTCATAGCATTATATCTTGATTTTAATGTAAGGCTCACTTGTGATGGGACCCATTTTCATGTATGTGTTGTAAGTAAAGAGGGGCCCATAGTGGCGGGGTTCCTCCATCACACCATCTCTCTCTCTCTCTCTCTCTCTCTCTCTCTCTTTTCCTTTTAGTGTGTCAATGATGATATGTGTGGCCCACCCGGATGGAACCCACCAAGAAGTATGTATTATATCTATGCCGTCCATATGTTGGACCCACCCTGCTGGACTGTCTAGTGTTGAGGGTCAAATATGGCATATTAGACCCCAGTTATTACCTGATTTTACGAATATGATACCGGTTAACACCCTATTTTAATCATGTTTATGATGCAAGGTGAATTTAAGAGCCTAGACTAAAAATGGGTACTAAAAGCATGGAATTGATGCTCTAAAGTTACCAAGGCAAGGGACGGACTCCAGGGGACCAAGATTGATAGATTTACATGCCAGAGATCCGAGAAAATTGAGAAACTGAAGCTCAAGTGTCCTGAGAGTCGGTCAGAATGCAAGATCACAGGGTTTCCATCATCCGTTTGCCTTGAGACTTCATATATGACCATAAATTAATCGTACACGTCAAATTTGAGCCATCGAATCCCTCTAGTAGTGGCCCAACGGATAGATTAGCCACCATATCAGCAATCCGGGGCCCACCTGATATTTCGATATGCTTCACTTTTGGTCTCAACCCATTAAATGATCTGAAAACTTGGAGGAATGGAGCAGATCCCTCTGGATCATCAAGATGGGGCCCATTTTCCATGCCAGAGCATAAAAAAGAGGTACTCGTGTAGCGTACCGCACCACCAGACCAGTCAAACGTAGTTTGACTCGCATGGTTTCAATTGGATTGGGATACCCGATCCCCTGTTGCGAATAGAGACCTTCACACGATCTTTGTGGGCCACCATGTGGACCCATCAGCTCAATTTGAGCCATCCATTCGATGCATATGACAGTCCTAACTAAGATCTGATGGTTCTTGGTCTGAAATATGCCAGACAGAGATTACAAATGCACTGAATGATAGAGTCTTTGCCACAAAATCAATCAGGTGGGCCACGTCAATGAAAATTCAAAACCGTCCATATCCAAATGGTTTTTCAAAGAAAGCACAATGGACGGAGTGGATTTCTTGGAAAAATCCATTCATGGGCCTTACTTATCATGGAAACATCTGTTTTCCATATGTTTTACGCACTGACGTGCGTTCGGAGAGACCAGAATGATTTGGGTCATTCTATGACCATGGACAGGATCGGTCCGATGATCCTGACCGTCCAAATCCAACCTAGGGGACCACCGACCAAGCTCAAGGAGCCTGAATGGCTCGAATCTTGCATATGAGATGGCCATGGGCCGACAACGCTGGAAAAATGCAAGTCGGTGCTGTGTAAATCTCTGTTGCTGCGTAAAGCTTTACACATGAAACCGACCAACTTCCATCGCCTCTCCAGCCAAAAACTCTAGCCTATCCACCGTCTTTCCTGCTGCCTATAAGAAAGAGAGAGAGAGAGAGAGAGAGAGAGAGAGAGAGAGAGAGAGAGAGAGAGAGAGAGAGAGAGAGAGAGAGAGAGAGAGAGAGAGAGAGAGAGAATGTGAGAGGGGGGCTATCCAATCCACAGATTTATTCAAGAAACGTGAGAGAAGTGGAAGAGAGAGAGAGAGAGGGTGGAGGACGTCTTCACACAGTGCTTCTTTCTTCTTTAATTTTTTTTCTTTCACTTTTTGTATACTTTCTTTTTCTGAGGGATTTTATCCTCATCACCACCATGTGTGGCTAAACCTCTTAGCTGGGGCTAAAAGGTGAAGCTTATAGTGTGATAGGGAGACTTTTTGCTTGTGCCTTTTGTTTAGACTGAACTGATATTGAATTTAGTTAATTATGGGGAATGTTTTTAGTTTTTAATGGTCTGTTGTGACTGAAATTACAATGGGTCTGTGATAGCTTTGAGCATGTTCCTTTCTTTAATTTGATTATGATGTCAGGAAGCTTTGTTGTTCACCATCGTCTCCCGGGCATGGCCGGATGACGGTACCCTTCCTAACCTTCATATCATGTTGATTGGTTGTTAATTAGTTTAATTTTATTGTTTATTTTGTCTCTTGGGCATGATTTGGTGATGGAATCCATTCTAATTCTTATACCTTTTATCTCTTGAAAACTATATATATAAAAGTTCAGTTCGATTTTCATGGTTACACTCTTCAACTGGATGAAGATAGGACTCTAAGTCTAATTGAGTTCTTGAAGTAGGCATAAGATCTCCCTAATCTCTACAAGTGGATCCTCTAAATTCTTAGTTTCCTTCCTCTAAATTCTCTAAGTTTTATATAAATATTTCATCATTATTCTCTCAAGTACATTCGATTTAGATTTCATCTTAGTCTAGTTCTAGTTCTATTTAGTTTCAGATTACTTACAGGTTTCAGTCCCTTGAGATTCGACCTCGGTCTCACCGAGTTTATTACTATATCATAACCCTATACTTAGAGAGTGAAAAAGTTTTTGGCGCCGTAGCCGGTGATTGACGATTACGTTTTCTAAAATTAATTAGTCTTGGGATTAGTTTAAGATTAGGATTTTTCCAACAATAGATTTTAGGTTTAGGTTTTCCTGATTTTTGGAAATAACCTGTTTTGTAGGATTCTGACATATACTTTCTAAATTAGTAATCTCTTTCTGATTTTCTAGTTTTTATAACTTTCTATTTCTAGATTAGGTTTTATTCTAGTAATTTTCCTAATTTATTTCATCTTTCCTCTCATTTATTTTATTTTTAGAGACTTTCTTCTTTTACTTTTAAAAACTAGGTTAGTGATTTCCCTTTTTAGGAACTCTTTCTAATTTTTGAAACTTTTTATTTCTGACTATCTTTAGAATTCTTCCTTATTTTTTTAGAAAATAGTTTACTTTCTATTCTTAGACTTTTTATTTTTAGAAACTAACTTGTTTTGTTTTGTTTTGCAGGTTTTTAACTTAAGGACTTCAATTTGGTAACTTCTTTCCTACCCTCTCTTTCTTTTTAGATTTTTATTTTCTTGTAGGATTAAGTTTAGAATCTAAATTGAGGGTTGAGATTGTTTCATGCCCAAGTGGGCTCGTGACAACACTCGATGTCTCTTGACTGAAGGAGGATTGGTTGAGGGGTTAACTGTCCATCGTAGGACTAGACATCACTCGAAATCCCCTGAATTAATTGAGGTTATGGCTGCAAATCAACCTCAAGCATTACCCCAACCTAGGGTTGAGGAAGTCCATGATGAGAATGAGGTGCATTAAACACCCTTGCCTCGTACTTTAAGAGATTATTTATAACCAGCGGAGTTAAGTATGCCCTCATGCATGATTTTTTCTGAAAATATAGGGCATATGGACATTAAGTCAGGGGTTATCCAACTCCTTCCTAAATTTCATGGGCTTGAATTAAAAAGTCCATACTTACATCTGAAAGAGTTTGATGAGATCATAGCCACTTTATACTTTCCTACTGTATCTGAGGATACATTTAGGCTGAAACTCTTTCACTTTTCCTTGAAGGAGAAGGCTAAGACGTGGTTATATTCACTGCGTCCTAGATCCATTGGCACATGAAATGATATGCATAGGGAATTCATAAAGAAAGTTTTTCCACATCATAAAATGATTACCCTTAGAAAAGCAATCATGAATTTCACCCAAAAAGAGGATGAAACATTCTTCCAATGTTCGAAAAGGTTCAAAGATCTTGTCAGTTCATGCCTACAACATGGCTTTAAAACGTGGCGCATTACAAACTTTTTCTATGATGAACTTATATCTTCCATGCGCCAATTGGTCGAGGTAATGTGTAATGGAGAATTCATGAATAAAGATGTCGATGAGGTATGAGATTACCTCAATAGACTTGCTGAAAACACACAATCATGGGACCATTACCCAAAATCGAACACCACGTCTAGGCGGACTCAATCTAAGGAGAAAGGTGGATTGTATCTCCTGAAAGAAGAGGATGATCTCAATTATAAAGTGACTAATCTCATAAGAAAATTCGAGGCCATAGAAAGAAAGAAAGAAGGATAAGGTTAATGAAATTGTTTGCGGCATCTATGATGGTAATATTCACACAACTGAAAATTGTCCTACAATATCTTCCTTTCGAGGAGTGTTGAATGAATAAGCCAATGTTGTAAATAACTATCAAAGACCTTTCAATGGACTTACCTCTAATACATACAATCCTGGTTGGAAAAATCATCCAAACTTTAATTGGAGGAATAGACAAACCATTACCCCTTAAGGTTTCTTCAATCAAAATCCAAATCAAGGGAAACCTCAAGAAGAACTGGTTCAAAATTCCACACAAGAGCTAGCTCAAGCAGTACGAGAACTTACAAATTTTATGTAGAAGATGGATTCATGTATGACAGTTATAGAAAAGGGGATGCTTCTTGCACAACCTCTCCCCAATCTTAAACCACAGTATGAGATAAGTGATCCAAGCTCTTCAAATCAGATGGAGCATGCTAAATCTATCACCACTCTTAATTAGGAGTGGGAAGATTATTGGTAAAACCCTTCAGGTTAGGCTCGAAAAGCCAGAAGAATTAGAGGAGGACAATAATGATAGATCTAGTAATGCCCCACAAAAATTAGAACTGGAACTTCTAAGAAAGCAGTTGCTCCATTTCCCCAACAGTTGGTTGCACCAAAACCTCTCTAACTCTCAAGATATTGTAGAGGTGTTGAAAGAAGTGAAAGTCAACATTCCTCTACTTGATGCCGTGAAACAAATACCTTTATATGTCAAATTTTTGAAAGACTATGCACGACCAAAAGATGACAGAGTATTCGAAAGAAGATCTTCTTGATCGAGAAAGTAAGTGTCATCCTAAAGCAAAACGTGCCATAGAAATACAAGGATCCTGGTAGCCCAATGTAATGCCCCGACTTTTCAGGACCCAAGCATATGACTCGTTTCCCAAAAACTCGAGTGTTTACCTTAAAGGATGGTCAAATTCAAGTATATATTTTTTTAACTATCAGAGTAAGCAGGTGAGCATATAATGGATAAATCAACATGAAGGAAAATTTCATTTACATTTGAAATATACAAGAGCTACCCATAATGACTTATAAAACCAAAGTCTCCATTCTTACAATTACAAAATGAAATAATATTACATGTGAAATATAGTAAATTACAACAAATTTGGGATATGAAATCTTGTAGCAACCCTTAACAATTATAATCATGCATCCCTGTCAAAACTAGATTTCTCTTCGTCAATGTAAACATGAATTTCACCTGGGCCGCCTGTGCTACCTGTACGGTTATATATTTGATAGATGAGTGACCAACTCATTGTGAATTCTCCTTAAGATTACACATCGCTGCATTAAGTAAGAAATAGTATAAAACATCCAGACAACCAAAACAGAGTAAATTTAGTCTTATTATATGCATGGATGTGTGAATACAATCATCATCTCGGGAAAAACATCCAAACGGACATTGGGCTCATCACCCATGTAATCATCGACCCGAGAAAAACATCTAAATAGTTTGTACCCCAGAAAAAACATGTAGTCAAGAAAATACATACATTACGTATGGTAGCAATAGATGCTGGTCTGTGCCGCAGGAAAAACATCCAGTCAGGCGAATACGTCGACCTGGGAAAAACATCCAAGTAGTCTATGTATCGTGTAAAACATCTAGATAGGCAAATACGTACGATGACAATAGATGATGGTTTGTGTCCCAGGCAAAACATCCAGTTAGGTGAATCTGTATGTCACGTACGAAAACAATAGATGTTGGTCTGTGCTATGCATACATGATTAGCCAACCCGTTATAAGTCCAATTGTAACTAGCCAATTTAAATAAGCTCATAGTCACTACGGGAAACACATGCATCATGCCCCAAACTCGAAAATTGGGCTCATAAAATTTTTGATTGTTGAATCCAGCGTCGATAACATCCGTATTACCTCATTCTCGGCTCTTAGCACCCATTCTCCAGGTTCTGATCCTGGGATGCTACGAGGAGGATTTTTAACATCAGTTTGATTCGTAATAAGTATAACCAAAGGCATAACCCATTAACATCAACCAAAAACTCCATCACATTTTCACTATGATCAAAATTTATAAGTACAAAGCTCAAAAAGGAAAATACAATGATGATAGATAAAAGCTCGAAGATGATCTGCCATGCGCTCTAGCCTCAACGCTGCTGCAACTCAACGTCACCTGCACGCAACGGTCGTGCATAAGCTTATAGAAAGCTTAGAGGGTGGTGAAAGTATATGCAAAAGGTAGTAATACAATTATGCAGTATCAGAGTAATGCAGAATATGCTGATGAATCCATGAATATTATTAGCCATACCAAGGCTATGCGATACAAGGCATGAATGATGTTGGCTCCAAGGCCATGCGATGCAAGATACAAATCAAGCATACGAATCCTCATTTAAGTCCACATATCAATACAACTCAACTTTAGAATATCACCGGGGTCTAGTACACTCCAAACCAGATTGTCACCCCATCGCGCGCAATAAGGCCATTGGAAGAGACCTCACTATCCGCCTGCCAATATCGAGCTCGGATCGTCGATAACGGACCCATCCCTCTAGCTAGTTAAACTTAGTCTAGGTTTGCCCTCTCCTCTCGGGTGGGTAAGGCAGCATCCCCTTCCAACCGGCCATGAAACAGTGGAAAGCGCAACCTTCTGGTAATCGACACTCAGTGCTCATGCATCCACTTGGTCTAGACGTTGGAGTAACCTCTTGGTACCATAAGGGTTTAAGGACTTTCACCCAGAGATATCTATAGCACCCCATGTAGAATAAGATTTTTGGTATCCAACCCTGCCAACCACGATACGCCTGTGGAGGCTATGGCCCTGATGTCGCTAGGGCATACAGTAACTATGTCACACAATGTGAAATGCATAAATCACACTATCTAGTCATACAGTAATCCTGCGCGTATCGTGCGATCATGTAGGGCAACACTGCCTAACCAGGAGCCCTTATACAATCTGTCCGAAGGCATATGCTATGATCAGTCACTTCTCATATCAAGCATACATATAATGCATATGATTATGAATCATGGAACTATACTAAATATGTTATATGGTGATGGATGTTGTTCATAACGAAGATGGGCCTAGACGGCCTACAAGTATGGGCTTATCAATGGGCCCTAGGGAGAAATATAACGCGGACATTTAACCAACATTATTCTTATAATGTGGACGTCAAACCAACATTCCTCCCAAGGAATGACCGTCGTAAACATCATCACGTACATCATTGTAGGATCTCACATCGAATGGGCCTCATATACATTGCATTCGGCCCACACAAAGGCCTTACATACGTCTCATTGGGCCTTGTATACATCAAATGAGCCGATCGAATGGGCTGATCAAATGGGCTAGTTTAAATGGGCCGATCAAATGGACCACACCGATGGGCCTTAGGTATATCAATCGGGCCCACCCTTATGTACTTTGAGATTCGATCTATTGATAAGTTAACATAGAGATAGATGAAATGAAAACAAATATCAACTTAATCATAAACTACTGTGGTTCTTAGGTATTTGAATAGTAGATGTCACTATTTACTATTTGAATGGTGGGGTCCACCTAAACTTTAGATCCGATTCACCCATTATCCATGCTATAAAATGATCTCCCAATTGGTGGGATGGCATGGATTCAACAAATGCATCATGGTGGGCCCCACTGTTCAAACAATGGATGGCGTCAATAAGATACATCAATGTGGGGCCTACGGGCTCGCTGTCCTCCAAAGGAGCAACTAGTAGCTGCTGAACATGCAGCCCGGTGCATTCAGGAAGGCAAAGGTGGGTCCTACGTCAGGCCCACCCCCATACATATATATATATATATATATATATATATAATATAATATAATATAATATAATATAATATATATAATATATACATCATATGCACGTCCAGGCCTTGGATGGCCTGGACAGTCACATACATCAAGGAGCACCCCACACGTGGGGGTGGGTCCCACCATCCAAGGACGGTGGACGGTGTGGACAGAACACATACATCATTGGGTCTCACGTGGGGCCCACCCATCCAACCTGTTAACAAGGTCATATGGACCCAGGTGAGGAGGAAAAACAAATTCCAAAAAGATCCAAGACCTCTGGATGCCCAAAAGGGTTTCAATGGCAGGTGTTCAATCAACACTGTTTCCTATGACGTGAGCCACCTGAGCCATGTATATGGCTGATTTTGGGGGTGGCCAGCTGCCCAAAGGGGCCCATCAAAATGCATGGTGTTGATGTTCCCAAGCATCACGATGGGGCCCACAGCTGGGAACCGTGGTCCCTGCCCCTTTTCCATTCATAGCGTAGCAGCGCCTGCGCACGCTGTAGACAGCAGTAGCACCTGTTGCAACAACATGCATTTTCTATTTTTTTTTTCTTATTTTCCTCAGGTTTTTTGTATGCGGGGCCCACGTCTTGAGAATTCACTCCACCTGTTGGATTGTAGGACTCAAAACACACTAAACCAGTCTAACATCTGGCATGTTTGGCCTGTAAAAACAGCAAGGTGGGTCCAAATAGCTTTGAATAGTGGAAAACACAGTTTTCTGTGGTATGGCCCGCTTGATTATTGGATTGACCTCATTTCTTGGCTCAATGCCTAACATGAGCCGAGGAATAGGATGGATGGCGTGGATGGATCCCATGGACCCCACCGTCAGCACCCCTTCCACAGCTAGCACACCCACTGTCAGTACACACTCCACGTTAGCCACCTCCACAGGGATCGATACCAAGACCTCCAGTGTTGAAACGAGGCTTCTTTCAGTTGGCCTACCACGTGAGCTATGGAACTGGGTGGGTCCCAGCGTTGAAACGAAGTATCTTTCACTTAGCCTACCACATAAGTTGTGGAGCTGGGGCCCACGTTAGATCACACTTCACTGGTAGCCACACCCCACTGCTAGCCACATCAAGGTGGGCCCCCTATGGATGGTTGAGATGACATATAAACTTCATGGTATGTCCCACATGGATGGGGTCCGTCGGTAGATGGCATGGGTGATATACACACATTATAGGTGGGCCATAATCATAGAGAGAGAGAGTGAGAGAGAGAGAGAAAGAAAAAGAGAGAGAGAGACATCAACAAAGATGGAGGGGCCCTGCCACTATGGGCCCCTCTTTGATATAGCCTACATCAAGGTGGGTCCCACCATAAGTGAGCCCTTAAATCACAAAACAATAAATAAGTGAAGATCCAAGATCACCCACCATCTTCTTCTTGCTCCCTTGGCTTCCTTTGCTCCTTAGCTTTTGTTCCAACGGAGGAGA
This sequence comes from Magnolia kwangsiensis, assembly GCA_037074715.1. Classification (NCBI taxonomy): domain Eukaryota; kingdom Viridiplantae; phylum Streptophyta; class Magnoliopsida; order Magnoliales; family Magnoliaceae; genus Magnolia; species Magnolia kwangsiensis. Next base: position 77,810,506 of record CM073580.1, on the reverse strand, counting down.
TGGAGTTTGGATGGTTGAGATGGGAGATGAGAGGGGAGGAAGTGAGCCACACTTATAGCTTGGGAGAGATGGGAGATGCTTGGACGTGGGATTATTTTTGCTTTCTTGGGAAAGTGAGTTGAGAAATGAGAGAGAGAGAGAGAGGGTTGTAAAGAGAGAGAGAGAGAAAGATGGGTGATGGAGTGATAGATGTGGTGAATGATGTGTGTAAGAACTTTTTGACTTTGGGATTGCTTGGTGTAAGAAAAATATGGGCTTGTAAGAAACTTTTTGACTTTGGGGGTTGCTTAGGGATGGGTGTGAGGTGATGTGTACTTGACATGATGGGATTGATTGATTAATTGATTGATGTGACAAGTTGTAGAGATTCTCTCGGAACTCGCACGCATGACATTTTCCTCGCACTGAACGTGGCCTCACATCTCCTGGCCTGGGTATCGTTTCGGCATTTAAGATGCAGCATTGGAACTGCGGCGACGGCGCGGTCACTAGGGTACAAGTCTCGGGTTGAGTCGACTCAGGTTGACGGTGTGTGACATAGGGTCGTACAAAATTACCGGTTAAGGGTCGAAGGTTATCAAAATTCGACCGGGAAGACCGCTGAAGTCTATGAAACGGTATGGTTTAGGATACGGGTCTTACAGCTCTCCCCTCTAAATAAAAGTTTTGTGCTCAAAATTTACACAATCATTACAACTAGGCATAACTCATGAGGAAGAAGTAACATAATATCATCATATAAAATCAGAGATAACATAAAAAATACAACACAATTAATTATCAAAGAGATGGGGATAGTGCTCTCGAATCTCGGCCTCGCGCTCCCAAGAAGCCTCCTCAATAGAATGGTGACCCCACTGAACTTTCATCATCGGAATGACCTTGGGCCGCAGGACCTACTCCTTCTGATCGAGGATACGGACTGGCTGCTCAATGTAAGAAGTATCCTCACGAACCTCCAGTGGCTGCTAATCAATAACAGGAACGATGTCTGACTCACACATCCTCAACATAGAGAGATGAAAAATGTTGTGGATGCTAGAAAACTGAGATGGTAAGGCAAGCCGATACGCCACAGTGTCAACATGCCCAATGATCTCAAAAGGTCAGGGCAAGCTTACCCTTCGCTCCAAATCGAAATATGCCCTTCATGGGTGAGACCTTGAGATGCATATAGTCCCCTGCATCAAACTCCAAGGGACGACACTGGTGATTAGCAAAACTCTTTTACCAGCTCTGGGCTTATGCATCCTCTACCTGATGATATCGATAGCCTCCGATGTCTGCTCACAAGCTCGGGACCTAGGAGACGGTGCTCTCTAACCTTGGTTCAACAACTCGATGATTTGCATGGTCTGCCATATAGTGCCTCAAAAGGAGCCATGCCGATGGTCGCCTGATAGCTGTTGTTGTACACGAACTCAGCCAATCGTAGATGCTCATTCCAGCTACTCTCGAAATTAATCGTATAGGCCCGAAGCATATCCTCAAGGATCTGGTTGACTCTCTCAGTCTGGCCATTGGTCTGCGGATGGTATGTGGTGCTGAGCTGCAAATCAGTCCCTATCGCTCTCTGAAAGCTCCCCCAAAACTGAGACGTGAACCTCGGGTCTCGGTTTGAAACGATCGAGACTGGAACGCCATGCAGTTTCATAATCTCCTCGATAAATAACCTCGTAAGCCGGTCCATAGACCAAATCACACGTATCCCAAGGAAAAGTGCCGCCTTCGTCAGATGATCCACAACAACCCAGATGGCTTCATGATCGCGCTGAGTCCTTGGCAAGCCCATAATAAAATCTGTCGATACGTGCTCTCACTTCCACATTGGGACACTCAACGACTGCAATAGACCAGGGAATCTCTGATGATCGGCCTTGACACGCTGACATATGTCACACTCAGCCACAAAAGTGGTGATCTGGCACTTCATTCCCGCTCAAAAATATTGTCGCCTCATGTCATGGTATATCTTCATCGAGCCAGAGTGGATAGAAAACCGCGATCGATGTAACTCGGTCATAAGATCTCTATGTAACTCAGAAATATCCGGGACACATAATTGGCCTCTGAAACGAAGTTCACCATCTGAACCAATCTGTCAATCTGCCTGACTTTCAGATGCCGCCTTAGACATATAACTCTGTAATGACTCATCAGCCTGTTAAGCCTCAATCACCCTTGCAACAATAGAGGGTTGAATCGACAGGCTCGATAACTGCACAATAGAAGACTGTAGGCCGAGCTCAAAATCATACTCTGCAATATCCTTGAACATCCTCCACTCTCGGACCATCATATGCACCACTAGGCTGTGTGACTGATGGCTGAAGGCATATGCCACCACATTAGCCTTGCCCGGGTGGTACTGAAGATTGAAATCATAGTTCTTCAGGAGCTCCATCCAGCGCCTCTGCCTCATGTTCAACTCAGACTGCGAGAAGAGATACTTCAAGCTCTTGTGGTTAGAGAAGAGCTCGAAACTAACCCCATAGAGATAGTGCCTCCACACTTTGAGTGCGAAGATAATTACAACTAACTCAAAATCATGTGTGGGGTAGTTCAGCTCATGAACCTTGAGCTAACGAGACGCGAAGGCCACTAGTCTCCCGTGCTGCATCAGGATAGCACACAAACCAATATGCGAGGCATTGGTAAATACAATAAATCCATCACTCCCAGAGGGAAGAGCGAGGATAGGAGCGGACGTGAGGTGGTCCTTCAAGTCCATAAATGCTCGCTCGCAGGCGTCGCTCCAAATAAACTCCATGCCCTTACGAGTCAACTTGGTCAGCAGGGCTGCAATACGAGAGAAGCCCTCAATGAAACGCCGGTAGTAGCTCGCCAAACTAAGAAAATTACGGATCTAAGACGCGTTCGTGGGCTGGCCCCACTGACACACTTCCTTAACCTTCGAGGGGTCCACTATGACGCCCTCCCTTGTCACCACTTAATTGAGGAACTTCACCTCCTCCTACTAGAACTCACACTTCTCTAACTTTGCATAGAGCTGGTGTGCGCGGAGGTCTGCAACGTAACCTCCAGATGTTGCTCGTGCTCCTCATGGGTCCTCGAATAGATCAGAATGTTGTCAATGAAGACTACAACAAACTGATCGAGATAAGGGTGAAAGACCTCGTTCATCAATTACATGAAGATCGGAGGTGCACTGGTCAGTCCAAAGGACATTACCTGAAACTCAAAATGACCATAATATGTCCTGAATATTGTCTTTAGAATGTCCTCCTCTCGGACCCAAATCTGATGATAACCGGAACGCAGGCCAATCTTTAAAAAGAACTGTGTACCCTGCAACTGATCAAATAAATCATCAATCCTTGGGAGCAGGTACTTGTTCTTGATCATGACTTTGTTGAGCTCGCGGTAATCCATGTAGAGCCTCAACGAGCCATCCTTCTTCTTCACGAAGAGTACCTATGCTCCCCACGGTGAACTACTCAGACGTATAAAGCCCAACTCTCGCAACTCGTCCAACTACTTCTGCAGTACTTGTAACTCCAATGGTGCCTTACGATATGGGGCCTTCGAAATAGTTGTTGTGCAAAGCACGAGGTTAATCTTAAACTCGGTGAGTCAGCAAGGTGGTAATCCTGAAATCTCTTGGAACACATCAGAAAAATTATAAATCACGGGCAACTGGTCGATGCTCACTGCTATGAGCTCCTCTATGGCACACGACATCATTCAAGACAACGGCTCTCCTCTGGGCTTTACAATGAACTAGAACTGTGGCATGTCGGGTATACAGAACGTGACTGTCCTTGCAGAGCAGTCTAATATGGTGTAGTACTCGGTAAGCCAATCCATACCCAGGATGACATCGAACTCGGACATCGGAAAAGTAAACAAATCGGTAGGAAAAAAGGTATCCCCAACTAGAATGGGGCAGCAAAATCGACCTAACACTGCAATATTCTTCAAGGGAGTCAATACTGACAAGCCCTCACGAGCAGACTCTAACGGTAAGCCAGTCGATCGGTAGAAACTCTCGACCATAAAAGAATGCGATGCACCATAATCAAATAACACACGTGCAGTGCATGTAAAGACTAAAAGTATACCCTCGACGACTCCTTCGGATGACTGTGGGTCCTACTGAGCAGCATAAAACTTAGCTTGATCTAGCTGAGGAGTTGCCTATCCCATCTGAGCATGCTGCTGCTGCTGGGGTCGCTGAGGTGGTCGAAACTGATGCCTTTGCTACTGAGGCCTTGGGGGTTGATGCTGATGCTGCTCTGAGGTAACCTTGGTGGTGGGGGTTACTGTCACTGCTACTGTGGGGGTCTCTACTGTGGCTGTGGTGGAGGCTGTTGTGGGCCTCTCTGCTACTGCTGCTGCTGCTGGGTGTGGGGACACTCCCACATACGGTGCCCCGTCGCACCGTACCTAAAATAGGTGCTGGTGAACTACCTTGGAGGTGGTGCTATAGGTGCTACTGGCACTCGGAAGGCTTGACGACCTGTGCACCTCTGTTGAGGTCGACACTGCTGGGAGTCATCAGAGGGTGCCTGCCTCTTCCGGTCTCTCCTCTAACAGTGATCAGACTGAGAAACGGCCTACTCAGCCTCAAAAATCTGGTCTTTCTATACTACCCCCTCGAAAGTCGGGAGCTCATGCCCAATAACACGCCCTCGAAGACCGTAATGCAAGCCATCCTCGAAGCGGCGGACTCTCCACTCCTTATCATCTATAAGGTATAGTGCAAATCTGGACAGTGCTACAAAACGAGCCGCATACTGAGCCACTATCATATCACCCTACATCAGGGCCTTAAACTCCAACGCTTGCTGTCATCGGATGTGATCTAGAAAAATTGTCAGTCAAATCAATCCATAAAATCCTCCCAGGTCCACAAAAAATCGGTGCCTGCTGCTCGGGAGACTGATGTCCACCAGTGCTCAGCCTCACCATGGAGGAGAAATACTACTAATCGGACTCATCGCTCGGTCGTACATCCCATCGTATCGAATATCTTCTCCATATTGGAGAGCCATACCTCAGCTGTTGTCGGGTCTGGCTCACCCTAGAAACGCGGGGGATCAAGTTGTCGGAACTCTCGAAGAAGGGCACTCGCGCGCTCCTGCTCTGCATGGTCTAGCGAAACGACGGGGTGCCTGCCCTACCCTTGAAAGGCGACCGTCACAACCTGCAACATCTGCTGTAACTAGGAGGCACTTACAGATACGGTCGGATCCGTCCGATCTCTAGTGGAGGAGCAGGATCCTCAGGATGGGCGGTAGGAACCTCTGGTGGTGGAGTGGGCATCGTAGGAGGTAGGGTGGGAGCCGTAAGTGGTGGAGCGGGACTCTTAGGTGGTGGAGAGGGAGTTGATCGGGTCACTCTCTTGCTTGGCATGTCCTACAGGAAAGAGCGAATGTGCCTATCAACTTTGAAAACTCTTGAAGGCACACAAGTTAGAGACCTATAACGGAAGATCGCTAAGCTATCTGAACTTCGGGACTTAGTCATTCATAGCAGATATGTAATGTTGTTCTCAGTTATTCCCAACTTATGCTCTGATACCAACTTCTGTCACACCCCAAACTCAGAAGCCAGGCTAACAAAATTTCTGATCGTAGAATCTGGTGCCGACAGCCTCCGTAGTACCCCATTCTCGGCTCTCAACGCCCATTCACCAGGTTTCAATCTTGGGATGCTACGAGGAGAATTTTTAACATCAATTTGATTCGTAATAAGCATAACCAAAGGCATAACCCACAAACAACAACCAAAAACTCCATCACATTTTTATTATGATCAAAATTTATAAGTACAAAACTCAAAAAAGGAAATATAATAATGATAGATAAAAGCTCAAAGATGATCTGCCATGCGCTCTAGCCTCGACGTTGCTGTGACCCATCGTTACCTGCACATAACGGTCGTGCATAAGCTTATAGAAAGCTTAGAGGGTGGTGAAAGTATGTGCGCAAGGTAGTAATACAATTATACAGTATCAGAGTAATGCAGAATATGCTGATGAATCCATGAATACTATTAGTCGTACCAGGGCTATACGATATAAGTAATGAATGATGTTGGCCATACTAAGGGCATGCGATGTGAGATGCAACTCAAGCATACGAATCCTCATCTAAGTCCACATATCAATACAGCTCAACTTTGGGATATCACCGTGCTCTAGTACACTCCAAACCAGATTGCCGCCCCATCGCGTGTAATAAGGCGAGTGGAAGAGACCTCACTATCCTCCTGCCAATATCGGGCTCGACTTGTCGATAGCGAACCCATTCCTTGAGCTGGTCAAACTCAGCCTAGCTTTGCCCCCTCCTCTCGGGGGGTAAGGCCGCACCCCCTTCCAACCGACCATGACACAGTGATAAGCGCGACCTTCTGGTAATCGGCACTTGGTGCTCATACACCCACTCAGTCTAGACGTTGGAGCAACCTCCTAGTACCATAAGGGTTTAGAAACTTTCACCCAGAGATATCTATAACACCCCATGTAATAAGATTTTCGGTATCTAACCCTGCCAACCATGATACGCCTATAGAGGCTACGACCCTGATGTCACTAGGGCTTACAGTAACCATGTCACACAATGTCAAATGCATGAATCACACTATCCAGTCATGCAGCAATCCTAGGCGTATCGTGCGCTCATGTAGGGTAACATCGCCTAACCGGGAGCCTTTAAACAATTTGTCCAAAGGCATATGCTATGATTAGTCACTTCTCATATCAAGCATACATATGATGTGTATGATTATGAATCATGGAACTATACTAAACATGTTATATGGTGATAGATGTTGTTCATAACGAAGATGGGCCTAGACAGCCTACAAGTATGGGCTTATCAATGGGCCCTAGGGAGAAATATAATGCGGACATTTAACCAACATTATTCTTACAATGTGGACGTCAAACCAACATTCTCCCAAGGCACAGCTGTCGTAAACATCATCATGTACATCATTATAGGATCTCACATTGAATGGGCCTCATATACATTGCATACGACCCACACAAAGGCCTTACATACGTCTCATTGGGCCTTATATACATCAAATGGGCCGATTAAATGGGCTGGTTTAAATGGGCCGATTCAAATGGGCCGATCAAATGAGTCGATTTAAATGGGACGAGTCAAATGGGCCGATCAAATGAACCACATCGATGGGGCTCAGGTATATCAATCGGGCCCACCCTTATGTACTTTGAGATTCGATCTATTCATAACTTAACATAGAGATAGATGAAATGAAAATAAATATCAACTTAATCATAAACTACTCTGGTTCTTAGGCATTTGAACGGTGGATGTCACTATCTACTATTTGAATGGTGGGGTCCACCCGAACTTTAGATCCGACTCACCTATTATCCATGCTATAAAATGATCTCACAATTGGTGGGACAGCATGGATTCAACACATGCATCATGATGGGCCCCACTGTTCAAATAGTGGATGGCATTAATAAGACACATACATCAATGTCGGGCCTGCGGGCCCGCTGTCCTCCAATGGAGCAGCTAGTTGCTACTGAACATGTAGCCCGCTGCATTCTGGAAGGCAAAGGTGGTTCCTACGTAGGGCCCACCACCATGCATATATAATATAATATATGTGTGTATATATATATATATATATATATATATATATATATATATATATATATATATATATATATATATAATATACATCATATAAACGTCCAGGGCCAGTGGACGGTGTGGACAGAACACATACATCATTGGGTCCCACGTGGGGCCCACCCATCCAACCTGTTAACAAGGTCATACGGACCCATGTGAGGAGGAAAAACAAATTCCAAAATGATCCAAGACCTCTCAATGCCCAAAAGGGTTTCAATGGTAGGCATTCAATCAACACTGTTTCCTATGACGTGGGCCACCTGAGCCATGTATATGACTGATTTTAGGGGTGGTCAGGTCCATCAAAATGCACTATGTTAATGTTCCCAAGAATCATGGTGGGGCCCATGGCTGGGACCCATAGTCCCTGCCCCTTTTCCATCTACGGCGTAGCAACGCCTGCTATAGTAACATGCATTTTCTATTTTTTTTTTTGTTTTCCTAAGGTTTTTTATATGCGAGGCCCACATCTTGAGAATCCACTCCACCCGTTGTATTGTTAGACTCAAAACACACTAAACCAGTCTAATATCCGGCATGTTTGGCATGTAGAAACAGCAAGGTGGGTCAAAATAGCTTTGAACGGTGGAAAACACAGTTTTCTGTGGTATGGCCCGTTTGATTATCAGATTGACCTCATTTCTTGGCTCAATGCCTAAAATGAGCTGAGGAATAGGATGGATGGCGTAGATGGGTCCCAAGGACCCCACAGTCAGCACCCCTTCCACAGTTAGCACACCCACTGTCAGTACACACTCCACGTTAGCCACCTTCACAGGTATCGATACCATGACCTCCAGTGTTGAAACGAGGCATCTTTCACTCGGCCTACCACATGAGCTATGGAGCTAGGTGAGTCCCAGCATTGAAACAAAGTGTCTTTCACTCAGCTTACCATGTAAGCTATGGAGCTGAGGCCCACGTCAGATCACACTTCACTGACAACCACACCCCACTGCTAGCCACATCAAGGTGGGCCCCCTATGGACGGTTGTGATGACATATAAACATCATGGTATGTCCCACATGGATGGGGTCCACCGGTAGATGACATGGGTGATATACACACATTATAGGTGCGCCATAATCATAGAAAGAGAGAGAGAGAGAGAGAGAGAGAAAAGAGAGAGAGAGAGACATCGGCGAAGATGGAGGGGCCCCACCACTATGGGCCCCTCTTTGATACAAAGCCTACATCAAGGTGCGTCTCACCATAAGTGGGCCCTTAAATCACAAAAAATAAATAAGTGGAGATCCAAGATCACCCACCATCTTCTTCTTGTTCCCTGGCTTCCTTTGCTCCTTAGCTTCGGTTCCAATGGAGGAGATGGAGTTTGGATGGTTGAGATGGGAGATGAGAGAGGAGAAAGTGAGCCACACTTGTAGCTTAGGAGAGATGGGAGAGGCTTGGACGTGTGATTGTTTTTGCTTGATTGGGAAAGTGAGTTGAGAAATGAAAGGAGAGGGTTATAAAGAGGGAGAGAGAAAGATGGGTGATGGAGTGATGGATGTGGTGAGTGATGTGTGTAAGAGCTTTTTAACTTTAGGGTTACTTGGAGTGGGCTTGTAAGAAACATTTTGACTTTGGGGGTTGCTTAGGGATGGGTGTGAGGTGATGTGTACTTGACAGGATGGGATTGATTGATTGATTGATTGATATGACAAGTTGTATAGATTCTCTCTAAACTCGCACACACGGTATTTTCCTCACACCGAACGTGGGCCCACATCTCCTAACTTGGGTATCATCTCAGCGCCCGAGACGCGGCATCCGAACCGCGGCGAGAGCACGGTCGCTAGGGTACAAGTCTCGGGTTGACAGCGTGTGACCCAGGGTTAAGTGTAAATATTGGTTAAGGGTCGAAGGTTGTCAAAATTCGACCGAAAAAACTGTGGAAGTCTATGTAACGGTATGGTTTAGGCTATGGGTCTTACAACATGGCCCAGCATTGGCCGATGACTCGGGCTTAGTGTCCCACTACCACCATCCTCGGCCCATGAGACTACCACCTTAGGATGTTTAATGGAAACTTGTCCACTAGTGGTCAATCATATTATGGTATATGGGGTTTACCATTGCATGGTTGCATAATATAAAAAATTAAACTCATATAGAGAAAATACTAGAACAAAGCCACATAGGGCAATATCAAAGTATGCCACATATGGTGAGTATTAGAACCATGCGATAAAAGACCATCCTTGAAAACCATTGGACACAACAAACCTGTATGGTAGGCCCACATCAATGATCAATTTAAACCACCATTTAATAACCACTAGATCGAAGGTCCATTACAATCATCGTCGATCGAATTGCATCCTAAGTATGGGTGTACATTTATAAGTGGGGGTTTTCCACTAATGTACCAGTTTAAATTCCATAAGCAATCCATAAATAGTCCACAGGCATGAAATAAATATGTAAGATAGACATTAAGCATGTAATATAGCAATTCAATTCCAACAGTTAACATATGTGATTATAGAATGGAGATATCAATTATAAATTTTAATTAAAAAACTATAACTTAATCTAATGAGAAAATGAAAAGCTCAAGGGGAAGAATCATCACCTTATACTTGGAATCATCTACTAGTGTCGCAAAGTGCTTGCACCTTTAGAATTGAATCCTAACATAATTCATGAACTTGTACCATTACATCCAAGTTCTATGTACTACCTACGTTAAAGATCATGGCCTAGGGTTTTGAATTGACTTATCTTAGAGTTTTGATGTAAAATTAAGATTTTCATACTAAAGCTTAGTTCTAGGCTTATACTTTTTGGGATTTGAACACTAATTAATGTAAAATTAAATGCCATGCTAACCTAGTAACCATAACCTAATTATTAACATTAACGATAGTATTAATATTAGCTAATCATGGTAATAATTAGTATTACAATTGTAATAAAATAACATAATCTATTATTAAAAATAGTATTTTCAAGTGATGGATACCATGCTAACATCATTAATGGGAGTTTCATTTATAGTAACTAACATTAGCGTAACATGTTAATAATAGTTATTATGATGATAATTAATATTATGGTCTACCATTATAAAAATAAAACACTAGTAATTAGTAACAATATTATTTTATTTTCTTGTCTATAATAAGTATAGATCATCTACTAATGGTTTATATTACTTAGAGTTTCATCTACTATTCTACTTTTGGGCTTTGGTTTAGGGTTAGAGATCTAGTTCGTAAAAATAAATTTATGATAATATTAGAAATGAAGAAATGATAAGTAAAAATTATTATTTAATATTATCAACACTAATCTTATGATAATTAATCTACTAGTGACGGCATAAGAACAACATTAATAATAATAGATGTTTATATCTCATATTAAATATCGAGTATTATAGTTAATAGTATCTAATAATAATTTCTAATGATGATTCCATTTTAACAATGCAAGTGAATGAAAGAATTAAAAGTTGACTTACCTGAGTTGAATGGGTCAGGCCCTCCATTAAAACTAGTCCAGTTGAGTTTTGAAGTGATGAGGACTGGCCCCAACCCATTTGTCCCAACAAATGGCCAGTTTGGGCTTGGAATTATCCATGGCTAAAGCTTATACTGGGCCTAGTCCAGGCCCACTATGTGATTTTGGCCTAGACTTGGGTTGATTTCAGCCTGCCACATGGCCTGAATCAGTGACTGCCCTCGGCCCAAACTTGGGCTGATCTCGGCCCAATGAGATTTATAGTGCGGCCCACCTGCACTGTTTCATGTGAGGCCCACTGTGATGTGTGGTGTGGCTCACTGAGCTCTAGTTCAGGTTTTGACCCAACTGAAGGCCATGATTTGATCAACTCACAGCCTAACTGAGGTCTATTGTGTGGCCCACTAAGGTCTCTATTTGGTGGGGCCCATAGGGCTCACTGGGCTCGCCCATCTACTGCCTCACAATGGGGCCCTTGTGCGGCCCACTGAAACTGGCCCAGGTGTGATGCTGGGATGTAACACCCCGTACTTTTAGTACTTGGGTGTTAGGATGGGAGCCTAATCTAGGATTTTAGTAACCTTGTTAGACACTTGAATCTCACGATAGTTATCGTAGGCCTTAGACCACACGACCCACTAATTGTTCGAATTATGCCATGATCATTAATAGTCCAACCACCTGGTTATAAGATGATCACATGAAGTGGCCCTCTTTTATGTTGGGCAATCCTGATCTCAAGTAACGAAATTAAAATGATGCATAGAAGTAGATCCCACAGCTTAATTTTTATATATGATAAATAACAACAATAATAATAATACTAACTAATATTTAAATATTATAAAATCATAAGGTGAGTACTCCTAATAACCTATAGAGTGGCTCACAACATGAATTATATACACATATATGTATGTGTGTGCATATAATAATAATAATAATAATACAAAATAATATAAATGCATATATACACATAACAAAATAAAATGAAATAAAATAAAATTATTATTATTATATGGGTAGTAACAAGTATTGAAGATGTAAACGACCCAGTAGGACCTTTTGACCATTGATATTTGGATTGGAATCAATCCAACCATCGGATCGACGCAATCGGCCCTAAAGGACCCTAGTTTTGTTAGTACGGCCCACCTAAACCTTGGATCTGCCCCATCTTCAGTCAAAGGCCAGGATAGGGTCCACCAAATAGAATGGACGGTGTGGATTTATCATAAAATCATGGTGGACCCCGATTGATGGGCTGCGTGTGCACAGATGGTACGCACCAGCCGTGCACTGGGTGTGCTAGACCGGTCAGCCAGCCCTGACCCGCATTTTTAAAATGGAGAGAATCTCTCTCTCTCTCTCTTCACTTTCAACAGCGAACGAAGAAGCATCTGAAATTTTAATCAATGGCCCACATGCACGATCCATATGAAAAATCCGAACCGTCCATCAGCTTCAGAGCGTGTGTTTGACCAAAACCTGACTGATACAACAAGTTTTCGCGTACGTATGGTCACACTAACGCTAGCGCAAACAGGATCCGGTAGCATAATGTTTCCTGAAATGGAAACTGTCTTCACGCCAGCTTGGCGATCCATGTGAGGATCTCTCCTCCAATCACAGCTCTCCTCCTTGGACAAATCCAAGTCATCCACGTGGGGCGGGGTTTCCGCCCATGGTAAACTAAAATCGCTCGGTGAGATGGGTGCTTAGCCGAGTCAACTCGACTCAACCGAGTCATCTAGGTGAGAATTTCCATTTCTTTTCATATTTGTTGCTAGTTATTTTCTTATTAATAATATCACTATTATTCCTACCTGTTGTAATAACTAATGTTATTTTAATGATATTGACTAGGAATAATAATTAGTACTATAATATACAAATTAGTGTCATGGATAATATTATCATCAATCATAATTCTATTATTAAATTCCATCATAATGATTAATATTGCCATGTTAGTTAATGTAAATCATAACACTAATGCTAATAATTATTTTGTAATTATTAAGTTTATATTGTAATTAATGGTACACCAAACTAAAAGGATCTCGACTTACATGAATTTCCATCCTTATTACTATTATCATGGTAAATTTTATTATAGACATGATTAGCCACTAATAGATTACTTATACTAGTATTAGTTAGTATAGATAAAACCATAACTTTCGTTATTAGTGTTTTACTCACCATTCTTAGATATCGTTATGGGTAGTATAAGTATACTGATTTCTACCATTGTAATGATTACTATTGCCACGATTAACTAATAGTTATTCTATCATTAATATTAATAATTATACTATAGTTATAAACTATCAGAATAATTAATTTTACATGAACTAACATTCAAACCCTAATTATCTAGCCTAGAACTAAACTCTAGAATAAAATCCTAAAATCCAAATATGGGGCTAAACTCTAGGATAAAACCGTAATTCCACATTAAAACCCTAAAAGATGACCCTAGGCAATGATCTTCAACCCTAGGTAGTAATTAGAAATGGGACCTAATTGTACAAGTTTATGATTTGTGGTAGGATACAATTTTAAGGGCGCAAATACTTTATGATACTAGAAGGCGATTCAAAGTATAAGGTGATGATTCTTTCCCTTGAGCTTTCCATCTTCTCATTAGCTTAAGTCATAGTTTTTATTTAAATTTATAATTGATATTTTCCTCTTATAATCACATGTGTTAACTGTTGGAAATTGAATTGCTATATTGCCTGCTTAATGATTCATCTTGTATATTTTTTCACGCTTGTGGATTATTTATGTATTTCTTATGGGCTTTAAACTGGTACATTAGTGAGAAACCCCCACCTATAAATGTACACCCATACTTGGGATGTAACCTGACTGGTTGTGATTAAAATGGACCTTTGACTTGTTGGTTATTGAGTGGTGGTCTAAATGGGTTATTAATGTGGGCCTACCATCCAGGGTTGTTGTGTCCAATGGTTTTTAAGGATGGTCTTTTATTGTATAGTTTTGATACTCGTCCTATAAGGCCTATTTAATAATTATCCTATTTGGCTTGTTTGATATTGCCCTGTGTGACTTTATTTTGGTATTTTTCCTATATGGGTCCGATGTTTTATATGTGCAACCATGTGATGGTAAACCCCATATACTGTAATATGATTGGCCACTAGTCGACGAATTTCCATTAAACATCTTAAGATGGTAGCCTCATGGGCCGGAGATGGTGGTAATGGGACACTATGCCCGAGTTGTCGGCCTACGTTGGGCCAGATACTCCCTGTAGTGACCTTTGAGCTTATCTAAATTGGCAGGTTGTAAATGGACTAATAATGACTTGGCTAATCATGCATACATGACACATATTATTCCGACTAGGTGATGTTTCCCTAGCTTCGATGATTCCGACTAGATGATGTTTCCAGGTTCAATGATTGCATGGGCGATGGCCCACTGTCCGCGTGGATGAGCATCCCCGGGGTGATGATTGCATTCATACATCCATGCACCTAATAAGACTGCATTTACTCTGTTTTGGTTGTTTGAATGTTTTATACTATTTCTTACCTAATGCGGCGGTGTGTAATCTTGAGGAGAATTCACACTGAGTTGGCCACTCATCCATCAAATATGCAACCGAATAGGTGGCTTAAGTGATATGCATGTTCAGACTTGATGAGGAGCAGGGTAGGATCGCCAGGGATGTATGATTGTATTTTTCTGGAAGAGTTGCGTGATCTTAGGGCTTATATTTATATATTTTCTGTTATTCTTCATGTATTAAAATTTTATGAATCTTGTACTTATTAAATTCAGAGACATTGGTCTGTATAAGTCATTATGGGTAGCTTCTTGTATATTTGAATGATAATGAAATTTTCCTTTATGTCGATTTGTCCACACTACGCTCATTTAGTTACTCTGATGAAGGAAAAAAATGCACACTCGAATTTGACCATCCTTTAAGGTTAACACTCGAGTTTTTGAAAAACGGATTATGTACTCGGGTCTTGAAAAGTCGGGTTGTTACAGGTGGTATCAGAACATAGTTTGGATAAACTTGGCCTTGGGAAATGATCTTATACAAACCTTAAATGTCTCAAGTTAGGATGTTTGAAATTAGAAATTTAAACTTAGGTGAACTCCCCTTAGATTTAGAAGAATGACTGTGAATATAGTAACCCAAATTTAGGTTACCTTGAGAATTTTAGATTAGTCATTTGAATGTATGCAAGATTCCCTTAGAATAAGAGAAAATTGGAAACATAGAAATTTCAACCTCTAGACTCCCTTGAGAATTTTAAGTTAGACTGCTGGACTTTAAACTTATGTAGAAGTCCCTTAGAAATTATTAGAATAATCATTTGAACTTAAGTGAATGTCTCCTGTAGTTAGGGAAATTGAGAATATAGGAACCCAAAATTTTAGGCCCCCTAGAAACTTGTTTGGATGGTCGTAGAACTTAGAAATGAAACTAGTTCCCTTGGAACATTTAGTCATTTGAACTTATGAAAAGTCCCCTTAAAGAATCTGGAAAATATAGATACTTCAAACTCTAGTCTCTCCTGAAATTTTTAGGTTAGACTTTTGGACCTTAACTTATTTAAGAAACCCTTAGAACTGGGAAGAAATAAGGATGTAGAAAACTCAAATGTTAGGTTCCTTAGAGAATTGTTTGGGTAATTGGAGAGCCTAGAAATGAACTTAAGTCCCTTGAACATTTTAGGTTTGGTTATTGAACTTAGCATCAGAACTTTAGTTCCCTTGAGAGCTATCAGAATTATCGTTTGAACTTAGAGATTAAATTCATGTGCCGTGGAAAGATAAATACCCACTATGATGCGATTGAGATGGAATCAGAACATTCCTTGAACTTGACTTTTGATGAACAATTTTCTTAGAAACATAGACTTGACGATTCTAAAAACATCTTAACTAGAAATAACATTGTCGCAATGGTCAACAAATGAGATGAACTTAGACTTTGTAAGAAATTTCTTATCTCCTAGATTATATATGGGATCAAGCATAAACACTTTATGAACTTAAGAAATCATACAAGGAATGTAACTTGAATTCCCTAATACATCTTCTTACTTAGATATAACATTTCCTACAAGTTTCAGCATGAAAAGGTTAGTTAGAGGTGAACTTATAGAATCTTAGATAAATTTTCAACCATAGGATGATCATGTCAAGGCTAGATTTGAAACCTTGGATGAACTCAACAAATTTCAAACTCAAACTTCCATGTAGGAATTTGGTTATGGAATTTTTAAGTGGTGCACTAGGTGATCAGAGTGTGCGCTGGAAGCATGATGGTCATTCACGCCCATTCACATAAACTTTCGGGCACTCTCATTGAAAATTTTGAAGATCACATGATATTTCCCATGAGTTTAGAATAATTGGGGTCACGAGTTGATGGAATCATACGTAGGCGATGTTGCACTGTTTAACTCAGATTCTAAGTCCTAGCAAATCTTAATGATCTCAATGCCCTGATCAGGTAGAAGATCGAGATTTAATAGGATTATGAATTGATATCAATGGATCCTTTGTTCTACATAGGAAAATGATCAAGGTATCAGGTTCAAACTTACTACAACCATCCACTCGTGTTAGCTCAAATGCAGAAGAACAGAAGACCGTATCATACTTTGGACAATTGGGAACTATCATTTAATTGTTATAGGAAGAAATTCAATGTTGGTAGCATTAAGACAACTCCCTAGATTTGAATGATGTTAAAATGATCTCTAACCTTTAGTGGGACTTAGACGCCTCAGTTGATCTGTTAAATCAGAGACTCAAGGGTCATGAGGAGTTTAAATGAAGCTCGTTAGGACTTCGTAGGGTGCATCTTTAGGATAATTGAACCACTCATAGTATTAGTAATAGATACGTAGGGTATGAAATATTGAAGTAGGACTTTATTCATTTTTTTCTTTAAGGGGGGATAGATAAACTTAAACTAGTGTCATTCGCAATTGTAGTTGAAGTGTTGAATCTCGGGGACGAGATTTTGTTTAAGGGGGGTAGATTGTAACACCCCGTACTTTTAGTACTTGAGTGTTAGGATGGAAGCCTAATTTAGGATTTTAATAACCTTGTTAGACACTTGAATCTCACGATAATTATCGTAGGCCTTAGACCACACGACCCACTAATTGTTCGAATTATGCCATGATCATTAATAGTCCAACCACCGGGCTATAAGATGATCAAATGGAGTGGCCCTCTTTTATGTTGGGCAATCCTGATCTCAAGTAACGAAATCAAAATGATGCATAGAAGTAGATCCCACAGCTTAATTTTTATATATGATAAATAACAACAATAATAATAATACTAAATAATATTTAAATATTATAAAATCATAAGATGAGTACTCCTAATAACCTATAGAGTGGCCCACAACATGAATTATATACATATATATGTATGTGTGTGCATATAATAATAGTAATAATAATAATAATACAAAATAATATAAATGCATATATACACATAATAAAATAAAATGAAATAAAATAAAATTATTATTATTATATGGGTAGTAACAAGTATTGAAGATGTAAACGACCCAGTAGGACCTTTTGACCATTGATATTTGGATTGGAATCAATCCAACCATCGGATCGATGCAATCGGCCCTAAAGGACCCTAGTTTTGTTAGTACGACCCACCTAAACCTTGGATCTGCCCCATCTTCAGTCAAAGGCCAGGATAGGGTCCACCAAATAGAATGGATGGTGTGGATTTATCACAAAATCATGGTGGACCCCGATTGATGGGCTACGTGTGCACAGATGGTGTGCACCAGCCGTGCACCGTGTATGCCAGACCGGCCAACCAGCGCTGACCCGTGTTTTTCTCAAAATGGAGAGAATATCTCTCTCTCTCTTCACTTCTAATAGCGAACGAAGAAGCGTTTGAAATTTTGATTAATGGCCCACATGCACGATCCATATGAAAAATTCGAACCGTCCATCAGCTTCAGAGTGTGTGTTTGACCAAAACCTGACTGATACAACAAGTTTTCGCGTACGTATGGTCACACTAACGCTAGAGCAAACAGGACCCGGTAGCACAATGTTTCCTGAAATGGAAACTGTCTTCACGCCAGCTTGGCGATCCATGTGAGAATCTCTCCTCCAATCACAGCTCTCCTCCTTGGATGAATCCAAATCATCCACGTGGGGCAGGGTTTCTGCCCATGGTAAACCAAAACCACTCGGTTTCATAAAAATGGGCTGTATTTAGAGCCGCTGCAAAACCACTTCATCCGAGCCATCCGTTACTGATCCGACAGCCTAGGGGAGTTAGGTCTTCCTTCAAGTAAAGGAGAAAACTTCTCTTCTCAACGAACCCACCTTATCTCCTCTTCCGATAGCTTCTTGAGAAGGAAAATGGCTGAAACCTTCAACGCCCAAACCCACCGCCCAAACCCCATTAAAGCTTCGATTCATTGATTTCTCAAGCTCCCATAAGCCTGTTTACATCGTCCTTAGGCACCGTTTTGAAATAAAATGCAGACGTTTACGATCTACCATTAATGGCGGGTCGTCTTCCTTGTTGGAAGCTCAGTCAGTTAGCTCCTGTTGTCACCTTTAGTCTCAGGTGAGTTACTAGGTGGGCTGTCTCTGCAGTTGTCCATGCATATTGAAGAAAGAAAAGAGAGGGAAACAGAGGACGTCCGCCACTAGTGGCTGCTACCCAAACCGAGCGAGTCAGTTGGGTCCGGTGGTAAGCATCGGCCCTAGCTCAATCTGACTGTTGTTGGAGCTTTCTAGCTAACTCAGGGAGAGAAGTAGGGAGAGAGCTCGGAAGAAGAAAGGGAAGAAAGAGAAGAGAGAAAGAGGAGGAGTTAGGGTGCACCCGCTCGGCCAGCTGAGTCATGGGCGGTGGTCCCCATTACTGGTTAAGCTCGGACTCGACTCAACGAGTCATGGGTCGAGTTTGAAGTCCCTGGCTGGACGTTCCAGCTTGAAGGAAAGAGGAATAAGCAAGGAAGGAAAGAGAAGGAATGATGGAAGAGAGTGGTGGTGGCGTTGCACCATATGTCGAGTCGAACCAAGTCGACTCAGCTGACTGGCGGAGGTGTTGTGCTACTCTGTCTCAACTCGCTGACGGGTTGAGTTGTGCCTTAGCTGAGTTAGAATGAAAGGAAAGGAGAAGAGGAGGAAAAGAGCGAGATGGGTGCTTAGCCGAGTCAACTCGACTCAACCGAGTCATCTAGGTGAGAATTTCCATTTCTTTTCATATTTGTTGCTAGTTATTTTGTTATTAATAATATCACTATTATTTCCTACCTGTTGTAACAACTAATGTTATTTTAATGATTTAACTAGGAATAATAATTAGTACTATAATATACAAATTAGTGTCATGGATAATATTATCATCAATCATAATTCTATTATTAAATTCCATCATAATGATTTTTATTACCATGTTAGTTAATGTAAATCATAACACTAATGCTAATAATTATTTTGTAATTATTAAGTTTATATTGTAATTAATGGTACACCAAACTAGAAGGATCTCGACTTACATGAATTTCCATCCTTATTACTATTATCATGGTAAATTTTATTATAGACATGATTAGCCACTAATAGATTACTTATACTAGTATTAGTTAGTATAGATAAAACCATAACTTTCGTTATTAGTGTTTTACTCACCATTCTTAGATATCGTTATGGGTAGTATAAGTATACAGATTTCTACCATTGTAATGATTACTATTTCCACGATTAACTAATAGTTATTCTATCATTAATATTAGTAATTATACTATAGTTATAAACTATCAGAATAATTAATTTTACATGAACTAACATTCAAACCCTAATTATCTAGCTTAAAATTAAACTCTAGAATAAAATCCTAAAATCCAAGTATGGGGCTAAACTCTAGGATAAAACCCTAATTCCACATTAAAACCCTAAAAGATGACCCTAGGCTATGATCTTCAACCCTAAGTAGTAATTAAAACTAGGACCTAATTGTACAAGTTTATGATTTGTGGTAGGATACAATTCTAAGGGCGCAAACACTTTATGACACTAGAAGGCGATTCAAAGTATAAGGTGATGATTCTTCCCCTTGAGCTTTCCATCTTCTCATTAGCTTAAGTCATAGTTTTTATTTAAATTTATAATTGATATTTTTCTCTTATAATCACATGTGTTAATTGTTGAAAAGTGAATTGCTATATTGCTTGCTTAATGATTCATCTTGTATATTTGTTTATGCTTGTGAATTATTTGTATATTGCTTATGGACTTTAAACTGGTATATTAGTGAGAAACCCCCACCTATAAATGTACACCCATACTTGGGATGTAACTTGACCGGTTGTGATTAAAATGGACCTTCGACTTGTTGGTTATTGAGTGGTGGTCTAAATGGATCATTAATGTGGGCCTACCATCCAAGGTTGTTGTGTCTAATGGTTTTCAAGGATGGTCTTTTATCGTATGGTTTTGATACTCGCCCTATGAGGCCTATTTGATAATTGTCCTATCTGGCTTTTTTGATATCGCCCTATGTGGTTTTATTTTGGTATTTTCCCTATATGGGTCCGATGTTTTATACTATGCAACCATGTGATGATAAGCCCCATATACTGCAATATAATTGGCCACTAGTCGACGGGTTTTTATTAAACATCCTAAGATGGTAGCCTCATGGGCCAGGGATAGTAGTAATAGGACACTATGCCCGAGCTGTCGGCCTACGCTGGGCCATGTGCTCCCCGTAGTGACCTTTGAGCTTATCTAAATTGGCTGGTTGTAAATGGACTAATAATGACTTGGCTAATCATGCATACATGGCACGTATTGTTCCGACTAGGTGACGTTTCCCCAGGTTCAATGATTCCGACTGGATGATGTTTCCCAGGTTCAATGATTGCATGGGCGACGACCCACTGTCCGCACGGATGAGCATCCCCGGGGCGATGATTGTATTCATACATCCATGCACCTAATAAGACTTCATTTACTCTATTTTGGTTGTTTAAATGTTTTATACTATTTCTTATCTAATGAGGCGGTGTGTAATCTTGAGAAAAATTCACACTGAGTTGGCCACTCATCCATCAAATATATAACCGTACAGGTAGTACAGGTGGCTTAAGTGATTTGCATGTTCAGACTTGATGAGGAGCAGGGTACGATCGCCAGGGATGCATGATTGTATTTTCCTGAAAGAGTTGCATGATCTTATGGCTTATATTTATATATTTTCTGTTATTCTTCATGTATTAAATTTTTGTGAATCTTGTACTTATTAAATTCAGAGACATTGGTCTGTATAAGTCATTATGGGTAGCTTTTTGTATATTTGAATGATAATGAAATTTTCCTTTATGTCGATTTGTCCACACTACGCTCATTGGATTATTTTGATGAAGTAAAAAAAAATGCACACTCGAATTTGACTATCCTTTAAGGTTAACACTCGAGTTTTTGGAAAACGGGTTATGTACTTGGGTCCTGAAAAGTCGGGTTGTTACATGGGACCCTGAACAGTGGCCATGCGTGGCCCAGATTTTTGACCGATTCTGACCCTGATCTGGGGCTGGTTTCTGCCCACTGCAACTTGGCTAAAACGTCCGGCTCGATCCAGAGCTACTATTAGAAGCCCAGGGTCAGGACATGCTTAGACTCAGATCGAGTCTTGTTGCAACTACTTGGCGCAGCCATGACACCACTCTCTCGGAATTTCTTCTTCCTTTCCTCTTCATTCTTTTCCCTGAATTCCCAATTCAATAGGAGGTCGCTGAACCCACCTTGACCTGATTCAGAATCAGCAATCGAGTCCAGTCTGCTCGGTAGCAGGTCGGGTCGAGATGGTGCGGTAATGGTAGTAGCAAGAGCATCAACATCTCGCCACCACCTTTCCCTCCTTTTCCCTGCTTCTTCTTCCATTTTCCTTCTTTATTTTTTTGTTGCACCTAAGACGCCACCAACAGCAGATCCGTGATCATGGATTGCCGAGGAAGATGATTGCCATTAATGGCAGATCAGAACTCGATTGAGATTTCTCCAATGCAATGTTTCTAGAGGGCTCTAACATGTCCCAAGAAGCTTGAAGAAGGATGAGAGCGAAGCTTAGCGGATATGTGGGTGGTGGGTTCAGTTGGAGAAACAAACGACCATTTTTGAGTGTGACTACAAGGAGTGGGTTTGGATCCCATTGCTGCTCAATCTTCCCTCCTTTATTTGCTCGCCCGGACTTCCCAGAGTTGTTGGATTCAGAGAGCGGTCTGGATTAGCTTTGGCTAAAACCGTTTTCAAATTCGGTGGCTAGGATAGAAACCGTTGTGGTTTTGTTTAGAAGACCTAAACCACCAACATCAGACGGTTGAGAGCCTCTTAAATAGACAACCGAGATCAGCTGAAGACCCCTCACATGGATCGCTAAGCTGGCGGCAGCAGGGGTAGTTTTCATTTTTGGAAACATGGTTTTCTACAGTTCGTATGGGATTGGATTTATGGCCACACACGTGCACATATCCACGTGAAATAGCTAGGTTTTTGGTGGGGCCCAAGCCCCAGACACGACGGACAGATTAAATCTCCCATCTGATCTGAGATGGTGGGCCCCAACGCGTCCCAAACGAACATTGTCCGTCGGCTGGCGCAACGAGAGAGAGATATCTTTTTGCTTAAGGAAATAGTGGGTCAACCCACTTTAACCGTGCTGGGCCGACCAGTGCACAGCGGGTGCATATGAAATGTGCACATGCAACATTTGGGTGGGGTTCACAATGGTGTTTGGATGAAATCCACTCCATTCATTTGGTTTCACAGGTCCAATTAGGACCTTTGGCCAAGGGTCAGGCAACTCTGAGTTTTAGGTGGGTCATATTAGATGGAATTTGTGGTTTGAGCGTCCGTTAATGCGATTCTAACAATCGGATCAATTCCAATTCGACCATCAATGGTCAAAATGTTTTAAGGTAGAAATCAATGGCCAGATTATGGGTTTTATGACCTATTATGTTTTTATAACTCTAAATATCATGTTACACCATTATTATTATTATTATTATTATTATTATTATTATTATTATTTTCACTATTATTATTATCATTTCCCCCACATATGCATGCATTTCTATTCATGTTGTGGGTCCCACTTATGATTTTATATTATTATTATCGTGTATATAATTTATCATATTTAATTTATATTTCAACAGATTGTTAATATGCATAAATTGTATGAAGTAAGTAAGTGAAGATTATTATATATTATTTGTGTATCATTTGTATGGTGATACGTGTGTTATGTTTTAAATTTTATATAAGTTGTTAAATTACTTGAAACATGTTATCCACTATAAAATTTTCTAGTATATTTTATTTTTATGTATTATAAGTTCTATAATTTGTAATTTATATTAATGATGTTGTAAGTGTATATGGATTATGGTTATATATCATTTTAATATGAAAATCTTAAATCTTACAAAGTATATAAATAACCTTTCCTAGTGTACATGTTTATGTTATATTATTTTTGTATTTACATTACATTAGATTACATAGTAACACTCGAGTACTGGAAAGTACGGGGTATTACACCCAACCATATCATGTATGATTGGTAGTTACTGCATTGAGCATGCACTTCTTGACTTAGGAGCGAGCGTCAATCTGATTCCTTACTCAGTATACAAACAGCTAGGGTTGGGTGAATTGAAAACCACCTTAACCACATTACAACTTATTGATCATTCTACTCGTATACCAAGAGGGATCATTAAGGATGTGTTAGTTCAGGTTGATAGATTCTACTACCCTATAGCTTTCATCATCTTAGATACTGAACTCGTCAATAATGGGAGCACTCAGATTCCCATCATTCTTGGTCGCCCATTCCTTGCCACTTCAAACGTAATTATTAATTGTAGGAATGGAATCATGAGCATGTCTTTTGGGAATATGACATTAGAATCAAACATTTTTTCAATAACAACAGAAATTCTAAGGATAATGACGATTTCCACGACATTGGCATGATTGATTCTTTCGTGGAAGATAGAACACCTCTGACCTTATCCTTTGACCTCTAGAGACATGCTTAGCATACTCTCATGACTTGGATGATGACATGATTAGGGAGACGTGTTCCTTGCTTGATACTGCACTGGTACTTGAAGTTAACCAGTGGAGGCCATAATTTGAAGAATTGCCCCAAACTAATGTTGTGCCTCTACCATTTAACCTCAAGCCACAGAAGCTTGACTTAAAACCTTTACCCTCTGATTTGAAATATGTTTATTTAGGTTAAGATGAAACATACTCGGTGGTGATCTCTGCCCACCTAGAGAAAGAACAGGAGAGTATGCTCATAGCTATTCTCATTGAGTATAAGGGAGACTTGTGATGAACGATAGTGGACCTCAAGGGAATCGA
This sequence comes from Magnolia kwangsiensis, assembly GCA_037074715.1. Classification (NCBI taxonomy): domain Eukaryota; kingdom Viridiplantae; phylum Streptophyta; class Magnoliopsida; order Magnoliales; family Magnoliaceae; genus Magnolia; species Magnolia kwangsiensis. The sequence continues at coordinate 77,785,955 of CM073580.1, read as the reverse complement.
CCCCTCGATTTGTACTCACCTCATATATCTTGAGGATAATACAAAAACCTCACGACAATCACAACACAAACTTAATCCTAACATAAAAGAAGTGGTTAAGGCCGAGGTTTTGAAACTATTGGATATAGGTATCATATACCCTATATTTGATAGTCAATGGGTGAGTCCAACTTAGGTGGTTCCTAAGAAATCTGGAATCACCATCGTAGCCAATGTCAATAATGAACTCGTACTAACTAGAGTTACTACTGGTTGGAGAATGTGTATTGACTATAGGAAGTTGAATACCGTTATAAGGAAGGACCACTTTCCTTTGCCCTTCATTGATCAAATCTTAAAAAAGCTAGCTAGTCATTCCTATTATTGTTTCCTTAACGGGTATTCGGGATACAATCAGATTGAAATTGCCCCTGAAGACTAGGAAAAGACCACATTTACATGTTCCTATTGCACCTTTGCTTACAGAAGGATGCCATTCGGGTTATGTAATGCCCCTGCTACCTTTCAACGATGTATGATGAGTATCTTTTCTAACATGCTAAGGAAATATCTAAAGGTCTTCATATATGATTTCTTTATTTTCAGTTCATCTTTCAGCGAGTGCTTAGAGAGTCTTAAATGTGTGATGAAAGGATGCGAAGAAAAGAATTTGGTACTTAATTGAGAGAAGTATCATTTCATGGTTTAGAAGGAAATTGTCCTTGGGCATATCATCTCGTCCAAGGGAATCGAGGTAGAAAAGGTAAAAATTGATCTTATGTCTAACCTACCTCTACCCAAGAGCATCAGTGACGTGCGATCCTTCTTATGATGCGCAAGGTTTTACAGATGATTTATAAAGGACTTTAGTCTCCTCTCTCGTCCTTTATGTAACCTTCTTCAAAAGGATGCACCATACGAGTGGACTGAGCAATGACAGGAAGCTTTCACCAAGCTTAAAGGTATGTTAACCATTGCACCTATCATGCAGCCACCTGACTAGAGCCTTCCTTTTGAGCTTATGTGTGACGCTTCTGATTATGCTCTTAGAGCGATTCTAGGTCAGAGAAAAGATAAGAGGCCATATATCATTCATTACGCGAGTAGGACTCTAAATCCTGCCCAAGTGAACTACTTGACTACGGAAAAGGAACTCTTAGCTGTAGTGTTTGCCTTAGACAAATTTAGGTCCTACCTGATCGGATCCATTTACACAGATCATGCGACACTCAAGTATATTCTTTCTAAGAATGATTCAAAGCCCCGCCTAATAAGATGGATCCTTCTACTGCAAGAATTTGATTTGAAAATTAAAGATAAAAAGGGAGTAGAGAACGTAGTGGCCGATCACCTTTATCACTTTAATACCTCTAATTCTCTTGAGGTGACCCATATCAATGATATGTTCCCTGATGAACAACTGTACAGAGTCTCCCATTCACCTTGGTTCACTGATATTCTAATTATCTTACCATATGTTCCATACCGACACATTGGACTGCATAAGATAAGAAGAAATTCTTTACCGAGGTGCACAAATTTTTCTGGGATGATCCATATTTGTTTAAATATTACCCAGATCAAATTTTAAGAAAATGTGTGCCAGACGATGAGCATCAGAGTGTCATCTCCTTTTGTCACTCATAGGCTTGTGGTGGTTACTTTTCTGTTAAAAAGACCATAGCCAAGATTCTACAATGTGTCTTTTATTAGCCCACTATGTTCAAGGACACATGAGTTTTGCAAGGCCTGTGAGCGTTGTCAGAAATTAGGAGCATTGTCCCATCGAAATATGATGCCTTTGAATCCCATCCTTATCATTGAAGCATTTGATTGCTAGGGCATCGATTTCATGGGACCATTCCCCCAATCCTTTGGAAATTTTTATATTTTTCTCCTGGTAGACTGTCACTAAATGGGTCGAAGGGATTCTATACCGAAACAATGACGATCACATAATCATTAAATTGTTAAAATAGAACATCTGTTCTCAGTTCGAAATGCCTCGAGCCATCATTAGTGATGGGGGCTCACACTTTTGAAATAGACCATTTGAGAGCTTAATGAAGAAATACGGTATCTCTTATAAGGTGAGCACCCCATACCATCCATAGACAAGTGGACAATCTGAGATTTTCAATAAGGAGATTAAACATATCCTGGAGAAAACAGTTAACCCTGATCGTAAAGATTGGTGAACTCGATTGACCGATGCCTTATGGGCATACCATACTGCATTTAAAACCCCTATTGGAACATCTCCCTTTAGACGTCTATGGGAAGGATTGTCACTTGCCTATGGAGTTGGAACATAAAGCGTACTGGGCGATTAAAAATCTGAATTTCAATCTGGACAATGTTGGCTCGCTACGCGAACTTCAGTTGAATGAACTTGAAGAAATCTGGAATGACGCATACGAGAACTCGAGAATTTACAAGGATAGGATGAAGGCGTTTCATGATCAACATATTTTGTGAAAATCATTCACGCCAGGTCAGAAAGTTCTTTTGTATAATTCTCGACTACATCTCTTTCCGGGTAAGCTTCGATCTTGTTAAAATGGCCCTTACCTTGTTGTCACTGCGTACCCTCATGGGGCTGTCGAGATAAGAGATCCCGACAATGGGAAGGAGTTTAAAGTAAATGGACATCGATTCATTTGTTGAGAAATTTGATTCAGAGGACATGTCCATGCCTCTGACTGATCTTGTTTACCAGGATTGATCTCCTAGTCTAATGGAGGTATTGGTAGGTTTATCACTTTCATAGTACTAGGATAGTTTGCTTTATACTATTCTAGGATAGACGGTTTTATGCCGTTAGCTTAGTTTACTTTCGTGTTTTCACTCTTGTGCTGACTTGCTCTCACATTATGATCTCATGAAAAATCTCTCTCGATTCCTTCATTCAGGTACTATCTTCCCATCATGTTTTATTTACTTTCGTTGTCCCATGTGCATTGCATGCTCATATCTTCTAGATTGAGGACAATGTAGATTTTAGGTTGGGGGTGGGAGATTAGGTTACCTAATCAGTGTTTTCTTGGTCCTGAGCAAAAATTGTGAAATTTTTTTTAAAATTTTCAGGAATTTTTTTGAATTCGAAGTGATTTTGACAATCATTTTTTATTTAGAATTACAAGATATGTGATGTTGGTAATTTATGACTCTTGGATTTAGTTATCTATTAGATTTCGCAGTCAAGTTTGAATTGTTAATCCATGATTAGAAGTTTTAAATATTGATTAAGTCATGATTTCATAAGTCACATCTTGCTTACACATTAAGGTTTCAGTTCAATATTGAATTGTTAACTTAGTGATCATTAAGCATGGAAGGATCTAACCTGGGGAATTTTTCCATCATGTTCAATAAGAAGAATATGAGAAAAAAATAAAGAGAAAGATGAAAGAAAAAGAATACCCAGGTAAAAAAATAGTTGTCATTGAAAAGGGTTGGGCGAACGGTCTTCATCATAGGTTTGCTCCATATAGGTGAGGATTTGTTTCCCTTTCTTGGTTGACATTCGGAAAAGATTAAGTGAATGGTCTTCACCATAGGTTTGCTCCCTATAGGGGAAGATTCAATTGCTCTCCTTGGAATTACCTGTAAAAGGGTGACATAGAGTGAAAGCCATTGATGGAAAAATCAAAGGCTGGAAGAATGAAAAGAAGAACTGTAAGCCAAATTATGATTTAGGTTTTGGTTGTCCTGAATGCTCTTTGATCGTTAATGTTATCATGGAAATTGACGATTGAATCTCTTAATGATGATAAGCCGAGACTACACTATACACCTATGGAACTCAATGTTTAAATTTTTTTCTAATTGATGGATTAATACTTTGAACTTGATTTTGAAGTTTACTGTAACGTCTTGAAAAAATACGTACAAAGATTCGAGTACCACCTCGAGTAGAAATCCTTTAGAAATTTAACGAGACTTTACTAGCACTAAACTAGATTACCTGTGAAATTAGCACCAACCACTTTAAATACGGTCTGCAAGACCCAAAACCTATAGAATTAGTAACGCTACATTGCCCTGAAATCTAGGATTCAACTCAAAACCCAGTTGCTCTCGGGAGCATTCAGAAACTCCATAACGGACCTGGATCGCACGTCAAACGTCCGATAGCGATGAACTTATACAATTATGACCGCCTAGTTGGACTTGACTATCACCTCAAAAATTAAGTCCAGATGATGTCCAAAGACGATTTTCTTGAGTCCGGAGTGAAGAGTGTGAGAAAAGTGAATCTATCTAGAAATTAAATATAAATTTAAGTAATCTGAGTCGTGTTGCTTGCGCCGATTATAAGCATTCTGACCGTTGGATTCTGACCAAAATTTACTCTCGGATCAGGGAAGATGGCCCACACAAGTCAATATACTTGTGGCCCTGATCGAGTTTCGGTGACCGCTAAACTGAAACTGGTCCGCCACGATCGATCTGTAAACCCGATCATACTGAAAACTTAACTTGATTAAGATCCAGTATCTGTGAGCTTAAGTCTGACCACATTTAGTAAAGGGACCTCCAGAAATGCTCCATTAGATCGGAATAAGCATGATTTGGTTCTAACCTAAGTATACCATGGCCCTGAGACTAATTTTGTCAATTTTGGGCCTATATAAGGACCTTAAACCCTCTCTCACAAATTTCATACAAATTCTCAAACCCTACCTAAGAAAGAGAGAGAAAGTGAGAGAGAAATTGGTGATTCATCTTGGGATTCTTCCTAGTTACTCTACGTGCCTAATCCATCGCATCTGAATCGTTATTCCGGTGATTCTAATTCCATTTTTGGGTAAGACAATCAAACCCTAACTTGTTTTAGAACTTAGAATAGTCTAAGTGTTGATGTAGCTAACCTGATTCATGCCTTAGGCTGCCTATTCACCGTTGATGAAGACTTATCGTCTGAATCATATTAGTTTCACATTTTCTAGTTTAAGGTGCGGACTATATACATATAGGTTATGGTTTTTAAGACTTTCAATGTCTGATAATGATTTATTATTGACGTGGGCACTATTACACATGCTAAATGCGCTATCTGTTTTATTTTAAGTATACGTTTAACCTATGTTGTAAATAGGGTATTTCATGTGTTTGTTGAAATGTTTGTATGCCTAAGGAATTTGATGTTATGATTGCCATGATTATTTATCGTAGGTATATGATTGTTATGTATGCGACAACTCCTCGGTAAAAGGATTTACCCTAATATGTAATATAACCGATATACGTGATGTATGTTGAAAAGTGTAGTCTAAGTGTTTGTGAAAATTTCTGAATGAGTTAGTAGTTAGTAAAGTGTGATTTATGAGGGAGTTGAGATATGAAATCCCAGCTACCTTGCTTGTGTGTATGATTTCCTCCATAAATTGTTTAGCTTACTTATTCATGTTAACTGTGTGTATGATTTCCTCCATGTATGGTGTATTCATGTTTAAGTTATATGTCATAACATGTTCATATGACTGTAGGATTTACCTTACATGTTTATTACTGTGATTATACTTTGTTGGGACTGTATCACAGTCCAGGTAATCGGTAATAGTCCTTAAACTGGTGGTTGAGAATGTTTTTGCCACGCATGATGTGTTCGACGAATTCGAGCCATACTTAGGATGTTCGACAGTGGTTAGGCCACATGGAGTGCTTATGTATTTCATGTTGATCAACTCAACGTGCGATCGTCCTAGTCGAGCTCGTTAATTAACCTAATTGACCGATGTATGTTCACCATGTTTGTATGCTACTGTTTGAATCTAAGATACCAAACTCACCAGTGAAACCCTGTCAACCTTGGTACCACGATCCCTAAGACTCATGAGCTGGACATGGTGGTATGGAACACCATGGTCGTGTGTCGGCCTATGCTAGGGCGACGAGCCTCCCCATACTAACTAGTTAGCAACTTAGACTCGTGAGGCGATTATGGTGGTATGAGAAACTATATTTAAGTTGTCGGCCTACTCTGATTAGTGACGAGCCCTTTGTAGTGACCTCGAGTATATCCTGAATCCGTATTAGGGCGGCGAGCCTTACTGTAGTATCTAGGATATAACTAGACCTATATTGATTGGTGATGAGCCCTTTACAGTGATCTAGAACTATACTATCGCATGAGATTGTCTAGGACTGACGACCCTAGAATGGATCATTGTTTGGGTATTGATATAAGGGAGGTACCTTAGCTTCCCAATCCTTTTTTTTTGGTGAAACTCTGATGTATTGATAAAGAGGAAGCTTTACAGACAGTAGGGAGGGCACCACCAAAATGAAATAGGCCTCCCCACGATGAACACCACATTCAGGCGGCCAACATTAAGTAAGATCGGGCCGTCTATCATATCTATGATGACTTGAAAAGGAAAACGGCCTCCCCTCCTAGCGAAGGAAGTGCCAACCTAGGAAAGAAACCGAAGCTAATTACTTAGCCGAGGCCCGTCACCTGGCCAAAACCCACTATGTTCTAATAAGAACTTGGTAATCCTGTTGTATGAAAAAGGACTAATAAGAACTTGGTAATAAGAACTTAGTATATCTTGAAACCCACTATGTTCTAATTACTTAGCTTCCCAATCTTGCTCTATGAAAAAAGGACTAATAAGAACTTGATAGTCCTGTACATGCATTGCACTGGATGTGCCGTTTGGCTTTGGGCAGAGCACTGAGGAAGTGACTGACATGCGCAACCGTAAGATGAAGATCGCAGAGGGAGTGTAGGCGAGGGCATGCATCATTACTTCATACATACTTGCATTAATTAGAGTAATTAGGGATGTTTGATTGTATTACTTTATCATTACTACTTGATTGAATTGATAACATGTTAACCTTTGTGGTATAGTTCCACTGAGTTGATCACTCACTCCCATATTCTGGGACGGTGCATAAACACCAACTAGACTCTGACTTAGCTACAGGTAATAGTGATGCCTACGAGGTGGAGCCAGAGTTTAATGATGACGAGGAGGCATTCTCATTTATGCAGTTTTCAGGCAGATTCACGTGAACCGAGTCCGGATCGATGGGGCTTTAGGGTTTACACTTTATAGAGGACCATTACATTTTGTCATATGTATTTGAAGCAAACTTTATACTTATTGACCTGGTAGAGCACTCATATTTTGGGGGCTTGTATTGATGTATTTATGTATTTCAGACTTTCGCTTGCATTTTCTCATTGTCTTTGAATTATGATTTTCTGATTTGGCTTAATCTATTTCATATTTTATGCACTAATACAGCCAACATTCATCCATCATTGAAAATGTTGCATAAGTGATGTTTTGGAACTCGAGAGCTGAGCTATACTCGACCCCCAATTTTTAGGGCATTACAAGTTGGTATCAGAGCATGACTTGGATTAAATCGGACCTGGGTTATGGTCACACGACGTACGCTGACGCCAATATAATGTAGGAGGGTGCGAGAAAAATCTAAAAACAAGTATAGGATTCCCAGTTTCGCTAATTAGTGAAAGTTTACTGAAAATGATCACCGAGATCGAGTCCCTGCATTCTCCTGATCACACACAACGACCCTAAACCATGTTTAGACCGTCAATTGACGAGTTTAGACCGTGTATCATCCCATTCCAGCAGTTAAAAAATGGTAAATGTGAATATGTATCAAGTTCAATTCGAAATGACCCGAAACGAGTCGAAACGGAATATGGTGCCTAATGGGACATCTTTAGGGGGACCCAGGGTGGGACCCATACCTTTTTGGGACCCAGGGGGCAGGAGGACCTCGCCCCATCGACGAGTCCTCGCCGAACTGTCCAGAGACCGACGAGGCCTCACCGTCCAGCGAGCTAGTCTGGGCGGGCCGGCTCGGGCTGAAGCCTCTAGGGCGTTGTGTGGCCCACTAGTTCATGGTTGGTTGATTAAAACCCCTTCTACAGTGTCCTTCCTTCACAAAGCACCCTCCCTAGCTTTCCTTTTCTTGAAAAATCTCTTAAAACTCCACAAAATCCCTCTTCAAATCCTTTTTTCTTCCATTTTTGTGCACTCTCTCTATACCCATTTCAAAACCCACCTCCATTTCTGATTTCTCTTTCTTTTCTTTTCATTTGAGCACTCAAATCCCTGCTTTGAGTCTCAAATTCATGGGACCCTCTATATCATCCCATTCTTCCTGTTTCTTTCATTTTCATGGCCCCATTCGAGCTTATTACAGCCATATTTTCTATTTCTACCATTCTCTCTTTCATGGGAAAGAAGAGAGTTCCCGTAGATGAAGCCGGGCCTAGTCGCCCCACCCGTTCAAGAAGGCCGAGAGGTGCCTCCGCCAGTTCAAGCGCCACTCGAGAGTTACAGATGAAGCGGGATCTAGATCCCCATGCTCCCATAGGAAGGGCTTTATTGGCGGAGTTGTCTCATGGAGTTTATGAGGGCCGTAGTGTCCTCTTTGAAGCTCATGTAGATGCATGACTATTTGGAGAATTCTTATTATTCGAGTGCCTAGTAGAAGCCAACTGGGGTCCACTATTTGAGGGTGAGCATCGTGCAAAAGTGAGTATAATCTGAGCTTTCTACACCCACATTCGAGAGCCAACATTGGAGCCCTTATAGTTTAAGATACCATTTGAAAGAGATCGAGAGGCCACAATTAATGTTGCTTTGATATCTCGGTTTTTGAACGTACTACTTGGTGAGGTTCATCCAGTGAGAAGAATCTGAGTAGTGCACGTGAAAGGGATCGTCGCACACAGTTCCTTTGTGGTCGTTTGGTTGAATGACAGCCTAACAAAAGCCTTTTAGTGACCAATATGACGGACGACTTTCGTCTGCTTCACCACATATGCACATTCAATGTTTATCCTAGGTGGAGCAACCGCAGTGAGTGCACGCGTCTGATGGTGGACTTCCTGTATCAGGTGGGATAGGGAGAGAAGATGTGTGCCTACGTATGTCTTGCGACAGATAGTCCTTATCACATGTTTAAATAGAAGGACTAAATCACTCCCATTCGGTCGACTCATATGCAAGATTACACTTGAGTTTGGCTATAGACTTAGGGCGAAATTGTCAGCACCAATCCATTACATCACCGTGACTACTCTCAATCAGATGGATATGGGGCCACGACAATGACAAGCCCTACTTAAAGAGAGTGAGGATGAGACAGAAAGGGAAGATGAAGAGAGTAATGACGAAGGTGGAGTCGAAATAGAAGAAGAAGAAGAGCAGGACGAGGAAGAAGAGGAGGCCCAGGATATGGATGAGAGTCCTCCTCCTGCGACTCAGGAGCTTGATCCTGATCGGCCTGCTAGGAAAGCCCATTTAGTTAGACTTAAGGAGGGTTAGGCCACTCTACGGCAGGATATTATCGACCTGCGAGGCCTCGTGAAGTACAAGTTCAAGAAAGTAACCCACACTTTGAAGTCTATCCTGTGCTGTCTGCAGCATAAGGGTGCCCCTCCTTATCACCAGATTCTGATGAATAGTCTTTTATGTAGTCGTTGTTTATTTATTTTGTTGCTTGTTCTGGTATGTAGCCTTTATAGGCGTAGTAGTTTGGTAGTTGTTTGGGTGTTTGAAGCTTAGTTATATTAGCTCACATGCTTTCTCTATCGCGATCCATGTAATGCTGCACTTCGTGTATTGTGACAATTTTATTGAATGAAATGCATGCTGTTTCTTTGAGTTGAGATGTGAATGTTGTGTGGATGGATTATGTGAATGCTTAATCTCACTGGTTATACCCTCTGTTGTATGTAGGGTATGCCACCTAAGGGCATGAGGACTTCTACCCTTCTCTCTTTGGGTGAGTCGCTTGGCGGGGCCCTTCCCTTGAGCGATAGCTATACGGACCCCCGTTCGGGCCATCTCACTCAGATCCTATGCCGGATTCTGGCCCCGCTGCTGGGCTGAGTCCTGTGACACCATCTATGATTCCTCCTGTCACACCTTCAGTTCCTGAGCAAAACCATGCGTCTACGTCGACGCCTCATATATCACAGTCCGCTCCGCCTCCTAATAGGCTAGAGCAGATGATGCTGTTGATGCAGCAACAACAGTTACAATAGCAGCAGGAGCATCAGATCCAGCAGCAGTAGCAGTTCTTGACCTCCATGGCTGGTATCTTTGCTCAGTCGATGGGGCTGACTCCACCTACTTCACCTATGCACCTAGTTGGGAACGCTAGTGCCATCAAAACATTTGAGCGATTTCAGTGCTTGTGGCCTCCCACTTTCGTGGGTACTCACAGACCCAAGGAGGCTGAGTATTAGATTGACCGCATCTCTAAGATGCTAAGGCCGCTACACTGTTCCGAGGAGGAGCAGGTCGAGCTTGCCACCTTCGTGTTTGAGAAGGAGGCCAGTTTATGGTGGGATAGTGTTCTCTGCACGGTTGCAGAGGGTTTTGTGTGGATGTGGAAGGCTTTTGAGGCTCGTTTCCATGAGAAGTATTTTTCGGTCACTTACCGACATGAGGAGAGTGAGTTCCTTCGCCTCCGTCAGGGAGGGATGTCGGTAACCGAGTATGAGAATAGGTTTACGAAGCTGGGCAGATATGCTCCTTTGCTTTTGAGTGATTAGCTGATGCGGATGCGGTGCTTTTCTAAGGGGCTGAGACCTGAGATTCGATCGAAGATGTGTTGCGCTAGCATATCTTCCTATGCTGAGTTGGTGAGCATGTCCCTGCGAGCTGAGCAGGATGGGGACAGGTTGTCCTGTATGCGAGCACCTATGGCTCCCAAGCGGCAACCTGATCTTCCGAGCAGGCCATTCCTTAGCAAGAGGCCATGGGCAGATTCTCCGCTGAGGCTTACAGCTCCACCGACTCACTTGATATGTCCAGATGTGTGGTGTAACTACTGTAAGAGACCAGGCCACACTGAGATGAATTGTTTCATTAGGATGAGGGATAGTGGATTCTCACTGCCTCAGAGGATCAACCGCTAGTTCCCTCAAGCCATATTAGTACCACCACTGAGGATTGCACCAGTGCATTCATCTTTCAGGCCACCCGCACCTCGCTTCAGGCTGCCACAACGGCCTATGGTACCACCACCTAACCGCCCACAACAGGCTCGAGTTCATGCGCTTACAGCTAAGGCATCCAAGGTAGCAGTTACGGTACCGCCAGCTTTTGAAGTCACGACGCACATTCAAGGTATACCGGTCTTTTTATTAGTGGACACTGGCTCCACTACCCCTACAGTGTCCTGCGCTATAGTCAAGCGTCTGGGGGTGGAAACTAGTCCTACGAAGGGGTTGAGACTCCTTGCTATTATAGGAACTTTTTTGGACATTACCAAGATATGTAAGGATTGCTTGATAGACTTAGGAGGCAGGGCAGTTCGCGTCGATCTGGCCTTTGCCCCGGTATGGCATTACGATGTGATTCTCGATATGGACTGTCTTACGGAGATGCGAACGGAGATTGATTATGAGGCTAGAGTCGTGACAGCCTACGGACCTAAGGGCACGGCCTTTACTTTTCCCGTTCAGGTCAGTATGCCCTGTCATTTACGTTGTTACATGTCCTTGTTGAAGAATGTGGAAGGCCCAACACTTGGAGCTACGCTTGTAGTTTGAGATTTCAAGGATGTGTTCAGCAAGATACCTGGTTTACCTCCACGGTGTGAGATTGCTTTTACTATCGATCTGACACCTGAAGCGACACCTATCTCGTTGCCAACATATCGCATGCCTCCATGTGAGATGGAGGAGCTGAGGAAACAGATCGATGATCTGTTGGATGCAGGTTTTATGCAGCCTAGTGTGCACCAGTCTTATTTATGAAGAAGAAAGACTGTTCCCTGTGGTTATGTATTGATTATCGTAAGTTGAACCAGGTGACGGTAAAGAACAAGTATTCTTTGCCCAGGATTGATGATCTGTTTGATCAGTTGAAGGGGGCACAATACTTCTCAAAGATCGATCTACAATCAGGTTATCATCAGTTGTACATCAGGGATGAGGACTTACAGAAGACAGCATTTAGGACCAGCTTTGGCCATTATGAGTTCCTTGTGATGTCGTTCGGCCTTACGAACGCTCCGGCCGTGTTCCTGGATCTGATAAACAAAGTGTTTCATCCATTTCTGTTCCGATTCATCATCGTGTTTATTAACGATATTCTGATATTTTTCAAGAGTCGGGAGGAGCATGAAGAGCATCTGTGAGCTGTCCTTGACACTCTCAGTAAGAACCAGTTGTTCGCACAATACAAGAAATGCGACTTCTTGAAGGAGGAAGTCAAGTTCCTGGGACATGTGGTTTCCATGGAATGTATAGCAGTCGACCTCGCTAAGGTAGCCACGGTTCAGGATTGGAAGCAACCCGGTTCAGTTACTGAGGTGAGGAGTTTTCTTAGTCTGGCAGGGTATTATCGATGATTCATTCGAAACTTTTCCAAGATTGCCAGACCATTGTCACAGTTGACACGGAAGGACTTGAAGTTTACCTGGAATGAGAAGGCTGAAGCAGCTTTTCAGGAGCCGAAGGACAAGTTGGCGTCCGCGCCTGTGTTAGTATTACCAGAGCAAGGGGTTAAGTATACGATATATACTGATGCCTCTCGCGTTGGTCTACATTGTGTCCTTATGCAGAAGGACAGGGTGATTGCATACTCCTCGAGACAGTTGAGGAAGCACGAGAAAAATTACCCTACACACGACCTAGAGTTGGCAGCTGTCATTTTTGCACTGAAGCTCTGGAGACATTACCTCTACGGAGAGAAGTTTGAGCTCTTTTGCGACCATAAGAGCCTTAGATACATATTCTCACAGCGAGACTTGAATATGAGGCAGCGCCGATGGATGAAAACTTTGAAGGACTTTAAGTTCGAGGTCTCCTACCATCCGGACAAGGCAAACCTTGTGGCAGACGCGTTAAGCCGCAAGAAGACTATAGAGTTTGTGGCTCCGCTAATGATAGCAGAATGGGACATGGTGGAGTTCGTGCAAGACTTTGAGAAGAAACTCACAGTAGAGGAGCCGATGAGGTTATCACACATATTCGAGTACAACCCCTCATTGACAATAGGATTATTGCAGCTCAGGAAGGCGATGAGCTATTGGCAAAGATGAGACAGCGGGTTGGTACAGATAATGACTCTGAGTGGAGTATTCGTTCAGATGGGGGTTTATGTTATCGTGGCTGCCTATGCATCCTAGACATTCTTGACTTGAGATAGGAGGTTCTTGAGTCAGCCCACAGTTCGAGGCTTGTGATGCATCCAGGTAGCACGAAGATGTATCAAGACATAAAGAGATCGTACTGGTGGGATAATATGAAGGTTCACATTGCTGAGTTCGTATCTCGTTGTCTCACGTGTCAGCAGGTCAAGGCAGAGCATCGCCAACCTCCTGGACTACTTCAACCCATGCTCATAGCCGAATGAAAGTACAATTTTATCTCTATGGATTTTATTTCAGGGCTACTAAAGATGAGGAAGGGACATGACTCCATTTGGGTGCTCGTCGACCGATTGACGAAGTCAACTCATTTCCTACCGATCAGAGTTACTAACTCTGCAGATGAGTTGGCCAAATTGTACATTAAGGAGATTGTACATCTGCATGGAGTTCCCTTGGAGATCGTGTCTGACCAAGACACGCGATTCACATTTATCTTCTGGACTCGTATCCAGGAAGCAATGGGTGTGAAGTTGAAGTTTAGTACCGCGTTCCATCCGCAGGCAGACGGGTAGACAAAACGTGTGAATCAGGTGCTAGAAGATATGTTGCGGGCTTGTGTTTTAGATTTTAAGGACAGTTGGGATGACTATCTTCTTTATACAGAGTTTACGTATAACAACAGTTTTCAGGCGAGTATCGGCATAGCCCCCTATGAGGCACTGTATGGTCGCCCTTGTAGAGCACTGCATTACTGGGCAGAAGCGGGCGAGAAGACTCTGATTGGCCCAGAGTTGGTTCAGGCGACTTTAGAGAAGATCGACATTATTAGGCGTCGACTTCTATCAGCACAGAGCAGGCAGAAGAGTTACGTCGATACGAGACGGCGTCCGCTTGAGTTTGGGATTAGGGATCATGTATTCCTTAAGGTTTCCCCCATGAAGGGAGTTCCTCAGTTTGGTCCATTCCAGATACTTGATCGAGTGGCGGTAGTAGCGTATCGCCTTGCTTTGCCCACACCACTCGTAAGCGTGCATAATGTATTCCATGTGTCCATGTTGAAGAAGTATGTTCCTGATCCTTCGCACATCATCAGTTGGGAGCAGGTGTAGTTGAGCGATGATGCCACCTATGTATTGCGATCGACACCTATCTTGGATAGGAAGGAGCAGGTATTGCATCGTAAGGTCATCCCACTTGTGAAGATACTGTGGACACATCACAGTGAAGAAGAGGCTACTTTGAAGACTGAAGCTGGGGTCAGAAAGAGCTACCCTCAGATCCTCGAGGAGTATGAAAAGGTACAAATTTTGAGGATAAAATTTTTCTTTAAGGGGGGTAGATTGTAACGTCCTGAAAAAATCTGTACAAAGATCCGAGTACCACCTCTAGCAGAAATCCTTTAGAACCTAATCCTTTAGAAATTTAACGAGACTTAACTAGCGCTAAACTAGATTACCTGTGAAATTAGTACCAACCACTTTAAATACTGTCTACAAGATCCAAAACCTATAGAATTAGTAACGCTACATTACCCTAAAATCTAGGATCCAACTCTTAACCCAGTTTCTCTCTGGAGCATTCAGAAACTCCGTAACGGACCTGGACCATACGTCAAAAGTCCGATAGCGATGAACTTAGACAATTATGACCACCTAGTTGGACTTGACTATCACCTCAAAAATCAAGTCCAGATTATGTTTTGAGATGAAAATTCAAGAGTCCAGAGTGAAGAGTGTGAGAAAAGTGAATCTATTTAGAAATTAAATATAAATTTAAGTAATTTGAGTCGTGTCACTTGCGTGCCGATTATAAGCATTCTAACCATTGGATTCTGACCCAAATTCACCCTCAAATCACGGAAGATGGCCCACACATGTCAATATACTTGCAGCCCTGATCAAGTTTCAGTGACTGCTGAACTGAAACTGGTCTGCCACGATCGATCTGTAAATCCGATCGGACTGAAAACTTAACTTGATCAAGATCCAGTATCTGTGAGCTTAAGTCCAACTGCATTCAGTAAAGGGAACTCCAGAAATGCTCCGTTGGATCGGAATAAGCATGATTTGGTTATAACCTAAGTATACCATGGCCCTGAGATTAAGTTCGTCAGTTTGGGCCTATATAAGGACCTTAAACCCTCTCTCACAAATTTCATACGAATTCTCAAACCCTAGCTAAGCAAGGGAGAGAAAGTGAGAGAGATGTTAGTGATTCATCTTGAAATTCTTCCTAGCTACTCTACGTGCCTAATCCATTGTATCTAAATCGTTATTCTGGTGAATCTAATTTCATTTTTGGGTAAGACAATCAAACCCTAACCTATTTTGGAACTTAGAATAGTCTAAGTGTTGATGTAGCTAACCTAATTCATGCCTTAGGTTGCCTATTTGTTGTTGATGAAGACTTATCGTCTAAATCATATCTGTTTCGCATTTTCTGGTTTAAGGTACGGATTATATACGTATAGGTTATGGTTTTCAAGACTTTCAATGTCTGATAATGATTTATTATTAACATGGACGCTATTACACATACTAAATACGCTATCTGTTTTGTTTTACGTATGTCTAACCTATGTTGTAAATAGGGTATTTCATGTGTTTATTGAAATATTTGTATGCCTAAGGAATTTGATGTTATGATTGCCATGATTATTTGTCATAGGTATATGATTGTTATGTATGCGACAACTCCTCGGCAAAAGGATTTGCCCTAATACGTAATACGGCCGACATACGTGATGTATGTTGAAAAGTGTAATCTAAATGTTTGTGAAAATGTATGAATGAGTTAGTAGTTAGTAAAGTGTGATTTATGAGGGAGTTGAGATATGAAATCCCAGCTACCTTGCTTGTGTGTATGATTTCCTCCATGAATTGTTTAGCTTACTTGTTCATGTTAACTGTGTGTATGATTTCCTCCATGTATGGTGTATTCATGTTTAAGTTATATGTCATAACATGTTCATATGATTGTAGGATTTACCTTACATGTTTATTATTATGATTGTACGTTATTGGGACTATATCACAGTCCAGGTAATCGGTAATAGTCCTTATACTAGTGGTTAAGAATGTTTTTGCCACGGAGGATGTGTTCGACGAATTCGAGCCGTACTTGGGATGTTCGACTGTGGTTAGGCCACACAAAGTGCTTATGCATTTCATGTCGATCAACTCAACGTGTGATCATCCTAGTCGAGCTCGTCAATTAACCTGATTGACCGATGTATGTTCACCATATTTGGACGCTACTGTTTGAATCTAAGGTACCAAACTCACCAGTGAAACCCTGTCAACCTAGGTACTACGATCCCTAAGACTCATGATCCAGACAAAGTGGTATGGGACACCGTGGTCGTGTTGTCGGTTTACGCTGGGGTGACGAGCCTCCCCGTAGTGACCAATGAGCAACCGAGACTCGTGAGGCGATTATGGTGGTATGGGACACTATATTCAAGCTGACAGCCTACTCTGATTGGTGATGAGCCCTTTGTAGTGACCTCGAGTATATCCTAAAACCGCATTGGGGTGACGAGCCTTATTGTAGTATCTAGGATATAACTAGACCTGTATTGATTGGTGTCGAGCCCTTTACAACGATCTAGAACTATAATATCGTATGAGATTGTCTAGGACTAACGACCCTAGAATGGATCATTGTTTAGGTATGGATATAAGGGAGGTACCTTAGCTTCTCAATCCTGCTGTATGAAAAAGGACTAATAAGAACTTGGTAATCATGTACATGCACCGTACTGCATGTGCCGTTTGACTTTGGGCAGAGTACTGAGGAAGTGACTGACATGCGCGACCGTAAGATGAAGATCGGAGAGGGAGTGTAGGCGAGAGCATGCATCATTACTTCATACATACTTGCATTAATCAGAGTAATTAGGGATGTTTGATTGTATTACTTTATCATTACTACTTGATTGAATTGATAATATGTTAACCTTTGTGGTATAGTTCCACTGAGTTGATCACTCACTCCCACATTCTGAGACGGTGCTTAAACACCAGCCAGACTCTGACTTAGCTGCAGGTGATGGTGATGCCTGCGAGGTGGAGCCGGAGTTTGATGATGACGAGGAGGCATTCTTGTTTATACAGTTTTCGGGCGGATTCACGTGAGCCGAGTTCGGATCGATGAGGCTTTACAATTTAAACTTTATAGAGGACCATTACATTTTGTCATATGTATTTGAAGCAAACTTTGTACTTATTGACCTGGAAGAACACTCATATTTTGGGGACTTGTATTGATGTATTTATGTATTTCAGACTTCCGCTTGCGTTTTCTCATTGTCCCTGAATTATGATTTGCTGATTTGGCTTACTCTATTTCATGTTTTATGCACTAATACAGCCAACATTCATCCATCATTGAAAATGTTGCATAAGTGATGTTTTGGAACTCAGGAGCTGAGCTATACTCGAACCCTATTTCTAGGGCATTACATTTACTGTGCCCTTGAGTCCAAGAGAAAGTAATGCCCAACAATCATAAATCGTAGAATTCTATGATCTGGATTATTTTTTAAAAATCACTTGAGTTTATAAAAATTATCCTATAATTCTCAACGTAGTTTTCTCATACCTTGCTCGGGACTAGGAAGATGCTAGTTGGAGGTTGTGTTGAGGGTTAAATATGGCATATTAGACCCTAGTTATTACCTAATTTTACGAACATGATACTGCTTAATGCCCTATTTTAATCGTGTTTGTGATGCAAGGTGAATTTAAGAGCCTGGACTAAAAAAAGATATTAAAAATGTGAAATTGATGCTCTGAAGTCACCAAGGCAAGGGACGGATTCCAAGGGACCAAGATCGATGGATTTACACACCAGAGATCCGATAAAATTGAGAAACTGAAGCTCAAGTGGCCTGAAAGTCAGCCAAAATGCAAGATCATAGGGTTCAACTATCCGTTTGCCTCGAGACTTCATATATGGCCTGAGGACCATAAATTAACCATACACGTCAATTTTGAGCCCTTGGATCCCTCTGAAAATGTCCCAACGGACAGATCAGCCCCCATTTCAGCAATATGGGGCCCACCGATATCTGGATATGCTTCACTTTTGGTCTCAACCCATTAAATGACCTGTAAAATCAGAGGAATGGAACAGATCCCTCTAGATCATCAAGATGGGCCCACTTTGCATGGTCAGCGCATAAAAAAGAGGTACTCGTGCAGCGTACCACACCACCAGACAGTCAAATGCAAGTTGACTCACATGGTTTCAATTGGATTGGGATACTCAATCCCCTGCTGCGAACAGAGGCCTTCGCACGATCTTTGTGAGCCACCATGTGGATCCATCAGTTCAATCCAAGCCATCCATTCGATGTATATGACGGTCCTAATTCAGATCTGATGGTTCTTGGTTTGAAATATGCTAGACAGAGATTGCAAATGCGCTGAACGACAGAGTCTTTGCTACAAAATCAATCAGGTGGTCCGCATCAATGAAAATTCAAAAACCATCCATATCCAAACGGTTTTTCGAAGAGAGCATAATGGACAGAGTGGATTTCTTGGAAAAACCCATTCATGGGCCCCACTGATCATGGAAATATCTGCTTTCTGTATGTTTTACGCATTGATGTGTGACCGAAGAGACTAGAACGATCTGGGTCATTCTATGACTATGGATAGGATCGGTCTGACGATCGTGACCGTCCAAATCCAACCCACGGGACCATAGACCAAGCTCAAGGAGCCTGAATGGCTCGGATCTTGCATATGAGACGGCCATGGGCTGACAATGTTGGAAAAATGCAAGTCAATGCTATGTAAATCTTTATTGTTGCGTAAGGCTTTATGCACGAAACCGACCAACTTCCACCGCCTCTCCAGCCAAAAACTCCAGCCTATCCACCGTCTTTCCTGCTGCCTATAAGAGAGAGAGAGAGAGAGAGAGAGAGAGAGAGAGAGAGAGAGAGAGAGAGAGAGAGAGAACGTGAGAGGGGGGCTATCCAATCTACGGATTCATTCAAGAAACATGAGAGAAGTGGAAGAGAGAGAGAGGGTGGAGGACGTCTTCACACAGTGCTTCTTTCTTCTTTAATTCTTTTTTCTTTCACTTGCTTTTATTCTTTCTTTTTCAAGAGATTTTAGCCTCATCACCACCATGTGTGGCTAAACTTCTTAGCTGGGGCTAAGAGGTGAAGCTTGTAGCATGATAGGGAGAATTTTTTCTTGTGCCTTCTGTTTAGACTGAACCATATTGAATTTAGTTAATTATGGGGAATGTTTTCAGTTTTTAATGGTCTGTTGTGACTAAAATTACAATGGGTCTGTGATAGCTTTGAGCATGTTCCTTTCCTTAATTTGATTATGATGTCAGGAAGCCCTGTTGTTCACCATCGTCTCCTAGGCATGGTCGGATGACGGTACCCCTCCTAACCTTTATATCATGTTGATTGGTTGTTAATTAGTTTAATTCTGTTGTTTACTTTGTCTCTTGGGCATGGTTTGGTGATGGAATCCATTTTAATTCTTATACCTTTCATCTCTTGAAACCTATTTGGAAGAAAGTTCAGTTCGATTTTCATGGTTACACTCTTCAACTAGATGAAGATGGGAATCTATGTCTAGTTGAGTTCTTAAAGTAGGCATAAGATCTCCCTGATCTCTACAAGTGGATCCTCTGAATCTCTAGTTTCCTTCCTTTGAATTCTCTAAGTTTTATATAAATATTTCATCATTATTCCCTGATGTACATTCGATTTAGATTTCATCTTAGTCTAGTTCTAGTTCTATTTATTTTCAAATTACGTATAGGTTTCAGTCCCTTGGGATTTGACCTCGGTCTCACCGAGTTTATTACTACATCATAACCCTATACTTGGGGAGTGAACATCCAGCGGCAGGCCCGCTAGCCTATTCGTTTGGACAGGCCCAGATGAAGAGAAAAACATAAATATTAGCTTCATTCAAAGCTACTGGTGAGTCCCACATGTGTGGACCGACCCATGCATGTGTTATATCTAGGCCATCCATCTACTGGATGGCCAACAGCATGTGGGTGCTGTACTTGACATCCGCAAGGTCTGGGGGTCCGATCATATGGTATGTGTTATATCCATAATCGTCTGTCCATTTTTAGATGTGTGGGGCCCACCCCACATGTGCTGCACGTGTGGGATGGGACACACCTTGATATATGTATTTCATCCCAGCCATCCATCCGTTTTCAGGACAAGCTGGGATGGGGGGGGGGGGGGGGGGGGGGGGGCACTGCAAAGGCGTCAACAAGCTTTGTGGGGCCTACCATGATGTAGTGTTTTATCTACATCATTCGTCAAGGTGGGACCCACCCACACGTGTTGCATGTGTGGGGTGGGGCCCACCTTGCTGGTAACAGGTTAGCTGGTGTATGTTTACAGCAGCTATATAGCTGTTGTATTAACATCAGTGAGTACTGTGGGTCCTGCATGATGTTTGTATTTCATTCCATGTCATCCATCTGTTTCTTCCACGATGTCCAACTGCGTGGGCCCCATCAGTAAGATTAGTGGTCCTGATCATGAGGCTTGTATTATATCTAACCGTCCATCCACCCTATGAGCTCATCCTAGGCTTGAGACGTGAAATAAGACAGATCTATCAGGTGGACCACACTGTAAAAACAAAAAAGACCGTGGAGGATTAAACGCCTACTGTTGAACCCGTTTGGGGTCACAGGAGTTCTGGATCAATATGAAATTTGTTTTCCTCTTAATTCAGGTCTTTGTGACCTTGTGAACAGATTGGATGGAAAATAAACATTACGATGGGACCCACCTTGATGGATGTGCTGAACATCCATGCTGTTTATCTGGTGGGCCCTTTGGAATGTGCAGCGCCCACTCCAATATGATGCATTTGAGGCCCGCCCTTGTGATGTATGTGCTGAACATCCGAATAGGCCCAATATGATGTATTTGCAGCCCATTTGGTGAGGCCCATGGGATGTGGCCTAATGCGATGTATATGAGGCCTATGTGATGAGGCCCACTTAATTTATATAAGGCCCATGTGATGCAGCCTGATGTGATGTATGTGAGGTCCAGGTGGTGAGGCTCGATGTGGTGTATATGAGGCCCATGAGTGAGGCCCTATGTGATGTATGAGAGGCCCATGGATGTGGCCCATTGTGATGTATTCGAGGCCCATGGAATGTGGCTCATTATGATGTATTCAAGGCCTATGGGACGTGGGCCATTGTGATATATTTGAGGTCCATGGGATGTGGCCCAATGCAATGTATATGAAACCCTTATATGAGGCCCAATGTGATACATGTGAGGCCCAATGTGATGTATGTGAGGCCCTTGTGTGAAGCCCAAAGCGATGTATATAAGGACCGATGTGATGTGTGATTCCACCATGATGCATGTAATGATGTTTATGATGGGCCATACCTTGGGAGCAATGATGGCTAAATGTCTACATTGTAAGAGCAATGATGGTTAAATGTTCACATCGTAACTCTCCCTAGGGCCCATTGTTAGGCCCATTCTAACCTTCCCTTAGTGGGCTAACCCAAACCATTAGGCCCCCATGATCATTAGGCCCATTATTGATATGAGTAGGTCATCTAGGCCCATCCTTGATATGAGGAGAGTACATCATCATCATATAACATGCTTAATATAGCCTCACGATTCATGCCCATGTGCATCATATGTATGCTTGATATAAGGAGTGATTGATCATAACACATGTCATGAGGTAGATTTTTATGGGCTCCTTGTGAGACGGAATTACCCTACATGATCGCGTGGTACGCATAGGATTGTTGCATGACTAATAGCATGATTCATGCATCTCATATTTTTGTAATATGACTACTGTATGCCCTAGTGATATCAGGGTCGTAGCCTCCACAGGCATATCATGGATGATTAGATGAGACACCTAAAATCTTTTTCTACACTAGGTGCTATAGATGTCCCTGGGTGAAAACTCCTAAACCCTCTTGGTACCAGTAGATGCTCCAACATCGAGACCAGGTGGAAAATAAGAGCGCCCAGATGTCGAATACCAATAGGCGACGCTCCCACTGATGGTGGTCAGTTGGAAGGGGTTGTGACCTTACCCATCCAAAGGTAGGGGGCATAACTAGGCTGAGTTTGACCAGCTCGTAAATGGGTCCGCTATCGACGTGCCGAGTAGATATTAGCTGACTATAGGCCAGGTGGATAGTGAGGTCTCTTCCACTTGCATGGTAATGCGTTTAGTGAGCAGTGATCTGATGTAGAGTGTACTAGACTCCGGTGATGATCCCAGAGATGTACAATACTGATATGTGGACTTACTGAGTAGGAGTTACGTACTCAGCATTTGACTCATTCATTCATTCATTCACTATCCACTCGGGCTGGTGGTGTGTAACCAAATCATTATGTGTACCTTCGCAACTGCCAATATTTCGGTTAGGGCACGTGACCAACCCGAGATTAGGAGTTTACCATATTGAGTCTAGCTATCCAAATTTAGGTTGGGACTGGTTTAGATAGAAGTCCCTTATGATGAACCCCACAACTTGCAATACCATGTTCTATCATCCTGATTACATACTCCAACTTTGTCATTCCTTTGCATTGCACCTTCAATATATGACATTTAGGTTACTATAATTTTGTATTGCATGGCCTAGATATGTCATTGGCCTATTATATTTTTACATTGCATAGCTTGGATACAGCTGATGGTATTTATGGACTTGTCAGCATGTTTTCAAATTATTTGATATTACATTTTGATCATGCTTACCTTGCGCACACACTTACACCACCCTCTAAGCTCTCTATAAGCTCAAGCATGATAGATGCATGCAGGTGATGTTAGGTCACAGCAGCGTTGAGCTTGGAGGGTGCAACTGTCTTCTAGAGCTTCAATTTTCGATATATGTATTTTCCTTTTAGCATTGTAATCAACTGTTTATATTAGTGGACATGTGATGATGACATTGCCTTTGTGATTTGAGTAAACTTGTGGTTATGCTTCTTACGAGATAAATGTACATTGAAAAAATCCTCCTTGTAGGATCCCAGGATCGAAATCTGGCGTATGAGTGCTGGGAGCTGAGAATGGGGTACTATGGAGGCTGTCGGCACTAGATTCGGCGATCAAAAATTTTGTGAGCCCGGTTTCCGAGTTTGGGGCATGACAAAGGTGATGGGAGGTTGGGTAGAACCTCCTATAACTAATGAGCAGTTGATTTTCCAAGGGATTCTCCTTGATGGAAACTTTAGAGGTTGATAAACACTATGATTTGCCAATAAAGATGGTGTCTAAACTCTAGAGAAGGCTTAATATTGTGATCTTCTTATAGAGTATGGAATGTACATTAAGTGAATAATCACTAAGAATCTCAATGGGTTATATTCTAGGAGGTTTAATAGAGCTTGGAATGCACCATGGTCTCTAAAATATCAAAATTCATAATATGTCCAAAGATCCGAATGCAATATTTATAACAAAAAGGTTCTAATAGATCTCTAACAGCTAGTCTTCTGTTCGACCGAAGTTGGCTTTGTTCACATTGAATTAGCTTGTGAAAAAATTTTAATACCTTTGGTTAGATCGAACATGATCTTTGATTGCATCAAATCCAACCGAAGGAATGTCCAGCTAGATCCGAAATATATTGTTTTTTTTTTAAAGGCTTGCTTATCATTTTTGTCATTTTTGGTTGGACTGAATTCGTTGTTCGGTAGCACCGAGTCCAGCAGAAGCTTGTCCGGTTTCAACTGAATTAGAATAAATTTCAGGATTGTGCTTGTTGTATTATTCCCAACACTTTCGGTGGACTAAAGGCTTTTGAATTTGTGCAGTTATTCTTGTAACTTAGGACATCTAAAGATAATTTAAGGATGTTCAATTTAGGCTCTTGTAGCTAAGGGATGTTCAATAAAAGATTTACCTATTAGGGTTAAGATCAACTAAAGATTTAGGTTGTTTTGAGTCAAGGGTTAGGTTCACCAAGGCATCTCATATACATGTTCTTTACTCCTTGATGTTCCACATTATTTTTTATATTTGGTCTTCAGCTTCTAAGGGCTCAATCGACTACATGATACATGGACTTACATGATTGACAAATAAGGTGCACAAATCAGTATTCTAATAAAATCAAACATGTGAACCAGCGGACTTATCTCCAGATTCCAAACCCACAAGATGACAATGGGTATTTAGAAAGAAATATCACACTGATGAGATTATCCAAACCTTTAAAGCTAAATTAGTAGCTAAGGGGTTTAGATAAAAAAAAGGGATGAATTATTTTAACACGTATTCTCCTACAACTAGAATAATATCCGTTAGGATTTTATTTGCTCTAACATCCATACATAATCTTCACATCCACCAAATGGATGTAAAGATAACTTTTTTGAATGGTGACCTTAACGAGGAGGTATACATGGAACAACCTGATGGGTTCATTCTACCAGAAAATGAGAAGAAAGTTTGTAAAATGATCAAATCATTATATAGAATAAAACAAGCACCCAAACAGTGGTATCAAAAGTTTGATTCTAAAATATTATCTCATAGTTTCATTCATAATGTAGTTGACAAATGCACATATTGTTATGCCCCAGACTTGGTAACCAGACTCACAAGGGACCCGATAGCCAGTTCTGGCCGCAACAGCCTCTATAGTACCCCACTCTCGGCTCCTGAGACAGGTTCCAACCCTGGGATCCTACAAGGAGGATTTTCAGAACCATATATCCATTCCAATACGCGTATACTCAAGATCACAACAAGTATATCTGAGAAATAACAAAGGCACACATCATAAAATCTACTATAAATTTGAGCTTTAATACAGTGCTAAAAGGAAATACATATGATGACAAAAGAAGAAGGAAGAAGATCTGTAACACTGGGGTCCTCGGCTTAATTCCTATCCTAGCTCAGCTGCTAAGACGATGACCTAGGATCTCCTACACGCATCAATCGTGCATAAGCTTATAGAAAGCTTAAAGGGTAGTGAAAGTGTGTGATAATGGTACGCAGAAGAATACCTGGGGATGCAGAAGGGAAACAAGATCAATGCAAATATCACTAGCCTTACCAAGGCTGAGCCATGAATGCGGGAAGCCATACCAAGGCTATGTAATGCAATAAGGCTTATGCAGCCGATACCAATGCAATGTGAAGTAATGTTAATGCTCATAACTAGTCCACATATCTAGTACAGTTCCATCATAAGGAATATCACCGGGGTATAATGCATTACAGGATGACTTCCGCTCTCTAGATCAGCACGGTCAAATGAGCAAAAGAGACCTCATTACCCTCCTGTGGATAGTCAATCACCAATAAGGCTCAATGATAGCGAAACCATTTAGGAGCCGGTCAAACTTAGCCTAGCGATGCCCCCTAACTCAGGTGGGAAAGGCCACACTTCAACCCAACCTACTACACGACAGTGAGAGTGGCGGCCTAACGGTGTTAGGCCCTTGTGTGCTCATGGTTTCCACTTGGTCATGGCGTTGGGGCAGATCCATGGTACTATGAAAGTTTTGGAGTTTTCACCCAAGGGCAACTTAGGCACCTCATATGCTCAAGAAGAATATTTTTGGTGCCCACTTACAGTCATCCACGCTATATCTGTGGCGACAAGGCCCTAATGAAGTAATGGTGATCATACCTATGCGATGCCAGATGCATGAGTCATGCATACCAATCATGCACTAGCTCCAATCACTTAATGTGCATAAGAGGGGAACTCCATCCCTCTATCATATCAACCCAATGACCACACACAAATGCAATCCAAATGCACCATGATGCATATGGGTCATGAGGGTGCGTCATACGGTGATGATGACTTAGAACATACTGCTCCTTCCCAAGGAGGGAATCAAGTCTCGACACTTAGACAATTAATCTAAGGAACAATCTTCTAGTGGGGGCCTAATACTTTGGGGTAGTCCAATACTTTAGGGTAGTGTCACACCCCAAACTCCAAAATCAGATTCACAGGAATTCCGATTGCCGAATTCGGTACTGACAGCCTCCGTAGTATCCCATTCTCGGCTCATAGTGTCCATACACCAGATTCCGATCCTGGGATCTTACAAGGAAGATTTTTTTTAGGTACATTTAACTCATAATAAGCATAACCATAAGATTACCCAATTCATAAAGGCAACATCATCGTCACATATCCACGAATATAATCATTTGAGTACAATGCTGAAAGGGAAATACATAAATCAAAAATCAAGCTCCAGAAGACCGCTGCACACTCCAAGTTAAACACTGTTGCAACCTAACATCACCTGCACGCATCTATCGTGCATAAGTTTATAGAAAGCTTAGAGGGTGGTGTAAGTGTGTGCACAAAGAAAGTGTCAAGTATTCAATACAATGTCATTATCATACAATACCAAAATTACTGGTAATCCATAAATCGTACATTATCGGAATAAGTAGAAATACTGACAAGAGCATGAATTTTCAGAGTAAACAGAAATACTGACAAGATCATAAATCATACGATAACATAGTAAGCAGAAGTATGGACAAGTCTATAAGTCAATCAATATCAGAATATGCAATATAGAACAGTTATGCAATTGTAACGCCCTGAAAATCGGGGGTCAAGCAGAAACTCAGCTCTCGAGTTCCAACGCATCACTTATGCAATATAGATAATGATGATTGAATGTTGTTCATATTAGTGCAGTAAACATGAGTGAGATTAGACCAAAACAACATATCATACTCCAGAGACGGTTAAATTTTGTAAACGGAAGACTGAGATAAATATATAAAATGTATAATTTATTGTAAGTCTCCAGAGTATGAACATGTTACCAGGTTAATTATATACATGTATACTCTAAAAATGAAAAAAAGAATATACATGGGTGTTTAAATAAGTTACAAAATACCAAGTGTATTGGCATATAATCAGTAACCCTTTAATCCCGTTGATCAGAACCTGCATATAGGAGAAATACTCCTCAACATCATAAAGTCCGGCTCTACTTCACAAGCATTGTCATTATCTAAAACTAAAACAGAGACTGGTGAGTGTTTCAAATATTGTCCCATAACGTGGGAGTGAGTGATCAACTCAGTGGAACTTTACAGTAAAGGTTAACATGTTATCAATTCAATCAAGCAGTAATGATAAAGCAGTACAATCAAACATGTCCTAGATACTCTTATTAATGTAAGAATGATATTTGGAAATGATGCATGCCCTCAACACAATCTCCCTCTGCGATCTTAATCTTACGGTCACGCATGTCAGTCACTTCCTCAGTGCTCTGCACTAATGCCAACAACACATGCAGTGCAATGTTATGAGAATGATTACCAAGTTCTTATTAGTCCTTTTCATATAGCAGGATTGGGAAGCTAAGACACCTCCCTTATATCAATTCTCAAATAATGATCCATTCTAGGGTCGTCAGTCCTAGGAAATCTCAGACGATGTTACAGTTCTAGATCACTGTAAAAGGCTCGTCACCAATCAATATACGTCTAGATATATACTGAATACTACAATAAGGCTCGTCGCCCATATGCTTTGTCAAGATATACTCGAGGTCACTACAGAGGGCTCGTCACCAATCAATGTAGGCCGACAGCACAAATATAGTGTCCCATACCACCATAATAGGCTCACAAGAGTAGGGTGCTCACTGGTCACTACGGGGAGGCTTGTCACCCCAGTGTAGGTCGACAGCTCGACCACGGTGTCCCATACGACTATGTCCGGCTCATGAGTCTTAGGGGATCACGGTACCAAGGTGAAGAGGGTTTTCACTAGTGAGTTCAGTGCCTTAGATTCAAACAGTAGTGACCAAACATGGTGATCATACATCGATCAATCGGGTTAGTTGATAAGCTCAACTAGGCCAAGTGCACGTTGAGTTGATCGACATGGAATGTATAAGCACTCCGTGTGGCCTAACCACTGTCGAACATTCCAAGCACGACTCGGATTCATTGAACATATCCTGCGTGGTGAAAACAACCTCAACAACCAGTTTAGGAACAGTTACTGATTACCTGGACTGTAGCATAGTCCCAATCACGTACAAGCTCAATAACAAGCATTTGATTCATATCCTACATTCATATGAACATGTGGTGAAATATAACTTAAACATAAATACAGTACATGGAGGAAATCATACACACAGTTAACATGAATAAGTTAGGCTAAACAGTTCATGGAGGAAATCATACACATAAGCAAGGTGATTGAGATTCATATCTCAATAAACTTAAAATCATGCTTTTACCAAATACTAACTCATTCAGGCATTTTTACAAACACTTAGACTACACTAATCAACATACATCACGTATGTTGACCATATTACATATTAGGGCAAATCCTTTCGTCAAGGAGTTGTCACATACACCACAAGCGTATATCTACAACAAATAATCATGGCAATCATAACACCAAATTCCATATGTATACGGGTATTCTAACATATACATGAAATCCTCTATTTATAACATAGGCTATACGTACACGTTAATCAAAACGGATAGCACGTTTAGCATATGTAATAGCATCCTAGGCAAGAATAGATCATTATCTATCATTGAAAGTCTTGAAAACCATAACCTAAACGTATATAGTCCGCACCTAAACCAGAAAACGTGAAATGTATATGATTCAGATGATAAGTCTTCGTCAACGGCATATACGCTACCTAAGGCATGAAACAGGTTAGTTATAACTTCACTTCAACTATTTTAAGCTTCAAAACAGGTTAGAGTTTAACTAACTTACGCAAGAACGGAATCAAAATCGCTGGAATAACGATTCAGATACGTAGAATCGATACGTAGAAGAACTGGGAAGAATCCTACAGAGAAATACCAGGTTCTCTCTTACTTTCTCTCTCTTGAATTGACTAGGGTTAAAAATTCGTATGGGATTTGGGAATGAGGGTTTAAGGCCTTTTTATAAGCCTAAAATTGATGAAAATAGCCATAAGGCCAAGGTATACTTAAGTTATAACCAAATCAGGCTCTTTCTGGTCCAACGGAACACTTTTGGAGGTCCTCTCATCAAATGCAGTCGGACTTAAGCTCACTAGTATTTGATCTTAACCAAGTTAAGTTTTCAGTCCGATCGGGTTCCCAGATCATCCATGGCAGACCAGTTTCAGTTCAACGGTCACCGAAACTCGATCAGGGCCACAAGTACTTTGACATGTATGGGCCACCTTCCCTGATCCGAGGGTGAATTTGGGTCAAAAACCAACGGTTAGAATGCTTATAAATAACGCGCAAGCGACACGACTCAGATTACTTAAAATCATATTTAATATCTTAAAAATCTTCACTTTCTCACACTCTTCACTCCGGATTCAAGGAAATAGTCTTAGGACATCGTTTCGGCTTGATTTTCGAGGTGATGGTCAAGTCCAACTAGGCGATCATAATGGTCTAAGTTCATCGCAATCAGACTTTCGACATGCGGTACAGGTCCGATACGAAGTTTCAAAGTACTCACGAGAGCAATTGGGTTTAGACTTGGATCCTAGATTTCAGAGTAATGTAGTTTAGCAATTCTATAGGTTTTGGGTCTTACAGATCGTATTGAAAGTGGTTGGTGCTAATTTCATAGGTAATCTAGTTTAGCTCTAGTTAATACACGTTAAATTTCTAAAGAATTAGGTTCTAAATGATTTCTTTGACATTGGAATTGAGTTTTGAGAAGTTACCAAGGTGTTATAGTTGACCCATTGCCTAAGAACGTCTAACTCCAGGTTGGCCAAAATCTGGGGTGTTACAGCTATAAGGAGTCATAAAGATCCAAATATCAGATGCCAAGGATGCAATGCAATATACAAATCCTGCTAAGTCTGTCTAGGCCATATAAGTGCAGAAACATAGCAACCTAAAATGTCATATACTTGTGGATGTAATGCAATATGCGATGCGAATAAAATGACCATGCTGGAGTGTGAAGTCGGGATGATAGTACGTAGTATCGCAGGCTACAGGGTCCACCACAAGGGACTTCTATCCAAACCAGTCCCATACCTAAATTTGGATAGTCAGACTCAACGTGGTAAACTCCTGATCTCAGGTTAGTCACGTGCCTAACCGAAATCTTACCATAACGAAGGTACACAACAATTAGTTGCACACCACTAGCCCGAGTGGATAGTGAATGAATGAATGAATGAGCATGCAACTCCTACTCAATAAGTCCACATATCAATACGGTTCCTCCCTAGAAAATCACCGGGGTCTATTACACTCCAAACTAGATTGCCGCCCCATCACGCGCGACAAGGTGAGTGGAAGAGAAATCACTATCTGCCTACCAATATTGAGCCCGGCTCGTCGATAGCGGACCCATTCCTAGAGCTAGTCAGACTCAGCCTAGCATTACCCCCTCCTCTCAGGCAGGTAAGGCCTCACCCCTTTCCAACCGACCATGACACAGTGGGAGACACGGCCTAATGATATACGGCCCTCATGCGCTCATACATCCACTCGGTCTAGACGTTGGAGCAACCTCTGAAACCAAGAGGGTTCTAGGACTGTCACCTAAGGATATCTATAGCACCCCATGTAGAACAGATTTCTGGTGTCCCATTTGGCCATCCACGATATGCTTGTGGAGGCTGCAGCCCTAATGTTGCTAGGGCGTACGATGGTCATGTCACACAAATGCGAGAGGCATGAGTCATACAGTGCAATTATGCATAAATCCTGTGCATATTGTGCGCTCATGTGGGGCAACCTCACCTATCAGGGAGCCCCATGAATAACCTGTCCTATGGCATATGTGATGGTCAATCACATCTCATAACAAATATGCAGATGATGTGTATGTATTATGATGCTATGCTGTCACATACTCATAATCAATACTAATAACCGGTATCAACAATCGGCCTCGACAATGTGGACATCTAACAAACATTGCCCTAAGGAATGACCCTCATAGGGCCAAATACATAATGGGCCGACGGCCTCACACAAAGGCCTAATATACAACACAATGGGCCTTGTCCAAGGACCATAGATACATCACAATGGGCCTCAACTACGGGTCACATATAATCATATAGGTCTCGATAATTGGCCTTGGCAATCGAAATTGGCCTCAACAATCGAAATCAGAATCGAAATCGTAGTAGGCCTCAATAATCGAAATCGGTCACGACAATCAGAATCGTCAATTGGCCACGACAATCGAAATTGATCGATAATCAGCCTCAATAATCGGAATCGACAATCGGTCATGATAATCGGCCTCGATCGCTAATCAATCAATCGGCCACGATAATCAAAATTAGCAATCGGCCACGACAATCGAAATTGATCGATAATCGGCCTCGATAATCGAAATCAACAATCGGTTAGATAATCATAGCAATCGGTCACGTTAATTGAAATCGATCGGTAATCAGAATCTGTAAATTGGTCACGTCAATCGGAATTGATAATCTGTCATAACAATCAGAATCAACAATTGGTCATGTCAATCGGAATCGATCGGTAATCAGAGTCGAAAAATCGGTCACGTCGATCGGAATCGGCAATCGGTCACGACAATCAGAATCAGCAATCGATCACGTCAATCGAAATTGATCAGTAATCAGAGTCAATAAATTGGTCACGTCGATCAGAATTGGTAATCGATCATGACAATTACACTGATAATCAACAGATAAAAAAATGGGGTCCATAGATGATCAGTTGATCAACTATAGTATAAAGATCAGCACTCAACCGTGATTATATCAAATCTGATAACACGGAGCCATCCATCCATGGCGAATAGGGCCCACTTATTTGGGTTAACCCATTAAAGGGATGATGAGAATGGGCCTAACAAGGCCTAAGGGAAGGTCACAATGAGAACTTTTAACCATCATTGCCCATCAATGTGGACATTTAACCAACATTGCTCCCAAGGAGTGGCCCATACAAAGGATTCATACACAACGTAATGGGCCATACATACATCGCTTTGAGCCTCAACCATGGGCGTCGAATACATCACAATGGGCCTTGTCCATAGGCCATGAATACATCACATTGGGCCTCGTCCATGGGGCTCGAATACATCACATTGGACCTCACCCATGGGCCTCGAATGCATCACAATGGGCCTTGCTCATAGGCCATGAATATATCACATTGGGCCTCGACCATAGGCCTCGAACTGCACACATAACGGGTACGTAGCTGGTGTGAGGGTACTCTAGCCAATCCGTTTCCCATACGTGCATCAAGGTAAGTCCCACTGTCCAAGGACTGGATGGTGGAGGGGGGGGGGGGAGGTACATACATCTCGTGGGTCCCACAAGTACATCACGTGGGGGCCACATGAATGGATGATGTGAATACAAAATACATACATCTAGGTGGGCCCCGCCCATTTAGAAACCAGATGGACGGTGTGGCTGAAAACACATATATCATGTGGTGCAAGTCCCATGTCTAGCACAGATGAAACACTTGCATTGTGGTAGGATCCACGTCCAGTGGACTGGATGGACGTCTGGGGGTATAAAACACATATATCAATGGTAGGCCTCACGCGGCACTGTCCAAAATGGATAGTGCGGATATAAAATACATGCATTAAAGGTGGGCCTGGATAGATCAGGTGGGCCTAAACCATACAGCAGGTGGGCCCAGTGTCTAGTGGAACAGACGGATGGCATGGATATAATACAGGTGGACCGCGTTGATGAAACACATATCACAGTGGAATCCCATGGCACCGTCCAAAGATTTCTGGAGGGTGGGGATGCAAAAATACAGGCACTACGGTGGTCCCCACCTTCTGGGCGAAGGGTGTAGACAAAACACTACATCATGGTGCTCCCCATTCATCAGGGCAGGCCCACCATCCTCTGAACGGTGTGAATCATCATACACATCACGGTGCGAATCACACTGTTCAGGTGGATGGACGGTATAGATAAAACGCATTGATCATGTGGGATTCCACTGTCCATATGGACGGTGAGGATAGAACACACATATCATGGTGGGTCCCACCACCCTAGCTGGACGGTGGAGACACCACAGGTGCAAAGGGTCCCACCGTCCAGGACGGTGAGGATATAACACTTACATCATGGTTAGACCTACAGACTTGTTGAAGTCAACATTAGCTTTAAAGCTGGTGGTCCTCATGCAGGGATGAAACACATACATTGTTGTTAGGTCCACGTCCCTGTACGGGACAGACGGATGGTGTGTATAGGATACATCAGAGGTGGTCCCCACTGTCCAGACCACTAGACGGCGTGGATAGAAGGCACATATATCATGTGTGGGTCCCAGGTGCATAGTACGGGTAGTAGAGATAAAAATATACATCATTGGACCCACAGAATTTATTGACGTTAAGCAGCTACAACTGCTAGGGTCCTCACCTTCTAAATGGATGGTGGGATGCAACGCACCGCACAGTGGGGCCCATAGAACTGCTGATGTCCTTACAACAATTATATAGCTAGGTGAGGTACCAGCCGATCAGCTCCCATGTGTGTCCACACGTGTGGGACTCACCGGCTGGATGAACGGTTTAGATAAAAACATCCCTCATGGTGGGCTACACCGTCCCATGTATTGAACATGGAGGCAAAACACATGCATAAAGGTGGGCGTCCCTGCAGCTGCTGGATGGTGTCCCAACGGACCGTCCAGATACAACATACGGAAGTGGGTCCATGCCCAGCAATGGGCGACGTGGGTGCAGTGCAAACATCAAGGTGGTCCCACGTCCAAGCAATGGACGACCTGGGGACCACATGTGCAGGTGAGTTCTACTGTCCAGAAATGCTGGACAGTGTGGAAATATACACCTGATGGGCCCCACGCTGGTGGATGAAATGCATAAATAAAGGTGGGTCCCGGTGGTGGCCCACCAGTCAGCTGGAAATCCAGTTGCTATGTGTTTTCCCCTCTACGTCCAGGCTTGTCCCACAATGGACAACAAGGTAGATAAATGCATCATGGTGGGCATGTTAGCCCTGGACAGTCTAGATGTGTTGTGCACATCAGGAGGGCCACACATCATCATAAAAAAAAATAAAGAACCCTGAAAGAAACAAGTTCTAAGAAGCACCCACCTTTGATCTCTTCTTCCTTCTTCCGCCTATAGGTTCTAGAGCTCCAAGGAAACAATTTCGACGGTTGAGATGAGGCTTGGATGGTGGAGATGGGAGGTAGGAAGGTGGGCCACACTAGCTCTCTCTCTCTTGGCAGGCTTGAAAGTCCATACGTTGGGTTCTCCTTTGGTTGCTTGGGAGAGAAGGGAGAAATAAGAAGGAGAGAGAGAAGATGGGATGGAAATGTTGACTTTTGGGGTTATTGTGTAAGAGAGGTATGGGTTGTGATGGGGTGAGTGATGTGTTGGGTGATGGGTTGATTGATGTGTTGTACTTGACATGTACTTGACATTGATGGGATTAATGGGACATAATTGAGGTGACATGTCGTAGAGATTCTCTTAGGTTTTGCAACGTGCGACGTTTCTTCGAACTAAATGTGGGCCCACATCTCCTGGCCTGGGTATCACCTCGTGTCGTTAGGGTACAAGTCTCGGGTCGAGGTAACTCAGGTTGATAAAACTCAGCTTATGACGCATGCAAATGTTGAAAAAAGGTCAAAGGTTGCCGAAATTCGACTGGAAAGATCGCGGAAGCCTACGAAACAGTACGGTTTAGGATACGGATCTTACAGGTAACCCATAAAGCTAAGGAGAACAATATATAAGCCTAGAGGAATAAGCGGTCCTAAAGAGGGCCTATGGTGGGCCGTAAACCACCCATAACAACCCATGGGCTAACCTTAGAGATTTTCTAACATAGATCCTTACCGTTGAGATTATGAGGCTGCACAGTTTTAATCATTTTCGATCCAGGATTTGAGGTTTAGTAGGATCATCATAGTGTTGATGAGGTGTCCTGAGAGCGGGAGGCTATGATTCGCGAGCGTTATTCTCAACTCTTCGATGTTTGATATTGTATTTCGAATGCCATTTTTCCTCATTCTTTTGAGTTTTGCATATAGTACAAATTTTAAGGACATATTTTTTTAGGCGAGGAGAGCTGTGAGACCTGTATCCCAGCCCGTACCATTTCGTATGCTTCTGCGATCCTCCCGGTCGAATTCCACGGACCTGCGATCTGTTATCGACATTTGTGCATGATCCTGAGTTGTGTCCCGTATATCAGAGTCACCTCGACTCGAAACTTGTATCCTTGCGACCGCACTGTCTCCTCAGTTCCGATGAAGCATCTCGCATGCCGAGGCGATACTCGGGCCAAGAGATGTGGGCCCTTGTTTAGTTCGAGGAAAACACTGCGCGTTGCAATTTCCAAGAGAATCTCTACCCTAAACGTCACATCAATCCATTAATCAAATTCAAGTACACAACCTTACCTAGCCATCCCTTTTTCAACAACAAAGCATGACACCCATTCCTCTTTCGCCCAAAAGTCAACATCACTACTCTTCTCTCTCTCATTTTTTTTGCACTCTATCCTAAGCAACCCCCATGAGAGGGAACGCCCAAGCTTCCATGAGAGGAGCTAGGTGTGGCCTACTCCCTACCACTCAATCCCACCATCCAAAGTTCATCTCAACCGTTGAAATTCATCCATCGGAACTCTAGAACGCATCGGTGGAAGGAGGAGTCCAAGATCTAATGGTGGGTGTTCTTTTTCAGGTTTTGTTTGTGTGGATTTGATCATTTGAGGGCCCACATGTGTTGGAACCCATCTTAATGTATGTTTTGTATCTAAGAGGGGCCCATAGTGGTGGGGTCTCTCTGCTATGATCTTGTTTCTCTCTCTCTCTATCCCTATCCCTCTCTTTCATTCTTGCTTAGTGATGATATGGCCATGTGGCCCACCCGTATGGGACCTACTTGAAGTATGCATATTATCCAAGTCGTCCATTGAGTGGGCCCACCTGACATCCCATAACTCACATGCTCGGATGTAGGGAAAACACAAATATCTAATTCATCTAAATCAGGTGGGCCACGTCTATGTGGGACTCACCATGATGCCTGTGTTGTATCCTTACCGTCTAGAGTTCAGGGACACTGGATGTGGGCATGTAGTAATGTGAGAACTGACGGTGGAGTATACTAGTCAACTAACCAAACAAAAATAAAATAAATATATAATAATATAATATTATAATATATAAAATATTATACACATGTTATGGTGGGCCTTACGTGGGACCCACCTCTATCGTCGAGCATCGTACAACGGCTATATTGCTGCTGCAGTGACTTCACATGGTACCAGTGTCCCTGCTGACGTGGGACCCATTTGCTTGTGGACGTCATCCACACCGTCCATCTATTTACATGGGACTCCACCGTGATGTATTCTATGTCCCTGCGGTTCATCTGTTTTTTTAGATGGTGGGTCCTACTGCTGACTGACATTAGCAAGTACTGTGGGGCCATCATGTTGAATGTTGTATCCACCCAGTCCGCCCGTGGACCCCACCCTGATATGTGTTTTGACCGCCATCCATCAGGAGGTGGGATTTCATGTGGCACGTGTGGTGTCCACACCGTCCAGCTGGGACGGTGGGGCCCACCGTGATACATGTGTTTTTCTGATACTGTCCAACCATTTGTGGAGATGAAGATGGGTCCCACACGTGGTGCATGTGCTTGAAATCCAGGCCATGCAGACGTTGTGAGACCTACTGTGATGTAATGTTTTATCCATACCATCCATCTGCGAGACGAGCAGCATGGCTGCTATATGGACGCTGCAAGTTTCGGGGGCCTGGAAATGAGGGATGTGTTATATCCCAACCATTCATCTGGCCACACCTTGATGTATATGTTTTATCTAACCGTTGGTCAGGTGGACCACACCATAATAATTAACATGGGATTAATCGTCCAACATTGAAACTCCTTGGGGGCACAGAAGTTTTGGATCAAAATGATATTTGTTTTCCTCTTAATCCAGGTCTTTGTGACCTTGTGAACACATTAGATGGAAAATAAACGTTATGCTGACGTTGTATGTGCTATACATCCATGTTGTTTATCTGGTGGGCCCATTTGGGAGGTGCAGGCCCACCTGCTGTGTGGCCAAGCGTGATGTATGTGAGGCCCACTTGATGTATATGAGGCCCAATGTGACATATTTATGGCCATTCAATGAGGCCCACCTTAATGTGATGGATAATGAACTCATGTGAGAGGCCCATTGCGATGTGTTTGGGGCCCATAGGTTGTGGCCCATTGTGATGTATTCAGGGCCCATGGGACGTGGCCCATCCGATGTATATAGGCCCTTATGATGTGTATTAGGCCCATGTGACGCGACCCATTATGATTGTATGAGGCCCATTGTGGTGTATTTGAGGGCCAGGCTATGGAGCCCATTCTGATGTATGTTAGGCCCATCATGATGTGTATAAAGCTCTTGAGTGAGGCATATGGTGTTGTATTTTTAGCCCTTATGTGAGGCCATGGATCCACTATATGTTAGGCTCTATGTGGGCCATTCTTTGGTGGCAATGTTGGTTAAATGTCCACATCGTTGAGGCCGATTGTCGATGATGATTATCGGTGCCGATTATTGATATCGATTATGTGTATGTGATAGCATAACACCATGATACATGCCCATACGCATCATCTGCATGTTTGTTATGAGATGTGATGGACCATTGCATATGTCATTGGGCAGGTTGTTATGAGACTTCCTGATAGGCAGAGATTGTCTCACATGAGCGCACGGTATGCGCAGGATTGATGCATGACTGGATTGTCTGACTCATGTATCTTGCATTATGTATTGTAATTACTTTATGCCCTAGCGATATAAGGGTCGTAACCTCCACGGGCATATCGTGGATGGCCAGATGGGACACTGAAAATCTGTTATTAGTATCGGGCTGCCATAGATGGCCCTGGGTGAAAATTCCTAAACCCTCTTTGTAACGCCTTGGAAAAATCCGTACAGAGACTCGAGTGCCAACTCGATCAGAAATCACGTAGGATTAGTTCCTTTAGAAATTAAACATAAGTTAACTAGCGCTATGTTAGTTTAACTGTGAAATTAGCACTGATCGCTTTAAATACGTTCTGCAATACCCAAAACTTGTAGAATCAATGACGCTATAATACCCTGAAACCTAGGATCAAACTCTAAACCCGTTTACTCGTAGGAACCCTTTGAAACTTCGTATTTGATTTAGACCGCGCGTCGAAAGTCCGATATCTACAATCTTAGACCGTTATGACAGCTTAGCTGGACTTGACAATCATTTCGAAAATCAAGCCCAACCGATGCTTTGAGGCTATTTCATTGAGCTTGGAGCAGGGAATGTGAGAAAGAGTGAAATTCATTAAAATTTAAATGGGATTTAAATGAATCTGGCACGTTTCGTTTGCGGGATCAGTATAAGCATTCAGACCGGCGGAATCTGACCCAAAGACACCCTCGGATCAAGGAACATTTCTCATTCAGGTCAGTGTACTTGGAATCCTCGATCGAGTCTCCGTGACCGCTGAACTGAAACTGAACCGCCACGTGCGATCTGGGAACTCTACCGGTCTGAAAACTTGATGTGTGCAGGATCCGATATACATGAGCTGAAAACTTGATGTGTGCAGGATCGCGTTCGGCCAGGGGACCTCCCGAAACACTCTTTTAGATCAAAAAAGACACGATTTGGTTATAACTCAAGTATACCCTTGTCCCAAGTCTATTTAGGTTAGATTTTAGCCTATATAAGGGCTTTAAACCCTCTTATATCTCTCCTATCCGAATTTGTTAGAAACCCTAGAAAGAGAAGAGAGAGAAAGAGAGAGATTGTGAAGAGTTGTGAAAGAATCTCCCTGCCACTTGAACCAGTTTCTACACGTGTTTATCCACCGCATTCCAAATCACTTTTCGGTGATTCTGATTCATTTCTAGGTAAGAAAACCCTATCCACTAGCTGTTTTAAGGATTATTTTGATACAAGTAGCGAAGTAGCTTATGTATCTTGTGCACTAGGTCGCCATAACACCGTTGACGAAGCATAGACGTTCTATTCGAATCGATACGCTTCTATGACAAAAAGTGAGGATTTTAGACACTTTGATTAACTGATTTTAAAGCTTTTAATGTCGTTTAATAGTAGATTATCGACGAGAATGCCGTTTGACATGTAGAACATGCTGTTCGTTTTCTATTTCGACTGCGTACGAGAAATATGAGATTTAGGGTATTTTAGGTATTTATAGGAAATACTGTTTACGTCCGTATTTTGCTGAAATGATTGCCATGTTTATTTATCCTGTTATGATATTAGAAATGTGTGTATGATCTGTTTGGCGAAGAGATTCACCCTAATGCGCACTTTGGGTCGACATACGCTATGTAGACTAAAGTGTGTAGATTAAGTGTCTGTATAAATGTTTGTATTAGTATGTATTGAGTAAATGGTATTGTGAATTAGTTTTGAGATTGAATTCTCAATTAATATGCTGATGTATATGATTTTCATCATGTTGGTTATATGTATTGATTTCATTATGTATAAGAAATGCATGTGCTGCTTGATTTGCTTACGTTGTATGTTATAAAATGTGTCAACATGCTTGTATTGTTTATATTCATTTCGGTTACTCTCATATGATTACTGGTATGGATTACAAATGTTTGGGACTATGCTTTAGTCCAGGCAGTCGATAACAGCTGGAATTTGTGGTTGATGTTTGTTTGCCACGGAGGACGCGTCGATGAACGCGATTCGTGTTTTGGGTTGGCGGCAGTGGTTAGGCCACACGAAGTGTTTTATGCACTTCATGTCGTTCAGCTTGAGTTGCGCTCGTACTAGTCGAGCCTGTCAAGTAACCCGACTGACCATTGTATGTTCACCATGTATGAGTCATAACTGCTTGAACCTAGGGTACTGAACTTACCATTGGAGACCCTATTAACCATGGTACCTTTATCCATAAAGACTCATGAGCCGGGCATGGTGATATGAGATACCGTGGTCGAGCTGTCGGCCTACGCTGGGGCCACAAACCTCCCCGTAGTGACCAGTGAGCACATATGACTCGTGAGCCGATTGTGGTGGTATGGGATACTACATTCTAGCTGTCGACCTACTCTGATTGGTGACGAGCCCTTTGTAGTGACCTGGTGCGTATTCTGAGTCTACGGGAGGCCACGACCCTTCCGTAGTAACAAGAGTACATTAGGCCTATATTGATAAGGTGATGGGGGAGCGGTGCAACGAGTGCGAGCAAGAGCCCTGACAGCCCTTGTAGCGACCTATAAATATAACATCGTATGAGATTACTAGGAGTGATGACCCTAAACAGGATCTGTATTTGGGATTGATATAAGGAAGGTACCTTAGTTTCCCAATACTGCTGTATGAACGGACTAATAACAATTTGGTAATCATTATCCATATCGCATTACATGTGCCTGGAAGATGTGGAGCACTGAGGAACGTAAGCATGCCGTGGGCATAAGATGGTGCCATATGAGGGAGTATGTCGATGAGGGCATCCATCATGTCATTTCATGTATGCATTAACAGCAGTATCTAGGAATGTTTGATTGTTTGCTAATTAATGCGTGATTGATTTGATAACATGCCAATCTTTCCTCTATTATTTCACTGAGTCGATCACTCACCCCCACGTTACGGGATAGTGTTTGCAACACCTACCAGACTCTATCTTAGATGTAGGTGATGAGGCGATTCAGGACGTGGAGCCGGATTACTACGAGGACCAGGATGAGTTCTCGTATATGCAGTTCTCCGATGGCTTTGCGTAGGTGGCCTGGATCGGCGGGACTTGCTAGTTGGACAGTTATATGACATTTTGTTTTTGATTTGATCTATGTTTATGAGACTTAGTGATGTATTCATACTTTGGAAACAGTTCGAGATTATTTTGTTTTCCTACAGTGATATATATATCTTTCAGTCTTCCGCTTGTGTTTTATCACTGGATCTGGAGTATGAATTGTAGTTTTGGTACAATCTTATTCATGTTAATGCACTAACTCAGACAACAATAAATCATAAGCATATTTGTTGCATAAGTGATGGTCTGGACCTCGGGAGTCGGGTTTCTACACGACCCTTAATTTTTAGAGTGTTACAAGTTGGTATCAGAGCATGATTTGGATTAAACCGGACCTGGGTTATCGACACACTACGTACGCTGTTGCCCCTTTGACTTAGGTGGGTGCGAGAAAAACCTAGAAACACTCGTAGGACTTCAGTTTCATCAATCGGCGAAGTTCACTCAATTCGATCGTTTTGATCGAGTTCGTGTGCGTCCGTGGTCGCATGAAACAACCCCGGACCACTTCTAGATCATGTGTGGTCGGGTCTAGACCTCTCTGGATTCAATCCCAGCTGTCAGAAATCGCTAAATGCAAATATGCATCAGGTAGTGTCCGAAGTGATCCGAAATGGTCCGAAATGGGTCATGGGCCCACCCAAGCTAATCTGACATGATCCAGGGGGAACCACACATTTTTGGGGCCCACAGGAAAGGGGGACCATGCCCCATAGGCCGGGCCTCACCGAAATTGAGTTTGGCTGGCGAGGACCTCGCCGGTTCGGCTAGGCCTCGCCGTACGGTGGGCTCCGCTTGGGCCGGGTGTCGGGCCGACGCTCTTAGGTGGTTAGGGGAGGCCTCCTATATGTGGGCCGTCCCTTAAATCATCCCCAAAGCCCTACCTCCACCACAAAAACGTCCCTCAAGCTTTCCTTTCTCCATATTTTTGCTGCCTCCTCTTTCAAAACCCATTTCAAACCACCTCCATTCTCATTTTTGGTCACAACCAACGCCAATCCATCGTCCACAGTAGTAGGTACTCCCTTTCCTCTCCATTTTCATCGTTTGGAGCTCCCACATCCTCCATTGAAGGCTGAAATTTGTATGAGCCTCCATTCCTACCTATCTTGCTCTTTTCCCTTTGCAATCTTAGCATTTGGGGTCCTATTTCACTCCTCTATAGGGCTTAGATTCATTTTATCCCATTAGGTCATCCCTATCTCCCCATTTCTCTCATTTTCCATGGCTTTGGTAGAGGCTATTTTAGCCTTTTTCTCCCTTTCCACCATCCTCTCTCTCATGAAAAAGAGGAAGACTACCGCAGATGAAGCTGGGCCTAGTCGCCCTTCACGATTGAGGAAGCCGAGGGGTGGTGCCGCTAGCTCAAGTGCCGTCGCTAGTTTAAGTGTTGGCAGAGAGCTACATACAAAGCGAGATTTGGATCCCCGTGCTCACATAGGGTGAGCACTATTGGTAGACTTGGCTCATGGCGCGTACGTTGACCGCAAGGTTCTGTTTGAGGCGCATGTGGATGAGCGGCTCTTTGGTGAATTTCTGTTATTTGAGTGCATTGAAGCTGCCAGGTGGGGTCCGCTCTTTGAAGCCCAGTCTCATGCGAACGTAAGCACTGTTCGTGCCTTCTATGCTCATATTCGGGACCCTATGTTGGAGCCATTGCAGTTCAAGATTCCCTTTAATAGAGACCGGGAAGCCACGATCGATGTTCGGCTGATAGCTCGACTTCTGAACATGCCTCTTGGCGAGGTACATTCAAGTGCTAAGAACCTGAGGAGTGTTCGTGAGAGAAATCGTCGCACCAGGTTTCTATGTGGTGGTTTGGTTCCAGGGCAGCGTAACAAGAGCCTCTTAACGTCCCACATGTCGGATGATTTTTGTCTGCTGCACCACATTTGCACGTTTAATGTGTATCCCAGGTCGACCAACCGCAGTGAATGTACTCGTCTCATGGTCGATTTCCTATATCAAGTGGGTCAGGGAGAGAATGTGTGCATGGCCACCTTTGTGTTGCGACAGATCGTCCTCATAGCGAAAATGAGAAGAACGTCTGAGTCACTTCCTTTTGGTCGGCTCATATAAAAGATCGTGCTTGAGTTTGCTTATAGACTTGGGCCAGAGTTGCTTGTGCCGATTCATTTCATTGATGAGGCTACCATGAACTAGATGAAGATAGGGCCTTAGCAGCGTGAGGCTCAGCTTGATGATGACAGTGAGGGCGATTATGATAGTGAGGAGGATGCTAGTGAAGAAAAAGTTAGGGCAGAAATAGAGGAAGAAGCCCAGGAAGAAGAGGAAGAGGAGGCTCAAGATACTGATGAGAGTCCTCCTACTATGACTCGGGCCGCTAGGGATGCTCATATAGCCCGACTTGAGGAGAGTCAGGTTGCTTTGCGACGGGAAGTCCAAGAACTTCGGTCCGAGGTGAAACAAGATCTTGAGGATACTAAGGCCATCATGAAACAGAAATTTGGCAAGGTGACTCGCACTTTGAAGGCCATCCTGTGTTGTCTGCAGGATAAGGGTGCCCCTCCTCCATCGCCAGACTCGGATTAGTGATTAGATTGTAGACTTTTGCTGGTTGTAGTTAGTTTATTTTCCTGCTTTCTGCGTGTAAGCCTGAGAAGGCTAGTAGTTAACTTAAGTTGCAGTTGTAGCTCTGGCTAACTTATTTTTCCATGTGTTTCTTGTCATGATCCATGTAAAGATATATCTCTTGTATTATGACGAATTTTGATTTAATGAAATGCATGGAATTTCTTCGGTTTGTTAAGTGAATGATTATGTGGTGGTGTT
Source organism: Magnolia kwangsiensis (assembly GCA_037074715.1). Classification (NCBI taxonomy): domain Eukaryota; kingdom Viridiplantae; phylum Streptophyta; class Magnoliopsida; order Magnoliales; family Magnoliaceae; genus Magnolia; species Magnolia kwangsiensis. The sequence continues at coordinate 77,742,230 of CM073580.1, read as the reverse complement.
TGTGCTATTGTTAAAACTGACGAGGTTGCGCCCTATTTTGAATATAGGGAATGCCACCTAAGGTGACTCGGAGCACGACACGTCTTACATTGGGAGAGCCTATGGATCGGGTTCCTCCCCAGAGTGATGATCACATGGACCCTGTTATGGGTCTGATTCGTGAGACTACACCTGCGTCTCAGCCTTCTGCGGGTCCTACAGTTGGACCACCACCTTTCACACCACCTGTCAGAGAGTAGTATCGTGCGTCTTCCTCGACGCAGTATGTGCTGCAGCCTGCTCCACCTCCTGATAGGCTTGAGCAGTTGATGGCCATGATGCACCAGCAGCACCAGTAGCTTTTGACTACCATAGCGGGGGCCTTAGCCCAGGGTTGGAGTGCGACTCCACCTGCACCATCTGTGCATCCAGCTGAGGATGTTGGTACTTCAACTCAGGATGAGGGCATGGCTCATCCTGCACCTTCTGCTTACCCTACGGGGCATACTGCTGATACAAGGGGTCCACTTGAGCGATTTTAGCGCTTACGGCCTCCCACTTTTATGGGTTCTCACAGACCCGAGGAGGCCGAGTATTGGCTCGACCGTGTGTCGAAGATTTTGAGGATGCTGCACTGCTCGGAGTCTGAGCAGGTTGAGTTGGCTACGTTCATGTTCGAACGAGAGGACAGCTTGTGGTGGGATAGTGTATTGTGGACAGTTACTGCCGGCTACATCTGGACTTGGGTAGCATTCGAGTTCCGTTTTCACGAGAAATACTATCCCCAGACTTATAGGCACGAGTGGGAGAACGAGTTTCTACGCCTCAGGTAGGGAAGTATGACTGTTACAGAGTATGAGCATCGGTTTATAAAGTTGGGCAGATACGTCCCGACGATACTTGCTGACGAGCAGATGCGCATACGATGATTTTCTGAGGGCTTGCGACCGGACATTCGGTCAAAGATGTGCTGTGTCAACATACCTTCCTATGCAGAGCTGATACACATGTCTATGCGGGTAGAGCAGGATGTGGATCGCTTGGCACAGTCTCGTGGCCCTATGGTTGCTAGGCCATAACCGGATATACAGGACAGGCCATTTGTTGGCAAGAGGCCTTGCATTGATCCTCCTCCTAGAGCTACAGCGCCAGTACTCCTGATGAGGCACCCTGAGATGTCATTTACTTATTGTGGGAGACCGGGTCACACCGTGGGGAGCTGTTTCGCCCGGATGAGAGATAGCGGGTTTTCACCACCGCAGAAGATCGACCGTCCTCGCCCACAGGCATTATCTGCTCCACCCCTAAGGTCGGCTCCTGTGCATCCTTCCTTCAGACCTCCAGTACTACCGTTCCGGCCGCTTCAACAGCCCATGATACTGCGGCCAAACCGTCCACAGCAGGCTCGAGTACATGCTATGACAGCAGAGGCATCCGAGTCAGAGACTACTCAGCCATTGGCCTTTAAGGTCACTACCCACATTGGAGGTATTCCTATATTTGTGATGGTGGATACTCGATCTACAATTTCTTTGATATTGCATTCCATAGTCAGGCGTCTTGGGCTACCGACTATTCGGATGGATGGGGTGCGAGTTCTTACGGCTCACGGGACCTTTTCTGATGCCACCATGATGTGTGAGGGTTGTATGGTAGATTTGGGGAGCAGGACGATAGCTATTGATCTTGTCATCGACCCCTCTCTTGTTTATCTCGACGTCATTCTTGGCATGGATTGGCTGACTGCAAGGAGGGCCGAGATTGACTGCGAGACCCGTATAGTGACAGTCTACGAGCCGGAGGGAACATCCTTTACATTTTCAGTGCGGGTAAATCTCCCCTTCCGAGTACTTAGCTACGCTTCTTTATTGCGGGATGTTGATGCCCCGACACTTGAGTGCACGCCAGTAGTTCGTGATTATGAGGATCTGTTCAGGAAGATTCTTGGGTTGCCACCTCAGCGAGAGATTGATTTTACTATCGATCTGATACCTGGTTCCACGCCCGTCTCACTGCCGACGTATCACATGGCACCGTGTGAGATGGAGTTAAGGAAACAGATTGATGATCTGTTGGAGCTTGGCTTTATATGACCGAGTGTATCTCCTTGGGGAGCACCGGTGCTGTTTGTGAAGAAGAAGGATGGTTCATTGCGATTATGTATTGATTATCGCAGGTTGATCCAGATTACGGTGAAGAATAGATATCCCTTGCCCGGGATAGATGACTTGTTTGATCAGTTGAGAGGGGTGCAGTACTTCTCAAAGATTGATCTGTAGTCAGGATATTACCAGTTGCGCGTCAGGGATGAGGACATGCAGAAGACAACTTTCAGGACCAGCTTTGGCCACTACGAGTTCCTCGTGATGTCGTTCGGCCTCACGAATGCACCAGTCGTGTTCATGGATCTGATGAACAGGGTATTTCGGCCATTCCTTTATCTATTTGTCATTGTATTCATAGACGACATTTTGATATACTCCAGGAGTCGAGAGGAGCAGGAGGAGCACTTGCGATTGGTCCTGGATACACTGAGGCAGCATCAGTTGTTCGCACAGTATAAGAAGTGTGACTTCTGGAAGGAGGAAGTGAAGTTCCTGGGGCATGTGATGTCCAAGGATGGGATGACAGTTGACCTGGCTAAGGTAGCTGCAGTTCAGGACTGGGAGCAGCCTGGTTCTGTCACTGAGGTGAGGAGTTTCTTAGGTTTGGCAGGCTACTATAGACATTTCATTCGAGATTTCTCGAAGATCGCCAGACCTCTATCTCAGTTGACACGAAAGGATGTGAAGTTCGCCTGGAATGATAAGGCTGAGGCAGCTTTTCAGGAGCTGAAGGATAAGTTGACGTCCGCCCCTATGCTAGTATTGCCAGAGCAAGGGGTTAGGTATACTATATACACTGACGCGTCTAGCGTTGGTCTGGGTTGTGTCATTATGCAGAAGGACAGGATAATTTCATATGCCTCGAGATAATTAAGGAAGTACGAGGAGAATTACCCTACACACGACCTAGAGTTGGCAACCGTCATTTTCGCACTGAAGCTCTGGAGACATTACCTCTATGGAGAGGAGTTCGAGCTCTTTTGGACCACAAGAGCCTCAAGTACATATTCACGCAGCGGGACCTGAATATGAGGCAGAGGCGATGGATGGAGACTTTGAAGGACTTCAAGTTCGAAGTCTCCTACCATCCTGGCAAGGCGAACCTTGTGGCTGACGCATTGAGCCGCAAGAAGGCTATAGAGTTTGCGGCTCCGCTGATGGTTGCTGAGTGGGATATGGTTGAGTTTTTGCAAGACTTTAAGTAGAAACTCACTATGGAGGAGCCATATGATTTTATCATACATGTGCAGGTGCGACCTCTTATCGATGACAGGGTCATCGAGGCGCAAAGGGATGATGCGTGTCTTACTGATCTTCGAGAGCAGGCTAGTGATGATGCAGACGCCAAGTTGGAACGGATGGGGGCTTACGTTATCGTGGCTGCCTATGCGTCCCAGATATCCCCGACTTGAGACGAGAGATTCTCGAGGCTGCGCATAGTTCCAGACTTGCGATACATCTGGGCAGCACCAAGATGTATTGTGACTTGAGGAGGACCTATTGGTGGGATGGTATGAAGACCCACATTACAAATTTCATGTCCTATTGTCTCACTTGCCAGCAGGTGAAGGCAGAGCATCGCCGACCTCCTGGACTCCTTCAGCCTATGCCTATAGCTGGGTGGAAGTGGGACTTTATCTCTATGTACTTCATTTCGGGACTGCCGAAGATGAGAAAGGGACATGATTCTATCTGGGTGATCGTCGACCTATAACACCCTGAAAATCGGGGGTCGTGTATAAACTCAACTCCCGAGTTTCAGACCGTCACTTCTGCAACAAAAATGATTATGATTCAATGTTGTCTGAGTTAAATCATTCACATGAGTAAAAGTATACTAAAACTGCAATTCATACTTCAGATCCAGTGATAAAAGCAAGCGGAAGACTAAAGAATATATATATCACTGTATGGAAAAACAAAGTAGATCTCAACTGTCACTAAAGTATGAATACATCTCTGAGTCTCATATACATGTAAATAACAGAAATAAATGTCCAAAATAGTCCCACTGAGGAGTCCCGTCAACCCAGGCCACCTAGGCAAAGCCGTCGTGGTACTGCATGTATGAGAACTCGTCCTGGTCCTCATCAAAGTCCGGCTCTACCTCCTTGATCTCAGCATCACCTGCATCTACAACAGGGTCTGGTGGGTGTTGCAAACACCAACCTGAAACGTGGGAATGAGTAGCTAACTCAGTGGAATAATAGAGCAAGGATTTATATGTTCTCAAATCGATCATGAGATAATAGTAAAGCAGTAAATCAGACAATCCTAATACTGTTGTTAATGCAATATGACATGACGTGATGTATGCCCTCACCGACGATCTCCCTCATACGGCACCATCTTATGACCGCGGCATGCCACACTCCCTTAAGTGCTCCACATCTTACATGCACATATAATGTAATGGTGATATGATTTTCGAGTTGTTATTAGTCCATTCGAACAGCAGGATTGGAAAACTAAGGTACTTCCCTTATATCAATCCCAACACAGATCCTGTCTAGGGTCGTCACTCCTAGTAATCTTATACGATGTATATTTTTGTAGGTCGTTGCAAGGGCTGCCAGGGCTGTTGCACGCACTCGTTGCTCCGCTCCCCCATCACCTTATCAATACAGGCCTACTGTACTCTACTGCTACTGAAGGGTCGTCGCCTCCCGTAGACTCAGAATACGCTTGCGGTCACTACAAAGGACTCGTCGCCTGATCAGTGTAGGCCGACAGTAAGAATATAGTGTCCCATACCACCATAATCTGCTCACGAGACTAGGTGCTCACTGGTCACTACGGGGAGGTTTGTGGCCCCAGCGTAGGCCGACAGCTCGACCACAGTGTCCCATACCACCATGCCCGGCTCATGAGTCTTCGTGGATCAAGGTACCATGGTTAACAGGGTTTACAATGGTAAGTTCAGTACCCTAGGTTCAAGCAGTTATGACTCATGCAGGGTGAACGTACAACGGCCAGTCGGGTTACTTAACAGGCTCGACTAGCACGATCGCATCTCAAGTCGAACGACATGAAGTGCGTAAAACACTTCGTGTGGCCGAACCACTGCCGCCAACTCCAGAACACGGCTCGCGTTCATCAACGCGTCGTTCGTGGCCAAGAAAAGCCAACCACGAATTCGCTCGGTTACCGACTGCCTGGACTAAGTATAGTCCCAACCAATTATGGAATCACATCAGCAAATCATATGAGAGTGTTGGAAATGAAATACAACCATGTGAGCATGTTAACACATGTTATAACAAACAACTTAAGTAAATCATCAAGCACATGCATTTCATACATACAATGAAATCATGCATATTACTAACATGTAGGAAATCATTTACATCAGCATATTAATTGAGAAATCAATCTCAAACTAATCCATAGCACCATTTAATTCAATACATACTAATACAAGCATTTATATAAACACTTACACTACACACTTAAGTCTACATATAGTATGTCGACCCAAAGTGCGCATTTAGGCGAATCTCTTAGCCAAACTAATTATGCACACATTCCTAACATTCTAATGCGACAACAAATCATGTCAATCATATCAGCAAAATATGAATGAAATCTGTACTTCCTACAAATGACTAAAATGCCTTAAATCTCATATTCTTCGTTGGTTTATGAAACAGGAAACGGACAGCATGTTGTACATGTCAAACGGCGTTGCCGTCGATAATCTACTATTAAACGACATTGAAAGCATTGTAAACAGTCAATCAAAGCGTCTAAAATCCGCACCTTATCTCTTATAGATGTGTGAATTCGAACGGAGCGTATACGCTTCGTTTACGGCAAATAGAGAACCTAATTTACGAGTTCTATCAGTTTGCATGCTATGGAACGGAAAGAATCCCAAATCAGCAACTTATTAGGGTTATTCCTTACCTAGAAACACGGAGAAATCACCGGCTGAATGATGGAAGCGTGTTGCTAAAGTACGTGCAACAGGTGGTGCAAAGGCAGGAAAATTCTCTCCTACTCTCTCTCACAAACTCTCACCTTTTCTCTCTCCCAATCTAGGGTTTCTCTCAAATTCGGATGGGAGAGAGGAGTGAGGGTTTCAACCCCTTTTATAAGCCTAAAAATGCCCAAAATAGGCTCAGGAACAAAGTTCACTTAGGGCATATCCAAATCGGGGCTGTTTCGGTCCAAAAGATGATTTCTGGTGGTCCCCTGGCCGAATGCGATCGGACTTAAGCTCATGCATATAAGATCTAGCACGCATCAAGTTTTCAGTCCGGAAGGGTTCGTAGATCGCACGTGGCGGTCCAGTTTCAGTTCAGCGGTCACCGCACGTAGATCAGGGCTGCAAGTCTCATGATATGAAATAGAAATTTTTCCTGAACCGAGGGTGTAATTTAGCTGAATTCTGACGGTCAGGACGCTTAATACTGACACGTCAAGTCGTGTGCCAGATTTGAATTTCAAATTCCAAATCTGTCCCAATTCGCACTCTCTTCAGTCCGGGCTCAATGAAATAGCCTGTGATTATCGGTTGGACTTGATTTTCGAAATGATTGTCAAGTCCAGCTAGGCGGTTCTAACAGTCTAAGATAGTAGGTATCGGACTTTCGACGCACGGTCTAGATCCAATACAAAGTTTCAAAGTGGTCCAGAGAAAAAACCTGCTTAGAGTTTGATCCGAGGTTATAGAGTATTATAGAGTCATTGGTTCTACTCGATTTGGGTATTGTAGAACGTATTTAAAGTGATCAGGGACTATTTTCCAGCTACTCTAGCGTTGCGCTAGCTAACTTACTCATGTTTTCCATAGGAATTAATCCTACGCGATTTCTGATCGAGTTAGTACTCGAGTCCAAGTACGGATTTTTCATGGGCGTTATAATCTACCCCCCTTAACAAATAATTTCATCCTCAAAATTTATACCTTTTCGTACTCCTCGAGAAACTGTGGGTAGTTTTTTCTGGTCTCGGCTTCTGTCTCCCAGGTAGCCTCTTCCTCAGAGTGATGCGTCTACAATACCTTCACAAGGGGAATCACCTTACTACGCAGTACCTACTCCTTCCTGTCTAGGATCGCGTCAGTCGCAGGATATATGTAACATCCTCTCCTAACTGCACCTGCTCCCATCTGATGATATGGGAAGGATCAGAAACGTACTTCTTCAGCATAGAAACATGAAATACGTTGTGAACGCTCGCGAGAGGTGTGGGTAAAGCCAATTGGTAAGCCACTGCTCCCACAAGATCGAGGATCTGGAATGGACCAATAAATCGCGGTGCTAGCTTCCCCTTCTTTCCGAACCGAAGGACTCCCTTCATAGGGAAAACTCGCAAGAATACATGATCCCCAACTGTGAACTCTAGTGGCCTCCGTCTCGTATCGGCATAACTCTTCTGTCTGCTCTGCGCTGTGAGAAGCCGACGTCTAATGATATCAATCTTCTCTGACGTCGCCTGCACTAACTCTGGGCCAATCAAGCTATGCTCACCGACCTCTGTCCAGCAATGCGGTGCGCCACAAGCTCGCCCATACAGCACCTCGTAGGGTACCATACCGATACTCGCCTGATAACTGTTGTTGTACGCGAACTTCGCATATGCAAGACAATCATCCCAACTGTCCTTGAAGTCAAATGCGCAAGCTCGCAACATGTCCTCTAAGATCTGGTTCACCCGCTCTGTCTGTCCGTCTGTCTGTGGGTGGAAGGCAGTACTGAACTTCAACTTCACACCCATAGCCTCTTGAATGCGAGTCCAGAAAATAGAAGTGAAACACGTGTCTCTGTCCGACACGATCTCCAACGGAACTCCATGCAGACGCACGATCTCTCTGATGTAAAGTCTAGCCAGCTCGTCTGCAGAGTTCGTAACTCTAATCGGTAGGAAGTGCGCCGACTTCGTCGGACGGTCGACGATCACCCAAATGGAATCATGTCCCTTCCTCGTCTTCGGCAGCCTAGAAATGAAGTCCATAGAAATGAAATCCCACTTCCACTCTGTAATCGGCATAGGCTGCAAAAGTTCAGGTGGTCGGCGATGCTCTGCCTTCACCTGCTGACAAGTGAGACAACGGGACATGAACTCAGCTATGTGGGTCTTCATACCTTCCCACCAATAAGTTCTCTTCACGTCACGATACATCTTCGTACTGCCTGGATGCATCGCGAGTCTAGTCAATGCGCAGCCTCGAGAATCTCTCGTCTCAAGTCAGGGACATCTGGGACGCATAGGCGGCCACAATAACGTAAGCCCCTATCCATACCAACTCGCCGCTCGGCGTCCGCATCATCACTAGCCTGCTCTCGAAGCTCAGTCAGATGCGCATCGTCCCTCTGCGCCTCGATGACCTGGTCATCGATCTGAGATCTCACCTGTACATGTGCGATCAACTCATACGGCTCCTCTACGGTGAGTTTCTGCTCAAAGTCTAGTAAAAACTCAACCATATCCCACTCAGCAACCATCAGTGGAGCCGCAAACTCTATCGCCTTCTTACGGCTTAATGCGTCAGCCACAAGGTTCACCTTTCCAGGATGGTAAGAGACTTCGAATTTGAAGTCCTTCAAAGTCTCCATCCATCGCCGCTGCCTCATATTCAAGTCTCGCTGCGTGAATATGTACTTGAGGCTCTTGTGGTCGCAAAAGAGCTCGAACTCCTCTCCATAGAGGTAATGTCTCCAGAGTCTCAGTGCTAATATGACGGCTGCCAACTCTAGGTCATGTGTAGGGTAATTCTCCTCGTGCTTCCTTAATTGTCTCGAGGCATACGAAATTACCCTGTCCCTCTGCATAAGGACACAACCCAGACCAATGCTAGACGCGTCAGTGTATATGGTGTATCTAACCCCTTGCTCTGGTAATACTAGCACTGGGACGGACGTAAGTCTGTCCTTCAGCTCCTGAAAAGCTGACTCCGCCTTGTCATTCCATGCGAACTTCACGTCCTTCCGTGTCAACTGAGACAAAGGTCTCGCGATCTTCGAGAAATCCTGAATGAAGCGCCGATAGTAACCAGCGAGACCCAAGAAACTCCTCACCTCAGTGACAGAACCAGGCTGCTCCGAGTCCTGAACCGCAGCAACCTTAGACAGGTCAACTGCCATGCTATCCTTGGACACCACGTGTCCCAGGAACTTCACTTCCTGCTTCCAGAAGTCGCACTTCTTATACTGTGCGAACAACTGATGCTGTCTGAGCGTATCCAGGACCAAACGCAAGTGCTCCTCATGCTCCTCTCGACTCCTAGAGTACACCAAAATGTCGACAATGAATACAACGACGAATCGATAGAGAAAAGGCCTAAATACCCGGTTCATCAGATCCATGAACACGGCTGGTGCGTTCGTAAGACCGAACGACATCACAAGGAACTCGTAGTAGCCAAAACTGGTCCTGAATGCTGTCTTCTGCACGTCCTCATCCCTTACGCGCAACTGATGATATCCTGACTGAAGATCAATCTTCGAGAAGTACTGCGCTCCTCTCAACTGATCAAACAAGTCATCTATCCTGGGTAAAGGTGTAACGCCGGTGAAAAATCCATACTTGGGCTCGAGTACCAAGTCGACCCGAAATTGGGTAGAATTAATTCTTTTAGAAAATATGACTAAGTTAGCTAGCGCAACGCTGGAGTAGCTGGAAAATAGTCCCTGATCACTTTAAATACGTTCTACGAGACCCAAATCGAGTAGAACCAATGACTCTATAATACCCTATAACCTCGGACCAAACTCTAAGCAGGTTTGTTCTCTGGACCACTTTGAATCTTTGTATTGGATCTAGACCGCGCATCGAAAGTCCGATACCTCCTATCTTAGACTATTAGAACCGCCTAGCTGGACTTGACACTCATTTCGAAAATCAAGTCAAACCGATAATCACAGGTTATTTCATTGAGCCTGGACTGAAGAGAGTGCGAATAGGGACATAATTGGAATTTCAAATTCAAATCTGGCACACGACTTGACGCGTCAGTATTAAGCGTTCTGACCGTCAGAATTCAGCCAGATTACACCCTCGGATCAGGAGAAATTTCTATTTTATATCATGAGACTTTCAGTCCTGATCTACGTGCGGTGACCGCTGAACTGAAACTGGTCCGCCACGTGTGATCTGGGGACTCAGCCGGACTGAAAAATTAATACGTGCTAGATCTGGTACGCATGAGCTTAAGTCCGATCGCATTCGGCCAGGGGACCACCAGAAAGCATCTTTTGAACCGAAACAGCCCCGAATTGGATATGCACTAAGTAAACTTCGTTCCCGAGCCTATTTTGGACATTTTTAAGCTTATAAAAGGGGTTGAAACCCTCACTCCTCTCTCCCATCCAAAATTGCAAGAAACCCTAGATTTAGGAGAGAGAAAAGGTGAGAGTTTGTGAGAGAGAGTGGGATAGATTTTTCCAGCCTTCGAGCCGCCTGTTGCTAGTGCCTAAGCAACACCTCCTGATCACCAAGCCGATGATTCTTCCGCATTTTCAGGTAATAACTAACCCTAGAAGTTGCTGATTTGAGGATCACTAAGATCCATAGCTTTTTAACCAATAGATCTTGTAAAACAGGTTCTCTTATCGCCGTTGACGAAGCGTATACGCTCCGTTCAAAACGACACGTCTACAAGAGACTAGGTGAGGATTTTAGACGCTTTGATTGACGGTTTCCAACGCTTTCAATGTCGTTTAATAGTAGATTATCGACGGCATCGCCGTTTGACATGTACAACATGCTATCCGTTTCCTGTTTCGTAAATCAACGAAGAATATGAGATTTAGGGCATTTTAGTCATTTGTAGGAAGTACAGTTTACATTCATATTTTGCTGATGTGATTGACATGGTTTGTTGTCGCATTAGGAAGTTAGGAATACGTGCATAATTAGTTTGGCGAAGAGATTCGCCTAATTGCGCACTTCGGGTGACATACTATATGTAGACTTAAGTGTGTAGTGTATGTGTTTGTATAAATGCTTGTATTAGTATGTATTGAATTAAATGATGTTATGAAATAGTTTGAGATTGATTTCTCAATTAATATGCTGACCTAAATGATTTCCTACATGTTGACTATATGCATGATTTCATTACATGCATGAAATATATGTGCTTGAAGATTTATTTAAGTTGTATGTTATAACATGTGTTAACATGCTCACATGATTGTATTTCATTTCCAATACTCCTACATAGATTGCTGATGTGATTCCATAATTGTTTGGGACTAGACATAGTCCAGGCAGTCGGTAACCGAGCGAATTCGTGGCTGACTGGTCTTGGCCACGAACGACGCGTCGATGAACGCGAGTCGTGTTTGGATTTGGCAGCAGTGGTCAGGCCACGCGAAGTGTTTTACGCACTTCATGTCGTTCGACTTGAGATGCGATCGCGCTAGTCGAACCCGTCAAGTAACCCGACTGGCCGATGTATGTTCACCCTGTATGAGTCATAACAGCTTGAACCTAGGGTACTGAACTTACCATTGTAAACCCTGTTAACCATGGTACCTTGATCCACGAAGACTCATGAGCCGGGCATGGTGGTATGGGACACCGTGGTCTAACTGTCGGCCTACGCTGGGGCCACAAACCTCCCCGTAGTGACCAGTGAGCACCTAGTCTCGTGAGCAGATTATGGTGGTATGGGACACTATATTCTAGCTATCGGCCTACACTGATCAGGCGACGAGTCCTTTGTAGTATTATGATGGCTTTGCGTAGGCGACCTGGGTTGATGGGACTTCAGTGGGACTATTTTGAACATTTGATTTTGTTCATGTATATGTATATGAGACTCAGAGATGTATTCATACTTTAGAGACAGATGAGATCTACTTTGTTTTTCCTTACAGTGATATATATATTGTTTAGTCTTCCGCTTGCTTTTATCACTGGATCTGGAGTATGAATTGTAGTTTTGGTATACTTTTACTTGTGTGAATGCTTTAAATCAGACAACATTGAATCATAATCATTTTTGTTGCATAAGTGACGGTCTGGAACTCGGGAGTTGAGTTTATACACGACCCCCGATTTTTAGGGTGTTACAAAAGGGTACTTGTTCTTCACCGTGATCTGGTTCAGCCTGCGATAATCAATACACAATCACATCGAACCATCCTTCTTCCTCACGAACAGGACCGGTGCTCCCCAAGGAGACACACTAGGCCGTATAAGGCCAAGCTCTAGCAAACCATCAATCTGCGTCCTCAACTCCTCCATCTTATACGGTGCCATGCGATACGTCGGCAGTGAGACGGGCGAGGAACCAGGCACCAGATCGATAGTGAAATCGATCTCTCGTCGGGGCGACAAAACAGGGATCTTCCTGAACAGATGTCCAAACTCGCAAACGACTGGCGTATGCTCAAGTATCTGGGCACCAGCGTCTCACAGCAAAGTAGCGTAACTAAGTATGCGGAAGGGGAGATTTACCCGCACTAAAAATGTGAAGGATGCACCCTCTGGCTCGTACGCAGTCACTATACGAGTCTCGCAGTCAATCTCGGCCCTCGCTGCAGTCAACCAATTCATGCTAAGAATGACGTCGAGATAAACAAGAGAGGGGTCGACGACAAGATCAATAGCCATCATCTTGCCTCCTAGATCCACCAAACAACCCTCACACATCTGGGTGACATCTGAATAATCCCCATGAGCTGCAAGGACTCGCACCCTATCCACAGTAATAGTCTGTAACCCAATGCGTCTGACTATGGCACGTGATATCAATGAAATCGTGGATCCTGTGTCCACCATCACGAGAATAGGAATACCTCCAATGTGGGCAGTGACCTCGAAGGCTGAATGCTGAGAAGTCTATGTCGCAGCTGCCTCAGCTGTCAAGGCATGTACCCGTGCCTGCTGTGGCCGGTTCGGCCGCTGCGCCGTGGGCCGTAAAGGCTACCTGATCTGTGATATCGGAGGTTTGAAAGAAGGGTGCGCAGGAGCCAACCGTATAGGTGGTGCTGATATCGCCTGCGGACGTGTACGGTCGATCTTCTGCGGCGGCGAGAACCCACTGTCCCGCATCCTGGCAAAATAACTCTGCGCCAAGTGACCCGTCTTCTCACAATATGTACATATCAAATCAGGGCGTCGAAACAGTGGTACTTGCGCTGTAGCCCTAGTAGGAGGGTCGACGGGAGGCCTCTTGCCCGCAAAGGGCCTGTCCTGCATCTCTGGTCGTGGCCTAGGAGCAATAGGGCCATGAGATCGCGCAAGTCGATCCACATCCTGCTCTACCCGCATGGACATGTGAATCAACTCTGCATAAGAGGGAATGCTCACGCAGCACATCTTCGACCGAATATCTAGTCGCAAACCCTCTGAAAAGCGCCGTATGCGCATCTGCTCATCTGTCAAAATAGTCAGGACGTATCTGCCCAACTCCGTGAACCGATGCTCATACTCCGTGACTGTCATGGCTCCCTGTCTGAGGCGGAGAAACTCATTCTTCCGATCATGCCTGTACGTCTGGGGATAATATTTCTCGTGGAAGCGGAACTCAAATGCTGCCCATGTCCATACGTAATCGGCGGCAACGGTCCGCAATACACTGTCCTACCACAAGCTGGCCTCTCGCTCAAAAAGGAACGTAGCCAACTCTACCTGCTCAGCCTCTATACAATGAAGCATCCGCAATATCTTCGACACACGGTCGAGCCAATACTCGGCCTCCTCGGGTCTATGAGAACCCGTAAAAGTGGGAGGCCGTAAGCGCTGGAATCGCTCTAACAAGCCCCGTGTGTCTGCGGCATTCTCCGCAGGGTAAGAAGGTGGTACAGGATGAGTCATGCCCTCATCCTGGGCATAAGTATTAGCATCCTCAGCTGGATGCGCAGGTGGTGCAGGTGGAGGCACACTCCCACCCTGGGCTAGTGTCCCCACAATAGTAGTCAGGAGCTGTTGCTGTTGCTACATCATAGCTATCATCTGCTCAAACCTGTCAGGAGGTGGAGCAGGCTGTGGTGTGTGCTGTGTAGAAGTAGATGCACGGTAAGGCTCTCTGACAGGCGGTGTAAATGGTGGTGGCCCAACTGTAGGACCAGCAGTAGGCTGAGACGCACGCACTGTCTCAGGAATCGGGCCCACAGCAGGGTCCGCATGGGTATCAGACTGTGAAGGAGCCTGATCCATAGGCTCACTCAATGCAAGCCGAGCCGTGCTCCGTGTAGTCTTCGGTGACATTCCCTATATTCAAAATAAGGAGCAACCTTGTCAGTCTCAATAACACAAACACACCGCAATCATTCACACAAGGAGTCAAAAGCATTCCATGCATTTTATTTAATCAAAATTGTCACAATACAAGGGATATGTCCTTACAAGCATCATGAAGAGAAATACATAGGAACTAAGACAGTTAAAATTACAACAGCAACATAAGCAAAGTCTAGCCTTAACAGGCTTACAAAACACAAAGCAAGAAATGACTAACTACTAACAACAACATCTACAATCATCGCTAGTCTGAGTCAGGTGACGGAGGAGGAGCACCCTTATCCTGCAAGCAGCACAGGATCGCCTTCAAGGTGCGAGTCACCTTGTCGAATTTCCTCTTCGTAACGGCCTTGGCATCCTCGACTTCAGTGCGAAGTTTCTGAACTTCTCTTCGCAAGGCGACCTGGCTCTCCTCAATCCGGGCAATGCGATCATCACCAGTAGCCTGAGCAGAAGGAGGAGGGCTCTCATCTATATCCTGAGCCTCCTCTTCTATCTCTTCCTGGACTTCTTCCTCAACTTCTGCTCCAGGTTCTCCCTCACTTGGATCCTCTTCATCATCAAAGTCATCCTCGCTGTCCTCCTCAAGCTGAGTCTCACGGTACTGAGACCCGATCTTCATCTTGACCATAGTAGACTCATCAATGCTGTGAATCAAAACTGACAACTCCGGTCCAAGTCTGTAAGAAAACTTAAGCGCAATCTTGCATATCAGTCGGCCAAAAGGAAGCGATTCTGAAGTTCTTCTTGATTTTGCTATGAGGATAATCTGTCGCAAGATGAAAGTGGCCATACACACATTCTCTCCCTGGGCCACCAAATACAAGAAATCAACCATAAGGCGCGTACACTCAATGCGATTTGTCGACCTGGGATACACGTTGAACGTGCAAATGTGGTGCAACAGGCATAAATCATCAGAAATATGAGTCACCTCGAGGCTATTATTAGGCTGCCATGGAACCAGTTTACCGCATAGAAACCTGGTACGGTGATCTCGTTCACGGCTACTCCTCAAATTCTTCGCACTAGGATGAACATCACTGAGAGGCACGTTTAGAAGTCGCGCAATCAACCGAACATCGATCGTAGCCATCCGGTCTCTACCAAAAGAAATTTTGAACTGCAATGGCTCCAAGGTAGGATTCTGGATACGAGCGTAGAAGGCACGAACGATGCTCACATTAGCACGAGCACGAGCTTCAAAGATCGGACCCCAATGCGCAGCTTCAATGCGCTCGAACAACAGAAATTCACCAAATAGTCGTCCTTCCACATCCACCTCAAATAACACTTTACGGTCAGTGTATTGGCCGTGAGGCATCTCTGCTAGAATCACTCGCCCAAGTTGAGTATGGGGATCCAAATCCCGCTTTGTATGGAACTCTCGGGCTGTGGTTGGACTTGCGACGGCGCTTGAGCTAGCGGCGCCACCCCGCGGCCTTCTTGATTGAGCAGGGCGACTTGGCCCAGCCTCATCTGCTGCTATTTTTCTCTTACCCATCAAGGAAAGGATGGTGGAGAGTGACAAAAGACCCAAAATGGCTTCAATGAAAGCCATAGCAAATGGAGAAAATGCGAAGAAGTGGCTGTTCAAACTGGAAAAGGGAGATCTAGGCGTTATAAAGGGATGCTTCAAGCTCCCCTAGTATGTATTTTCAGAAAGAAAAGAGGATGAAAAGGGAAATGGAGCACCTCACGATTTCAACTCGATTTGGGGGTTTTAAGAGCTCCAGACGACGAGATCTTCTAGAGGGAGGGCTGCAATCTTCAATGGAACTATGGAGTGTGGTCATTTTAGGCCAGGAATGGATTTGGGGGTGGTTTGGAACCACGGTTTTGAGCTAGGCAACTGAAAAATGCAAATAGAGCTAGGGATGGGGCTGTTTATGAAGGAAGTGCCTTTATTTGGGGTTTGCTATGAACGAGCACTACATGGAGGGGGTGTATTACCCAAAATACCCCCAAATCCCAAAGCACACATCAATTGGGCCAAAGTGGCCGGCGATGCATCACCGATATGGCGATGGCATCACCGACTGTTCCTCTGTTCGGTCGGTGGGACCACATGGGTTTGGTCCCCCATGGTCCAGGGACCCCAAATAACTATGGGCCTCACCTTGGTTCATTGTAGATTGCCCTATATAGGCCCAAACATGCACTCGAGGATTTTTGGGGCCAATCTGCAATCCTGAATATAAAACCCCATCATGCAGCATATGATTTTGGGTAAGAAGGAGCTAGTACATCCATCTAGCCCATTAGTTGTTAAAGAAAGTGAAGTTAGAATGTCCTTATGGCCATTTTTCATGAGATCTTACTATTCACTGTAAAATTTTATGAAATTATGCTTTTATGTTATTTTTACATTAGGATTGATACCTAACATGAAAAGGATAAGAAATAATTGAATATTGGAGTGGTGAGAGGTAGAATTTTGAAGATTTTTGGTGAAACGGGATTTTTAAGCCCTGACGATTGAACACAGGGGTTGTGGTTGTCCCACAGCCCAAAGATTCTCATTTATAGGTTTAGAATCGTTCAAATAATGTCTCAACCCACTTACCTACAACCTAGGAGCTATTCGGGTTGCTTCACGCGACTCTAGATGCGTTACGGACTCGATCGCGCGATCGATACGAATAGACTTCGCCTATTGGCGAATCTACAATCCTATGAGTGTTTCTAGACCCTTCTCACACCCACCTAAGTCAAAGGAAGTGACAGCATACGTTGCGTGACCATAACCCAGGCCCAGTATACTCTTATTCACGCTCTGATACCAACTTGTAACACCCTGAAAATCGGGGGTCGTGTATAAACTCAACTCCCGAGTTCCAGACAGTCACTTATGCAAAAAAAATGATTATGATTCAATGTTGTCTGAGTTAAAGCATTCACATGAGTAAAAGTATACCAAAACTACAATTCATACTTCAGATCCAGTGATAAAAGCAAGTGGAAGACTAAAGAATATATATATCACTGTATGGAAAAATAAAGTAGATCTCAAGTATCACTAAAGTATGAATACATCTCTGAGTCTCATATACATGTAAATGATAGAAATAAATATCCAAAATAGTCCCACTGAGGAGTCCCGTCAACCCAGGCCACCTAGGCAAAGCCGTCGTGGTACTGCATGTATGAGAACTCGTCCTGGTCCTCATCAAAGTCCGGCTCTACCTCCTGGATCTCAGCATCACCTGCATCTACAACAGGGTCTGGTGGGTGTTGCAAACACCAACCCGAAACGTGGGAATGAGTAGCTAACTCAGTGGAATAATAGAGCAAGGATTTACATGTTCTCAAATCAATCATGCAATAATAGTAAAGCAGTAAATCAGACAATCCTAATACTGTTGTTAATGCAATATGACATGACGTGATGTATGCCCTCACCGATGATCTCCCTCATACGGCACCATCTTACGACCGCGGCATGCCACACTCCCTTAAGTGCTCCACATCTTCCACGCACATGCAATGTAATGGTGATATGATTTTCGAGTTGTTATTAGTCCATTCGAACAGCAGGATTGGGAAACTAAGGTACTTCCCTTATATCAATCCCAACACAGATCCTGTCTAGGGTCGTCACTCCTAGTAATCTCATACGATTTATATTTTTGTAGGTCGCTGCAAGGGCTGCCAAGGCTGTTGCACGCACTCGTTGCTCCGCTTTCCCATCACCTTATCAATACAGGTCTACTATACTCTACTGCTACTAAAGGGTCGTCGCCTCCCGTAGACTCAGAGTACGCTCGCGATCACTACAAAGGACTCGTCGCCTGATCAGTGTAGGCCGACAGCAAGAATATAATGTCCCATACACCATAATCTGCTCACGAGACTAGGTGCTCACTGGTCACTACGGGGAGGTTTGTGGCCCCAGCGTAGGCCGACAGCTCGACCACGGTGTCCCATACCACCATGCCCGACTCATGAGTCTTCGTAGATCAAGGTACCATGGTTAACAGGGTTTACAATGGTAAGTTCAGTACCCTAGGTTCAAGCAGTTATGACTCATGCAGGGTGAACGTACAACGGCCAGTCGGGTTACTTGACAGGCTCGACTAGCACGATCGCATCTCAAGTCGAACGACATGAAGTGCGTAAAACACTTCGTGTGGCCGAACCACTGCCGCCAACTCCAGAACACGGCTCGCGTTCATCGACGCGTCGTTCGTGGCCAAGAAAAGCTAACCACGAATTCGCTCGGTTACCGACTGCCTGGACTAAGTATAGTCCCAACCAATTATGGAATCACATCAGCAAATCATATGAGAGTGTTGAAAATGAAATACAACTATGTGAGCATGTTAACACATGTTATAACATACAACTTAAGTAAATCATCAAGCACATGCATTTCATACATACAATGAAATCATGCATATTACTAACATGTAGGAAATCATTCACATCAGTATATTAATTGAGAAATCAATCTCAAACTAATCCATAACACCATTTAATTCAATACATACTAATACAAGCATTTATATAAACACTTACACTACACACTTAAGTCTACATATAGTATGTCGACCCGAAGTGCGCATTTAGGCGAATCTCTTCGCCAAACTAATTATGCACGCATTCCTAACATTCTAATGCGACAACAAATCATGTCAATCATATCAGCAAAATATGAATGAAATCAGTACTTCCTACAAATGACTAAAATGCCCTAAATCTCATATTCTTTGTTGGTTTATGAAACAGGAAACGGACAGCATGTTGTACATGTCAAACGGCGTTGCCGTCGATAATCTACTATTAAATGACATTGAAAGCGTTGTAAACAGTCAATCAAAGCGTTTAAAATCCGTACCTTATCTCTTATAGATGTGTGAATTCAAACGGAGCATATACGCTTCGTCTACGGCAAATAGAGAACCTAATTTACGAGTTTTATCAGTTTGTATGCTATGGAACGGAAAGAATCCCAAATCAGCAACTTATTAGGGTTATTCCTTACCTAAAAACATGGAGAAATCACCGGCTGAATGATGGAAGCGTGTTGCTAAAGTACGTGCAACAGGTGGTGCAAAGGCAGGAAAATTCTCTCCTACTCTCTCTCACAAACTCTCACCTTTTCTCTCTCCCAATTTAGGATTTCTCTCAAATTCGGATGGGAGAGAGGAGTGAGGGTTTCAACCCCTTTTATAAGCCTAAAAATGCTCAAAATAGGCTCAGGAACAAAGTTCACTTAGGGCATATCCAAATCGGGGCTGTTTCGGTCCAAAAGATGATTTCTGGTGGTCCCCTGGCTGAATGCGATCGGACTTAAGCTCATGCATACAAGATCTAGCACGCATCAAGTTTTCAGTCCGGAAGGGTTCGTAAATCGCACGTGGCGGTCCAGTTTCAGCTCAGCGGTCACCGTACATAGATCAGGGCTACAAGTCTCATGATATGAAATAGAAATTTTTCCTGATCCAAGGGTGTAATTTAGCTGAATTCTGACGGTCAGGACGCTTAATACTGACACGTCAAGTCGTGTGCCAGATTTGAATTTTAAATTCTAAATCTGTCCCTATTCGCACTCTCTTCAGTCCGGGCTCAATGAAATAGCCTGTGATTATCGGTTGGACTTGATTTTCGAAATGATTGTCAAGTCCAGCTAGGCGGTTCTAACGGTCTAAGATAGTAGGTATCGGACTTTCGACGCGCGGTCTAAATCCAATACAAAGTTTCAAAGTAGTCGACCGTTTGACGAAGTCGGCGCATTTCCTACCGATCAGGGTTACGAACTCTGCAGACGAGTTAGTCAAGCTGTATATCAGAGAGATCGTGCGTCTGCATGGAGTTTCCTTAGAGATCGTGTCGAACAGAGACACGCGCTTTACTTCTATTTTCTGGACTCGCATTCAGGAGGCTATCGGTGTGAAGTTGAAGTTCAGTATTGCCTTCCACCCACAGACAGACTGACAGACAGAGTGGGTGAACCAGATTTTAGAAGACATGTTGCGGGCTTGTGTGTTGGACTTCAAAGACAGTTGGGATGATTGTCTTCCATATGCGGAGTTCGCGTACAATAACAGGTTCCAGGCGAGTATCGGTATGGCACCTTATGAGGCCTTGTATGGGCGACCTTACCGAGCACCGCATTACTGGGCAGAGGTCAGTAAGCGCAGATTGATTGGCCTAGAGATAGTGCAGGCGACGTTGGAGAAGATTGATATCATTAGACGCCGGCTTCGTACAGCGCATAGCAGACAGAAGAGTTATGCCGATACGAGACAGCGCCTGCTAGAGTTCGTGGTTGAGGATCACGTGTTTTTGAGAGTTTCCCCTATGAAGGGAGTCCTTCGGTTCGGGAAAAAGGGAAAACTAGCACCACGATTCATTGGCCCATTCCAAATTCTTGACCGTGTGGGTGTTGTGGCTTATCGATTGGCTTTTCCTGCGCCTCTCGCGAGTGTACACAACGTATTTCATGTTTCTATGCTAAAGAAATACGTTCCTGATCCTTCCCATATCATTAGATGGGAGCAAGTGCAGTTAGGTGAAGATGTTACATATATATTGCGACCGGCGCGTATACTAGACAGGAAAGAGCAAGTACTGCGCAGCAAGGTCATCCCCCTTGTGAAGGTGTTGTGGACGCATCACTCTGAAGAAGAGGCTACTTGGGAGACGGAAGCCGAGATCAGAAAGAACTACCCACAGCTTCTCGAGTATGAAAAGTTATAAATTTCGAGGATAAAATTTATTGTTAAGGGGGGTAGATTGTAACGCCTTGGAAAAATCTGTATAGAGACTCGAGTGCCAACTCGATCAGAAATCACGTAAGATTAGTTCCTTTAGAAATTAAGCATAAGTTAACTAGCGATATGTTAGTTTAGCTGTGAAATTAGCACTGATCGCTTTAAATACGTTCTGCAAGACCCAAAACTTGTAGAATCAATGACGCTATAATACCCTGAAACCTAGGATCAAACTCTAAACCCGTTTGCTAGTAGGAACCCTTTGAAACTTCGTATTGGATTTAGACCGTGCGTCAGAAGTCTGATATCTACAATCTTAGAACGTTATGACCGCTTAGCTGGACTTGACAATCATTTCGAAAATCAAGCCCAACCGATGCTCTGAGGCTATTTCATTGAGCCTGGAGCAGGGAATGTGAGAAAGAGTGAAATTCATTAAAATTTAAATGGGATTTAAATGAATCTGGAACGTTTCATTTGCGGGATTAGTATAAGCATTCAGACCGTCGGAATCTTACCCAAATACACCCTCGAATCAGGGAACATTTCTCATTCAGATTAGTGTACTTAGAATCCTCAATCGAGTCTCCGTGACCGCTGAACTGAAACTGGACCGCCACGTGCGATCTGAGAACTCTACATGTCTGAAAACTTGATGTGTGCAGGATCCGATATAAATGAGCTTAAGTCCGATCGCGTTCAGCCAGGGGACCTCTCGAAACACTCTTTTAGATCGAAAAAGACCCGATTTGGTTATAACTCAAGTATACCCTTGTCCCAAGTCTATTTAGGTTAGATTTTAGCCTATATAAGGGCTTTAAACCCTCTCATATCTCTACCATCCGAATTTGCTAGAAACCCTTGAAAGAGAAGAGAGAGAAAGAGAGATTGTGGAGAGTTGTGAAAGAATCTCCCTACCACTTGAACCAGTTTCTACACGTGTTTATCCACCGCATTCCAAATCACTTTCCGGTGATTCTGATTCATTTCTAGATAAGAAAACCCTATCCACTAGTTGTTTTAAGGATTATTTTGATACAAGTAGCGAAATAGCTTATGTATCTTGTGCACTAGGTCGCCATAACGCCGTTGACGAAGCATAGACGTTTTATTCGAATCGATACGCTTCTACGACAAAAAGTGAGGATTTTAGATGCTTTGATTGACTGATTTCAAAGCTTTCAATGTCGTTTAATAGTAGATTATCGACGAGAATGCCGTTTGACATGTAGAACATGCTGTCCATTTTCCATTTTGACTGCGTACGAGAAATATGAGATTTAGGGTATTTTAGGTATTTGTAGGAAATACTGTTTACGTTCATATTTTTCTGAAATGATTAGCATGGTTATTTGTTGTGTTATGATATTAGAAATGCGTGTATGATCTTTTTGGCAAAGAGATTCGCCCTAATGTGCACTTTGGGTCGACATACGCTATGTAGACTAAAGTGTGTAGATTAAGTGTCTGTATAAATGTTTGTATTAGTATGTATTGAGTAAATGGTGTTGTGACTTAGTTTTGAGATTGAATTCTCAATTAATATGCTGATGTATATGATTTTCATCATGTTGGCTATATGTATTGATTTCATTATATATATGAAATGCATGTGCTGTTGGATTTGCTTACGTTGTATGTTATAACATGTGTCAACATGCTTGTATTGTTTATATTTATTTCAATTACTCTCATATGATTACTGGTATGGATTACAAATGTTTGGGACTATACTTTAGTCCAGGCAGTCTGTAACAGCTGAAATTCGTGGTTGATGTTTATTTTCCACGGAGGACGTGTCGATGAACGCGAGTCGTGTTTTGGGTTGGCGGCAGTAGTTAGGCCACACGAAGTGTTTTATGCACTTCATGTCGTTTCTGCTTGAGTTATGCTCGTACTAGTCGAGCCTGTCAAGTAACCCGACTGGCCATTGTATGTTCACCATGTATGAGTCATAACTGCTTGAACCTAGGTTACTGAACTTACCATTGGAGACCCTGTTAACTATGGTACCTTGATCGATAAAAACTCATGAGCCGAGCATGGTGGTATGTGACACCTTGGTAGAGCTTTCGGCCTACGCTAGGGCCACAAACCTCCCTGTAGTGACCAGTGAGCACATATGACTCGTGAGCCAATTGTGGTGGTATGGGACACTACATTCGAGCTGTCGGCCTACTCTGATTGGTAACAAGCCCTTTGTAGTGACCTCGAGCGTATTCTGAGTCTACGGGAGGCGATGACCCTTTCGTAGCAACAAGAGTACATTAGGCCTGTATTGATAAGGTGATGGGGGAGCGGTGCAACGAGTGTGAACAACAGCCCTGACAGCCCTTGCAGCGACCTACAAATATAACATCGTATGAGATTACTAGGAGTGACGACCCTAGACAGGATCTGTGTTTGGGACTGATATAAGGAAGGTACCTTAGTTTCCTAATACTGCTGTATGAACAAACTAATAACAACTTGGTAATCATTATCCATATCACATTACATGTGCTTGAAAGATGTGGAGCACTGAGGAACGTAAGCATGCCGCGGGCGTAAGATGGTGCCGTATGAGGGAGTATTTCGGTGAGGGCATCCATCATGTCATTTCATGCATGCATTAACAACAGTATCTAGGAATGTTTGATTGTTTGCTTTACTATTAACGCGTGATTGATTTGATAACATGTCAATCTTTGCTCTATTATTCCACTGAGTTGATCACTCACTCTCACGTTACGGGACGGTGTTTGCAACACCTACCAGACTCTGTCTTAGATGCAGGTGACGAGGCGATTCAGGACGCGGAGCCGGATTACTACGAGGACCAGGACGAGTTCTTGTATATGCAGTTCTCCGACGGCTTTGCGTAGGTGGCCTGGATCGGCGGGACTTGCTAGTTGGACAGTTATATGACATTTTATTTTTGATTTGATCTATGTTTATGAGACTCAGTGATGTATTCATACTTTGGAAACATTTCGAGATTATTTTATTTTCCTACAGTGATATATATATCTTTCAATCTTCCGCTTGCGTTTTATCACTAGATCTAGAGTACGAATTGCAATTTTGGTACAATCTTATTCATGTTAATGCACTAACTCAGACAACAATAAATCATAAGCATATTTGTTGCATAAGTGATGGTCTAAAACTCGGGAGTTGGGTTTCTACACGACCCCCGATTTTCAGGGTGTTACACTCTTGGTACCAGAGGACGCCCCAACATCGAGATTGAGTGAATATATTTGAGCACATGAGGGTTGTATACCAGTAGGCCCCGTCTCCCACTATGTCGTGGTCATTTAGGAGGGGATGTAGCCTTACCCGCTTGAGGGAGTATGTATAGCTAAGTTGAGTTTGACCAGCTTGTGAATGGGTCTGCTATTGACGTGTCGAGTAGATATTGGCTGACTACTGGCCAGGCGGATAGTGACTTACCCAGTTGTGCACTTGATGGGGCGACAAGCTGGTGTAGAGTGTACTAGACCCCGATGATGATCTCAAAGATGAACAGTACTGATATGTGGACTATTGAGTAGGAGTTGCATACTCATTCATTCATTCACTATCCACTCGGGCTGGTGGTGCATAACTATTTGTTACGTGTACCTCTGTAATGGCCAGGATTTTGGTTGGGACGCGGAACTAACCTAAGATCAAGAGTTTACCACATTGAGTTTGACTATTTAAATTAGGTATAGGACTGGTTTGGATAGAAGTCCCTTGTGATGGACCCCATAGCCTGCGATACTGTAATGTCCTAAATTTTGGCCAACCTAGAGTTAGACGTCCTTAGGCAATAGGTCGATCATAACATCTTATTGACTTCTCAAAACTCAATCCTAAAGTTTCAAATCTATTTTTAACCCATTTCCTTTAAAATCTCACCTTTTACCACCTTATTCTTCACATTTTTCTAAGTACTTTCATAGTAGATGCTAATCTTAACATTTAAATGATGGAGAATAGTACTTAATATTAAATTTACTATCATAGTAAAAATATAAATAAAAATGGGTTTTGGGCCATTAGTCTTATGGAATCTGAAAAAATCAATAAAATAAATCGGTGATTTGGATAGAGCAACCTAATCTGTCGTAATTGGGCGACACGTAGTTAAGTACTAAACTAAACAATTGATAGATTTGGCTTGAACCACTTTCTATACAATCTACAATACTCAAAACCATTAAAATTACTAACTCAACATTACTTAAAAACCTAGGAGTAATCTCAAAACCTAGTTGCTTAGAGGTGCACATTGGAACTCTGCATTGGACCGGGACCGCGTGTTGAAAGTCCGATGACCCCGAAACTATAAGGTTATGACCACCTTACTGGGCTTGATAACCATCATGGGAATCGAGTCTAAATAGTATCTAAAAATGCACAACTTGAGCCCGGAGCAAAGTGTGTGGGAAACGCGAATATCTTTGGAAAATGAACTTAGATTTGAGTGATTTGAGCTGTTCACTTACGGGCCAAATTTAATGATTCAGACCGTCAGATTCTGACTCAACTACACCCTTAGATCAGGGAAATTTTCCTACACAGGTTAGTGCACTTGTGGCCCTGATTGAGTGACGATAGCCGTTGAACTGAAATTGGTCCTTCATGTTCGATCCACAAATTCAATCAGACCAAAATTTTAACTTAGGCTAGATCCATTGCCAGGGAACTTAACTTATACCGTAGGTGAGTAATGGACCTCCAAATGGGCCCGGTTTATCAGAAATAGACTCCCTTTGGCTATAACCAAGTATACCAAGGCCCTGGGGCCATTTGAACCAGTTCTGGGCATATATAAGACCCTTAGCCCACCCATTCTCTCTCACATACGAATTTGCTCCAAACCCAAGGAGAGAGAAGAGAGAAAAGAGGAGAAAAGTGTGAGGAGAGAAGAGAGAGTGGGAGATCGTTGCTAGGATTCTCTCCCACAACTTCACGCCTCAATTCACCCTTCCACATCGCTTCACGATCATCTCCAACTTCATTTTGGGTAAGAAATCCTAACCCTAATTTCATTTTAGGAATCCAAGTAGAAGAATCAGCGAAATAGCTAACTTCTTTCATGATGTAGGTAGCTGTTGTGTCGTAGACAAAGATGTAGGGTTCGAACCGAGTTCGTAATCGGCGTACCGGTGAAAGGTGCGGACTATAAATGTTTAGGTTATGGTTTTCAAGGCTTTCAATGTTAACAATGATTTATGTTCGACTTGATTGCTGCCATATGATGTTAGTTACGACGTTTTCGATAAATTATATATATGTGAACTATGTTAAATATAAATGCATTTCATGTGTTTGTTGAAATGTTCGAATGAATATGAAATTATGATTTGTGCTTGCCATGACTATTAACCTAGAATACATGATGGTTGTATGTATGAAAACTCCTTTATGAAAGGATTTTCCATAATATATACTATAACTAATTTAGTTCATGTTGAAATAGCGGTGAAGACCACTTGAGTAGAAGTAGGAATATGCCAATATGTCCTAGAGGGGGGTGAATAGGACTTTTTAAAGATTTATGAGTTATATTAAAATCCTATCACTCTAATCCTAATAAGTATGCAATTTTTAGGATTACTCAAATGTAACTCTACTGGCTTCCAAGCCCAGTAGAGGATCTAATCACAGAACTATTTAATTAATAACCATGAAGCAGTTATAGTCTATGATGGATGTGACTGTATGTGTGAAGTGTGAGAAGATATGAATGCAATTAATATAATCACACAAATGATCAAGCACAAGAATCAATCACAGACACAGTCATTTTTATAGTGGTTCGACTACTTGTCTACTCCACTCCCAGCTGCCACACTCAACCCTTGAGTGTACCAGATTTCACTAAGGAGGTTTCCCATGGTTCACCTCAAACATAAGGTTTTAAATCAAGTTCACCTTTAACCTTTACACGGAGGTTTCTACTCGGTTAACCTCTAACCCTGGAGTTTTGTTGGCGTACTCCTAACCAGATGTTCATGCCCACATAGAGCAATGGTCCACACAACACACCCAGATGTTTATGCCCACATAGAGAAAGGGTCAACACAACGTACCCAGATGTTTATGCCCACACAGAGTAAGGGTCCACACAATACACCCAGATGTTTATGCTCACACAGAGCAAGGGTCAACACAACGCACCCAGATGTTTATGCTCACACAGAGCAAGGGTCAACACAACGCACCCAGATGTTTATGACCACACAGAGCAAGGGTCCACACAACACATCGGATGTTAATGCCCACACAAAGCAAGGGTCCACACAACACACCCAAATGTTTATGCTCATACAGAGCAAGGGTCCATATAATGCACCCACACGTACACTCCCGCCGGAGGCCTCCTTTGAGGACTTAAAAGGGTGAGCAACACTTAAGACCCGATCCTAAAAAGGAATGATCACAAGTGTCCTCTGGACTCTAGGTACTTACAGATAAGTTGATGAGTCCCTTTTAGTGAAGGGATGAAGATCTCCTTCTTGTTGATGACGAGTCTTCAGCTCCCTTGATCCGCAACACAAAAGATGTACTAATATCCAGCTTTGGGTTGTATCAAGGTTATGATGGAATTCTACTCTCTAAAGGTTTTCCTATTAGGAAGATAGAGTGATTCCAATCATCTATGCATTCAAGGCATCCCAGCTTAATGATTTTCCATTAAGGTAGTAGCTGGAGGATCCTTGAATGCGGAAGTTCATTCCCCAATCCACTCTATTGAATATCAATGATGAGGGTGGATTGGAGGATGAACTCCCTGAGAGAAAGGGCTTAAGATAAATGATATAAAGTTTAAAACACTTAGAAGCACTCTTTTCTTTTTCTACCAGTAATAAAGACAAGCCTCTCTTTAAATAGACAAAAGGTTCCAATAGATATAAAACGGTCATATTTATGAAAGAGTTCGATATCATCGAGCAAGAGTCGATATGATCGAGCGTATACTCTCAATTGTATTAATGATCCGCTCGTTGGCACAAACTTCATGTCATTCACTTTTAAAACCTTTTGTCTGCTTATCGAGTGGATCGATACAGGTGTCGATGTTATCAGATTTCGAACTCTGATTCCATCGATACTGGGATCGAGATATCGACATTTCAAGCATGAGAGAGACTAGCTTAGAAATATTTTAGGTTTCTAAGATATGATCGGGGAACAGCTAATGTCATCAAAATTTGTATATCGATAATATCGGAGTTCGTGTCGATGAGATCGATAAATTGTATAGATTTACCTATAAGCATGCTGGATGGTTTGTGTCCGGTCTCGATCCAATCGACCAGGCCTCGATATGATCGACATATGAATATCAATTTCTCGACTGGCCCCCCGATCAAAGTTAAAAATAACCTGAAATATTTGCTAGAAGAAATGCGCGCCCAAGGTCGATATCATCGACTGACTTCTAATCGAATTGATATTTGATTTTAGATCATATCGGAAGGGTGTCGATATATCGAAACACTTTATGAATTTCTTATAAAAAATAGAGGTGTCGAAAAAAATTTCTGTCGATATTATCGATCCACTTTCGATGGGTTCAATATTTGAATATCGATGATATCGATTGTAACTTCGAGATATTAATAAATCGTCCAGATGAATGTTTGATTGTTGGACGCTTTTTGTCCTCACTCGATTGTATCGATTGAGATATCGAGGATATCGACAGAGTAGGTCGATCATATTGAAATGTGAATCGATACAAACAATAGGGTAAGAAAACTTGAAGATTTTCCTATTTGGTAAAAAGTTTTCTTACAATAAAACCCTAAGGTGTTCTACTTAGTTTTAAGGGTTTTAATCACCTGGTGTTTCGGGACATGGGATGTGAGGCTATGATTTACCTATGGCAAGCTTCCACACATCCAGTTGAGGTAGACACTTGAATTGATCTTCCTGTTAAGCGTTGTTGTTCGACTGACTCAACTTACACCGTAATTGACAAACCAGGGCACCAGTAGGTGCACTTTCACATGTATGTGGTAATGTGTAGTCTAAGTGTTCGATAAAATGTCTGAATGAGAAGTTGTCCGATGAATTATATTTATTAAGGGTGTTGAGATAGGATTCTCAACTACCTTATCTAGATGTATAAGTTCCTTCATGTGGTCTAAATTTCAACTACGCGATTTATGTATAAAATGCATATGTAATAACATGTTTTGTGTGTTTGATAAAATGTCTAAATGAGAAATTAATAAAATGTCTAAATGAGAAATTGTTCGATGAATTGTATTTAATGGAGGTGTTGAGATAGGATTCTCAACTACCTTATCAATATTTATAGTTCCCTTCATGTATTCTAATTTGCTACTATGTGATTTATGGATGAAATGTAAATGTAGGATGACATGTTTAATGTGTTTGTTAAAATGCTCAGATGGGATTTATATTTGAATCATTTGTTGAATGTTGTTATGACTATCACATGTAACCACATGCTGCATTTGAGTATAGTTGGGACTACTACCTAGTCCAGGCAATCGGTAACGGTTTTCAATTGAGTGGTCGAACTAGTTTTTCCACATTTAATACGTTCGATAAATCCGAGCCGTACGGTGGTTGTCGATAGTGGTTAGGCCACATGGAGTGCTTACGTGCTCCATGTCAACTAATTCAGTGTATGTTTGTACCAATCGAACTTGTCAAATAACCGGATTGGCCTATTATGTGTTTATCATGTATGGACGATACTGCTTGAATCTAAGGTACCACTTACCAATGCAAAACCCGTTTCAACCATGGTACGATGATCCGCTAAGACTCATGGGCCGGGCATGGTGGTATGGGATACCATGGTCAAGCTGTCGGCCTATGTTGGGGTGACAAGCCTCCCCATAATGACCAGTGAGCAATCCAAACTCGTGAGCCGAATACGGTGGTATGAGACACTGTATTTGAGCTATCAGCCTACCCCAGTGCAGTCTGGCTGTGGTCCCTAATCAGGTTGGTGACGAGCCTTTAAAAATAGACTTCCAATTGGTGAGGCGTTGGTGGTGTGACCTCGAGTACAAAATAGGCCTACGCTGATGGTGACGAGCCTCTGGTAGCGACCTAGAGTGTAAACTCTTAAACTTGCCTATCGTATGTGATTAACTAGGATTGACGACCTTAGAAGGATCATTGTTTAGGTAAATGATATAAAGAGAGGAACCTTAGCTTCCCAAACCTGCTATATAAATAGGTCTAATTAAGAACTTGACTAACACGCACATGCGCCGCATTACATATGCCTTTGGAGATAGAGTTGAGCATAGCGGGAGTATTGCATGCGCGACCATGAGATGATTTCACTGAGGGAGTGTAGGTGAGGGCATACATCATTATAGAATTTTATCCCTGCATTAACAAGAGTACTTAGGACATGATTGTTGTACTGCTTTATCATTACTGCTTGACTGAATTGATAACATGTTAACTTTTACTTTATAGTTTGACTGAATTAGCTATTCATTCCCACCCGGGATGGTGTTTTAAACACCACCCAGACTCATGTTTACATGCATGTGATGGCGAGGTCTATACAGCAGAGTTGGACTTCGTAGGCGAGGAGGAAGAGTTTCTTACGTTCAACTATCGGGCGGATTTATGTACATCTCATACCGATGCGCAGGAACTACTGGGATACTTATTTAGTTGAACACATTTACTTCCCATATTTTATATGGTTAGAAACAACACATGAATATATTTAGCCCAGTTTCATACTCATACTCCAAAATTTATGAAATATTTCATAATTAAATGCATATATTTCAGTCTTCCGCTTGCCAAATTACATTAACTCTGGAGTATGATATGCTATTTTAATTTAATCTCACTCATGTTTACTACATTACTAATGGACAACATTTAAACATCATTATCTATATGGCATAAGTGATATGTTGGAACTCGGGAGTTGAGCTTCTGATCGACCCCTGATTTTTAAGGCGTTATAGATACTACATACTATCATCCCTACTTCATACTCCAACATGGTCATTCCATTCGCATCGCATATTGCATTACATCTACAGCATATGACATTTTGGGTTTCTGTGTTTCTTCATTTATATGGTCTAGATATAGCTGACGATATTCATGAACTCATAAGGAATTGTATATTACATTGCATCCTCGACATCTAATATTTGACTCTTTATGACTCCTCATTTGCATAGATGATCTGTATTGTGCACTCTGATATTGTTTGACTCATGGACTTGTCAGTATTTTTATTTCCTCTGATATCGTATGATTCATTATCTTACCAATATTTCTGATATTGTATGATTATATCATTATATTGAATACTTGACACTTATCTTGTGCACACACTTACATCACCCTCTAAGCTTTCTATAAGCTTATGCACGATAAATGTGTGCAGATGAAATTAGGTTACAGCAGCTTGGAGCTTGAAGCATGTAGCTGACTTCTGGAGTTTGACTTTGACACATGTATTTCCTTTTAGCACTGTATTCAAATGTTTATATTAGTGGATATGTGATGATAATGTTGTTCTTGTGATTTAGGTATACTTGTGGTTATGTTTCTTATGAGATAAATGTACATTGGAAAATTCTCCTTTTAGGATCCCAGGATCGAAATCTAGTGCGTGCATGTTGGGAGCCGAGAATGGGGTACTACGGAGGTTGTCGACACCAGATTCGGCTATTGAGAATTTTGTGAGCCCGGTTTCTGAATTTAAGGTGTGACAAAGATTCCAAGATAAATGGGCCTACAAAGTCTAACCAAAACTATGAACATAGATCCAAAATAATATCTGATTGAGGTGGGTCTCCAAGTGTGTACAAATGAAGCCTAAATGTACCTTGGAAAATGGCAAGATTATGTGCATAATTCATCCTTAAATCTAGTGGGCCATGCTATATCAAATCATACCATTAGGGCCAGCCAATATGGGCATGTTGCTGGAATTTTCAGCCCACCCATTTCTGGGCATGCTGGAGTCCAGCAATAATAAATATAAATTAAGTTTATGTTCATTGGTGGCCCACATATGTCCTTGTAAGTCCCACCAGATGAGTGTAATGGATCACACACATAAATCAGGTGGACCATGCTCCTGGACCGAGAGTCCAACAATAGTCCAATGGGCCTGAGCGTCCCAAGGTGGAAAGTCCTATGGGCCTGGGCAATTAGCCTAAAGACACAACCAAATAAGTCTCAAAAATGGATACCACTAAGGGAGATGGTCATGTCTCACATGGAACACAAATGGATAGACGGTGGGGATAACAAATACATCAAGGTGGGTGGACGATCCACCCAGGGTTGGACGTCCCAACCTGGTGGGCCGGTCCAGCCCTAGCCACCAAATGCACAAGGCTCCCTTGGCCCTAAGACTTGGTAGGTAGGTCTTACCATGGGTGGGCCAGCTCTCTATAAAATTTCATAATTTTTGGATTAGCAAAAGTATTTTATTTAATTTAAAGAAAAATAACTGTCCAAAAAATCTGTTTAGTGTAGGATTTGAATAGGCTTTGATTTGAGCTTCCAATGGTGTTGATAAATGATTTCAATGACTACCTATTTCAATGTTCCAAGGACTCGGTTCGTACACCATGTCCTTGTCTACGACACAATGACCACCTAAACATTGAAATAGGATAGCCATTTCACTAGTTTCTCTATTTGGATTCCTAAAACAGATTAGGGTTAGGATTTCTTACCCAAAATAGAGTTGGATTCGACGGTGTAGCGATAAGGAAGAGGTGATTCGTTACGTGGAGTAGTGGGAGTGAATCCCAGCAAAAATCCACAGATCTCTTACACTTCTCACTTTTTTCTCCACTTTTCTTTCTTCTCTCACCAAGGGTTAGGAAAATTCGTATGAAATGAGAGATGGGTGGGTTAAGGTCCTTATATTGGCCCAGAACTAATGTCAATGGCCCCATGACCATGATATACTTAGGGTACAGCCAAAGGGCGGCTGTTTCGGGCCAACAGAGCTCATCTGGAGGTCCATTGCTCGCATACGGTTTAGAGAAAGTTTTCTTGCAATGGATTTATGCCAGGTTAAGGTTTCGGTCCGATCGGATTAGTGGATCGATCGTGGGGGACCCATTTTAGTTCAATGGTCATCGTCACTCGATCAGGGCCACAAGTACACCAATGGGTGTAGGAAAATTTTTGTGATCCAAGGGTGTAGTTAGGTAAGAATCTAACGATCAGAAAATTTAATTTTGCATGCAAGTGAGCAGCCCAATTCACTTAAGTTTGAGTTCATCTTCTAAAGATATTCACGTTTCTCACACACTTCGCTCCAAGCTCAAGTTGTGTATTTCTTGACACTATTTAGACTTGATTCTCGTGGTGGTTGTCAAGCCAAGTAAGGTGGTCATAACCTTATAGTTTCGCAGTCATCAAACTTTCGACGCGTGGTCAAGGCCCGATACGGAGTTTTAATGTGCTCTCGAGAGCAACTGGGTTTTGAGATTGATCCTAGGTTTCTAGGTAATGTTAGGTTAACAATTCTAATGGTTTTGGGTCTTGCGGTTCGTATAGAAAGTGGTTCAAGCTAATTCTCTGATTTATTTAGTTTAGTATTAAATTAATCTTTGGTAAATTTCTACAGAATTCGATGCTTAGTATTTTCTGCCCGAGGTGATACTCGAGTTTTTGTATAGATTTTTCCGAGACGTTACAATCTACCCCCCTCAAAGAAAAATTTCATCCTTGAAATTAGTACCTTTTCGTACTCCTTAAAAATCTGAGGGTAGTTCTTATGGACCTCGACTTCTGTTTTTCAAGTAGCCTCTTCCTCAGTGTGATGTGTCCACAGTACCTTCACAAGTGGGATAACTTTACTACGCAGCACCTATTCCTTCCTGTCTAGGATACGCGTCAGTCGCAGTACATAAGTAGTATCTTCACTTAACTGTACCCACTCCCATTTGATGATGTTGGAAGGATCAGGAACGTATTTATTCAGCATCGATACATGAAATACATTGTGCACGCCTGCGAGTGGAGTGGGCAAAGCAAGGTGGAATGCTACTACACCCATCGATCTAAAATCTAGAACGAACCAATAAATCGTGCTGTGAGTGAGTTTCCCCTTCTTGCCAAATCAAAGGACTCCCTTCATGGAGAAAACCTTAAGAAACACATGGTCCCTGGCCTCAAACTCTAGCAGTCATCTCCTCATATCGGTGTAACTCTTCTATCTGCTCTGTGTTGAAAGAAGTCAATGCCTAATAATGTCGATCTTCTCTGAGGTCACCTGAACTAAATCTGGGCCAATCAAACTCTTCTCACCAACTTCTCTCCAATAATGCGGTGCTCGACATGGACGCCATACAGTACTTCGTAGGGAGCTATGCCAATGCTCGCTTAAAAGCTATTGTTATAAGCGAACTCTGCATAAGGAAGACGGTCATCCCAACTCTCTTTGAAATCGAGCACATATACCCGCAACATATCTTCTAACACCTGATTGACCCGTTCTGTTTGCCCATCCGTCTGTGGGTGGAATGCGATACTGAATTTTAGTTTCACCCTCATTGCTTCTGGATACGAGTCCAGAAGATAGATGTGAATCACGTATCTCGATCCGACACAATCTCCATAGGCACTCCATGCAGACGTACTAGCACTCCATGCAGACGTACTATCTCCTTAATGTACAGCCTAACCAAATTATTTGCTGATTTTGAGACTCTAATCAGGAGTAAATGAGCCGACTTCGTCAATCGGTCCACAATCACCCAAATCGAGCCATGTCCCTTCCTCATCTTCGTTAAGCCCAAAATGAAATCCATAGTGATGAAATACCATTTCCATTCAGCTATGGGTATGGGCTGAAGCAATCCAGGAGGTCAGCGATGCTCTTCCTTGACCTGCTGGCACGTGAGACAATGACACACATAATCTGCTATGTGGGCCTTCATGTTGTCCCACTAGTACGAATGCTTCATGTCTCAGTACATCTTCGTACTGCCAGGATGCATTATCATCTTCGAATTGTGAGCGGCTCCTAGGACTTCCTTTCTCAAGTCATGAAGATTTGGAACGCATAAGCGTCCACGATAACGTAAGCCCCCATCCGACCCAACTCTGCATTCAGCATCTTCATCGTCACTAGCCCATTTTCTCTTCTTCATCAACCATTCATCTTCTTTCTAAGCCCTAATGATTCGGTCGTCAATAAGTGGCTGTACACGAATATGCGCGTCGCTCTCAAACGGCTCCTCTACTGTAAGCTTCTGTTCGAAGTCTCGCACAAACTCAACCATATTCCATTCATGTATCATCAGCAGAGCTACAAATGCTATCATCTTCTTGCGGTTCAACGCGTTTGCCACAAGTTTTGCCTTACCAGGATGGTAGGAGACCTCAAGCTTGAAGTCCTTCAAGGTTTTCATCCATCGTCGTCGCTCATATTCAAGTCTCTCTGCGTGAATATGTATCTGAGGCTCTTGTGGTCACAAAAGAGCTCAAATTCCTCTCCATAGAGGTAATGTCTCCAGAGCTTTAATGCAAAAATGATGGCCGCCAACTCCAGGTTGTGCGTAGGGTAGTTCTCCTCGTGTTTCTTCAACTTTTATAAGGCATAAGCAATTATTCTGTCCTTCTGCATAAGAATACAACCCAAACCAACACGAGAGGCGTTGATGTAAATGGTATATCTGACCCCCTGCTCTGGCAATACTAGCACGGGTGCAGATGTCAACTTGTCCTTCAATTCCTGAAAGGCTGCCTCTACCTTCTCATTCCTGGTAAACTTAAGATCCTTCCAAGTAAGTTGGGACAATGGTCTGGCTATCTTGGAAAAGTCCCTAATAAACCGATGGTAGTAGCTAAAAAGTCCCAGGAAGCTCCTCACTTCAGTAACCGAACCGGGCTGCTCCCAGTCCTGAACTGCGGTCACCTTAGCAAGGTCCACAACTATTCCTTCCTTAGACAACACATGTCCCAGGAACTTGACCTCTTCTTTCCAGAAGTAGCATTGCTTATACTGAGCAAACAACTGGTTCTTCCTGAAGGTGTCAAAGACTATTCACAGGTGCTCCTCGTGATCCTTCTGACTCTTGGAGTATATCAAGATGTCATCTATAAATACGATGATGAATCGGTATAAGTACGACCAAAACACTCGGTTCATAAGTTCCATGAACACGGTGGGTGCGTTTGTGAGTCCAAACGACATCACAAGGAACTCGTAGTGCCTAAAGCTGGTTCTGAATGCCGTTTTATGCACGTGTTCATCCCTGACGCGCAACTGGTGATACCCTGATTGTAAGTCGATCTTTGAAAAATATTGTGCCCCTTTCAACTAATCCAACAGATCATCTATCCTGGGTAAAGGATACTTGTTCTTCACTATCACTTAGTTTAACCTGTGATAATCAATACACAATCGTAGTGATCCATCATTCTTCTTCACAAATAACATGGGTGCTCCTTAAGGGGATACACTCGGTCGTATGAAACCTAATTCCAACAGACCATCGATATGTCTCCTCAATTCCTCCATTTCACATGGAGGCATGCGATATGTCAATAGCGAAATGGGTGTCGCACCAGACACAAGATCGATAGTAAAGTCGATCTCGCGCTGAGGTGGGAGTCCAGGTATCATCCTGAACATGTCCATGAAATGTCAGACTACAGGTGTCAGAGCCGTATCTTAGATCGTACCGTTCCATAGGCTTCTGCGCTCCTTCCGGTTAAATTTCAGCAACCTTCGACCCGTATCCAACGTTTGGGCACGATCCTAAATCAAGTCCCGCATAGCTGACTCGACTCAACCCGAAACTTGTATCTTAGAAATTGTGCCATCACCGTGGTTCTAACACCGTGACTCGTGTACCAATCCGATACCCAAGTTAAAAGATGTGGGCCCATGTTCATTTCGAGGAAAATGTCGCGCGTTGCGAATTTTGAGAGAATCTCTACAACATGTCCCATTAATCAATCAATCAATTCCATTAATCAAGTACACATCACACATCAAATCAAGTACAAGTAACCCATACCCTACCCTTACCTCTGTCTTTCATAAGTTATCCAAAGTCAACTCTTACATCACTTCATCCATCACTCCACCCATCACCCATCACACCCATCCCATATCACCCCATCACTTCCCTCTCTCTCTCTCTCATTCACTCTCTTCACTCCAAAGCAACAACATCCCATGTCCAAACTCCCTCTCTCCCAAAGCCAAGTGTGGCCCACCTTCCTACACTCTCATCGCTCATCCCCACCATCAAAACTCCATCAACCATCATCAAAAGTTAAGACAAGGAGCTAAGGAGGCTAAGGGATCAAGGAAGAGTGTAAGAGGTGGGTGATCAACCGTTGAATTTCATTTTTAGGTCCCACTTATTGTGGGACCCACTTAATGTATGCATCGTATTTGGGAGGGCCCAATAATGGCGGGGTCCCTCCCCTTCACATGTATTTCTCTCTCTCTCTCTCTCTCTCTCTCTCTCTCTATATGATGATGATGATGATGAAGGGGTGTGGGGCCCATCTAATGTGTGTGTCCCACTATGGAGTATATATTTTTAATCCATTTACCTTCATATGGGACCCGTCATTTGGATGTGTTGGATCTACACCATCTAGCCATTAGTGGGCCTGGACGGAAGGAAAAACACAAGTATCAGGTGATCCAAACAGGTGGGCCACGTACATGTGGGACCCACCGTGATGCTTATGTTATATCCATGTCGTCCAACGTCCCTAGACGCTGGACGTGAAGGCAGGCTAATATGGAGTGCGTGTATTGACATGGGTGTGTACTGATAAGCTAACAAAAAAAAACATAATATAAAATGATATATTTGAGCTTTTAGAGTGGACCGCCCATGTAGGCCCCACCTTGATGTATGGGGCTGATCCACGTCGTCCATCCCATTCCCCAACTCATTTTAGGCATTGAGCCAAAAAATGAAGCCAATTCGATTATCTGGAGGGCCATAGTATAGAAAATAGTGGTTCTTACCGTTAAAATGCATTTTGAAGTCTTCTATACGCCAAAATACCTTGGATATTGGGCTCATTTAGCCTGTAATGAGCCTTAGGATCCAATGGCTGGAGTGGATCTACTTGATGTGAGCCCCACCTAGGAAATTCCTTAGAAAATTAGATTTTATTTGAAAAAAATATCAGCAAATAGGGATGCTGCAGTAAGCAACATCCGCTGCTTGGACGTTTGGACCGCGGGCCCCATTACAGGTTCCACCATGATGTGTGTGAAACATCCACACCATGCATTTTAAGGGCCCCCTTCTGGATATGGGCCACCCCAAGAATCAACCATACCTGGAACTCAATTGGCCCACATCACAGGGAACAATGATGAATTGAACGTTTGCCACAGGAACTCCACTGTTCCAGACGTTTTGGAGAAATATAAAATTTATTTATTTTATACATATTTACGTCTGTGTGACCGTATCTATAGATGTATGGGAAATAAACGTTATGGTGAGCCCTCACTAGGACCCACCCGTGATGGGGTTAGTTTGGCTAGTGTACCACACATCAGCACTATAGTTGTTGAAGTGGCAGGTCATGTGGATCCCACCTTGGTAACATGTGCACCCAATGCATGGGACCCTCCTTGATGTATGTGTTGTAGCCTAACCATCCATCCTATTGGCAAGCCCATCTTAAGGCTTAGGACTAAAAATAAGACAGGTCAAGGATCACGTGGACCACACTGTAGAAACAGTGGGTTTGAACATCCACCATTTAAACCCTCGATCTACTGGGTTTAGACCTAAATAATATTTGTTTTTCCTTTAAATCCAGGCTTTTGTGACCTCATGAATAGGCTGGATGGGAAATAAACCCTATGATGGGGCCCATTGGAATTTAAACGTGGAAGATCATTATCTCCATTACTAGTTATTGTATGGTCCAGTTGATCTTTTAACATGATTCATTTTATATATATTAATTTCTAAAAAAGAAATGAGTTGGGTTCAGCCTATTTGAACTCAGCCCATTCAACTAGGCCCATTCAACTCAGCTCATTTGACTTGGCCCAATTGATTCAGCCCATTTAACTAGGTCCGATGTGATATATGAGGCCATTGTTGAGGCCCACTTTGATATATATGAGGCCCACGTGATGCGGCCCATTTGATGTATTTAGAGCCCTTGGGTCGAGGCCCAATGGGATGTACATAAGGCCCATTGCAATGTGTGATTCCACCATGATTTATGTAATGATGTTCAAGGTAGGCCGTGCCTTGGGAGCAATGATGGTTTGATGCCAAAATTATAAGGATGATGTTGGTTAAATGTCCGCATTGTCACTCTCCCTAGGGCCCATTGATAGGCCCATACTTGTAGTATGTAGGCCATCTAGGCCCATCTTTGTTATGAACAGAGTCCATTATCATATAGCATGTAGATCCATGATTCATACTCATACGCATCATATGTATGCTTGATATGAGGAGTGATTGATCATAGCATACGTCTTTGAGTAGATTGTTTATGGGCTCCCTAATAGGCAAAGTTGCCCTTCATGAGCGTGTAGTACTCGTAGGATTGTTGCATGTCTGGTAGAGTGATTTATGCACTTGCATTTGTGTGATTATGATTATTGTATGCCCTAGCAACATTAGGGCCATATCCTCCACAGACACATTGTGGATGGCTGGATTGAATACCAAAAATACTGTTTCTAGCATCAGGGTGCCATAGATGTCCCTAGGTGAAAATCCCTAAATCCAATGGTACCAGAGGATGACTCCAACGTCGAGACATAGCAGATACATGAGCGCGCTAGGGTCATATACCAGTAGGCCGCGTCTCCCACTGTGTCGTGGTCGGTTGGAAAGGGGTGTGACCTTACCTACCTGAGTGAGGGGGCAATTTCAAGGTTGAGTTTGGCCAGCTTGAGGAATGGGTCTGCTATCGACAAGCCGGGCCCGATATTAGTAGGTGGATAGTGAGGTCTCTTTCACTCTCCCAGTTGTGCGTCCAGATAGGGGCGGCAAGCTGGCGTAGAGTATACTAGACCCCAGTGATTATCCAAAATGAGAACTGTACTGATATTGATGACCTGTATGAGGATTTGGATGAGGTTTGACATGCTTGAGTTGCATCTCGCATCGTATGGTCCTAATATGGCCGATAGCATTTATATCTTGCACCGCATAGCCTTGGTACGACTAATTACATTCATATACCCATCAGCATGATTCTGCATTACTCTACATTGCATTCTAAGCACATTCATACTACGCACACACTTACACCACCCTCTAAGCTTTTTATAAGCTATTGTATGATTGATGCGTGCAAATGACGCCAGGATGCAGCCGTAGCCTCGTCATAGTTGGAGTGTGCAGCCGAGTTTTTGGGGTTTCTATTATTATCATTATCTTGTATTTCCCTTTATATGCACTGTACTTAAAGTTTTTTATCATAGTAGATTTCGTGATAGTGTTCTTGTGGTTATTGTTCGTGGGTTATGCTTATGGTTATGCTTATACTGAAACAAAATCATGTTTGAAATCCTCCTTGTAGGATCTAAGGATCGGAACTTAGTGTATGGGTGCTAGGAGCTGAGAATGGGATACACAGAGGATGTCGGTGCCAGATTCGGCGTTTGGCAATTTGTGAACCCGATTTTCAAGTTCGGGGCATGACAACAGGCTTGCTCCCATGTGTCGGACCGTCAACATGCTTTAGCAAGGTAGCATAACAACTAATATGATAGTACCAACTGACATGAACTGGGAAAGTAAAGGTAGTGCTCTCAGGTCTATGGGCTATCACCACTCTAGTATCATAGTCGATCTCTGCCTTCATCTCGATGAGTCAATCCATACTAAGAATGACATCATAATGACATAATGGGGTGACCATCAGGTCAATGAGTATTATCCTGCTTCCTAAGTCTATCGAGCAACCTCTACAAGTCTTGGTGGAGTCTAAGAAGGTCCCTATAGCAGTAAGGAGTCTCACCCCAACCATAGGAGTAGTTTTCAACACTAGTCGCTTGACTGCTGCGTATGATATGATCAAAATAGTGGACCGATGTCCACCAACAAAAATATGGGTGTACCTTGGATGCGTGTCGTGACTTCAAAAGCCAATGGTGTTGCGGTTGTTGTCTCAGATGCCTCAACTGCAAGTGAGTGCACCCGAGCCTGTTGAGGATGATTCAGCTATGCTGCCATAGGTCGTTAAGGCAGCTTAAATTGAGGTGCAGGTGGCCGGTAAGATGGCTGTGTAGGTAGTGTTGATCATCTGAAGATTGATCTTTTGAGGCAGCGCAAAGCTATTGTCCCTCACCCTGGTAAAATAGTAAGTGTCAATATGGCCTAACCTCTTGTAGTTGGTGCACCACACATCTGATCGCCTAGGCCGTGTCGGTGGAGCCATGAGTCTAGGAGGTGAATCTAGACATGGCCTCTTGCCGAGGAACGCCTGCTCGGCAAATTTGGTCTAGGCCTAGGACCCATGGGTACATGTGTACAAGATAGCCTTTCCCCATCCTGCTCAGCTCGCAGAGACATGCTCATTAGCTTAGCATAGTTAAGTATGCTAGTGCAACACATCTTTGTACGGATCTTATGCCGCAGACCCTTAGAAAATCGTCGCATCTTCATTGGCTCGTTCGCTAGTATCACACGAGTGTATCTGGCTAGCTCTATGAAGCGATTCTCATACTCTACCACGATCATCCCTCCCTGTTGGAGGCAAAGAAACTCTCTCTCCTTCTCATTATGGTACGTGAGGGGAAAGTATTTCCCATGGAAGTGGGTCTCAAAAGCTTCCCACGTCCATACATACCTAGCAACCACTGTCCGTAAGATGTTGTCCCATTATAGACTAGCCTCCTTCTCGAACATGTATGTGACCAACTCAACCTGCTTTGCCTCAGTGCAATGTAGTAGCTTCAGCATCTTAGAGATGCAATCAAGCTAGTACTTGGCCTCCTCGGATCTATGAGTGCCTGCAAAGGTGGGAGGTCGAAAACGCTGAAAGCTCTCGAACAAGATGCTAGCATTAAATGCCCAACAGGCTACATAGGTGGTGCAGGTGGGACTACATTCATATTCTGGGCAAGGCCCCTGGAAATCGTGGTCCAAATCTGTTGTTGTTGCTGCTGCATTAGGAGCATCATCTACTCCAATCTATCTAGAGAAGAAGCCACCTGAGGCATGTATGGCATCGAGGTAGACGCACGGTTTTGCTCTGGAACTGGTGGTACACTAGGTGTTGGCCTGTTCGTGAGGCCAGTGATCAGTTGAGAATCCAACATGGTGTCATTATCAGGGCCTAAGGTAGGGTCTGTGTGGCTATCATTTAGGGGAGGTGCCCCGTCAAATAATCCACCAAGTACCAGACGTGCAATGCTCCGAGTGCTCTTAAGTCGCATTTCATATATACAACATAAGGTGCAACCCGTGTAAGATTTAACATAAGAACACACACTCATTCAAACATCATTCACATTTCAAATCAAAAGAAGCTTCATGCATTTCATTTACTAAAATTGTCACAATACATGAGATATAGTTTTACATGGATCATGACAGGGGATGCATGTGAGCTAATCTAACACAAGTTTTAAACATTAAAACATACTAACAACTAACCAAGTCTGCCCAGGCCAGTACAAAAGAAAACTAAAAACAAAGCAAGCTAAAAGATGATTACACATATGACTAAGTGGAGGAGGACCCTTGTCCTGCATACAACACAGGAGAGCCTTCAAGGTGTGAGACACCTTCTTAAATTTTTGCTTCATGTAGGCCTCACTCTCTCAAGCTTGGCCCGGGTCTCTCTGACCTCCTGTCTCAGGGCGACTTAGCCCTCCTCGATCTGAGCCAAGCGAGCCTCTATGGCGGCTCGATCATGGCGGTACTCATGTGTGGCAAGAGGAGAGCCCCCATCAGAGTCTTGGGCCTCTTCTTCTTCTTCCTCACTTCCTCCTTCCTCACTTCCTTCTTCTGTCTCATTTCATTCCTCCTCTTCATTACTCTCTTCCTCTATTGCATTACTTTCTTCTTCTTCTTTACTTT
This sequence comes from Magnolia kwangsiensis, assembly GCA_037074715.1. Classification (NCBI taxonomy): domain Eukaryota; kingdom Viridiplantae; phylum Streptophyta; class Magnoliopsida; order Magnoliales; family Magnoliaceae; genus Magnolia; species Magnolia kwangsiensis. The sequence continues at coordinate 77,699,207 of CM073580.1, read as the reverse complement.
CTATCTCATCCACACACTCATAGAGTCAGGCTTGATGTTGACGAGGGCCGATTCCCATGTTGTTAAGCGTAGTATCGTTAATGAAGTGCATCGGCGCAACCTCATCCATGTTAAGCCTATAGCCGAACTCTTGAGCAACCTTGCATATAAGCCGGCCAAATGGAAGTGAGATATCTGTCTTGACAGCGCGTACAGTCTGAATCATCTATAGCAGGACGAACATAGGCAGACATAACTTGTCTCCCTACCCAACTCTATATAGGAAGTCTACCATCAGATGAGTGCATTCGGTACGGTTGCCTCGCCTAGGATACACATTATATGTGAATATGTGATGGAGTAGGCGGAAGTCATGAGTCATCTCGATTGCTGGGAGGCAATTGCCTCGTTTCCAATGGACCAGTCAACCACAAAGAAATCATGTGCGGTGATCTCTTTCTCGCATACTCCTGAGATTCTTCTCACTAGCGTGTACCTCTCCACATGGAATCTCCATGATTCGAGCCATCACATCTACATTGACTATCGCTTCCCGCCTTTCCACGGGAATAGTGAACTATAAAGGCTTCATAGTGGTTCCTGAATGTGGGCATAGAAGGCTTGGACCGTGTTCTCACATGCGTGAAACTTGCCTTCGAATATGGGACCCCACCCGGAGTCCAATAAGAGATCCATTACCAGATATAGCCCAAATAGCCTCTCATCCACATGCGCTTCAAACACAACTCCACGGCCATGAAAATTACCGTGTCCGATGCCTACCAGTAAAACTCTTTCCAATGGAATCTGGGGATGGAGATCCCGCTTCGTCCTTCGCTCTCGGGCGGTGCTTGTGCTAGCTTCGGCGCCCGCTTTCTTCCTTGGACGGGTTGCGCAGCTAGGCCTGGCTTCATTGGTGGATGCCCTTCTCTTTCCCATGAGAGAAAGGAGTGTGGATAGCGAAAGTATGGTAGCTACTAGTTCAAAAAGGGCCATGGATGTGGAGAAAGTTTGATGAAGGAGATGGGTTGATGGGTTTTGGATTTTATGAGACACGAAGAGGAGTTTGCGTGCTCAAATGAGAATAAATGGGAAGATAAAAGGTAGTAGGAGATGGGTTTTGAGGGAAATGGTAGTGGGTATATGAGTATTGAAGAAGATGAAGAAGATGGAGTATGAGAGGAAGATTTGAGAGAGAAAAATCAGATTTTGAGAGGTTTCAAGAGCTTGGAGAGGTGAAATGGAGTGAAAAAGGCCAAATTGGACATATAGGGTGGTCCCACACATGAGAGGGACCCACCACAAGTGTGTGGAGGGCGGTGGGCCACCGAAACCATGGGCCCGCCATGGCCTGCTGGACCCAAGCGCGGTGCACGGTGGTCGACGCGGAGCCACCGCGGTCCGTTAGTCCGGGCGTGGTGCCGCCGCCCTTGGGCGATGGCCACCCCCCTCCCGAGGTGCCAGAAATGTATGGGGGACCCCCTGGGTCCACCAATTTGTGTGTTTTCGGCCCCCTCATCCATTTGAGGCGGTTTTGGGTCCCAACGAATGCATATTCACGCTTTCCAAGTCATTTGAGTATGGGATGCGCTGAATTATCATCCAAACCCATCGATTAACGGTCTAGAAAGGGATTAGAATCATTTCACATGATCACAGACGCATACAGGTCACATTTCAAGGATTAATTTCGCCCGTCGGTGAATCTTGAGATCCTATGATCATTTCTACGTTTTATCGCTGTAACATCCCGAAAATTGGGGGGTCGAGCAAAAACCCAACTCCCGAGTTTCAAAATGTTATTTATGCAACATAAATATGTATGATTGAATGTTGTCTGTGATAACACATTAAACATGAGTGAGATTAAGCTAGAACAGCATATCATACTCCAGAGACGGTTAAATTAACAAGCGGAAGACTGTGATAGTATGTATAACATATATAAACTGTTGTATGCCTCCAGAGTGTGGATATGTTACCCGGTTATATACATACATGTATACTCCAAAAGTAGACAAAACGAATATACATGAGTGCGCTAAAAATATAAAATGACAAGTGTCAAAGTATCTAATCAACCTCCCTGTAATCCCGTCAATCAGAACACGCACATAGAAGGAATCCTCCTCCTCATCATCAAATCCAGCTCCGCCTCACAGGCCGCGCCATCATCTGCAATCACAAAAAGGTCTGGTGGGTGTCCAGGAACACCGTCCCGTAACGTGGGAGTGAGTAGCTAACTCAGTGGAATAATAGAGCAAGGATTAACATGTTCTCAAATCAATCATGCGATAATAGTAAAGCAGTAAATCAAACAATCCTAATACTGTTGTTAATGCAATTATGACATGACGTGATGTATGCCCTCACCGACGATCACCCTCATGCGGCAACATCTTACGACCGCGGCATGCCGCACTCCCTCAAGTGCTCCACATCTTCCAGGCACATGCAATGTCATGGTGATATGATTACCTAGTTATTATTAGTCCATTCAAACAGCAGGATTGGGAAACTAAGGTACTTCCCTTGTATCAATCCCAACACAGATCCTGTCTAGGGTCGTCACTCCTAGTAATCTCATACGATGTATATTTCGTAGGTCACTGCAAGGGCTGCCAGGGCTGTTGCTCGCACTCGTTGCACCGCTCCCCCATCACCTTATCAATACAGGCCTACTGTACTCTACCGCACGGAAGGGTCGTCGCCTCCCGTGGACTCAGAATACGCTCGCGGTCACTACAAAGGGCTCGTCGCCTGATCACTGTAGGCCGACAGCTAGAATATAGTGTCCCATACCACCATAATCTGCTCACGAGTCTAGGTGCTCACTGGTCACTACGGGGAGGTTTGTGGCCCCAGCGTAGGCCGACAGCTCGACCACGGTGTCCCATACTACCATGCCCGGCTCATGAGTCTTCGTGGATCAAGGTACCATGGTTAACAGGGTTTACAATGGTAAGTTCAGTACCCTAGGTTCAAGCAGTTATGATACATACAAGGTGAACAAACATCGGCCGGTCGGGTTACTTGACGGGCTCGACTAGCGCGATCGCATCTCAAGTTGAACGACATGAAGTGCGTAAAAAACTTCGCGTGGCCTAACCACTGCCGCCAACTTTCAACCCGAATCACGTTCATCGACGCGTCGTTCGTGGCTATGACCAGTCAGCCACGAATTCGCTCGGTTACCGACTGCCTGGACTAAGTCAAGTCCCACACATCTATGGAATTACCTTAACGCTATATACCAAGGTATTGGAATTGAAACACCTCATGTGAGCATGTTAGCACATGTTATAACATTCAACTTAAGCAAATCTTCAAGGCATACTTTCCATGCATATTCAACTTAAGCAAATCTTCAAGGCATACTTCCTATGCATGTAATACAATCATGCATAAGGTCAACATGTAGGAAATCATTTAGGTCAGCATTTTAATCATGAAATCAATCTCAAACTACTACATAACATCATTCAAAACAATACATACTAGTACAAGCATTTATACAAACACATACACTACACACTTAAGTCCACATATAGTATGTCGACCCAAAGTGCGCAACTAGGCGAATCTCTTCGCCACACTAATTATACACGCCTTCCTAACTTCCTAATGCGACAACAAACCATGTCAATCACATCAGCAAAATATGAATGTAAACAGTACTTCCTACAAATGACTAAAATGCCCTAAATCTCATATTCTTCGTTAGCTTACGAAACGGGAAACGGAGAGCATTTTGTACATGTCAAACGGCGATGCCGTCAAGAATCTACTATTAAATGACATTGAAAGCATTGGGAACCGTCAATCAAAGCGTCTAAAATCCTCACCTAGTGTCTTGTAGACTCGGGAATTGAAGCGGAGCGTATATGCTTCGTCTACGGCGAGTAAGGAGCCTATTACATAAGATCCATAAGCTACATCGCTATGGAAACAAGGAAGACTCAAATCAACAACTATTTAGGGTTTTCACTTACCTAGGATCGCGGTGGAATCGCCGGGAAAGCGGTAGAGGAGTGTTGCTTAAGCACGTGCAACACGTAGCACAAGTGGCAGGAAGAACTCTCCCACTCTCTCACAATCTCTCACTCTTTTTCTCTCTCCCAAGCTAGGGCTTCTCTCAAATTCGGATGGGAGAGAGGAGTGAGGGTTTCAACCCCTTTTATAGCCTAAAACATGCCCAAAATAGGCTTGGGAACAATGTTTACTTGGTGCCTAACCAAATCGGGGCCGTTTCGGTCCAAAAGGGCATTTCTGGAGGTCCCCAGGCCAAATGCGGTCGGACTTAAGCTCATGCATACTGGATTTAGCACACATCCAGTTTTCAGACCGGTTGGGTTCCCAGATCGCACGTGGCGGCCCAGTTTCAGTTTAACGGTCACCGCACTAAGATCAGGCCTATAAGTCTCGTGATATATAATAGATATTTTTCCTGATCCAAGGGTGTAATTTGGCTGTATTCTGACGGTCAGAACGCTCAATACTGATGCGTCAAATTGTGTGCCAGATTTGAATTTCAAATTCCAATTCTAACCCCATTCTCACTCTCTTCGGTCCGGGCTCAATGAAATAGCCTGTGATTATCGGTTTGACTTGATTTTTGGAATGAGTGTCAAGTCCAGCTAGACGGTTCTAACGGTCTAAGATAGGAGGTATCGGACTTTCAACGTGCGGTCTAGATCCAATACAAAGATTCAAAGTGGTCCAGAGAACAAACCTGCTCAGAGTTTGGTCCGAGGTTTTAGAGCATTATAGCACCATTGGTTCCACTCGCTTTGGGCCTTGTAGAACGTATTTAAAGTGATCAGGGACCATTTCCCAGCTATTCTAACGTTGTGCTAGCTAACTTATGCTTAGTTTCTAAAGGAATTAACCCTAAGTGATTTCTTTGGCTATGGAATTGGGTTCTATGCGATTTTTCAGGTGTTTTAATTGACCCACTGTCTAAGGACGTCAAATCCCAGATTGGCCAAAATCCGGGGTGTTACAATCGCCCCCACTTACGTCTAAGTACATCAGTGTGTGTCGTATTATCATAACCCAGGTCCAGTTTAATTCAAATCATGCTCTGATACCAACTTGTAATGCCCTGAAAATCGAGAGTCTAGCAGAAGCTCAACTCTCGAGTTCTAACGCATCACTTATGCAACTTAGATAATGATAATTAAATGTTATTCATATTAGTGCATTAAACATGAGTGAGATTATACTAAAACAGCATATCATACTCCAAAGATGATTAAGTTAAGAAAGCAAAAGACTGCAATAGATATATAAGGTATATAAGTGGTTATCAACCCCCAGAGTATGATCATGTCACCAAGCTGAATATATACATGTTTGTTCTAAAATATACAAAATGACAAAGTGTAATGTTCAACTAATTCGATTCTTATAATCCCATCGATCAGTACATGGTCTACATAGACCCGCCTGATAGCTGAACGTAGAAGAATTCTTCCTCCTCGTTTAAGAAATCTAAATTAGTAGCGTAAACATCATCGTCACTTACATCTACAACAGAGTCTGGTTGGTGTTTTAAAACACTGTCCCAGAGTGAGAGTGAGTGATCAACTCAGTGGAGCTATAACGCAAAGGTTAACATGTTATCAATTCAGTCAAGTAGTAATGATAAAAAAGTATAATAATCATGTCCTAATTACTCTTATTAATGCAGGAATGATATGTTATAATGATGCATGCCCTCGCCTACACTCCCTCAGCGACACCATCTCATGGTCACTCATGCTACTCCCACTGTGTTGTTCCTCGGCAAAGGCACATGCAATGCGGTGCATACACATGTTAGCCAAGTTCTTGATTAGGCTTATTTAAACAGCAGATTCGGGAAGCTAAGGTACCTCCCTTTATATCATTTACCCAAACAATGATCCATCTATGGTCCTCACTCCTAGTTAATCACATATGATAGGCAAGTTATAGGGTAACATCACCTCTGATTTAAAAATAGCGGATAGGCAAGTTCAGGTCGCTACGGAAGGCTCGTCACCTTAGTGCAGGCCTAGTTTATACTCGAGATCACTACGGAAAGGCTTGTCACCTTAGCGTAGGCTGACAGCTCGAATACAGTATCCCATACACTACCATATTCAACTCACTAGTTGGGTTGTTCACTGGTCACTACGAGGAGGCTCGTCACCCGAGCGTAGGCCGACAACTCGACCACGGTATCCCATACACCACCATGTCCAACTCATGAGTCTTAGCAGATCGTGGTACCAAGGTTGAAATCGACGTTTCATTCATAAGTGGTATCTTAAATTCAAGCAGTAGCTTTTATACATGGTAAACATACATTTGGCCAATCGAGTTACTTAATAAGTTTGATTGGTACGAGCGCACGCTAAATTATTCGACATGGAGTGCATACATACTCCTTGTGGCCTAATTATTGTCGATAATCACCATACAACTTGGATTCACCGAACGTACCTTTGTGGCGAGTCTAGTTTGGCCACTCGATCGGAAACGGTTACCGATTGCCTGGACTACTTATTAGTCTTAATAATACTCAAATACAATAGGCATTCATATGTGATAATCAAAACAGCATTTAACAACCAATCCAAATATAAATTTTATTTTAGCATTTTAACAAACGTATAGTGAACACATTATCATACATATGTATTTCATCCATAAATCACGTAATAGCAAGATAGGTTACATGAAGGAAACTGTAGCTATAGATAAGGTAATTGAGAATCTCATCTCAACACCCTCATTAAGTACATTTCAACAAGCAAATTTCTCATCAAACATTTTATCAAACACTTAACTACGCATTTCGGCATACATGTAATAAATTAGTTCTAACATATATTATGGCAAATCCTTTCACAAAGGAGTTGTCATATGTACGACAACCATGATTTCTAGACTAATAGTCATGGCAAGCATAAATCATAATTTCTTATTCCTTCAAACATTTCAACAAGCACATGGAATGCATTTAGTATACAACCTAGTTTACACATACATGATATATCGAAAACGTCGTAACTAAGATCATATGGCAGCAATCAAGTCAGACATAAATCATTATTGACATTGAAAGCCTTGAAAACTATAACCTAAACATTTATAATCCACACCTTTTGTCGGTACGCTCATTACGAACTCGGTTCATACATTATGTCCTTGTCTATGGCATAACAACTACCTAAACATTGAAATAGGTTAGGTATTTCACCGGCTTCTCTATTTGGATTCCTAAAATAGATTAAGATTAGGATTTCTTACCCAAAATGGAGTTGGATTCGATGGTGTAGTGACATGGAAGAGGTGATTCAGTACGTGGAGTAGTGGGAGTGAATCCCAGCAACAATCCATAGATCTCTCACACTTCTCCTCACTCTTTTATCTTCTTTTCTTTCTTCTCTCACCTAGGGTTATGAAAATTCATATGGAATGAGAGAGGGGTGGGTTAAGGTCCTTATATAGGCCCAGAACTGATGTCAATGGCCCCAGGGCCATGGTATACTTAGGGTATAGCCAAAGGGTGGCTGTTTCGGGTCAACGGAGCTCATTTGGAAGTCCATTGCTGGCATACAGTCTAGCGAAAGTTCCCTAGCAATGGATCTACGCCAGGTTAAGGTTTCGGTCCAATCAGATTAGTGGATTGATCGTGGGAGACTCATTTCAGTTCAACGGTTATCGTCACTCAATTAGGGCCACAAGTATACCAATGGGTGCAGAAAAATTTCCCTGATCCAAGGGTGTAGTTGGGTCAGAATCTAACGGTCGGAAACCTTAAATTTGGGTTGCAAGTGAATGACCCAATTCACTTAGGTTTAAGTTCATTTTCTAAATATATTCGTGTTTCTCACACTCTTCACTCCAGGCTCAAATTGTCTGTTTCTAGATACTATTTAGACTTGATTCTCACGATGGTTGTCAAGCCCAGTAAGGTAGTTATAACCTTATAGTTTCGCAGTAATCGGACTTTCAATACGCGGTCTAGGCCCAATACGGCGTTTCAATGTGCTCCCGGGAGCAACTAGGTTTTGAGATTGATCTTAGGTTTCTAGGTAATATTAGGTTAATGATTCTAATGGTTTTGGGTTTTACAGTTCATATATAAAATAGTTTAAGATAATTCTCCGATCTATTTAGTTTAGTATTTAATTAATCTTCGGCTAATTTCTACAGAATTCGATCTTAGTGGTTTCTGCCCGAGGTGATACTCGGGCTTTTGTATGGATTTTTTCGAGACGTTACACATAGATAGGTCGTGACCTCATAACCTTACGCGAATCGCCATGAGGTTGGTGTGAGTTACAGTGCGACAGTGGCTAAATGTGATGGGTTAGGTGGTTGGGTTTGGAGTTGAGTACTGTGGGGAAGAGATCTGAGAGAGACCTCTCTATCTTATATAGGAGTTGTAGAGTAATTTAAGAGGCTTGGTGTAACTACTCATGCAATAATAACCTAGACTATGCATAAACTGTTGCATGTGGATAGCTTAACAAACATAAACGGCTAGCCACTGTGTCTAAATTGTTAGCATGCAACTAGTCTCCCACATGCAAAATAGATAAAAACTATAATCAAATAATTTATTTATTTATTTATTTTTTAAAAAAAATGGCTAGTTTCTCTCTAATAATAAAAATGGTCCATCGTCTTAATGACTTTAGCCCAAAACATTCAATCATCCTTGCCTATATAAAAAGAGCTTGGTTCGTTCATTTGATCATCACCAGCAATCCAATTCATTCTCTCATTTGAACCAGGAAGCTTCAAATGTTTTCTATTCAAGCCAGCAAATACGAACCTGAAACTACTAAGATCAAAAGGTCCGTAACAACCAGGAGAGTGCAATGGTCTGAGTTAGTAGAACTAATCTTCTTTCTCTCTCTCTTTTTTCATTTGAGATTTTTTTATTGCTTTCGTCTTCGATTAAAACTTTATTTACGGAGTTCCACCAGTAATACCCTCATGTTCGCGGAATGCAAAACCACGTGTAGACTCGTCATATCTTGTAAGCGATGTGTATGCAATCTGTCAACAATCTTAATTATGTTGTAGGGCTGAAAGTTGGGCGGGTTCAACCCGACCGACCCGTGACCAACCCGACATTGGGTTGGTCTCGAGCAGGATATTTCGGGTCCGATCTTAAGCTTGGGCCATACAAACACCAACCCGATAAAACTTAGGTTGGGCTCGGGTTGAGGTCTTGGGTTGCCCAACCCAACCCGAACCCGATTAATATATAAGTTACTTATAAATTATAATTGGATCTGGATCGTTTGTGTTGAAGGCACACTAGTGATGTCGAGTCTCATTTGTCCACGTCATTTCCAAGGACTCAAGCTAACAAGATATGCCAGATTTCTCTCTCTCAAATAGACTTCATACTATGTTACATGACTTTTAAAGGAGTACTTGTCTTATATTTTAGCTTACTTTTTAAAGAAAAAATAAAATTCTTTATAATGAATAATCACATATATAATTAATAAAATTATAGATACAAAAAATAAGTCATATATTGAAATATAATAAACTAATGTAATAAAGAAAATATTACCATATCTATACCCGTCCAACCCGATCAACCCGACCGAGCCCGCTTGGGTTGGGCTTAGGTTGATAATTCCCAACTCGAAATTGGGTTGGATTAGGTTAGGGTTGAGGTTTAGGAACCTTGGGTTGGGTTAGGGTTGAGCACCAACCCGGCCCAACCCGCCCGACTTTCAGCCCTATTACGTTGGGAACGGGCGTATAATGTTCTACTGATGGTGTGGTTACACGTGCATCAGTTTATCCTCAATCTTTTATATTTTATAATTATATTTTTCTTCTATTCTATTATAATTATAAATGCGTAATTTGAAATTAACAAATTTCAATAAAATAACGGACAAAAAAAAAAACTTAAACTCATACAAAATGGTATGCGTCGCAGGTGGCCTTCCCCCGTATGGCCATGCAACATGGCCTCATTCATCAGGTGGGACCCACCCTTTATGTGATGTGGCCCAACCATCGACATAGTCTGGTCATTAGGTAAACCAACAGACAACGAAAAAAGTGGACGGTGGAAATAAATTGACCGCAGCTGCATGTTCTGTGTACATGTGTCGCTCCCCCTATGACGCTGGCTTTAATTTCAAGCTATGACACGGGTATGATTTGGCCTAACGCATGAACGGCCCGGGTCTGACACACGTGTGCCCCACTGAAGTCCGAGATCTTCCTTTCAAAGTAAGTGGATTCTGAGTGGACATTCATCCAATAGCAAAATCAGAATAATAATCAAAGGTATAAGGTATATCTGATGAAGTCATCGATCATAAATTACAATTATTGTCCGGGAACAACCATGCAAGGGACGAGGATCGTCTGTGCCACACCAAGTTCCTGTGATATACAGCTATGTGAGGTCCACAGATATGCCTATGAGAAATCCACTCCATCCATTAGTTTCTCAATCTCACAATGGACAGGTCTCTAAAACTCAAAAAAATCCAAAATTCATGTGGACCACACCATAGGAAACAGCACAGATTGAACACCTACCTTTGGAAAATTTGTGGGAGTCAGAGAAGTTTTGAATCATGATAATATTTGTGCTTACAGCGTTAATAACATTACGAACGGTTTAGATGACGTATTAGCATCATGGTGGGATCCACGAAGTTTTCCGTGGTTGACGTTTATATTCTCACTCTTTCCTGTCCTGTGGCCTACGCTAGTTTTTTTTCTTTTTTTTTGGTCTGCTTTATTTTTGGCGCCCTGTCCTATTGTAAGGTTGCGAAACTAACGGACGGAGTGGATTTTTCACAGGCATCTATGTGGGACCCACATAGCTACTGTGGCCGTGGGGCACATGCAATCCGCGTCACCCTGCAAGCAAGCCTACCTTTTGTAGCGGACGGGAAGATGGATAAGGACCATCAATAATTCTATCTCATGGGCCTACCTGTGTATGGGATAAAAATTCCGGATGCGGATTGCGTGCTACCCCCGGCTCGTCTCCAGCTGGGAAAGGGCAGGAGCTTTGGGTGGGCACCGTGATGTATGGATTTTATCCAAACCGTCCATCCACTTTTCGTACCATTTCAGGATATAATACCACAAAACTGAGGCAAATCCAAGACACAGTTGGGTCGAGTTTGTATTTGTGTTTTCTCTTCATCCGAAAGCATTAATATGACTTTATGAATAGGTTGGATGACAAATAAACATCTCGGTGGACCCTAGAAAAGTTTCAACGGTTAGAATCATATCACCGCTGCTTCTTATGTTGTGGTCCAATTGATCGTTGGATCTGACCCAGTTTCGGGATTATGTCCTGAAATGATACGAAAAAGTGAATGGACGGTGTGGATAAAACCCATACAGCACGGTGTCCACTGAAAGCTCCTGCCCGTTCCTAGCTGGAGACAGGCGGGGTAGGACGCAATCCGCGTTCAAAATTTTCAAATTTTTAGATAAGAAGATCTTGTCCGTTGGATCGGTAGCCATAAAATAGGTAACGAGTACAAAGGAGTTTAAATGATCAGCTGTCAACAAGGAAAAGTGATGGCTAGCATTGTCAGGGCGGTTGCTTGTCTGAACATTCACTCCATTCACCGAGATGGCGGTCCGATCCACCTTCCACTGTACCACGTCAACAGTGGTCGGTAGATTGCATGGAATTACCTTGCAACCGTTGTACTGCGGCTTGTTGAGTGTGAGAACGTATGTACAGCATCTGATCTGTAACCGTACATTGACTCATTCATCTGCTGGCATTTATTTTGACATTGATCCCCACTCTATGAATATGCGAATTGCCTATGGCCTCTGACACAAAAATTTTCAGTGGTCTGGAGCTACGTGGGGTCCACAAAGATTCCCGTGAGAAATCCAATCCGTCCACCGGTTTCTCAGGCTCAGAGTAGGACAGGAATCCAAATCAAGCATATCCAAAACTCATGATGCAGGAAACAGTGAGAATCGAAACATCTACCGTTGAAACATTCCTAAAACGGACCATGATGCTTTATGCCAACCAAACCGTTCATAAGAGCGTGTTTGGGCGGTGGGATTAGAAGGGATTAGGTGGGATGGGATTCAAAAAATATAATTATTACCCATGGCAGGATTGTCCCATGTTGTCATGGATAAGATTAATGTCCTATTTTATTGATTATCCAATGGTCCATCATTTAAAAGTATTGAGAATAACACACGTGTTATATCTAAATAGCTCATTTGTTTTGTAACCTCATTTTATAACATGAGCCTAAAAATGAAATAGATCCAAAACTTATGTAGCCCCGAAAAAGTTTTTAGCGTTAGTATTCAATCCCAGTTATTTTCTATAGTGGGGTGTACTTGAGCTTTAGATTTGCCTTTTTTTTTTGGCCCATGCTCTAAAATGATCTCAAAAAATGAGTGGACAGTGTGTATATTAGCCCACATATCATGGTGGGACCTACAGGACTTGCTAACATTGAGTAAAATTGACACATACCAATGCAATTTCATCTAATCTAATTTCAAGCTTTTCCATCCATCCCAAACATGGAATGGAATGGGTACATCAGATGAATCTTATCCCATCTGACATTCACCTAATCCCTTTTTATCTCACTGCCCAAACACACCCTGAGGGCCTGTTTGGCCAGTTACATTGGAAAGGGTTAGGTGGGATGGGATTAGGGATTATTCCCTATTATCAGGGGATGAGCTTAATTCAGTGCTTTGTTTGTAATATGGTGGTATATTGAAAGGAAATACCTACCATCATTTGAAATTATTGAGAATAACACACGTGTTATATCGAAATCGTTCATTTGTTTTGTAACCTGATTTTATGGCATGGGCTTAAAAATGAGGCAGATCCAAAACTTATGTGGCCTCGAAGAAGTTTTCAACGGTAAATATTCAATCCCAGTTGCTTTCTATGGTGGGGTCCACTTGAGCTTTAAATCTACTTGATTTTTTGGCCCATGTTCTAAAATAATCTCAAAAAATGGGTGGAAAAGGTGGATATAGCCCACACATCATGACAGACCTACACAACTTGCTAACATAGAGTGAAATAGGCATGGGACCCAATGTCATTCCATCTAACCTACTTCCAAGCTTTTCCATTCATCCCAAACATGGAGTGAAATCGGCACGCACTAGATGCAATTCCATCCCATCTAAGCCCATCTAATCCAGCCAGCCAAACAGGCCCTGAGGTTATTACTGCCGTGATAAATTGTAATTATAAATATCATCTAGATACAAAACTTCTGTGGCTCCTACCAAATTTCCAACGGTAGACGTTTACTCCCTATTGCCTGTGGAGTGGGTTTTTTTATAATTCCTGTAAGCTTTAGGGGCTGTTTGATTTTGGAGGGAAATGGAAAATACCGGGTAAATAAATAATAATTAATTACTAGGGATTATCCCATCGTTCTTGCGTCCACATTGACTGCTCAACTTTTAGGCATTAAAATTGAGGATGGCTGCCAAATGAATATAGGGCCCAATGTAATGTACATGATGTATCAACACCGTTCATCATATTCGTGAGCCTCATTTAAGCTATGAACTCAAAAATGAGCCAGATCCAAAGCTCCAGTGGACCACACCACAGGAATCAGTGGAAATTAAATGCTTACCATATAAAAATTTATGTGGCCCTTAGAAGTTTTTGTTGAAGCTGATATTTGTGTTTACCCCCTTATCAATGTTTTTATTACCTCATGAACGGGTTAGATGACAAACAAACATTAACGTGGGCCAATAAACAAAATAACTTTTAATGGCAGACATTTAAGGCCATTGTTTCCTTCGATATGTGCCATTTGAGTATTGCATTTGTCTCAATTTTGGACCTAGGCTCTTTAGATCTTATGATAAAACAGATGGACGGTGTAGATATATCATGCACATTATAGTGGGGCCTACAAATGCAAGCAACCTTTTTCGGACCAATTTTTGAGAAAGAAATGCGTTTGAAATTTCAAAATGATCTTTTTCTTGGGGATTTCACTACTCCCTCGAAATCAAACAGCCCCTAGAAGATGACGCAGAGAGGGAATTTCTTGCGGACATATCTGTGGCCTCACAGAAAGCTAGGTGGTCCACCGTGATATTTACTAGAAATACAACTCATCCATCCATTTTACCATATCAACGAGTGGATCGTTATGATGTTTAGGCCATATGATTAACAGGTGCATCTTACCTATTTAACGAATCAGATTTTCTTTACGTTTGACAGACTGATAGAAGAAAGGACTACATATAAAAGTTCACATACGGCGACTGTAACATTTCACGAGTGGGAGAACCGCCACGCGACGTGTATTTAATTTCGATGGCATTTTAGTAATTTGACTGACAAGCCCGTGTGCACTCGTGTTTTACAACTGTCAATGTCTTGATTCGTTTCTTTATTCTGAGGGTGGAAAAAATAGTACATGCCCGTGAAGACGTGACCCGAGATGGTTAAAAGAAACCATCGTCAGGAAAAGGCACGTGTGCCATTATCTTTTTACAGCATATACGACATTCAAGATCTGATAGGTGCGACCCATGGTTGGTATGCCTTTCTTAATATTTTAATCCGTACTTTGCATATACGTAGCTACGAAGTGCTGTACCCTATTTTGTGCCATTTTGAAAAAGCAAATGCCAAAGCAACACGTGGCATTAAACCAAAAATAAGACATGAATGAAAATAGTTTTAAGATACTTGAAGCTGTTTAGTCCGCCGGATAATCCGTATGAAATTGTATTAGATGGGATTAATACCGTTATTGCGCACCATCATTCAATGTATGAAAATACCATAATATTTTCGCCATTCAATTCCATACTTGAGATGAAATTATTATTATGAAAAAAATAGGAGAAAATGATCATACGAACTTTAATGTATGGTCAAATTTTTTAAAAATATTAAACTTTTCAAATATTCTGAGGGTGGCTTTCGGACAAGCTTCTAAAATTCATTAGGACCAAAGTGTCCTTTATCCTTGGTTCAGTAGTTGTACAGTTTTTCAGTGAATAAGAAATTGTTGTATTTAACGATGCGTATGGAATCCATTTTTTTGGGCGTGGCAAGGCCCAACTCTTGACACCCACACCGATGTATGTGTATAATCCGTGCCACCCACCCTTCTTGCCATGTCATTTTAGGGCAAGGGCACAAATATCAGCCCGACCTAGAGATAGTGTGAGCCACATAGTAGAAAATAATGGTAATAGTGTCACCCACTATTGATACTTTTCACGCTCACGACGAGCTGTCCGACAAGGTGGATGGAATGGATCACCCCATTATGGGCCTTATGATATAGTACCAATGGCTAACATTTCATTTGGTAGTAAAGGACATGAACATGTGACAATGACCTGACTCGTGTAACATGATAACCATGATCTATATAATATGACAACTGCCACCCATGCAAACCACGACCTACATAGGCCCACATTGATATATGTATATAATCCATGCCGCCCATCCTTTTTGCTGTGTCATTTTAGGGCTAGGGCCCAAATATCGGCCTCATCCAGTGCTCGTGTGGGCCACATGAAAGAAAATAATGGTAACTGTTGAAACTTTCCAGGCTCACTGTGATGTTTGTTAGAAGTGGACACATCTCACGACAGGACTTTTTGGGCCTACGACGAGCTACTGAAAAGGTGAATGGATCGGATCACCCCATCGTGGGCCTTAAGCTATGGTACCAGTTGCTAGATAGTAAAGGATCTGAACATGTGAAAACCACGATCCATTTAACATGACAACCAGAATTCATATAATATGACAACTACGACCCATGCAAACCATGACTTATATGGGCTCACATTGATGTATGTGTATAATCCATGCCGCCCATCCTTTTTGCCTTGTCATTTTAGGGCTAGGGCCCAAGTATCAGCCTGATCCAGTGCTCGTATAGGTCATATAACAAAAAATAATGGTAACTATTGAAACTTTTCAGGCTTACTGTGATGTTTGTTAGAAGTGGACATTGCCCAAGTCAGGACTTTTTTGGCCCAAGGTGAGCTGACCAACAAGGTGGATGGATTGGATCACTCTATTGTGCGCCTTAAGATATGGTAACAGTTGCAAGATAGTAAAGGAAGTGAACACATGAAAACCACGATCCATTTAACATGACAACCACAATTTAAGCAAACCACGACTCATATGGGCCCACATTGACGTATGTATATAATCCATGCCGCCCATCCTTTTTTCCTTGTCATTTTATGGCTAGGACCCATATATCAGCCAGATCCAGTGCTCGTGTGGGCCACATAATATAATATAATGGTGATTGTTGAAACTTTCCAGTCTCATTGTGATGTTTGTTAGAAGTGGACACTGCCTAAGTCAGGATTTTTTGGGCCCACGACAAGCTGGCTGACAAGGTGGATGGAACAAATTACCCCATTGTGGGCCTTAAGCTATGGTACCCATGGCAAGATAGTAAAGGAACTGAACACATAAAACCCACGATCCATTTAACATGCCAACCACGATCCATTTAACATAACAACCACAATCCATGCAAACCACGACCCATATGCGCCCACATTGATGTATGTGTATAATCCATGTCGCCCATCCTTTTTGCCTTGTCATTTTGGGGATAGGGCCTACATATCAGCTTGATCCAGTGCACGTGTGGGCCACGTAACAAAAAATAATGAAGACTGTTGAAACTTTCCAAACTCACTGTGATATTTGTTAGAAGTGAAAACTTTCCATGCACCTTGTCGGCTAGCTCGCCATGGGCCCAAACAGTCTTGACATAGGTAGTCCATTTCTAACAAACATCACAGTGAGCCTGAAAATTTTCAACAGTTACCATTATTTTCTGTTATGTGGCCCACACAAGCACTAGATCATGCTGATACTTGGGCCCTAGCCCTAAAATGACAAGGCAAAAAAGATGCGTGGCATGAATTATACACATACATCAATGTGGGCCCATATGGGTTGTAGTTTGCATGGATCGTGGTTGTCATGCTAAATGGATCGTGGTTGTCGTGCTAAATGGATCGTGGTTTTCATTTCCTTTATTATCTTGCCACTATTGCCATAGCTTAAGGCCCACGATGGGGTGATCCGATCCATTTACCTTGTCGGCCAGCTCACCATGGGCGTAAAAAGTCTTAACTTGGGCACCGTCCACTTCTAACAAGCATAACAGTGAGCCTGAAAAGTTTTAATAGTCTTCATTATATTCTATTATGTGGCCCACACGAGCACTGGATCAGGCTGATACTTGGGCCTGACCCTAAAATCACAAGGAAAAAAGGATGGGCGGCATGGATTATACACATACATCAATGTAGGCCCATATGGGTCGTGGTTTGCATGGATCGTGGTTGTCACGTTAAATGGATCGTGATTGCCATGTTAAATGGACCGTGGTTTCATGTGTTCACTTCCTTTACTATCTTTCCACTGGTACCATAACTCAAGGCCCAGGTTGGGGTGATCCGTTCCATCCACCTTGTTGGCGAGCTTTCCATGGGCCCAAAAAGTCTTGACTTGGTGTAACGTCTCGAAAAAAATCTATACAAAGACTCGAGTACCACCTCAGGCAGAAATCGCTAAGGACCAAATCCTTTAGAAATTAGACGAGAATTAATTAATTACTAAACTAGATCATCTCTAACCGCTTTAAATGCAAACTGCAAGACCCAAAACTAGTAGAACCATTAACAGGAGCATCAGACCTATACCGCGCGTCGAAAGTCTGATTATCCCGAAACTATACAGTTATGACCGTCTTGCTGGGCTTGATAACCATCTAGGAAATGAAGTCCTAAAGGTATCTAGAAACGCACAACTTGAGCCCGGAGTGAAGTGTGTAAGAAACGCGAATATCTTTAGAAAATAAACTGAAACTTAAGTGAATTGAGTCATTCGTTTACAGGAAAAATCTAAGAATTTAGACCGTCAGAATTCGACCCAATTACACCCTCAGATCAGTGAAAATTTTCAATACATGTCAGTGTACTTATGACCCTGATCGAGTACCGGTGACCATTGAACTGAAATTGGTCCTCCGCGGATGATCCACTGATCTGATCAGGCCAAGATCTTAACCTGATTTAGATCCAATGTCAAGAAGCTTAAGTCAGACCGCATGCAGAAAAGGGGCCTCCAGATCAGCTTTGTTGGACTGAAACACCCAGTCTTTGGCTATAACCTAAGTATACCATGGCATTGGGGTCATTCCCATCAGTTTTGGGCCTATATAAGGGCCTTAAACCCTCTCTCTCCCTTCACATACGAATTTGTAACCCTAGGAGAGAGAAAAGAGCAAAGAGAGAAGGAAAGAGAGAGAAACTGAGAGAGAAAGTGGGGGACTTTTCCTGCCATTTCACTTGCTTAACCACCACTTCCGTATTGCTATACCGACGATTTCGATTCTGTTGTTGGGTAAGAAATCCTAACCCTAATCTGTTTTAGATATTTAAATAGAGTAAATGGTGAAATAGCTAACCTATTTCATGCTATAGGTTGCCGTTGTGCTGTAGACAAAGACTTAGGGTTTAAACTGAGTTCATTACGAGTTTACCGGTGAAAGGTGTAGACTGTAAATGTTTAGGTTATGGTTTCAAGGCTTTCAATGTCAGTAATGATTTATTACTGACTTGATTGTTGTCACATGTGCGTAGATACGACATTTTCCATATACTATATATCTATGTAGACTATGTTGATTTTAATGCATTCCACATGTTTGTTGAAATGTTTGAATAAGTATGGAATTATGATTTATGCTTGCCATGTTTATTGACTAAGAATGCATGATTGTTGTATGTATGGTGAACCCTTTGTAAAGGGATTTGCTATAATACCTGTTATAACTACTTTATTACATGTATATGATTTGTGTAACCTAAGTGTTTGATAAAATGCATGAATGTGAAAATGGTTGTTTAAATGCATGTAATAAGGGTGTTGAGATAGGATTCTCAATTCACTTATCTATGGTTACAGGATCCTTTATATAACCTATCTTACTACTATGTGAATTAAGGATGAAATGCCTATGTACGGTAACATGTGTAGTATGTGTTTCGTCGAATTGCTCAAGTAAGATTTATATTTGATTTTAGTTGTTACATGCTGTCTTTGGCTACTACATGTGTATACTATTACTTGGAGTGTGTTTGGGGCTACGACGTAGTCCAGACGATCGGTAATGATTTCTGAGTTAGTAGCCGAGGTCGTTTCGGTACACTAGATAGGTTCGAGGAATCCGAGTCATACACTGCTTGTCGATAGTGGTTAGGCGACGCAGAGTGCTTATGTGCTCCATGTCGATCAAGTTGACATACGCTCGTACCAATCGAGCTTGTCAAGCAACCCGATTGGCCTAATGTATGTTCACTATGTATGAACGCTACTGTTTGAATCTAAGGTACAAACTTATCAGTGCAAAGCCCGTTTAACCTTGGTACCAAGATCCGCTAAGACTCATGAGCCGGGCATGGTAGTATGGGACACTGTGGTCATGCTGTCAGCCTACGCTGTGGTGACGAGCCTCCCCGTAGTGTCCAGTGAGCAACCTAGACTCGTAAACTAAACACGGTGGTATGAGACACTGTATTCGAGCTGTCGGCCTATGATCAGGTGATGAGCCTGTAGTGACCTCGAGTATACACTAAGACTACGTTGAGGTGATGAGCCTTTCCATAGTAAACTAGAGTACAAAACAGTCTGCGCTGAGGTGACGAGCCTCTCCGTAGCAACCTGGAACTATCTATCGTATGTGACTAACTAGGATTGACGACCCTAGATGGATCATTGTTTGGATATATGATATAAAGGGAGGTTCCTTAGCTTCCCAATCATACTATATGAATGTGTCTAATTAAGAACTTGGCTAACACGACCATGCATCGCATTGCATGGTACTTTGGCGAGGAAGTGCACAGAGGAAGGGGTGCATGCCGCGATCGTAAGATAATGTCGCAGAGGGAGTGTAGGCGAGGGCATGCATATTCTCACATACCATCCTTATATTAATAAGAGTACTTAGGACCTAGTTGTCTATTGCTTTGTCATTATTGCTTGACTAAATTAATAACATGTTCACTTTCGCTTCATAGTTCCATTGAGTTGATCACTCACTCTCACGTTCTAGGACGGTGTTTTAAACACCAACCAGACTCTATGTTAGATGCAGATATTGACGCGACATATGAGGCCAAGCTAGACTTCTATGATGATGAAGAAGAGTTCTCATACATGCAGTTATCAGGCAGGTTTATGTAGGCCGCTCTAATCGACGAGATTACAGGGATATATGATTAGTGAACATTCACATTTTGTCATTTTGTATCTTTAGAATAAATATGTATTTATTCAGCTCAATAATGCCATCATACTTTGAAAGTTGGGAAACATGTCTATGTACCTTATATATCTATTATAGTCTTTCGCTTACGTAAATTTAAATATCTCTGAAGTACGATATGTTGTTTTGGTATAATCTCACTCATGTTTAAGGCACTAAAACAGACAATATTTAATCATCATTATCTATACTGCATAAGTGATGTTTTGGAAATCGGGAGTTAGGCTCCTGCTCAACTATCAAATTTCAGGGTGTTATAAATTGGTATCAGAGCATGATTTGGATTAAACTGGACCTGGATTGTGGTCACACGATGCACACTGACGTATTCTAACTTAGGAGGGTGCGATATAATGTAGAAACAATCGCAGGATCCGCAGTTTCGCCTATCGATGAAATTGACCCTTTGAATCAGGGCCCATTTGCATTTGAGATTATGCGTGGTGACCTCAGATCTTTTCTAGACCGTCAATCAATGGGTTTAGATGATAAATTGACAAGTTCCATACTCAAACAACCTGAAACGCGTGAATATACGCGAGATAGGGCTCGAAACGACTCAAACGGACTAGGGGGCCCAAATGGTGCAAATTGGGGGATCCAAAGAGGACCCCGCACACATACAACACCCCGGGGTGGGGATGCCATTGCCCATGGGGCGAGGGCTCGTCTGGATGTCCAGCGACCGGTGAAGCCATCACCGGATCAGCTAGGCCTCACCGCCTAGACGGTCCGGGCATGTCAGGCCATAGCGGGACGGTCGGGCCAGCTCGTGTCCAAGGCTTTGGGGCCCACCAAAATGTGTGGGGACCCCTATAACCTCCCCATTTGCTCCCCTCTTCCCTCATACACCCCTCCAAGCTTTCCTTTTTCCCTAAAAGTTCTTTTTCCCCTCTCAAATCTTCCCTCCATTCTCATATTTCCTCTCTTTTCTTCGTCACAAACATCCCTCCACCACCTTCATCAAAACCCATCTCCTATCTCCTTCATTTCCCCCCTTTTTGAGCACACAAGACGAAATTTGTGTCTCATACATCTCCAACTCCAACAACCCATCCTATCCCTCATTGTTATTTCACTCAAATGGCTCTTTTCGAGCTTGTGGCGACGATCTTCTCCATTTTCACATTTCTTTCTCTTATGAGGAAGAAGAGGGCTTCCACGGATGAAGTCGAGCCTGGCCACCTTACTCGATCAAGGAGGCAGACAGGCGTCGGTGAGCTTCGATCGGGAGATAAGGATAAAGCGGGATCTCAATCCCCAAGCTCCCCTCAAAAGGGCTCTGCTGACGGGGTTATCTCATAGAAGATTTGAGGGCCGTAGGGTCCTTTTTGAAGCACACGTGGACGAGAGGCTCTTTGGGCAATATTTGGTGATGGACCGCGTGGTGGATGTTGGGTGGGGTCTCATATTCGAGGGCAAGACTTAGGCAAATGTGAACACTGTCCGAGCCTTCTACATGCATGTACGGGAGCCAACGCTGGAGCCTTTGCAGTTCAAATTTCCTGTGGGAAGGCGAGAACTCACAGTTGATGTTGGCTTAATAGCCTGAATCATGGGAATGCTGCTTGGTGAGATCCATGCTAGTGAGAAGAGTCTTGCAAGTGCGCATGAAAGGTACCGCTGCACGCGATTCCTTTGTGGCCAACTGGTCCACTAGAATCCAAACAATAGCCTCCCAATGTCCAAAATGACTGACGACTTCCGCTTGCTCCACCACATCTTCACGTATAATGTGTACCCCAGGTGGAGCAATAGCAGCGAGTGTACGCGCTTGATGGTAGACTTCTTGTACCATGCTGGGCAAGGAGACAAGCTGTGCCTGCCTACCTTTGTCTTACAAGAGATAGTCCTAACCACACGCTCTACTAGGACAACCATTTCACTCCCATTCAGCCGACTCATTTGTAAGCTTGCACGTGAATTCAGCTACAGACTTGGCGCAGAAATTTCTATGCCGATCCATTTCATTAACGACACTACTCTCAACAACATGGAGATTGGGCCACGACAGCGTCAAGCTCGACTCGACGAGAGTAAAGATAAGACGGAGAGTGAAGAGGAAGAGAGTGATGAAGAAGGTGGTAATGAGATAGAAGAAGGGCAAGAAGGAGAGGAAGAGGAGTTCCAAGACACTGATGAGAGCTCTCCTCCTGCTACGCGAGAGCATGACAGTGATCGAGCTGCTATGGAAGCCCGCTTGGCTCAGCTTGAGGAGGGCCAGACCACCCTGCAACAGGAGGTCAGTGAGACCCGGGCCTTAGTGAAACAAAATTTCAAGAAGGTGTCTCGTGCTTTGAGGGCTATCCTGTGTTGTGTGCAGGACAAGGGTGCACCTCCACTATCGTAAGATTCTGATGACTAGTCACACATGTAGTCATCTTTTTAGTTTGCTTTGTGTGTGTTTCTTTTCTTGTTGCTATGTATAGCCTTGTTAGGCATAGTAGTGTGGTAGAGTGGTTAGTATGTTTTAGTATTGAAACCTTGCTTATATTAGCTCACATGTATCTTCTGTCATGATCTATGTAATACTGCATCTCATGTATTGTAAAAATTTTGGTAAAGGAAATGCATGAAGTTTCTTTAAGTTGTATGTGAATGCTGTGTAGTTGAATTTATGAGTATGATGAATCTGACCTGGGTTGCACCCTATGTTATATATAGAGAATGCCACCTAAGGCCACACGAAGTATGGCATGTCTCACACTTGGCGACTCGATTGACGGGGCACCTCCCCTGAGCAATAGCCAGACAGACGCCAGTTTGGCCCCGACTCACGACACTATGTCGAATTCTCAGCCGGCCACTGGCCCCACTAATGGGCCAACACCTGTTGCACCACCAGTTCCAAAGCAGAACTGTGCGTCTACTTCGACACTGTACGTGCCTCAGTCGGCTCCCCCTACTGATAGGTTGGAGCAGATGATGCTCTTGATGCAGCAACAACAGTTTTTGGCCACCATTGTAGGGGTGTCCAGGGCATGGGTGTGGTTCCACCTACACCTCTTGTACAGCCTATGGGCAATATGAGCGCTAGTGGACTATTTGAGCGATTCCAGCGCTTCCGACCTCCTACCTTTATGGGTACTCACAAACCCGAGGAGGCCGAGTATTAGCTTGACCGCATCTCTAAGATGCTGAAGTTGCTGCACTGCACTGAGGCAGAATAGGTGGAACTGGTCACCTACATGTTCGAGAAGGAGGTTAGCCTTTGGTGAGACAGCGTCCTTTGGACCATTGTGGTCAGATACGTTTGGATGTGGGAGGTGACACGCCCCAAACCCGAAAATCGGATTCACATGAATCCCGATTACCGAATCCGATGCCGACAGCCTCCGTAGTGCCCCATTCTCGGCTCCTGATAATCAAATGCCAGATTCTGATCCTGGGATCCTACAAGGAGGATTTTCAAAATGAATTTTTTTTTGTAATGAAGCATAACCACAAGCATAACCAAGTCACAAAATAACATCACCACATATCCAATATATCAAAAACTTTAAGTACAATGCGGAAAGAGAAATACAAGGTGATCAAAAGCTCCAAAATGGTCTGATACGCGCTCCTGCCTCAGCGCTGTTGCTGTCCAACGCTACCTGCACGCAACGGTCGTGCATAAGCTTACAAAAGCTTAGAGGGTGATGTAAGTGTGTACGCAAGGTAAACGCCAAGTGTACAATATCAGAGTAGTGAGAAAGTATGCGGTAAGTCCATGAATACAATCAACCATGCCAAGGCTATGTAATGCAAGACATGAATGCTATCGGCCATACCAAGGCCATGTGATGAGATATGAATGTCATCAGCCACACCGATACAATGCAAGGCCTACATAACCGAATGTCATATGCAAAATGTAATCCAAGCAAGTCGGTACTCTTCAAGTACACATATCAGTACAGTTCCTCTATGGATATCACTGGGGTCTAATACACTTCGCAATGACTGCCACCTCCCTAGATGCACAGTCAAGAAAGAGGAAAAGACCTCACTATCCGCCTGACCAGTAGTATACCAATACCTACCCGGCTCGTCAATAGCGGACTCATTTGTGAGCTGGTCAAACTCAGCCTAGCTTATAGCCCCCTCACTCAGGCGGATAAGGCCACACCCCCTTCCAACAGATCACGACACAGTGGGAGACGTGACCTACTGGTATTCGGCACTCGGGCGCTCTTGTATCCACTCATTCTAGACTTTGGAGCATCTCCTGGTACCAAAAAGGTTCTGAGACTTTCACCCAAGGACATCCTAAGTGCCCACAGTGTTAGAATCAAGTATTTTCGGTATCCGATACGGCCATCCACGATGTACCTGTGGAACCATGACCCTCATGTCGCTAGAGCGTGCAGTGATCAAGTCACACATATGCGAGATGCATGAATCACACGTCAAATTATGCAGAAATCCAGCGCGTACTGCGCAATCATGTAGGGCACTCTGTCTCATAACAAGTCCCAAAAATGGTCTGTCCAATGGCGTATGCTATGATCAGTCACTACTCATATTGGGCATGCATATGATGCGTATGGGCATGAGTCATGGGATTATACTAAGCACGTTATAAAGGGATGAATATCAACGAGTATGGGCCTATCAATGGGCCCTAAGGAGAGTTATAATGTGGACATTTAACCAATATTGTACTTACAATGTGGATGTCAAACCAACATTGTTCCTTAGGCACGACCCACCATAAATATCATTACATGAACCATGGGAAGTCACACATTGCAATGGACCCTAAGGTCATCCCGTTAGGCCTCGACCCATGGGCCTTAGATACATCAAATGGGCTGCGTTAATCGGCCTCACCAATGAGCCTTATGTACATTGCAATGGTCCATGATCCATGGGCCTTGAAATACATCAAAGTGGGCCTCACAACTTGGGCCTTAAATATATCAGATGGGCCTACACACATGAGCTTTAGATATATCAAATGGGCCACTCCATTTGCGCCCCATGCACATCAAATGGGCTTGAATCCCGTGGGCCTTATATAGAATAAATGGGCCGGATCCCATGGGCATTGCATATGTCAAATGGGCCCAAACCCATGGGCCTTATATATTCAAATGGGCTTAATCCCATAGGCCTTATGCATGCCAAATGGGCTTAATCCCATAGGCCTTATATATGTAAAATGGGCCAATCCCATGGGCCTTATATATGTCAAATGGGCTTAATCCCATGGGCCTTATATGTGCACCAAGGTGGGCCCCAATGAATAGCCATAAATGGATCAACATGGGCCCTATACACATACCAAAGTGGGCCCATTTGAACCATAGATCTGGCTTATTTTTATCTCAACCATAAAATGAATTTAAAAAAATAAATGGACAGTTTAGATGCAACACATACATCATGGTGGGTCCCACCATCCACACCTGGATGGTGTGAATAAAACTCATACACCACGGTGGGCGTCCACACCATCTGCTGGATGCTGTGAGGAGAACACAGCATCAAGGTGGGCTCCACCGTCTGCCTGGACGGTGGAAAAGAACACATACATCACTGTGGGTCCCCATGTGGGGCTCACCATAATGTTTTCATGCCATCCAACCTGTCCATTAGGTCACGCAGACCTGAATGAAGGGTAAAAAGAAATTTTAGCTTGATCCAGAACTTCTGTGGACCCCAAAAGGGTTTCTGTAACATCCCGAAAATCAGGGGGTCAAGCAAAAACCCAACTCCCGAGTTCCAAAATATTATTTATGCAACATAGATATGTATGATTGAATGTTGTCTGTGATAACATATTAAACATGAGTGAGATTAAGCTAGAACAACATATCATACTCCAGAGACAGTTAAATTAACAAGCGGAAGACTGTGATAGTATGTATAACATATATAAACTGTTGTATGTCTCCAGAGTGTGAACATGTTACCAGGTTATATACATACATGTATACTCCAAAAGTAGACAAAACGAATATACATGAGTGCGCTAAAAATATAAAATGACAAATGTCAAAGTATCTAATCAACCTCCCTGTAATCCCGTCAATCAGAACATGCATATAGGAGGAATCCTCCTCATCATAATCAAATCTAACTCCGCCTCACAGGCCGCGCCATCATCTGCAATCACAAAAAGGTCTGGTGGGTGTCCAGGAACACCGTCCCGTAACGTGGGAGTGAGTAGCTAACTCAGTGGAATAATAGAGCAAAGATTAATATGTTATCAAATCAATCACGCGATAATAGTAAAGCAGTAATTCAAACATTCCTAATACTGTTGTTAATGCCATTATGACATGACGTGATGTATGCCCTCACCGACGATCTCCCTCATATGGCAACATCTTACGACCGCGGCATGCCACACTCCCTAGAGTGTTCCACATCTTCCAGGCACATGCAATGCTATGGTGATATGATTTTCGAGTTATTATTAGTCCATTCAAACAGCAGGATTGGGAAACTAAGGTACTTCCCTTATATCAATCCCAACACAGATCCTGTCTAGGGTCGTCACTCCTAGTAATCTCATACGATGTATATTTTGTAGGTCGCTGCAAGGGCTGTCAGGGCTGTTGCACGCACTCGTTGCTCCGCTCCCCCATCACCTTATCAATACAGGCCTACTGTACTCTACTGCTACTGAAGGGTCGTCGCCTCCCTTAGACTCAGAATACGTTCGCGGTCACTACAAAGGACTCGTCGCTTGATTAGTGTAGGCCGACAGCTAGAATATAGTGTCCCATACCACCATAATCTGCTCACGAGACTAGGTGCTCACTGGTCACTACGGGGAGGTTTGTGGCCCCAGCGTAGGCCGACAGCTCGACCACGGTGTCCCATACCACCATGCCTGGCTCATGAGTCTTCGTGGATCAAGGTACCATGGTTAACAGGGTTTACAATGGTAAGTTCAGTACCCTAGGTTCAAGCAGTTATGACTCATACAAGGTGAACATGCATCGGCCAGTCGGGTTACTTGACGGGCTCGACTAGCGCGATCGCATCTCAAGTCGAACGACATGAAGTGCGTAAAACACTTCGCGTGGCCTAACCACTGCCGTCAACTCCAAACACGACTCGCGTTCATCGACGCATCGTTCGTGGCGAAGATAAGCTAACCACGAATTCGCTCGGTTACCGACTTCCTGGACTAAGTATAGTCCCAAACAATTATGGAATCACATCAGCATTCATGTGAGAGTAATGGAAATGAAATACAACCATGTGAGCATGTTAACACATGTTATAACGTACAACTTAAGTAAATCATCCTACACATGTCTTTCACACATATAATGAAATTACGCATATCGCCAACATATAGGAAATCCTTTTCATCAGCAAATTAATTGAGAATTCAATCTCAAACTAAATCATAAGGAAATCATCAAGCACATGTTATAGCATACAACTTACGTGAATCATCAAGCACATGCATTTCATTCATATAATGAAATCATGCATATGGCTAACATGAAGGAAACCATTTACACCAGTATATTTATTGAGAAACCAATCTCAAACTAATCCATAACATCATTTAATTCAATACATACTCATACAAGCATTTATACAAACACTTACACTACACACTTAAGTCTACATATAGTATGTCGACCCGAAGTGCGCATTTAGGCGAATCTCTTCGCCAAACTAATTATGCACGCATTCCTAACATTCTAATGCGACAATAAACCATGTCAATCACATCAGCAAAATATGCATGAAAACAGTACTTCCTACAAATGAATAAAATGCCCTAAATCTCATATTCTTCGTTAGTTTACGAAACAGGAAACGGACAGCATGTTGTACATGTCAAACTGTAACACCCTGAAAATCGGGGGTCGTGTATAAACTCAACTCCCGAGTTCTAGACCGTCACTTATGCAACAAAAATGGTTATGATTCAATGTTGTCTGATTTAAAGCATTCACATGAGTAAAAGTATACCAAAACTGCAATTCATACTTCAGATCCAGTGATAAAAGCAAGCGGAAGACTAAACAATGTATATATCACTGTATGGAAAAACAAAGTAATCTCATCTGTCTTCAAAGTATGAGTACATCTCTGAGTCTCATATACATATACATAAACAAAAGAATAATGTTTCAAAAAAAAAAAAGTCCCACTGATGTCCCCTCGATCCAGGTCGCCTACGGGAAGCCGTCGTGATACTGCATATACGAGAACTCATCCTGGTCCTCGTCGATCTCTGGCTCCACTTCCTGGATCTCGGCCTCACCTGCATCTACAACAGGGTCTGGTGGGTGTTGCAAACACCATCCCGTAACGTGGGAATGAGTGATTAACTCAGTGGAATCATAGAGCAAAGATTAACATGTTCACAATTCAATCACGCGATAATAGTAAAGCAGTAAATCAGACAATCCTAATACTGTTGTTAATGCAAGATGATATGACGTGATGTATGCCCTCACCGACGATCACCCTCATGCTGCAACATCTTACGACCGCGGCATGCCACACTCCCTAGAGTGCTCCACATCTTCCAGGCACATGCAATGCTATGGTGATATGATTTTCAAGTTGTTATTAGTCCATTCAAACAGCAGGATTGGGAAACTAAGGTACTTTCCTCGTATCAATTCCAACACAGATCCTGTCTAGGGTCGTCACTCCTAGTAATCTCATACGATGTGTATTTCGTAGGTCACTGCAAGGGCTGCCAGGGCTGTTGCTCGCACTCGTTGCACCGCTCCCCCATCACCTTATCAATACAGGCCTACTGTACTCTACTGCAATGGAAGGGTCGTCGCCTCCCGTGGACTCAGAATACGCTCGCGGTCACTACAAAGGGCTCGTCGCCTGATCAGTGTAGGCCGACAGCTAGAATATAGTGTCCCATACCACCATAATCTGCTCACGAGTCTAGGTGCTCACTGGTCACTACGGGGAGGTTTGTGGCCCCAGCGTAGGCCGATAGCTCGACCACGGTGTCCCATACCACCATGCCCGGCTCATGAGTCTTCATGGATCAAGGTACCATGGTTAACAGGGTTTTCAGTGGTAAGTTCAGTACCCTAGGTTCAAGCAGTTATGACACATACAAGGTGAACATACATCGGCCAGTCGGGTTACTTGACGGGCTCGACTAGCGCGATCGCATCTCAAGTCGAACGACATGAAGTGCTTAAAACACTTCGCGTGGCCTAACCACTGCCGCCAACTCTAAACACGAATCACGTTCATCGACGCGTCGTTCGTGGCTATGACCAGTCAGCCACGAATTCGCTCGGTTACCGACTGCCTGGACTAAGTCTAGTCCCACACATCTATGAAATCACATTAACAATATATGCAAAGGTATTGGAATTGAAATACAATCATGTGAGCATGTTAACACATGTTATAACATTCATCTTAAGCAAATCTTCAAACACATACATTCCATGCATGTAATGGAATCATGCATATGGTCAACATGTAGGAAATCATTTAGGTCAGCATATTAATCAAGAAATCATTCTCAAACTACTACATAACATCATTTAATTCAATACATACTAATACAAGCATTTATACAAACACATACACTACACACTTAAGTCTACATATAATATGTCGACCCAAAGTGCGCAACTAGGCGAATCTCTTCGCCAAACTGATTATGCAAGCATTCCTAACTCCCTAATGCTGCAACAAACCATGTCAATCACGTCAGCAAAATATGCATGTAGACCGTACTTCCTACAAATGACTAAAATGCCCTAAATCTCATATTCTTCGTTAATTTACGAAACAGGAAACGTAGAGTATGTTGTACATGTCAAACGGCGATGCCGTCGATAATCTACTATTAAATGACATTGAAAGCATTGTAAACCGTCAATCAAAGCGTCTAAAATCCTCACCTAGTCTCTTACGGATGTGGGATTTTGAACGGAGCGTGTACGCTTCGCCTACGGCAGTAGGACAACCTGATTTACGAAATACGTTAGCTAACACGCCCTAAATCTGGATAAACCCTAAATCAGAAATTTCTAGGGTTGTTTTGTACCTGAAAGAATGGAGAAATCACCAGTCAGGTGATTGGGAAGAGGTGCTGAAGCAGCAGCAATCGGCGGCTCGGAAGCGGGAAAAATCCCTTCCAATCTCTCTCTCAAACTCTCTCTCCTTTTCTTAGGGTTTGCAATTTTCGGATGGGAGAGAGAAATGAGGGTTTCAACCCCTTTTATAAGCTTAAAAATGCCAGAAATAGGCTCCGGGACGAAGTTTACTTGGTGCCTATCCATTTCGGAGCTGTTTCAGTTCAAAAGTTACTTTCTGGTGGTCCCCTGGTCGATTGCGATCAGACTTAAGCTCATGCGTACCAGATGTAGCACGTATTAAGTTTTCAGTCTGGCAGGGTTCGCAGATCGCACGTGGCGGACCAGTTTCAGTTCAGCGGTCACCGCACGTAGATCAGGGCTGAAAGTCTCATGATAATAAATAAAAAATTTTCCTGATCCGAGGGTGTAATCTGGATGAATTCTGACGGTCAGAACGCTTATTACTGACGCGTCAAGTCGTGTGCCAGATTTGAATTTGAAATTCCAATTCTGTCCCTATTCGCGGTCGCTTCAGTCCGGGTTCAATGAAATAGTCTGTGATTATCGGTTTGACTTGATTTTCGAGATGATTGTCAAGTCCAGCTGGGCGGTTCTAACGGTCTAAGATAGGAGGTATCGGACCTTCAACGCGCGGTCTAGATCCAATTCAAGAATTCAATGTGGTCCAGAGAACAGACCTGCTTAGAGTTTGATCCGAGGTTATAGAGTGTTGTAGAGTCGTTTGTTCTACTCGATTTGGGTCTTGTAGAACGTATTTAAAGTGATCAGGGACTATTTTCCAGCTACTCTAGCGTTGCGCTAGCTAACTTACGCTTAATTTCCATGGAATTTAATTCTACGCGATTTCGGGTCGAGTTGGTACTCGAGCCCAAGTACGGATTTTTCACGGGCGTTACACAAACGGCGTTGCCGTCAAGAATCTACTATTAAACGACATTGAAAGCTTTGGAAACAGTCAATCAAAGCGTCTAAAATCCGCACCTTTTTCCTTATAGGTGAAGTGATTCGAACGGAGCGTATACGCTTCGTCTACGGCGATCAGACAACTTGATACACATGTACATCAGCTACTATTCTATTTGAATCGAAGAAATCCCCAAATCAGCAAGTGGTAGGAGTTTTCCTTACCTAGAAGTGCGTTGAAATCGCCGGGAAAGTGATCGGAGTGCGTCGCCTAAGCACGTGCAGCAGCAGCAACAGGTGGCAGAAAAATCACTCCCACTCTCTCTCACAAACTCTCACCTTATCTCTCTCCCAATCTAGGGATTTTTGCAAATTCGGATGGGAAAGAGGAGTGAGGGTTTCAACCCTTTTTATAAGCTTAAAAGTGCCTAGAATAGGCTCCAGGTCAAGGTATACTTGAGGTATGTCCAATTCGGGACTGTTTCGGTCCAAAAGAAGCTTTCTGGTGGTCTCCTGGCCAAATGTGATCGGACTTAAGCTCATGCGTACCAGATCTAGCACGCATTAAGTTTTCAGTCCGGCAGGCTTCGCAGATCGCACGTGGCGGACCAGTTTCAGTTCAGCGGTCACTGCACGTAGATCAGGGCTGAAAGTCTCATGATATAAAATAGAAATTTCTCCTGATCCGAGGGTGTAATCTGGCTGAATTCTGACGGCCAGAACGCTCAATACTGACGCGTCAAGTCGTGTGCCAGATTTGAATTTGAAATTCCAATTCTGTCCCTATTCGCACTCTCTTCGGTCCGGGCTCAATGAAATGGCCTGTGATTATCGGTTTGACTTGATTTTTGAAATGAGTGTCAAGTCCAGCTAGGTGGTTCTAACGGTCTAAGATAGGAGATATCGGACTTTCGACGCGCGGTCTAGATCCAATACAAAATTTCAAAGTGGTCCAGAGAACAAACTGGCTTAGAGTTTGATCCGAGGTTATAAAGTATTATAGAGTCATTGGTTCTACTCGATTTGGGTCTTGTAGAACGTATTTAAAGTGATCAGGGACTATTTCCCAGCTACTCCAGCATTGCGCTAGCTAACTTACGCTTAATTTCCATAGGAATTAATCCTAAGTGGTTTCTTTGGCTATGAAATTGGGTTCTGAGCGATTTTCCAGGTGTTTTAGTTGACCCATTGCCTAAGGACGTCAAATCCCAGATTGGCCAAAATCCGGGGTGTTACAGTTTCAATGGTAGAATTCAATTCACACTGTTTCTTATGGTGTGGGCCACCTAAGGTCTGGATCAGCCTAATTTTTGGAGAGGGCCCTCCTCAGAGGGTGGGCCACCTTATGAACAGGTCAGATGGTACATGAACATCAAGGTGGGGCCCACACGGTCAGCCGTGGGACCCCCTGCGTCCGCCCGTCCGTGGGGCATTCTGACGTCCAGAGGCAGCAACCTCTGCTGCTTGCGTCCTTTTTTTTTAAAAAAAAAAAACCATTTTTCTGTGGTTTTTAATATGCGGGGCCCGCTCGAAGTGCATCCACTGCATCCATTGTATTCCCAAGCCCAAAACAAACCCATCAAGACCAATATCGGCCCATTTTCAACGTGTAAAAAGGATCTAGGTATATTTCAATGGTACCGATATTATTTTTAACACTATGGCCCACTAGATACCCCGATCAACCTCATTTTTCGGCTTAACGCCTAAAATGGGATGGAGAAAAAGATGGATAGCTCGGATTGTATACATACATCACTGTGGAGCCTTTACAAGTAGCCCACCCCAAGTTTAAAAACAAAATTATATTTTTGTCTTTATCCAGGTGACGTCCAGCGTCTGGACGTTTCTTTTCTTTTCTTTTTTTTTTTATTTAGGTGGGCCACCACAAGATGAATGATATATCTAAGATGGGCCCCACTCATGGAGGGCTTGGATAGAATACATATTTCATGGTGGGGCTCATTCAAGTGGGCCACATGGCCTCATCAACATACAAGAAAATAAATAAAAAATGAGAGGGAGAGAGAGAGAGAGAGAGAGAGAGAGAGAGAGAGAGAGAGAGAGAGACGCGTGATGGAGGGACCTGGCACTATGGGCCCTCCATTTCAACCATCCAATCATACATCAATAGGTCCCATTGCATATGGGAGCATCCAAATAAAAGATCAACGGTGGAGATCCCACTCCACTAAAAATGGACGGTCTAGATGACCTCTTTATGCAAGAAAGTAAACATCATGATGGGGTCCATGGAGAATGGCCCCATCATGGAATAGTTTTGATGATCAAGATGGGCCATTGGCCACATCTTAGGGTCCCAAGTGAGATCTACACCATTGATCGGTGGGCCTCACTTAGCCCATCGTAAAAATAAGTAAACTACCCTATAGAAGCACCCACCTTATGATCTACTCGGTCCGTTGGAACGCCTATCTCCTAGAGCTTCACTTTGATGGTCGAGATGGGAGATGGATGGCTAGGATAGAAGTTTTGGAAGGGAAAAGTGGGCCACACACATGCACACTTTCTCTTGGGAAAACATTGGACTTGTGATGCTCTTGGTTGCTTGAGAAGTGAGATGAGAAATGAGAAAGAGAGAGAGAGTTTGTAAGAGGGATGTGAGGTGAGTGATGGAGTGATGTGAGTAGTACTTGACATGTAAGGTGGTGTAAGAGAGAGAGAGAAAGAGAGTTGACTTTAGGTAAGGGTGATGTAAGAGAGGTATGGTTGCTTGTACTTGACATAAAGTGATTGATGGGTGATTGATTGATGAGATTAATTTGACACCTTGTAGAGATTCCCTTGGAATTACAAACGCGCGGCGTTTTCTCAAACTGAACGCTGGCTCATATCTCTTAGTTAGGGTATCGGATAGGTGCGTGAGTCGCGGCGTTGGAACCGCGGCGATGGTGCGGTCGCAATGATACAAGTCTCGGATTAAGCTGACCCAAATGTGCAGGATACGACTTACGGTCGTGCGCAATGCCGATTATAGGTCACGGATTGCCAGAATTTGACGAGAAGGATCGCGAGAAGTGATGGAACAGTACGGATTAGGATACGGGTCTTACGGCTCTCCCCACCTAATAAAAATTTTATCATCGAAATTTACACTACCATCATAACTAACCATAACTCAAAAAGGAAATAGGAAACATAACATCATATATAATCAAGCATAATAATACATCATACAATCAATCATTGAAAAGATGAGGATAACGCTCTCGAATCTTTGCCTCGCGCTCCCAAGACGCTTCATCCATACTATGATGGCCCCACTGCACCTTCACCAAGGGAATGACCTTAGTTTTGAGGACCTGCTTCCAATCGAGGATACGAACTGGCTGCTCAATATAAGAAGCGTCCTCACGAACCTCTAACGGCTGCCAATCAATAACAGGCATGATGTCTGACCCACACTTTCTCAACATAGAGATGTGAAAAATGTTGTGGACACCAGACAACTGTGATGGCAAGGCAAGCCAATAGGCCATGGCGCTAATGCGTCCAGTGATCTCGAAAGGTCCTATGAATCTCGGGAAAATCTTGCCCTTCGTCCCAAAACGAACCACACCCTTCATGGGTGAGACCTTGAGATACACATAGTCCTCAACTGCAAACTCCAAGGGACGACGCCGACGATCAACAAAACTCTTCTGTCGGCTCTGAGCTGTGCGCATCCTCTTCCTGATGATGTCGATAGCTTCTGACGTCTGCAGCACAAGCTCGGGACCTAGGAGACGCCGCTCTCCAACCTCGATCCAATAACTCGAAGATCTGCACGGTCTGCCATAAAATGCCTCAAAAGGAGCCATGCCAATGGTCGCCTGATAGCTTTTGTTGTACGCGAACTCAGCCAATCGCAGGTGCTCGTCCCAACTATCCGAGAAATTGATCGCGCAGGCCCGAAGCATATCCTCAAGGATCTGGTTGACCCTTTCGGTCTGCCCATCAGTCTGCAGATGATACGCGGTGCTGAGCTGGAAATCAGTGCCCATCACTCTCTGGAAGCTCCTCCAAAACTGAGATATGAACCTCGGATCTCAGTCTGAAACAATAGAGACGGGAACACCGTGCAATCTAACCACTGCCTAGACTAGTGTATAGCCCCAAACACTTACAATCTAAATCAGAAATCATATGAGAGAGACAGAATTGAAATACAAGAAATGCCAGCATGTTATAACATACATCATAAGCAGTTAAGCATACACGAGTATTTCACACATAAGGTAATCAATTCAAATACAAGCATGGAGGAATTCATGAACATCATCAAATTAGTTGAGAATCTAATCTCAACGCTAATCTACAACACCATTTACTCCATACTTACTAATACATAGATTTATACAAACACTTAGTCTACACAACTCCAACGTACTTAACGTATGTTGATTTCAACATATAATATGACAGCTCCTTATATCAAGGAGATGTCTAATGCACAACAATCATGTTCTTACATTTAAAACATATGGCAGACATAAATCATATTGATTTAGGCATTTCAACAAACACTTAGTCTACACGCATTAGTCTACATAGCATATGTCGGCTAATATGTGTATTAGGGCGAATCTCTTCGCCAAATAGATCATACACACATTTCTAATATCATAATATGACAAATAGCCATGGTAATCATTTCAGCAAAATACGAACATATACTGTATTTCCTACAAATACCTAAAATACCCCAAATCTCATATTCTCCGTACGTATACGAAATGGAAAACGGACAGCATGTTCTACATGTCAAAAAGTGTTCTTGTCGATAATCTACTATTAAACGACATTGAAAGCTTTGAAAATAGTCAATCTAAGCCTCTAGAATCCTCACCTTTTTCCCTAGACGCGTATCGGTTCGAATAGAATGTATACGCTTCGTCAATGGCGTAAAGGCGACCTAATGCACAAGATACGTAAGCTAATTCGCTATTGAATTGAAGGAATCCCTAAAATAGAAAGTGGTTAGGGTTTTCTTACCTAAGAGTGCGTTGGAAATCATCGAAAAAGTGATTTTGAATGCGTTGCTTTGGTACGTGTAATAGATGGAGAAATCGGCAGGAAGTTCTCTCACAAAGTCCCTCACAATCTCTCACTATCGCTGTCTCTCTATCTAGGGTTTTATCCAAATTTGGATGGGAGAGATATGAGAGGGTTTCAAGCCCTTATATAGGCTAAAACTTCACCAAAACAGACTTGGGACAAAGGTATACTTGGGTTATAACCAAATCGGGACTTTTTCGATCTAAAAGAGTATTTCGGGAGGTCCCCTGGCCGAACGTGGTCGGACTTAAGCTCATGGTTACTGGATCTAACACACATCAATTTTTCAGACCGGTAGAGTTCCCAGATCGCACGTGGCGGTCCAGTTTCAGTTCAGCGATTACGGAGACTCGATCAGGGATTCTAAGTACATTGACCTGAGTGAGAAATGTTTCCTGATCCAAGAGTGTATTTGGGTCTGATTCTGACGGTCTGAATGCTTATACTGATCACGCAAGCGAAACGTGCCAGATTGATTTAAATCCCATTTAATTTCAAATGAATTTCACTCTTTCTCACACTCCTCGCTCCAGGCTCAATGAAATAGCCTCAGAACATCGGTTGGGCTTGATTTTCGAAACGATTGTCAAGTCCAACAAGGCGGTCGCAATGGTCTAAGATTGTAGATATCGGACTTTGGACGCGCGGTCTAAATCCAATACGGAGTTTCAAAGGGTTCCTGAGAGCAAACAGGTTTAGATTTTGATCCTAGATTTTAGGATAACATAGCGTCAACGATTCTAGAGGTTTTGGGTCTTACAGATCATATTTAAAGTGTTTGGTGCTAGTTTTGCAGGAAGTCTAATGTAGCGCTAGCTAATTCACGTTAAATTTCTAAAGAATTAGGTTCTACATGATTTCTTTGGCTTTGGAATTGGGTTCTGAGAGGTTACCAAGGTGTTATGGTTGACCCATTGCCTAAGGACGACTAACCCCAGGTGGGCAAAATTTTGGAGTGTTCCAAAGGTGGTGTAAGAGAGAGAGAGAGGGAGAGAGTTGACTTTAGGTAAGGGTGATGTAAGAGAGGTATGGTTGCTTGTACTTGACATAAAGTGATTGATGGGTGATTAATTGATGAGATTGATTTGACACCTTGTAGAGATTCCCTTGGGATTGCAAACGCGTGATGTTTTCTCAAACTGAACGCCGGCTTACATCTCTTAGTCAGGGTATCGGATCGGTGCGTGAGTCGCGGCGTTGGAACCGCGGCGACGGTGTGGTCACAATGATACAAGTCTCGGATTAAGCCGACCCAAATGTGTAGAATACGACTTACAGTCGTGCACAACGCCAATTACAGGTCACGGATTGTCAGAATTTGACGAGAAGGATCGCGGAAAGTGACGAAACAATACAAATTAGGATACGAGTCTTACAGGAGGCCTTCAAGACCCCTTCCATGAGAAGTACTTTTCCCTCATGTATCGGCATGAGAAGGAGAGAGTTTCTTTCCCTCTATTAAGGGGGGATGATAGTGGCGAAGTATGAGAACAAATGCACAGAGCTGGCTAACTATGCTCCGTTGATATTAGCTGATCAGCCGATGAGGATGTAGTGGTTTTCTCAGGGCCTGTGACTTGAGATATGCTCGAAGATGTGCTGCACTATCATATCTACCTATGCTTAGCTAGTGAGCATGTCTCTGCGAGTAGAGCAGGATGGGGATAGATTGTCCCGCACGCATAGGCCTATGGTTCCTAGGCCGCGTCCGAATTTACCAAGTAAGCCGTTCCTCGGCAATAAGCCTCGTGAAGACTCACCTCCCAGGCTCACGGCTCCACCAGCCCATGTGAGGTAACCAGACTTGTGGTGCACTTACTGTAAGAGGTCGGGCCATGCAGATACCTACTGTTTCACCAAGATGAGGGACAACGGCTTCTCAACGCCTCAGAGGATCAACCGCCAGCTTCCTCAGACGATTGCAGCTCCACCTCTGTGGTCAGCACTAGCCCATCCATCTTTCCGGCCACCTGCGCCTCAATTCAGGCTGCCTCAGCGACCTATAGTACTGCAGCCCAACCATTCTCAGTAGGCGCGAGTACATGCTCTTATAGCGAAAGTGTCTGATTCAGTAGCTATCGTGCCTCTAGCTTTTGAGATCACTACCCACATCCAAGGTACCCCCGTATTTCTGTTGGTGGACACCGGGTCCACTATTTCAGTGATATCATATTCTGCAGTCAAACGCTTAGGGCTGAATACGACCCTGATAGTTGTGGTGAGAGTTATTGGAGCCCCAGGAACTTTTACAGATGCCACCAAGATGTGTGAGGGTTACTTGATAGATCTATGGAGCAGGACGATATGCATTGACCTGATTGTCACCATGATATACCATTTTGACGTCATCCTTAGTATGGATTGGCTTGCTGAAATGAGGGCCGAGATCGATTATGAGACCCGACTAGTGATAGCTCACAGGCCTGAGGGAACGACTTTTACATTTCCCGTGCAGGTCAGTTGCCCTTTTTGAGTTTTTTGTTACACTTCCTTACTGAAGAATGATGATGGTCCACCACTTAGGAATACGCCAGTGGTTCAAGATTTTGAGGATGTGTTTAGAAAGATACCAGGGTTGCCTCTTCAGTGCAATATCGACTTTACTATCGACCTTGTGCCTGCCGCGACACCCATTTCATTACCGACTTATCACATGCCTCCATGTGAGATGGAGGAATTGAGGAAACAGATCGATGATCTGTTGGATATTGGCTTCATACGACCTAGCGTGTCTCCATGGGGAGCACCTGTGTTGTTTGTGAAAAAGAAGGACGGGTTGTTGCGATTGTGTATTGATTATCGCAGGTTAAACTAAGTAACAGTGAAGAACAAGTATCCTTTACTTAAGATAGATGATCTATTTGATCAGTTGAAAGGGGCATAGTATTTTTTGAAGATCGATTTACAGTTAGGGTATCATCAGTTACGCGTCAGAGATGAGGACATACAGAAGACATCATTTAGGACCAGCTTTGGGCACTATGAGTTCCTTGTGATGTCGTTTGGACTCATAAACGCACTGGCCATATTCATGGACTTGATGAACAGGGTGTTTCAGCCGTATCTATTCATATTTTTCATCATGTTTATAGATGACATCCTGATATACTCCAAGAGGTGGAAGGAGCAGTCCTTAATACTCACAGGACGAACTAGTTATTTGCACAGTACAAGAAGTGCGACTTCTGGAAAGAGGAAGTTAATTTCTCAGGACATGTGGTGTCCAAGGAAGGGATAGCAGTGAACCTTGTTAAGGTAGCCGCAGTTCAGGACTGGGAGGAGCCTGGTTCGGTTACTGAAGTGAGGAGTTTTCTTAGCCTGGCAAGCTACTACTGTCAATTCATTAGGAATTTTTTCAAAATAGCAAGACCGTTGTCTTACCTAACTCGAAAAGATCTCAAGTTTGCCTAGATTAAGAAGGCTGAACCAGCTTTTCAGGAGCCGAAGGATAAGTTGATGTTTGCCCCTGTGCTAGTACTACCAGAGCAACGGGTTAAGTATACTATCTACACCAATGCTTCTCGTGTTAGCTTGGGTTGTGTTCTGATGAAAAAGGATAGGGTTATTTCCTATGCATCGCGACAGTTGAGGAAACACTAGGAAAACTACCATACACATGACCTGGAGTTAGCGGCCGTCATCTTTGCATTGAAGCTCTGGAGACATTACCTCTATGGAGAGGATTTTGAGCTCTTTTGCGACCACAAGAGCCTTAGGTACATATTCACGCAGAGGGACCTAAATATGAGACAGCGAAAATGGATGGAAACCTTGAAGGACTTCAAGTTCAATGTCTCCTACCATCTTGGCAAAGCCAACCTTATGGCAGATGTGTTGAACCGTAAGAAGACTATCGCATTTGTGGCTTTTCTAATGATAGCAGAGTGAGATATGGTAGAGTTTGTGCGAGACTTTGAGCAGAAACTTACGGTAGAGGAGCCGTTTAAGAGCGTTACCCATATTCGGGTGCAGCCGCTCATTGATGACAAGATTATCGCGGCTTAGAGAGACGATGAGCTATTGACGAAGATGAGAGAGCGGGTTAGCGACGATGAGGACTCAGAATGGAGGTTGGTACAGATGGGGGTTTACTATCGTGGCCGCCTATGCATCCTAAACCTTCATGACTTGAGAAGGGAAGTTCTCGAGGCTGCTCACAATTTGAAGATGACAATGCATCCTGATAGTACGAAGATGGCAATACATCCTACTGAGACATGAAGCGCTCGTACTGGCGGGACAACATGAAGGCCCACATAGTAGAGTATGTGTCCTAGTGTCTCACGTGCCAGTAGGTCAGGGCAAAGCATCGCCGATCTCCTGGACTACTTCAGCCCATGCCCATAGCTGAATGGAAGTGGGACTTTATTTCTATATATTTTATCTCAGGGCTACTGAAGACGAGGAAGGGGCA
Organism: Magnolia kwangsiensis; assembly: GCA_037074715.1. Lineage (NCBI taxonomy): Eukaryota > Viridiplantae > Streptophyta > Magnoliopsida > Magnoliales > Magnoliaceae > Magnolia > Magnolia kwangsiensis. The sequence goes on along the minus strand of CM073580.1, from coordinate 77,658,435 downwards.
TGACTCCATATGGGTGATCATGGACCGGTTGACGAAATCGGTTCATTTTTTCCCTATCAGATTTTTGAACTCCACAAACGATTTAGCTAGGCTATACATCAAGGAAATCGTATGTCTGCATGGAGTTCCTATGGAGATCATGTCGGATAGAGACACTTGATTCACATCTATCTTCTGGACTTGTATCCAGGAAGCAATGGGTATGAAACTGAAGTTCACCCACAAACTGACGGGCAAACGGAGCGGGTGAATTAGGTGTTGGAAGATATGCTGTGAGTTTGTGTGCTTGATTTCAAGGACAGTTTGGACGACTGTCTTCCTTATGCAGAGTTCACGTATAACAACAGTTTCAGGAGAGTATTGGCATAGCTCCCTATGAGGCCTTGTATAAACGTCCCTGTCGAGCACCGCATTGCTAGGCAGAGGTTGGCGAGAGGAGCCTGATTGGCCCAGAGTTAGTTTAGGTGACTTGGAGAAGATCAACTGTAACGCTCGTGAAAAATCCCTACTTGGGCTCGAGTACCAACTCGATCCGAAATTGTGTAGAATTTATTCCTTTAGAAAATATGACTAAGTTAGCTAGTACAACATTAGAATAGCTGAGAAATGGTCCCTGATCACTTTAAATACGTTCTACAAGGCCCAAAGTGAGTGGAACCAATGGTGCTATAATGCTCTAAAGCCTCGGATCAAACTCTAAACCAGTTTATTCTCGGGACCTCCTTGAAACTTTGGATTGGATCTAGACCGCGCGTCGAAAGTCAGATACCTACCATCTTAGACCGTTATGACCACTTAGCTGGGCTTGGAAATCGTTTCGAAAATCAAGTCCAACTGACATTCAGAGGCTATTTCATTGAGCCTGGAGTGAAGAGAGTGAGAATAGGGTTAGAATTGGAATTTGAAATTCAAATCTGACACACGATTTGACGCATCAGTATTGAGCGTTCTGACCGTCAGAATTCACCCAAATTACACCCTTGGATCAGGAAAAATTTCTATTACATATCACGAGACTTATAGGCCTGATCTTGGTGCGGTGACCGTTAAACTGAAACTGGACCGTCACGTGCGATCTGGGAACCCTACCGGTCTGAAAACTGGATGTGTGCTAGATCCAGTATGCATGAGCTTAAGTCCGATGGCATTTGGCCAGGGGACCTTCAGAAATGCTCTTTTGGACCGAAACGGCCCCGATTTGGTTAGGCACCAAGTAAACATTATTCCCAAGCCTATTTTGGGCATGTTTTAGCTTATAAAAGGGGTTGAAACCCTCACTTCTCTCACACATCCGAATTTGTTAGAAATCCTAGCTTGTGTGAGAGAAAAGGTGAGAGATTGTGAGAGAGAGTGGGAGAGTTCTTCCTGCTACTTGTACTACGTGTTGCACGTGCTTAAGCAACGCACCTCTATCGCTTTTCCGGCGATTACACCGCGATTCTAGGTAAGAAAATATCCTAAATAGTTGCTGATTTGAGGTTTCTTTATTTCCATAGTGATGTAGCTTATGGATCTTGTGTATTAGGTTCCCTATTCGCCGTAGACGAAGCGTATACGCTCCGTTTCAATTCACGAGTCTACAAGACATAAGGTGAGGATTTTAGACGCTTTGATTGGCGGTTTACAACGCTTTCAATGTCATTTAATAGTAGATTATCGACGGCATCGCCGTTTGACATGTACAACATACTCTACGTTTCCTGTTTCGTAAATTAACGAAGAATATGAGATTTAGGGCATTTTAGTCATTTGTAGGAAGTACGGTCTACATGCATATTTTGCTGACGTGATTGACATGGTTTGTTGCAGCATTAGGGAGTTAGGAATGCTTGCATAATCAGTTTGGCGAAGAGATTCGCCTAGTTGCGCACTTTGGGTCGACATACTATATGTAGACTTAAGTGTGTAGTGTATGTGTTTGTATAAATGCTTGTATTAGTATGTATTGGATTAAATGATGTTATGAATTAGTTTGAGATGGATTTCTCAATTTATATGCTGACATAAATGATTTCCTACATGTTGACTAAGTTCATGATTCCATACTATGCATGACATGTATGTGCTTGAAGATTTGCCTAAGTTGAATGTTATAACATGTGTTAACATGCTCCCATGATTGTATTTCAATTCCAATACTCTTACATAAATTGCTGATGTGATTCCATAATTATTTGGGACTATACTTAGTCCAGGCAGTCGGTAACTGAGCGAATTCGTGGCTGGCTGGTCTTAGCCACGAACGACGCGTCGATGAACGCGAGTCGTGTTTGGAGTTGGCGGCAGTGGTTAGGCCACGCGAAGTGTTTTACGCACTTCATGTCGTTCGACTTGAGATGCGATCGCACTAGTCGAGCCCGTCAAGTAACCCGACTTGCCGATGTACGTTCACCTTGTATGAGTCATAACTGCTTGAACCTAGGATACTGAACTTACCATTGTAAACCCTGTTAACCATGGTACCTTGATCCACGAAGACTCATGAGCCGGGCATGGTGGTATGGGACACCGTGGTCGAGCTGCCGGCCTACGCTGGGGCCACAAACCTCCCCGTAGTGACCAGTGAGCACCTAGTCTCGTGAGCAGATTATGGTGGTATGGGACACTATATTCTAGCTGTCGGCCTACACTGATCAGGCGACGAGTCCTTTGTAGTGACCGTGAGCGTATTCTGAGTCTACGGGAGGCGACGACCCTTCAGTAGCAGTAGAGTACAGTAGGCCTGTATTGATAAGGTGATGGGGGAGCGGTGCAACGAGTGCGAGCAACAGCCCTGGTAGCCCTTGCAGCGACCTACAAAATATACATCGTATGAGATTACTAGGAGTGACGACCCTAGACAGGATCTGTGTTGGGATTGATACAAGGGAAGTACCTTAGTTTCCCAATCCTGCTGTTTGAATGGACTAATAACAACTTGAAAATCATATCACCATAGCATTGCATGTGCCTGGAAGATGTGGAGCACTCTAAGGAGTGTGGCATGCCGCGGTCGTAAGATGTCGCCGTATGAGGGAGATCGTCAGTGAGGGCATACATCACGTCATATCATCTTGCATTAACAACAGTATTAGGATTGTCTGATTTACTGCTTTACTATTATCGCATGATTGAATTGTGAACATGCTAATCCTTGCTCTATGATTCCACTGAGTTGATCACTCACTCCCACGTTACGGGATGGTGTTTGCAACACCCACCAGACCCTGTTGTAGATGCAGGTGAGGCTGAGATCCAGGAGGTGGAGCCAGACTTTGACGAGGACCAGGACGAGTTCTCGTACATGCAGTATCACGATGGCACCTGGATCGATGGGACTTCAGTGGGACCATTTTGGACATTTACTTTTGTTCATGTATATGTATATGAGACTCAGAGATGTATTCATACTTTGGAGACAGATGAGATTTACTTTATTTTTCCATACAGTGATATATATATATTGTTTAGTCTTCCGCTTGCTTTTATCACTGGATCTGAAGTATGAATTGCAGTTTTGGTATACTTTTACTCATGTGAATGCTTTAAATCAGACAACATTGAATCATAATCATTTTTGTTGCATAAGTGACGGTCTGGAACTCGGGAGTTGAGTTTATACACGACCCCCGATTTTCAGGGTGTTACATCAACATTATTAGGCGTCGACTTTTAGCAGCACAGAGCAGACAGAAGAGCTACGCCGATACGAGGCGGCGGTACCTAGAGTTTGAGGTTGGGGATCACGTATTCTTGAAAGTTTCCCCAATAAAGGGAGTTCTTCGGTTGGCAAGAAAGCGAAGCTCATGCCAAGATTTATTGGCCCATTCCAAATACCGGATTGAGTGGGGGTGGTAGCGTACTACTTGCCTTTGCCGACACTACTCATGGGCATGCACAATGTATTTCATGTGTCGATGTTGAAGAAATATGTCCTTGACCCTTCCCACATTATCAGATGGGAGCAGGTACAGTTGAGTGATGACGTTACTTATGTATTGCGGCTGACACGTGTTCTAGACCGGGAGTAGGTGTTGCTTAGTAAAGTTATTCCACTTGTAAAGGTACTATGGACTCATCATACTGAGGAGGAGGCTACTTGGGAAACGAAAGCCGAGGTCCGAAAGAACTACCCTCAGATTCTCAAGGAGTACGAATAGGTACTAATTTCGAGGATAAAATTTTTCTTTAAGGGGGGTAAATTGTAACGTTTTGAAAAAATCTATACAAAGACTCGAGTACCACCTCAGGCAGAAATCGCTAAGGACCAAATCCTTTAGAAATTAGACAAGAATTAATTAAGTATTACACTAGATCATCTGTGAAATTAGCTCTAACTGCTTTAAATACGAACTGTAAGACCCAAAACTAGTAGAACAATTAACGTAACATTATCTAAAAACTTAGGATCCATCTTAAAACCCATTTATTCTCAGGAGCATCATGAAACTCCGTATCAGACTTGGACAGCACGTTGAAAGTTTGATTACCGTGAAACTATATGGTTATGACCACCTTATTGGACTTGAACACCATCTCGAAAATCAAGTCCTAAAGGTATCCAGAAACGTACAACTTGAGTCTGGAGCTAAGTGTGTGAGAAACGTGAATATCTTTAGGAAATGATTTAAAACTTAAGTGAATTGAGTCATTCGCTTGCAGGAAGAATCTAAGAATTCAGACCGTCAGAATCTGACCCAATTACACCCTCGGATCAGAAAAAATTTCCAACACATGTCAGTGTACTTGTAGCCCTGATCGAGTACCGATGACCGTTGAATTGAAACTGGTTTCCCGCGGCCGATCCACTGATTTAATCGGTCCAAAATCTTAACTTGATCTATATCCAATTGCAGGAAGCTTAAGTCCGACCGCATGAAGAAAAGGGGCCCTCAGATCAATTCCATTGGACTGAAACGGCCAGTCTTTGACTATAACCTAAGTATACCATGGCCCTAGGGCCATTCCCATTAGTTCTGGGCCTATATAAGGGCCTTAAATCCTCTCTCTCCCTTCACATATGAATTTTCAACCCCAGGAGAGAGAAGAGAGCAAAGAGAGAAGGAAGAGAGAGATAGTGAGAGAGAAAGTGGGCGACTGTTCCTGAGATCTTGCCCTGCCACTCCATGTGCTTAACCACCACTTCCGTATCGCTATACTAACGATTCCGATCCTGTTTTTGGATAAGAAATCCTAACCCTAATCTATTTTAGATATTTAAATAGAGTAAATGGTGAAATAGCTAACCCATTGCATGCTATAGGTTGCCGTCGTGTTGTAGACAAAGACTTAGGGTTTAAACTGAGTTCGTTATGAGTTTACCGGTGAAAGGTATGGACTATAAATGTTTAGGTTATGATTTTTAAGGCTTTCAATGTCAGTAATGATTTATGACTGACTTTATTGCTGTCACATATGCATAGATATGACATTTTCTATATACTATATATCTATGAAGACAATGTTGATTTTAATGCATTCCACGTATTTGTTGAAATGTTTGAATGAGTATGGAATTATGATTTATGCTTGTTATATTTATTGACTAAGAACACAGGATTGTTGTATGTATGGTGAACCCTTTGTAAAGGGATTTGCTATAATACCTGTTATAACTACTTTATTACATGTATATGATATGTGTAGCCTAAGTGTTTGATAAAATGCCTGAATGTGAAAATGCTTGTTTAAATGCATGTAATAAGGGTGTTAAGATAGGATTCTCAATTTCCTTATCTATGGTTACAGTATCCTTTATATAACTTATCTTACTACTATGTGAGTTAAGGATGAAATGCCCATGTACGGTAACATGTGTAGTATGTGTTTTATCGAATTGCTCAAGTAAGATTTATATTTGATTTTAATTTTCACATGCTGTCTTTGGCTACTACATGCATACACTATTACTTGGAGTGTGTTTGGGGATACGACGTAGTCCAGGTGATTAATAATGATTTTCAAGTTAGTGGCCGAGGTCATTTGGCCACACCAGATAGGTTCAAGGAATCTGAGTCGTTCACTGCTTGTTGACAGTGGTTAGGCCACGTGGAGTGCTTACGCGCTTCATGTCGATCAATTCGACGTATTCTCGTACCAATAGAGCTTGTCAAGTAACCCGATTGGCCTAATGTATGTTCACCATGTATGGACGTTATTGTTTGAATCTAAGGTACTAACTTACCAATGCAAAACCCATTTAACCTTGGTACCACGATCCGCTAAGACTCATGAGCTAGGCATGGTAGCATGGGACATTGTGGTTGTGCTGTTGACCTACACTGGGGTGACGAGCCTTCTCGTAGTATCCGGTCAGCAACCCAAACTCGTAAGCCGAACTCGTAAGCTGAATACGGTGGTAGTAACCTCGAGTATACACTAAGAATATGTTGAGTTGTTAAGCCTTTCTATAGTAAACTAGAGTACAAACCAGGTCTGCACTAAGATGACGTGCCTCTCCGTAGCAACCTGGAACTATCTATCATATGTGACTAACTAGGATTGACAACCCTAGATGGATCATTGTTTGGGTATATGATATAAAGAGAGGTGCCTTAGCTTCCCAATCCTATTATATGAATATGTCTAATTAAGAACTTGGCTAACATGACCATGCATCGCATTGCACGGTGCTTTAGCGACGAAGTGTACAGAGGAAGGGGTGTATGCCACGATCGTAAGATGATGTCGCAGAGGGAGTGTAGGTGAGGGCATGCATATTATCACATACCATCTTTACATTAATAAGAGTACTTAGGACCTGGTTGTCGTATTGCTTTATCCTTACTACTTGATTGAATTGATAACATGTTAACCTTTGCTTCAAGTTCCACTGAGTTGATCACTCACTCCCACGTTCTAGGATGGTGTTTTAAATACCAACCAGACTCTGTTTTAGATACAGATACTAGCGCGATGTATGAGGCTGAGCCAGACTTCTACGATGATGAGGAGTTCTCATACATGCAGTTATAAGGCAGGTTTATGTAGGTTGCTCTGATCGATGTGATTACAGGGATATATGATTAGTGGACATTCACATTTTGTCATTTTGTATCTTTAAAATAAATATGTATTTATTCAGCTCAGTAATGCAATCATACTCTGGAGGTTAGGAAACACGTCTATGTACCTTATATATCTATTACAGTCTTTCGCTTGTGTAAATTTAAATATCTCTGGAGTATGATATGTTGTTTTAGTATAATCTCACTCATGTTTAAGGCACTAACACAGACAACATTTAATTATCATTATTTATATTGCTTAAGTGATGTGTTGGAACTTGGGAGTTGGGCTCCTACTCGACCCTCGAATTTTAGGGCGTTACACTTAGGCAGTTTCCACTTCTAACAAACATCACAGTGACTCTAGAAAGTTTTAATAGTCACAATTATTTTCTGTTATGTAGCCCACATGAGCACCGAATAGGCTGATACTTGGGCCCTAGCCCTAAAATGATAAGGCAAAAAGGATGGGTAGCATGGATTATACACATACATCAATGTAGGCCCATATGGGTTGTGGTTGTCATGTTAAATGGATAGTGGTTAGCATGTTAAATGGATCATGGTTTTCACGTGGTCACTTCTTTACTATCTTGCCACTGGTACCATAGGTTAAGGCCTACGTTGGGGTGATCCGTTCCATCCACCTTGTCGGCCAGCTCATCGTGGGCCTAAAAAGTCCTGACTTGGGCAATGTTTGCTTCTAACAAACATCACAGTGAGCCTGAAAAGTTTCAATAGTCACCATTATATTCTATTATGTGGTCTACACGGGCATTGGATCAAATTGATACTTGGGCCCTAGCCCTAAAATGATAAGGCAAAAAGAATGGGTGGCATGGATTATACATATACATCAATGTGGGCCTATATGGGTCGTAGTTTACATGGATCGTGGTTGTCATGTTAAATGGATAGTGGTTTTCATGTGTTCACTTCCTTTACTATCTTGCAATTGTTACCATATTTAAGGCCCACGATGGGGTGATGTAACACCCTGAAAATTGAGGGTCGAGTAGGAGCCCAACTCCCAAGTTCCAACACATCACTTATGCAACATAGATGATGATGATTAAATATTATCCGTATTAGTGCATTAAACATGAGTGAGATTATACCAAAACAGCATATCATACTCCAAAGATAGTTAAATTACACAAGCAGAAGATGTAATAAATATATATAAAGCATATAAGTGGTAAGTCCCCAGAGTATTAACATGTTGTCAGGTTAAACATTTACATGTGTAGTTCTCAAAATAACAAAATGATAAAATGTGATATCGTTTATCCATATCCCTATAGCCTCGATGCACAACTCTCAGTCTACATAGACTCGCCAGAGAGTTGCATGTAGGAGAACTCCTCATCATCATAAAAGTCTGGCTCTGCCTCGTAAGCATCACCCTCATCTGCAACTACAACAGGGTCTGGTTGGTGTTTAAAGCACCATCCCCGAACGTGGGAGTGAGTGATCAACTCAATGGAGCTATAAAGCAAAGGTTAACATGTTATCAATTTAGTCAAGCAAAAATGATAAAGCAGTACAACATTCATGTCTTAAGTACTCTTGTTAATGCAAGGATGATATGCAATAATGATGTATGCCCTCGCCTGCACTCCCTCTACGACATAATTTCATGATCGCGGCATGCAACACTCCTACTGTGCTCAACTTTAACCCCAAAGGCACATGCAATGCGGTGCGTGTGCATGATTAACCAAGTTCTTAATTATACTTCTTCATACAACAGTATTGGGAAGCTAAGGTACCTCCCTTTATATCATTTGACCAAACATTGATCTATTTAGGGTCATTGGTCCTAGTAATCACATACAATAGGTAGTTTCAGGTCGCTATGGAGAGGCTCGTCACCTTAGCATAGGCCTGGTTTATACTTTAGTTTACTACAGAAAGGCTCGTCACATCAACGTAGACCTAGTGTATACTCGAGGTCACTATGGGCTCATCACCTGATCGTATGCTGACAGCTCGAATGCAGTGTCCCATATACCACCATATTCAGCTCATAAGTTTGTGTTGCTCACTGGTCACTACGAGGAGGCTCGTCACCCTAGCATAGGCCGAAAACTCGACCACGGTGTCCCATAAACTACCATGTCCAGCTCATGAGTCTTAGCGGATCGCGGTACCAAAGTTAAATAGGATTTTTATTGGTAAGTTGGTATCTTAGATTAAAGTAGTAGCATCCATAAATGGTGAACATACAATGGGTCAATCATGTTACTTGAAAAGCTCGACTGGTACGAGCGAACGTCGAGTTGATCGACATGGAGCACGTAAGCATTTTGCGTGGCCTAACCACTGTCGACAAGCAGCGCACGACTCGGATTCATTGGGCATATCCGTCGTGGCTAAACAGTTCGGCCACCGATCGTAAACCATTACCGATTGCCTAGACTACATCGTAGCCCCAATCATTCTCAAACAACAGTAAGCATTCATGTTTGATAGTCAAGATAGCATGTAGCAACTAATTCAAATGTAAATCTCATATAAGCATTTTAATGTACACATAGAGAACATGTTAACACACATTGGCATTCATCCATAAAGCACGTAGTATTAAGATAGGTTCCATGAAGGAAACTGTAACTATAGATAAGGTCATTGAGAATCCTATCTCAATGCCCTCATTACATGCATTCTCAATAAGAATTTCCTCATTCAAACATTTTATCAAACACTTAGGATACACATATCACACATATATAATAAATTAGTAAAACACATATTACGGCAAACCCTTTCACATAGGAGTTGCCACATGCGCAACAATCATGTATTTACAATCAATAATCATGGTGAGCACAAATTCAAATTTCATATTCATTCAAACATTTCAACAAACACATGGAATGTGTTATAAATCAATATAGTATATATATACGTATAATTAACGAAAAACCTTGTATCTAAGCACATGTGATAGCAATCAAGCTAGTCATAAATCATTACTGATATTGAAAACCTTAAAAATCGTAACCTAAACATTTATAGTCTGTACCTTTCGTCAGTAGGCTCGTAACGAACTCAGTTTAAACACTAAATCTTTGCCTATAGCACAACGACAACTTATAGCATGAAATAGGTTAACTATTTTACCATTTACTTTATTTGAATCCCTAAAACAGATTAGGTTTAGGATTTCTTACCTAAGAAGAGGATCGAAATCACCGGTATGGAAATACAGAAACGGTGGTTAAGCACGTGGAGTGGTGGGATCAAATTCCAGGAACAATCTCCCGCTTTCTCTCTCTTTCCTTCTCCTTTTGCTCTCTTCTCTCTCCTAGGTTTTATAATTTGTATGGAATGAGAGAGAGTGGGTTTAAGGCTCTTATATAGGCCCAGAACTGATGGAAAAGGCCCCAGGACCATGGTATACTTAGGTTATAGCTAAAAGTCACCTGTTTCGATCTAACGGAGCACATCTGGAGGCTCCTTTTCTGCATGCGGTTGGGAGTAAGCTCCCTGACATTGGATCTTGGTCAGGTTAAGATCTCAATCCGATCGGATCAGTGGATCCGCCGTGGGGGACCTGTTTTAGTTCAACGATCACCAATACTCGATCAGGGCCACAAGTACACTAACATGTGTTAGAAATTTTTCCTGATCCGAGGGTGTAATTGGATTAGAATTTAATGGTCTGAATCCTTAGATTTGTCCTGCCAGCGAATGACTCAATTCACTTAAGTTTCAATTCATTTTCTAAAGATATTTGAATTTTCCACACACTTCACTCCGGGCTCAAGTTGTGCGTTTCTGGGTGCTATTAGGACTTGATTTCTGAGATAGTAGTCAAGTTCAATAAGGCAGTCATAACCTATAGTTTTGGAGTAATCAGACTTTCAATGCGTGGTGCAGGTCCAATATGGAGTTTCAAAGCGCTCCCTAGAGCAACTGGGTTTTGAGATGGATCTTAAGTTTCAAGGTAATGTAGTGTTAGCGATTCTGCTAGTATTGGATCTTGCAGTTTATATTTAAAGCTATCCAAGCTAATTTGACAAGTGATTTAGTTTAACACTTAATTAATCTTCACCTAATTCCTAAAGGATTTGGTCCTTGGTGATTTCTGCCTGAGGTGGTACTCAAGTCTTTGTACGGATTTTTCCAAGACGTTACAGGTGATCTGATCCATCCACCTTGTCGGCCAACTCGCCGTGGGCACAAAAAGTCCTGACTTGGGCTGTGTCCACTTTTAACAAACATCACAGTGAGCCTGAAAAGTTTTAACAGTCACCATTATTTTTTGTTATGTGACCCACACGAGAACTGGATCGGGCTGATATTTGGGCCATACTCCTAAAATGAAACAACAAAAAGGGTGGGCGGTATGGATTATACACATACATCAATGTGGGCCCATATGGGTCATGGGTTTTCACGTGTTCACTTCATTTATTATATAGCCAATGTTACCATAGCTTAAGGTCCATGATGGGGTGATCCAATCAATCCACCTTGTCGTCCAGCTCGCCGTGGGCCAAAAAAGTCCTGACTTGAGCAGTATCCACTTCTAACAAACATCACAGTGAGCTTGAAAAGTTTCAACAGTCACCATTATTTTCCCTTATGTGGTCCACATGAGAAATGGATCAAGATGATACTTTGGCCCTAGCCCTAAAATGATAAGGCAAAAGGGATAGGCGGTATGGATTATACACATACATCAGTGTGGGCCCATTTGTGTCATGGTTTGCATGGGTCATAGTTGTCATGTTATATTGATCTGTCATGTTAAATGGATAATAGTTTTCACGTGTTCACTTCCTTTACTATGTAGCCATTGGTACCATAGCCTAAGGCCTACGATGGGGTGATCTAATCCATCCACCTTGTCAGCCAGCTTGCTATGGGCCTAAAAAGTCCTAACTTGGGTAATGTCCATTTCTAACAAACATCACAATGAGCTTGGAAAGTTTGAATAGTCACCATTATATTCTATTATGTGGCTCACATGAGCACTGGATCAGGCTGATACTTAGGCCTTAGCCCTAAAATGACAAGGCAAAAAGGATGGGTAGCATGGATTATACACATACGTCAATATGGGCCCATATGAGTCATGGTTTTGCATGGGTCATAGTTGTCGTGTTATATGGATAATGGTTGTCATGTTAAATGGATCGTGATTTTCACGTGTTCACTTCCTTTACTATATAGTCACTATTACCATAGCTTAAGGCCCACAATGGGGTGATCCAATCCATCCACCTTGTCGACCAGCTCGCCATGGGCCCAAAAAGTCCTGGCTTAGGCGTTGTCCACTTCTAACGAACATCACAGTGAGCATGGAAAGTTTCAACATTCACCATTATTTTTTGTTATGTGGCTCACATGAGCACTGGATTAGGCTGATACTTGGACCTTAGCCCTAAAATGACATGGGAAAAAGGATGAGTGACATGAATTATACACATACATCAATATGGGTCCATTTATGTTGTGATTTGTGTGGGTCGTAGTTGTCATAATATATGAATTGTGGTTGTCATGTTATATGGATCGTAGTTTTCATATGTTCACTTCCTTTGCTATCTAGCCACTGGTACCATAGCATAAGGCCCACGATAGGGTGATCCGATCCATCCACCTTGTCGGCTAGCTTGTTGTGGGCCCAAAAAGTCCTGACTTAGGTTGTGTCCACTTCTAACAAACATCATAGTGAGCCTGAAAAGTTTCAATAGTCACCATTATTCCACACGAGTATTGGATGAGACTGATATTTGGGCCCTAGACCTAAAATTACACGGCAGAAAGGATGGGCGGCATGGATTATACACATATATCAATGTGGGCCCATGTGGGTCGTGGTTTGCATGGGTCGTAGTTGTCATGTTATATGAGTTATGGTTATCATGTTATATGGGTCGTTGTTGTCACATGTTCATATCCTTTACTACCAAAAGAAATGCTAGCTATTGGTATCATAGCCTAAGGCTCACAATGGGGTGATCCGTTCCATCCACCTTATTGGACAGCTCGCTGTGGGCCCCAAAAGTCCCTCCTTGTGCGGTGTCCACTTCTAACAAATATCGCAGTGAGCTTGGAAAGTATCAACAGTGGGTGATGCTATCACCATTATTTCTATTATGTGGCCCACACTAGCTCTGGATCAGGCTGATATTTGGGTTGTAGCTGTAAAATGACATGACAAGAAGGATGAGTGGCTTGGATTATACACATATATCAGTGTGGGTCCCATGAGATGGGCCTTGCCACATCCAAAAAAGGGTCTCGTAGATGTCATTAAATACGACCTAACTTCTTATTCACTGAACAACCATACAACTACTGAACCAAGGACAAAGGGCATTTTGGTCCAAGTAATTTTTAGAAGCTTGTCAGAAGGCCACCTTCGGAATATTTGAAAGGTTTAATCTTTTTAAGGAAGTTGAGCATACATCGAGGCTAGTACGGTCAATTTCTCACAAAATATGGAAAAACACTTGATTAAGCAAAATTCCTTTTTGTGAACCATGGAATTGTAATTAACAAACCAAATTCAAAATGGATGTCGGTTACTTATATATGTATATAGCTAGAATGTCACCATTAAAGGGTGTATATGGATGTATGACATGGATAAAACACATGCATTAATGTGGGGCCCACATGTGCAGTGGATTTCAAAATTCACCAAAATTCCACGTGGGACCAAATGCAAGTCCATCCCACTTAATCCTATCTAAGCCCACGTACCAAACAAGCCCTTGGACTACTTTTTACGGAATCATAGCCTGCGTAATTTCAATTTTACAAGTTAGTAGATGGTTGATGGAATAATATGGTTGAGTTACCCAAAAGTTTAACGAGCGAAGAGAGAAACAATCGAGTAATCAGAGGTATAAAAGGTGACCGAGAGGAGCAAAGCTTGGGCAATAGAAGATGAATAGTCACAAAAGAGAAACATAACAAAAAGAAAGATTTAGAGAAATGTTTTTTTTTTTTTTTTACTGTTCTAACCATTGCAGTAATGGAAGAAGGATTTGAAAGAATAAGTTGCATAGCATAACTTTATAAATAACAGATGGATCCAACAGAGCAAGATATCTCAAAAATTAAAAAACACAATCCAATAAAAAACAACTAATCTATCAATTTACTTTTATCGTAGTTTATCGTAGGAGTACCGATAATTCTTAGCTATAATCTAAATTTATGCTCATTTGCTAGAATTGTTCTCTATCCAATGTCATGTAGTTCTTTCAAGAGATGCATTCTCACAACTGCTCTTAGTAACCGATTGTTAGTTTTTTACTTCTGTTTGATTGCATTGGTATTCTAAAAGTCTCTTCTTTTGGAAGGCACAAAGCAACCTATCTTCAAAGGAAGAACCCCACCCTCCGATTATCGCCTGATCATTGTAAAATTCTATGAGTGGCTAAGTGAGCTACCGATCTTCTCATAATTTGGTCATATACACTCATATTGGACATATTTACTTATTTTGGCACTGAGGATCGAAGTTGATCAATTTGGATCGAGTTGCTTTATCAATTCTTGCACGCTCACATACATTATGCGTGACAAAAAACAAACCAAAGTGTTAAATTTTATGGCATGCCCAGTGGGACAAGACAAACTAGTTGGTTGTCATTAGTTTTATTTATTTATTTATTTTCATTTTATTGAATGTGATTCAGGATTTGAAGAGATAGAAGAGGAAGAAAATGATGCTTTTATCCAAGAAGCCATACATTATAGTAATAATCATTTAAGATAAATTCTCCAGTTGGGTTCACTTTTAATTGACCATCATAATTTAACATTCAAAACTTTAGTTTCCATTTCTAATTTGTACGGATGTTTTGAATGGTGAAATGGTGATTTATATGAATTGACCAAGTACTCAGTGAAATTTTAGTAATCACAGTGCTCAAATTATGAATTTGCAATAGACTAGATATGTCGCAAAACGTAATTAACAATAGACTTGGTCCGTCATTGTTTGTTACGTCGCTAGCGAATCTGCGATGACTCCAATAAACGATGGATCCTATCCTTTGAAAAAATAAAAAATCTATCGTTGAACTCTGCGGAAAAACCTACCTATAAATTAGGAGAAGCAAAGGACTTTAAATCTGTGTTGATTTTTGACATGTTCAGAAATTAGCGATGGATTTGGTCCGTCGCTAAAATTTCTGCAAATAAAAAAAACCATTATATTTGTTGTTTTTTGAATCTGTTTGTACCTGATAGTCATCAGGAAAAAAAATTCACAATATTCTTTAATAAGAACCCCATTCACAAAATTCAAAAGATTGGCCTAAATAAGAAACTTTGTTAAATATCATTTTGGGTGTCTCGATGCTCAGTTAACCTGAATAACAAACTAAACTAAATATATATTAAATTGAACTAAATATATATTAAATAGCCAAAATTGAAGTATGGGAGCATTGCCATCTTACCATGAGATGGTCCAATGAGAACCTCCACAAAATAAAAAATAAAAAAATATCCATGTTTCCTTGGAGCCCATCTCCATCCAATTATTTTACAGTAACAACCAACTCAAAGAAGCACACATTCTCATTAGTAAAATGCAAATGTTTTCCAATATCCACATTTGTATTTTGCATTGATATTTAAGTTCATTTCTCAAGGATATGATATATGTATTTTTAAAATGTGCAGAAGAATCTCTATCTTCAACTCAAGACTAGAGAGTTTAACTCCTGAAAATCCATCAAAACCAAGATATATGATCCTGAATTTAGGAAAAGGAAGCCACATACCAAAATAGCAATCTCTATTATGTATTAATCTATCAAAATGAGGCAAACTTTTTATATTCATAACCAGATGAAAATTGCCACCTATTAGAAAATCAAAACCATGTTATTTTACAATATATCGTTTAACCCTTTTAAGCACTCGTCTTTGAAAATGAAGATGGCTAACAAAATTAAATCCAATTTACATGATTTTCCATGTGAATCATGAAACTCCAACATAGAGATATGTTATGTAATTTAAATGTAAGTCATGCAACTAGCTAAGCTTCATTTTCCAATGTCAGCGAATCTCAGTACTACTCACTTGAAAACCATACCAACACACCAAGATCTTAAACTGAAAAAGAAAAAAAGAAAAAGAAAAAAGGGATGGAATCCTAATTCCTAAATTCATCATTTTAATCAAATGTAGTATGCACACTTGAACTCATACTCCAAGGAAAATACCCAATCCCCACAATGGATTGGGATGCTACAGTAACTCGTCTATGAGAACATCCTAGTTATTGGTGTTAAGCTAAAAAATGATGGTCAAAAGGAAAATATTGACAACAAGTCATATATGCATGCAAAGGTCTACTAATGGATGACTGAGATTGTCTAATGGAAGATAATTTTGATCCAACAACATCCACAACATCCCCCAAAACTTTGTGAGCCTCAAGCAGATTGCACAAGTTTCCTTCACCCCTTTTATAAAGTCATGTCTACGGTAACGGGCTATTTAAAATTCCTACTATATAGGAAATTTAAAAGTATGTCTTCCATAGAATACTTTAAAGTTTAGTTCCATCACACTAAAAGGTTTATCTAGAAAAACATAACATTCAATCGGGTGGGCCACAATTTACGAAAAAAAATAAAATGAAAACCTTTTCCAGCCATACATTTCTTTTATATAGTATGGCAAAAAAATTTAATTAATAATGAAAATTTATGATATTTATGCAACCAAACATGCCCTAATACATAATTATGATTAAATAAAATGAGATAAACTCATTTTTAAGTGGCTACTAAAAAGGCACTCAATTTTAACTAGCTACCAAAAAGGCCCTTATCTTACCTTAGAAAAAAAAATGAAAAATAAATAAAATAAAAAAGAAATAAAGAAAGAAAGAAATCAAGTTTTTATCTCCTAGGCTTCTCACCTAGAAACAAATGCCAATGCTGGTCACTAGCAATAATAATATCTCTTGATTTACTTTTTCTATATCTTACATCAACAAGAGACTTTGCACTTAGAAGCACCCGCTTGTAGTGTTAAAAAATAAAAATAAAAATAAAAATATGAATGATGTCTACTTTTACATTCACTACAAGAAAACTGGCCTTTACCAGCGGTTGACCAATAAAACCGCCAGCAAAGCCTGCCTGCGGTTAGCTAACAACTAGTAAAGCCTCAGTCGGTAAAGGCTTTACCGATGGCTAGGACCTTTATTGACAGTTGTGCTGGACGCCGCATAATCGGCAGCTTTTGTTACACGACCAGAAAAGTGGTCAAAAGCTATGGATAAAATCCGTAGCTAAACATAAGTACCCGATAGTGCGACTGTAGCCATAGGGAAAATCTTTCTCATTAAAAAAAAAAGTGAAATTGAAGACAAATTTCTGGTAGAAATGTACAAGAAACACAGATTGCAAAACAAATTTAATGAATTCACTTACCGAAGGAGTAAAGCCATTAAATGGATTTTTCCCTGCTTTTGAATCTGCTAATAGATTCCTAGCATTTCGAATATATGATGCCAAACCACCTAGAAAGCTTGAATTAAGCCGAGTTACCTATAGAAAAGAGCTACTTGACATCAATAAGCAGATATGCGAAGAGTATTAACAATCTTGCTGACAGGTACAAAGCAATGTAGGTTTCCTGAAACCCATTAAAATCAGTTTGGTCTTCTACTAGAAATTTGTGGTTAGCAAGGCTTCCAAAGATAAATTTCAAAATAATCATAATAATAAGAAAAATAAATGTTTGAGTGAGGAAAATGGAAGGTTAAAAGTTGAAACCGATGTTAAACTTTTGCTGCTTGGACTTGGAAATCAAACAGAGACCATTTAATATTTCCAGGATACATTAGCTGAGTTGTAAAAATATACTAAGAATGCATGGAATACAAGGTTCTTGTACTTGTAAGAATCAAAATAATAATAACAAAAAAAAAAGTGCTATGAAAATGAACCTGATCAAAGAAACTTTTCTTTTCTTCATCATCAACACCTTGTTCAGGCCAATGTACAAAAAGATGACTTTATCCCTCCGCCAACAACATTTTTGCAAGCTCAATCTGGCAATCAACAATCAAGATAATGAAGGCAATGAGAATGTTATCAAAGTAGAACTTTTGAGAATGGTGCCTGAATCTTGATGATGGTTTAATGGAAAGCCAACATTGAGGGTTAATCTAATTAGCAAGTCTCTGTCATTTGAGAGGATTTCTGCATATTGTTGATGTTCTCAATGAAGTGGTGTTTTTTTCTGTTGTGACATGGTGTTTGGTTTAAAACTAACTTGATTCCATACCTGCCTCTATATTTTATAATCCTATTCATTGAAAATCCCATGGAAGAATTGTTCAAGGCTAAAATTGAATGTAACTTGATTTATAAAAATAATAAATAAATAATAAATAAAAGGAAGAACATATGATCCGCTAGAAAACAAAAGGCCATAGTATTACTGTATCAAATATGTAAGGCATTGTACCGCCATTCTTCCAAGAAGATACAAGAGCCTGCATTCAAATTCCAGAAACAATCAACAACTGAAACTAACTATTTTATTATGACATGATACTTGCTAAATAACTGTATTTTTATTTCCAGCTACTTTAAATGGAAGCACGAAAATAAGTAACACTGCATAGTACTGATTATTATTATTATTATTATTATTATTATTTTTAAAGATTGTGACTGCATGAAAAGAAAATTTCCTTATTCAACTAACACATGATACTTGTAAATGACTACATACATCTCTGTATGTGGTGTATTTCTAGCCTGTTCACCATGGTAGCAGGAATCGATGGCAATAACTATATATCCTCATGAAGCATGCGCCTGAGGAAATGAAATTGGCAGTTGAGAAGCCATGCTGTTGTGAATTCTGTATAATGACAAATGAAGGTCCCCATTGTGGATGGAGCATAGCTTGAAATCACACTGACCAGACGATCTGAGTAATCAGGATCCACTTGTCAAGTCTCTTTTGAGATTCTATGTAATCAGGATCCACTTGATTGGAATTTGTAGGATTTACAATAAGGACATCCCTTGTGTCCATCCTTGGGCCCACCAAAATTTTACCCTTTCTAATTCTATTGGTCAATCATCATGCGATACTTTTAGAGGACCCAGAGGACCAAAGATACGCACAATATTCTCCAAAAGGCAGGAGTTCACTTAGCATCCTCATGCAACTGTTTCACAAGCATCTTTGCATCATCTCTCATGGCCAAAAATAAAAAATAAAAAATCATGCAGTGTCACCCTAAAATCAACAGAAAAGCACTAGAACTACCAACATAACTAATGCAACAAGCAGGAATATTCATTCCACAGATTTATCATTCCATATTTCGTAAATTGTAAGATATTAGGTACCCCCACCCCCCTCCCCCCCCCCCCCCCCCCCCCCCCAAAAAAAAAAAAAAAGAAAAAGAAAAAAGACAACTGCTAATTTTGGATGTTAGCACGTGCCTTTTAAGATCAGTAAGTGTTATGAAAATCAATACAACTTGTTGCTTGCTTCCAGATTCTAATTCCCTAGTTCAAGTTAAGCCCCAATCCTTTCTACATTGAAATAAAAATTTCATACTTCGTTGTGGCTGCACGAGTCTTTGGATAGACTCACTTTTGTTATCTTTTGGATTTTTTTTCTAAGTTTCTAAGAGCAAAAAATGTAAAATTCTCAAGTTAGAGTGGTAACTTAGTTTCAAGATGGATTTTCTAATATTCAAATGATCCAATCATATGCCAAGTCAAGAAGATTTCAAAAAAATAACATTGAAAAAGCATGCAAGAATGTCTTTGCTACGTTGCACATATTCTACAAGTATACGTGTAGAGTACCTTGCAGAGTGGGCCATCAAAACTCTCATTCATCCCTTCCTAAAGCCTACAAAACATGACAAATAAATAAATAAATAAATAATCCAACCATCTAACTCCCATTCATCCCTTCCTAAAGCCTACAAAACAAAATAGCAAAAATAAATTAATTGGTATCAAAGTTAAAGATTGGAATTCAACTCAATATTGCATCCAAATACACATTAAAGCTATAAGTTCAGTACAAATGAGTCAGATGAACATACACATTAAGAAGTTTATAGCTTTTTTGGGATGGCAGTCATGTATCAGACAAGCTATTGTTTCTAAAAAGCCTGAAAATCACGATGCAAGTGGAAGATTTGGTTTGTTAACCTAAAAGAAAGAATGCAATAGTTATTTACTACTAGAGATCATGAAGAAAAGAGATTTAAAATTGAAGGGGAAGAAAAAAATAAATAGTACAAGGTGAATTGAGATGCTAAAATATGGATTGCCCACTATCTCCGTAAACCGCTCCACTGTAGAAAATCCCCAAAGTTTCAATGCTAAAATCTCCCAATAGAATAACACAAATTGCATGAAAAACATTTTAGAATGATAGCTAATGAATGGAGGATGAATCATCCAGAGTGATAGATAGTTACAAGCAAGGAATCCCAAAGGTCGGGATACACATTAAGAATGCACAGGTTCTTGAAAATTAGAAAGGTAAATATATAAAGAAATTAGCAAACACAATCCCAAAGGTCAACTTTAAGAAGGCATCCATGAATCTTGCTAATATGATTTGGCAAATCCAACATATCAAATCCAATAGTTCCAACAGTGGGACATAATAAACATGGCATCTTGTAGTGCAATAGGACAGAGACTCATCTATGGTGAACTTGTGGAAACACAGCATGTCCATCACGCTAACATGTGTAAGAGCACATGTAGCAGACAAGCTGCACCTTCAAAAAAAAGAACTTACAAGTGCATTGGGTTTAAGTGTCGATATACACATTACAACTTACAAGTGGGGCCAATAGTTGTTTGATACAAACTTTACTTTCATAAGCTCTGCCATAGATGGAAGATGTGTGAAAAGCCTTACAGAACAAAGCTTTTAACTTGCCTGTCAATGTCCTACAAAAGATGGATAAGAAAAGAATATAAATATCAATTGTCTAGGAGAAAGATGGCCAAAGATTGGATGGCAAGGAACTTTCAATTAGATTTGGTTGGGTCATATATAACAAAATGAGAACTAGTAAAGTTATAGAAATATTACTAACACAATCCAAATTTAAGCTTGGGATGTGAAATTACTATTCTCAGTTGATATGGGTTTCAAAGCATGGATTGGCTACAAATAAATCCAGACGTACTGGCTCCTCAAAGTGTTCCTTACTGACATAAATTACACTATTGTAGTTAAGAGTTACACATGCTGTAGAGGCAAATATCATATACAAGGACCAAACAAATCAATACTATATTAAGTAAACCTGAAACAGATGTTTGCTAAGCCTGCACGTGTGTGGAGCTGTGCCCATCCACATGTAGCCACACATGCCAATATGGAAGATGTGTATGAGATCCCAGCTTTTCATAATTTCATTAGATGAACCAGATTGATTGGATGTTCTTGTGCAAAATTAAGCAGTGTTGCTTCTCAGGTCAGGGACAAAATACAAAAGAAATCTTTAGGCAACTTATTACAAGGCCAACAATTCCAAGGCCAAAAACAACAACAATAGATCTTGGTTCTACCTTTTCTGTGTTCCAAATTGATCCAAATCTGAAAAAGAGTGGGCCCCACATATACAGTTTATTAGGCTAGGAAAATGCTTATCCTTCTTATATATAACAACCATGAGCCAGCTAATTCCATCTCATATATAACACAGTAATGGTAATATCATAATACTCATAACTAGTTGCCTACCAGACATCAATCCTCCATTACCTGGTCTGTCTACTGGCTGGTGCATTTCCTCAAGTTCATTACACGTAGAAGAATCTCTCTTCTAATTTTTCCAGTTTATGAGATAAACATATGAAACTAAAGGCAACACATTTATGTTTGCAATTCAGTTTAAAAAATTGCTAACCCAACTGTGGATGAAGCATAACGGAAAAAAAAATGCAATGAGAAAATAACATTCGATTTTCACTTTTGAAGTTGGACCACTTACTATCTTACTTCTAGCTGGTTGCTAGGTAGTCGTAATTAGATAGTTAGGATTGTTTAATTTATGTGATTATATGCTCTAGCCACAACTGACGTGCTAAGACTATATTACCTTCCTTTTGTCAATAGCCTGAAAATAGAAAACTTTATAATCAACATTCCACATTTAATCTATCTTACCGAATAGAATCATCCACCATGGGGCCCACTGCATGATTGATTTTAGCAGGATCTTCCATCCATTCATCTAGTGTCCCACCATGAAGCATGCTTATAGCTCAAAAGTCACAGTTTCTGAATTTCTGCGCTGCATCCATTCATGTGGCATAATGCATGCCCATCAACCTACTTCATTTCATGGGTTAAATCACTTACAAGAATAAATTAAATAAAAATTCAACCTATCTGAATAATGAATTATCCAAAATAATAAGCAGCAAAAAAGAAAAACCAACAATCAGTAAATACATACCTGGGCAACCTTGATTGAATTCAGAGTAGCCCAATTAATTAACTAAGAATTCTAAAATCAGATCGTTGAAACAATTCTACTATCTGATTTTGTAAGTAAATGCTCTTCTTTTAACAAATTAAGGATTTATGTGATTTTTTTGAGCCATAAAATGTCTAAGATAGTGAAACTATTTCACCTACTGATTTTATTTTATTTTTTTATTTTTTAAGTAATGCATTCATGATTGCTTATTAGACTATGTCAGCTTTGATATCAGATTTGTTCGGGACCAACTAGGAATATTGTTTGATTCATGTGATTATATGCTCCATCCACAATTGGGACCTACAATTGGGATGGTCTAGATAGCCATACATCACTGTCACATCTTGTGGGTTTGGTGGTATCATAGGTCCCCATAAAAGAAAAGCAAACTAAGGTAAAAGCAATATAGTAGGTAACTTTATTCACAAACAATATGATGATGCAATCAGGCCACCTATGACTGACATATACAAGAAGAAGTTCACAAACTACAAAGTAACAACCCCTAAGTCCCTATGTTAAAAAATAATGCAAAAAAGAGTACAAGAAACATAAAAAGTTACCATATTTAGTTCTGGTGCATGTCCGTGACCTTGGTAGATGCTGTGAGGAAAAATAACAAGTTTTGAAATAAGAAATATCACCACTTTAGTGGTATTCATCATTAAAGAAAAAGGGAAAAATAACCTGGAACTGCATTATGAGGATTCTGTTTATGACCTTTTCCAAGCCCACAATATTCATACATTAGACATGAGATAATTAATGATGCACAGATTTATGAAATTACCTCGGTGACTTTGGATATTCAAAACTTCTAACTGGTGATGTTAGTAGTGTTTATCAAGAATGGTGATTAGAAAAATTTAGAAATATGACAAACCAGAACAAAAATTATCCTTCCGTAAGAAGTTAGCTGAAGGTATTGCAAATACAACACTTCTGACTACTCCTTAAAGAACTAATGAATCAAGTCATCAAAAAAGCAAATAACCATGACATTATGCTCCTTACAGTTTCATGAGACAAAAAAAAAAGAAAAGAAAAGTCAAGAGAGTGCCAAATTATCAACCCTTATTTTTGCTTATGAACTCATGAAGGGCTATCCATTTAACTACTTTGGGAAAAGAAAAAGAAAAATATGAATTAGCCAGTGGAACATTGGGAAATGGTGAAAGCTTGAACTGAAGTGAGAGATACAGCTGAATGTTGACCCCTAGTGTGAGCCTACAAATGGGCAAAACCATTTATCCACCAAACAGGAGAAACCTTACATTTTCACCTTTAATTGGCTAAATATACATTTTCACCTTTAATTGGCTAAATAAACAAAGAGGAAAAAATGCTTCTCAGACACATAGGATGTATATGCATTAATATGGTTGTACTATAGTAGTAGAATTTATTTTGATTATGATTTTCTATATTCATAGGTGTGCATATGAATAGATGTTGTTGTATAACTCTTGGACGCATTCGTACTGCTATACTAGTATTGTATTGCTAGAATATAGTTTGATTGTATCGTCAGAAATCATTTGTACAGTTAAGCAGCTGTCCTAGGTTATTGAGATCCACATATGAGACTCCCTCCCTTAGAGCTCATTTCTGCTACACAAATCCAAGAGGACTTGAAATGCAGACAGTTTCTGAAAATGGGTCCCACTAAAACCATTCATGTTGTCGTCCAGTGGAGAGAAGCCCATCCTTTCCAACTATTTTTTCTTAGGAGCAGTGTTAAAGAACCACAGATCATTATCAATGAAATGAATTCACAAACTGCATAAGTAGAAACACCTATGTTTAGGACTGCCCAAACATCTATACTTCAAGAAAGAATGAATCATTTTTTGCTACCTTAATTATCCGAAGCTTACCTTTTAAAAGATGCTTGGTGCTTGTGGACCCATGTCTATTGTCACGAGATAAAAAGAATCCATTTGAAAAGATTAGCCTCATTTACTTTTAGTAAATGCATGAGTGGAACATAATTTTGATGGAATAATTAGAGACATACTTTTACTAAAAGAGTCATATGCTGCCAGAGTATCAAATAACTCCCTATATACGTAATGCGCGTCTCTTAACAGTATACATAGGTATTCAACAATGACAAGTGGGGCCCATAGCCTAGTAATATATACCATTTATCTATTGATTACCATCATTATAATTACCAAAAATAAATTATCAGCCTTATCATGGTCATGTCAATAGTTATACATGCTACATCAGGCAGTTAAAATAGAAGATATAGGCATAAATTTATGAATGGGCCATTCAATGGAATGCTTATTATAAGCATAAAGACCTACATACAAATTTTTCCACAAAGGCCAATATGAATATTCATATACAAACTGTAGAATCCATAAATATTAGCAGCAAGTCCACATTAAAAGCAAGTCCAATACTAATTCCACAAGCTGTACATAGAAGTCTTGATCTTTTATCAGTTGAAAGCAAAACCACATTGAAAGCAAGTCCAATACTAATTCCAAGCATGAGCATCGATTGGAAAAGCAACACCAAGTCCTTTGACATAAATCTTTAAACAGAAGATAGGATCTGAGCAATTGCATTAGATAGCAAAATAAATATCTCCAGCCTGAAATTTAGATTGAAACATCTGCCATCTATTTTTTATGGTCTTGAGAAAGTAAGGCAAATCATCTGTATAATGCAAACAAAAGTGTGTGAGAGAGAGAGAGAAGAGAGATTTTGGCTATGAAACCAGAAGCAAATCCACAGGTGTCTCAAACTAGGAGATTGGATAACAAACAAAAAGCATATCAGATTTTTCCAAAATTGGAAAAAATTTATAAGTAAAAAGCCCATCTGAAGATTGGAGATCGCCTATATCCATGCATAAAAAGCCCAAAAATCTCCAACCAAGAGCAAATTCACCATATTAAGAACAAAACGCACACAAGTACTTCCAAGGCTCCAGCACAGACATTCTCGAGTTCAAAACTTATTTGCAGTATCCATCTCTAAAACAATAGAAATCGCAAAACCTAAGAGGGAGGGAGGGAGGGAGGGAGGGAAGGGAAAGGAAGGGAATAAAATCGAGGGCAGAGGGATGTTTTGGCGAAATGCCATTGTGGTGTGATTTCAGCTAAGATCTATACCTGTTTGCAGTGAGTAAAATGACCAGATCTGGCTGGACCTGGTGCTCTGCTCATGCAAGATGGACAAGCACAACAACTGCGGTTTTTGGTTCGTGCTGGAGGATGGAAGAGAGAGAGAGAGAGAGAGAGAGAGGTAGATCGAGCAGAGAGGGAGCTGGGTGGGTTCGAGAGTGGAGAGGGAGAGAGAGAGGTAGAGACAGATCGAGCAAAGAGGGAGAGGTGTTGAGAGAAAGAGGCGCAGAGCGAGAGAGTCAGCGATGCAGAGAGGGAAAGGGCCGAATGAGATTAGGGCATCCATGATTTTGATTTAACAGTGGTCTTTTGCCCGAGGTCGGCTGTGGTTCCATCCACCGTCGGTTTTGCCCTCATTTCTTGTAGTGATTCTTTGGTATGAATAATTGAAAAAAATAAGGGGCATCCAAACCTTGTGAATATAACCCAAACACTTATTTTTCAATGACCATTTTCATTTTTCTGCTAGAAGATTTCAATTTCCTGGTTCGAGACACAGATTCCTTTGCCTGTCCCTACCAATATATAAAAATAAGAATGGTAGAAATAATAAAGGTGAGATGTGTTATGTGAGGGATCAATATATTTGGCATAACAAAATAAAATGCAAAGTTTCCTATGAAAAGAGTGGAGAGAAGAGTTGGATATCTGACCAACAGATAAGTTCCATAAAGAAGAATGCCAGCCACACCGGTAACAAGACATGTATAAGTTAAACTGTAGAGGCCTTAATAGTGATTCTGCATAATAAGCTAAGAGAAAAGATTTTAAATTATATATATATATATAGCGTAGATTATAGCGTGATTTAGACTCACTTATTGGATTTCTTCTATTTGTGCCCTGCGATAGATTATAGTCTAATGTTGATTCTCAGAATCAGCATAATACTGCCCATAAAAAGCATAAACTCCAACGGAGATGATGCTGAGGACAACAAATCTCACCCATGCTTCTTTGTGCAATTGTAATAAAGAAAACCATGATTTTTGCAATAAGCAACAAATCTACTTAAGGAGTATTTCCAAAACTCAATACTCCTGTTGCAACTGAAGCTCTTCCTACAATTTTAATCGACTTCAAGTTCATTAACTGTTTGTCAAATGGCATCCTCCACATCATCAATTGGAGGTAGGTCAGGCTTGGATGGACATAAATATGGTCCTAGCCAAGCCAAGTCACATCCCAATTTCCTTTTGTATAGAACTAGTCCCCACTACTGCTTTTATCTAGAATTTTCAAAAGATATTCTTAACAATCTATAAAAGAATGATTGAAATAATGCTAAGAAGGTGGTTGAACGATTGTTAAATGCAATTTAAAGATGATTGAACTGTAGTTGTTAGATGGCTTAAATTCAATATCATCGAAGCCAATCAATGTCATTGAGTATTTTTTGGAATTTCACCTCATCGCTGGATAGATTTGGTCATTGTTCGATGACATTGAAGGGTGCTTGATGTCATTGAAGGTTTTACGTAAAAATTTTGTGGAAAACGTAGATTTTGTGAAATTTTCTTTCGATTTTATTTAGGATTCTTTCTATAACTATATATATGGGTGTAAACGGGATTGAGAGGTATTCTAAGGCTTCCTAAACTATTCCAAAGAGTTTCTAAATAGTTCTAGGGTTTCAAAAAGTATAGCAAGGGTGAGATTTGAGGATTGCTCGACTCGGGTAAGTCTTCTCTTTTTATAATCTCTGTTTTTATAGTGGATTTCTGTCGCTTTGTGTTGTGGTTTTTTCCTGACAGGGTTTTCCATGTTAAATTGCTACGTTCTCTTTGTGTTTACTTGGTGCTTTTGGATTGCAATCCTAGATTCATCTCTGTGTGATTCTGTCATTGTTTCCCAACAAGTGATATCAAATTAATCGTTAGGAGTGCAGACTTAGATCTGCAAGATTAACATTAATGGAAAACACTAGGTATGACATTGACAAGTACTTAGGTAAAAATAATTTTGAGTTATGGAAGATTAAGATGATTAGTTCCTTAACCAAGCAAGGTGAAGATGGTGCTCTTGAGGAGAGAAAACCAACTATGAGTGATGAAGATTGGAATACTCTTGATAAAAAGGCCTTATCCTCGATCCGTTTGTGTCTTACGAATGAGTTTCTTTATAATGTTTTAAGAAAGAAAATTGCAGCTAGTTTATGGGTGAAGTTAGAGGATATTTATGCAAAAAAATCCATTGAAAATTGCCTATACTTGAAGCTACAATTGTTCACTTTCAAGATAGCAGAAGGTGGAGATGTGAAGGCCTACATTAATTACTTTAATAAATTGATTTGCAAGTTGCTGGATATGGAGAAAGTGGTCAAAGATGAAGATCAGGCATGCATGTTGTTGAATTTTCTTTCGACATCATATGAGTCATTTAGGGTCTCATTGTGCACAATAAATAAATCCCTAAGTGTGGACACCGTTATCTCAACCCTTCAAGGGAAGTGTAACGCCCCGTGTTTTCAGGATCCATTTCCCAAAAATCTAAGTGCTAACCTTGAAAATTTTGTGTAAATTTGAACCGCTTATTATTAATCAGAGCTAACAACAATGAAGCTAAAGTAAACCATGCATTGAATAAAAAAAATATTCTGATTATCATAAAATTTCAATGTAGCGCCCATACAGAACTTATACAATTCTAAATACTAAGTTCATTAAACGGGAACAAAAATGCATCATTTAATGATAGAGCTCTATATGGGCCACATGGACCCCGTCTAGCTCCCTAGCTACCCAATCTGCTCAAACACTCAGTGAACAGCATCGGATTGCTCTACACCTGCATCAACTGTTACAGTTTGATAACATCAATGACTATCGCAATGAGGAGCACCCTCTAAGATTGCACATTCATCATTCATAATCCATTACTGATCGCAAGTTATGAATATATTAAACAGGGCATTTCATAATCATGATCATATACTCAAAAATCAAGCCAATCAACAGAATTTCATCATAAGAAAAATATAATAGCAATTGCAATGCAAGGAAATATGTTCAAATAATTAAATAATCAACTATACGACTTTCTATTACACCCAAAAATCACATTGTGCGTGAACTCCTCAAGATGGCTAGAAAATCGATAAGCGAACTCCAGCTTCACTCTAAAATCATGGTACAAGTGAAATCCATAAGGTGAATAGAAAATCAACCTTTAAACCTTTACTTCACCCGAGAATCATATCGTACGTGAACTCCGCAAGATGGTTAGAAAATCAATAAGCGAACTTCAACTCCACCCGAAAATCATGGTACGACTGAGATCTGCAAATGAAGAGAGAATCAACATACAAACTCTAGACCACCCAAAAATCATATCGTATGTGAACACTACAAGATGGCTAGAAAATCGATAAGTAAACTCAGCTCCACCCGAAAATCATGGTACGACTGAAAACTACAAGATGATTAGGAAACCAACATACAACTCTAGACCACCCAAAAATCATATCGCATGTGAATACCACAAAATGGCTAGAAAATTACAAAGCAAACTTTAGCTCCATCTAAAATTCATGGTATGACTAAACACCACAAGATGGCTAGAAAATAACAGATATACAAATATAACCAACAAGCCACAAAGGGCACTAATAAACCATCAAGCCACGAGGGTAAATATACAATCCAAGCCATGTAGGGCAAATATGCAGTCCCAATCATGCGAGAAAAATACGCGGTCCAACCTATGTAAGGCATATATGGACCATAGGATAGTAAGTCCAAGATAGATTCCATTCATTCCATCATTCAAGTGTAAGTGATAGCATATAGTTAATTAATACATGTATAATTATAACACCCCAGATTTTTTCTAACCTGGAGTTAGATATCCTTAGACAATGGGTCATTCATAACACCTTGGTAACCTTTTAGAACTCAATTTCAAAGCCAAAGAGACCATTTGGAACCAAATTCTTTAGAAATTTAACGTGTATTAACTAGTGCTACACTAGTTTTCTTGCAAAACTAGCACCAATAACTTTCAATGCGATCTGTAAGACCCAAAACCTATAGAATCATTGACGCTATATTACCCTAAAATCTATGATCCAACTCTAAACCCAGTTGCTCCCGGGAATGCTTTGTAATTTTGTATTGGCTTTAGACCGCGCATCAAAAGTCTGATATCTATGAACTTAGACCATTACGATCGCCTAGTTGGACTTGAAAATCATTTAGAAAATCAAGCCCAACCGATGTCCAGAGACCATTTTATTGAGCCCGGAGTGAAGAGAGTAGGAAAAGGAAGATTTTTAGAAAATTAATTATATTTTTAAAGAAATCTGGAACATTTCACTTGCACATTATTTTTAAGCGTTCTGACCATTAGAATTTGACCTAAATTCACCCTTGGATCAGGATAGGTGGCCCTTACATGTCATAGTACTTATAGCTCTGATCGAGTTTCCTTAACCGTTGAACTGAAACTGGTCTGCCACGGTCGATTTAGAAACTCGACCGGAATGAAAATTTAGTTTGACCTAGATCCAATATTAAAGAGCTTAAGTCAGACCGCATTTAGTAACAGGACCTCCAGAAATGCTCCGTTAGATCGGAACAGACCCGATTTGGTTATAACCTAAGTATACCTTGGCCTTAAGTATATTTTCATCAAGTTTAGGCTTATAAATAGGTCTTAAAACCCTCATTCCAAATCCCATATGAATTTCCAAACCCTAGCTTTCCAAGAGGGAGAAAAGAGAGGGAAAGTGAGGGAGAAGTTGGTGCTGCTTCCTGGGATTCTTCCCAGCTTTACTACGTGCCTAATCCACCTATCCGTATTGTTATTCCGGCGTTTCTGACTCCAATCCTAGGTAAGAAATCCTAATCCTAACCTTTTTTAGGGCTTAGTATAGTTTAAGTGATGATGTAGCTAATCTATTTCATGTTCTAGGTTGTCAATCCGCCGTTGACGATGACTTATCGTCTGAATCATATCCATTTCGCATTTTCTAGTTTAAGGTGCAGACTATATACGTTTAGGTTATGGTTTCCAACACTTTCAATGTTAAGTAATGATTTATTCTTACCTAGGATGCTATTTCACATGTACAAAGTGTTGTCCATCTCGATTTTCAGTTATACGTTAATTATGTTGAATATACTATATTCCTCGTATTTGTAGAAAATATCGTATATGTATGAAATTTGGATTTGTGCTTAACATGATTATTTTCCATGAATATATGCTTGTTACAGGTGTGACAAATCCTTAGCGAAAGGACTTGCCCTAAATCACACCACAACCAATATACGCTATATATGTAAAAGTGTGTGTAGCTCACGTGTTTGTAAAAATGTTTAAATGAATACGAAATCCAGATTCATGCATGCCATGATTATCCGTCATGGGTGTATGCAAGTGATATATGGGGCAACTCCCTAGTGAAAGGATTTTGTCAAATACATGATATATCAACATACGGTATGTAGTTAGTATGTGTAGCCTAAGTGTTTGTGAAAATGACTGAATGAGTATGGAATTTGCTTTCATGCTCACCATGACTAATTGTCATGGATATGTGATTGTTGTATGGGCGATAACCCTTTGACAAAAGGATTTTCCCTAATACGTATGCTAATGAATACACAATATATATGATGTAATGTGTAGACTAAGCGTATGTAAAAGTGTCTAAATGAGTTAGTAGTTAGTAAAAATGTGATTGCTAAGGTTATTGAGATATGAATCTCAATCACAATACTTGAGTATATGATTTCCTCTATGCATTGTATAACTTAGATTATTTATTTTAACTGTGCATATGATTTCCTCCATGAATTGATTAACCTAGATAAATCATGTTAAAGGTGTATATGATTTCTTCCATGTACTGTATTTACATTTAAGTTATACTTCATGAATGTCCACATATTTGTAAGATATACTGCATATGCCTATTATGAAATTTGTATGTGATTGGGGCTGTGCTACAGTCCAGGTAATCGGTAATTATTTTGTAAATAGTGGTTGAGGTTGTTCGCCACATATGATGAGTTTAACGAATCTGAGTCGTGCTTGGGATGTTCGGTAGTGGTTAGGCCACACGGAGTGCTTATGCATCCCATGCCGTTCAACTCAACGTGCGCTTGGCCTAGTTGAGCTTATCAATTAACCTGATTGACTGATGTTTATTCACCATGTTTGGTCGCTATTGCTTGAACCTAAGGTACCAAACTTACCAGTGAAAAGCCCCTCTAACCTTGGTACCTCGATCCGTTAAGACTCATGAGCTGATTATGGTGGTATGGGACATTATATTCGTGCTGTCAGCCTACTTTGATTGATGATGAGCCCTTTGTAGTGACCAGTGAGCACCTATACTCGTGAGCAGATTATGGTGGTATGGGACACTATATTCTTGTTGTCGGCCTACATTGATTAGTGACGAGCCCTTTGTAGTGACCTCGAGTATATCCTGATAGTGCATACGGGCGACGAGTCTTGTTGCAGTATGTGGGATATAACTAGGCCTGTATTGATAAGGTGATGGGGGAGAGGAGCAACGATTGCGCGCAACAGCCCTGACAACCCTTGCAGTGACTTAGAATTGTAACATCGTATGAGATTATCTCAGACTGACAACCCGAGAATGGATCACCGTTTGGGTAATGATACA
The DNA here is from genome assembly GCA_037074715.1 of Magnolia kwangsiensis. Taxonomy (NCBI): domain Eukaryota; kingdom Viridiplantae; phylum Streptophyta; class Magnoliopsida; order Magnoliales; family Magnoliaceae; genus Magnolia; species Magnolia kwangsiensis. The sequence goes on along the minus strand of CM073580.1, from coordinate 77,626,173 downwards.
AGGGAGGTACCTTAGCTTCTCAATCCTACTGTATGAAAAGGACTAATAAGAACTTGGTAAGCATATTCATAACACCGCATTGCATGTGCTAACGGAGTTGGTGATAGAGCACTGAGGAAGTGAGTCATGCCGTGATCGTTAGATGATGTTGGAGAGGAGATTGTGGTGAGGGCATGCATTATTCTTCATATCATCCTTGCATTAACAAGAATATCTAAGACCTGTTTGATTGTACTGCCTTATCATTACTGGTTGATTAGATTGATAACATGTTAACCTTTGCTGTATATAATTTTCACTGAGTTGATCACTCATTCCCACATTACGGGACGGTCTTGGCCACACCAACCAGTCCCTATTTTAGTTTCAGATGGCGATGATGCTTACGAGGCAATGTCGGTCTTTCTTAATGATGTTGAGGAGGATTTCTCCTATATGCAGGTTCTGATCAACGGGTTTGCAGGGTTACTGATTAGATGCCAATACACTTAGTATTTTTGCTTTTTATTTAAACACTCATGTATATTCTTTTCTTTTCATTTTGGAGTATACATGTATCTAGTTAACCTGGTAACATGTTCACACTCTGGAGACTTATAATCAATTATACATTTTATATATTATCACAGTCTTTCGCTCGCATAATTTAATTGTCTCTGGAGTATGATATGCTGTTTTAGCTTAATCCCACTCATGTTTAATACACTAACATAGACAACATTCAATCATAAGCATTTATGTTGTATAAGTAATGTTCTGGAACTCGAGAGTGGAGTTAATGCTCGACCCTCGAATTTCAAGGCGTTACAAGATGATATCAGAGCATGATTTGGATTAAACTGGACCTGGGTTATGGTCACACACCACACACTGACACCAATTTAATGTAGGAGGGTGCGAGAACAATTTAGAAACAAGTTTAGGACCCTCAGTTTGTTTGTTGGCAAAAGTTTACTGAAAACGATCGCTGAGATTGAGTCCATACACACTCATGATCACACACAACGACCCCAAATCACTTCTATACTGTCAATTGATGGGTATAGATTATGTTTTATTTCATTTCAGCAGTTAGAAATAGCTAAGAGTGAATAGAGGTCAGGTTAGTGCCGAAATGACCCGAAACGGCTCAAATCGGAGAAGTGGGCCAATAGATCATCTTCTAGGGGGTTCTTGTTTTAACAAGAAAACAAATGCATTTCGATTCTCAGGGGTTATATTACTTAAATATAACAAAGAAAAGGTGAAAAAAATAATCATCACATTCTTTTGATTCCAAGTTCATTTACTTCCTCTAATCTCCCTTAATTCTAAGATACATTCACTTAGATATATGTACAGAAATTAAAGCATTAAGTTCAAATAGAAAATTCAATAGCATTTCAGCTTGGATCTTGATCTTCTCCAAGGACTTAGAAGGAATTGTAGATCGAATCAATCCTTCTTTAGAGAAGTAAAGATTTTGACAGCCTTCCGGCGCTATCTCAGTCATTCTCTCAAACTTAAGAGGAGTATGCACTTCAGAGACTCATGTTTTATCGCCTTTGAGCCAGATAACTCGGAGATTTCTTCTAGCATAACAACTCTCCAATATGCTAAAGTGCAGAACATGCTGCTTGCGCGGACCTGTGCAAACCATGTGGTTTGCGCGGTCCGGCGCAAAGCCTTCTAGGCAGCAATGGCCCTGCGCAAAGTCTTCTGGGCTATAATAACCCTTTGCAGTCCCGCACCAAGTCTTCTGGGCTATAATAGCCCTTCGCAGCCCTGCGTAAAGTCTTTTGGGCTAGTGCCCATACCTTCAGTCTTCTTGCTCCGCTTTTTCTTCTCTTCTAACTCTTCTTGCTCTTCGTAGCCTTTTTCTCCACCCCTAATCAAGGAAGGAACGGGGTATTTATAGGCACTCACACGTGCAAAAAACCCCATCCTTAGTGATGTGGGATAAAAAAAATAAACTACAATCATCTTCCCAGTAATAATGCAGAGCGATATCGTTTGCGCGGTTCCGCGCAAAGCATTTCATTTGCGCTGGCCTGTGCAAAGTGTATGCCTTGCGCGGTTCCGCACAAAGCCTGCGTTTCGCGCAAACCCCCTTACAACTTTCTTTCTTCTTTCAATCTCTCCTTCTCCATCTCTTAATCCTTCATTTGTTCCTTTTTCCTTCATATTTTTACTCCTCAACAGCGCCAAAAGGTGACTCTCAGTGGGAACATCCTCCCCTTCATCTCTAAGACTGTTCATACTAACCCTTCATATACTGACTTTACGTATGTTTAATTACTGAAGGTACCTGAGTTCGACTGCAAACATACAACCGATGGCTAGCTTTACGAGAAAAGTGACTTTTCGCTTCACTCCCATGGGATTCGTAGTGGAATACGCGCCAATTGGCACCCTAAAGCGTAGGAGTTTATGTCACACCGGCAAGGATACAGTGACTCGAATGACGGCTGGAGTCATATCTATTTCACCTCAGCCACAGGAAAGTGACGGAGACTGGACCATGGTCCTGTCACGTAAGGTAAGAGCAAGGAATACGAAGGGCCATAAAGTGAACCCATCTTTGCCCAAGACCAGGGGGACGATAACGCGCAGTACAGTCAGGAAGAACCCCGAGCTTTCTCCTCCTGCGATATACCCTGATCAGGTAGGCCCTCAGTTTGCGTCGGGCGATTTCCCAGCACTGGTTTCTCCAAGCAGCAAGTGGACAAAAGAGCAGAAAGGCAAGGCACCGTTAATTAGTTCACCAAAGCCCATGTCAGCTGGGGAAAGCCTACCGAAGACTGTGTCGCCCCGGTCAATTAGCAACACGGAGGGCACGCAGAAATCGAATGAGATGCCAATCTTTCCCTCCTTTACAAGCCCCGTTGCATCGACATACTCTCATTTTACCCTAGCAACGGCTTCGACAAACAGTCAAGAGGCCACGGTGCATATGGCTGAGACGAATCGAGAAAACATGCTAACGACGGAAGATTGCGTCAACCAAATGGCCGAAGCACAGAGGACATTGATGGAGGAGTGCCGGAACCTCAGGGAGGCTTTAGCTACTTTGGCACATAATGTAGCTCAAATAGCGGCTTGACCGATGATTGGGGCAACGAATGGGCAAGGAAGCCAACAAGAAGGTCCTCGTCCACAAGGAGTTGGATCACGAGAGTCCATTCCAGTGACGAGGCCATAACACATGATGACATAAGACAGGTCGTCGAAGAAACTGGCCGCTTCAGATATCAAACACCGTATCCAAGAGAAGTGGAAGACGTTCCGTTTCCAGCCAATTTCAAGCACCCAGACTTTCAGAAATTTAACGGGGAAGGATCACCAGAAGAACACCTGATGCATTTCATTACCAGTATGGGGAATTTCTCCACCGTACCACAATACTGCTTGAGATTGTTCGGGTCATCGCTAACCCATAAAGCATTCCGGTGGTATTCCAGTCTGGTTCCGGGATCGATACAGACTTGGGAATAAATGCAAGATGCTTTTATGTCAAATTTCTTCTCGTCAGAACGCGATGTTAGCATTACGGAGCTGGCCTTTATACGGCAGCGAGAAGGAGAGCCAGTAGAAAAGTTCATTGATAGATGGAAGACACTAGGAGTGTCATGTAGACAGTTGCCAGAGGAAATAGAACAAGTAAAAATGTGTTTGAACTCCATGGAAACGGTAATTGCGTTTGGACTCACCAGCACTGATATCCGAACATTTCGTGACTTGGCCACCAAAGCTCACGCGTTAGAATTAATGACGCCTAAAATGCTAGATTTTCATCACAAAACTGTCAAAAGGGCCTCCGGCTGAACAACCGTGAATACCATTGATCGTGATAAAAAGGATAAGGATAAGGATACGAAGGGTTCAAAAGATAGAAGGCCGGGACAAAAGGAGAGATGGAATCAGTCAAAGTATAATTACAATAAAAAAGGTTCAGGATGCTCGATTCTCATGAAAGATTCGACTTCGACAAGGAAGAAGTGGTTCCTATGATGAAAGAATTGCTAAAGGCCGGGACCATAGAATTTTCAGAACCCAAACGCCCGGAAGATATGACAAAAACCACAGAAAGGGATTTTTGTCGATATCATCGCCTTGTCGGACATCCGACAGAAAATTCTTATACGCTAAAATGCATCATACAACAATTGATAGAAAAAGGTGAAATAATAACCGGTGGAGGAAAGAGAAAGAATACAAGAGCGACAGTAAACATGTTCACGACCCAAGAAAAGACTCGAGAGAGGGGAAAGAAAGAAAGTCAGAAGTCGGCAAAGAATATGGCAATGCTTACGTTACGCTCGGGGAAGAAGATAATAAGTCTTGCAAAGCAGAAAGCAGGGATCGCAAGGAAAGAAATGATCCGGGAACAGAATAACGATGCTAAGGAAGAAGACGGGGGTGAAACGGTGAAAGTGGCTTACGATGTAGTTAGCCATTTGAAAGGGATACCAGCATGTTTAAGCATCTATGATGCGCTCAAATTATCAGAAGAGTTTCGACAGAGTTTAATACAGGTGTTATCTAATCGCAATGTCAGGGAAACTCTCCTGATAGAAATGAAGCAAGGAATACATGGTGAACAAGCAGATTGTCTGCCAGTCATTTCATTCTCCGATGATGACTTGATTAGCGAAACGAATCATAACAGGCCCCTTATGATAGAGGGTTACGTTTGCGGGACAAAGGTAAAAAGGGTCATGATAGACAATGGGCCTGCAGTAAACCTCTTACCGCTTTCAATGGTAGGAAAATTGGGCTATCGCCATTCTGATTTGCTCCCTAGTGGAATGATGATACAGGCCTTCAATCAAAATGGGCAGCGTGCGCTGGGTAAAATCACGGTGATGCTAGAAGTGGGAGAATTAAGTACTGACGTCGTATGTCATGTCATAAACGCCGTGACGACATACAATCTCCTTTTGGGAAGACCATGGATACATCAGTACGGTATCATACCTTCTACTTTGCATCAATGCTTTAAGTATTGCAAGGATGGGGTATAATATAAAGTGATTGCTGATGCGAAGCCATATACAGAAGCCGAGTCTTTCTTTGCAGATGCCAGTTATTACAAAGGGTTCTCCGAGGAAACGAGGCATGGTAATAAGAGCAAAGTCTCAGAAAACACACAAACAGACAAGGCTCGAGAAGAAAGAGGAGAATCTTCAGGGATGGCGGAAGTAAGAAAGAAGTTCTATTTTATACCAAAGCACCTGAGACAACCTGGGCAGCTACCATTAACACTATTGTCACCAGAGCAGTTAAGAATTCTGCAATCTAATTATACGATGCCATTACCTAATGCTGAAAGGTGTAGGTCATTTTTAGCTGCTCCAGGGAGGTTTCAAGTTAAGGCCAATACCAAACATCCCGAGCCGATAGAGTTCAAAACCGCAGTCAAAATAAAAGCAAGAAAGGAAAGCACGAACAATGCATACTGCGGTAAGCTGACATCGCAGAATCTAGAGAGGTACAGTTCAGCTAGCAAGAAAATTATGAGAAACATGGGTTTCGATTGTAACAAACCCACTGGACTAAATCATGGCAAGGGAATTCAAATCCCTCTTGGGGTTGAACCCAAAAAATGAAGAAAATTTCAAGGGTTAGGAGCAGAGGCATCAGTAAATATGATTATGGTTACACAAACGCTAGAAGACGGTCCCAAAACGGTCAAGTATCCCGAGACAGCTCCGAAACAGATAGAGGACGGGGGGCAGCCGACGATAGACAGCCTGGGGGAAATAAACTTGGGTACAGAAGAAGAACCTCGGAATACATTTATTAGTAACAGCCTCTCTGAGCAAGAGTCCGGGAAGTACCACCAACTACTCCAAGAAAATAAAGATGTGTTTGCTTGGACGTACGTGGAAATGCAAGGTTTAGAACCCGCCGTAGCAATGCACCGATTGAATATCTCTAAAGAGAAAAAACTAGTTAAGCAGGCACAAAGACGGTTTCACCCAGACCTAATACCATTAATTAAAGAGGAAGTTAGCAAGTTGATCAAGGTCGGTTTCATTCGAGAAGTCAAGTATCCCAAGTAGATATCAAACATTGTCCCGATGAAGAAGAAAAATGGCCAAATCAGAGTGTGCATTGATTTCAGGGATTTGAATGAGGTCTGTCCGAAGGATGATTTTCCTCTTCCAATAACAGAATTATTGATCGGTAGTACAACTCAATATGCTGTCATGTCATTCATGGATGGCTATGCCGGATACAACCAGATTAGAATGACACCCGAAGATGAAGAAGCAATAGCATTCAGAACGCCGCTGGGAATTTATTGCTATAAGGTCATGCCGTTCGGCCTAAAAAATGCTGGGGCGACGTACCAAAGAGCAATGCAAAATATATTTCAAGACATTATGCATAAGCATGTCGAGTGTTACATCGACGACTTGGTGGTTAGATCAGGAGATCATTAGGAGCATCGCAAACACTTAGAATTAATTTTCTGTCGATTACGAAGGAAACAATTAAAGATGAATCTAGCCAAGGGTGCATTTGGGGTATCTTTAGGAAAATTCCTTGGTTTCATCGTACGGCACAGAGGTATCGAAATTGATCCAGAGAAAATCAAAGCTATTCAGAATATGCCGTCATCGACGACCTTGAAGGAATTGAAAAGTTTACAAGGACAACTGGCATACATTCATCGTTTGATTTCAAATCTGGCAGGGAAGTGCCAGCCATTCTCACATCTAATGAAAAAGGACGTCGACTTCGTATGGGATCAAGCTTGTCAGAATGCATTCGACTCGATAAAAAGGCTATTGAAGCAACCGCCAGTGTTAGCAGCACCAATAAAAGGGAAACCACTTATTTTATACATATCAGCGGCCAAAAATTCCTTAGGTGCTTTGTTGGCTCAAGTGAATGAAACTGGGAAGGAAGCTGCTCTTTATTACTTAAGCCGAACATTGATGGGAGCCGAATGCAATTATTCTCCGATCGAGGAGTGTCTGGCGTTGATATTTGTAGTCCAAAAGTTGAGGCATTATTGTCTCTCTCATGACATAACTCTAATCTCAAGAGCAGACCCGATCAAGTTTTTAATGACAAGGCCAATGTTGTTAGGAAGACTGGCTAAATGGATGCTGTTGCTTTCAGAATACACCATTACTTATAAACCGGCTAAAGCAGTGTAAGGGCAGGCAGTGGCGGATTTCCTTGCAGCACACCCCGTGGCAGATTGCAAAGTTATCACTGATGACTTTCCAGATGAGCACGTTATGCTAGCCGAAGAACAAAGCCCATGGAAGATGTATTTCGACGGCGTTGCGCGGGCATCAGGAGCAGGGGCAGGGGTGATATTCATTACTCCTCAAGGTGACTTGTTACCATACTCCTTCACAATCGGTACCGCATGCACAAATAATGAGGCTGAATACAAGGCCCTCATCATTGGGATGGAAATAGCTCAGCAGATGAAAATAAAAAGGCTGCACATCTTCAGAGACTCCAAATTAATTATAAATCAATTGACAACCGAGTTCAAAGTAAGGAAGCAAGAACTCTTTCCCTATTGTCAGAAAGCCCGGCAATTATTAGAATGGTTCTGCCATGTAGAAATTAAGCATATACCGCGATCTGAGAATGCAAAAGTAGACGCTTTGGCTAGCCTAGCAGCCGCCCTGTCATGTCCTAACAGGAGTCCTCTTCAAATAACTATAGAAGAAAGAAGATTCTTGCCATCTCCAGAGAACATAGAAGAAACAGTTGAAACACTTCCTATCTCATGTCTAGAGGTAACGACAGATGATTGGCGTCAACCTGTTATCGATTATCTTAATTCGATATCCTGCTAGAGGATCAGGCAACGAAGCAGCAAATCAAACAGCGGTCGGTCAGATTCATCATATGCGGTGAAGTATTATATAGAAAATCTTACAATGGAATATTGTTACGCTGTTTAGATAAGCAAGAAGCCAGACAAGTATTGCAGGAGGCACACTCTGGTGAATGTGGAGCACATCAGGCTGGCTGAAATTTATTCCACAGAATACATCGGATGGGTTATTATTGGCCCACCATGTTCAAAGATGCTATAGATTATGCAAAGCGGTGCCACGAATGCCAGATTCATGGAGACATTATACACGTTCCCACAGAAGACTTACACCAGTCTGTTGCCTCTTGGCCTTTCTTCGCCTGGGGACTTGATGTAATTGGTCCTATAAACCCGCCTTCGTCCAGAGGAAAGCAATATATTCTGGCGGCAACGGATTATTTCTCCAAATGGACTGAAGCAGTCGCTTTACGTAACGTTAAAGAAAAAGATGTGGTTAATTTCATCCGGCACGCCATAATATACCGTCACGGTATTCCGCAGAAGATTGTTACTGATAATGGAACTCCCTTCAAAAATAGAGGCATGAAAAATTTATGCCAAAAATTTGGCATTCATCACTCATTCTCTACACCTTATTATCCCCCGGCCAATGGGTTAGCGGAGGAATTTAATAAAATAATCATCAAAATACTGAAGAAGACGGTTACAGGCAATAGGCGGGATTGGGATGAAAAGTTGTAAGAAGTGTTATGGGCATACAAGACTACTCAACGCACAGCAACGGGGGCAACACCATATTCCTTAATCTATGGCATGGAGGCAGTCATCCCAATCGAAATACAAGTGACATCACTCAGAGTAGCGGTACATCAATCCATAACAGATGATGAAAATGCAAAAATAAGGCTGAAAGAGTTGGATCTGCTTGATGAGGGACGTCTGGCCGCTCAATAGCGACTGCAATAGCATCAAGCTAGGATATCGGCTGCCTTCGATAAACAAGTTAAACACCACTCTTTCAAAAAGGGCAATATGGTGTTAATGTTGAAAAGACCTATAGTGGTCACCCACCGAACAGGGGGCAAATTCGAGCCTAAGTGGGACGGGCCGTATGTAATAAATGAAGTCTATTCCAATGGAGCATATAGAATTGCCGATCAAGATGGAAAAGGTATCAGTATACTGATAAATGCTCGCTTCATTAAAAGATATCACCCCTAAGAAGAAGCTACTGATTTTGATCCAGAATATTATCAATATAATGATTCTACATCAAAAGGGGGCAAGAAGGAATGAGCTCATGTCTATATGTTAAGAGAATCTATAAAGAAGAAATTCATGAGCATATTGACTGCATTTAGTAAGTATTTTGAATGAAAGCGATCATCGCCATCACCAAATGAGGCCTGCAAATGGCAAAGTTTGGCAGATATCATCATGAAAATCTTCTTGAAGATATCAATCTCAGTTAGACACCTTTATCATCAGAGGCAATGACGATGATCAAGATTATTAATGCTTTGCAAGGCTCGATTAATATTGCCTCTATCTTGTTCAGAGATGACGATCAGAGGACAATGATCACGATTATTACTACGGCACGATACAATAAGGCAGCCTAGCCAAGCTAAATCCTCTAAGGGTCAAAATCCTAAAAGGGCCAAAATCCTAAAAGCCAAGATCCTAAAAAAAAAGGAGAGAAGGAAAAATCATAGAAGAGCCAAATCAAGATTCATTATGCTCTAAAAGAAGGGCTAAAGGCTCTAAAAGGATCAGGCCCTGAGAGGATCAAAACTCTAAAAGGACCAAGCTCTAAAAAGCTGGCTAACTATGCGTAAGTCCTACCATTTTTGCCATTCGAGCAAGCGGACGAGAAATCAGTGGCCCTAAAAATCTCGTGAAGGCTATCGTACCCACCCATGTGGGCAGCTGACGAAGCCTACGACTAATATGCCTAAAAGGATAAAAAGTAAATGGCTAGTCATGCGTAACTCCCATGCCGTCTGTATAGTTGCCTAGCAGCGTCACAGGGAACGGAGGAAAATGCCCTCCCGTGAATGGGCTCGCTCTTGCAGACGAAGGAAATAAGGGCCGCAGTGTGAGAACCATGCCAACCATGCATAAGACCCTCCAGATTTGTGGTTCGATTCCAGTACGTACTCATGAGGAAGGGCTTAAACCTACTCATCGATGGACTGACAACCATGGATTTGGTATCCCAAAGGTACCCTTGCGAGCTCTGTGAACTCTAGAGAGTTACCGTGGCCAACCCTGTGCATAAAACCAACTGAGTTCACGGCCCCGGTAGCTTCACTGGGCCCCTCTGATGGATCGCGGTTTGTGAACTCCCTAGGCGGTGAGAAGTCCAGTGATCTCCTAAGAATTACAGAGACCATCACGTGAGACCTGACTTTTGCACGAGTCTAAGTTTCTCCAACTACACAAGAGCTTAAACTGTGTGCGCGCTCCACTACTCATGAGCTTAAACTGTGTGTGACTGACTAAATTGAAACATAGTACCGCCAACTTAAACGCCCACATAGGAAATCCCGCACTAACATGCATAAAAGGATAAAATTGGCCATCATAAATACAATCGCAACGATATGCGGTATGGTAGTATGAATAAATAAATATGATTGCGATAATATGAGATATGATAATACTTCAGCAAAAAAGGGAAAATATCTCAAAATGCTGTCATAAATGCATCTTTTGAAAGTTAAATAAGTTACTTGCTAAAAAAAAAACACACATATGAACGAAAAATAAATGTTTAAAGTTCTCCTGCCATTCCGAATGCCTCCATATATCTTCGCAAATTTCCTTTTAGTTGCGTTCGAGCTGCATCATGCTTTGATTTTTCATTAAGAATAATCTTTGCCTGATCAGGAAGGTCGGCTAGCTTACTTTCCAAAGATGAGATCACTTCTCTATTTTGTAGCAGCACTGACTTTTCTGCATCCACGGATTGAATATTAGTTCGCATCTTCTCTTCAATATCTTGGATGGATGATTCCTTCTCATGATTCTTCAACTCTAGCTGAGAGATTTCTTCTTTCAGAGCAGTAATACGATCTTGAATAATCACTCTTTCATCAGTATAAATCTTTAATTGACCTTGAAGAATTGAGTATTCTTCCTTAAGCTTAGAAATGGAGGAAGTAATCAAGGAAGCTTGCTCTTGTGAGGAAGCTAATTGCTGCCCATACTCTAAGATTTCAGGTGGGATTGTAACACTTTCCGCTGATGCTAAAGAAATTACTGAATCGCAAAATCCGAGAAGCGAATCTCGCAAAGAGGATATATCAATTCTGGCCATCCTTGCAGAACTCTCCAAGATTTCAATAGCAAGATCCAAGTCAGACCATTGTTCAGGATCATTAAAGATATGGACTATTGTTGATAAAGAATTCCTCATGAAGAGCATTTTGTGAGTAGGGATCTTTGCGAAAGATGAGAGCTCAGATGTAGTGGCTACTGAGTCAGAACTGGCTGCCCCACTGCGAGGAGGAGTTCCTATAACACAGAAAAAAAGTATAAAGAGATATCAATAGAAGGATGTATATTGTTTTGAATAAAATAAGTTAATATGTATACATCTGCCCGTACCTGTCATCAGGACATGATTAGCAGAAAGAGAGGCTCCTTGAATTATAGGAGGACTAGTCCCCACCATGTCTGCAAGGGAAGGTGCCCTAGCCTCCGTACTCGAGTCCCTGGTGGTCGGAGTTGGCAGGTCTATGGGTTCAGTTGGAAACACGATCTCACGAGCCACTATTTTAGGTGCAGCTAATGGAATTAGAGGGATTCTCAGTGAAATCGCTGATGCGGTCGCAGGAGGATTCGAAGGGAAAATCTCACCTATCTCTATATTAGCAACATGAGCACCTAAGAAGGGAGAAACACAATAATGATAAACAAATAATTGATATTAAATAAGCAGATAGATAGATATGTGAAAGTTAAATTTTCTTTACCTGGTGAGTATCCATATTCTCCATAATCTAAAAGTTCCTCTTCTTCCTCTACAGCTATAGGAGATTTGGCAGGAATTCTAGTGTTGGGGAGAGCTTCAGCTTAAGAAGTTGCGGGGTGTTCAGTTTTAATATCTTCTCCAGTTGCTTCCTCTTCTCCGTCAACATCAACTTCACCTTCTTCAAAATCATCATCCGTGTCTTTACTGCTTTCACCATTTTCATCATCTTCATGTTGAGAAGAAGCAGTGTTCTCTGATGATGAAGCCGAGCTTTCGTTCTCCATGAGGTCCTCATCAATTTCTGCAGTAATAATTTTCTTTCCTTTCGAGGAAGCAGCTTGACCGATCTCTGGAGCAAGATCTTCAGCTATAGGAGAGACAGGCACTTGTCCTATTCCTTCGGGAGAGACATGAGGGGAAGGTGAAGCTTGTAAGCACGCCCTTGATCTGGTCATTGGAGATGATGAACTAGGGCGAGTAGGTTGTAAAGGAGGCACCAGAGCACCATGAGTTGGTTTGTCTTGAACCACCACGGTCTCCGCTGGAAGAGGAGAAGACGTACCTACAGTATTATCCGTAGCTCGATGGGTAGAGTCACGAAGAGCTTGCTCAAATTCTCTTAAGACCCCGTGAGTGAACCACCCATCCAAAGTATTAATGGGTTTTATCTCACGGATGGGTTCTTCTAGCGGTATTTTTCTACAAATTTCTCTGCTGTGTGATGCATGACTCTTCTCTAGGATAAAGCCAATCCCGCTCTCTAGCTTGCCTTTCAATCTAGGTGGATGAAGAAAGATGGGAGAGTCCACCGGGAGACATTTGGTGACTAGATATGATTGATGATCCCACCATCGCATCCAGCTGTATGAAGTTCGAACTATGCGCTCGCAACTAGGAATTATGAAGGACGAATCGACACGGACATTCAAAAGTTGCTTCCATATCATGGCCCAGTTGAGAGGACCCGTGCCGTAACAACGTATCTTTCGGGTGACCAGTCCGCAATCTTTTGGTACGGTCTGATCGTAACCAAATTGGTGAGCGAAACGGCTGGGGTAATAGGGTTCTTGTCAGAATTCCATCCCCTCTCGGAAAGGTAGGCTGCAAGAACAAAGAGAAAGAAAGAACATCCTTTCTGCTGAAGTGAGTGTTCCTCGATCTACCATATCCGTATCCTCAATATAGCGGTGAAGACGGAATTGAAAGAAATCTATCTGGTCGTTGTCCCGAATCTTATTAGCAACCCAATCATATGCCCTCTTGGCCATGGTTCTTTGCTGAAAGAACCAAAGCGGGAGATGTGCCGGATGAACATATCCTTTTTTAGGCGCTTCGAAAGTCCAGGGAAAGTAGACTCCTAGCTAGCCGGTAATATAATGCCAAGAAGTGTATGCTGATGAAGTTCCAAGAGTAGGATCCTTTATATGGGTGGCTATCTCCCCAAGAGCTCTATAAACGGAACATAACACTGGAGGAGCAAGAGAATATCTGTGGCCTTCTGCCAAGGCACCAGCTACAACAAAGACCGTGGGGTGAACAGAGTCTGCCCATTTGGAGCTAGGGAGTACAACAAGGCTTATCCAATAAGCTAAGAAAGCTGTAAGCTCCCTGAATGAACTATACTCTGGTCTTGCTGTAATACCCCGAATTTTACCCAATCTGGGATTTGACGTCCTTAGGCAGTGGGTCAACTAAAACACCTGGAAAATCGCTCAGAACCCAATTCCATAGCTAAAGAAACCACTTAGGATTAATTTCTATGGAAGTTAAGCGTAAGTTAGCTAGAGCAATGCTAGAGTGGCTGGAAAATAGTCCCTGATCACTTTAAATACGATCTACAAGACCCAAATCGAGTAGAACCAATGACTCTATAATACTCTATAACCTCGGATCAAACTCTAAGCAGGTATGTTCTCTGGACCACTTTGAAATTTTGTATTGGATCTAGACCGCGCGTCGAAAGTCCGATACCTCCTATCTTAGACAGTTAGGACCGCCCAGCTGGACTTGACAATCATTTCAAAAATCAAGTCCAACCGATAATCACAAGCTATTTCATTGAGCCCGGACTGAAGAGAGTGCGAATAGGGACGGAATTGGAATTTCAAATTCAAATCTGGCACACGACTTGACATGTCAGTATTAAGCATTCTGACCGTCAGAATTCAGCCAAATTACACCCTCGGATCAGGAAAAATTTCTATTTCATATCATGAGATTTGTAGGCCTGATCTACGTGCGGTGACCGCTGAACTGAAACTGGACCGCCACGTGCAATCTGCGAACCCTGCCGGACTGAAAACTTGGTGTATACTAGATCCAGTATGCATGAGCTTAAGTCCGATCGCGTTCGGCTAGGGGACCACCAGAAATGTCCTTTTGGATCGAAACAACCCCGAATTGGATATACATTAAGTATACATTGTACCCGAGCCTATTTTGGGCACATTTGAGCTTATAAAAGGGGTTGAAACCCTCACTCCTCTCTCTCATCTGAATTTACAAAAAGCCCTAGATTGGGAGAGAGAAAAGGTGAGAGTTTGTGAGAGAAGGTGGGAGAGAATTCCCTGCTGCTTGTGCCACGTGCTGTACGTGCTTAGGCAACGCAACTCAATCACTTTGCCGGTGATTTCTCTACTTTTCTAGGTAAGAAAATACCCTAGATAGTAGCTGATTTGGTGTTCCTCCATTGTCATAGCATGTTGGCTGATAGATCTTTTAAATTAGGTCCTCTATTTGCCGTAGACGAAGCGTATACGCTCCGTTCGAATTTACACGTTTATAAGAGACAAGGTGCGGATTTTAGACGCTTTGATTGACTGTTTCCAAAGCTTTCAATGTCGTTTAATAGTAGATTATCGATGGCAATACCGTTTGACATGTACAACATGCTGTTCGTTTCCTGTTTCGTAAATCAACGAAGAATATGAGATTTAGGGCATTTTAGTCATTTGTAGGAAGTACAGATTTCATTCATATTTTGCTGATGTGATTGACATAATTTGTTGTCGCATTAGAATGTTAGAAATGCATGCATAATTAGTTTGGCGAAGAGATTCGCTTAAATGCGCACTTCGGGTCGACATACTATATTTGGACTTAAGTGTGTAGTGTATGTGTTTGTATAAATGTTTGTATTAGTATGTATTGAATTAAATGATGTTATGAATTAGTTTGAGATGGATTTCTCAATTAATATGCTGACGTAAATGATTTCCTACATGTTGACTATATGCATGATTTCATTATATGCATGAAATGTATGTGCTTGATGATTTACTTAAGTTGTATGTTATAACATGTGTTAACATGCTCACATGGTTGTATTTCAATTCCAATACTCTCATATGATTTGCTGATGTGGTTCCATAATTGTTTGAGACTATGCTTAGTCCAGGCAGTCGGTAACCGAGCGAATTCGTGGTTGGTTTATCTTGGCCACGAACGACGCGTCGATGAACGCGAGCCGTGTTCTGGAGTTGGCGGCAGTGGTTAGGCCACACGAAGTGTTTTACGCACTTCATGTCGTTCGACTTGAGATGCGATCGCACTAGTCGAGCCCGTCAAGTAACTCGACTGGCCGTTATATGTTCACCCTGCATGAGTCATAACTGCTTGAACCTAAGGTACTGAACTTACCATTGTAAACCCTGTTAACCATGGTACCTTGATCCACGAAGACTCATGAGCCGGGCATGGTGGTATGGGACACTGTGGTCGAGCTGTCGGCCTACGCTGGGGCCACAAACCTCCCCGTAGTGACCAGTAAGCACCTAGTCTCGTGAGCAGATTATGGTGGTATGGGACACTATATTCTTGCTGTCGGCCTACACTGATCTGCCGACGAGTCCTTTGTAGTGACCGCGAGCGTATTCTGAGTCTACGGGAGGCGACGACCCTTCAGTAGCAGTAGAGTACAGTAGGCCTATATTGATAAGGTGATGGGGGAGCGGAGCAACGAGTGCGTGCAACAGCCCTGACAGCCCTTGCAGCGACCTACAAAATATACTTCGTATGAGATTACTATGAGTGATGACCCTAGACAGGATCTGTGTTGGGATTGATACAAGGGAAGTACCTTAGTTTCCCAACCTGCTGTTTGAATGGACTAATAACAACTCGAAAATCATATCACCATAACATTGCATGTGCCTGGAAGATGTGGAGCACTTGAGGGACGATTGCATGCAGCGGTCGTAAGATGGTGCCCTATGAGGGAGATCTTCGGTGAGGGCATACATCACGTCATGTCATATTATATTAATAACAGTATTAGGATTGTCTGATTTACTGCTTTACTATTATCGCATGATTGATTTGAGAACATGTAAATCCTTGCTCTATTATTCCACTGAGTTAGCTACTCATTCCCACGTTACGGGATGGTGTTTGCAACACCCACTAGACCCTGTTGTACATGCAGGTGATGCTGAGATCCAGGAGGTAGAGCCAGACTTTGACGAGGACCAAGATGAGTTCTCGTACATGTAGTACCATGATGGCTTTGCTTAGGTGCCCTGGGTTGACGGGACTTCACAGTGGGACTCTTCTGGACATTTATTTTTGTCATTTACATGTATATGAGACTCAGTGATGTATTCATACTTTAGTGACAGTCGAGATCTACTTTGTTTTTCCATTCAGTGATATATATATTGTTTAGTCTTCCGCTTGCTTTTATCACTGGATCTGGAGTATGAATTACACTTTTGGTATACTTTTACTCATGTGAATGCTTTAACTCAGACAACATTGAATCATAATCATTTTTGTTGCATAAGTGACGGTCTGGAACTCGGGAGTTGAGTTTATACACGACCCCCGATTTTCAGGGTGTTACACTTGCCTTCATTGCATCACGGAGCCGTGTTAACTCCTTAGAGCGACAATCACGAAATCTACAAAAAGGAGAATTCGTATATGTTAAAACTGCTAAAAAGGGAAAAGAAAGGGGAGGAGAGTTAAGTCATGGATTCATAAATACCTGAGGGAGCTGGAGAAATGCGCAAGCCATTGCAAAGGGGAAATCTAGTGAATATTGGAGAACTTCCCCATTTCCTTGAATAGTTCAATGGTAGTTTCAGATATGGAAGGCTTGCGGTCAGGAGAAGAAATGAAGGCAAGTTCTCTGTTAGAGGGGATGAATTCATCATAGAACTTTCCTGTGATAGGAAGGCCGGCGATACGATGGAGGTCCCAGAGTGTTACACTCATTTCACCATATGGAAGGTGGAAAGAGTTGGTAGTTGGTGACCAATATTCGATGAAACCTTTTAACACGTTGGGTTCCTTGAAGAAGTGTTTGGACGTGACTTCTATAGTGTCATAAAGACCAACTTTGGCTACTGTAGTCACATGCTTCAGCAAAATTGCCTCTGCCCAGTCAGAATAATAACGTCGAGCAGTTAATAGACCTCTAGTGCGGAAGTCTTCTGATCCCCAAAGTTGAACGCGATCCTGGAAGCGTTGATGGATGGTCTCATAAAAATGAGAAGAAAAAAGGTCATGAGGACTATGAAAAGGCGCAAGTAAAATCATGGGGTAGATATTTCCAATTTGTTGTCACGGCTTTTCTGTCCGTATTATCCCTTCAAGGATGCGCGGTTCTCTCGTCGCCCATGACTCGGTGTACATCAATCTCTCACCTTGAACGTGGTCTTTTGGTTCACAGTCGAGCATAGATTGATGGCGGTAGACGTTGATGAGAATTATAGTCATGCCTTCCGAGTGAGGGTTATCAAACTTCATGATACCCTCGATGACTCGCACCGAGTCCCATGAGTTCTGGAGTCTCTTCTTCTTGTGTTCAGCAATTTTCTCTTCAAACTCTTTTGCCTTGCTTCGGCGAGCCTTCTTCGAGTGAGAAGCAGGAGGAGTGTCTTCTCGGGGAGGTGGTCTCTGATTATCGATACGGATGTGGGCAGTGGTTTTCAACCATTCATCCCAATCATAGTCTCTGCCATGCCTGGGAGGACATTGAAGGCTCCCTAGTGCCATTGCACAATGGATAGGGGATGGTAGAGATTCGATACGCTCAGTAAAGTCAAAAGTGGGCAGGACAGGCTCTTTGAAGAATGAAGGAGTCTTGGGGGTAGTTTTTGTCCGTTTAGCAGGGGGTTGATCAGAAGAAGGGAAAGGACGAAAAGCAGACGAATCAGGTAAGTCAGGATGAGAGGGTTGTGCAGTAGGAGAAGTAACGAGGCGAAAGGTTCATTTAGTGCGAGCCATTGTGAAAATCGCTAAGTCAGAAGGGTTGGAAAATTGCTAAGTGATGGAAAGAGAACTTTGCGCGGATAGGAAAAGACTTGGAGAAAATGTTTTCGCAGCCACACAGCTTATGCTGTACCGCGTAACGTATATTGATTGCACGGAGAAAAATGTCTTAGGCGAAAAATCGGAGCATCAGCAGAGGGTTTGGAGAAAATGAAGTGTTTTGAACTATTTATAAAGTCCTTGGCCGAGTACGGTACACGGGCTGATTCAAAAGGAAGGAGAATGTGATTGATCCTTTCCTTTATTTTTGAAGAAAACAAAGAACGGATCAAGGGGGCATCTGTTGAGGAGTAAAAATATGAAGGAAAAAGGAACAAATGAAGATTAAGAGATGGAGAAGGAGAGATTGAAAGAAGAAAGAAAATTGTAAGGGGGTTTACGCGAAACGCAAGCTTTGCGCGGAACCGCGCAAGGCATACACTTTGCGCAGGCCAACGCAGACGAAATGCTTTACGCGGAACCACGCAAACGATATCGCTCTGCATTATTACTGGGAAGATGATTGTAGTTTATTTTTTTTATCCCACATCGCTAAGGATGGGGTTTTTTGCACGTGTGAGTGCCTATAAATACCCCGTTCCTTCCTTGATTAGGGGTGGAGAAAAAGGCTACGAAGAGCAAGAAGAGTTAGAAGAGAAAACAAAGCGGAGCAAGGAGACTGAAGGTATGGGCACTAGCCCAGAAGACTTTGCGCAGGGCTGCGAAGGGCTATTATAGCCCAGAAGACTTGGCGCGGGACTACGAAGGGTTATTATAGCCCAGAAGACTTTGCGCAGGGCCATTGCTGCCTAGAAGGCTTTGCGCCGGACCGCGCAAACCACATGGTTTGCGCAGGTCCATGCAAGCAACATGCTCTGCACTTTGGCATATTGGAGAGTTGTTATGCTAGAAGAAATCTTTGAGTTATCTGGCTCAAAGGTGATAAAACATGAGTCTCTGAAGTGCATACTCCTCTGAAGTTTAAGAGGATGACTGAGATAGCGTCGGAAGGCTGTCGAAATATTTACTTCTCTAAAGAAGGATTGATTCGATCTACAATTCCTTCTAAGTCCTCGGAGAAGATCAAGATCCAAGCTGAAATGCTATTGAATTTGCTATTTGAACTTAATGCTTTAATTTCTGTACATATATCTGAGTGAATGTATCTTAGAATCAAGGGAGATTAGAGGATGTAAATGAACTTGGAATCAAAAGAATGTGATGATTGTTTTTTGCACTTTTCCTTTATTCTATTTAAGTAAGATAACCCCTGAGAATCGAAACGCATTTGTTTTCTTGTTAAAATAGTTCTAGAGTGGGACCCTAAATTTTTCTGCACCCAGGGGGTGGGAGGACCTCGCCCATTTGGCGAGCCCTCACCAATTTATCCAGGGAGTGGTGAGGCCCTTGTCGGTTCGGCGAGGCCTCGCCGGTCAGTGAGCCTTTCGGGCTGGGCCGCCCGGGCCGATGAGGTTTGGGGTTAAATGGGACCCTTTGGTCTAGGGTTTAGCCACCCATTATTCGAAATCTCCTACTTCCTTCACAAATTAGCCTCCCAAGCTCTCCTTTTCTTCTAAAGCTGCTGTTTTCTCTCTCCAACCTCCCTTTCAACCGTTCCTTCCTTCATTTTCTGTTATTCCCTTCATCCCTTTACCGTCTTCTATCATACCCAACAACTACTTCTTCCATTTTCTGCGATTGGAGCTCCCATAGCTCCCACTTGAGCTCCAAAATCGTGCCAGCCCCCAACCCCTCCTATCTTGATCTTTCCTATCTTCTATTTTTCCTTTCTTTGACCCATTACACTCCTCCTTCAAACTCAGATCTGTGGTAACCCATTAGGTGAGCCTTTTCTTCCATTTCATTAATTTTCCATGGCTTCTTTTGAGTTAGTTGTAGCCATCTTCTCGATCTCTCCGCTTCTACCGACGAGTGAGACTTAACGCAGTAGCTTAGTCCATAAATAGTGACCATCTAGTACTAGGACCTAGAGATAGTACTTCTAGATTTCGAAAGACCTGACAATATAGGAAATCCAAGTCTAATTAGACAATCTTGACCCTAAGCAATAAAACAATTCCTGGTATTAGAAATGGTATGAAACCATCTAGCGTATAAGCTTAGACTTTGGATTACAGCTAGTGAGTTACAGACTAGGCTACTAGTTATATTAAGTAGTGTGAAGACTAAGTATACAAAGGAATAGTCGGTTAATTTAGTTAGAGTAGGACTTCATTCCTTTAATAGATCCCCATAATACTCATGGGCTCCTTTAGTAACTCTCAGGAAGCTTGCTTAACTTAGAACTAGTTACGTGTAGGGAAGACTTATATACCCCTCAGATGAAACACTAGGATAAACTAGCACGCCCTTTAGAATTGCCTTCCCAAGGACTTCTTATAATCAGGAACGCGGAATAAGGGAACTGTATGTAAGCAATGTATTCACGGTTTGAATTGCATTCTTAATCCTAGTAGTTGCCAATAGATCCAATACTCTGATCAAGCAGAAGATCGGCATCGACTAGGATTAAGGACTGATACGATAAATTTTCTGTCCTATCTAGACAGAAAGTCTATGTATCCGGCTCAGACCCACTATACACCTTTTCTTCCGTGTTGACCTGACCACCTACAACCAAAAGTTATTACTTTATCTTTGGGAAATGTCGAGGACTTATAGCCAGTAGAGAATTAAACATCTTGCCACCAACTCACACCTGCCCTTGAACTCAACCACAATAGAGATTAGGCTCATTTCTACAACCATAGGTACCAATGCCATAGAACACATCATTAGCAAAGGAAGACCAATGTATTGAGAGGTTGTTTCCCCATTTCATGTCTTAGATTCTGACATACGGATCGAGACATAGGTTCTTGACCCTTGAGAGTAGACATAAATTTTTAAGGGGGGTAGAACCTTATGAGCCCAATCAGAGTTGCGTAGTGGAAGCGTGGTTGACCCCTTTCCTCACTGGCCCAGTATCGAAGAAAATTTAGGGAAACAATTAGGGCGAAGGTCAGTGTATCCATAAACCTACTCATTAAATACGGGCATAATAGAAGCCTTGGCCGATTCTGTACGATTAGAAGCCCCTTAGAATACTCTATTGGAGTGTTTATTAATCCCTACCTTGGACATAGATTCAGACGAGGACTCTCCTAGATAGGGTGATCAAGACCCAAAGCACAACCCTATTAATAGGACTTTTGAACCTTTTAGTGATTGGCTTTCCCTAAGTTTTTAGAGTGATCAGATTACGGAGTTACTGAAATACACAAATGTAAAACATTCGTGGCTTGACCCAATTCTCAATCCTGGTAGACTACCAATGGACTCACTGCTTGACCGGGCAGAAGACCAGGATCCATCAGGATTAGGAAGGGATACAACGTTGTCTACCTTGGCTAGGTGAACATTCGACGTATCGGGATCAAGCCTATTACAATCGTCTCTCCATATGGGTTGACCATTGAACATATTGTTAGGCAAAAGGAATAATAAAATCTTTACTCTTTACCCTTAGCCAATTTCGGGGATGAAATTATTTTTTAAGGGGGGTAGATTGTAACACCTCGAATTTTTGTCAACCTGGAGTTAGACATCCTTAGACAATGGGTCAACCATAACACCCTGGTAACCTTTTAGAACTCGATTTCAAAGCCAAAGAGACCATTTAGAACCAAATTCTTTAGAAATTTAACGTGTATTAACTAGCGCTACACTAGTTTTCTTACAAAACTAGCACCAATAACTTTCAATGCGATCTGTAAGACCCAGAACCTATAGAATCATTGACGCTATATTACCCAGAAATATAGGATCCAACTTTAAACCCAGTTGATCGCGGGAATGCTTTGTAATTTTATATTGGCTTTAGACCGCGCATCGAAAGTCTGATATCTATGAACTTAGACCATTACGACTGCCTAGTTGGACTTGACAATCACCTAGAAAATTAAGCCCAACCAATGTTCTGAGACCATTTTATTGAGCCCGGAGTGAGAGAGTAAGAAAAGGAAGATTTTTAGAAAATTAATTATATTTTTAAAGGAATCTGGAACATTTCACTTGTGCGTTATTTTTAAACGTTCTGATCGTTAGAATTCAACCCAAATTCACCCTCGGATCAGGATAGGTGGCCCTTACATGTCATAGTACTTGTAGCTCTGATCGAGTTTTCGTAACCGCTGAACTGAAACTATTCTGCCACGGTCGATTTGAAAACTTGACTGGAATGAAAACTTAGCTTGACCTAGATCCAATATTAGAGAGCTTAAGTCAGACCACATTTAGTAACAGGACCTCCAGAAATGCTCCGTTGGATCGAAACAGACCCGATTTGGTTATAACCTAAGTATACCTTGGCCTTAAGTCTATTTTCATCAAGTTTAGGCTTATAAATAGGGCTTAAAATCCTCATTCCAAATCCCATACGAATTTTCAAACCCTAGCTTTCCAAGAGGGAGAAAAGAGAGAGAAAGTGAGGGAGAAGTTGGTGCTGCTTCTTGGGATTCTTCCCAGCTTTACTACGTGCCTAATCCACCTATCCGTATCGCTATTCCGGCAATTCTGACTCCAATCCTAGGTATGAAATCCTAACCCTAACCTGTTTTAGGGCTTAGTATAGTTTAAGTGATGATGTAGCTAATTTATTTCATGTTCTAGGTTGTCAATCCGCCGTTGACGACGACTTATCGTCTGAATCATATCCATTTCGCATTTTCTAGTTTAAGGTGTGGACTATATACGTTTAAGTTATAGTTTCCAACACTTTCAATGTTAAGTAATGATTTATTCTTGTCTAGGATGCTATTTCACATGTACAAAGTGTTGTCTGTTTTGATTTTTAGTTATACGTTAATTATGTTGAATATACTGTATTCCTCGTATTTGTAGAAAATACCGTATACGTATGAAATTTGGATTTATGCTTAACATGATTATTTTTCGTGAATATATGCTTGTTACAGGTGTGACAACTCCTTAGCGAAAGGACTTGCCCTAAATTACGCCACAACCAATATATGCTATATATGTAAAAGTGTGTAGCTCACGTGTTTGTGAAAATGTTTAAATGAATATGGAACTCGGATTCATGCATGCTATGATTATCCGTCGTGGGTATATGCAAGTGATATATGGGGTAACTCCCTACTAAAAGGATTTGGTCAAATACATGATATATCAACATACGATATGTAGTTAATATGTGTAGCCTAAGTGTTTGTGAAAAAGATTGAATGAGTATGGAATTTGCTTTCGTGCTCGCCATGACTAATTGTCATGGATATATGATTGTTGTATGGGCGATAACCCTTTGACGAAAGGATTTGCCCTAATACGTATGCTAATGAATACACAATATGTATGATGTAATGTGTAGACTAAGCGTATATAAAAGTGTCTGAATGAGTTAGTAGTTAGTAAAAATGTGATTGCTAAGGTTGTTGAGATATGAATCTCAATCACAATACTTGAGTATATGATTTCCTCCATGCATTGTGTAACTTAGATTATTTGTATTAACTGTGCATATGATTTCCTCCATGAATTGATTAACCTAGATAAATCATGTTAAATGTTGTAACGCCCGTGAAAAATCCGTACTTGGGTTCGAGTACCAACTCGACCCGAAATCGCGTAGAAATAAATTCCATGGAAATTAAGCATAAGTTAGCTAGCGCAACGCTAGAGTAGCTGGGAAATAGTCCCTGATCACTTTAAATACGTTCTACAAGACCCAAATCGAGTAAAACAAACGACTCTACAACACTCTATAACCTCGGATCAAACTCTAAGCGGGTTTGTCCTCTGGACCACATTGAATTCTTGAATTGGATCTAGACTGCGCGTCGAAGGTCCGATACCTCCTATCTTAGACCGTTAGAACCGCCCAGCTGGACTTGACAATCATCTCGAAAATCAAGTCAAACCGATAATCACAGACGATTTCGTTGAACCCGGACTAAAGCGACCGTGAATAGGGACGGATTTGGAATTTCAAATTCAAATCTGGCACACGACTTGACGCGTCAGTATTAAGTGTTCTGACCGTCAGAATTCATCCAGATTACACCCTCGGATTAGGAAAAATTTCTATTTATTATCATGAGACTTTCAGCCCTGATCTATGTGCGGTGACCGTTGAACTGAAACTGGTCCGCCACGTGCGATCTGCGAACCCTGCAAGACTGAAAACTTAATACGAGCTACATCTGGTGCACATGAGCTTAAGTCCGATCGCAATCGACCAGGGGACCACCAGAAGGCAGTTTTTGAACAGAAACAGCCCCGAAATGGATAGGCACCAAGTAAACTTCGTCCCGGAGCCTATTTTTGGCGATTTTAAGCTTATAAAAGGGGTTGAAACCCTTATTTCTCCCTTCCATCCGAAAATCACAAACCCTAGAGAAAAGGAGAGAGAGTTTGAGAGAAAGAGAAGAAGAGATTCTTCCCGCTTCCGAGCCGCCGACTGCTAGGGCTTCAACACTTCTTTCCAATCACCTGGCTGGTGATTTCTCCCCTTTTTCAGGTATAAAATAACCCCAAAAACTTGATGATTTAGGGTTTACTAAGATTCATGGCATGTTAGCTAACGTATTCCATAAATCAGGCTCTCCTACTGCCGTAGACGAAGCGTACACGCTCCGTTCAAAATCCCGCAACCGTAAGAGACTAGGTGAGGATTTTAGACGCTTTGATTGACGGTTTACAACGCTTTCAATGTCGTTTAATAGTAGATTATCGACGGCATCGCCGTTTGACATGTACAACATGCTCTCCGTTTCCTGTTTCGTAAATTAACGAAGAATATGAGATTTAGGGCATTTTAGTCATTTGTAGGAAGTACGGTCTACATGCATATTTTGCTGACGTGATGGACATGGTTTGTCGCCGCATTAGGGAGTTAGGAATGCTTGCATAATCGGTTTGGCGAAGAGATTCGCCAAGTTGCGCACTTTGGGTCGACATACTATATGTGGACTTAAGTGTGTAGTGTATGTGTTTGTATAAATGCTTGTATTAGTATGTATTGAATTAAATGATGTTATGTAGTAGTTTGAGATTGATTTCTTGATTAATATGCTGACCTAAATGATTTCCTACATGTTTACCTTATGCATGATTGCATTACATGCATAGAAAGTATGTCTTGAAGATTTGCTTAAGTTGAATGTTATAACATGTGTTAACATGCTCACATGATGTATTTCAATTCCAATACCTTTGCATATAGTGCTAATATGATTCCATAGATGTGTGGGACTAGACTTAGTCCAGGCAGTCGGTAACCGAGCGAATTCATGGCTGACTGGTCATAGCCACGAACGACGCGTCGATGAACGTGATTCGTGTTTAGAGTTGGCGGCAGTGGTTAGGCCACGTGAAGTGTTTTACGCACTTCATGTCGTTCAACTTGAGATGCGATCGCGCTAGTCGAGCCTGTCAAGTAACCCGACTGGCCGATGTATGTTCACCTTGTATGTCTCATAACTGCTTGAACCTAGGGTACTGAACTTACCATTGTAAACCCTGTTAACCATGGTACCTTGATCCACGAAGACTCATGAGCCGGGCATGGTGGTATGGGACACCGTGGTCGAGCTGTCGGCCTACGCTGGGGCCACAAACCTCCCCGTAGTGACCAGTGAGCACCTAGACTCGTGAGCAGATTATGGTGGTATGGGACACTATATTCTAGCTGTCGGCCTACACTGATCAGGCGACGAGCCCTTTGTAGTGACCGCGAGCGTATTCTGAGTCCACGGGAGGCGACGACCCTTCCGTTGCAGTAGAGTACAGTAGGCCTGTATTGATAAGGTGATGGGGGAGCGGTGCAACGAGTGCGAGCAACAGCCCTGGCAGCCCTTGCAGTGACCTACGAAATATACATCGTATGAGATTACTAGGAGTGACGACCTTAGACAAGATCTGTGTTGGGATTGATACAAGGGAAGTACCTTAGTTTCCCAATCCTGCTGTTTGAATGGACTAATAACAACTTGGAAATCATATCACCATAGCATTGCATGTGCCTGGAAGATGTGGAGCACTCTAGGGAGTGTGGCATGCCGCGGTCGTAAGATGTTGCCGCATGAGGGTGATCGTTGGTGAGGGCATACATCACGTCATATCATCTTGCATTAATAACAGTATTAGGATTGTCTGATTTACTGCTTTACTATTATCGCGTGATTGAATTGTGAACATGCTAATCTTTGCTCTATGATTCCACTGAGTTGATCACTCATTCCCACGTTACGGGATGGTGTTTGCAACACCCACCAGACCCTGTTGTAGATGCAGGTGAGGACGAGATCCAGGAGGTGGAGCCAGAGATTGACGAGGACCAGGATGAGTTCTCGTATATGCAGTATCACGACGGCTTCCCGTAGGCGACCTGGATCGAGGGGACATCAGTGGGACTTTCCTTTTTGAACATTATTCTTTTGTTATGTATATGTACATGAGACTCAGAGATGTAGTCATACTTTGGAGACAGATGAGATTACTTTGTTTTTTTTATACAGTGATATATACATTGTTTAGTCTTCCGCTTGCTTTTATCACTGGATCTGAAGTATGAATTGCAGTTTTGGTATACTTTTACTCATGTGAATGCTTTAAATCAGACAACATTGAATCATAACCATTTTTGTTGCATAAGTGACGGTCTGGAACTCGGGAGTTGAGTTTATACACGACCCCCGATTTTCAGGGTGTTACAAATGTGTATATGATTTCTTCCATGTACTGTATTTATATTTAAGTTATACTTCATGAATGTCCACATGTTTGTAGGATATGCCTCATATGCCTGTTATGGAATTTGTATGTGATTGGGGCTGTGCTACAGTCCAGGTAATCGGTAATCGTTCTGTAAATAGTGGTTGAGGTTGTTTGCCACATATGATGAGTTTAACAAATCTGAGTCGTGCTTGGAATGTTCGGCAGTGGTTAGGCCACACAGAGTGCTTATGCATCCCATGCTGTTCAACTCAACGTGCGCTTGGCCTAGTTGAGCTTATCAACTAACCCGATTGACCGATGTTTATTCACCATATTTGGTCGCTACTGCTTGAACCTAAGGTACCAAACTTGCCAGTGAAAAGCCCCTCTAACCTTGGTACCTCGATCCGCTAAGAATCATGAGCTGATTATGGTGGTATGGGACACTATATTCATGCTGTCGGCTTACTCTGATTGGTGACGAGCCCTTTGTAGTGACCAGTGAGCACCTATACTCATGAGCCGATTATGGTGGTATGAGACACTATATTCTTGTAGTCGGCTTACATTGATTGGTGACGAGTCCTCTGTAGTGACCTCGAGTATATCCTGATAGTGCATAAGGGCAACGAGTCTTGTTGCAGTATGTGGGATATAACTAGGCCTGTAGTGATAAGATGAAGGGGGAGAGGAGCAACGATTGCGCGCAACAGCCCTGACAGCCCTTACAGTGACCTAGAACCGTAACATCGTATGAGATTATCTCAGACTGACGACCCGAGAATGGATCACCGTTTGGGTAATGTTACAAGGTAGGTACCTTAGCTTCCCAATCCTGCTGAATGAAAAGGACTAATAAGAACTTAGTAAGCATATTCATAACATCGGATTGCATGTGCTAACGGAGTTAGTGATAAAGCACTGAGGAAGTGAGTCATGCTGCGATTGTTAGATGATGTCGCAGAGGGGATTCTGGTGAGGGCATGCATCATTCTTCATATCATTCTTGTATTAACAAGAGTATCTAGGACCTGTTTGATTGTACTGCCTCATCATTACTTCTTGATTGGATTGATAACGTGTTAACCTTTGCTGTATATAGTTTTCACTGAGTTGATCACTCATTCCCACGTTACGGGATGGTGTTGGCCACACCAACCAATTCCTATTTTAGTTTTAGATGGCGACGATGCTTGCGAGGTAGTGTCAGTCTTTCTTGATGATGTTGAGGAGGATTTCTCCTATATGCAGGTTCTGATCGACGGGTTTGCAGGGTTACTGATTAGATGCCAATACACTTGGTATTTTTACTTTTTATTTAAACACTCATGTATATTATTTTTTACATTTTGGAGTATACATGTATTTAGTTAACCTGGTAACATGTTCACAATCTGGAGACTTACAATCAATTATACATTTTATATATTATCACAGTCTTTCGCTCGCATAATTTAACTGTCTCTGGAGTATGATATGCTGTTTTAGCTTAATCCCACTCATGTTTAATACACTAACATAGACAACATTCAATCATAAGCATTTATGTTGCATAAGTGATGTTCTGAAACTCGGGAGTGGAGTTTATGCTCGACCCCTGAATTTCAGGGCGTTACAATAATAAAAGATAACTTGTTATCATCAATCATTTATGCATGTCATAATTAAAGAGATATGTTCGTTATCTACCACAGGAATCAGGTGTGCAACATATTATCATATTCACATATTCACATAATAAGTCAAGTAGGCCAATCATGAAACTTTAGGAGATATTTGATGGGAAAGATTAAGGCATCTTCTATAATTAATGAACTTAAGCGGGAAGTTCAAAGGGTGAGTCCTCACCTTATGTTTGAACCGCCTGTTCCATAGCTAAGAATTGCGTGCTTCCTTAAGGTCAATTCCTACCATTAATTGCAAAATTGTACAATTGGACTGAAGCTTACACACTATTTAGGGTTAGGGTCTTAACTCAGCGGTTGGATTACCCAGGTCTAGGGTTTTGTGTAGGGCTTAGAGTTTTCATCATAAGGTTTAGTTATAGGAGTAGAACTAGGATGTATGAGTAGCTTAAATGCAGTATTATAATTATATGGTTAGTTATACTTTAACATTAATGATATAACTGATATTTGTGACCATGGTAACAATTAGTATTATAATTGTAATAAATAATGTAATCTATTATTAAAGATAATATTCTCAAGTGATGGACGCCATGCTAATATCATTAATGGTAGATTCATCCATGATAACTAATGTTAGTGTAACTTGTTAATAGTAATCATCCTAATTCATAATTAATAATAGAATTATAATTGACGATAACATCAACACTAATTAAGACAGTGTAGTATTTATTTATATTTCTAACAACGATATTAATAACAAAAGTAAATGACAAATCTGATTGATGAAAAGAGGTGGAGATCCTCACCTTGGTCAAACAACCTAGTTGTGTGGCCCGCT
The DNA here is from genome assembly GCA_037074715.1 of Magnolia kwangsiensis. NCBI lineage: Eukaryota > Viridiplantae > Streptophyta > Magnoliopsida > Magnoliales > Magnoliaceae > Magnolia > Magnolia kwangsiensis. The sequence goes on along the minus strand of CM073580.1, from coordinate 77,596,939 downwards.
AGATAGCATGTCTGAAGTCTGATTGAGTCAAATCTAGTTGATAAACATGTGACCACAACCAATCAAAATATGAATGAAAATGGTAAATGCTTGGTTTCTACAGTTAATGAACTTACGAAGACTCGCTGAGTCAACTCAATAGCAACAAATGAAATGGGCTTTAATTTACCTTGGATTTATGTCACTTGACAGCTAGAAGGCTCGAATGGACCAATCCAAACTTAGGCCAACTCCACCAAGTTGACTCAGTAGGTACAATGACCACCCAACCTTCTATTCTCTCACCCCAAGATGGGATGTCCAGCTAGGCCAGGGCCAGGCCCAAGCCTAACTCAACCCAGTCAGACTCGGCTGGACCCGGTTTCAGTCGAGTTGACTCGGCAGCCATTAAGCCCAAGCTCTCTCTCCTTTCTCTCTCACGTTTCCCTTCCTCTCTTCCTTCCTCCTTCTCTCTCACTCACTTTATTCTTCCCACCCCCACTTTTTTTTTTTAAAAAAAAAAAAAAACAATAGCCCATGGCTGGACTCGATCCAGCAGCTCAGTTGGGACGGGACTCAACAGCTCCCTCCTTCTTCCTCGTTTCTCCTCCTCTCTTCCTTCTCGTTTTCTTCCTCTATTTCTTCCATTGTTCTTCCATCTCTCCCTCTCTCTTCTTATTTTCGCTGCCAGACAGTCCACAACATCTGGACTTGATTCGGCCCGAGTCATAAGTTGGGTCAGCAATCCAGTCGAGTCGAGTTGGTGCAACAGTCTGCACCATCTCCTCGTTCCTCCTCATTTGTTTCTTCTCCTAGCTTCTCCATCTCTCTCTCTGGACTTCCACATGGCTTAGACTTGATTTAAATAGTTTGGTTCGGTAAGTGATTTGAGGTGGCTTGGTGCGACTCGAAAGGAGAAGGCGTTGGCAGCCATTAATGGAACTTTGAAAACCCTCTCTCCTTCCTCCAATCCAAAGCTTGAAAATGGTCCTTATGGACCTTAGGAAGCTTGTAGATAAACTTCATTGAAACTTTGAGGAGATGGGGTTGGTGGGTTCAGGTTTGGGAGAAGGGGCGACCGTTTTCTCTTTCTCATTCTTTTTCATCTTAAAAACCTAGCTAGGACGGCTGGGATTGATTTGAACTGAATGGTCGGGAATGGAGGACTCCCTCTCATGTGGATTTCCACCGTGGAAGGCAGTGGATTCTTTCCATTTTCGGTAAAAAGGGTACTGTCATGTCCTAAACTTGAAAACTGGGCTCACAAAATTTTCTATCGCCGAATCCGGCATTGACAACCTCCATAGTACCCCATTCTCAGCTCCCGGCACCCTACACCATGTTCTGATCCTAGGATTCTACAAGGAGGATTTCAAACATAATTTTGATTCGAATAAGCATAACCATAAGCATATCCCACAAATAATAACCATAAGAACACCATCACAAAATCCACTATGATAAAAATATTTGAGTACAATGCATATGAAGGGAAATAAAAGATAATGATAATAACAATAACTCCTGAAGCTTGACCATACACTCCTACTGCGGTGAGGCTATGATTATGTCTTGGAGTCACCTGCACGTACCAATCGTACATAATGTTATAAAAAGCTTAGAGGGTGGTGTAAGTGTGTGCGTAATGTGAACGTGTTCAGAATGCAATATCAGAATAATGCGAAATCATGCTGATGAGTACATGAATGCAATCAGCCGTACCAAGGCTATGCGGTGCAAGATATGAATGTTATCGGCTATATCAAGACCATGTGATGGAGATGCAACTCAAGCATGTCAATCCTCATCCAAATTCACATATCAATATAGCTCATCACTAGAGTATCAAATATCAGTATAGTTTTCATTCTGGATAATCACTCGGGTTTAGTACACTTCAAATGACACTGCCCTTTCCCACGTGTGTAACCTAAGTGAGTGTAGGAAACCTCACTATCTACCTGGCCAATAGTCTACCAATACCTATCTGACACGTCAATAGCGGACCCATTCATGAGCTGGTCAAACTCAGCGTAGCAATGCCCCCTACACTCGGGCGGGTAAGGCCACACCCCTTTTTAACTAACTATGACACAGGGGGAGACATGGCCTCCTAGTATTCAGCCTTCATGCGCTCATGTATCCACTCAGTTTGGATGTTGGAGTCATCCTCTAGTACCATTGGGTTTAAGGATTTTCACCTAGGGACATCTATGGCGTCCCGATGCTAGAAACATTATTTTAGGTATCCAATCCAGCCACCCATGATGTGTCTGTGGAGGCTATAGCCCTGATGTCACTAGGGCATACAATAATCTCAATCACATAAATGCAAAGTGCATGAGTCACGCAGTCCAATCATGCATCAATTCTATGCATACCGTGTACTCATATGGGATAACTCTGCTTATCAGGGAGTCTCATAAATCACCTTCACTAAGGCATATACAATGGCCAATCACATCACATAACAAACATACAGATGATGCATATGGGCATGTATCATAATGCTATGTTGTCATAAACTCATAATCGACAACGGTAGCCGGTATCGGCAATCGGCACCGGTAATCAGCATCGATAATTAACCTTGGCATAAGGCGGGGTCCATAAATGGACGGCCGATGATGGATCAATGAAAAATCAATGGGGCCCAAGCGTTTGGGTTAACCCACGAGAGAATGATGAGGAAGGGCCTAACAAGGCCTAAGGGAAGGTCTATCAATGTGGACCTTTAACCAACATTCCGCCTAAGGAATGACGCTCATAGGGTCAACTGTATAATGGGTCTACAGTCTCATATAAGAGTCTAATACATATCATCATGGGCCTCGCTTATGAGGCATATACGCATCACATTGGATATCACTCATGAGCTAATATATATATATATATATATATATATATATATATATATATATATATATATATATATATATATATATATATATATAACATTGGGTCCTATCAAATGGATCAAATCAAATGGGCCGAATTAAGTGTGCCAAATCAATGGGCCGAATCAAATGGGCCAAATCAATGGGTCGGATCAATGGGCCGAGTCAAATGGGCCGATTTGAATGAGCCGATTCAAATGGGTTGAATCAATGAGTCAAATCAAATGGGCCAAATCAATGGGCCGGATCAATAGGCCGAGTTAAGTGGGCCGATTCAAATGGGCCAAATCGAATGGGTTAATTCAAACGGGCCGAATCAATGAGCCTAATCAAATAGGCCGAATCAATGAGCTGAGTTAAATGAGCCGATTCAAATGGACCGAGTCAAATGGGCCAATTTAAATGACCGAATTGGGCCGATTTAAATGGGCCACAACAATTACACCATTCATCCATTTATAGAGATTATTTTAAAGCATTTTCCAAATAAATGAATTATGTCAAAAGACCGTCTGGGCCATACCACAAACCATAATGGTGACGAGGATTTCCACTGTTAAAATTTAGAGGGGGCCCACCATAGCATTTATTTTCCATCCAGACTGTTCATAAGGTCATAAAGACCTGAACAGGGAGGAAAAAATAAAACAAATATTATATTGATTCAAAACTTCTGTAACCCAAAGGGGTTTTAATGGTAGACGTTCAACACCACTTTTTTCTACAGTGTGGTCCACTTGACAACTGGATCTGTCTCATTTTTTATCTCAAGCTTGAGATGAGCTATCCAAATGGATGGACGGCTAGCCAAATGAATGGACGGTTGGATGAACCGTATACATCAAGGTGGGGTCCACGTATGTGGCCTACTAGAGACGTGAATCTGCTTCACCTTTTTTTTTTAATTATTATATTATATATATTTTTTGTCATAAGCCCCATGATGAGCACGTCATCTATGTATCACATGTACATCCAGAGAGGGCCGTGTCCTAGCTGGACAGTGGGGACCCCACACGTGTGGCTGGGTCCCATCGTCCAGCAAACAGATGGACGGTGTGGATTTCTTCATCCCACTACAGTGGGTTAGTAGCCAAGACGGGTGGGTCCCACGTGGTTCCCACCCCTAATGTATATTATATATATATATATATATGTATTTATTATTATTATTATTATTTTATTTTTTAAAAAAAAATCCTATAATGTCTAAAGGTTGGACGACCGTCTACTAAACAGTTTGGATGTTCAGATGCAATGTTAAGGTGGGTCCCATCCCACATATGTAGCACATGTGGGGTGGACCCCACACACCCAAAAAGAAATGGATGAATAATGTAAGGTATAACACACATCATGGTGAGATCAACAAAACTTGCTAACGTCTATCCAGCTGGGTGTGAGGTGCTCCACTTGATCATCGGATCTGCTCCAGCCACTGTGATTTCAAGTGGGTCCACACGCTTCATCATCATCATCACCATACAAAGGAAGAGAGAGAGAGAGAGAGAGAGAGAGAGAGAGAGAGAGAGAAACGATGATGGAGGGACCCCGCCACTATGGCCCCTCATGATTACAACACATACATCATAATGGGTTCCACCTATAAGTGGGCCCTCAAATGCAAATTGATGGTAGATCACCCACCTATCGACCTCCTTCTTTAGCTCCTTGGACTCCTATGCTCCTTGCCTTTTGTTTTAATGGAGGTTGATGGAGAATGAATGGTTGATATGGGAGATGAGAGGGTGACAAAGTGGGCCACACTTGTTTTGGGAGGGAGAGCTTGGATGTTGGAAGCTCTCATGGGATTTGGGAGGTTGCTAAGAAAATGAGAGAGAAAGAGAGGTGATGGATTAATATGGGATGGGTGGAGTGGGTGTTGTAAGGAAGGGGATGGAGACGTATGGGTTTGTTGAAATTTTTGATAAAAGAGGGATGAGTAGGGGGAGAGAGAGTTGACTTGTGGAAAAGAGGGAGTGAATGCTTATAGTTCTTATAGGGTGAGGTGGCATTGATGTATGGAGGATGTACTTGACTTGATGGATGTGACATGTTGTAGAGATTTTCTTAGAATTCACAATGCATGGCGTTTCTTCTAAATGAACGTGGGCCAACATCTCCTGGCCCGGGTATCGATTCAGTGAGCAAGTCATGGTGTTGGAACCGCGACGACGGTGCGGTCGCTAGGGTACAAGTTTCGGGTCGAGCCGGCTTCGGTATGCAGGACTCGGCTTAGGATCGCTCACAAATATTGAATACAGGTCAAGGGTTGTCAAAATTTGACTAGAAGGACCGCGAAAGCCTATAGAATGGTTCAGACTAGGATACAGGTCTTACAGGTGCACACCATGCTCCTTGCGGCAACGATTGCGGCCACATATGGGTGCTTCAAGGTGTGTGACCAATATAGTTTTGGTCAGCTTTGAGCATTCTACACGATGGACTGTTTAGATCCTCCAGCTGGGATGGGGTGGTGGGCCACATCTCAATCAAAGAGGAGGGAAGAAATGCAAGCCGTTGTAATATCTGTGGTAGAAAGAAAGGAGAAAATCTCCCTTTTTTAGAAGAGCATGAGTTAGCGCTCATCTGACCATGCCAGTGTCCTGGTGCATAGCGGGTGCACTTGTAGGTGGTGCACATGTATCACCGGTGGGGCCCACAGTGATGCTCCTACCCAATCCACACCGTTCATCAGTTTTGTTAGCCCATCTTGGGGCCCCATCTAACGAATGAGACCCATCCATAACTTAGGTAGGTCATCTCAACTCAAATATGGCCGGTGAGTGCCAATCACCGTCGATTTACGATGTCTGTAAGAGATCTAACCCGTCTATTGGTTTCAACGTACTACATGTAAGAGACTTAACCCATCCATTAGTTCCAACGTACTATATACTAGGTAATAATAATATAATACATATATTATAAACATATATACAACTTGAATTACATTTATATTTTATATTAGTAAGTATTTATTTACTTTAAAATATTATATACATATGTATACATGTATATTATTCTTTTATATATAATTATTAATTTTTTGAAGTGTACTGTTACTAATTAATACAATATTATTACATATTCATTATAATAAATGTTAGTAAAAATAATGTTTTAGATTATATAATAAAAAACATTTACCTAGTTGTTTAGTACAGTACATTGATAGTTATAGATAAGTATTCATTTACAATCATTAATATTTATAATGTATTTTCGAGATTACATATGCACATTTAGTATAGTAAAATTAATATTAAGTGATATATAGTATAATACAATAATATATAGTTAACATTATAAAATGTAAATATTAGTTAATGTACATTGATTATATGAGTAATGCGTTGGTATGCCATATACTTTATATGTAGTTTAAATTATATACATAATTTGAATGATTCAAGTAACATATGTATTATTACAAATAATTATAAAGTTATTTTGTATTATAATATATATACATTTAAAATGAGTTATTATGTATCACTTAAGATAGGGCACCCATCTGAGCTTGAGGTAGATTTATAACTCAGGTGCGCCTCACCTAGTGGTCGGTCAGATCATGTTTGTCCTCCAACATTCCCAGGCTAATTCTGGATGCACCTAGACCGATGCTCATAAAGTCCAATGAGTTTATAGTTTCCTTACAAAATCAATAAATCAGGTTTGAAATCCTAAATTAGGTCCTCATGGTAACACCTGAGTACTGAAAAGTATGGGGTGTTACAAGAAGGCCATGAGAAAGATAAACGTTGGCATAAGGACATCTTCTGATGCACTGTTTACAAGAGGCTGGAATATTGAGCGAGGTACAAGATCCTCAAGACCTATATCCAAATCAAAGGGCAAGGGAAAAGGAAAATTAAAGTGCTAGAATTATGGGATGACTAGACACATGAAGAAGGATTGTACAAATCTTAAAGCAAAGAAATAAAATTTAGAGGTTTCTTTCAAGGAGGCCAATGTTGTCACATCTAATGAAGAGACAAGTGGAGGTGATGTTCTATTTATGTCCATGATCGGACACTTACACGACAATCATAGAGACAAGTGGATCCTTGACACAAGCATCATATCATATGACTCCTCATCGAAGTTGGTTCGCCAGTTACAGAGAATGCAATGACAGATAGGTCTTTATGGGAAATGATAATGCCTATAATGTTGTGGCTGGTATGGCAAGCATTAAGATGTTTGTTGGGATGGAGTGTACCTTGACTAATGTTAGGCACGTTCCTGATATGAAGAAAATTTTGATTTCTCTCGATGCACTCAAGGCTATAGGGTGCAAGTTCACTAGTCTTAATAGTGTCCTTAAAGTTTCAAAAGGGGTACTCATGGTTATGAGAGCTCTAAGGCATGGAAACCTTTACAGGTTGATCGGAAGAACTTTAATAGGTGGAGCAGTAGCAGCTGTCACAGATTCCACGTCTGCACGTATGTGGCATGTCCGTCTGGGCCACATGAGCGAGCATGGCATGAGGATACTATTTGATCGTTGCTTGATTTCAGTTTTTAAGAATTCAAATTTAGATATATGTAAGCATTGTATATATAGTAAATAATCTAGATTATCTTTTAAATTTGAAAAATATGTATGTAAGGGAGTGCTTAATTATATGCACTCTAACGTATGGGGGTCATCACCAGAAGTTTTCATTATGGGGTCATCATAGTTTATTTCATTCATTGACAACTACTCCTGAAAAGTTTAAGTTTACTTCATAAAATATAAATCCAAAGTTTTCACCATATTCAAACAATGGAAGACAATGGTGAAAAAAAGTCAGGGTAAAAAATAAAGGTTTTAAGGACTGACAATGGTGGAGAATTTACTTCTACTAAGTTTAATGAATATTATAAGGATAAGGGGATCATTAAGCACAACACAGTGCGCCACATGCCTGAATAAAATGATGTGGCTGAGCAGATGAATTGGACTCTCTTGGAGAGGGTTAGATGCATGTTAAGTAATGCTGCGTTGGGTAAGGACCTATTGACAAAGGTCATTAACATGGCCTGTTATTTCGTGAACCGGTCCCTTCTATGACAATTGAATGTAAAATCTCAGAGAAGGTATGAAGTGGTCATAAGATAGACTACTCACATTTGCACATATTTGGTCGTGAGGCTTACTCTCATGTATCGTTAGTTGAGAGAAATAAGCTAGACCATAGAGCCAAAAAGTACAGCTTTGTTGGTTATGGCATTAGTGTGAAAGTTTACAAGTTATTCGATAAGGTCACTCGCAAGGTCATGACTAGATGTGATGTTAGATTCGATGAAAGCTTCTTATTTCACAAGAATGATCAAGAGGAACAATAGGAACCAAAAAGATTGATTATAGACGTCCAAATTGACACTGATGGTACTCAGGCAGAGACATATATGCAGAAGAGGTACAGGATCAGGCAGAGTAGCCACCTATGAGAAGAAACCCATCATAATTGTATGTTATTGACAAGATACAGGGATGACTCTAATATTGCATATGCCCTCATTACAGATGAGGGAGACCCATTTACTATTCAGGATGATCTTAATGAACCTGATGCAGAAAAGTGGAAGGAGGGTATGGATGATGAGATGGATTCGTTGCATAAAAACCACACATGGGAGCTGGTGGAGCTTTCAATGGGCCGAAAAGTGATCAGATGCAAGTGGTTATTTAAAAGAAATAAGATAGATACAAAGCGAGAGATATTCACAGAGAGAAAGAATTGACTTCACAGAGATATTCACGCCAGTAGTTAAGCAAGTATTTATCAGATTCGTGTTGACACTGGTTGCCTAATACGATCTAGAGTTGGAATAAATGGATGTCAAGACTACATTCTTTCATAGGGAGTTAGAAGAGTAGATCTTCATGAACCAAGCGGAGGGCTACGAAGTTTAAGAGGCAGAGAAAAATGTTTGCGGGTTAATGAGGTTATTGTACGGCCTGAAACAATCGCCTATGCATTGGTATAAAAATTTGATTCTTCCATGTTGAGTTAAAAATTTACTCGGAGTGAATACGATCACTGTGTCTACTATAAGGCACCAAGTGATGGCAAATTCATCATCCTAGTATTATATGTTGATGATATGTTGATCGCCTATCATGCTATGTCTGAAATCAACGTACTGAAGACTCAGTTATCAGGGACATTTGAGATGAAAGATTTGTGGGGTTACAAAAAGCGTTCTTGGCATAAATATTCATAGAGACAGAAAGATGAACAGGCTTTGGTCATCACAGGAAAAATACCTTGAAAAGGTTCTGATCAAGTATGGAATAGACCAAGCAAAGACAGTGAACGTTCCCCACGCAGCTTACTTCAAGCTTTCCTTAGAACAATGTCCTAAATCAAATAAGGAAAAGGAGGTTATGTCTCACGTGCATTATTTAAATGTGGTTGGCAGTTTAATGTATGTCATGGTTTGTACAAGACCAGATATTTCACATGTTAAACCCTGACAAGTAATATTAAGAAGCAGTGAAATGGCTACTTCGATAAATTTGAAGTACAAAAGATTTTGTCTTAACTTTTAAGAAGACAGGGACAAAGTTGGTAAGGTATGTGGATTCAGACTACACAGGTAGTGTGGATTCTAGAAAGTTGACTTCAGGTTACTCGTTTGTACTAGCGGGTAGAGCATTTAGTTAAATGTCGAAGCTTCAATCCATGATGGCTCTTTCCATGATCGAAGCAGAATATATAGCAGTGACAGAAGCATTTAAGGAAGGTGTTTGGTTAAGAGGCATGATAAATTAGTTGGGGCTTCAGCAGGAGGCCGCGCTGGTTAATTGTGATAGCGAGAGTGCTATCAATTTGGCTAAAAATTTTGTTTATCACTCACATACTAAACACATTGATGTTCGTCACCATTTTATCCGACAGGTGCTTGAGGAAGGAGGTGTAAAACTGGAGAAGATTCACACTAGCGTGAATCTGGCAGACATGTTCACCAAGGCTGTTCCTACAGAGAAGTTTAAGTTCTGTATAATTTCTCTAGGCTAGGTGATGGCGTAAAAGGAGAATGAAGTGTGCACGAGAAGCATTTATGAAGCTATGATGCGAGACAGAGATAAGAGAAGAGGACAAGAAGCTATACATTTGAAGATTAAAGACATGGTGGAGATTATTATTGTCAAATGTCTTAAATCTAATATCTGGGCTTGATGACATCAAGTAGGCTTCGATGTCATCGAAGCTAGTCGATGTCATCGAAGCCAGTTGATGTTATCGAGTATTTTTTAGATTTTTGCCTCTGGCCGCTGGATAGATTTGGTCATTGTTCGATGACATCGAAGGGTACTTGATGTCGTCGAAATTTCCTTCTAATTTTGTTTAGAATTCTTTCTATATATATATATATATATATATATATATATATATATATATATATATATATATATATATATATATATATATAGGTGTAAACGGGATTGGGAGGTGTTTTAAGGCTTCATAAATTATTCTAAAGGGTTTCTAAATAGTTCTATGGTTCCAAAGGGTGTAGCAAGGGTGTGATTTGAGGATTGCTCGACTCGGGTAATTCTTCTCTCTTTCTTTGTAGTATCTACTTTCATAGTGGATTTTTGTCGCTTTGTGCCATGGTTTTTACCTGAAAGGGTTTTCCATGTTAAAATGCCGTGTTCTCTTTGTGTTTTCTTGGTGCGTTTGGATTACAATCCTAGATTCATCTCTATGTGATTCTGCCATTTTTTCCCAACAAAAACCATCTGGGTTTTATTCTTCTCTAGTTTTTCAACATGAAACCTTTCTCCACAATGCCAACAACTGCTTTAACTGACCTAATTCCACCTCCATTTCCAGCTATTGTTTGTCCATTCCATCCATGTTTTTAATTCAAACAGAGAAACTGGATCCAGTATTCCTACAGAGAGGAGGAAATTTAAATGTCATAAGTACTTAGACTGTGGTGGCTAATATGCTCAGATTCAAACCCAGGAAAAGTTGATAGTGTGTAAGCCCCGTATCCTAGACTGTACCGTTCCATAGACTTCCGCGGTCGTATCAGTCGAATTCCGACAACCTTCGACCCTTAACCAGTATTGCGCGCGACCCTGATTCACACGACGTCAACCTGAGTCAACTCAATCCAAGACCTTTACCATAGCGACCACGTCATCGCCACGGTTCTGATGCTACGACTCATGTGTCGAGGCAATACCCTGGCCAGGAGATGTGGGTCAGCGTTCGGTGCGAGAAAAATGCTGCGCATTGCGAAACCCAAGAGAATCTTTATAACATGTCACATTAATCCATCAATCCATCAATCTATCAATCTCAACATGTCAAGTACATGTCAAGTATACATCACCTTTCACCCTTTCCCAAACAAGCCCTAAAAGTCAAAAAGTTCTTACAAAAGCACATACCTTTCTTACACATTTGCCACAAAAGTTAAAAAATATCCTACACACCCATCACCACCACATCCATCACTCCATCACCCATCACTCCTCTCTCTTTACAACTCTCTTTCTCATTTTTTCAAACCATTCCCAAGCAAGAAAGAAATTCACATGTCCAAGCCCCTCCCTCTCTTCCAAGCTCCAAGTGTGGCCCACCTTTCCATCCCAAGATCTCCCATTTCCACCATCCAAACCTCATCTCCTCCATTGAAATCGAAGTTAAGGAGCTAAGGAACCCATAAGAGCAAGAAGATCGAACGGTGGGGGTGCTTTGTTAGAGTAGTTTTCATATTTTTTAAGATGGGCCAAGTGAGGCCAACCAATCAATGGTTTGGATCTCACTTGGGACCCTAAGATGCGGCCGATGGCCCACTAGGATCATCATGATCATTCTATGATGGGGCCATTCTCCATGGGCCCCATCATGATGTTTATTTCTTTTCATTAAAAAAGGTCATCTAGACCATCCATATTGGTGGAGAAAGGATCTCCACCGTTGATTCTCGATTTTGGTGGACCCACGTGTAATGGGGCCCACTTGATGTATGATTGGTTGTAAGGGAGGGCTGGGGTCCCTCCATCACGCGTGTCCCACTCTCTATCTCTCTCTCTCCATTGTTTTTTTTTTGTGGTGTATGATGGCCTGTGGTCCACTTGATGCATGACCTTATCCATGCCATCCATTGATGTGGACCCCATTGTTTACATGGGTGGTACATGCCTTAGATAAAATAAAAATATCATGCTAACCTAAAACAGGTGGGCCATGTGGGACCCACCTTGATGAGGTGTACATCCACACCGTCCATCCAGGTGAACGCACCAGTGGGAATAGCTAACAATGAAGTGTGGTTGACAGTGGGAGTAGCTATCAGTGAAGTGTGCTATCAGTGGGTGTAGTTAACAGTGGAGTGTGTACGGATGGTGAGGGACCCATTCACGCCCTCCACCCCACGTGTGGGGCCACACCATGGTGCATGTGTTCTATCCAAACCGTCCACCCACCTTGGGCATTGGGACCCACGTCTGTGTGGGGCCCTCCTTGATGGGTTATCCACGCCAGATCCATGGCTCACCTAACAAGCCGAGTGGAAGATGCCTCGTTTCAACATCTGAGGTCTTGGTACGGCTCCCTAATGGGGTGGCTAACAGGGATGTGCCAATTGACGTGGGGTGTGGACTGACGGTGGGGCCCATGGGACCCACCCATGATGTCCATCCATTTTGGTAGGACCCACCCCACAATGTATATCCAACCGTCCACCGTCTATGAATGGTGGAACCCATCCCTTGATGTATGTGAAAGTCCAGACCATCCAGGGCCTGGACGTTGGGCAATATTTGAATATAATGTATTATATTAAAATGTAATATAATATTATATATCTAATACTTAAGGGTGGGCCCTACGTGGAACCCACCTCTTCTCCTTTCATGCAGTAAGCTGCAGTGGCAGCAGCCATACAGATATATTATATATATTATATTATATATATACTTTATGAATATATAAGGGTAGGCCCTGCGTGGGACCCACCTCTACCATTTGGAGTGCAGCAAGCTGCTGACAACGGCTATGTAGTTGTTCCTCCTGTCAGCAGCCAGCCCGCAGGCCCACATGATGTACGTGTCTTATCTACACAGTCCGCAGTTTGGATGGTGAGGCCCACCATGATGCATGTGTTGCATCTATACCGTCCAACCATTATGAGATCATTTTATGACATGGGAAAGTGAGTGAATCAGATTTAAAGCTTAAGTGGACCCCACCATTTAAATGATGGATAGTGGCATCTACCATTCAAACTTCTAAGGGTTATGGTAATTCCCTATTAAGCTGGTATTGTTTTCATTTAATCTATCTCTATGTTAACTTATGAATGGGTCGGATCTTAAAAACACATAAGGGTGGGCCCAATTTGATATACTTGAGGCCCATTGATGTGGCTCGATTTGATGTACATGAGGCCCATGGATGTGGCCCAATTTGATATACATGAAGCCTACTTGATATATGGAGCTTAATATTGAGGCCCATACGATGTATTTTTTGGCCCAGGTGCGAGGCCCACTTGTTGTGTGTATTCGAGGACCGATGTGATGTATGTTGGCCATATGACGAGGCCTATATGATGTAAATGAGGTCCATCATGATTGTACGTGAGGCCATGGGCCCACTATATGTTTATTCGTATGTAGACCACACATTGGGAGAAATGTTGGTTTGACGTCCACATTGATGGACAATGATGGTTATATGTCCTTATTGTGACCTTCCATTAGGCCTTGTTAGGCCCATTCTCTTCATGGGTTAATCCAAATAAGTGGGCCCCATTTGCTGTAGATGAATGACTTCATAACCATGGCTGACACTGATTATCGACCCTAATTATCGATGTCGATTACCGGTACTGATTATTGGTACTGATTGCCGAGGCCGACGCTGGTTATCGATATCGATTATGAGTACGTGACAATAGAACATCATAATACATGCCCATACGCATCATCTGCATGCTTGTGATGAGACGAGTGATTGATCATAGAACATGCCATTGGGCATATTATTATGGGACTTCCTGAAAAAGGGAGATGCCCACATGAGCACGCGGTATGTGCATGATTGTTATATGACTGGATTTCATGATTCATGCATTTCGCATTGTGTGACGTGTATACTGTACGCCCTAGCGATATCAGGGCCATAGCTACCACAGATGTATCATGGTTGGCAGGATTAGATACCGAAAATCTTATTCTATATGGGGTGCTATAGATATCCCTGGATGAAAGTTCCTAAACCCTTATGGTACCAAGAGGTTGCTCCAACATCTGGACCGACTGGGTACAGGAGTACCGAGTGTCGATTACCAGAAGGTCACACTTTCCACTATGTCGTGGTCGGTTTGAAGGGGGTGCGGCTTTACCCACCCGAGAGTAGGGGGCAAAGCTAGGCTGAGTTTAACCAGCTTGAGGAATAGGTCTGCTATCGACGAGTTGAGCCGGAGATTGGCAGACGGATAGTGAGGTCTCTTCCACTTACTTTATTGTGCACGATGGAGCAACGATCTGGTTTAGAGTGTACTAGACCTTGGTGATATTCCAGATTTGAGCTGTATTGATATGTGGATATAGATGAGGATTTGTATGCTTGAGTTACATTTCACATCGCATGGCCTTCGTATGGCCGATATCATTCATGTCTTGCATCGCATAGTTTTGGTACGACTAATGGTATTCATGATTCCATCTGTATATTCTGCATTACTCTGATATTGCATGATCATATTACTACCTTGCGCACACACTTTCACCACCCTCTAAGCTTTCTATAAGCTTATGCATGACTGTTGCGTGTAGGTGACGTTGGAGCACAGCAGCGCTGAGGCAGGAGCGCTTTGCAGATCATTTGGGAGTTATCGCCCACTATCATTGTATTTCCCTTTATGCTCATTGTACTTATAAAGTTTTTGATCATAGTGGAAATGTAATGGAGTTTTTGGTTGTTGTTTGTGGGTTATGCCTTTGGTTATGCTTATTACGAATCAAACTGACATTAAAAATCCTCCTCGTAGCATTCCAAGATCGAAACCTGATGAATAGGCGCTAGGAGTCGAGAATGGGGTTCTACGGAGGCTGTCGGCACCAGATTCCGCAATCGGTATTTTTGTGAATCTGATTTTCTGGGTTTGGGGCATGACACAGTGTCAATACATATATCAAAACATATCAGCGACATAATCTATGTTTCTTGATAGCAACTGTCTATTACTTAGGCGCTCAAGTTATTTTGGATCGTCTTCTACCTATAATAAATCAATATCTGATTAGAAACTCATGTATGTTGGATTTCAAATGCAACATATTGTGGATGAAAAGAATGTACTCTTGAATTAGGTTGCATTTGGATTCCAACGGCAGCAAGGTCAATCGAAACAGTTACAAATCCTTCAGATGCTTCTTTTGAACGATAGTGTTTCACAGTATAAAAATATCAACACCCATAAACTACTATTAGTTAACATGTTATTATCCATAGTAACACAATAGATTGTGGGGGGCCAGCCCCTTCTTATAGAGGAAGTAGGCATAGTGGGGTCTGCACCTTTTTATTCATAATCATGACCCAACACAAATCAAAATTTCCATGTGTTTCAGGTTCAACTAGCGATAACAATTTGGATGGCTGCTTCCTGAATATGAATAGAGTTAGAGTAGCCAGTTTTGGTCATTTCACTAAAGAGTAAATGATAAGAATGAATGATGTTTGATCATATTCATAACAACCAACTGGCCTTCAGATTGCAATTAAGTTCTTCTTGAGTCTAACTTGAGATTGACATAATAGCAATTTGGAGGTAGACCCTATAAAAGAATGTTTGAAGCAAATTACAATATAGTTATTTTAACTTTATTTGACTGATTTACATAAGTTCTTAACCAATAGTATTTGCACTCTAACACCCATTCACATGAGGTTTATGGTGTTTCAATTGTGGAGATTTTTTATGCATGCTTGATCCATAGTAGGGCCATGAGATCAAATCATTAATTGTCTCACACATGAAGCTTGTTCTACAACTAAGAGTGAAGCTTTTTTTTTTTTCGTTAAAAGACCAATTCATGAAAAAGCAAAAGAAATAAATATAAATATGAAATCAATAGCCAAAGGTGACCCGATCTTCACTTCAGTCCAATCAAAACACTAGCATGATCAATCATAGAAAGGAAATACAGTCACAAGATTCCAGGTTAAGAACCAATGGAAATGTTGCCCAAAAACTGTTGAATTCCACTCCATCCACAACAATTAACAAATCATGGAATTCCATGAGATGAGATCCTTGTGGGGCATACTTTCAAACACATGAAAGGCTTCCTCCATGCTCCCACATTTACTATACATTGAGATCAGAGCATTGACAACATGAATGTACCAATTAAAACACATCCGACCAATATGGCAGTGTGATGTTTGGGTTGAGAATTTTCAACCGAACCCGACCAACCCAATCAACCCAACTGAGCCCACTTGGGTTGGGCTAGGGTTGAGAATTCCCAACTTGAGATTGGGTTGGGTTGGGTTAGGTTTGAGGTATAGGAACCTTGGGTTGGGTTAGGGTTGAGCACCAACCCGCCCCACTTTCAGCCCTAGCTAGCACATGACGGGAGGATCCCCCAACAAGCACCGATAATGGAGTGGAGACCTTTCTTCATCTCATGGCATCCTCCGACCACAAGTGCAATCAGGACACAACCTAACCCTCATATCATCTATGAGGATGAACCTTACTGTATCCTATTTAGCACAGGCAACAAAGTGGTCTTATAGGCAAGAGCTCTATATGAGGAAGAGGAAGTCATCATCCCCGCAACACCAATGTAATTGCCAACTCAAACGGTAACGTTTGAGGAGGAACCTCCATGCTATAAGGTGGTTCCTTAACACTATCTGAAGTGTGACAAAGCGAAGAGCTTGAGTCTTGATGGGTGTAGTGACAATGAGAACTCTAAAGGTGCCCTGTTAAAGCCAGGACGAGAGAAATAATGGATGCAAAAACGAAGCTCAAGACAATCCCGGCATAGGTATCCATATGGGAACTGTTATGCACATCATGGACACATCGGGTGCTGTTCGCCAAGATGCTGAATGATGCTCACATCACTTTGGACACTCCACCAGAAATGATTATGTTAATGACCGAGCAACTCGTCACACCCAGAGCCATCACCTTTACGGACAATGAGCTTTCTACCGATGGACGAGATCACAAAAGGTCTCTTAATATCACTATGCGATATAAGAACCTGTGAGTTCCTCTAGTCCTTATCAACAACGACTCAAGCCTAAATGCTTTCCTACTCTAAATGGTAACTACTTCGGGATCAAGCCAATTTCTTTCCGGCCAAGTGACATGAGAAACAGAGCCTTCGACAACTCTCGTCAAACTGTAGAAGGTGAAGTGGACATTAAAGTGCAAATTGGTCCAGATATCTTGGTTATTGTCTTGGATATATCTGCATCCTTCAACATGCTGCTGGGAAGGCCATGGCTTCACAAATTCTGAGTTGTCTCTTCTACTCTTCACTAATGGGTGAAATACATCCTCAACAATAAGGTAATATTTATCCTAGTTGAAGCCGAGCTTGTCATTCCAAATGACTACTGTGCACAAAAGCCAAACATTCCAGTCATCAACATCCAGTATTTGGAGAAAGACATCCCTTACCACAAATTTGAAATTGAAATTGTGAATATAATGATCAATCTAACGCCAATGAGTGCGAAGTATGTCTTTTCACTAGCCGAATGACAAAGTTTCAAGTACCTTGTAAAGAATCACTGTAGAGCAAGGGCAATAAAGACCACCTATAACAAGAGGAAGTGGGGATTGGGGTACAGGCCAAACCCCAAGTAAAAATGGAGGAAAAAGGAGTTCTAATGTGTGCGATCAATTTTATCAGACCTGGGACTCCTTGTAAGGAGGAGATATCAGCTGTGCTACATGAAGTTACCTCTTTATGCCACGATGATGCTCATGGCTCCCTATCTGGTGGGAAATAATCATAGGGCCATTAAGAAGAGAACTGCCAATGGCAGAAGAAGAAGAAGCCTCTGTCTAAGAGCAGAATTAAGAAGGATATCAGGACGCCTTGATACCTATCATCATAGTATCAACTGCAATCAACTAGGGTCACACCTTTCCTGTCACAACTTCAGTCAACCAAGGGCACACCCTGCTTTTCTTAACTTCAATCAATTAGGGGCACACCCTATCTTTCTGAGCTTCAACCAACTAGGGGCACACCCTACCTGTCTCAGCTTCAATCAACCAGGGGCACACCCTGTTTGTCTCAGCTTCAACAATGGGCACACCTTGTCTGTCTCAACTTTAATCAACTAGGGGCACACTCTATCTATCTTAGTTTTAACCAACCAGGGGCACACCTTGTCAGTCTCATCTTCAACCAACCAGGGGCACACCCTGCCTATCTCAGCTCCAATCAACTAGGGACACACCTTGCCTATCTTAGCTTCAGCCAACTAGGGGCATACCTTACTTGTCTTAGCTTCAACTAACCAGGGGCAAAAACACCCCATACTTTTCAGTACTTGGATGTTACCATGGAGATATAAATTAGTTTACATGTGTGTGGGAATACACGTAACTTACCTTACTCATCATCATCCAGTGGTTCTCTATCTATCCATCTCCACCATCTAGTACAATCTAATTCATTAATATATCAAGTCACCTGGTCATTAATTCTTAAAGATAAACAATCATTCATCATGAAATTGACATTGAGGATAACTCCACTCTCTTAATTGGTAGGCAAAACGATTGTTTCGACCACATTTACTGCTATCTGCTCCTTCGACGAAGGAACTTTCCAAAATGGGTGTGGCAGCTTGGGTTTTGGCTGAAGATGAACTTCATTTTCTTCTTCTTTTTTCCTTCTCAGTGCGGCCCTATTTCTCTGCCAACAATGCTTCTGTGTCCCGGTCATATTTTTAGGGTCATAGGGAATTTTGGATGTGCAAGTCACTTCCATACCCCTTCCCGCGTAGCTGGTGGTTTGACCATTCGTGTAGAAGACAAACTCCAATGTTGCAGTCGATTAGACATTGGCTGCTCTGGTGCTGGTGACCCCGACTATTACCATGGTCATGACTTCTAAGAAGATCCTTAACTTGCCAAGGAATTTTTCAGGCACAATGGTCGCATAGTAGATGATTCTTATGCCTGTATACATCTAGATATTAAGGCGTCTACTACTGTTTGGGAACGTACCGGCCACTCGTTCTGCGTAGAATTTCTGAATCGAGTTCCACTTTCGGTCGACTCGACCCAAAACCTGTATCATTGCGATCACGCTGTCGCCACAGTTTCAACGCCACGTCTCGTACACCAATGCGATGCCTAGGCTAGAAGATATGACCCGCATATAATCCTGACCATACATCGCACGTTACAGGATCGAAGATTCTAAATTTGAAAAGATCTGTACAAGAACCAATTATTGCATGAAATCACCCTAGTCTAACCTAACCTAGTATGACATCATGCCTAGCCCACCCATGCCTTACAAATAATTATTTCAAGCATGCCTCTCTCTCTCTCTCCCATGTCTCTTACAAGCCATGATTACCTTCTTACAAGTCATCATTTCTTCCAAATACTACCCCCCTCTCTCCCATTCTCTACCGTTCTCCTCCATTGCAACCCAACAAGAAAGGGAAGGAGAGAACCCAACACTCCAGCCCATCTTCCACCCTTGATCTCCCAATCCAACCATTAGAACCTTATCTTCCTCCTTTAAAAGTGAAGTTTAGGAGCTTGGGATTGCAAGGAAGCTTGAAGAAGAAGAGGTGGGTCTCCTTAGGCTATATTTTTTTATTTTTGTGCATAGGGAAAGTGGGAGCTACCAATCAATGGTAGGGATCCCATCTTGGTCCCTAGGTGTGGCCAATGGCCCACCATGATTGCATGCATGTATCCATGATGGGGTTATTCTCCATAGACCCCATCATGATGTTTCCTTAATGCCTAACATGTAAGGGGTCATCTAGACCCTTGATTTGTGGTGGGGATGGCATCCCCACCTTGATTTGCTGATTTGAGGGCCCACACAATCTTGGGACCCATCTTGATGTATGCATTGTATCATAGAAGGGAGCTCATAGTGGCGGGGCTCCCTCCATCACCACACCTCTCTCTCTCTCTCTCTCTCTCTCTCTCTCTCCCCCTATCTCTCTTTTCCCTTGTATGATGGCCCACTTGATGATGTATGAGTATTATCCACGTTGTCCAAATGGTGGACCATATGACTATTCAAAACTGGGACCCACCTTGTTGCCCGATTTCGGGCCGACTGGACGAAGGGAAAACATAAATATCAGCTTAATCCGTGGACCCCACTGTACGTGTATCCCATCCATACCGTCCGTTTAACGATCCCGACTTGCTTGCTACTGGACAAACCATCCAAATCGTGGAGCTGGTGGGCCACCATGTGGACCCACCTTGATGTATACGTTGTATCTCCACCATCTAGCTATTGGACGGTGGGACCTACCTTGATGTATCTGTTTCATCCCCACCGTCCAGCAGGGGATGGTGGGACACACCTGATGTATGTGCTTCATCTCCTCCGTCCAGCGTGGACGATAGGATCCACGTTGATGTATGTATTCTACCCAGACCGTCCAACTGGAACGGTGGGCCCATGTGACTATCTGTTTTATTCACACGATCTAAGTGGGACGGTGGGACCATGTGATGTAGGTGTTATATCCACACTATCCAGCTAAGGACGGTGTGACCCACCTGATGTAAGTGTTTTATCTTCCCCATCCAGTTGAGGATGGTGGGACCCACCTGCTATACATGTAGGGCCCACCTGTTTTATGTGTAGGGTCCACCTGCTGTATGTACAAGGTCCACCTGTTGCACATGTGGGACCCACCGTGATGCTTATTATATCCAGACCGTCCATCGATTGGACACTCGGCTGGCCCATGTAGTGTATGTATTATATCTAAATTTCCATCTTGTGAGGCCTACGTGTTGAGGCCCATTGTGATGTATAGAGGCCCATTTGATGTATATGAGGCCCAATGTGATATATTCGGCCCTTGTGTGAGGCCTATTGTGATGTGTAAGGCCCAGTATATGTGTGAGGTCCATTTTTTGTGTGAGGCCCGTTGTATATGTGAGGCCTAATTGTGATATGTGAGATTCACCATGATGCATGTGACTATATTTATGTTGTCCATCCATTTTCTAGCTAGTATAAGGGTCATGGGCCCCAATTGTAAGATGGATTCTAAGTGGGCCACACCTTGGGAGAAATAATGGTTAAATGTCCATGTTGTAAACCTCCCTAGGGTCTGTTGTTAAGCCCATCACCATCCTTCTCTTATTGGGCTATCCCAAATCATTGCCCCCATAAGTATTACCCATCTTACCCTAATGGGCTAACCCAAGCTGTTGGGCCCCCATTTATGCTAGTTCTTTCCACCACACCTTGTAGGAGTAACCATGTCTTGTAGGCACACTTGTTCGTATCGGGCCTCCATAGGGAAGTCCCATTCATGACATGATAGAGTGAGTGAGGAAGCCCACTTAATATACTTAAGGTCATCCTCTTGACTCCCTTTGTTGTATGATTCACCCCACAAGGACCATCCTGGATGTAGTATGACATTTAGACCGCCCACCATTTATAGGTGAGTACATCATCACCCCTTACTGTAGATGGAACAATCTGTGGTATCAGATTGGTATATCCACTGTTTAGAACTAATATTAATGTTTTGGACAAGATCTGTCGTCCTTCTGTGGACCCCATCATGTGTTTAGGGTGGTTATTGTTTATATCTGATAATCATGCTATTGTACCTATTTTAGTAGGACACATTGAGAATATGCTTAGTATAACATCATGATACATGCCCGTAGACATCATTAGGATGCCTATTATGAGGAGTGTTTGATCATAACATTCGCCATTAGGTTGAGATGTTTATGGGACTCTTTGAGAGACGGAGTTACCCCACATGAGTGCACAGTACGCGTAGGTTTGATGCATGACTAGATGGTGTGACTCATGCATTTTATATTTTGTATGACATGATCATTATACGCCCTACCGACATCTAGGTTGTGGCCTCCACAAGCATATCGTGGATAACATGATTGGACACTGAAAATATTTAGTTCTAGCACTGGGGCACTTAGGATATCCTTGGGTGAAAGTCCTAAAACCCTTATGGTACCAGGAGGTTGCTCCAACGTCAAGACTGAGTGGTTGCATGAGCGTCCGATGCTGAATACCAGTAGGACGCGCCTCCCACTGTGTCATGGTCAGTTGGAAGGGGGTGTGAACTTACCCGCCTGGGTGAAGGGGTATAACTAGGTTGAGTTTGACCAACTCTGGGAATGGGTCCGTGATCGATGAGCTGGGTAAATATTGGCAGACTACTGGCTAGGCAGATAGTGAGGTCTACACAATTGTTCACTTTAGGTAGGGCGGTAATCTAGGGTAGAGTATACTAGACTCTGGTGATATTCCAAAGAGGAAATATACTGATATTTGGATCCAGTTGAGGACTGGTGTGCTTGCGTTGCATCTTGCATATGACATTTGACTACATAGGCCTTGCATCACATAGCCTTGGTATGGCCGAAAACATTCATGCCTTACATCGCATAGCCTTAGTGCAGTCGACAACATTCATGCCTTGCATCACATAGCCTTGGTATGGCCGACAACATTCATGTCTTGCATCGCATAGCCTTGGTATGGCTGACAACATCCATGCCTTGCATCGCATAGCTTTGGTATGGTTGACAACATTCATGCCTTGCATCGCATAACCTTGGTATGGCAGACAACATTCATGCCTTGCATCGCATAGCCTTGGTATGGCTGACAACATCCATGCCTTGCATCGCATAGCTTTGGTATGGTTGATAACATTCATGCCTTACATCGCATAACCTTGGTATGGCAGACAACATTCATGCCTTGCATCGCATAACTTTGGTATGGCCAATAACATTCATTCCTTGCATCGCATAGCCTTAGTATGGCTGACAGCATTCATGCCTTGCATCTCATAGCCTTGATATGGCCGACAACATTCATGGACTTCCCAGTATTTTTCCTTACTCTAATATTCATACATTTGGCACATGTATCGCACACACTTACACCACCCTCTAAGCTTCCTGTAAGCTTATACATGACCATTGCATGCAGGTGACGTTAGGATGCAGCCGAGCTGAGGCAGGAGCGTGTGACGATATTTCTTGAGTTGTGATATACACTTGTATTTCCCTTTCGCATTGTACTCAAACGCTTTGATTATAGTGGATATGCGGTGATGTTGTTTTGTGACTTGGTTATGCTTCCCTTTATAAAAAATTTCTTTATTGAAAATCCTCCTTATAGGATCTCAGGATCAGAATCCAGTATATGGGTGTCGGGAGCCAAGAATGGGGTACTATGGAGGCTGTCAGCGCTGGATTCAGTGATGGGAAATTTTATGAGTCTGGTTTTTGAGCTTGGGTTGTGACAATCCTCGATCATTATATTCCTGAATTAGGTTCCTGAAAATGACACATTTACTAGTAAAATGGGAACAAGACCCATGCCATTTATAATAATCGACCTTTTTGAGTTCCTCGGCCAAAGGCACTTTGTGATTAACAAGAACCTTAATGAAATTCACTTCTAACATGAAGTCAAAAATTTTCTCAGCTTGAGTAATATCAAAGGTATATACCTTCTAAGTTTTTTAGGGTTGCTAAGACGGCTAATTCTATTTTGACTAGTGCTGAGCGAACTAGTGGTTTCTTAGCCACCACCTTGGCGATTGCAATTTCGTAATTAGGATAATTAAAATATGTTCCAATTGACGTGTTTGATTGCCTAGCCCCTTTTTAAAGCAACTCTTCATACCGAGAGACCTTCTTAGTAACGTCATATAAATCAGTAAACTTCATGCTTACAAACTTTTTTTTAGAGCTTGTATCCTAAACCGTCTTGTGTAAGTTGCACAAATTCGGCTTTGGTCATGACTACCTTACAACGGCTCTTTGCTCGTTTAAAATGCTTGATATAATTTTCACATTATTCATTGGGTAATTGTTGGAATCATGCGAGATCAACCATGGTGATGTCTATATTCTTAGAAAAAAATTGAGTATGAAACTTTTCCTCCAACTCTTGCCAGCTATGTATTGAATCAAGCAACAAATTAGAATACCATGTGAAGGTCATGACAGATAGTGAATGACCGAATAACTGTAATTTATAATAATCATTATCAGCCACTACACCACATTGCATGGTGAATCGACCAACATGTTTGATAGTTGATTGCTAGTGCTCCCCTGAAAATAGGGCGAAGTCTGGTCGATAATTCCTCCGCAAAGGATGTTGCCGATCCACCCATTCTGGGTAAGGTTTATGATAAGCAGGAATAGAGTTGTGGCCTATTACATGGCTTGCAACTTCTTGCACCAGTTGTAATATTTGGTCGCGATCAACCCACCAAGGTTCCATGGCTGGTGGATGATCCGGGCCAAACCTATTAACATTCTTTTGAAATCTAGGACCTTGCAGAGGGTAGAATCCCATTGGTGATCCTTGATTTCTATTATCATAGTTTCTAACTTCCTGCTTCAGTCGTCTGACATCTACAAGAGGTAGGAGAAATCTCACCTCCTGAGGAGTAGGTGGCATACTACGCTACAATGATGGTGTCACCTAGAAAGGGATGACATTACCGACTGAGCTACCATTATTTTGTTGTATAGGCTGCGTTCGCTTCATCACAATAGCTAATAATCACTGCTTAGTCTCCGTTAGACTAGCCATATAATGATTAGTATTCTTAGCCTATTGACGGAGTTGTTCCTCTTGAATTCTTACATTTTCCTGCACCATATGGATGCTTCTATGAACATCTCTAAGTACCATTAATACCTCATCTAAAAGAATAGGGCGAGCCATCGATGGCCTTGCTTGATTTTCGGTAGGATTAATGTTTAAATTAATTTCACTTAGAGGTGCCTGAACTTGCATGTCATCCATTAGAGGTGGTGTGGTTGGCATTTTGGGCTCATTCCCGACAATTCTGTCACTCCTTTGTTGCATTTTGGCAATGATCTAATTGGTGACCTATAATAAATCACGTCTCACCGAGCGTGCCAAAAAATTATTTGTCATTGTTTTGATGTTCCTCTTCCTAACATGGATGACGCGTGTGCGGGTATGCTAGAATTGGGATTGCAGTTCCAATTCAAACCGAACAATAATGACCTCGGGCACCAAAGTATGTAGACACTGGGTATGACTGAGGTCTGAGGAGATTGGTCGCCTATAAAGCCAGTCGCTCAAAGTGTAAATGGATCAGGCGATGGTTAGAGGGTGGGGTTCATCCTCTGATGATGGGTTCCTCCTTGCCTTCCATACAAAAGGACTTTCGTCAATGCATGAAGAGTGGAATGTGAATTTGAAAGAGGTGAGCTAACAGTCCTTTGGGGGGGGGGGGGGGGGGGGGGGTTGAATATGGCTATGCCAAATAAAAATTCGAAGTACAGAAATAATGAATAAATCAGGATAAATCACTAATCTCAATAGCAGTAGTATTGAGAAATTGATTTAAACTTTGTTCATAGGACAACCTTACCCCAAAAACAAAAAGCTTTAGGTAGGACAACCTGATTTTATAAACGTTGTAAGGATCAAGATCGCAAACCAAACAAGAGACAAGAGAGAGCTATCTATTACAAGCATTCACCACACAACCAAATTACAATCATTCGCCACATATACAGAAATTTAAACCATTCACCACAAACACTAGAAGTTATAGTGGTTTGGTGTTGTTCTCAAATAGCCAATCCTACTCCACTCTCAATAATCATAACCCATGTGATATTGGCGTTCACTAATAATCAAGGTTTTCATAGGTTCACCTTAAAACGTATACAGTTGTGTTTTTAGATGAACTATCACAAACAAAATCCCACGCTGAGATTTTTTGACTATCTCAGTCAAAACCAATACATGAGATTTTCTGGATATCTCAAAGAAACCAAAAATAAAAGTAAAGAATGATACTTATCTTCTTTTTGAAGACATTTTTGATGTGGCCCATAAAATCGCTTCATTTAATGTAGAACTTTCAATGTCCAGTAATACAATCAAGGGTTCTAGGTTCTAATTAATTTTAAATTAGTTCAAACCTCAAGCTATTTGTTTAAATCCTTTAGATCTTGAAAAGAAGAGTGATTACTCTCTTTTAAAAAGTAAGATTCATAAACCAGAGATCAAAGAATCAAAACAAAAGATATAAACATAAATGTAAAATACTGTACAATAGCTTGATGATAGTGGGGACTTTTCTCTTTCTAAATGGAGGCTTTTCTTAGCTTGGATTCATGATTTTAGAATGGGAGAAGGCCTTCATTTATAGGATAAAATTTGGTTGCTTCGACTCGTCTAAAGTCTCCTTCAACTCGTCTAAGATGCAACAAAATGTCAAATTTTGGGCGCGATCGGATAAAACCATTCTTCTACTGGTCGAGGGCCTTGTTCGACTAGTCGAGGGTGCCAAAAATAGCTTGCTGGATTTCGAGTCAAGCACCCTTTGACTGGTCGAGCACCCTACTCGACTGGTCGAGAAACCACCAGAAATATCCATTTTTTTTAGTTTGAATCTTGGACTGGTCAAAGTTATTCTTGGACTGATAAAACCAAGACTTGGACTAGTTAAACCAAGTCTTGGACTAGTCGAACCAAAGCCTAATAAAAGTATAAAACCCTGTATAAGTTTAGCATTTGAAAGAACCTAAGTCTAAGGTCCTTCTAAGGTCATTTATACTGAGAAAGTTGGACATTGAAGTGTATAGGACGAATCTTCTACTTGAAGGTGGAGCTTGATCTTCTACTAGTAGTAGAACTTGAGTATTCTTTAGCTTGTATTATCCACATCTTGAACTTGTTCTTACTCTATACACTCTTCATGGTTTGTTCTTAAAGGTGAACTTTCCATCACTTGAAGTTAAACTTTTTGTCACTTGAAGTTGAACTTTCTGTCACTTGAAGGTGAACTTTCCATCACTTGAAGGTATTTTGTCTCATCAAAATTTGGCAAAATAAAAGTGTGCACAATACTTACAATTAAACAAAAGTGTGCACAACACTTACAGAAGTGATAATTCAAACACTAAAGAGCACTTAAATTCTAGCTATCGACTATTGTATTTATGCTAAGGATTACACTAAAGAAAGCAAGTAAATGTAACAAGTAAATGATTACTCTAAAGGTAAGGAATTACTTGATAGAAGTCGCGATTACACTATAGAATGTAAATTGGATGGGATAATTGAAAGATAATTGATTTATTTGGGTTGGTATAAAACCCTTATTCCTGTTGGACTCTTCTTCTATTTATAGATTTGATCCAGCCATTTTGGATCCTTCTCACGATCAGACACTTACCATAACTGTCACACCCCAAACTCGGAAATCGGGCTGACAAAATTTTTGATCCCTGAATCCAGTGCCGACAGCCTCCATAGTACCCCATTCTCAGTTCCCAATGTCCATTCGCCAGATTTTGATCCTGAGATCTTAAAAGGAGGATTTTCCAATGTACATTTAACTCATAATAAGCATAACCACAAGTTTACCCAAATTACAAAGGCAACATCATAATCAAATATCCACTAATATAAACATTTGAATACAGTGCTAAAAGGGAAATACATATATAAAAAACCAAAGCTCTAGAAAACCACTACGCACTCTAAGCTCAATGTTGCTGCAGCCTAATATCACTTGCACGCATCTATCATGCATAAGTTTATAGAAAGCTTAAAGGGTGATGTAAATGTGTGCACAAGATAAGTATCAAGTATTCAAGATAAGCCCATAAATCATACAATGTTAGAAGTACTGTTAAGATCATGAATCATACGATATCAAACTAAGCAGAAATATACTGGTAAGTCCGTGATTCATACATTATCATGTACTCAGGATGCAATGCAATGTGTAAATCCTTGTAAGTCTGCCTAGGCCATATAAGTTGTAATGCCTCAAAAATTTGGGGTCGAGCAAAGCTTAACTCCCGAGTTCCAACGCATCACTTATGCAACATAAATAATGATGTTTAGATGTTGTCATATTAGTGCCTTAAACATGAGTGAGATTATACTAGCACAACATATCATACTCCAGAGTTAATGAATTTAAGCAAGCAGAAGACTAAGATAGGTATATAATGTTTATCAATCCCCAGAGTATGAGTATGTTACCAAGCTAAATAAATATATGAATTGTTCTAAAATTTACAAAATATCGAAGTGGGAAGGTTTGACTAATCCATAGTCTCGTAATCCGGGTGACGCAACTTTAGGTCTACACAGACCCGCCTGAGAGTTGCATGTAGGAGAACTCCTCGTCGAAGAAGTCTGGCTCCATCGCATAAGCCTCGCTATAATCTGCATCTAAAACAGAGTTTAGTTGGTATTTTAAAACACCGTCCCAGAGTGGGAGTGAGTGATTAACTCAGTGGTACTATAAGCCAAGGGTTAACATGTTATTAATTCAGTCAAGCAGTAATGATAAAGCAGTACAACAATCATATCCTAAGTACTCCTGTTAATGCAGGAATGGTATGCTGTAATGATGCATGCCCCTGCTTGCACTCCCTTAGCGACATATTCTCACGATCATGCATGACAAACTCTCTAAACATGCACTTCCTCGCCAAAACACATGCAATGTGGTACATGGTTATGTTAGCTAAGTAATTGATTAGGCTTATTCATACAGTAAATTTGAAAAGCTAAGGTACCTCCCTTTATATCATTTACCCATACAAGAATCCATCTAGGGTCGTCAATCCTATTTAATCACATACGATAGGCAAGTTGCAAGGCATCACCCCTGATGAAAACAGTGGATAGGTAAGTTCAAGAGTTTAACTCGAGGTCACTACGGAGAGGATTGTCACCTCAGCGCAGGCCTAGTTTATACTCGAGGTCAATACGGGAAGGCTCGTCACCTCGACGTAGGCTGACATCTCGAATATAGTGTCTTATATTATGGGGAGACTCGTCACCTCAACGTAGGCCAATAGCTCGACCACGGTGTCCCATACCATCATGCCTAGCTCATGAGTCTTAGCAGATCTTGGTAGCATAGTTGAAATGGGCTTTACATTGGTAAGCAGTACCTTAGATTCAAACAATAGCGTTCATACATGGTAAACACACAATAGGCTAATCGGGTTATTTGACAAGTGAGATTGGTAGAGCGCACATTGAATTAATCATCATGAAGAGTGTAAGAACTCCTTGTGGCCTAACCACTGTCGACAATCAACATACTGCTCGGATTCATCGAACATATCTAATGTAGCGAAACTAGTTTGGCCACCTAATTAGGAGCCATTACCGATTGCTTGGACTAGGTGGTAGTCCCAAACATACTCAAATGCCATAGGGAATCAGATATGTTACTCATAACAATATTTAATGAATAATTCACACATAATTCTCATTTGAGCATTTTATCAAACACATTGAACATGTTGACTTACATATGCATTTCATCCATAAATCATATAATAACAATTTACATTACATGAAGGAAACTACCAATATGGATATGGTAGTTAAGAATCCCATCTCAACACCCTTGTTAAAAATGATTTACCAAACAATTACTCATTTAGACATTTTGTCAAACACTTAGACTACATAATACTACATACAAAAACTAGATCAGTTATAGCATATATTATGGTAAATCCTTTCATAAAGGAGTTGTCCTACATATAATAAACATGTACTCTAGATTAATAGTCATGGTAAGCATAAATTATAATTTTACTTTCATTCAGCATTTCAACAAACACATGAAATGCATTATATATTCGCATAATTCACCCATATATACAATTTACCAAACACATTGTAACTAAGATCATATGGCAGCAATCAAGTCAGACATAAATCATTGTTGACATTGAAAGCCTTGAAAACTATAAACTAAATGTTTATAGTCCGCACCTTTCATCGGATTCCTCGTTTTGAACTCGGTTCAAATCCTACATCTCCGTCTACAGAACAATAGTTACCTGAATCACAAAATAGGTAGCTATTCGGCCGATTTCTCTATTTAAATTTCTAAAACAAGATTAGGGTTAGGATTTCTTACCTAAATCGAAGCTAGAATGGTTGGTGTAGAGATGGTGGGGTGGTGATTCGGTACGTGGAGTAGTAGGAGTGAATCCTAGCAACAATCTCCCTATCTCTCTCTCTTCTCCTCACTCTTTTCTCCTCTTTTCTCTCTTCTCTCTCCTAGGGTTAGAGAAATTCATATGGAATGAGAGAGGGGTGGTTTAAGGTCCTTAAATAGGCTCAGAAGTGATCTCAATGGCCATAGCGTCATGGTATACTTAGGTTATAGCCAAAGGGTATCTTTTTCAGGCAAACGGGACTCGTATGGAGGCCCATTACTCACCTGCCTCATGGAGTAAGTTCCTTGACCATGGATCTAAGCCAGGTTATGATTTCAATCGAATCAGATTTTTGGATCATCCGTGGAGGACCTGTATCAGTTCAATAGTCGTCGTCACTCAATCAGGGCCACAAGTATACTGACATGTGAATGAAATTTTCCTGATCCATGGGTAAAGTTTGGTCAGAAACTGATGGTCTGAAACTTTCAATTTTTCCCGTAATCGAATGGTCCAATTTACTTAAGTTTGAGTTCATTTTCTAAAGATATTCGCATTCCAGGCTCAAGTTGTGCGTTTCTGGATACCATTTGGGCTCGATTCCCGCACTGATTGTCAAGCCCAATAAGCCGGTCATAACCTTATAGTTTTATGGTAATTAGACTTTTGACGCACGGTCCTAGTCTAATATGGAGTTTCAAGGTTGTAACATTCCAAAAAAATTCGTATGAGGACCTGAGTACCACCTTAGGAAGAAATCACAAAGGACCAAATCTTTTAGGAATTAAGAAAGAATTAGCTAGTGCTAACTAGATTCCCTATGAAATTAGTCCTAATCACTTTAAATACGATCTATAAGACCCAAACTGGGTAGAACCATTAACGCTACAGTACCTAAAAACTTAGGATCCATCTTAAAATCCAGTTGCTCTCGGAAGCATCACGAAACTTCATATCAGACCTGGACTGTGCATCGAAAGTCTGATTATCCCGAAACTATACGGTTATGACTGCCTTGCTAGACTTGACAACCAACTCAGAAATCAAGTCCTAATAGTACCCAGAAATGCACAACTTGAGCCCGGAGCGAAGTGCATGAGAAACATAAATATCTTTAGGAAATAGACTGAAACTTAAGTGAATTGAGTCGGTTCACTTACAGGACAAATCTAAGGATTTAGACAGTTAGAATCTGATCTAATTACACCCTCGGATTAGGAAAAATTTCCAACATATGTCAGTGTACTTGTGACCCTGATCGAGCACTGGTGACCGTTGAATTGAACTTGGTCAGCCGCGACCGATCCATTGATCTGATCAGACCGAGATATTAACCTACCGTAGATCCATCTTCAGGGAGCTTAAGTCCAACCACATGTAGAAAAGGGGCCTTCAGAATAGCTCCATAGATCGAAACAACCAACTTTTGACTACAACCTAAGTATACCATGGCCCTGGGGTCATTCTCATCAATTCTGGGCCTATATAAGGGTCTTAAACCCTCTCTCTCTTATTCCATACGAATTTGAAAACCTAGGATAGAGAAGAGAGCAAAAAGATAAGGAAAGAGAGAGAAAGTGAGAAAGTGGGAGATCGTTCTTGAGATTCAATCCCACTGCTCCACGTGCCAAATCAGGCCATCTATATCGCTATTTCGGTAATTTTGACTCCATTTTTGGATAAGTCATCCTAACCCTAATCTGTCTTAGGGATTCAAATAGAGTGAATAGTGAAATAGCTAACTTATTTCATCTTATAGGTTGCCGTTGTGCCGTAGACAAGACGTAGTATTCAAACTGAGCTCAGCACAGGTTTACCGATGAAAGGTGTGGACTATAAATGTTTAGTTATAATTTTTAAGGCCTTCAATGTTAGTAATGATTTATGACTGACTTAATGGCTATCATATGTGCTTAGATTCGAGGTTTTTCCTATATCATGCATGTATATAGGCTATGTTGATTTATGATGCATTCCATGTGTTTGTTGAAATGTCTGAACGAACATGGAATATGGATTTTTGCTTGCCATGCTCATTGTTTTTAAATACATAACTGTTGTACACGTGGTAACTCCTATGTGAAAGGAATTGCCATAATATGTGTTTTTACTAGTGTATTATATGTAGGATAATATGTGTATTCTAGGTGTTTGATAAAATGCCTAAATGAGGAAATGCTTGTTTAAATGTATAAAATGAGGGTGCTGAGATAGGATTCTCAACTCCCTTATCTATAGTCACTGTTTCCTTTATGTAACCTATCTTACTATTATGTGATTTATGGGTGAAATGCCTATGTATGGTAATATGGACTCTATGTGTTCGTTTAAATGCTTATTTGAGATTTATATTTGAACTCATTGCTACATGCTATTTTGATTTGTACACATGAATGCCTATTGCATTTGACTGTAATTGAGACTACGACGTAGTCTAGGTAATCGGTAAGAATTCCTGTTTGAGTGGCCAAGCTAGTCTCACCATATTTGATGTGCTTGGTGAATCCGAGTCGTACGATGATTGTCGACAGTGGTTAGCGCTCCATGTCGATCAGCTCGACATATGCTCATACCAGTCGAGCTTGTCAAGTAACTTAATTTGCCTAATGTATGTTCACCATATATGGTCGCTACTGCTTGAATTTAAGGTACCAAACTCACCAGTGAAAACTCGTTCAACCTTGGTACCTTGATCCACTAAGACTCATGAGCTGGACATGGTGGTATGGGACACCGTGGTCGAGCTGTCGGCCTACGCTGGGGTGATGAGCCTCCCCGTAGTGACCAGTGAGCAATTCAAACTCGTAAGCCGAATATGGTAGTATGGGACACTGTATTCGAGCTGTCAGCCTACCCTTGTGTAGCCTGTTGTGTTCTCCAATCGGGTTGGTGATGAGCCTTCAAAAATAGACTTCCAGTTAGTAAGGTGTGGGTGGTAGTGACCTGAGTGTACTTTAAGACTGTGTTGAGGCGACGAGTCTTTCCATAGTAACTAGAGTACAAACTAGGTCTATACTGATCAAGTAATAGGCCCTTTGTAGTGACCTAGAACCACAACATTGTATGAGATTTACTAGGACTGACGACCCTAGAATGGATCATTATTTGGAAATTGATATAAGGGAGGTACCTTAGCTTCCCAATCCTGCTATATGAATAAACCTAAGTAAGAACCTGGCTAATCACGTGTATGCACCGCATTACGTATGCCTTTGGCATAGCAGGTCAAGCACTGAGGAAGGATTGCATGCTGCGATCATGAGATGAAGTTGCTGAGGGAGCACAGGAAAGGGCATGCATCATTATTTCACATCATTATTGCATTAATTCTTGCATTAACAAGAGTACTTAGGACTTGATTGTTGTACTGCGTTATCATTACTGCTTAACTGAATTTATAACATGTTAACCTTTGCTTTATTGTTCCACTAATTTAATTCTCACTCCTACGTTACGGGATGATGTTTTAAACACCAACCAGACCCTGTTTTAGTTTTAGATGATGGCGATGCTTGCGAAGTGGAGCCAGACTTTTATGATAATGAGGAGGATTTCTCCTATATGTAGCTATTAGGTGTACCTATGTAGACCATGTTCTAATTGACGGGATTACAGGGATGCTAATTAGATGCCATTACACTTGTTATTTTACACTTTTGGAACACCCATATATATTTATTTTGTTCATTTTTAGAGTATACATGTATATATTTAACCTGCTAACATGTTTACACTCTGGAGACTTACAACGGTTTATATATTTTATACATTTATCACGGTCTTCTGCTTACAAAATTTAACTCTCTGGAGTATAATATGTTGTTTTGGTATAATCCCACTCATGTTTAATGCACTAATATGAATAACATTCAATCTTCATTATCTATATTGCATAAGTGATGCGTTAGAACTCGAGAGCTGAGCTTCTGCTCGACCCCTGATTTTCAGGGTGTTATAAAGGTACTCCAGAGAGTAACTGGATTTTGGGATTTCTTATAGATTTAGAGATTTTAATAGTTTTGGGTTTGACAGTTTGTATAGATAGTGGTTCAAGCTAATTCAACCAGTTATTTAGTTTAGTACTTAATTAATTTTTATATAATTTGTACAAAATTTGATCCTTAATAATTTCTACTTGAGGTGATACTCGAGTCTTTGTATAAATATTTTCGAGACGTTACAATCTACCCCCCTTCAAGAATTTTTCATCCATGAAATTAGTACCTTTGCATACTCCTTGAGGATCTGAGGGTAGTTCTTATGGACTTTGACTTCCATTTTCCAGGTCGCCTCTTCCTTAGTGTGGTGAGTCCACAATACTTTCACAAGCGGGATTAATTTGCTATGTAACACTTGTTCCTTCCTATCTAGGATATGTGTTGGTTAAAGTACGTATGTAGCATCTTCACTCAGCTACACCTGCTCCCACTTAATAATGTGAGTGGGATCAAGAACGTATTTCTTCAGCATCATTACGTGAAATACGTTATGCACGCTGGCGAGTGGTGCGGGCAAAGAAAGGCGGTATGCTACCACACCGAATCGATCTAGAATCTATAATGGGCCAATAAATCTCAGCGTGATTTTTCCTTTCTTGCCAAAGCGAAGGACTCCCTTTATGGGGGAAGCCTTAAGAAACACGTGGTCCCCAACCTCAAATTTTAGCTGTCATTGTCTGGTATAGGCGTAGCTCTTCTGTCTACTTTATGCTGCAAGAAGTCGATGCCTGATAATGTCGATCTTCTCTGAGGTCGCCTGTACTAAATCTGGGTCAATCAGACTCTTCTCACCAACTTTTGCACAACAATGCGGTGCTCGACACGGATGCCCATACAATGCTTCGTAGGGAGCCATGCCAATGCTCACTTGGAAACTGTTGTTATAAGTGAACTCAACATGGGGAAAAAAGTCATCCCAACTGTCCTTGAAATTGAGCACATATGTCCGCAATATATCTTCTAACACCTGATTTACCTATTCCATCTGCCCATCAGTTTGTGGGTGGAACGAGGTACTGAACTTCAGTTTTACCCCCATTGCTTCCTAGATTCAATCCAGAAGATAGACGTGAATCGTGTGTCTCGATCTAAGATAATCTCTATACTTGGCTAAATCATCTACGGAGTTCGAAACATTAATTGAGAGGAAATGAGCCGATTTCATCAATTGGTCCACAATAACCCAAATGGAGTCGTATCCCTTCCATATCTTCGATAACCCAGTAATGAAATCTATATATATGAAATTCCACTTCCATTTAGCTATGGCATGGGATGAAGCAATCTAGGAGGTCGGCGATGCTTAACTTGGGCTTGTTGGCACGTGAGACAACGGGATATAAAATCTCCTATGTGGGCCTTCGTGTTGTCCCACCAGTATGAACACTTCATATCTTGATACATCTTTATACTACCAGGATGCATCGCCATTTTCGAATTGTGAGCAACTTCGAGAACTTCCTTTCTCAAGTCATGAAGATTTGGGATGCATAGGCGGCCACGATTACGTAAACCCCCATCCGAACCAACTCTTCATTCAGAGTCTTCATCATCAGTTGCTTGCTCTCTCATTTTCACCAACAGTTCGTCCTCTTTCTGAGCCATAATGATTCGTTCATCAATGAGTGGCTGTACGCGGATGTGTGTGACGCTCTCGAACAGCTCCTCTACAATAAACTTTTATTCAAAGTCTCACATAAATTCTACCATGTTCCATTTTTCAGTCATTAGCGGAGCCACAAATTCTATTATCTTCTTGGGGCTCAATGCATCTATCACAAGGTTAGCCTTACCAAGATGGTAGGAGACGTTTTCATCCATTGCCGCTGCCTCATATTAAGGTCCCACTACGTGAATATGTACTTAGGCACTTGTGGTCGCAAAAGATCTTGAACTCCTCTTCGTAGAGGTAATGTATTCAGAGCTTTAATGTGGAGATAACTACTGCCAATTCTAAGTCGTGCATAGGGTAGTTTTTTTTGTGCTTCCACAACTGTCACAAGGCATACGCGATCACTTTGTCCTTCTATATAAGAACACAACCCAAAACAACATGAGACGCATTGGTGTATATCGTATATCTGACCCCTTACTTTGGAAATACTAGCACGGGTGCGGACGTCAACTTGTCCTTCAGTTCCTAAAAGGCTGTTTCTGCCTTCTCATTCTGAAAAAACTTAAGATCCTTTTGAGTAAGCTGAGACAACGGTCTGACTATCTTGGAAAAATATTTAATGAATAGGTGATAGTAACCAGCAAGTCCTAGAGAATTCCTCACTTTTGTAATCGAACCGGGCTGCTCCCAGTCCTGAACTGCGGCCACCTTGGCAAGGTCCACAGTGATACCTTCCTTGGATACAACATGTCCCAAGAACTTAACTTCTTCCTTCCAGAAGTCGCAGTTCTTGTACTGAGCAAATAACTAGTTTTTCATGAGAGTATCGAAGACTTCTCGCAGGTGCTCTTCGTGATCCTTTTGGCTCTTGGAGTATATCAAAATGTCATTTATAAATACAATGATGAACAAGTACAGGTACGGATAAAACACCCAGTTTATGAGGTCCATGAACACTGCCGGTGCATTTGTGAGTCCAAACGACATCACAAGGAATTCATAGTGCCCAAAACTGGTTCTAAATGTCATCTTCTTCACATCATCATCCCTAATGCATAACTGATGGTACCCGAACTGCAAGTCGATCTTCGAGAAATACTGTGCCCCTTTCAACTGGTCAAACAGATCATCTATCCTAGGCAACAGATACTTGTTCTTGACTATCACTTGGTTCAACCTGCGATAATCAATACACAATCACATTGATCTATCCTTCTTCTTCACAAACAACATAGGTTCTCCCCAAGGAGATACACTCGGTCATATGAAACCTGAATCCAACAAATCATCAATCTGTCTCCTCAATTCCTCCATTTCACATGGAGGCATGCGATACATACATAAGGAAATGGGTGTCGCATCAGGCACAAGGTCGATAGTAAAGTCAATCTCGCGCAGAGGAGGTAATCCAAGGATCGTCTTAAACACTTCCTAGAAGTCTTGGACCACATGCATTTTTCTAAGTGTCAGACCATTATGATCTTTCAATAGGGAAGCATAACAAAGAACCCAGAAGGGGTAACTGACTTGAACGAGGAAAGTGAATGTCGTGTTTTCGGGGCCATGTGTCGTCACCAGTCAGGTTTCGCATTCAATCTTGACCTTCATTTCACCATGCTGAGGATGATGTCGTAATGGTATATCATGGTGACGATCAGGTCAACAGACACCACCTTGCCTCCTAAGTCTATCAAGTAACCCTTACAAAGCTTAGTGGCATCTGTCAATGTTCCTGCTGCCGCAATGACTCTCACCCAAACCATAGGGGTATAATTCAACCCTAAATGCTTGACTGTAGAGTATGATATCATCGAAATAGTGGACTCGGTGTCCACTAACAAAAAAATTAGTATACCTTAGATGTGGGCAGTGACTTTAAAGGCTAAAGGCATTATAGCTGCTGACTCAGATGCTTCAGCTGCAAGCGCATGCACACGCGCTTGTTGAGGATGATTCGGTTGCGCTGCCATAGGTTGTTGTCGTGGCCTACTTCGAGGTACATTTGGTCTGTAAAAAGGTTGTGCTGGCGGTACTAATTATAGAGGTGGAGCTAAAATGGCTTATGACAACTGACAGTTTATCTTTTGAGGTAGCGTAAAGACATTATCCCTCATCTTGGTAAAGCAATAAGTATCTGTATAGCCCATCCTCTTACAGTAGGTGCACCATAAATCTAATTACTTCTGCTGAGTCGGCGGAGCTATTAGGCTAGGAGGCGAATCTGCAAGTGGCCTCTTACCGAGGAATGGTTGGTTCAACAAGTCAGGTCAAGGCCTTGGACCCATAGGCATATGCATACGGGACAGTCTGTCCCCATCCTACTTAACTCGTAGGGACAATTTCACTAGCTTGAATAATTGGGAATGTTAACGCAACACATCTTTGTGTGGATTTCAGGCTGTAGATTCTCTAAAAATTGTCACATCTTCATCGACTCGTCTGCTAATATCAAAGGAGAATATCTGGCTAGCTCCATGAATCTGCTCTCATACTCTGACACAGACATTCCTCCTTGTCATAGGTGAAGGAAATCACCCTCCTTTTCATTACGATAAGTGAGGGGAAAATATTTTTCATGAAAGCGAGTCTCAAACACGTCCCACGTCCATTTGTATCTAGGGGTAACTATTCATAGGATGTTCCCACCAGAGACTGGCCTCCTTCTCGAACATATAAGCAACTAGCTTTACCTGCTCTACTCAGTGCAGTGCAGCGGCATTAACATCTTAGAGATGAGATCTAGCCAGTATTCGGCCTTCTCGGGCCTATGAGTGCCTGTTAAAGTGAGAGGTCGGTAGGAGGTCGAAAATGCTGGAAGCGTTTGAATAGACCGCTGGCATTCATATAAACAACAGGTTACATAGGTGGTGTAGGCGGGACCATATTCATGTTTTGGGTCCAAACTTATTGTTGCTACATTAGGAGCATCATCTGCTTAAACTTATCAGGAGGAGGAGCCACCTGAGGCATGTGGGACGTCAAGGTAGACACACGGTTCTATTCTGGAATTGGTGGTGCACTAAGTTTTGGCCCATTGGTGGGGCCAGAGGCCGACTCTGAATTAGGCATGGTGTCACTATCAAGGCCCAAACTGGGGTCCATGTGGCTATCACTCAGGGGAGGTGCCCTGTCAAACGATGCGTTAAGTGCAAGATGTGTCATATTCCGAGTGGTCTTCGGAGGCACTCCCTATACACAACATAGGGTGCAACACGTGTAAGATTTTAAATGACAACATTCAAATTTTCTAAGCATTTCACACATTCCAAATCAAAAGAAGCTTCATGCATTTCATTTAACTAAAATTATCAAAATACATGAGATGGAGTCTTACATGGATCATGACAAAAGATGCATTTGAACTAACTTAATAAAAGCTTTAAAACTAACTACTAATATCCAACTAAGCTAACAAGGGCTATTACATAGAAAGTAAGGAACCAAAAAACCCAAAAGATAACTACAACATATGTCTAGTCCTCTGACTCTGGTGAAGGTGGAGGAGCACCCTTTTCCTACATACAGCACAGGAAGGCCTTCAGAGTGCGAGACATCCTCTTGAATTTCTATTTCATATAGGCCTGATTCTCTTCAAGCCTTTGCTTCAATTCAGCTTGAGTCTCCTTGACCTCTTGTCTCAGGCCATGTGGG
This sequence comes from Magnolia kwangsiensis, assembly GCA_037074715.1. NCBI lineage: Eukaryota > Viridiplantae > Streptophyta > Magnoliopsida > Magnoliales > Magnoliaceae > Magnolia > Magnolia kwangsiensis. The sequence continues at coordinate 77,557,589 of CM073580.1, read as the reverse complement.
CTACCAAGGCGGCCCGATCATGGTGATGCTCAGGTCTAGCAGTAGGAGGTCACCCATCAGAGTCTTAGGCTTCCTCCTCTTCTTCCTCACTTCCTTCTTCTATTTCATTTTCTTCTTCTTCTTCATTACTCTCTTCCTCTTCACTTCTGTCTCGCCCCATACTCATCAAGTCGGGCTTGATGTTGTCGAGGGCCAATTTCCATGTTATTGAGTGTGGTGTCATTAATGAAGTGGATTGGTGCATGCTTATCAAGTCTGTAGCCAAAATTATGAGCAATCTTGCATATAAGTTGGTCGAATAGGAGTGAAGTATCTCCCCTAACAGAGCGTGCGGTCTGGATTATCTGTAGTAAAATGAACGTAAGTAAACATAGCTTGTCTCCCTACCCAGTTCTGTATAGGAAGTCCACCATCAAACAAGTGCATTTGATATGTTTGCTCTACCTAGGATACACATTATATGTGAATATATGGTGGAGTAGGCGAAAGTATGTCGTCGTCTTAGTCAATGGGAGGCAATTGCCTCACTTCCAGTGAACCAGTCAACCACAAAGAAACCGCATGCGGTGATCTCTTTCTTGCACACTCTTAAGAAGAGATTCATTAACATACACTTCACTAAGTGTAATTCTCATAATTTGGGCCATCACATCTACATTGACTATTGCTTCCCACCTTCCCATAGGAATATTGAATTGTAGAGGCTCCAGTAATGGATCCCATAGGTGGGCATAGAAGGCTCAGACAGTGATTTCACACGCGTGAGACTTGTCTTCAAATATGGGACCCCACCCGGATTCCAACATGAGGTCCATCACAGGATATAGGCTGAAGAGCCTTTCATCAACATGTGCTTTAAACACCACCTTATGGTCATGAAACTTACCATGTCTAATGCCCGGCGGTAGAGATCTTTCAAGTGAAATCTGGAGATCGAGATCCCACTTCCCCTTCGCTCTCGTTTAATGCTTGTACTTGCTTTTGCGCCCGCTTTATTCCTCGGATGGGTTGGGCAGCTAGGTCTGGCTTCATCTGTGGATGCCCTTCTTTTTTACATGAGGGAAATGAGCGTGGAGAGCGAGAAGATAGTAGTAACTAGCTTAAAAAGAGCCATAGGGTTAAGAAGGCCTGGAGGATGAGATGAGTTGGTAGATTTTATGGTTTATGAGACACAAAGATGGATTTGGGTGCTCAAATGAGAAGAATAAGGCAGATAGAAGGTGGTAGGAGAAGAGTTTTGAGGAAAATGGTGGAGGTAATGGAAATATGGAAGAATATGAAGCTTGTATGTATGGAAGAGAGATTTGGAGGAGAAAATTAGATTTTTAGAAGGGTTTGAGAGCTTAAGGAGGGGTGAAATGAACAAAGGGGAGCAAGGAGATCCTAAATAAAGTGGTCCCACACAAAAAGGGCCCCACATGTCATGTGGAGGGCAGTGCGCTGCCATACCTGCGAACCTGCGGCGGCCGGCTGGAGGTGGGCACAGTGCCGCCTCGCCTCCTTGTGCTGGTAACTGTGCCACCTCCTAGGGATGGTGTTCTCCCCCTCCCGGGGTGTCAAAAATATGTAGGGGACCCCCTGGGTCCCATCGTTTCTGTGGTCTGGGCCCCCATGTCCGTTTAAGGTGGTTTCGAGTTCCATCTTACACATATTCATACCTTTTGGAGTGTTTCAAGTTTGAGATCCACCAAATATTAGCTTAAACCCATCGATTGATAGTTTAAAAAGGAATTGAGGTCATTTAATGTGATCTCAGACGCATACGGGATACATTTCAACTGTCAGTTTCGCCCATCGGTGAAACTTGGAATCCTATGTTCATCTTTATATTTTAACGCCCCCTCCTAAGTCGAAGTGCGTTAATGAGCATCATGTTACCATAACCTAGGTCCAGTTTAATCCAAATAATTCTCTGATACCAACTTGTAACGCCTCAAAAATTGGGGGTCGAGCAAAGCTCAATTCCTTAGTTCCAATGCACCACTTATGCAATATAAATAATGATTTTTAGATGTTGTCCATATTAGTGCCTTAAACATGAATAATATTATACTAAAGTAGTATGTCATAGTCCAAAGTTAATGAATTTAAGCAAGAGAAAGACTAATATAAGTATATAAATTGTATAAGTGTTTATCAATCTCCAAAGTATGAGTATGTTACCAGGCTAAATAAATACATGAATTGTTCCAAAATTTACAAAATATCAAAGTGTGAAGGTTTGAAAAATCTATAGTCCCACAATCCTGGCGACGCAACTCGAGGTCTACATAGACCTGTCTAAGAGTTGCATGTAGGAGAACTCCTCCTTATCAAAGAAGTCCAGCTCCGTTGCATAAGCCTCGACATAATCTACATCAAAAATAGAGTCTAGTTGGTGTTTTAAAACATCATCCCAAAGTAGGAGTGAGTGATCAACTCAGTAGTACTATAAGGAAAAGGTTAACATGTTATCAATTCAGTCAAGCAGTAATGATAAAGCAGTACAACAATCATATCCTGAGTACTCTTGTTAATTTAGGAATGGTATGCTATAATAATGTATGCCCTCGCCTATACTCCCTCAGTGACATCATCTCACGATCGCACATGGCAAACTCCCTAAACATGCGCTTCCTTGCCAAAGCACATGTAATGCGTTGCATAGTCATGTTAGCTAAGTAATTTATTAGGCTTATTCATACAACAGATTCAGGAAGCTAAGGTACCTCCCTTCATATCATTTACCCAAACAAGGATCCATCTAAGGTTGTCAATCCTAGTTAACACATATGATAGAAAAGTTGTAGGGCATCACCCCTGATGAAAATAGTGGATAGGTAAGTTTAAGAGTTTACCCTCGAGGACACTATGTAGAGTCTCGTTACCTCAGTGTATGACTAGTTTATACTCAAGGTCACTATGGGAAGGCTCATTACCTCAGCATAGACTGACAACTCGAATACAGTGTCCCATACCACCGTATTCGGCTCACGAGTTTGGGTTGCTCAGTGGTCAGTATGAGGAGGCTTGTCACCCCAGTGTAGGCTGACATCTTGACCATGGTATCCCCATACCACCATGCCCAGCTCATGAGTCTTAGTGGATCATGGTACCATGGTTGAAACGGTCTTTATATTGGTAAACGGTACCTTAGATTCAAACGGTATTGCTCAAACATGATAAATACACAATAGGATAATCGGGTTATTTGACAAGTGCGATTAGTATGATTGCATGTTGATTTAATCAACATGAAGCGCGTAAGCACTCTTCGTGGCCTAACCACTGTCGACAATCAACGTACGACTCAGATTCATTGAACGTATCTAATGTGACGAAACTTGTTCAGCCACTCAATCAGGAGCCATTACCGATTGCCTAGACTAGGTGGTAGTCCCAAACATACTCAAATGCGATAGAGAATCACATTTGTTACTCATAACAACATTTAACGAATAATTCAAACATAATTCTCATTTGAGCATTTTATCAAATACATTGAACATGTTGACATACATATACATTTCATCCATAAATCATATAGTGACAATTTACATTACATGAAGGAAACTACTAATATGGATACGGTAATTGAGAATTCCATCTCAACACCCTTGTTAAAAGTGATTTACCAAATAATTACTCATTCAGATATTTTATCAAACACTTAGGCTACATAATACTATATACACAAACTAGATCAGTTATAGCAAATATTATGGTAAATCCTTTTATAAAGGAGTTGTCCTAAATACAACAAACATGTATTCTAGATTAATAGTCATGGCAAGCATATATCACAATTTCACCTTCATTCAAGATTTCAATAAACACATGGAATGCATTATATATTCACCTAATTCACACACATATACAGTTTATCAAATACATCATAACTAAGATTATATGGGAACAATTAAGTCAGACATAAATCATTACTAACATTGAAAGCCTTAAAAATCATAACCTAAATATTTATAGTTTGCACCTTCGTCGGATTCCTTATTTAGAACTCGGTTCGAATCTTACGTCTCTGTATACAGAACAATAGTTACTTGAATCACGAAATAGGTTAGCTATTTGGCCAATTCCTCTATTTGGATTCCTAAAACAAGATTAGGGTTGGGATTTCTTACCTAAATTGAAGCTAGAATCATTGGTGTAGCGATAGTGGGGTGGTGATTCGGTACGTGGAGTAGTAGGAGTGAATCCCAGCTACAATCTCCCTATCTTTCTCTCTTCTCCTCACTCTTTTCTCCTCTTTTCTCTCTTCTCTCTCCTAGGGTTAGATAAATTCATATGGAATGAGAGAGGGGTGGTTTAATGTCCTTAAATATGCTCAAACGTGATGTCAATGGTCTTAGGGCCATGGTATACTTAGGTTATAGCCAAAGGGTGTATGTTTCGGGCAAACGGGACTCGTCTGGAGGCCCATTACTCACCTGCATCATGGAGTAAGTTTCCTGACCATGGATTTAATCCAGGTTATGATTTTAGTCTGATCGGATTTGTGGATCATTCGTGGAGGACCTATATCAGTTCAACGGTCATCGTCACTCAATCAGGGCCACAAGTATACTGACATGTGCAAGGAAATTTTCTTAATCCACGGGTAAAGTTTGGTTAAAAACTGACGTTCTGAAACCTTCAATTTCTTTCACAAGTGAATGGTCTAATTTACTTAAGTTTGAGTTCATTTTCTAAAGATATTCATATTTCTCACACACTTCGCACCAGGCTCAAGTTGTGCGTTTCTAGATACCATTTGGGTCTGATTCCCGTAATGGTTGTCAAGCCCAATAAGGCAGTCATAACCTTTCAATTTCATGATAATCGTACTTTCGACACGTAGTCTAGGTTTGATTTAAAGTTTCAAGGTGCTCCCAAGAGTAACTGGGTTTTGGGATTTCTCATAGGTTTTTAAGTGACGTTGAGTTAGCGATTTTAATAGTTTTGGATCTTATAATTCGTATAGATGGTCGTTCAAGCTAATTCCATTGGTTATTTAATTTATTACTTAATTAATTTTCATCTAATTTTACAGAATTCGATCCTTAGTAATTTTTACCTAAGGTGATACTCAGGTCTTTGTACAAATTTTTTCGAGATGTTACATAAGTGAAAAAACGTAGTAATCCAAATTGTCGTATGCCATGGATGTAATGCAATATGCGATGTGAATGAAATGACCAAGCTGGAGTGTGATGTCGGGATAATAGTACGTAGTATCGTAGACTACGGGGTCAACCACAAGGGACTTCTATTCAAATCAGTCTCATACCTAAATTTGGATAGTCAGACTCAATGTGGTAAACTCCTGATCTCAGGTTATAACGCGCCTCAACAGAAATCCTGGCCATTGCAAAGGTGTATATAACAAATAGTTGCACACCACCAGCCCGAATGGATAGTGAATGAATGAATGAATGAGCATACAACTCTTGCTCAATAAGTCCACATATCAATGTCGTACATCTCGGGGATCATCGCTGGGGTCTTGTACAATCTATATGTAATCGCCACTCACTGGATGCACAACCATACAAGTGGAAGAGAGCTCACTATCCGCCTGGCCACTAGTCAACAAATATCTACCCGCACATCGATAGCAAACCTAAACATGAGCTGATCAAACTCAGCCTAGTTATGCCCACTACCCTCAGGCGGGTAAGGCCACCACCCCTTCCCAACCGATCATGATACAGTGGGAGATGTGGCCTACTAGTATTCGCCGCTCGGGCGCTCATGTATCCACTCAGTCTCGACGTTGGGGCGTCTCCTGGCCTCGAAGGTTTAGGGATTTTCACCCAAGGCCATCTATGACGGCCTGATGATAGTAACAGATTTTCGGTATCCCATCTGGCTATCAACGACATGCCTATGGAGGCTAAGGCCATGATGTCACTAGGGGGTACAGTAATCACAACATACAATATAAGATGCATGAGTCATACAATCTAGTCATGCATCAATCCTACATATACAATGCACTCATGTGAGATAATCTATGCCTATTAGGGAGTCTCATAACAACCTGCCCAATGGCATATGCAATGGTTAATCACATATCATAACAAACATGCGAATGATGCGTATGGGTATGTATTATGATGCTATGCTATCACATACTCATAATCGGTATCGATAACTGGCCTCAACAATCGGCCTCGACATCGGCCTAAGGGAAGGTTTCAATGTAAACATTTAACCATCATTGCCCATCAATGTGGACATTTAACCAACATTGCTCCCAAGGAGTGGCCCACATAGAGCCAAACGTATAACGAGCCCATGGCCTCACACAAGAGCCTAATATACATCACCATGAGCCTCACTCAAGGGCCACATATATATCATATCGGGCCTCACCATATGGGCCTTATATATATCACATTGGGCCTCACACATGGGCCACGTATACATCACGATGGGCCTCATCATATGGGCCATAAATATATTACAATGGGCTTCATTATCTGGGCCTCATATACATCAAGTGGGCCGTATCAATGGGTTACAACAATAGGCCTAATATACGGCACGTGGGCGGCATCACATGACCCTCAAATGCATCACGATGGGCCTCATCACTCGTGCTCAATATACGACACGTGGGCTGCATCACATGGCCCTCAAATGCATCATGATGGGCCTCATCACTCATGCCTAATATACATCACAATGGGCCTTAAACATGTGCTGCAAATACATCACAATGGGCCACATCTATGGGCCACAAATACATCGCAATATGCCATAATTACATTACATTAAGGTGGGCCCTGCACATTTCAAATGGGCCACAAATACATCAAGGTGGGCCTTTAATGGAATGGGCCACAAATACATCAAGGTGGGCCTTTAACGGAATGGGCCACAAATACATCAAGGTGGCCCTACACATATAGCAGGTGGGCTTGCACCTCCAAATGGGTCCACCATATAAATAACATGGATATACAACACATATATTAAGGTGGGCCTGCACGAGTCAGATGGACCCCACTAGATGGACAGCATGGATATATAACACATACATCATAATAGGCTGCCTACCGTGGACGACGTGGATAAAATACATCATGGTGGACCTCAACCCATGAACGACATGCATACAAAACATACGTCAGATGGGTCCCATCCCGGCAGAACGGTGCCGATAAAATACATACTCCACGGTAGGGCCCATATAGCTAGATGGTCCAGATGAAAAATGGGTGGACAGTGTGGGTATAAAACAGATGCATGACGTGATTATAAAATAGATGGGCGGCATTCATATAAAATAGATGGATGACATTTGATGAAACATCTACATCATGGTGGTCCACCGTCCAATCATCTAGACGGTTGGAATAAAACACATACATCACGGTATGGCCCACACACCACGGCGGTTTCCACCGTCCGGACCTGGACAATTGGACCATGTGGATATTACACATACCTCGTGATTAGACCCATTGAACTTGGGACGTTAACACAGTGGCTATATTAGCTGGTGTACACCAGCCAATCCTCTTCACAAGTGGGTCCCACGTGGGGCCCACCATAACGCTTATTTTCCATCCAATTTTCTCATAAGGTCACAAAGTCCTAAATAAAGAGGAAAAATAAATTTCATATAGATCCAAAACTTCTGTGGCCCAAAAGGGTTTCAATGTTAGACGTTCAATCCCCAACTACTTCTTGGGCCCAATCACTTTGAAAATGAAAAAAACAGCTGGTGGGCCATTCCATCTCAATGGGCCCAATCACTTTGAAAATGAAAAAAAGAAAAAGAAAAAAGAAGAAGATAAGAAGAGCATGGTGGCATGAGAAAAGAGAGCATAAAAAGGGGAACTAAAATGAAGCTTAGGCTCACCCAAATACACATGGGGCCCAAGTAATCACTTTAAAACCATTAGTTACATAGCATAAAAATCTCCCAAAGAAAACAATACTCCTTATATGTAGCTTCATGCACATGAAAGAAAGCATCATTTTGTACATGTGCAAGAAGGGGAGTATAAGAGAGAAAAATAGAAAAATGAAAAAAATAAAAAATAAAATCTGAAAGTCCAACTCCATGCACCACCTTAGATTTGAAGTGTTATTGTCGTCCACCACTCCTCACCACACTTAAACCTCCAAGGAGCACCTATGAGAAGAAAGAGAGAAGGCATGAGAACATATGAAGAGAAATAGGGACAACTGGAGTGAAGGGAAAGCATAAATGAACCCTACCTTTTACACTTACCTCCTCACACCAAGAGGGCAGCACCTTTGCTGTTCAAAACTCCAAACACAACCCCTAGTTGAAGCTAAGGGATGAGGAGAAGAGGAGAGATAGAGAACTTGAAAAGGAGAAAGGAAAGAGAGAAAGAAGAAGAAAATTGCAAATGTAGTACACTGGGCAAACCACCTCGAGCTGAAATATATAGAAAAAGAGGCCACACTCCATTACCTGAAACATGGAAGAAAATAGTGGGCAAAGGGAGGACCGACGGTAGCCAGGCTGGCACTAGTCCCCCTTTTGCTGATGAGACTTGGCCTAGCCCTCTCCCTTGGAAAGACATGGACCTTGGGAAGACCTCATTATAAGAAATCTTACACAAATTATCCATTATGAGGTGATGGAAGAGAGAAAAGAGAGTAAATGATGAAAATGGTGGGAAATTTTTAAATTTTAATCCTAAAATTCAATAAATCATGAGAAATTGGAAGGGTGATGTGGAGGAGGGAGAAGTCACATTCATTTTCAAATTTCACATAAAAAATTCAATAAAAACTGGAATCAATCGCAACCGTCGAATTACAATCCGATGGACTAGAACATTTTTAAAAACTTCATAATTTTTCCAATAAAACTGGCATTAATCGCAACTAACAATTCACGATCTGATGGATCGGATCATTTTCAAACTTTTCATCAAATCCAATACTAATAAAAATCGGCATTGATTGTGACTGTCGGTTCACGATCTAATGGACCAGATCATTTTCCAAAACTTCACAATTCTTCCAATAAAAACCAGCATCGATCGCGATCGTTGATTCACGATCCAATAGACTGAATCTTTTCAGAAAAACCAAAATACCAACATCTATTGTGACCATTGATTCATGATCCGATGGATTGGATTCTTCCAATAAAAACCAACATTAATCGTGACCATCGATTTATGATCTAATGGTCTGGATCCTTTTTAAAAGCCAAAATAATAGCATTGATCACGACCATCGATTCATGATCCGATGGATTGGATCCATTTCAAAAGCCTAAATATTATTTTCGATCATGATCATCAATTCGCGATCTGATGGAATGGATTCTTCCAATAAAGGCTAGCATCAAATGTGACCGTTAACTCACAATCTAATGGATCAGATCATATTTTGAAATTAAAAAAACATCTCCCCAGAGAGACAACACAGTGGGATGATGAATTCGATTAATCATAAATTGGAATCATGGCCACAAAATCATGGGACGACAGATTTGATTGATCATATATCAAAATCTTGACCACAACCCTGTGGGACGACAGACTCGACTAGTCACAAATTGAAATCCCAACTGCCATCCACGAATAGATCGACATCATTTGTAAAAGCCAGAGTTGATCATAACCAACCTTCCAGATCAGCCTAAAAAATAATTAAGTCTAATTTCCCTGTAAGACGATGGAACCAATCAACCACCTCTAATCAAATTCTTGATCACAACAACAATAAGACTTGCATCAAATGAACCATCCCCAACAAATCTCAGTCCCACTTGTAACAGCCAAAATTCAAGTAATAAAATATAATATCTTCAAAATCCATAATCCCTAGCATATGCACTAACCCCTCGCATATTTTCAATAAAACCAATGTATTTGAAGTCTCATAGGAATCCCCATTAGAGATGACTAGCAGCTGAACACATTTCAAAATCATCTTATAATAAAAAATGCCCACGGAGTATCTCTCCCCAAGGTAGGGCGACTTTCAAAATCATAAACATTTTTGAAATAAAGCGTCGGACTTCCAAGGCATTAAGAGATCTTCCATATATCTTGGTGGGAGTCGGCAAATAAATAAATAAGATCCGATATCTCACAATTTCCCTGTAGATTATTGGATCTGAATGCACATCAAAATTCGATCGGAGTGATCTCCAGTATCAGCTTCATTGTATCAAATGTTAATGCTCTGAAAAGATGATAGGCTAAGACTAGTTAGAAGAAATCATTGAAATGATGAAAAAGACCAATCATAACCTAAGTGTTAAAATTAGAAAATTACATGGAAAGAGATCACTCGCACATATCTATGCGTGGATGCTTATAGAATTTAATTGAGTTCAAGTCGTCATAATGAGTTTCCCATAGGGCCGGAGAAAGCACATGACAGCTAACCACTCTGGTGATCAAACAAAATAAGTACTTTGGGGGTGATATGGGAAGCAACAGATAATCCGGTACTGGATTAGTATTCTTGTAAGGCTGTAGAAATTACAAGGTCTCTGCGATACCTTTCCAATGTTAATACCGATTAGGAGTGAAATACTTGCGATTGACATCCCATACATGGACAATCACAGCGTTTTCCTCAAACCTATGTGAGCTATCTACTTCCAAGCAACTGGCTGACACAGATACAAAGGAAGGCAACAAATCCAAATTGCAATTCATGACTGATTAGTAAAGGTGGGGTGTCCACTCATTTTGCATTCAGTTGCACATAAGCTCTGCCAAAGAGGAAAATCTATAAACACACCACCCTAGGCTAATAAGCTGATTGAATTTGAACGCATGGATGAACAACTGAAACCCAATTTTACACCCTAACCTTAGAAGCTTAAACCCTAAGAAAGCTAGCCCTCAACCCAGTCAACCTATCCCTAAACCCACATGAACCCAAAATCTTAGATGTGAGGCCCGTATCCTAGCCTGTACTGTTCCGTAGGCTTTCGCGGTCCTCCCGGTTGAATTTCAGTGACCTGCGATCTGTAATCGGTATTTGCGCGTAACCCTGAGTCATATCCTGTATTCCAGAGTCGGCTTGACCCGAGACTTACCCCTAGCGACCGTATCGTCGCTGTGGTTCCGACACCATGTGTAACACCCCGGATTTTGGCCAATCTGGGATTTGACGTCCTTAGGCAATGGGTCAACTAAAACACCTGGAAAATCGCTCAGAACCCAATTTCATAGCCAAAGAAACCACTTAGGATTAATTCCTTTAGAAACTAAGCATAAGTTAGCTAGCGCAACGCTGGAGTAGCTGGGAAATAGTCCCTGATCACTTTAAATACGTTCTACAAGACCCAAATCGAGTAGAACTAATGACTCCATAATACTCTATAACCTTGGATTAAACTCTAAGCCGGTTTGTTCTCTGGACCACTTTGAATTCTTGTATTGGATTTAGACTGCGCGTCGAAAGTCCGTTACTTCCTATCTTAGACCGTTAGAACCGCCCAGCTGAACTTGACAATCATTTCGAAAATCAAGTCAAACCGATAATCACAGACTATTTCATTGAGCCCGGACTGAAGAGACTGCGAATAGGGACAGAATTGGAATTTCAAATTCAAATCTGGCACACGACTTGACACGTCAGTATTAAGCGTTCTGACCGTCAGAATTCATCCAGATTACACCCTCGGATCAGGAAAAATTTCTATTTATTATCATGAGACTTTCAGCCCTGATCTACGTGCGGTGACCGCTGAACTGAAACTGGTCCGCCACGTGCGATCTGCGAACCCTGGCAGACTGAAAACTTAATACGTGCTACATCTGGTACGTATGAGCTTAAGTCTGATCGCAATCGACCAGGGGACCACCAGAAAGCATCTTTTGGACCGAAACAGCCCCGATTTGGTTACCCCTCAAGTGAAACTTGTTCCCGAGCCTATTTCGGGCAAGTTTGGGCTTATAAAAGGGCTTGAAACCCTCACTCCTCTCTCCCATCCGAATTTACAAAAACCCTAGATTGGGAGAGAGAAAAGGTGAGAGTTTGTGAGAGAAGGTGGGAGAGATCTTCCTGCCACCTGTTGCTGCTGCTGTACGTGCTTAGGCAACGCACTCTGATCGCTTTCCCGGCGATTCCTCCGCATTTTCAGGTAAGAAAAATCCTAGAAAGTTGCTGATTTGATGCTTCTTTAGTTCCATAGCTTGTTAGTTGATAAATCTCGTAAATCAGGTTCTCTATTCGCCGTAGACGAAGCGTATACGCTCCGTTCGAATTCTCATCCCTAAAAGGGAAAAGGTGCGGATTTTAGACGCTTTGATTGACTGTTTCCAAAGCTTTCAATGTCGTTTAATAGTAGATTCTCGACGGCATCGCCGTTTGACATGTACAACATGCTCTCCGTTTCCTGTTTCGTAAATTAACGAAGAATATGAGATTTAGGGCATTTTAGTCATTTGTAGGAAGTACGGTCTACATTCATATTTTGCTGACGTGATTGACATGGTTTGTTGTCGCATTAGAATGTTAGGAATGCGTGCATAATTAGTTTGGCGAAGAGATTCGCCTAAATGCGCATTTCGGGTCGACATACTATATGTAGACTCAAGTGTGTAGTGTAAGTGTTTGTATAAATGCTTGTATTAGTATGTATTGAATTAAATGGTGTTATGAATTAATTTGAGATTGATTTCTCAATTAATATGCTGATGTAAATGATTTCCTACATGTTAGCCGTATGTACGATTTCATTATATGTATGAAATGCATATGTTGGATGTTGCACTTAAGTGGTATGCTATAACATGTACTGATGATTTCATTATGGTTTAATTGAGATTGAATTCGCAATTAATAGGCTAATGGAGAGGATTTCCTATATCTTGGCGATATGCATAATTTCATTATATGTGTGAAAGACATGTGTAGGATGATTTACTTAAGCTGTACGTTATAACAGGTGTTAACATGCTCACATGATTGCATTTCATTTCCATTACCCTTACACAACTGCTGATGTGATTCTATGATTGTTTGGGACTATGCCTAGTCCAGGCAGTCGGTAACCGAAAGAATTCGTGGTTAGCTTATCTTGGCCACGAAGGACGTGTCGATGAACGCGAGTCGTGTTGGAGTTGGCGGCAGTGGTTAGGCCACGCGAAGTGTTTTACGCACTTCATGTCGTTCGACTTGCGATGAGCTCGTGCTAGTCGAGCTCGTCAAGTAACCCGACTGGCCGTTGTATGTTCACCTTGTATGAGTCATAACTGCTTGAACCTAGGGTACTGAACTTACCATTGTAAACCCTGTTAACCATGGTACCTTGATCCATAAAGACTCATGAGCTGGGCATGGTGGTATGGGACACCGTGGTCGAGCTGTCGGCCTACGCTGGGGCCACAAACCTCCCCGTAGTGACCAGTGAGCACCTAGACTCGTGAGCAGATTATGGTGGTATGGGACACTATATTCTAGCTGTCGGCCTACACTGATCAGGCGACGAGTCCTTTGTAGTGACCGCGAGCGTATTCTGAGTCTACAGGAGGCGACGACCCTTCAGTAGCAGTAGAGTACTGTAGGCCTGTATTGATAAGGTGATGGGGGAGCAGTGCAACGAGTGCGAGCAACAGCCCTGGCAGCCCTTGCAGTGACCTACGAAATATACATCGTATGAGATTACTAGGAGTGACGACCCTAGACAGGATCTGTGTTGGGATTGATACAAGGGAAGTACCTTAGTTTCCCAATCCTGCTGTTTGAATGGACTAATAATAACTTGGAATTCATATCACCATAGCATTGCATGTGCCTGGAAGATGTGGAGCACTCTAGGGAGTGTGGCATGCCGCGGTCGTAAGATGTTGCCGCATGAGGGTGATCGTCGGTGAGGGCATACATCACGTCATGTCATAATTGCATTAACAACAGTATTAGGAATGTTTGAATTACTGCTTTACTATTATCGCATGATTGATTTGATAACATGTTAATCTTTGCTCTATTATTCCACTGAGTTAGCTACTCACTCCCACGTTACGGGACGGTGTTCCTGGACACCCACCAGACCTTTTTGTGATTGCAGATGATGGCGCGGCCTGTGAGGCGGAGCCGGACTTGATGATGATGAGGAGGATCCCTCCTTTATGCGTGTTCTGATCGACGGGATTACAGGGAGGTTGATTAGATGCCTTGACACTTGTCATTTTATATTTTTAGCGCACTCATGTATATTCATTTTGTCTACTTTTGGAGTATACATGTATGTATATAACCTGGTAACATATCCACACTCTGGAGGCATACAACAGTTTATATATGTTATACATACTATCACAGTCTTCCGCTTGTTAATTTAACCGTCTCTGGAGTATGATATGCTGTTCTAGCTTAATCTCACTCATGTTTAATGCGTTATCACAGACAACATTCAATCATACATATCTATGTTGCATAAATAACATTTTGGAACTCGGGAGTTGGGTTTTTGCTCGACCCCCCGATTTTCGGGATGTTACACCATGTCTCGCGCACCAAGGTGATATCCGGGCCAGAAGATGTGGGCTTGCGTCCAGTTCTAGGAAAACGTCGCGTATTTGAAAACCTAAGAGAAATCACATCAATCATGTCAAGTACATATCCCATCAATCACCACAAGCAAGTACAACCACCCCTCCCTTAAAGTCAACAAAAGAAGCTAGGTGTGGCCCACCTCCCTACCACCTAATCCCACCATCTAAAATTCATCATAACCATTGAATTATGTTCCATTGGAACTCTAGGATGTGTTGATGAAAGAAGAAGTCCAAGAAGATCTATTGGTGGGTGTTCATAGTGCCTCTTCTTTTGATTTAGAGCCCACATATGGTGGGACCCATCTTGATATATGTGTTGTGATCATATGAGGGGCCCATAGTGGCAGGGTCCCTCCATTACTCTGATTTCCTCTCTCTCTCTCTCTCTCTCTCTCTCTCTCTCTCTCTCTCTCTCTCTCTCTCTCTCTCTCTCTCTCTCTTCCTTATGCAAATGGTCCACCTTGTGGACGGCACTAAGTGTAGGACTCACCAGACACATGTGTTGAATCCACACCATCCAGCAGCCCTGGGACGGCGTTGGACCCACTGTGATGCATGTAGATCCACACCGTCCAGCAGCCTGTGGATGGTGTTCGACCCACAGTGATGTATATTCATGTCGTCCATTGCATGGACGTGGGGCCCATGTATGTGTTGTATCCAAACAGTCCAACTATCTAGACGTGGCCCACCTGACACATGTGTATTACCCCAACCGTGTGGGGCCCACCTTGTATTAATATATGTGTGAGATCCAGACCATCCAGCAGTAGAGTCTGCTGGACTATATGTAACACCTTGAATTTTTACCAACCTAGGGTTAGATGTCCTTAGGTAATGGGTCAACCATAACACCTTGGTAACCTCTCAGAACCCAATCCCAAAGCCAAAGAAATCATGTAGAACCTAATTCTTTAGAATTTAACGTGAATTCGCTAGTGTTACGCTAGATTACCTGTGAAATTAGCACCAACCACTTTAAATACGTTATGTAAGACCCAAAACCTATAGAATCATTGACGTTATCTTACCTTAAAATCTAAGATCAAACTCTAAACCCGGCTACTCATAGGAGCATTCAGAAACTTCGTATTGGATTTAGACCGCGCATCGAAAGTCCGATACCTGCAATCTCAGACGATTAGGACCGTTTAGCTGGACTTGACAATCATTTCAAAAATCAAGCCCAACCGATGCTCTGAGGCTATTTCATTGAGCCTGGAGTGAAGAGAGTGAGAAATGGGTAAAGAGTTAAAATTTTAATTCAAAATCTGGCACGAGTCTTTGCATGTTATTATTAAGCATTCAGACCGTCAGAATTCAGCCAAATTTCACCCTCGGATCAGGAAAAATTTCTCTTTCATATCATGAGACTTGTAGGCCTGATTCAGGTACGATGACCGTTGAACTGAAACTGGACCACCACGTGCGATTTGGGAACTCTACCGGTCTAAAAACTTCGTGTGAGCAAGATCCAGTATGCATGAGCTTAAGTCCGATCGCGTTCGGCCAGGGGACCTCTCGAAACACTCTTTTGGATCGAAAAAGTCCCGATTTGGTTATAACCCAAGTACACTTTGTTCCCAAGTCTATTTAGGTTATGTTTTAGCCTATATAAGGGCCTTAAACCCTCTCACAACCCTCCCATCCGAATTTGCTAGAGAGAAAGTGAGAGATTTTGAGAGAGTAGTGGGAGAGTTTTCCTGCCACTTGCTGTAGCTTCTACACGTGCTAAATTTCAGCATTCGAATCACTTCCCGGTAATTCCAACGCACTTCTAGGTAAGAAAACCCTAACCTATTGCTATTTTAGGGAATCCTTTGATGCAAGTAGCGGTGTAGCTTATGTAACTTGTGATATAGATCGCCTTAACACCATTGACAAAGCGTATACATTCTATTCGAACCGATACACGTCTAAGGCGAAAGGTGAGGATTTTAGACGCTTTGATTGACTGATTTCAAAGCTTTCAATGTCGTTTAATAGTAGATTATCGAAGAGAACGCCATTTGACATGTAGAACATGCTGTCCATTTTCCATTTCATAAACGTACGGTAAATATGAGATTTAGGGTGTTTTAGTCATTTGTAGGAAATACTGTTTACGTCCGTATTTTGCTAAAATATTTTTCATGGCTATGCTTTGATATTAGAAATACGTGTATAATCTGTTTGGCGAAGAGATTCACCCTAATGCTCACTTTAAGTCGACATACGCTATGTAGACTAAAGTGTGTAAACTAAGTGTTTGTATAAATGTTTGTATTAGTATGTATTGAATAAATGATGTTGTAAATTAGTTTTGAGAATAAATTCTCACTCGACATGATGATGTTTATGATTTCCTACATGTTTGCTATACGAATTGATTTCATTATATGTATGGAATTCATGTATTGGTTGATTTGTTTACATTGTATGTTATAACATGTGTCAACATGCTTGTATTGTTTGAACTTCAATTCTATTACTCTCATATGATTACTGGTATGGATTACAAATGTTTGGGGCTATGCTTTAGTCCAGGCAGTCAGTAACAGAGTAAATTCGTGGTTGGCTTCTATGTACCACGAAGGACGCGTCGATGAACGCGAGTCGTGTTTGAGTTGGCGGCAGTGGTCAGGCCACACGAAGTGTTTTATGCACTTCATGTCGTTCAGCCTGAGATACGCTCGTACTAGTCGAGCCCGTCAAGTAATCCAACTGGCAGTTGATTGTTCATCTTGTATGAGTCATAACTGCTTGAACCTAGGGTACTGAACTTACCATTGAAAATCCTGTTAACCATGGTACCTTGATCCATAAAGACTCATGAGCCGGGCATGGTGGTATGGGACACCGTGGTCGAGCTGTCAGCCTATGCTGGGGCCACAAACCTCTCCGTAGTGACTAGTGAGCACCCAGACTCGTAAGCAGATTATGGTGGTATGGGACACAATATTCTTGTTGCCGGCCTACATTGATAAGGTGATGGGGGAGCGGTGCAATGAGTGCGAGCAACAGCCCTGGCAGCCCTTTGTAGTGACCTCGAGTGTATTCTGAGTCTACGGGAGGCGACGACCCTTCCGTAGCGACAAGAGTACACTAAGCCTATATTGATAAGGTGATGGGGGAGCGGTGCAACGAGTGCGAGCAACAGCCCTGACAGCCCTTGCAGCGACCTACAAATATAACATCGTATGAGATTTACTAGGAGTGACGACCCTAGACAGGATCTATGTTGGGATTGAATAAGCAAGGTAATCATTATCCATATCGCATTGCATGTGCCTGGAAGATGTGCAGCACTGTGGGAAGAAAGCATGCCACGGGCGTAAGATGGTGCCGTATGAGGGAGTATGTCGGTGAGAGCATTCATCATGTCATTTCATGCATGCATTAACAACAGTATCTAGGAATGTTTGATTGTTTGCTTTACTATTAACGTGTGATTGATTTGATAACATGCTAATCTTTGCTCTATTATTCCACTGAGTTAGCTACTCACTCCCACGTTACGGGATGGTGTTCCGAACACCCAGCAGTCCCTATTTTAGTTGCAGATGATGACACTGCTTGTGAAGCGGAGCTGGACTTATATGATGATGAGGAGGATTTCTCCTCCGTGTTTGGATCGACGAGATTACAGGGAGGTTGATTAAATGCCTTGACACTTGCCATTTTATATTTTTGGAGCACTCGTGTATATTCTTTTCTTTCCATTTTTGGAGTATACATGTATTTAATTAACCTGGTAGATGTTCACACTCTGGAGACTTACAATCAATTATATATTTTATGTATTTATCACAGTCTTTCGCTTGATAAATTTAACTGTCTCTGGAGTATGATATGTTGTTTTGGCTTAATCCCAATCTTGTTTAATGCCTTTTTACAGACAACATGCATTTAACATTATCTATGTTACATCCAAGTTGTCTATCCAATGCACCTAGACACTGGATATTTATATAATATTTTATTTTAATATAATATTATGGTGCGCACTGATGTACGTGGGACCCACCTTGGGAAACAGATTGGCTAGTGTAACTCACACTAGCTATATGGATGATGTGATAACGTCAACAGTTCTATGGGGCCCACTGATGTATCCGTCACATCCAACCGTCCATCTGTTTAACGTTGGCAGGTTCTGTGGGTCCTACCTCGATAGTATGTATTTTATATCGTACCGTCCATCCATTCTTGACATGGGCCCACCTTGATGGCACGTGTGGCCTACACATATGTGGAACCCACCTTCCGTGGAGGCATGTAGTTGTATAGCTGCTATAAATCTAGACTGTCCATTAAAGGATATCTAGGGCTGGACGTTTGAATGAATGGCAATATAATTAAAACATAATATAATATAATATATCTGTATGTATATATGTGTGTGTGTAGAGAGAGAGTAGTGGGGTGGCCCACCCATGTGGGACCCACATTAATGCATTTATAATGAATATATATTACATTTATGTGGTGGACCCCATGTGAGACCCACGTTGATGTATTTACATCTGCACCGTCCCTTTAGACGGTGTTTGTGAAATCCACCTGATGTATGGGCATATCCCAACCATCCAAACCATAGTTGGTATGTCACGCCCCAAACTCGAAAATCGAGCTCACAAAATTCCTGATCGCCAAATCTGGTGTCAACAGCCTCTGTAGTACGCCATTCTCGGCTCCTAGTGCACATACACCAGGTTCCAATCCTTAGATCCTACAAGAAGGGTTTTTAACATCAATTTGTCTTATAAGAAGCATAACCACAAGTATACCCAAATCACAAAGGCAACATCATCATCACATATCCACTAATATAAATATTTGAATGCAGTGCTAAAAGGAAAACACATATAAAAAATCAAAGCTTCAGAAGATAACTCCACGCTCCAAGCTCAACTTTGTTGCAACCTAACGTCACTTGCACACATTTATCATGCATATGCTTATAGAAATCTTAGAGGGTGACGTAAGTGTATGCACAAGGTAAGTGTTAAGTATTCAGTACAATGCCGTAATCATATAATGTCAAAAATACCGGCAAGATCATGAATCATCTGATATCAGAATAAGTGGAAATACAAACCAGTCCATGAGTCATACAATATCAAAGTGCGTAATACAGATCAACTATGTAAATGAGGAGTCGTAAAGAGCCAAATATCAGATGTCGAGGGTACAATGCAATATGTAAATCCTGTTGAGTCCATCTAGGCCATATAAGTACAGAAACATAACAACCCAAAATATCATATGCCTACAGATGTAATGCAATATGCGACGCAAATGAAATGACCATGTTAGAGTGTGAAGTCGGGATGATAGTACATAGTATCGTAGACTATAGGGTCCATCATAAGGGACTTTTATCCAAACTAGTCCCATACCTAATTTGGATAATCAGACTCAATGTGGTAAACTCCTGATCTTAGGTTAGTCACGCACCCAACCGAAATCCTGGCCATTGTGAAGGTACACTATCAAATAGTTGCGCACCACCAGCCTGAGTGGATAGTGAATAAATGAATGAATGAGTATGCAACTCGTGCTCAATAAGTCCACATATCAGTATTGTTCATCTCTGTAATCATCATCAAGGTCTAGTACACTCTAGACCAGCTTGTCACCCCATCAAGTGCACAACTAGGTAGGGGGAAGAGACCTCACTATCCACCTGGTCATAGTCAACTAATATCTACCTGACACATCAATAGTGGACCCATTCACGAGCTAGTCAAACTCAGCCTAGCTATGCATACTCCCTCAGGCGGGGAAGGCCACACCCCCTCCCAACCGACCACGACACAGTGGGAGACGCGACCTACTAGAATACTTTCCTTATGTACTCATATATATCCACTCGGTCTAGATGTTGGGGCATCCTCCGGTACCAAGAGGGTTTAGGAATTTTCACCCAGGGCCATTTATGGCAGGCCGATGCTAATAACAGATTTTCAGTGTTTCATATGGCCATCCAAGATATGCCTATGGAGGTTATGACCCTGATGTCGCTAGGGAGTACAGTAATCACAACATACAATGCAAGATGTATGAGTCATACAATCCAGTCATGTATCAACCAAGCGCATACTGTGTGCTCATATGAGATAACCTCTGCCTATCAGGGAGTCTCATAATAACCTGTCGAATGACATATGTAATGGTCAACTACATCTCATAACAAACGTGTAGAAGATGCGCATGTGCATGTATCATGATGTTATGCTATCACATACTCATAATTGGTATCAATAACTGGCATCGACAATCGACCTCGACAATGTGGACATTTAATTAACCAACATTGCCCCTAAGGAATTGCCCACATAGAGACTAACATATACTGGGCCCATGGCCTCACACAAGGGCCAAATATACAATACCGTGGGCCTCACTTAAGAGCTTAATACACATTACGATGGGCCTCTTACATGGGCTTAATGTACATCACAATGGGCTTCATTGTCAGGCCCTCAAATGCACCATAATAGGCCTCATCACATAGGCCTCATATACATCACATTGGGCCTTAAACATGAGTTAAATACACTTCACAATGGACCTCAAATACAAGCCGCATATACATAACATTAGGCCTCGACAATCAACGTCGATAATTAAAATTGCTCTCGAGGAATCGGCCTATATATTTGGAATTTGACAATCAGAATTGGCCTCGACAATCAGAATCGGCCTTGACAATCGAAATCAGCCTTAACAATCAGAATCGGCCTTAATAATCAGAATCGGCCTCGATAATTAGAATCGACTTCGATAATTGGCCTCGACAATCAGAATCAGCCTCGATAATCGGCCTCGACAATCGGAATCGACCTCGACAATCAAAATTAGCACGATAATTGGAATCAGCCTTGATAATCAGAATCGACCTCGATAGTCAGAATCGGCCTCAACAATCGGAATCGGCCTTGATAATCATCCTCGATAATCAAAATTGGCCTCGATAATCAAAATTAGCCTCGACAATCAGAATTGGCCTTGATAATTGAAATTGACCTTGATAATTGACCTTGACAATCAGAATCGGTCTCGATAATCAGAATCAGCCTAATAAAGGGCCTAAGGGAAGGTCACAATGTGGACATTTTACCGGCATTGCCCAACAATATGGACATTGAACTAACATCGCCCCCAAGCAATGGCCAACATATAGCCAAACATAAAGTGGGCCCATGGCCTCACTCAAAGGCCTAATATACATCACAATGGGCCTCATACAAGGGCTACATACACATCACTATGAGCCACATCATATGGTCCTAATACACGTCATGGTGGGCCTCAAATATAATAGGTGGACCACACCAATGGACCTCATATACACAACAGGTGGACCCTGCTCATGGGTGTCAAATACATAACATGTGGGCCCATCACATGGGTCTCGTATGCATCAAATGGGCCATATGTCTAGGTCTCGAATACATCAATGGGCCATGCTTCATGAGCCTAATACACATTACAATGGGTCGTACGATAAGGGCCTAATACACATCACAATGGGCCTTGCCCATAGGCCACAAATACATCACAATGGGCCACAACATATGGACTGTAAGTACATAACAGGTGGGCCTCAAATATCCAACAGGTGGGCCTCAATTAGCCAATAGGTTGGCCTCAAATATACATCACATGTGGGCCTGACAGATGGGTCGCAAAAGACATAAAAGTGGGCCTGACAAATGGGCCACAAAATATGACAAAGTGGGCCTCACAAATGAAAGCTTGGATTACATCTAAAATCATTTCAATAGTTGCAGGTGTAACATGTGTATCACTGTACACATCATTCCATGAGGCACATGGCCTACTAATAATGATCAGCACTGTCCAAACGTTGCCCATGTAAATCAACACCATCCAAACATTGTCCAGCACCATCCAGATGTGTGGGCGGTGTGGATGAAATGCATACAACATGTACGGTCCCACAGAACCGTCCAGACAAGGATGACTTGGAACACAAAACATACATCACGGTGTGGTCCACATCCATGGATTGGACATAGTGGATAAAACATTTACGTCATGGCGGGTCTCACACACACCATTAGTGGGCCTTGTCAGCTAGTGGCCAGCGTGATATGCGGCAATGGGCCTCTTGCTGGACATCTAGCCCACCCAACATGCTGGGCCTGCTGGACATCTAGTGAATGGCCTGGATATTACACATACATCATGTGTATGGGGCCTCACACACCACTCATGGGCCCCACAACAGATGGACAACAGGGATATACACCCATCCAGGTAGGTCACCTATTGAGCAGTCATCCTGTTAGTGCCCCTGGCCCTGCTAAACGGTCCAGTAGATGGACATTGTGGATCCAGCCCAGATCACAGTGGGTCCCACAATAGTTTGGATCAATCTAATATTGTGCGGTCCCTAACTCAGGTTGGTGTGACCTTATTAACAAATTAGAGGTAAATAAGCATCACATTGGGACCTCACATGCTGCAACTATGGTGGGCCCAACTGATTACAATGGTAGCCATTCAATCTGTGTTGTCTCATGGTGTGGACCACCTGAGTCCTGCATACGGCTGGTTTTTGGGGTATCCCAATGCCTAAAGGGCACCCGTCAAATGCACAGTGTAGATGTAGAACATACATTATGGTGGGGCCTATGGTGGGACCCACAATTCCACCCGTCAAAGGCAGCAAGGATGCTAGTAGCAACAGCGTCCCAGTATTTTTTTATTTGTAGTGGATTTTTATAGGTGGGGCCCACATCAGGGAGATCCAGTCCGCCTACTGGGTTCTTAGGCTTGAGGCAAATCTAATAAGCCCAATATTGGGTATGTTTTGATGCACAAAAACATCACAGTGGACACTAACAATTTATCATTTATTAAAATAATATTTTTAATGGTGTAGCCTACTAGAGATTTGGATTAGTTCCAGTTTTTATCTCAACACTTAAAATGACATGGGAAATGGGATGGATGGTGGAGATGTAATATATATCTTGGTGGGGTCCCACTTCAAGCAAAAAGGATGGACAATGTGAAAGCAACACTGTTTATGTAATAGTTCCACTGTCTAAAGACTAGACGGTGGACGGTGTGTGTATGAAATACATACTTAAGGCGGGTTCCACCCTCCCTACCTGGACGGTGGACTGCCTGATGGATGTATGCTATAAGTGGGATCCACATACATGTGAATGGTGTGAATAAAATGCATATATTAAAGTGGGGTCCATGTCAATGTGGCCCACCCAAGCTCGGGATCAAACTGATATTTGTTCTTCTCATCTAATTAGACCTGAGTGGCTGCTGGATGGTTTGGATTTATCACGCATCATCAGATGGGCCAAAAAATATGGAAGAGAGAGGGAGAGAGAGAGAGAGAGAGAGAGAGAGAGAGAGAGAGAGAGAGAGAGAGAGAGCGAGAAATCGACAAAGGTGAGGGACCCCACCACTATGGGCCCTCCTTGTACAATGCATAGATCAAGATGGGTCCCACCATAAGTGGGCCCTTAAATCACCAAAATCAAAACATAAATTCACCCACCGTTGATCTCATCTTCCTTCTTCTGCCAATGTGATCTAGAGCTCCAAGTGGTGCGATTCAATGGTCGAGATGAATTTTGGATGGTGGGGATGGGAGGTAGGAAGGTGGGCCACACCAAGCTTTCTCCTCTCATGGAGCTTGGACATCCACCTCCCATGGTTGCTTGGGAGAATAAGTTTGAAAATGGGAAAGAGAGAGAGAGAGAGAGAGAGAGAGAGAGAGAGAGAGAGAGAGAGAGTGAGAGAGAAGTGATGGGATGATAAGGGATGGGTGGAATGGGTGTTGTAAGGAAGGAAATGGAAAGGTATGTGTTTAGTTAAATTTTGGATAAAAGAGGGATGGGTGGGGAGAGAGAGAGTTGACTTGTGAGGGGTGAGGTGGCATGGGGCATGGGAGGTGTACTTGACTTGTTAAATGATGTGTACTTGATTAGTTGATGAGATTAATTTGATAGATTCTCTTAAAAATTACAACGCACGGTGTTTTCCTCGAAATAGATGTGGGCCCACATCTCCTGGCCTGGGTATCAGATCGATGCACGAGTCACGGCGTTAGAAACGTGGCGACAGCGCGGTCACTAGGATATAAGTTTCGAGTCGATTCGACTCTGATATGTAAGACTCAGCTTAGGATCACCCGCAAACATTATATACAGGTTGAGGGTCACCAGAATTCAACCGGGAGGACCGCAGAAGCCTATAAAATGGTATGGTCTAAGATACGGGCCTTACATGGTAGGTGTAGACTGAAATTGCAGTAAAGACCGATCTAGTTGAAGTAGGAATATGCCAATATATCTTAAAGGGTAGTTAATGGGACTTTTTAAAGTTTTTATGGTTTATTTAAATTCTTATTATACTAATCCTCACAATAAGCACATATCAGGATTACTCAAGAGTAACTCTACTGGCTTCCAAGCTTGGTAGAGGATCCAATCACAAACTATTTAAGAAGTGAAAAATATGCAAATTAGTTTATGATGGATATGACTGTGTGTGTGTGAGGTGTGATCATGGATAATTGGATATGACAATATTAAAAGCAATCACATAAACAAATGAATAACAATCTCAAACATGGTCATTTTTATAGTAGTTCGACTACTTATCTACTTCACTCCCGGTAACCGCACTCAACCCTTGAGTGTATCGGATTTCACTAAGGAGGCTTCCCATGGTTCACCTCAAATCCAAGGTTTTAAATTAGGTTCACCTTTAACCTTTACAACCTACACCTAGGCTGACTATTTATGCTCTCACAAGCAAAAGTCAAAACTTCGCACCCAATTTTAGGCACACTGGCTAAGGATCTTTCATAAGACCCTAATGGAGGTTTCACACGGTTCACCTCTTACCCAAGGTTTTAAATAAGTTCACCTATAACCAGAAGTTTATACTCTCCACAGAACAAGGGTCAACACTATGTACCCACCACGTACACTCTTGCCAGAGGCCTCCTAGAGGACTTGCAAGGGTGAGAAACACCTTAGACCCAATCCTATAAAAGAATGATCACAAGGGTCCTCTGGACTCTGATAACTTACAGATAAGCAGATGAGTCCTTTTGTAGCTCGTTGATGAAGATCTCCTCCTTTGTTGATGAAGAGTCTTCTACTTCCTTGAACCACAACTCAGAAGATATACTGATGTATGATAACGGGTTGGGTCAAGGTTATGATGGAATCTTACACTCAAATATTTTCCTATAAAGGAGATAGAGTGATTCTAATCATCTATGCATTCAAGGCATCCCAGATTCCAATTATCTATGCATTCAAGGCATCCCAGCTTAATGATTTTCCATTAAGGTGGTAGTTGAAGGATCCTTGAATGTGAAAGTTCATACCCCAATCCACTCTATTTAATATTAATGATGAGGGTGGATTAGAGGATGAACTCCCTTGAGAGAAAGGGCTTTAGGTAAATGATCTAAGGTTAAACACTCAAAAGCACTCTCTTCTTTCTCTCACAACAACTAAAGACAAGCTCTCTATATATAGGTAAAAAGTTTTAATGGATATAAAACAGTCGCATTTATGACTTAGTTCGATATCATCAAGCAGGGTCGATATCATCGAGTGTATACTCTCGATTGCATCGACTGGTTGCTCGATGACACAAACTCAAAGTCATATGCTTTTAAAACTTTTTGCCAGCTGATCGAGGGCATCGAAATATGCATCGATGACATCGAATTTTGAAATCCAATATTATGGATATGAGGATCGATTCCTCGACATTTGAAAAATGAGAGAGACTTGCTTTGAAATTTTTCAGGTCAACAGATATGATCGAGGGATACTCAATATCATCGGAATTTGAATGTTGATGATATCGAAGGTTGTGTCGATACATCAATAAATCTAAAGGATTTTCTATTAAGCTTGTTGGATAAGTTTATGTCCATTCTCGATGTCATCGATCCGACCTCAATATCATCAATATTTAAATATCAATTCTATCGAGTGACCCTCAATCTGAATTAAAAACAACCTGAAAAATGTTACTAGAAAGATTGTGTCCAAGACTGATATCATCGAAGACCTTCCATTATCATCGAGATTTGAATTTCGATGATATCGATGGTACTTCAATATATCGAAGGTCTTCATGATTTTCCTATAAAAAATAGGGACACAAATACTCTGCTGTTGATCATCTCCAGTCTAGTTCGATAAACTTGATTTTTAAATATCGATGATATCGATAAGGGTATCGATACATCGATAATTTTGTCTAGATGAATATATGGTTGATGGACACTTTATGTCCTCATTCGATTTTATCGATTGAGCTTTCGAGGACATAGAAAACACACATCAATTTTATCAAACCTGATATCGATAAATTGACAGAGCTAGAAACTTAAAGATTTTTTAATTTTTGTAAAAAAGTCTTCTAACCTAAAAACCCTATGATATTCTAATAGATTTTAAGGGTTTTATATACCTGGTGTTTTGGGACATGGGATGTGAGACTTAGATTTACCTCTGGCGAGTTTGGCACACATCTGATTGAGGCAGTCAGCTGATTGATCTTCCTATGGAGCTTTTCTGTCAACTTGACTCAACACTCACACTAATTGACAAACCAAGGAACTTTCAATCTCCCCCTTTGTCAATTACGTGACAAAATACAAAAATACCCTAGAATAGCATCTAGAAAACCACATCCTAAATTGTGTGTACATGTAATTTACACAATTTTACAATGTCTAATGAAACCATACACACAAGTTAGTAGCTACTTCCCTTAACAGCATTCTCCCTCTATCTTGATGTAGTTGGGCCCCCTAACACTTGTATCACAGTTCAAGTAGATATGTTATTTTCCTTGCGGGGTGTTTGAATTGTTCTCCCCCTTTTTGTCAATCACTGTCAAAGGTATAACAGTTGATATTGACTGAAGTTAAAGCATCTTAGGAGAACCATCATTCTGAGAGCATATAAAGTATAGATGTATAATGATTAAATCAGTGTAAGCAGACATCATTTTCAGAAACTATGGATGTATATCAAATCAAACAGAGCAGTGATATAAGCAGATAGAATAAATAACAAAACATTACATGCATTCCATATCAGAGACTAGATAAAACAGTGGATCTTAACTCATAATCATGGTAGAGAATATAAGTGAAGTATAAGTGGCCATATTCAAAATATCCACAAGTACAAACTGCCCCAGTTTGATAATAGTATACTAGTCACTTGGTGTAAACAAGAGACCCATCCAATGTGATCCCCAAAACAAACTATACACCAAAAAGGGACCTTTCAACTCTATAAGTTTAGTAATGCATCACACCTATGTATGAGCGAAGAGCACTCAAAAAGATATTTATGCCCTAAGCATTTCAGGGAGACTCTAGGTATGATATGCATTAGTTGTACGTTAGACAATCAAAAACCTTTACTGCGCTCGTAAGACATTCAGAATTTGTTGTATGGAGAAAGCATTTTGCTAGAGACTTCACAGGGATAGACATTTGTGCTGAAATTGCTGTGAAGAATTTTGTATGCAAGATTGAGATATTTAACATGAAGAATATTCTTTGCATTTCTCAGTATAGTAGCACCATCACACATCACTCGAGTAGCTTCACTCCATACACCAAGACCATTCATATTTCGTTTTGATACAGGTATCCTAGTGACCTCTACCCCAATCAATCGAATTATCAGTCTAGGGATGATGTGCTCGGTCCAATTTATGACAGCGACTGAATCAATTAGAGGATTATTTTCAACATTGTAGATTAAACTCAAAAAATGATGCACCAGATTATGCTGAAATCGACAACCAAAATTCATGATATTCCCCCACCCAATTAGTTCTAAGAGACCACGAATCCCAAAGGGTTCAATGCATCTTCTCTGAATAGTTCATTTTGTTACAAAGTTTAAGTTAAAAAAATGGAGCAATTATACTCTTCTTACCTTTCTTGCTTTCCATTGAGAGCAGTTGTGGAAGAGCCACTCTTTCAGACATTTTTTCTTTGAGAAAAAAAACTATTCTGAGAAATTGTAGTCCCATTCTGGGATCAAACAGTGAGTCTCTTTTCCGTTCTTTCGTCTTTAATTCAACAGTAACCGTCGATATCATCGAACATCATTTCAATGACATCGAGGTATCTTTTTTGATATTTTCAATGAAGATCAGAGGGAAGTCCAACAGACCCGACGATTCATCTTCTCGAGAGATCGTCGATGGAATTGATTCATGGTCGAGGCAATCAAACCATTCACTCGATGTATCGAGAGGTATCTCATAGGTGAATGTTTTCAATTTTCAGCATTCTGACAATCTTTCATGTATACTATTAGTATCTCTATGTATCGCCAGTATACACAATAAAATTTTATACAAGCATTGTACAACTCAAAATTATAAACATTCATATATTTATACAAAAGAAATTGAGGAGAGAGACCTCAAATGTACCATTAGAAGCTTATCAAAAAAATGCATCATTTCAACAAATATCCAAATCTTGATGCATAATATGGACTTGTTTTCTCTATGTTCAGTATTTCTAGGCATAAGGATCATCCTTTCCTTTACCTTTGATGACACAACATGGTTATTTGTGTGAGAACCCTTCATCACTGATTTTCCTGAGAGATCCAGGATTTCGCATTTTTCCTTGTTAAATGTAACCACATGCTCATTGTCATAAATATGAGAAATGCTTAAAAGATTGTGTGTTAATCCTTTTATGCAAAAGGCATTCTCATTTTTGAGCAACTATATTCTTTTAATGATTCTCTATCCAATTACCTTAGTGGTGCTTTCGTCTCCATAGGTGACTATCCCGCTATTAAGGTCTGAATAATTTGTAAGGAAAGATTTATCACCTGTGACATGTCTTGAACATCTGCTATCTAGGCACCATTTATTTTCATTGCCTGGTATATGGTTTGAATGAGTAACAATACAATTCTTCTTTTCTTTTGGAACCCATTTTGTGACAAGATTTTTAACTGTGGTAGATTTTGTTTTCTTGTTCAATTCGACCACTATATTTAATTGCTCTGTGTTAGTCATTTTAGGTGGTGGTGGATTGTAACGCCCGTGAAAAATCCGTACTTGGGTTCGAGTACCGATTTGACCCGAAATCACGTAGAAATAATTTCCATGGAAATTAAGCGTAAGTTAGCTAGCGCAACGCTAGAGTAGCTGGGAAATAGTCCCTGATCACTTTAAATACGTTCTACAAGACCCAAATCGAGTAGAACAGACAACTCTACAATACTCTATAACCTTGGATCAAACTCTAAGCAGGTTTGTCCTCTGGACCACATTGAACTTTTGTATTGGATTTAGACAGCGCGTCGAAGGTCCGATACCTCCTATCTTAGACCGTTAGAACCGCCCAGCTGGACTTGACAATCATCTCGAAAATCAAGTCAAACCAATAATCACAGACTATTTCGTTGAACCCGGACTGAAGCGACCGCGAATAGGGACGAATTTGGAATTTCAAATTCAAATCTGGCACACGACCTGACGCGTCAATATTAAGCGTTCTGACCGTCAGAATTCATCCAGATTACACCCTCGGATCAGAAAAAATTTCTATTTATTATCATGAGACTTTCAGCCCTGATCTATGTGCAGTGACCGCTGAACTGAAACTGGTCCGCCACGTGCGATCTGCGAACCCTGCCAGACTAAAAACTTAATACGAGGTATATCTGGTACACATGAGCTTAAGTCTGATCGCAATCGACCAGGGGACCACCAGAAAGCCGTTTTTGGACCGAAACAGCCCCGAAATGGATAGGCATCAAGTAAACTTCGTCCCGGAGCCTATTTCTGGCAATTTCAAGCTTATAAAAGGGGTTGAAACCCTCATTTCTTCCTTCCATCCGAAAATCACAAAACCCTAGAAAAAGGAGAGAGAGTTTGAGAGAAAGAGAAGAAGAGATTCTTCCCGCTTTCGAGCCCCTGACAGTTGCTGCTTCAGCACTTCCTTCCAATCACCTGGCTGGTGATTTCTCCACCTTTTCAGGTATAAAATAACCCCAAAAACTTGCTGATTTAGGTTTTTCTTAGATGCACAACATGTTAGCTAACGTATTCCATAAATCAGGCTCTCCTACTGCCGTAGACGAAGCGTACACGCTCCGTTCAAAATCCCGCGACCGTAAGAGACTAGGTGAGAATTTTAGACGCTTTGATTGACGGTTTACAACGCTTTCAATATCGTTTAATAGTAGATTATCGACGGCATCGCCGATTGACATGTACAACATGCTCTCCGTTTCCTGTTTCGTAAATTAACGAAGAATATGAGATTTAGGGCATTTTAGTCATTTGTAGGAAGTACGGTCTACATGCATATTTTGCTGACATGATTGACATGGTTTGTCGCCGTATTAGAGAGTTAGGAATGTTTGCACAATCAGTTTGGCGAAGAGATTCGCCAAGTTGCGCACTTTGGGTCGACATACTATATGTGGACTTAAGAGTGTAGTGTATGTGTTTGTGTAAATGCTTGTATTAGTATGTATTGAATTAAATGATGTTATGTAGTAGTTTGAGATTGATTTCATGATTAAAATGCTGACCTAAATGATTTCCTACATGTTGACCTTATGCATGATTGCATTACATGCATAGGAAGTATGCCTTGAAGATTTGCTTAAGTTGAATATGCATGGAAAGTATGCCTTGAAGATTTGCTTAAGTTGAATGTTATAACATGTGCTAACATGCTCACATGATGTATTTCAATTCCAATACCTTTGTATATAGTGTTAATGAAATTTCATAGATGTGTGGGACTTGACTTAGTCCAGGCAGTCGGTAACCGAGCGAACTCGTGGCTAACTGGTCATAGCCACGAACGACGCGTCGATGAACGTGATTCGTGTTGAGAGTTGGCGGCAGTGGTTAGGCCACGCGAAGTGTTTTACGCACTTCATGTCGTTCGACTTGAGATGCGATCGCGCTAGTCGAGCACGTCAAGTAACCCGACTGGCCGATGTATGTTCACCTTGTATGTGTCATAACTGCTTGAACCTAGGGTACTGAACTTACCATTGTAAACCCTGTTAACCATGGTACCTTGATCCACGAAGACTCATGAGCCGGGCATGGTGGTATGGGACACCGTGGTCGAGCTGTCGGCCTACGCTGGGGCCACAAACCTCCCCGTAGTGACCAGTGAGCACCTTGACTCGTGAGCAGATTATGGTGGTATGGGACACTATATTCTAGCTGTCGGCCTACACTGATCAGGCGACGAGCCCTTTGTAGTGACCGCGAGCGTATTCTGAGTCCACGGGAGGCGACGACCCTTCCGTTGCAGTAGAGTACAGTAGGCCTGTATTGATACGGTGATGGGGGAGCGGTGCAACGAGTGCGACCAACAGCCCTGGCAGCCCTTGCAGTGACCTACAAAATATACATCGTATGAGATTACTAGGAGTGACGACCCTAGACAGGATCTGTGTTGGGATTGATACAAGGGAAGTACCTTAGTTTCCCAATCCTGCTGTTTGAATGGACTAATAACAACTTGGAAATCATATCACCATAGCATTGCATGTGCCTGGAAGATGTGGAGCACTCTAGGGAGTGTGGCATGCCGCGGTCGTAAGATGTTGCCGCATGAGGGTGATTGTCGGTGAGGGCATACATCACGTCATATCATCTTGCATTAATAACAGTATTAGGATTGTCTGATTTACTGCTTTACTATTATCGCGTGATTGAATTGTGAACATGCTAATCTTTGCTCTATGATTCCACTGAGTTGATCACTCATTCCCACGTTACGGGATGGTGTTTGCAACACCCACCAGACCCTGTTGTAGTTGCAGGTGAGGACGAGATCCAGGAGGTGGAGCCAGAGATTGACGAGGACCAGGATGAGTTCTCGTATATGCAGTATCATGACGGCTTCCCGTAGGCGACCTGGATCGAGGGGACATCAGTAGGACTTTCCTTTTTGAACATTATTCTTTTGTTATGTATATGTACATGAAACTCAGAGATGTAGTCATACTTTGGAGACAGATGAGATTACTTTATTTTTCCATACAGTGATATATACATTGTTTAGTCTTCCGCTTGCTTTTATCACTGGATCTGAAGTATGAATTGCAGTTTTGATATACTTTTACTCATGTGAATGCTTTAAATCAGACAACATTGAATCATAACCATTTTTGTTGCATAAGTGACGGTCTGGAACTCGGGAGTTGAGTTTATACACGACCCCCGATTTTTAGGGTGTTACAAGTTGGTATCAAAGAATGAATGAGAGTATACTGGGCCTGGGTTATGGTCTTGCGACGTACGTTGTCGCTTCCTTTGACTTAGGTGGGTGCGAGAAGGGTCTAGAAACACTTCTAGGATCGTAGATTCGCCGATAGGCGAAGTCTATTAGAATCGATCGCAAGATCGAGTCTGTAACGTATCTCGGGTCGCGTAAAGCAACCCGAATCACTTCTAAGCTGTAGGAAGTCGGGTTGAGACGTCCTATGAACGGTTTTAAATCGCAAAAGTGAATCCTTGGGCCGTGGGATGACCACGACTTCTGTAATCAATCGCCAGGGCTTAAAAACCCCGTTTCGCCAAAAATTCTCAAAATTCCTCCTCTAAACACTCCGACCTTTAGTTATTTATTATCCATTTCATGTTAGACATCAAAAATAATGTGAAAATAACACAAATTAGTACATTCACCAAATTTTACAGTGAATAGTAAAATTTCATGAAAAATGGCCATAAGGCCATTATAACTTTACTTTCTTTAGCAAATAAGGATTTAGATATATGTACTGACTCTTTCTACCCCAAATTCATATGCTGCATCATATGGTTTGGTATTCGGGATTGTGATGTAGACCCAGAAATCTCCAAACACATGTTTGGGCTCATACAGACCAAATTATTGTGAACTAAGGGGTGGAACTTAACTTTTTGGGACCCTGGGACCATGGGGGACCAGACCCATGGGGTCCCACCAGCCAAATTGAAAGTTGGCCGGCGATGCCATCGCCGGTCGGGCGATGCATCGCCGGCCGGCGGTGTCCGATGGTGCTGTCCTTCGGGCGCATGCCCCTAAATGGGTTCCACACCCTCCCTATATACCTCCCACCTCACGAAAACCCCCAAATCTCACCTCTCCTTCACAAACAGCCCTCTACATAGCCCTAGTTTCGATTTTCAGCAACCCATTCCAAACCCCGACGTCCCAAACCACTCCTAGAACCTTCCTTGGCCAAAACCGACCACCACCCATCACTTATTGGGTGTTGGCATCCTCTTTCCTTGAAGATCTCACCATTTGGAGCTCCAAAATCCCCCAAATAGAGCTGAAATCGTGAGGTGCTCCATTCTATCTTTTTGTTTGTATTTCTCCTTGAAAGTACAGCCTTGGGAAGCTTGAAGCATCCCTCTACAATGCCTAGATTTCCTTTTCTCAGATTGGGCAGCTGCTTCTTCGCATTTTCACCGTTTTCCATGGCTTTCGTGGAAGCCATTTTGGGCCTTTTGTCACTCTCATCCATCATATCTTTGATGGGTAAGAGGAAAATCGTGACAGACGAGGCTGGGCCGAGCCGCCCTGCTCGATCGAGAAGACCGCGGGGTGGTGCCGCAAGTACAAGCACCGCCGCAGGTCCAGCTGTAGTCCTGGAGTGCCGTACAAAGCGGGATTTGGATCCCCATGCGGACCTTGGACGAACAATTTTATCAGAGATGCCTCATGGCGAATACACTGATCGTAGAGTGTTATTTGAGGCGGACGTAGATGGACGATTGTTCGGCGAATATCTGTTGTTCGAACGCATTGAAGCTGCGCACTGGAGACCGATCTTTGAAGCTCGCGCTCGTGCTAATGTGAGCACCGTTCGTGCCTTCTATGCTAGCATCCAGAATCCTACCTTGGAGCCTTTGCAGTTCAAAATCCCTTTTGGTAGAGATCGGATGGCTACGATCGACGTCCGGTTGATTGCGCGACTTCTCAACGTGCCTCTAGGTGATGTGCATCCAAGTGAGAAGAATTTGAGGACTAGACGTGAACGAGATCGCCGCACCAGGTTTCTGTGCGGTAAGTTGGTTCCATGGCAGCCTAATAATAGCCTCAAGGCGACGTACATGTCTGAGGATTTGCGCCTGCTGCATCATATCTGCACGTTCAATGTGTATCCTAGGTCGACGAACCGCATTGAATGTACACGTCTTATGGTCGATTTTTTATTTCTGGTGGTCCAGGGAGAGAACGTATGTATGGCCACTTTCATCTTACGGCAGATAGTTCTCATAGCCAGGTCGAGGAGAACATCCGAATCGCTTCCCTTTGGCCGACTCATTTGCAAGATTGCGCTTGAGTTTGCCTATAGACTTGGACCCGAATTGCCGGTATCGATTCACACCATCGATGAGTCGACAATGGTCAAGATGAAGATTGGGTCATAATACCGTGAAAATCAACTTGAAAGGGATAGTGGGGATGACTTTGATGAAGAGGAAGATCAAAGCGAAGAAGAACCTAGAGCAGAGGTTCAGGAAGAAGCTCAGGAAGAAGCAGAAGAGGAGGCTCAGGATACTGATGATAGCCCTCCTCCTTTTGCGCAGACTACTATCGACGACCGCATTGCCCGGATGGAGGAGAGTCAAACCGCTTTGCGAAGGGAAGTCCAAGAACTTCGAGCGGAAGTCGCTGATGCCAAGGCCATTACAAAGAAGAAATTTGGCAAGGTGACTCGCACCTTAAAGGCAATCCTGTGTTGCTTACAGGATAAGGGTGCTCCTCCTCCGTCACCAGACTCCGACTAGCGATGCGATCTTTGATGTTGTTATTAGTAGTTAGCCATTTCCTGTTTTATGTGTGTAAGCCTGTTAGGGCTAGTGCTTTGCTTATGTTGCTGTTGCTTAACTGTCTTAATTTCCATGTAATTCTAGTCATGATGCTTGTAAGGATATATCCCTTGTATTGTGACAGTTTTGATTAATTGAAATGCATAGAATGCCTTTGACTCTTTAAGTGAATGATTGTGGTGTATTTGTGCAATTGAGACTGACAAGGTTGCACCCTATTTTGAATATAAGGAATGCCACCTAAGACTACTAGGAGCGCGGTTCGACTTTCATTGTCAGAGCAGATGGATCAGACTCCCTCTCAGTCTGGCACTCGTTTGGACCCTGCTGTGGGCCCGATTCCTGAGGCGGTTCGGTCGTCTCAGCCTGCTGTTGGTCCTACAGATGGACCACCGCCATTTACATCATCAGTTAGAGAGCCACAGCGCGCATCTACTTCCGCACCTCATCCTCCACAGCCTGCTCCACCCCCTGACAGATTCGAGCAGATGATGGCTATGATGCTACAGCAGCAGCAGCTTCTGACCACCATAGTGGGGACTTTAGCCCAGGGTGGGGGTGCGACTACATCTACTCCACCTGCACCACCTGCGCATCCAGCTGAGGATGCCTATACTTACGCCCAGGATGAGGGCATGGCCCATCCTGCGCAGCCTGCTTTCCCTGCGGGGAATCCTGCCGACACACGGGGCCTACTGGAGCGATTTCAGCGCTTGCGGCCTCCTACTTTCACGGGTTCTCACAGACCCGAGGAGGCTGAGTTCTGGCTCGACCGAGTGTCGAAGATTCTACGGATGTTGCACTATACCGAGGCTGAGCAGGTAGAGCTGGCTACCTTCCTGTTTGAGAGAGAGGCCAGTATGTGGTGGGATAGCATATTGCGGACTGTTGCCGCAGATTTCGTATGGACGTGGGCAGCATTCGAGTTCCGCTTCCATGAGAAGTATTATCCCCAGACCTACAAGCACGAGAGGGAGAATGAGTTTCTCCGTCTCAGGCAGGCAGCGATGACAGTTACCGAGTATGAGCATCGGTTCACAGAGTTGGACAGGTACGTCCCGACGATTCTAGCTGATGAGCAGATGCACATACGGCGCTTTTTGGAGGGCTTGCGACCGGATATTCGGTCGAAGATGTGCTGTGTTAGTTTTCCTTCCTATGCGGAGTTGGTTCACATGTCCATGCGGGCAGAGCAGGACGTGGATCGACTTGCGCAATCTCGAGGCCCGACTACTTCTAGGCCGCGACCGGATTTGCCAGACAGGCCCTTCGCGGGCAAGAGGCCTCGCTTTGATCTTCCTACCAGGACCACGACCCCTGTACCACCGTTTCGGCGCCCTGATTTATCATGCACATACTGTGGGAGGACGGGCCACTTAGCGCAGAGTTGCTTTTCGAGGATGCGGGACAGTGGGTTCTCGCCGCCGCAGAAGATTGATCGTGTACTTCCACAGGCGATATCAGCACCGCCTATACGGTCAGCTCCTGCGCATCCTTCTTTCAGACCTACGGTATCGCAGATTCGACAGCCTCCACGGCCCTTGACACAGCGGCTGAACCGGTCACAGCAGGCTCGAGTTCATGCACTGACCGCTGAGGCAGCTACGACGCCGACTTTTCAGCATTCAGCCTTCGAGGTCACGGGCCATATCGGAGGTATTCCCGTTCTTGTCATGGTGGACACTGGTTCCACGATTTCTTTGATATCGCGTGCCGTAGTCAGACGTCTTGGGTTGCAGACTATCACTATGGATAGCGTGCGAGTCTTTGCAGCTCATGGAGATTTTTCGGATGTCACCCAGATGTGTGAGGGTTGTTTGGTTGATCTGGAAGGCAGGACGATGACTCTTGATCTGGTCGTCGATCCCTCGCTCGTTTATCTCGACGTCATTCTTGACATGGATTGGTTGACTGCAGCGAGAGCCGAGATTGACTGCGAGACTTGTATAGTCACAGCGTACGAGCCTGAGGGTGCATCCTTCACATTTCCAGTGCGGGTAAATCTTCCTTTCCGCATTCTTAGCTACGCCACTCTATTGCGAGACGCTGGTGCCCAGGTACTTGAGCAGACGCCAGTTGTTTCTGAATTCGGAGATCTGTTCAGGAAGATCCCTGGTTTGCCGCCCCGACGTGAGATCGATTTCACTATCGATCTGGTTCCTGGTTCTACACCTGTCTCACTGCCGACGTATCGCATGGCACCATGTGAGATGGAGGAGTTGAGGACGCAGATTGATGGTCTGCTAGAGCTTGGCTTTATACGGCCTAGCGTGTCTCCTTGGGGAGCACCGGTCTTGTTCGTGAAGAAGAAGGATGGTTCGCTGCGATTGTGTATTGATTATCGCAGGCTGAACCAGCTCACGGTGAAGAACAAGTACCCTTTGCCCAGGATCGATGACTTGTTTGATCAGTTGAGAGGAGCGCAGTACTTCTCGAAGATTGATCTTCAGTCAGGATATCATCAGCTGCGCGTCAGGGATGAGGACGTGCAGAAGACAGCATTCAGGACCAGTTTTGGCCACTACGAGTTCCTCGTGATGTCATTCGGTCTCACGAACGCACCGGCCGTGTTCATGGATCTGATGAACCGGGTATTTCGGCCTTCCTCTATCGATTCGTCGTTGTCTTCATCGACGACATTTTGGTGTACTCTAGGAGTCGAGAGGAGTATGAGGAGCACTTGCGTTTGGTCCTTGATACGCTCAGACGACATCAGTTGTTCGCACAGTATAAGAAGTGTGACTTCTGGAAGCAGGAGGTGAAGTTTCTGGGACACGTGGTGTCCAAGGATGGCATGGCAGTTGACCTGTCTAAGGTAGCTGCTGTGCAGGACTGGGAGCAGCCTGGTTCTGTCACTGAGGTGAGGAGTTTCTTGGGTCTCGCTGGTTACTATCGGCGCTTCATTCAGGACTTCTCGAAGATCGCGAGACCCTTATCTCAGTTGACACGGAAGGACGTGAAGTTCGCCTGGAATGATAAGGCGGAGTCGGCTTTTCAGGAGCTGAAGGACAGACTTACGTCCGCCCCTGTGCTAGTATTGCCAGAGCAAGGGGTTAGATACACTATATACACTGACGCGTCTAGCGTTGGTTTGGGTTGTGTCCTTATGCAGAGGGACAGGGTAATTTCGTATGCCTCAAGACAATTAAGGAAGCACGAGGAGAATTACCCTACACACGACCTAGAGTTGGCAGCC
Source organism: Magnolia kwangsiensis (assembly GCA_037074715.1). Classification (NCBI taxonomy): domain Eukaryota; kingdom Viridiplantae; phylum Streptophyta; class Magnoliopsida; order Magnoliales; family Magnoliaceae; genus Magnolia; species Magnolia kwangsiensis. Next base: position 77,519,024 of record CM073580.1, on the reverse strand, counting down.
GTTATATTCGCACTGAGACTCTGGAGACATTACCTCTACGGAGAGGAGTTCGAGCTCTTTTGCGACCACAAGAGCCTCAAGTACATATTCACGCAGCGAGACTTGAATATGAGGCAGCGGCGATGGATGGAGACGCTAAAGGACTTCAAGTTTGAAGTCTCTTACCATCCTGGGAAGGCGAACCTTGTGGCTGATGCGTTGAGCCGCAAGAAGGCGATAGAGTTTGCGGCTCCGCTGATGGTTGCCGAGTGGGATATGGTGGAGTTTTTGCGAGACTTTGAGCAGAAACTCACCGTAGAGGAGCCATTTGAGTTCATCGCACACGTATAGGTGCGATCTCAGATCGATGACCGAGTCATCGAGGCGCAGAGGGACGACGAGCAACTTACTGAGCTTCGAGAGCAGGCCAGTGATGATGCTGACGCCGACTGGCGAGTTGGTAGGGATGGGGGCTTACGTTACCGTGGCCGCCTATGCGTCCCTGATGTCCCTGACTTGAGACGAGAGATTCTCGAGGCTGCGCATTCTACTAGACTCGCGATGCATCCAGGCAGTACGAAGATGTATCGTGACATGAAGAGGACGTATTGGTGGGAAGGTATGAAGACCCACATAGCTGAGTTCGTGTCCCGTTGTCTCACTTGTCAGCAGGTGAAGGCAGAGCATCGCCGACCACCTGGACTTTTGCAGCCTATGCCGATTGCAGAGTGGAAGTGGGATTTCATTTCCATGGACTTCATTTCTGGGTTGCCGAAGACGAGGAAGGGGCATGATTCCATTTGGGTGATCGTCGACCGATTGACGAAGTCGGCGCACTTCCTACCGATCAGAGTTACGAACTCTGCAGACGAGCTGGCTAGATTGTACATCAGAGAGATCGTGCGTCTGCATGGAGTTCCGTTGGAGATCGTGTCGGACAGAGACAAGCGGTTCACTTCTATTTTCTGGACTCGCATTCAGGAGGCTATGGGTGTGAAGTTGAAGTTCAGTACTGCCTTCCACCCACAGACGGACGGACAAACGGAGCGAGTGAACCAGATCCTGGAGGACATGTTGCGAGCTTGCGCATTGGACTTCAAGGACAGTTGGGATGACTGTCTTGCATATGCGGAGTTTGCGTACAATAATAGCTTCCAGACGAGTATCGGCATGGCACCTTATGAGGCGCTGTATGGGCGACCTTGTCGCGCACCGCATTGCTGGTTAGAGGTCGGTGAGCGTAGCTTGATTGGCCCAGAGTTGGTGCAGGCGACGTCAGAGAAGATTGATATTATTCGACGTCGGCTTCTTACAGCGCAGAGCAGACAGAAGAGCTACGCCGATACGAGACGGAGGCCACTAGAGTTCACAGTCGGGGATCACGTGTTTTTGCGAGTTTTCCCTATGAAGGGAGTCCTTCGGTTCGGGAAGAAGGGGAAGCTGGCACCGCGATTCATTGGTCCATTTCAGATCCTCGATCGTGTGGGAGCAGTGGCTTACCGATTGGCTTTACCCACGCCCCTCGCGAGCGTCCACAACGTATTTCATGTTTATATGCTGAAGAAGTACGTTGCTGATCCTTCCCATATCATCAGATGGGAGCAGGTGCAGTTAGGAGAGGATGTTACTTATATCCTGCGACCGACACGCATCTTAGACCGGAAGGAGCAGGTACTGCGTAGCAAGGTGATTCCCCTTGTGAAGGTACTATGGACGCATCACTCTGAGGAGGAGGCTACTTGGGAGACAGAAGCCGAGATCAGAAAGAACTACCCACAGCTTCTCGAGGAGTACGAAAAGGTACAAATTTCGAGGACGAAATTATTTGTTAAGGGGGGTAGATTGTAACGCCCGTGAAAAATTCGTACTTGGATTCGAGTACCGATTTGACCCGAAATCGCGTAGAAATAATTTCCATGGAAATTAAGCGTAAGTTAGCTAGCGCAACGCTAGAGTAGCTGGAAAATAGTCCCTGATCACTTTAAATACGTTCTACAAGACCCAAATCGAGTAGAACAGACAACTCTACAGTACTCTATAACCTTGGATCAAACTCTAAGCAGGTTTGTCCTCTGGACCACATTGAACTTTTGTATTGGATTTAGACCGCGCGTCGAAGGTCCGATACCTCCTATCTTAGACCGTTAGAACCGCCCAGCTGGACTTGACAATCATCTCGAAAATCAAGTCAAACCGATAATCACAGACTATTTCGTTGAACCCGGACTGAAGCGACCGCGAATAGGGACGAATTTGGAATTTCAAATTCAAATCTGGCACACAACTTGACGCGTCAGTATTAAGCGTTCTGACCGTCAGAATTCATCCAGATTACACCCTCGGATCAGGAAAAATTTCTAATTATTATCATGAGACTTTCAGCCCTGATCTATGTGCGGTAACCGCTGAACTGAAACTGGTCCGCCACGTGCGATCTGCGAACCCTGCCAGACTGAAAACTTAATACGAGGTACATCTGGTACACATGAGCTTAAGTCTGATCGCAATCGACCAGGGGACCACCAGAAAGCTGTTTTTGGACCGAAACAGCCCCGAAATGGATAGGCATCAAGTAAACTTCGTCCCGGAGCCTATTTCCGGCAATTTCAAGCTTATAAAAGGGGTTGAAACCCTCATTTCTTCCTTCCATCCGAAAATCATAAAACCCTAGAAAAAGGAGAGAGAGTTTGAGAGAAAGAGAAGAAGAGATTCTTCCCGCTTTCGAGCCCCTGACAGTTGCTGCTTCAGCACTTCCTTCCAATCACCTGGCTGGTGATTTCTCCACCTTTTCAGGTATAAAATAACCCCAAAAACTTGTTGATTTAGGGTTTGCTTAGATGCACAACATGTTAGCTAACGTATTCCATAAATCAGGCTCTCCTACTGCCGTAGACGAAGCGTACACGCTCCGTTCAAAATCCCGCGACCGTAAGAGACTAGGTGAGGATTTTAGACGCTTTGATTGACGGTTTACAACGCTTTCAATGTCGTTTAATAGTAGATTATCGACGGCATCGCCGTTTGACATGTACAACATGCTCTCCGTTTCCTGTTTCGTAAATTAACGAAGAATATGAGATTTAGGGCATTTTAGTCATTTGTAGGAAGTACGGTCTACATGCATATTTTGCTGACGTGATTGACATGGTTTGTCGCCGTATTAGAGAGTTAGGAATGTTTTCATAATCAGTTTGGCGAAGAGATTCGCCAAGTTGCGCACTTTGGGTCGACATACTATATGTGGACTTAAGAGTGTAGTGTATGTGTTTGTGTAAATGCTTGTATTAGTATGTATTGAATTAAATGATGTTATGTAGTAGTTTGAGATTGATTTCATGATTAAAATGCTGACCTAAATGATTTCCTACATGTTGACCTTATGCATGATTGCATTACATGCATAGGAAGTATGCCTTGAAGATTTGCTTAAGTTGAATATGCATGGAAAGTATGCCTTGAAGATTTGCTTAAGTTGAATGTTATAACATGTGCTAACATGCTCACATGATGTATTTCAATTCCAATACCTTTGTATATAGTGTTAATGAAATTCCATAGATGTGTGGGACTTGACTTAGTCCAGCCAGTCGGTAACCGAGCGAATTCGTGGCTGACTGGTCACAGCCACGAACGACGCGTCGATGAACGTGATTCGTGTTGAGAGTTGGAGGCAGTGGTTAGGCCACGCGAAGTGTTTTACGCACTTCATGTCGTTTGACTTGAGATGCGATCGCGCTAGTCGAGCACGTCAAGTAACCCGACTGGCCGATGTATGTTCACCTTGTATGTGTCATAACTGCTTGAACCTAGGGTACTGAACTTACCATTGTAAACCCTGTTAACCATGGTACCTTGATCCACGAAGACTCATGAGCCGGGCATGGTGGTATGGGACACCGTGGTCGAGCTGTCGGCCTACGCTGGGGCCACAAACCTCCTCGTAGTGACCAGTGAGCACCTTGACTCGTGAGCAGATTATGGTGGTATGGGACACTATATTCTAGCTGTCGGCCTACACTGATCAGGCGACGAGCCCTTTGTAGTGACCGCGAGCGTATTCTGAGTCCACGGGAGGCGACGACCCTTCCGTTGCAGTAGAGTACAGTAGGCCTGTATTGATAAGGTGATGGGGGAGCGGTGCAACGAGTGCGAGCAACAGCCCTGGCAGCCCTTGCAGTGACCTACGAAATATACATCGTATGAGATTACTAGGAGTGACGACCCTAGACTGGATCTGTGTTGGGATTGATACAAGGGAAGTACCTTAGTTTCTCAATCCTGCTGTTTGAATGGACTAATAACAGCTTGGAAATCATATCACCATAGCATTGCATGTGCCTGGAAGATGTGGAGCACTCTAGGGAGTGTGGCATGCCGCGGTCGTAAGATGTTGCCGCATGAGGGTGATCGTCGGTGAGGGCATACATCACGTCATATCATCTTGCATTAATAACAGTATTAGGATTGTCTGATTTACTGCTTTACTATTATCGCGTGATTGAATTGTGAACATGCTAATCTTTGCTCTATGATTCCACTGAGTTGATCACTCATTCCCACGTTACGGGATGGTGTTTGCAACACCCACCAGACCCTGTTGTAGTTGCAGGTGAGGACGAGATCCAGGAGGTGGAGCCAGAGATTGACGAGGACCAGGATGAGTTCTCGTATATGCAGTATCATGACGGCTTCCCGTAGGCGACCTGGATCGAGGGGACATCAGTGGGACTTTCCTTTTTGAACATTATTCTTTTGTTATGTATATGTACATGAAACTCAGAGATGTAGTCATACTTTGGAGACAGATGAGATTACTTTGTTTTTCCATACAGTGATATATACATTGTTTAGTCTTCCGCTTGCTTTTATCACTGGATCTGAAGTATGAATTGCAGTTTTGGTATACTTTTACTCATGTGAATGCTTTAAATCAGACAACATTGAATCATAACCATTTTTGTTGCATAAGTGACGGTCTGGAACTCGGGAGTTGAGTTTATACACGACCCCCGATTTTCAGGGTGTTACATGGATGTGAATCTATTTTATCCATATTCCTAGGTGGACTCTTGACATTTTGTGTTTCTCTAACTAGTTTGAATTTTCCAATATTCTTTTGACCAAACTTATGTTGAGTCCTCCTAGGGGACAAGCATTTAATCTTATAATGACCCGAATCACCACATAAATGACACACTGGAGTAATTCTTTTATTGCTACTTGAATCAGCAGTTTTTTTAGTTGTATATCCAGTTATTGTTTTATCATATCCTAAACCGCTCTTGTTCTTTCCAGGTTTTCTATAACGCCCTGAAATTCGGGGGTCGAGCACAACTCGGCTCCCGAGTTTCAAAACAGCACTTATGCAACATGTTTGATGATGGTTGTATGTTGTCGTATTAAAGCATAAAACATGAAATAGATCAAGCCAGATTAGCAGACATAATTCAGGGATATTGAGAAAATGCAAGCGGAAGACTTAAACACATATATAATCCAAAATAAATCCCCAAATGATACGTGCTCTGCCCAGGGCAATATACATATATCTGTGTCTCAAAATACATACATGAACTATCCAAAATGATCCAATACGTTTTCCAAAAAAATCCCCACTGGTCAGGACGAGGCTCACATGAACCTGCCTAAGAACTGCATATATTAGAATGCCTCCTCATCCTCATCAAAGTCTGGCTCTGTCTCGCAAGCATCGCCATCTGTAACACCCTAAAAATCGGGGGTCGTATATAAACCCGACTCCCGAGTTTCAGACCGTCACTTATGCAATAAATATGATTTTGATTCAATGTTGTCTGAGTTAAAGCATTCACATGAGTAACATTATATCAAAACTACAATTCATACTCCAGATTCAGTGATAAAAGCAAGCGGAAGACTAAAGAATATATATATCACTGTATGGAAAACAAAATAGATCTCAACTGTCTCCAAAGTATGAATATATCTCTGAGTCTCATATACATGTAAATAAACAAAATCAAAATGTCAAAAATAGTCCCACTGAGAAGTCCCACCAATCCAGGCCACCTAAGAAAAGCTGTCGTGGTACTGCATATATGAGAACTCATCCTGGTCCTCATCATAATCCGGCTCTGCCTCCTGAATCGCTGCCTCACCTTCATCTAAGACAGGGTCTGGTGGGTGTTGCAAACACCATCCCATAACGTGGGACTGAGTAGCTAACTCAGTGGAATAATAGAACAAAGATTAGCATGTTCTCAAATCAATCATGCGATAATAGTAAAACAGTAACTCAAACATTCCTAATTACTGTTGTTAATGTAATATGACATGACATGATGGATGCCCTAACCGACGTTCTCCCTCATACGGTACCATCTTACGCCCGCGGCATGCTTTCTTTCCACAGTGCTCCTCATCTTCCAGGCACATGCAATGTAATGTGGATATGATTACCAAGTTATTATTAGTCCTTTTCATACAGAAGTATTGGAAAACTAAGGTACCTTACTCATATCAATCCCAACACGGATCCTGTCTAGGGTCGTCACTCCTAGTATTCTCATACGATGTATATTTTGTACGTCGCTGTAAGGGCTGCCAGGGCTGTTGTTCGTACTCGTTGCACCGCTCCCCCATCACCTTATCAATACAGGCCTACTGTACTCTCATTGCTACGGAAGGGTCATCGCCTCCCGTAGACTCAGAATACGCTCGCGGTCACTACAAAGGGCTCGTCACCGGATCAGTGTAGGACGACAATAAGAATATAGTGTCCCATACCACCATAATCTGCTCACGAGTCATAGGTGCTCACTGGTCACTACGGGGAGGTTTGTGGCCTCAGCGTAGGCCGACAGCTCAACCACGGTGTCCCATACCACCATGCCCGACTCATGAGTCTTTGTGGATCAAGGTACCATGGTTAACAGGGTTTATAATGGTAAGTTCAGTACCCTAGGTTCAAGCAGTTATGATTCATACAGGGTGAACATACAATGGCCAGTCGCGTTACTTGACGGGTTCGACTAGTACGAGCGCATCGCAAGTCAAACGACATGAAGTGCGTAAAACACTTCGTGTGGCCTAACCACTGCCGCCAACTCAGAACATGACTCGCGTTTGTAGACGCGTCGTTTGTGGCAAAGATAAGCCAACCACGAATTTTACTTAGTTACCGACTGCCTGGACTAAGTATAGTACCAAACATTTATGAATCCACATCAGCAATCATATAAGAGTAATGGAAATGAAATACAATAATGTGAGCATGTTAACACATGTTATAACATACAACTTAAGTAAATCATCTAATACCTGCATTTCATACATATAATGAAATCATGTATATAACCAACATGTAGAAAATCATTTACATCAGCATATTATTTGAGAATTCAATCTCAAACTAAATTCATAACACCATTTAATTCAATACATACTAATACAAACATTTATGCAAACACTTAGTCTACACACTTAAGTCTACATATTGTATGTCGACTCAAAGTGCGCATTTGGGCGAATCTCTTCGCCAAACTGATTATGCACGCATTCCTAATATCCTAATGCAACAAGAAACCATGTCAATCATATTGGCAAAATATGGATGCAATCAGTATTTCCTACAAATGACTAAAATGCCCTAAATCTCATATTTTTCGTCTGCTTACGAAACAGGAAACGGACAGCATGTTGTACATGTCAAATGGCGTTACCGTCGATAATCTACTATTAAACAACATTGAAAGCGTTGAAATCAGCCAATCAAAGCGTCTAGAATCTGCACCTTTTCCCTAGAAGTGAATCGATTTGAACGGAGCGTATACGCTTCGTCTACGGCGAATCGGGAACCTAATACACAAGATCTGTAAGCTACTTCGCTAAGGGATTTAACGGAACCTTAAATCAGCAAAAGGTTAGGGTTTTCCTTACCTAGAAATGGGGCGAAATCACCGGGAAAGTGATTGAGGTACATGGCTTAAGCACGTGCAGCAGGTAGTGTAAGCAGCAGGAAGTTCTCTCCCACTCTCTTAGAATCTCTCACCTTTTCTCTCACACCAGCTAGGGTTTCTACCAAATTCGGATGGGTGAGAGAAGTGAGGGTTTAAGGCCCTTTTATAACCTAAAACATTCCCAAAACAGACTTAGGAACAATGTTTACTTGATGCCTAACCAAATTGGGGCTGTTTCAGTCCAAAAAGACATTTCTGGAGGTCCCCTGGCCGAATGCGATCGGACTTAAGCTCATGCACGTCGGATGTCGCTCACATCTCATTTTCAAACCAGCAGTGTTCGTAGATCGCACGTGGCGGTCCTGTTTCAGTTTAGCGGTCATCGCACGTAGATCAGGTCTACAAGTCTCATGATATGAAAGAGAAATTTCTCCTGATCCGAGGGTGTAATTTGGCTAAATTCAGACGGTCATAACGCTTAATACTGACGTGCCAAGTCACGTGCCAGATTTGGATTTAATTTCTTAAGCATTTGCCCTATTCTCACTCTCTTCAGTCCAGGCTCAATGAATTAGGCTCTGCACATCGGTTGGACTTAATTTTTGAAATGATTGTCAAGTCCAGCTAAGCGGTCATAACGGTCTAAGATGGTAGGTATCGGACTTTCGACGCGCGGTCTAGATCCAATACAAAGTTTCTAAGGGTTCCTGAGAACAAACCGGTTTAGAGTTTGATCCGAGGTTTCAGGGTATTATACCGTCATGGATTCTACAAGTTTTGGGTCTTGTAGAACGTATTTAAAGTGATCAGGGAGGATTTCACAGCTACTCTAGCGTTACGCTAGCTAACTTACGCTTAATTTCTAAAGGAATTAATCCAACGTGATTTTTGGTCGAGTTGGTACTCGAGTCCAAGTACGGATTTTTTCAGGGCGTTACACCATCTCATACAGCTAAGTCAGAGTTTGGTTGGTGTTTAAACACCATCCAAGAATGTGGGAGTGAGCGATCAACTCAGTGGTACTATATAGCAAAAGTTAACATGTTATCAATCCAATCAAACAGTAACGATTAGACAGTACAATCACACAGGTCCTAGGTACTCTTATTAATGCAAGGATGATATGAAGAATGATACATGCCCTCACCACAATCTCCCTCATGCGACATCATCTAACGATCGCGGCATGAATCACTACCATTGTGCTCTCACACCAACGCCAATGGCACATGCAGCGATGTCATGAATATGATTACCAAGTTCTTATTAGTCCTTTTCATACAACAATATTAGAAAGCTAAGACACCTCCCTTGTATCATTTTCCAACATCGATCCTTTCTAGGGTCCTCAATCCTAGAATATTTCATACGATGTTATGGTTCTAGGTTGTTGCAAGGGCTGTCAGGGCTGTTGCGCACAATCGTTATACCACTCCCCCATCACCTTATCAATACAGGCCTATTTATATCCTTAAGACTACCGCAGGACTCATCGACCCTATGCAGTGTCAGGATAAACTCAAGGTCACTACAAAGGGCTTGTCACCAATCAGTGTAGGCCGACAGCAAGAATATAGTGTCCCATACCACCATAATCTACTCAGAGTAGGATACTCACTGGTCACTACGGGGAGGTTTATGGCCCCAGCGTAGGCCGACAGCATGACCATGGTGTCCCATACCACCATGTCCGGCTCATGAGTCTTAGTGGATCTCGGTACCATGGTTAATGGGAGTTTCACTGGTAAGCTCAGTGCCTTAGATTCAAACAGTAGCGACCAAACATGGTGAACAAGCATCGGTCAATCGGGTTAGTTGATAAGCTCAACTAGGCCAAACGCACGTTGAGTTGAATGATATGGAATTCATAAGCACTCCGTGTGGCCTAGCCACTGCCGAACACCTCAAGCACGACTCAGCTTCGCTAAACTCACCCCATGTGGTGAAGACAATCTCAACCACTAATTAAGGAACGGTTTCCGATTACCTGGATTGTAGTACAGCCCCATTCACATACAAAGCTAATAACTAGCATATGATTCATATCCTGCATTCATTTGAACAATTATGAAATATAACTTAAATGTAAACAATACATGCAGGAAATCATACACACATGTAACATGATTCAATTAAACACATAAGCCATGGAGGAAATCATACACGTATTTAGCATGGATAACCTAAGTTACATGATTCATGGAGGGAATCATACACACAAATATTATGGTTGAAATCCACATCTCAACCACCTTAGCATGCACATAATACTAACTACCATTTCATTTAGACATTTAAACAAACACTTGGCTTACACTATTCAACATACAACACGTATGTCAACACCGTTGCAAATTATGGCAAGTCCTCTCACCAAGGAGTTGTTACATATATATTAGGCACATCTCAACAACAATTTATCATGGCAAGAAAATCAACAAATTCCATACGCATACATGTATTCTAACATATACATGAAATACAGTATTTACAATACAAAGTATACGTATGCGGAAGACAAAACGGATAGCATATTTGGCATGTGTAACGGCAAGCACAACATGAATAAATCATTATCTAACATTGAAAGGGTTGAAAACCATAAACTAAGCGTATATAGTCCGCACCTTAAACCAGAAAAGACGTATTCGATATGATTCAGACGATGTGTCTTCGTCAATGACGGATACGCTACCTGTGGCATGAAATAGGTTAGCTAGAACTCTACTTCAGCTAATCTAGGCTTCAAAATAGGTTAGGGTTAGCTTAACTTACCCAAAAACGGAATCAAAATCGCCAGAAGAACGATTCAGAAATGTCGATTTAATGTATAGATGCACTAGGAAGAATCCTACGGAGTTTCACCTAATTCTCCCACATTTTCTCTCTTTTCTTTCTCTTAAATCTCTAGGGTTTGGAAAATTCGTATGGGTTAGAAAGCTAAGGTTTTAAGGCCCTTTTATAAGCCCAAACATAACGAAAACGGACTTTAAGTCAAGGTATACTGAGGTTATAACAAAATCGGGATCTTTCTGATCCAACGGAGCATTTCTAGAGGTCCTCTTATCAAATGCGGTTGGACTTAAGCTCACTAGCATCGGATCTTTAGAAAGTTAAGTTTTCAGTCTAATCGGATATCCAGATTGTCCGTGGCGGACTAGTTTCAATTTAACGGTTACCGAACCTAAATCAGGGCTACAAGCTCTATGACATGAAAGGGCCAACTTTCCTGATCTAAGGGTGAAATTTGGTCGAATTCCAACGGTCAGAATGCTTAAAAATAGCGCGCAAGTGAACTGTGCCAGATTTTTTTAAAATGTATTTAATTTTCTAAATATTTTCTCTTTTCTCACTCTCTTCACTCCGGACTTAGTAAAATGGTGTCAGGACATCAGTTGGGCTTGATTTTCTATGCGATTGTCAAGTCCAACTAAGCGGTCATAACGGTTTAAGATTATAGATATCGGACTTTCGACGTGCGGTCTAGAATCAATACAAAGTTATCAAACATTCCCTAGAACAACTGAGTTTAGAGTTGGATCCTAGATTTCAGGGTATTATAGCGTCATTGATTCTACAAGTTTTAGGTCTTGCAGAACGTATTTAAAGCGAATAGTACAAATTTCACAGCTAATCTAACTTAGAGCTAATTAACTTATGCTTTATTTCTAAGAGAATTAATCCTAAGTAATTTCTGATCGAGGTGGTACTCGGGTCTTGGTTCGAAATTTTTTGAGTCGTTACAATCTACCCCCCTAAAAAGAAAATTTCATCCTTGAAATTCGTACCTTCTCATACTCCTCTAGAAGCTGTGGATAGTTCTTTCTGATCTCACCTTCTGTCTCTCAGGTAGCCTCTTCTTCAGTATGATGCCTCCATAATACCTTCACAAGGGGGATGACCTTTTCCTTTCTATCCAAGATACGTGTTGGGTGCAGTTCATAAGTGGCATCCTCGCTCAACTGCACCTGCTCCCATCTGATGATATGGGAAGGATCAGGAACGTATTTCTTCAGCATAGCAACATGAAATACGTTGTGTATGCTCACGAGAGGCGTAGGTAAAGCTAGACGGTATGCTACTGCTCCCACTCGATCAAGTATCTGGAATGAGCCAATAAATCTCAGTGTAAGCTTCCCCTTCTTACTGAACCGAAGAACTCCTTTCATAGGAGAAACTCTCAAGAATACGTGATCTCCAACCGCGAACTCTAGCAGTCGCCGTCTGGTATCGACATAACTCTTCTGCCTGCTCTGCCCTATGAGAAGTCGACGCCTGATGATGTCAATCTTCTCTGAGGTCACCTGTACTAACTCAGGACGAATCAATTTTCGCTTGTCGACTTCAACCCAACAATGCGGTGCTCGACAAGGACATCCATACAAGGCCTCATAAGGTGTCATACCGATACTCGCCTGAAAACTGTTATTGTACGCGAACTCCGCATATGGAAGACAGTCATCCCAACTGTCCTTGAAATCCAACACGCAAGCCCGCAACATGTCTTCTAAGATCTGGTTCACCCGCTCTGTCTGTCCGTCGGTCTGTGGGTGGAATGCAGTACTAAACTTTAACTTCACACGATCTCTAAGGGAACTCCATGTAGACGAACAATCTCCCTGATGTACAATCTAGCCAACACGTCTATAGAGTTCGTAACTCTGATTGGAAGAAAGTGCGCCGACTTCGTCAAACAGTCGACGATTACCCAGATAGAATCATGTCCCTTCTCATCTTCGGCAGTCCCGAAATGAAATCCATAGAAATAAAGTCCCACTTCCACTCAGCTATGGGCATAGACTGAAGGAGACCAGGAGGTCAGCGATGCTCTACAATCACCTGCTGGCAAGTGAGACAACGGGACACATAATCTGTAATGTGGGTCTTCATGCTATCCCCACCAGTACGTCCTCTTCATGTCACGATACATCTTCATATTGCCCGGATGCATCGTAAGTCTAGAACTGTGCGCAGCCTCGAGAATCTCTCGTCTCAAGTCAGGGACATTTGGAACACATAGGCGGCCATGATAACATAAGCCCCCAACCGTTTCAACTCGCCACTTGGCATTTGTATCATCACTGGCCTTCTCTCGAAGCTCAGTCAGATGCTCATCGTACCTCTACGCCGTGATGACCCTGTCATCGATAAGAGGTCGCACCCGAACGTGTGCGATAACCTCGAATGGCTCCTCCACAGTGAATTTTTGCTCAAAGTCTCGTAAAAACTCAACCATATCCCACTCGGCAACCATCAGCGGAGCCACAAACTCTATCACCTTCTTGTGGCTCAACGCGTCAGCCACAAGGTTTACCTTGCCGTAATGGTAGGAAACCTCAAAATTAAAGTCCTTCAAGGTCTCCATCCATCGTCGCTGCCCCATATTCAGGTCTCGCTGTGTGAATATATACTTGAGGCTCTTGTGGTCACAAAAGAGCTCGAACTCCTCTCCATAGAGGTAATGTCTCCAGAGCTTCAATACGAAGATGACCGCTGCCAACTCTAGGTCATATGTAGGGTAATTCTCCTCGTGCTTCCTTAATTGTCTCGAGGCATATGCAATCACCCTGTCCTTCTGCATAAGGACACAACTTAAACCAACGTGAGACGCGTCCGTATAGATCGTATATCTAACCCCTTGCTCTGGCAATACTAGCATAGGGGCAGACGTCAGCCTGTCTTTCAGCTCCTGAAAAGATGATTCTGCCTTCTCATTCTAGGCGAACTTCAGATCCTTCCGTGTCAACTAAGACAAGGGTCTGGCTATTTTGGAGAAGTCCCAAATGAATCGTCGATAGTAGCCAGCAAGTCCCAAGTGTTCACTCCCCAAGTGCAAGGTTGTGATGTAGTAATAACTCGGTAAGACCGAGGTCGAATCCCAAAGGAATGAAACTTGTGCGTATTCTAAAACTAACTAGAACTAGAACTAGAATGAGATGAAATTTAAATCAACTAGAAATTAAGGAATAATTGTAAAACTATTATCTAAAACTGAGGAGAAATCAGAGAAAGGAACTAGGGATTCAGAGGATCCACTTGTAGAGATCATGGAGATCTTATGCATGTTTCATGAAAATTAACTAAACTGTCATTGATCTAGTTTTCAAGAGATGAAAGGTATATGAATTAGAATGGATTCCATCACCAAACCATGCCTAAGAGACTATGGCAAACAACAGAATTAAACTAATTACCACCCAATCACATGTATGAAAGTTAGGAAGGGTAACGTCATCCAACCATGCCCAGGAGACTATGGTGAACAACAAGGCTTCCTGACATCATAAACATAAAGGAGAACGGAAATATTCAAAGCCATTGCAGACCCATTGTAATTTCAGTCACAACAGACCATTAAAGACCAACAATATTTCCATTAAGACTAAAAATCAACATCAATTCATATACTAAAATTGAATTAAAAGTATGGAGTCTCCCATCTCACTACAAGCCTCACCTCTTAGCCCTAGCTAAGAGGTTTAGCCACTCATGGATGGGCTGATCCTCTTAAAGAAAAAGAAAAAAAATAAAGTAATAAGAAAGAAGAAAGACCTAAAAGAATCTCTACTCTTCCTCCTCTCTCTCTCGTGTACGTCCTTGCCAAGATCAAGCCTTCCTTCTCCAGGTCTGAATGAATGCTCCCCACGTCCAAAACTTCCTTATATAGCTGCTGGAGTGGTGAAAATCAGACTTGAATCAGATTTGAAAAGCTATTGCATGCACAACGAAAGTCTTTTCACAGCTAAGTTCAGTACCTCAAAAATTGCCACTTTCCTCGCTTAAATTCCAAAGAAATACCATTCCTTAGGACTTTCTTGGGTCCTCTATATGATAGATGGTTCAGATCTGTCATACAATCAAAGATGGTGGGCCACAACCTCCTGAAAAAGTCAATTTTCGTGGATGTGCGAAACCTTTTGCACCATTTCGCTGTTGTGATCGGTGGGCCCCACAGAAGCATTTTCTGGAAAATTCACCCCGTCCATTGGATTCAAGATGAAATTTCAATCAAGAATGAGTGGTTTTGAAGGTCCATTGAAGCAGCCCAGAGAAGAGATCACAATAAAATCAATGTTAAACGTCATAGGGTAGTCCACTTGTGGCCTCTGTACCACATACGTGTGCATGCATGGGTGTGAAATTTCAACTTGGGTTTGGAGTCTTCGAACCCCTCTACAAGATAGACGGATCGAATCAATCGTACTGGCGATGTGTGGGTCCCATAAAGGTCCGTAAAAATGGACTTTCCGTCCTTACACGCTGACGCTTTTGCGAATGAAGCTGGTCGCAGGCGCTGGCGTGAATATGGAAGGCGGTTGGGCGCGTGCACGGCTGGCATACACATTGTACTGTGTACATACATCACATACGGGCCCACTGTGGTGTGTTTCTGAAATCTAATCCATCCATTCATCTTCTCATCTTATTTAAACCGTCGAGGCCAGAGTTGAGGCAGTTCCAGATATCAGGTGGGCCCAGAATCATGATTCTGAGGGCTGATCTATCCGTTGGACCACTTCTACATCGATCTAATGGCTGATTTTTGACATGTACGGTTGATTTATGATCTTCAGGCCATGTATAAAATTTTGAGTTGATCAGATGGTGGGAACCCCGTGATCTTGCATTCTGGACGCTGTTCAGGCCCGTTTCAGGGTGAGTGGCTAGAATTTCTCTAGTCTCCGGCATGTAATTCCTCGATATTAGTCCCATAGAGTCCTGTCCATTGCCTTGGTGATCATCAGACCGTTAAATCCATGCTTTAAGCACCTATTTCAGCTTAAGCTCCTAAATTCAACCTGCAGCATAAACACGATTAAATCGGCCGTTAAACAATATCTTATTCATAAATCTAGGCAATAAATGGGGTCTGATATGCAATATTTGACCCTCAACACCAAGAAACTCCTCACCTTTGTAACTGAACCAGGCTGTTTTCAGTCCTGCACCGCTGCTACCATAGCAAGGTCCACTGCGATACCATCCTTGGACATGACATGCCCCAGGAACTTGACTTCCTCCTTTTTGAAGTCACACTTCTTATACTGCGAGAATAACTGGTACTGTCTTAGAGTATCTAGGACCAATCGCAAGTGCTCCTCATACTCCTCTCGACTCCTGGAGTATATCAAAATGTCATCTATAAATACAATGACGAATCGATAGAGGAACGACCAAAATACACAGTTCATCAAGTCCATGAACAATGCTGGTGCGTTTGTAAGACCGAACGACATCACGAGGAACTCATAATGGCCAAAACTAGTCCTGAAAGCCGTCTTCTGTACGTCCTCATTCCTGATGCGCAACTGCTGATACCTTAACTGTAAATCAATCTTCGAGAAGTACTGCGCTCCTCTCAGTTGATCAAACAGGTCATCTATCCTGGGCAATGGGTACTTGTTCTTCACCATAACCTGATTCAGCCTGCGGTAGTCAATGCACAACCACAATGAGCCATCTTTCTTTGTCACGAATAACACAGGTGCTCCCTAAGGAGACACACTCGATCGTATGAAGCCAACCTCTAATAAATCATCGATCTGTTTTCTTAACTCCTCCATCTCACACGGGGCCAGGCGATACGTCGGCAATGAGATGGACGTCGATTCGGATACCAATTCGATAGTAAAATTGATCTCGCGCTGGGGTGGCAACCTAGGTATCTTCCTGAACACATCCTCATAATCACGGACTACTAGCGTACTTTCAAGTGTCGGGATATCAACAGTCCTTAACAAGGAAGCATAACAAATCACTCGAGATGGGTGCCTGACCTGCAATGGAAATGTAAAGGACGTGCCCTCCAGCTCGTAAACTGTCACTAAACGAGTCTCACAGTCAATCTCGACCCTCCCCGCAGTCAGCCAATCCATGCTAAGGATGACGTCGAAATGATAGAGAGAGGGGTCGACGATAAGGTCAATGCCCATCGTCCTGTTCCCTAGATCTAGTCAACAACCCTCACATATCGTAGTGACATCAGTACAGGTCTCGTGTGCTGAAATAACTCGCACCCCAACCATACAACTAGTCTGTAGCTCAAGGCGCTTGACTACTGAAGAAGATATGACTGAGATTGTAGATCCTGTATCCACCGACAAGAATATAGGAGTACCTCCGATATGGACTATCTCCTCAAAGGCCAAAGGTGGTGTAGTCTCTATCTCGGATAGCTCAGCTGTCAATGCGTGTACTCGAGCCTGCTGAGGACGGTTAAGCTGTGGTACCATAGGTCATTGCAATGGCTTAAAATGAGGTACTGGAGGGCTGAAGGAGGGATGTGCAGGCACTGTACGTAGAGATGGTGGTGAAATGGTCTGAGGCATCGGACGAACGATCCTCTGAGGCAACGAGAACCCACTGTCTTGCATCCTGGAAAAATATGTAGTCACGGTGTGGCCAGGCTTCTTGCAATAACGGCACCACACATCAGGACACCTCAAATAGCTAGGAGATGCAGAAGACCCCTACGGTATGTCAAGCCGAGGCCTCTTAGCGAGGAAAGGCCTACTCTCGAACTCAGGTCGCGGCCTAGGAACCATAGGTGCTCGCGTGCCGATCGACCTGTCTCTGTCCTGCTCTGCACGCAAGGACATACTCACTAACTCTGCATAGGAAGAAATGCTCGCACAGCACATCTTTGATCTGATCTCGGGCCACAAGCCCTCAGAAAAATGCCGCATCCTCATCTACTGGTCACTCAAATCAAAGGAGCCTACCTCCCTAGCTCCGTAAATCTATTTTCATACTCTGTCACTGACATGCCTCCCTGGCGAAGGCGAAGGAACTCACTCTCCTTCTCGTGCCGGTATGTGACAGGGAAATACTTCTCATGGAAGCGTGCCTCAAACGCTACCCACGTCCACTCATATCCCTCTGCCACTGTGCAGAGAATGCTATCCCACCATAAGCTAGCCTCCTTCTCAAACATGAAGGTGGCTAGCTCAACCTGTTTCACCTCAGAACAGTGCAACGGTCTTAGCATCTTCGAGATGCGGTCTATCTAATACTCAGCCTCCTCAGGTCTGTGAGTACCTGTAAATGTAGGAGGCCTCAAGGGCTGAAATCGCTCGAAAGATCCACTCGCACTAGCATGCCCAACAGGGTGTAGAGGTGAGGCAGGTGGAGTTGCCACCATCGACTGAGAAAAAATGCCAGTCATGGAGGACAAGAACTGCTGCTGCTGCTACTGCTGCATCAACAGCATCATCTGCTCTAGCCTGTCAGGAGGTAGAGCGGACTGTGATGTAAAGGGCATTGACGCAGACGCACGATGCTGCTCAAGAGCTGCAGTCGTGACAGGAGGCATCACAGGTGTCACAGGAGGTGGCCCAGTAGCAGGACTAAAAGCCGGCTAAGAACTCGGCCTGAGATCTGAACTAGATGGGCCCGCATGAGGGTCCATAGGAGTATTTCTTAGGGCGAGGGCCCCATCAAGTGAATCTCTCAAAGAAAGACGGGCCAAAGATCTCAAATCCTTAGGCGGCATACCCTACACACAACAGAGGGTAGCAACCAAAGAAATTAGACATTCACACAATCCATTCACAGTCTGTACTTCACAAACCAAGGAAACCACACTCATTTCATTAACAAAATTATCACAATACATGATTTGTAGCATTATATGAATGGCAACAGAGAAAGCATGTGAACAAAACACTTAAGCTTCACACACGAAGCTCCAACACTAAATAACTACCAACTGATAAACGACAAGAAAACCACACATAAAAATAAACATCAAACAAGCAAACAATGACTACATAAGTCTATACATCAGAATCTGGCGATGGAGAAGGGGCACCCTTATCCTTCAGGCAGCATAGGATGGCCTTCAAGGTGCGAGTCACCTTGTCAAATTTTAGCTTCATGACAGCCTTGGTATCTTCAAGCTCTTGTTTTACCTCGGCCCGGAGTTCTTGGACTTCTCGTCGTAAAAAAACCTGACTCTTTTTAAGTCGGGCTATCTGAGCATCCCTAGTAGCCCGAGTCACAGGAGGAGAACTCTCATCAGTATCCTGAGCCTCCTCTTCTTCTTCTTTCTGGACTTCTTCCTCTATCTCTGCCCCACCTTCTTCTTCACTTTCTTCCTCTTCACTATCATACTCACCCTCGCTGTCATCATCAAGCTGGGCCTCACACTGCTGAAGCCCTATCTTCACCTGGTTTATAGTAGCCTCATTGATGAAATGAATTGGCACAGGCAGCTCTGCCCCAAGTCTATAGCTAAATTCGAGCGCAATCTTACATATGAGTCGGCCAAAGAGAAGTGACTCAGACGTTCTTCTCGATCACGCTATGTAACACCCCAGATTTTTGTCAACCTGGGATTAGACGTCCTTAGGCAATGGGTAACTAAAACACCTTGGTAACCGCTCAGAACCCAATTCCATAGCCAAAGAAATCACTTAGGATTAATTCCTTTAGAAACTAAACATAAGTTAGCTAGCGCTACGCTGGAATAGCTGTGAAATTGTCCCTGATCGCTTTAAATACATTCTATAAGGCCCAAAACTTGTAGAATCAGTGGTGCTATAATATCCTAAAACCTTGGATCAAACTCTAAACCCGTTTGCTCTCATGAACTCTTTGAAACTTTGTATTGGATCTATACCGCGCGTCGAAAGTTCGGTACCTACAATCTTAGACCGTTATGACCGCTTAGCTGGACTTGACAATCGTTTCGAAAATCAAGGCCAACCGACGTTTAGAGGCTATTTCATTGAGCCTGGAGTGAAGAGAGAGAGAATAGGGTTAGATTTGGAAATTTTAATTCAAATCTGGCACGTGACTTGGCGCATTATTATTAAGCATTCTGACCATCAGAATTCAGCCAAATTACATCCTTGGATCAGGAAAAATTTCTCTTTCATATCATGAGACTTGTAGACCTGATCTAGGTGCGATGACCGCTGAACTAAAATTGGACCGCCACGTGCGATCTGCGAACTCTTTCGGTCTGAAAACTTGATGTGTGTTAGATCCAGTATGCATGAGCTTAAGTCCGACCGCGTTTGGCCACGGGACCTCTAGAAATGCTCTTTTGGACCAGAACAGCCCCGAATTGGTTCGACCTCAAGTAAATATTGTTTCCAAGCCTAATTTGGAAAGAAATTAGGTTGTATATGGGCTTTAAACCCTTACTCCTCTCACCCATCCGAATTTGCTAGAAAGCCTAGCAAGAGTGAGAGTTTGTGAGAGAAGGTGGGAGAGATTTTCCTGCCACCTGCTGCTGCTGCTGCTGCACGTGCTTAAGCGACGCACTCTAATCACTTTTCCGGCGATTCCAACGCACTTCTAGGTAAGGAAAACCCTAACCACTTGCTGATTTGGGGATTTCTTTGATTCAAATGGCAAAGTAGCTGATGTACGTGTGCATTAGGTCACCTGTACGCCGTTGACAAAGCGTATACGCTCCGTTCAAAACGATACACATATAAAGTGAAAGGTGCAGATTTTAGACACTTTGATTGGCTGTTTTCAACGCTTTCAATGTCGTTTAATAGTAGATTATCGATGGCAACACTGTTTGACATGTACAACATGCTGTCCGTTTCCTGTTTCGTAAGCAGACGAAAAATATGAGATTTAGGGCATTTTAGTCATTTGTAGGAAATACTGTAAACATTCATATTTTGCTGAAATGATTGACATGGCTTTTTATCACCTTAGGATACTAGGAATGCGTGCATAATCTGTTTGGTGAAGAGATTCGCCCAAATGCGCACTTTGAGTCGACATACACTATGTAGACTTAAGTGTGTAGACTATGTGTTTGTATAAATATTTGTATTAGTATGTATTGAATAAAATGGTGTTGTGAATTAGTTTAAGATTGAATTCTCATATAATATGCTGATGTAAATGAGTTCCTTCATGTTGGCGATGTGCATGATTTCATTATCTGTATGAAATGCATGTGATAGATGATTCACTTAAGTTGTATGTTATAACATGTTTCAACATGCTTATATTGTTGTATTTCATTTTCATTACTCTTATATGATTGATGAAGTGGATTCACAAATGATTGGGGCTATACTTAGTCCACGCAGTCGGTAACCGAATAAATTCGTGGTTGGCTTATCTTTGCCACGAACGACGCGTCGATGAACGCGAGTCGTGTTTTGGAGTCGGCAGCAGTGG
This sequence comes from Magnolia kwangsiensis, assembly GCA_037074715.1. Lineage (NCBI taxonomy): Eukaryota > Viridiplantae > Streptophyta > Magnoliopsida > Magnoliales > Magnoliaceae > Magnolia > Magnolia kwangsiensis. The sequence goes on along the minus strand of CM073580.1, from coordinate 77,497,956 downwards.
TTAGGCCACGCGAAGTGTTTTATGCACTTCATGTCGTTCAGCTTGAGATGCGCTCGTGCTAGTCGAGCCCGTCAAGTAACCCGACTGGCCATTGTATGGTCACCATGTATGTGTCATAACTGCTTGAACTTAGGGTACTGAACTTACCATTGAAAACCCTGTCAACCATGGTACCTTGATCCACAAAGACTCATGAGCCGGGCATGGTGGTATGGGACACCGTGGTCGAGCTGTCGGCCTACGCTAGGGCCACAAACCTCCTCGTAGTGACCAGTGAGCACCCTACTCTGAGTAGATTATGGTGGTATGGGACACTATATTCTTGCTGTCGGCCTACATTGATCAGGTGACGAGCCCTTTGTAATGACCTTGAGTTTATCCTGACACCGCATGGGGGCGACGAGTCCTGATGCAGTCTTAAGGATAATTAGGCCTGTATTGATAAGGTGATGGGAGAGCGGTACAATGAGTGTGAGCAACAGCCCTGTCAGCCCTTGCAGCGACCTACAAATTTAACATCGTATGAGATTACTAGGAGTGACGACCCTAGACAGGATCTGTGTTGGGATTGATATAAGGAAGGTACCTTAGTTTCCCAATATTGCTGTATGAAAAGGACTAATAATAACTTAGCAATCACATCACCATCACATTGCATGTGCCTGGAAGATGTGGAGCACTGTGGGAAGAAAGCATACTGTGGGCGTAAGATGGTGCAGTATGAGGGAGATCGTCGGTGAGGGCATCCATCATGTCATGTCATATTGCATTAACAATAGTATTTAGGATTGTTTGATTTATTGCTTTACTATTATCGCATGATTGATTTGATAACATATTAATCTCTGCTCTATTATTCCACTGAGTTGATCACTCACTCCCACGTTACGGGACGGTGTTTCCGGACACCCACCAATCCCTATTGTGATTGCAAATGATGGTGCGGCCTGCGAGGCGGAGCCAGACTTGATGATGACGAGGAGGATCCCTCTTTTATGCGTGTTCTGATCAACGGGATTACAGGGAGATTGATTAGATGCCATGACACTTGTCATTTTATATTTTCAGAGCACTCATGTATATTCTTTCTTTCTATTTTGAGGTATACATGTATATGTTTAACCTGGTAACATGTTCACACTCTGGAGACTTATAATCAATTATATATTATATGTATGTATCACAGTCTTTCGCTTACTAATTTAACTGTCTCTGGAGTATGATATGCTGTTTTGGCTTAATCCCAATCTTGTTTAATGCCTTTTTACAAACAACATGCATTTAACATTATCTATGTTGCATAAATAACATTTTGGAACTCGGGAGTTGGGTTTCTACCTGACCCTTGATTTTCGGAATGTTACACGCTATGAGGATGATCTGTCGCAGCACAAACGTAGGCATACACATGTTCTCTCCCAGCCCTACTTGATACAGAAAATCTACCATGAGAGGCGTACATTCACTGCGATTGCTCCACCTGGAATAAATATTGAACGTGCAGATATGGTGAAGCAGATAAAAATCAGGTGACATATGGGTCGCTAAGAGGCTCTTGTTACGCTGCCACTCAAATAAACGACCACATAGAAACTTGGTGCGGCGAACACTGTTCAGATTCTTAGCACTTGGATGTACCTCGCCAAGTGGCACATTCAGGAGTCAAGCTATCAACCGAACATCGATTGTGGCTTCTCGATCTCTGCTAAAGGGAATCTTGAACTGCAATGGCTCCAGCGTAGGGTCCCGAATATGAGCATAAAAGGCACGAACGGTGCTCACATTAGCATGAGACTGGCCTTTAAAGAGCGGACCCCACCCGGCAGCTTCGATACGCTCAAACAACAAATACTCACCAAAGAGGCGCCCATCCACATGCGCTTCAAAAAGAACCCTGTGGTTCGTATACGCACCATGAGCCAAATTCACCAACAGTATTCTTCTTATCAGAGCGTGGGGATCCAAATCCCGCTTTGTGTGTATTTCTCTCCCAACACTTGGACTTGCGGCGGCATTTGAACTAGAGGCGCCACCTCTTGGCTTTCTTGAACGTGAAGGGTGACTAGGCCCAGCTTCATCAGCGACACCCTTCCTCTTTCCTATGAGAGAGAGGACGGTGGAAAAGGAGAAAAAGGCTATAATAGCCTCTATAAAGGCCATGGAAAAGTGATGAAAGGGGAGAAAAAGGGCTGACTTAATGGGTTCCCTATGAGTTTGGGCAGGTACAGGGATGCAATGGGCCAACAAAAGAAGAAATAGAAGAAGAGAGAGGCCAATGAAAAGAGAGATTAAAGGTTACCACGTTTTGGAGCTTCAAATGAGAGCTTGGGAGCTCTAATCGTAGAAAATAGAGGAAGTAGCTGCTGGATATGGTGGAGAACGGTAGAGGGATGAAGGAAATAACAGAAAATGAAAGAAGGGACGATTGGAAAGGAGGTTTGAGAGAGAAAACAACAGTTTTGAAAGAAAAGAAAAGCTTAGGGGGCTGATTTGTGAAGGAAGTATGAGATTTAGGATGAATGGGTGGCCGAACCCTATATGGAGGGGTCCCATTTAACCCTAAACTGCATCAGCCCGGGTGGCCCAGCCCGACTAGCCCGCTGACCGGCGAGGCCTCGCCGAACCGGCGAGGTTCTCGCTGCTCTCTGGACATTCTGGTGAGGCCTCGCCAAATGGTCGAGGACCTCCTACCCCCTAAGCCCAGGAAAAGTCTGGTTCCCACCTTGGAACCCTCCAGAACATGATCATTTTCCCCCCTCTTCTGCTTTGAGCCGTTTCGGGTCATTTCAGAACCAATCTGGTCTCTACTCAAAATTAGCAATTTCTAACGGCTGGAATGAAATGAAATGCAGTCTATACCCATCAATTGATGGTCTAGAAGCAATTTGGGGTCACCATGTGTGATCAGGAGTGTGCACGGGCTAGATCAAAACGATCGATTTGAGTGAACTTCGCCAATTGGCAAAACTGGGATCGTATAAAGGTTTCTATGTTCTTCGCGCACCCTCCTACATTATAGTGGCATCAACGTGCGGTGTGTGACCCTAACTCAGGTACAGATTAATCCAAATTATGCTCTGATACTAACTTGTAATGCCCTAAAATTCGAGGGTCGAGCACAACTCGGCTCCCGAGTTCCAAAACATCACTTATGCAACATGTTTGATGATGGTTGTATGTTGTCTGTATTAAATCATAAAACATGAAATAAATCAAGGCAGATTAGCAGATATAATTCAAGGATATTGAGAAAATGCAAGCGAAAGACTTAAACACAAATATAATCCAAAATAAATCCCTAAATGATATGTGCTCTACTCAGGGGAATATACATATATCTGTGTCTCAAAATACATGAACTGTTCAAAATGATCCAATACATTTCCTAAAAATAATCCCCGCTAGTTAGGACGAGGCTCACATGAACCCGCCTGAGAACTGCATATATGAGAACTCCTCGTTCTCATCAAAGTCTGGCTCTGCCTCGCAAGCATCGCCATCTCCTGCAGCTAAGTCAGAATCTAGTTGGTGTTTAAACACCATCCTAGAACATGAGAGTGAGTGATCAACTCAGTGGTACTATATAGCAAAAGTTAACATGTTATCAATCCAATCAAGCAGTAATGATAAGGCAGTACAATCACACAGGTCCTAAGTACTCTTATTAATGCAAGGATGATATGAAGAATGATGCATGCCCTCACCAAAATCTCCCTCATGCGACATCATCTAACAATCGCAGCATGAATCACTACCACTGTGCTCTCACACCAACGCCAATGGCACATGCAGTGCGATGTCATGAATATGATTACCAAGTTCTTATTAGTCCTTTTCATACAACAATATTGGAAAGCTAAGACACCTCCCTTATATCATTTTCTAACATTGATCCTTTCTAGGGTCGTCAATCCTAGAATATTTCATACGATATTATGGTTCTAGGTCGCTGCAAGGGCTGTTTCGTGCAATCGTTACACCACTCCTCCATCACCTTATCAATACAGGCCTATTTATATCCTTAAGACTACAGCAGGACTCGTCGCCCCTATGCAGTGTCAGGATAAACTCAAGATCACTACAAAGGGCTCGTCACCAATCAGTGTAGGCCGACAGCAAGAATATAATGTCCCATACCTCCATAATCTGCTCAGAGTAGGGTGCTCACTGGTCACTACGGGGAGGTTTGTGGCCCCAGCGTAGGCCGACAGCATGACCACGGTATCCCATACCACCATGCCCGGCTCATGAGTCTTAGTGGATCTCGGTACCATGGTTAACGGGAGTTTCACTGGTAAGCTCAGTGCCTTAGATTCAAATAATAACGACCAAACATGGTGAACAAGCATCGGTCAATTGGGTTAGTTGATAAGCTCAACTAGGCCAAGCGCACGTTGAGTTGAACGACATGGAATGCATAAGCACTCCGTGTGGCGTAACCACTGACGAACACCCCAAGCACGACTCAGCTTCACTAAACTCACCCCATGTGGCAAAGATAACCTCAACCACTAATTATGGAACGGTTTCCAATTACCTGGACTATAGTACAGCCCCATTCACATACAAAGCTAATAACTAGCATATGATTCATATCCTGTATTCATTTGAACAATTATGAAATATAACTTAAATGTAAACAATACATGTAGGAAATCATACACACATGTAACATGATTCAATTAAACACATAAGCCATGGAGGAAATCATACACGTATTTAGCATGGATAACCTAAGTTACATGATTCATGGAGGGAATCATACACATAAATATTATAGTTGAAATCCATATCTCAACCACCTTAGCATGCACATAATACTAACTACCATTTCATTTAGACATTTAAATAAACACTTAGCTTACACTATTCAACATACATCACATATGTCGACACCGTTGTAAATTAGGGCAAGTCCTCTCACCAAGGAGTTGCCGCATACATATTAGGCACATCTCAACAACAATTTATCATGGCAAGTAAATCAACAAATTCCATACGCATACGTGTATTCTAATATATACATGAAATATGGTATTTACAATACAAAGTATACTATAATACCTCAGATTTTGGCCAATCTGGGATTTGACGTCCTTAGGCAATGGGTCAACTAAAACACTGGAAAAATCGCTCAGAACCCAATTCCATAGCCAAAGAAATCACTTAGGATTAATTCCTTTAGAAAATAAGCGTAAGTTAGCTAGCGCAATGCTAAAGTAGCTGGGAAATAGTCCCTGATCACTTTAAATACGTTCTACAAGACCCAAATCGAGTAGAACCAATGACTCTATAATACTCTAAAACCTCAGATCAAACTCTAAGCAGGTTTGTTCTCTGGACCACTTTGAAAATCTGTATTGGATCTAGACCGCGCGTCGAAAGTCCGATACCTACTATCTTAGACCGTTAGAACCGCCTAGTTGGACTTGACATTCATTTCGAAAATCAAGTCCAACCGATAATCACAGGCTGTTTCATTGAGCCCGAACTGAAGAGAGTGCGAATAGGGACAGATTTGGAATTTGAAATTCAAATCTGGCACACGACTTGACGTGTCAGTATTAAGCGTTCTGACCGTCAGAATTTAGGCAAATTACACCCTTGGATCAGGAAAAATTTCTATTTCATATCATGAGACTTGCAGCCCTGATCTACGTGCGGTGACTGTTGAACTGAAACTGGACCGTTACGTGCGATCTGCGAACCCTGCCAGACTGAAAACTTGATGTATGCTAGATCCAGTATGCATGAGCTTAAGTCCGACCGCATTTGGCCAGGGGACCACCAGAAATCATCTTTTGGACCGAAACAGCCCCGATTTGGTTACCCCTCAAGTGAACCTTGTTCCTGAGCCTATTTCGGGCAAGATTTGGCTTATAAAAGGGCTTGAAACCCTCACTCCTCTCTCCCATCCGAATTTGGGAAAAACCCTAACTTGGGAGAGAGAAAAGGTGAGAGTTTGTGAGAGAGAGTAGGAGAGAATTTCTTGCTGCTCGTGCCACCTGCTGCACGTGCTTTAGCAACACGCTCCGATCACCTGGCTGGTGATTTCTCCACATTTTTAGGTAAGAAAATATTCCATTTAGTTACTGATTTAGTGTTCCTTTGGTTTAATAGCAAAGTAGCTGATAGATTTCGTAAATCAGGTTCCCTATTCGCCGTAGACGAAGCATATACGCTCCGTTCGAATTCACACGTTTATAAGAGATAAGGTACGGATTTTAGACGCTTTGATTGACTGTTTCCAACACTTTCAATGTCGTTTAATAGTAGATTATCGACGGCAACACCGTTTGACATGTACAACATGCTGTCCGTTTCCTGTTTCGTAAACCGACAGAGAATATGAGATTTAGGGCATTTTAGTCATTTGTAGGAAGTACTGTTTCCATTCATATTTTTTTGATGTGATTGACATGGTTTATTATCGCATTAGAATGTTAGGAATGTGTGCATAATTAGTTTGGCGAAGAGATTCACCTAAATGCGCACTTCGGGTCGACATACTATATGTAGACTTAAGTGTGTAGTGTAAGTGTTTGTATAAATGTTTGTATTAGTATGTATTGAATTAAATGGTGTTATGAATTAGTTTGAGATTGATTTCTCAATTAATATGCTGGTGTAAATGGTTTCCTACATGTTAGCGATATGCATGATTTCATTATATGGATGAAATGCATGTACTTGATGATTCGCTTAAGTTGTATGTTATAACATGTGCTTGATGATTTCATTATGATTTAGTTTGAGATTGAATTCTCAATTAATATGCTGATGGAAATGATTTCCTATATGTTGGTGATATGCATAATTTCACTATATGTATGAAAGGCATGTGTCAGATGATTTACTTAAGTTGTACGATATAACATGTGTTAACATGCCCACATGATTGCTGATGTGGATTCATATGTGTTTAGGACTATACTTAGTCCAGGCAGTCGGTAACAGAGAAAATTCGTGGCTAGCTGGTATTTGCCACGAACGACGCGTCGATGAACGCCAATCGTGTTTTGGAGTTGGCGGCAGTGGTTAGGCCACGCGAAGTGTTTTACGCACTTCATGTCGTTCGACTTGAGATGCGATCGCGCTAGTCGAGCCCGTCAAGCAACCCGACTGGCCGTTGTATGTTCACCCTGCATGAGTCATAACTGCTTGAACCTAGGGTACTGAACTTACCATTGTAAACCCTATTAACCATGGTACCTTGATCCATGAAGACTTATGAGCTGGGCATGGTGGTATGGGACACCGTGGTCGAGCTGTCGGCCTACGCTGGGGCCATAAACCTCCCCATAGTGACCAGTGAGCACCTAGTCTCATGAGTAGATTCTGGTGGTATGGGACACTATATTCTTGCTGTCGGCCTACACTGATCAGGCGACGAGTCCTTTGTAGTGACCGCGAGCGTATTCTGAGTCTACGGGAGGCGACGACCCTTCAGTAGCAGTAGTGTACAGTAGGCTTGTATTGATAAGGTGATGGGGGAGCGGAGCAATGAGTGCGTGCAACAGCCCTGGCAGCCCTTGCAGCGACCTACAAAATGTACATCGTATGAGATTAATAGGAGTGACGACCCTAGACAGGATCTGTGTTGGGATTGATATAAGGGAAGTACCTTAGTTTCCCAATCCTGCTGTTTGAATGGACTAATAACAACTCGGAAATCATATCACCATTACATTGCATGTGCCTGGAAGATGTGGAGCACTTAAGGGAGTGTGGCATGCCGCGGTCGTAAGATGGTGCCATATGAGGGAGATCGTCGGTGAGGGCATACGTCACGTCATGTCATATTGCATCAACAACAGTATTAGGATTGTTTGATTTACTGCTTTACTATTATCGCATGATTGATTTGAGAACATGCTAATCCTTGCTTTATTATTTCACTGAGTTAGCTACTCATTCCCATGTTACGGGACGGTGTTCCTGGACACCCACTAGACCCTTTTGTGATTGCAGATAATGGCGCGGCCTGCGAGGTGGAGCCGAACTTGATTATGCTAAGGAGGATCCCTCCTTTATGCGTGTTCTGATCGACGGGATTACAGGGAGGTCGATTAGATGCCTTGATACTTGTCATTTTATATTTTCAGAGCACTCATGTATATGTTTTCTTTCTATTTTGAGGTATACATGTATATGTTTAACCTGGTAACATGTTCACACTCAAGAGACACACAACAGTTTATATATGTTATACATACTATCACAGTCTTCCGCTGGTTAATTTAACTGTCTCTGGAGTATGATATGCTGTTCTGGCATAATCCCACTCATATTTCATACATTAACATAGACAATATTCAATCATACATATCTATGTTGCATAAATAACATTTTGGAACTCGGGAGTTAGGTTTTTACTCGACCCCCCGATTTTCGAGATGTTACATATACGTATGCGGAAGACAAAACGGATAGCATATTTGGCATGTGTAATGGCAAGCATAACATGAATAAATCATTATCTAATATTGAAAGGGTTGAAAACCATAACCTAAGCGTATATAGTCCGCACCTTAAACTAGAAAAGACGTATTCGATATGATTCAGACGATGTGTCTTCGTCAACGACGGATACGCTACCTGTTGCATGAAATAGGTTAGCTAGAACTCTACTTCAGCTAGTCTAGGCTTCAAAACAGGTTAGGGTTAGCTTAACTTACCTAAAAACGGAATCAGAATTGCCGGAAGAACGATTCAGAAATGTCGGTTCAATATATAGATGCACTAGGAAGAATCCTACGGAGTTTCACCTGATTCTCGCACACTTTCTCTCTCTTTTCTTTCTCTTAAATCTCTAGGGTTTGGGAAATTCGTATGGGTTAGAAAGCTAAGCGTTTAAGGCCCTTTTATAAGCCCAAACATAACGAAAACGGACTTTAAGTCAAGGTATACTTAGGTTATAACCAAATCGGGATCTTTTTAATCCAACGGAGCATTTCTGGAGGTCCTCTTATCAAATGCGATCGGACTTAAGCTCACTAGCATCGAATCTTTAGAAAGTTAAGTTTTCAGTCCGATCGGATATCCAGATTGTCCGTGGCAGACCAGTTTCAATTCAACGGTCACCGAACCTAAATCAGGGCTACAAGCTCTATGACATGAAAGGGCCAACTTTCCTGATTCGAGGGTGAAATTTGGTCAAATTTCACCGGTCAGAATGCTTAAAAATAATGTATAAGTGAACCGTGCCAGATTTCTTAAAAATGTATTTAATTTTCTAACTATTTTTCCTTTTCTCACTCTCTTCACTCCGGCTCAGTAAAATGGTGTCAGGACATCAGTTGGGCTTGATTTTCTCGGTGATTGTCAAGTCCAACTAAGCGGTCATAACGGTCTAAGATTATAGATATCGAACTTTCGACGTGCGGTCTAGAATTAATACAAAGTTATCAAACATTCCCTAAAACAATTGGGTTTAGAGTTGGATCTTAGATTTCAGGGTATTATAGCGTCATTGATTCTACAAGTTTTAGGTCTTGCAGAACGTATTTAAAGCGAACAGTACAAATTTCACAGCTAATATAACTTAGCACTAATTAACTTATGCTTGATTTCTAAGAGAATTAATCCTAAGTGATTTCTGATTGAGGTGGTACTCGGGTCTTGGTACGGAATTTTTTGAGTCGTTACATTTTCCCATCCTAAGAGTTTTTCTAACTTCTCACCACTCTGGGAAAACTTATAGTTTAGCTTAGAAATTTTTCTGAATTCTTCTAAATCAAAAAGGAGTGTATGATTTTCATTTTGAAGGAGCATGTTTTCATCTTTTAATTGCTTAACCTGTTTGTTTAGTTTTTCAGATTCTAATTTAAGGAAAGTGTTGATTCTTTCAAGTCTATCATTATCTGAGTGATATTGTTGTAAATCAATGATTAGGTGTGTATTAATTTTTAGAGTTTTATCCAAATCTTTTTGCAGCAATTCCTTTTCATTCTCATATATTCCAAGTCTTTTAATAACTTTGATGCTATGAATGTATAGTTTATTATAAGCATCTTATAGTTTATTCTGTTCTTCTTCTTCTTCATCCTTTTTAATTTCTTCATTATCTGATGGAAATGATTCAGTGGCTTATGGTTCTGGCACGTTCTCAGTTACAATGGGAATGATTGGAGCAGTGGAGACTATAAGAATTTTCAAGCATTTCTGGTCACCATCACTCTCTGAGTTACTAAATTCTGAGTTTGACTCTTCTGCATCATCCCATGTGGTAGCCATTACCTTGCCCTTAGTTTTTCTGTTTGGGCATTCAATTAACAGGTGTCCGTACTTCTGACAGGCATAACATTGTGGTTCTTTGGTCTTTCTACCAAATTTACCTGCAGAAGGTCTGTTGTCTACCTTTCTTTCTTTAAAAGGATGGCCACGATTCTTCTGAATCGTTGAGCCAACAAAGCCACTTCCTCATCTTCATCTTCTCTTTCACTTTCAATGTCCTCATTTGTTATTTTCTTTGAAATTTTAAGGACAGTATTTTTGAATTTTTGGGTTTGTTTGAAGTGTAGTTCAAATGTTTGTAGGGAACCTACTAGTTCTTTTACTTTCATTTCATCTATGTTCCTACATTCTTCAATGGTTGTTACTTTAGGATTGAATTGTTCCGATAGGGATCTTAGAAATTTCCTACAGATTTTAGGCACCAAAAATTTCTCTCTTAAACCAACCATGGAGTTACAAATGATATTTAACTTTGTAAAAAACTCCATAAAGGTCTCATGCTCTTCCATTCTGAGACTTTCAAACTGTAAAGTCAGGAGTTGCAGTTTAGATCTCTTCACAGTGCTTGTACCTTCATGGGTTGTTTTCAACAACTCCCATGCTTCCTTGGATGTCTCACACATACTGATTTGATTGAAAATATCTTAGGACACAGCACAGTAGATAGCATTCATGGCTTTAGCCTCGTTAGTTTGATTTTCCTTATCAAACGATGTCCACTTCTCTTCAGGTTTCAGTTTGGTGACAGTTGTACCATTATCAAGTACTATTTGTTCAGATGGTGGCACATATCCTCTTTCAACTATATCCCAAACATCATGGTCCAAGGATCTCAGAAAGTAGTGCATTCTAGTCTTCTAATATGCATAATTTAATCCATCAAATACTAGAGGTTTAGAGACCAATGAGCCCTCTCCTTTCGTCATATTTCCAACTTCAATCAAGATCACTCTCTAAGCAGTAAAGCCCTTAAAGAGAGACCGCTTTGATACCAATTGAAATTGCGGTAAAGACCGCTTTAGTTGAAGTAGGAATATGCCAATATGTCCTGGAGGGGGGTGAATAGGACTTTTTAAAAATTTTATGGTTTATTTAAAATCCTCTTACACTAATCCTAAAACTAAGAACATATCAGGATTACTCAAGAGTAACTCTACTGGTTTCCAAGCCCGGTAGAGGATCCAATCACAAACTATTTAAGAAGTGAACAATATGTAAAATAATTTATGATGGATATGACTGTGTGTGTGAGGTGTGATCTCAGATAATCAGATATGACAATATTAAAGGAAACCACACAAATAAATGAATAACAATCTCAAACACAATCATTTTTATAGTAGTTCGACTACTTGTCTACTCCACTCTCGATAACCGTACTCAACCCTTGAGTGTACTGGATTTCATTAAGGAGGTTTCCCATGGTTTAGCTCAAACCCAAGGTTTTAAATCAGGTTCACCTTTAACCTTTACAACCTACACTTAGGCTGACTGTTTATGCTGTCATGAGTAAGGGTCAACACATCGCACCCACTTTTAGGCACACTGGCCAAGGATCTTCCATAAGACCCTAACGGAGGTTTCACACGGTTCACCTCTAACCTAAGGTTTTAAACAGGTTCACCTTTAACTAGAAGTTTATGTTCTCCACAGAGCAAGGGTCAACACTATTTACTCACGACGTATACTCCTGCCGGATGCCTCCTAGAGGACTTGCAAGGGTGAAAAACACCTTAGACCCAATCCTTTAAAGGAATGATCACAAGGGTCCTCTGGACTCTGATAACTTACAGATAAGTAAAGGAGTCCCTTTGTAGCTCGTTGATGAAAATCTCCTCCTTTATTGATGAAGAGTCTTCTGCTTTCTTGAACCACAAATCAGAAGATATACCGATGCATGGCGACAGGTTGGGTCAAGGTTATGATGGAATCTTACTCTCATATATTTTTCTATAAAGGAGATAGAGTTATTCCAATCATTTATACATTCAAGGCATCCCAGCTTAACGATTTACCATTAAGGTGGTAGCTAAAGGATCCTTGAATGTGGAAGTTCATTCCCCAATCCACTCTATTTAATATCAATGATGAGGGTGGATAGGAGGATGAACTCCCTTCAGAGAAAGGGCTTTGGGTAAATGATCTAAGGTTAAACACTCAAAAGCACTCTCTTCTTTCTCTCACAGTAACTAAAAGTAAGCTCTCTATATATAGGCAAAAAGTTCCAACGGATATAAAATGGTTACATTTATGACTGAGATTGATATCATCAAGCAGGGTAATATCATCGAGCATATACTCTCATTTACATCGACTGGCCACTCGATGACACAAACTCAAAGTTATACACTTTTGAAACTTTTTGCCAGCTGGTCAAGGGCAACAAAATATGTGTCGATGACATCGGATTTCGAACTCCGATATTATCGATACGAGGATCGATTCCTCGACATTTGAAAAATGAGAGAGACTTGCTTTGAAATTTTTCAGGTCAACAGATATGATCAAGGGATACTCGATATCATCAGAATTTGAATGTCGATGATATTGAAGGTTGTGTCAATGCATCAATAAACCCAAAGGATTTTCCAATAAGCTTGCTGGACAAGTTTATGTCCATTCTCGATGCCATCAATCTGGCCTTGATATCGTCGATATTTGAATATCGATTCTATCGAGTGACCCTCAATCTGAAATAAAAACCACCTAAAAAATGTTACTGGAAAGATTGTGTCCAAGACCAATATCATCAAATGCCTTCCGATATCATTGAAATTTGAATTTCGATGATATCGATGGTACTTCGATATATCGAAGGTCTTCATAATTTTTTTATAAAAACTAGGGACATAAATACTCTACTGTCGATCAATTGAGTCTAGTTCAATAAATTTGATTTTCAAATATCAATGATATCGAGAAGGGTATCGATACATCGATAATTCCGTCCAGATGAATATGTGGTTGCTAGACACTTTATGTCCTCATTTGATTTTATCGATTGAGCTTTTGAGGACATCGACAACACACATTGATTTTATCGAACCTGATATCGATAAATCGACAGAGCTAGAAAACTTAGAGATTTTTTTATTTTTGTAAAAAAGTTTTCTAACCTAAAAGCCCTATGATATTCTAATAGATTTTAAGGGTTTTATATACCCGGTGTTTTGGGAAATGGGATGAGTGGCTTAGATTTACCTGTGGTGAGTTTGGCACATATTCAGTTGAGGCAGACAGCTGATTGATCTTCTTATGGAGCTTTTCTGTCAAGTTGACTCAACACTCACGCTAATTGACAAACCTGGGCACTTTCACGGACTGGTTGGAGTACCTCACACAGTACCACACGATGTATGTGTTTCATCTATATCGTCCAACCATTTGATGTGGACCCCACCATAATACATGTGTTTCATCAATACCATCCATCCAATTGGTGAGCTTGTCTTAAGGCTTGAGAATAAAAATAAGGTAGATTCGTGTATCAGGTGGACCACACTGCAAAAAATAATGGAGGATTGAATGTCTATCATTAAAACCTATTTGGGTTACCAAAGTTCTGGATCAATATGGAGTTTGTTTTTCCCTCTTAATTCAAGTCTTTATGTCCTTATGATCAGATTGGATGGAGAATAAATGTTATGGTGGGCCCTGGGAATTTTAAACGGCAAGAAACATTATCACCACTGTTATTTGTGGTATGGTCCAGGTGATCTGTCGATGTGATTAATTTTTTTTGAGAAAGGCTCTAAAACGATCTTTAAAATAGATGTATGGTGTAGATAGTTCACCAATAACGGTGTGCCCGATTAGATGTATTTGTGGCCACCTATTGTGTATATGAGGCCCATTGGTGAGGCCCACTTGATGTATATGAGGCCCATTGGTGTGGCCCATTGATGTGGCTGACTTAATGTATATGAGACCTATCAGTGTGGCCCATTGATGTTGCCCACTTGATGTATTTGAGGCCCATTGGGGCGACCCATTGATGTGGCCCACTTGATGTATATGAGGCCCATTGGTGCGGCCCATTGATGTGGTCGACTTGATGTATATGAGGCTCAATGGTGCTGCCCATTGATGCGGCCCACTTGATATATATGAGGCCCATTGGTGCGGCCCATTGATGCGGCCCACTTGATGTATATGAGGCCCAATGGCGCGGCCCATTGATGCAGCCCACTTGATGCATATGAGGCTCATTGGTGTGGCCCATTGATGTGGCCGACTTGATGTACATAAGACCCACTGATGCAGCCCACTTGAGTATATGAGGCCCAATGTGTAACGCCCCAAATTTTGAGGGTCGAGCAAAGGCTTAACTCCCGAGATCCGTCGTATCACTTATGCAACATAAATAATGATGATTAAATGTTGTCCGTATTAACACATTAAACATGAATGGGATTACACTGAATCAATATATCATACTCTAGATATAATTGAATTAAGCAAGCAGAAACTGTGATAGATATATAAAGTATATAAGTGGTTATAAAGCCCCAGAGTATGATCATGACACCAGGCTGAATATATACATGTTTGTTCCAAAATATACAAAATGACAAAGTGTAATGTCCAACTAATTCGTATCCCTGTAATCTCATCGATCAATACATGGTCTACATAGACCCGCCTGATAGCTGCATAGAGGAGAACTCCTCATCATTGTAGAAGTCAAGCTCCACTTTGTAAGCATCGCCATCATCTGCAGTTAAAACAGAGTCTTGTTGGTGTTTTAAAAAATCATCCCGGAGTGGGAGTGAGTGATCAACTCAATGGTACTATAAGGCAAAGGTCAACATGTCATCGATTCAATCAAGCAGTAATGATAAAGCACTTCAACACTCATGTCCTAAGTACTCTTGTTAATACAAGAATGATATGCTACAATGATGCATGCCCTTGCCTGCACTCCCTCAGCGACACCATCTCACAGTCTCACATGCTACTCCCACTGTGCTCTTCCACACCAAAGGCACGTGCAATGCGGTGCATGGTCATGTCAGCTAAGTTCTTAATTAGGCTTATTCATACAACAATTTGGGAAGTTAAGTTACCTCCCTTTATATCATTTATCCAAACGATGATCCATCTAGGGTCGTCAATCCTAGTTAATCACATACGATATGCAAGTTATAGGGCAACATCACTCCTAATTTAAAAGCAGTGGATAGGCAAGTTTAAGTCACTACGGGAGGCTCGTCACCTCAGGGTAAGCCAAGTTTTTGAAAAGCGGTGAAGACCACTTTAGTTGAAGTAAGAATATGTTAATATGTCCTAGAGGGGGGTAAATAGGCTTTTTTAAAGTTTTTACAGTTTATTTAAAAATCCTATTTCACTAATCCTATCAATATACATTTATCAGGATTACTCAAAAGTAACTCTACTAGCTTCCAAGCCCGGTAGAGGATCCAATCACGAACTATTAATAAGATAACCATATACAGACATGAAAGTATTGAAGTAAATCAAACACACACACAAAGGAATAACAATCACAAACACAGTCATTTTTATAGTGGTTCGACTACTTGTCTACTCCACTCCCGGTAACCGTGCTTAACCCTTGAGTGTATAAGATTTCACTAAGGAGGTTTCACAGTGGTTCACCTTAAACCTAAGGTTTAAATCAAGTTCACCTTTAACCTTTACAACCTACACTGAGGCTGATTGTTTATGCTCTCACTAGCAAGGGTCAACATAACACACCCACTTTTAGGTACACTAGTCAAGGATCTTCCACAAGACCCTAACTGAGGTTTTACGTGGTTTACCTCAAACCCAAGGTTTCACATGGTTCACCTCAAACCTAAGGTTTTGACTGGTTCACCTTCAACCAAATGTTTATGCTCTCCACAGAGCAAGGGTTCACAAAATGTACCCACCACATACAATCTCGCCGGAGGCCTCCTTGAGGACTTGCAAGGGCAAGAAACACCTTAGACCCAATCCTACAAAGGAATGATCAAAGGGTCCTCTAGACTCTAGATACTTACAAATAAGTGGATGAGTCCTATTCAGCACATTGACGAAGATCTCCTCTTTGTTGATGAAGAATCTTCTGCTCCTTTGATCTACAACTCAAATGATGTACCAATATATGACAACAGGTTGGGTCATGGTTATGATGGAATCCGACTCTCTAAATATTTTTCAATTAGGAAGACAGAGCAATTCCAATAATCTATGCATTCAAGGCATCCCAGCTTAATGATTTTCTATTAAGATACTAGCTGGAGGATCCTTGAATGTGGAAGTTCATTCCTCAATCCACTTTATTGAATATCAATGATGAGGGTGGATTGGAGGATGAACTCTCTTAAGAGAAAGGGCTTTGGATAAATGATCTAAGGTTAAACACTCAAAAGCACTCTCTTCTTTCTTTACCAGCAACTAAAGCCAAGCTCTCTTTATATAGGCGAAAGGTTCCAACGGATATAAAACGATCACATTTATGACAGAGTTCGATATCATCGAGCAGGGTCGATATGATTGAGCGTATACTCTCGATTGTATCGAAGGTCCGCTCAATGACACAAACTCAATGTCATACGCTTTTGAAAACCTCTTGCTAGCTGGTTGAGGGAATCGAAACTCATGTCAATGCCATTAGATTTTGAACTCCGATATTATCAATACGAGGATCGATTCCTCGACATTTGAAAAATGAGAGAGACTTGCTTTGAGATTTTTTAGGTCATCAGATATGATCGAGGGATACTCGATAGCATCGAAATTTGAATGTCGATGATATCGAAGGTCGTGTCGATGCATCGAAAAATCCAAGGATCTTATCAATGAGCTTGCTGGACAGTTTATGTCCTTTCTCGATGTAATCGATCCAGCCACGATATCATCGACATTTGAATATCGATTCTATTGAGTGACCCCCAATCAAAATTAAAAATCACCTGAAAAATGTTGTTCGATAACTTCGCACCCGTGGCCGATATCATCGCGAGCCTTCCTGTAACACCCTGAAAATCGAGGTCGAGCAGAAACTCAGCTCTCGAGTTCCAACACATCACTTATGCAACATACATAATGATGATTGAATGTTGTTCATATTAGTGTAGTAAATATGAGTGAGATTAGACCAAAATAGCATATCATACTCCAAAGACAGTTAAATTTCACAAGCGAAAGACTATGATAAATATATAAAATGTATAATTTATTGTAAGTCTCCGGAGTGTGAACATGTTACCAGGTTAATTATATACATGTATACTCTAAAAATGAAAAAAAAAAAAGAATATACATGGGTGCTTAAATAAAATGTAAAATACCAAGTGTATTGGCATCTAATCAGTAACCCTATAACCCCATCGATCAGAACCTGCATATACGAGAAATTCTCCTCAACATCATTAAGTCGGACTCTGCTTCGCAAGCATTGCCATTATCTGAAACTAATACAGAGACTGGTTGGTGTTTCAAACACCATCCCGTAACGTAGGAGTGAGTGATCAACTCAGTGGAACTATACAGCAAAGGTTAACATGTTATCAATTCAATAAAGCAGTAATGATAAAGCAGTACAATCAAACATGTCCTAGAAACTCTTCTTAATGCACGAATGATATGAGGGAATGATGCATGCCCTCACCACAATCTCCCTATGCGATCTTCATCTTACGGTCGCGCATGTCAATCACTTCATCAGTGCTTTACACCAATGCCAACAGCACATGCAGTGCAATGTTATGAGCATGATTATCTAGTTCTTATTAGTCCTTTTCATATAGCAGGATTGGGAAGTTAAGACACCTCCCTACTATCAATTCTCAAATAATGATCCATTCTAGGGTCGTCAGTCCTAGGAAATCTCAGACGATGTTATGGTTCTAGATCGTTATAAAGGGCTCATCACCAATCAATACAGGTCTAGTTATATCCTAGATACTACAATAAGGCTCGTCACACATATGCAGTGTCAAGATATACTCGAGGTCACTACAGAGGGCTCGTCACCAATCAATGTAGGGCGACAGCGTGAATATAGTGTCCCATACCACCATAATCAGCTCACAAGAGTAGGATGCTCACTGGTCACTACCTGGAGGCTCGTCGCCCCAACGTATGCGGACAGGTCGACCACGGTGTTCCATACCACCATATCTGGCTCATGAGTCTTAGGGGATCGCCATACCAAGGTTAACAGGATCTTCACTAGTGATTTCAGTGCCTTAGATTCAAACAGTATCGACCAAACCTGGTGAACATACATCGGTCAATCGGGTTAGTTGATAAGCTCAACTAGGCTAAGTGCACATTGAATTGATCGACATGGAATGCATAAGAACTCCGTGTGGCCTAACCACTGTCGAACCTCCCAAGTACGACTCAGATTCGTCGGACTTATCCTGAGTGGCGTAACTAACCACAACCACCAGTTCAAGGGCTGTTACCGATTACTTGGACTATGTCATAGCCCCAAACACATTCAAATACAACATGATGTCCTATGAGATGGTCAAAGAAGTAATGGATCAATATTACAAATCATATAATCAAATGAACATGTTCTGAAGTGCATTGTAAACATGAATTCACACACATTCAATTCATAATCAAGCAAACATTAGAATAAGTTATATATGGAGGAAATCATACACATCATTGATGTAGTTGAGAATCATATCTCAACCCGCATACAGGTACATCTTACCAACTACTAACTCATTTAGACACTTTTACAAACACTTAGTCTACACATTACATCATACATATTGTGTATTAATTAGCATACGTATTAGGGCAAATCCTTTCTTCAAAGGGTTGTCGCCCATACAACAATCATATATCCATGACAGTTTGTCATGGCGAGCATGAATACAAGGTTTATACTCATTCAGTCATTTTCACAAACACTTAGGCTGCACATACTACATACATATCATATGTTAGTATATCATGTATTTGGGCTAAACCTTTAGCCCATGAGTTGTTACACATGCATCTAGCATACATAGACGGCAGTTAATCATGGCAAACTCAAATTCATATTCCATACGTATACGGGCTATTCTACAAATACATGGAATACAGTATATTTAACATAGTTCACGTATAACTAAAAGGCGAAATGGACATCGTAATTTACATGTGAAATAGCATTCACGTCAGTAATAAATCATTATCTAACACTGAAAGTCTTGAAAACCATAACCTAAATGTATATAGTCCGCACCTTAAATCAGAAAATGCGTAATAGATATGATTCAGACGATAAGTTTTGTCAATGGCGGATAGGCAACCTAAGGCATGAAATAAGTTAGCTACAACATCACTTCAACTAGTCTAAGCTTCAAAACAGGTTAGGGTTTGATTAACTTACCCAAGAACCGAATTAGAATCACCGGATTAACAATTCAGAGATGATGGATTTGATGTGTAGAAGAACCGGGAAGAATCCCTAGAAGGAACAACAGGTTCTCTCTTACGTTCTCTCTCTTTTCTCTCTCTCGAAGTGGCTAGGGTTTAGAATTCGTATGGGATTTGAGAATGAGGGTTTAAGGCCTTTTTATAAGCCCAAAAGTGATGGAAATAGCCCTAGGGCCAAGGTATACTTAAGTTATAACCAAATTGGGCTCTTTCTGTTCCAACGGAACACTTCTGGAAGTCCTCTTATCAAATGCGGTCGGACTTAAGCTCACTAGTATTGGATCTTAAGCAAGTTAAGTTTTTAGTCCGATCGAATTCCCAGATCATCCGTGACGGATCATTTTCAGTTCAACGGTCACCGGACCTCGATGAAGGCCACAAGTGCTTTAACATGTATGGGCCACCTTCCCTAACCGAGGGTGAATTTGGGTCAAAAACCAACAGTCAGAACACGTAGAAAAGGCACGCAAGTGACACGACTCAAATTACTTAAAATCATATTTAATATCTTAAAAATCTTCACTTTCTCACACTCTTCACTCCGGACTCAATGAAATGGTCTCAGGACATCGTTTGGGCTTGATTTTCGAGGTGATAGTCAAGTCCAACTAGGCGGTCATAATTGTCTAAGTTCATCACAATCAGACTTCCAACGTGCAGTCCAGGTTCGATACGAAGTTCCAAAGTACTCCCGAGAGCAACTGGGTTTAGAGTTGGATCCTAGATTTTAAGGTAATGTGGCGTTAACAATTCTATAGGTTTTGGGTCTTAGTGGTTAGTGTTAATTTCATAGATAATCTAGTTTAACGCTAGTTAATACATGTTAAATTTCTAAAGAATTAGGTTCTAAATGATTTCATTGGCTTTAGAATTGAGTTTTGAGAAGTTACCAAGGTGTTATGGTTGACCCATTTCTTAAGGACGTCTAACTCCAGGTTGACAAAAATTTGGGGTGTTACAATCTAGCCCCCTTAAAAATAATTTCATCCTCGAAATTGGCTAAGGGTAATGAGTAAAGATTCTATTATTCCTTTTGCCTAAACTTTACTGATTCAAGTTTATATACATGGTGGGGTATATACATATATACTCGTCTGACGCATTTTTGTCTATCCTCATTAAAAACTTATTCTTCATCTCTCGCTTATACGTTGATGGCTTGCTACAATTTATTTCCTTATCTATTTGGAGTCTTGACGACAGTTCCCATTGTTAGGCCTATGATTTAACACTTAAGCCCTAATTGTTCCCTTTTAAAGATTTCACTATTGACATTTTAAGGAAGATTCAGTCCCTATTTAATGACCTAACCTTACGTATAACCTGAATTAATTTCCTTCGATCCTAGGCCAATGGGGAAAGGGCCAACCACGCTTCTGCTGCGCTACTCTGATCTAATGGTTGTATTAGCTGACCTAACTAGATTGGGCTCATAATGCTCTACCCTCAAAAATTATTTCTACACAAGGCTCAAGAATCTGTCTCGATCCATATGTCGGGACGAGGTGTAATTTATGACCTATCCTTGACATGAAATGGGAAACAGCCTCTCAATACATTGGTCTTCCTTCGTTAACAATGCGTACTATGACATTGGTACCTATAATTATAGAAAGGAGCTAAAAATGATGGGTGTTGTGGTTGATTCCAGGGACAGGTGTGAGCTTGCGGCAAGATGTCTAATCTCTATTGGCTATATGTCCTTAACACTTTCCAAAGGCAAGCAATAACTTTTGGTTATAGGTGGTCAGACCATCACGAAAGAAAAGTTATGTAGTGGGTCTGAGCAGGATACATAGACTTTCTGCCTAGCTAGGACAGAAAATTTATTGTATCAATTCTTAATCCTAGTTGATCTCGATCTTCTGCTTGATCAGAGCATTGAGTTCATTGGTAACTACTAGGATTGAGAATTCGATTCAAACTATGAATACTTCGCTTATATACAGTTCCTTTACTCCGCGTTCCCGATTGTAATAAGTCCTTGGGAGGGCAATTCTAAGGGGCATGCTGGTTTATCCTAGCATTTAATCTGAGGGATATATAAGTTTTCCTCAAACGTGACTAGTTCTAAGTCAAGCAAGCTTCCTGAGAGTTACTAAAGGAGCCTTTAAGTATTAAGGGGAGAAGGAATGAAGTCCTACCCCAACCAAATTAAACTTACTATTCCTTAGTATGTTCAGTTGTCTTTCAATTGTCTTATCATATTCAGTCTTTACACTGCTTAATATAACTAGTAGCCTAGTCTGTAATTCACTAGTTGTAATCCAAAGTTTATGCTTATACGCTAGATGGTTTCATACCATTTCTACTACAGGGAATTATTCTATCGCTTAGGATCAAAAGTTGCCTGATTAGGATTTGAGTTGCCTGAACGTGAATCTAAATGCACTCAAGCACTTCACATAGTCCATCCACACAGCATTAACTTCACAAGTCAAAGAAACAACGGGAATTTCATTAACAAAATGTCACAATACATGAAGTGCAGCATTACATGAATCGTCACGGAGAAAGCATGTGAGCATGACAACTAAGCTTTAAACACTAAACAAATATCAAACTACCAAACAACTACCAAACCATACACAAGAACAAACAACAAATAGACAAACAGCAATCACATAAAGGACTATTTGTTGGAATCTGGTGATGGAGGAGGGGCACCCCTCGGTCTTCTAGAACGGGTTGGGCGACTAGGCCCGGCTTCATCAACGGGGGCTCTCTTCTTCCCCATGAAAGAAAAGATGGAGGAAATGGAGAATAGGGCCACAACAACCTCCATGAAAGCCATGGAAAAGTGAAGAAAAGGAAAGAAAGGGATGAGCTATATGGGTTTCCACGGATCTGAGCCTCAAAGAGGATGTAAAGGCTCAAATGAAGGGGATATAGAGAGAAAAATGACAAACTAGGATGGGCTTGTAGGTTTGCACGAATTTGAGACTTAAATGGGGGATTTAGGAGCTCAAATCAAAGGAAATGGAGGGATTGGAAGATGGGTATTGCTGAGAACGGTTGAAGGATGTATGGATTAAAGAAAAATGAAAGAAAGAGGGATTGGAAGGGCGATTTGAGAGAGATAGGAGCTGTTTTGAAGTAAAGGGACAACTTGGAGGTTTATTTTATGAAGGAAGTAGGTGATTGGGAGGGTTTAATCAAGGAACCGTGGACCAGTGGGGTCCACAAGTCCCCAAACACCATCGGCCCATCGTTCTGGGAGGCCTTTCCGAACTGGCGAGGGCCTCACTAGTCTCTAGACATCCCAGAGAGGGCTCACCCCTCCAGCGAGGTCCTCCCCCCCCCTTGGGTCCAAAAGACATGGGTCCCACCCTGGGTCCCTCTACAACAGCCCCACTTGGGCCCTTAGTTCGGTTTGGCTCGATTCGGGTCGTTTCGGAACAAAACGGATACATATTGATATTTACTGATTTCTAATGGCTAAAAAGGATTAAAACATGATCTAAACCCATCGAGTGACGGTCTAGAAGTGATTTGGGGTCGTCGTGTGTGATCAGGAGTATGCACGGACTCGATCTCGGCGATCATTTTTAGTAAACTTTCGCCAATTGGCACAACTGGGAGTCCTAAACCTGTTTCAAGATTTTTCTCGCACCCTCCTACGCTAAAGTGGTATCAATGTACGTCATGTGATAATAACCCAAGCCCAGTTTAATTCAGATCATGCTCTGATACCATCCTGTAACACCCTAAAAATTGGGGGTCGAGCAGAAACTCAGCTCTCTAGTTCCAACGCATCACTTATGCAACATAGATAATGATGATTGAATGTTGTTCATATTAGTGTAGTAAACATAAGTGGGATTAGACCAAAACAACATTTCATTCTCCAGAGACAGTTAAATTTTGTAAGCAGAAGACTGTGATAAATATATAAAATGTATAATTTATTTTAAGCCTTCGGAGTGTGAACATGTTACCAGGTTAATTATATACATGTATACTCTAAAAATGAAAAAAAATATATACATGGGTGTTTAAATAAAATA
Organism: Magnolia kwangsiensis; assembly: GCA_037074715.1. Classification (NCBI taxonomy): domain Eukaryota; kingdom Viridiplantae; phylum Streptophyta; class Magnoliopsida; order Magnoliales; family Magnoliaceae; genus Magnolia; species Magnolia kwangsiensis. The sequence continues at coordinate 77,474,317 of CM073580.1, read as the reverse complement.
TAAAATACCAAATGTATTGACATCTAATCAGTAACCCTGTAACCCCATCGATCAGAACCTGCATATACGAGAAATCGTCCTCGACATCATCAAGTCCGACTCTGCTTCGCAAGCATCGCCATTATCTAAAACTAAAACAGAGACTGGTTGGTGTTTCAAACATCATCCCGTAACGTGGGAGTGAGTGATCAACTCAGTGAAATTATACAGGAAACGTTAATATGTTATCAATTCAATAAAGTAGTAATGATAAACTAGTACAATCAAAGATGTCCTAGATACTCTCGTTAATGCACGAATGATATGAGAGAATGATGCATGCCCTCACCACAATCTCCCTCTATGATCTTCATCTTACGGTTCGCATGTCAGTCACTTCCTCAGTGCTCTACACCAATGCCAATGGCACATGCAGTGCAATGTTATGAGAATGATTATCTAGTTCTTATTAGTCCTTTTCATACAGTAGGATTGGGAAACTAAGATACCTCCCTTATATCAATTCCCAAACAATAATCCATTCTAGGGTCGTCAGTCCTAGAAAATCTCAGACGATGTAATGGTTCTAGATCACTGTAAATGGCTCGTCACCAATCAATACAGGTCTAGGTATATCCTGGATACTACAATAAGGCTCGTCGCCCACATACAGTGTCAAGATATACTCGAGGTCACTACAGAGGGCTCGTCACCAATCAATGTAGGCCGACAGCGTGAATATAGTGTCCCATACCACCATAATGGGCTCATGAGAGTAGGATGCTCACTGGTCACTACGGGGAAGCTCGTCGCCCCAATGTAAGCCGCCAGCTTGACCATGGTGTCCCATACCACCATGTCTGGCTCATGAGTCTTAGGGGATCGCGGTACCAAGGCTAATGGGATCTTCACTAGTGAGTTTAGTGCCTTAGATTCAAACAGTAGTGACCAAACATGGTGAACATACATCGGTCAATCGGGTTAGTTGATAAGCTCAACTAGGCCAAGCGCACATTGAATTGATCGACATGGAATGCATAAGCACTCCGTGTGGCCTAACCACTGTTGAACCTCCCAAGTATGACTCGGATTCGTTGGACTTATCATGCGTGGCGTAACTAACCTCAACCACCAGTTCAAGGGCTATTACCGATTACCTGGACTATGTCATAGCCCCAAACACATTCAAATACAACATGATGTCCTATGAGTTGGTCAAAGCAGTAATGGATCAATATTACAAATCATACAATCAAATGAACATGTTCTGAAGTGCATTGTAAACATGAATTCACACACATTCAATTCATAATCAAGCAAACATCAGAATAAGTTATACATGGTAGAAATCATACACATCATTGATGTAGTTGAGAATCATATCTCAACCCGCATACAGGTACATCTTACCAACTACTAACTCATTTAGACACTTTTACAAACACTTAGTCTACACATTACATCAAACATATTGTGTATTAATTAGCATACGTATTAGGGCAAATCCTTTCGTCAAAGGGTTGTCGCCCATACAACAATCATATATCCATGATAGTTTGTCATGGCGAGCATGAATACAAGGTCTATACTCATTCAATCATTTTCACAAACACTTAGGCTGCACATACTACATACATATCGTATGTTGGTACATCATGTATTTCGGCTAAACCTTTAGCCCAGGAGTTGTTACACATGCATCTAGCATACATAGACGGCAGTTAATCATGGAAAACTCAAATTCATATTCCATACGTATACGGGCTATTCTACAAATACATGGAATATAATATATTCAACATAGTTCACGTATAATTGAAAGGCGAAACGGACATCGCAATTTACATGTGAAATAGCATCCACATCAGTAATAAATCATTATCTAACATTGAAAGTCTTGAAAACCATAATCTAAACGTATATAGTCCGTACCTTAAACCAGAAAACATGTAATAGATATGATTCAGACGATAAGTCTTCGTCAATGGCAGATAGGTAACCTAAGGCATGAAATAAGTTAGTTACAACATCACTTCAACTAGTCTAAGCTTCAAAACAGGTTAGGGTTTGATTAACTTAACTAAGAACGGAGTTAGAATTGTTGGATTAATGATTCAGAGACGATGAATTTGATGTGTAGAAGAACTGGAAAGAATCCCAAGAAGGAACAATAGGTTCTCTCTTAATTTCTCTCTCCTTTCTCTCTCTTGAAGTGGCTAGGGTTTAAAATTCGTATGGAATTTAAGAATGAGGGTTTAAGGCCTTTTTATAAGCCCAAAAGCGATGGAAATAGCCCTAGGGCCAAGGTATACTTAGGTTATAACCAAATCAGGCTCTTTCTGATCCAACGGAACACTTCTGGAGATCCTCTTATCAAATACGATCAGACTTAAGCTCACTAGTATTGGATCTTAAGAAAGTTAAGTTTTCAGTCCGTTCGGGTTCCCAGATCGTCCATGACAGACCAGTTTCAGTTCAACGGTCACTGGACCTCGATCAGGGCCACAAGTGATTTGACATATATGGGCCACCTTCCCTGACCGAGGGTGAATTTGGGTCAAAAATCAATGGTCAGAATGCTTAAAAAAGGCACGCAAGTGACACGACTCAGATTACTTAAAATCATATTTAATATCTTAAAAATCTTTACTTTCTCACACTCTTCACTCCGGACTCAAGGAAATGGTATCAGGACATCGTTTGGGCTTGATTTTCGAGGTGATGGTCAAGTCCAACTAGGCGGTCATAATTTTCAAAGTTCATCACAATCAGACTTCTGACGTGCAGTCCAGGTCCGATACGAAGTTCCAAAGTACTCCCGAGAGCAACTGGGTTTAGAGATGGATCCTAGATTTTAGGGTAATATAGTGTTAACAATTCTATAGGTTTTGGGTCTTACATATCGTATTGAAAGTGGTTGGTGCTAATTTCATAGGTAATCTAGTTTAGCGCTAGTTAATACACATTAAATTTCTAAAGAATTAGGTTCTAAATGATTTCATTGGCTTTGGAATTGAGTTTTGAGAAGTTACCAAGGTGTTATGGTTAACCCATTGCCTAAGGACGTCTAACTCCAGGTTGGCAAAAATCTGGGGTGTTACACTTCCAATATCATCGAGATTTGAACTCCAATGGTATCGAGGATGGCTTCGATATATCGAAGCATATATGAATTTCTTAAGTAAAAGTAGGGGCGCCAAAGAACTACCTGTCGAGATTATCGAGTCACCTTTGATTAACTCGAGATTCAAATATCAATGATATCGATAGGTATATCGATACATCGATAATTTCACCCAGATATATATGTGGTTGCTGGACACTTTTATCCTCATCCCAATACAATCGATTTGTTATCGAGGACATCAACACTGCAAGTCGATCATATCGACACGTGTATCGATAAGATCGACAAAACAAGAAAACTTAGAGATTTTCTAATTTTAAAAAAAAATTCTCACTTAAAAACTCTATGATATTCTAACTTGTTTTAAGGGCTTTTATTCACCTGGTGTTTTGGGACATGGGATGTGAGGTTTAGATTTACCTATGGCGAGCTTCCACACAACCAGTTGAGGCAGATGCTTGAATTGATCTTCCTGTGGGGCTTTGCAGTCTGACTGACCCAACGCTCATGCTAATTGAGAAATCAGGGCACTTGCAAGGGCACTTGCAATCTCCCCATTTATCAATTACGTGATAAAATACCAAAACACCCTAGGACAGTAACTAGACAGACACATCTTAAATTATGTGTACATGCATTTTACACAATTTTACAAATTTCAGTGAACCATGTACACAACCCAATATCTACTCCCCCTAACTTGTAATGCCCTGAAAATCGAGGGTCGAGTAGCAACTCAACACCTAAGTTTCAAAACATCACTTATGCAACATAAATGCTTATGACTGAATGTTGTCTGTGTTAGTGTATTAATCATGAGTGGAATTATACCAAAATAGTAATTCATACTCTAGATTAATTTATAAAACGCAAGCGAAAGACTGTCAGGTGAATATAACGTATAGAAGTCAAAGATCATGTTCGATCTCCAGAGTATGAATACATCACTGAGCTACCATATACATGTCATAGTACAAAAATTATAATGTCAAAAGAAAAGTTCCACTAGCATGGTGAACCCTGTAGCCCCGTCAATCTAAATGGCCTAGGCGAAACCATCAGAGAACTGCATATATGAGAACTCATCCTGATCATCGTAGTAGTCAGGAACAGCCTCATGTGCCTCGCCTACACCAGCATCTAAGACAGGGTCTGGTGGGTGTCCAGAACACCGTCCCGTAACGTGGGAGTGAGTAGCTAACTCAGTGAAACAATAAGGCATAGGTTAACATGTTATCAATTCAGTCAAGCAGTAATGATAAAGCACTACAATCAAACACTCCTAAATACTGTGATTAATGCAAGGATGAGATACAATAATGATGCATGTCGTTGCCTACATACTCCCTCATGCGACACCATCTCACGTTCGCGGCATACTTTCATCCCTCAGTGCTCCACATCTTCCAGGCACATGCAGTGCGATATGAACATGATAATCGAGTTGTTATTAGTCCTTTTCATACATCAAGATTGGGAAGCTAAAGTACCTCCCTTGTATCATTTTCCGACAATGATCCAGTCTAGGGTTGCCAGTCCTAGCATATCTCATACGAAGTGTAGTTCTAGGTCACTGCAAGGGCTGTCAAGGCTGTTACACGCACTCGTTACACCACTCCCCTATCACCTTATTAATAAAGGCCTAGTTTGTACTCCTGTTGCTACGGAAGGGTCATCGCCTCCATGTAGACTCAGAGTACGCTCGAGGTCACTACAAAGGGCTACTAAGGCTGTTACACGCACTCATTGCACCACTCCCTCATCACCTTATCAGTGTAGGCCGACAGCTCGAATACAGTGTCCCATACCAACATATTCGGCTCACTAGTCTGGGTTGCTCACTGGTCACTACAGGGAGGCTCGTGGCCCCAGCATAGGCCGAAAGCTCGACCACGGTGTCCCATACCACCATGTCCGGCTCATGAGTCTTAGCAGATCAAGGTACCAAGGTTAACGAAATTTTTATGGGTAAGTTTGGTACTTTACATTCAAGCAGTAGCGTCCATACATAGTTAATATACATCGGGCTAATCGGGTTGCTTGACAAGTTTGACTAGTACGAGCGCCCGTTGAGTTGATCGACATGAAGTGCATAAGCACCTCGTGTGGCCTAACTACTGTCAACAAGCAACGCACGGCTCGGGTTCGTCAAACACGTTCTACGTGGTGAATAGGTCTGGGCCACGAACTCAAGGCGTATTAGTGATTGCCTGGACTATTCAATAGCCCCAAACACATTTAACTACAACATGATGTCCTATGAGATAGTCAAAGCAGTAATGGATCAAGATTTCAAATCATTCAATCATATAAACATGTTCTGAAGTGCATTGTAAACATGAATTCACACACATTCAATTCATAATCAAGCAGACATCAAAATAAGTCATACATGGAGGAAATCATACACATCCATGATGTGGTTGAGAATCATATCTCAACCCGCATACAGGTACATCTTGCTGACTACTAACTCATTCAGACACTTTTACAAACACTTAGCCTACGCATTACATCATACATATTATGTATTAATTTGCATACGTATTAGGGCAAATCCTTTCGTCAAAGGGTTGTCGCCTATACAACAATCATATATCCACAACAGTTTGTCATGGCGAGCACGAATATAAAGTCTATACGCATTCAGTCATTTTCACAAACACTTAGGGTACACATTCTAAATATATATCGTATACTGGTATATCATGTATTTAGGCTAAACCTTTAGCTCAGGAGTTATTACACATACATCTAGCATACATAGACAGCAGTTAATCATGGCAAACACACTTTCATATTTTGTACGTATACGGTATTTTCTACGAATACAAAGAATACTCAAAATTCCATATTCTTCGTATTTAACCGAAATGGAAAACGGATAGCATGTTCTACATGTGAAATAGCATCCACGTCAGGAATCTATCATTATTTGACATTGAAAGATTTAAAAAATGATAACCTAAACATCTAAAGTCCGCACCTTACGCCGGTAAACGCGTAACGAATTCAGTTTAGACAATGAGTCTTGTCAATGGTGGAATGGCAACCTACAATACGAATTAGGTTAGCTATCATGCTACTTGCATCGATGGAAACCCCAAAGTAGGTTAGGGTTAGGTTTTCTTACCTAGGAATGAAGTCAAAATCACCGAAATAACAATTAGATCGGGATGGTTAAGTACGTATGATGGCAAGGTAGAGTAACAGGAACTTTCTCCCACAACTCTCACACTATCTCTCTCTTTTCTCTCTTCTCTCTCCTAGGGTTTCTCTCAAATTCGTATGTGAGGAATGAGAGAGGGTTTAAGGTCCTTATATAGGTTAAAAACTCACCAAATTAGACCCAGGGCCAAGGTATACTTATGTTATAACCAAATCGGGTCTGTTCTGATCTAACGAAGCACTTCTAGAGGTCCTATTACTAAATGCGGTCGGACTTAAGCTCTCTAATATTGGATCTAGGTTAAGCTAAGTTTTTAGTCCAGTCGGGTTCCCAGATCGACTGTGGTGGACCAGTTTCAGTTCAATTATTACGGGAATTCGATCAGGGATACAAGCACTATGACATGTAAGGACCACCTATCCTGATCCGAGGGTAAATTTGGGTCAAAATCTAATGGTCAGAATTCTTAGAAATAACGCGCAAGCAACACGTCTCAGATTTCTTAAAATTATATTTAATTTCTTAAAAATCTTCATTTTCTCACACTCTTCACTCCAGACTCAAGGAATCGTCTCAGAGCATCGTTTGGATGTGATTTTTGCGGTGCTTGTCAAGTCCAACTGTGCAGTCAATATCTTCTAATTTTATCACTATTGGACTTTCGACGTGCAGTCCAGGTCCGATACGGAGTTTCAAAGTGCTCCCGAGAGCAACTGGGTTTAGAGTTGGATTCTAGATTTTAGGGTAACATAGCATTAACAATTCTATAGGTTTTAGGTCTTATAAATCGTATTTAAAGTGGTTGGTACTACTTTCGCAGGTAATGTAGTGTAGGGCTAGTTAATTCACGTTAAATTTCTAAAGAATTTAGTTCTAAATGATTTCTTCGGCTTTGGAATTGAGCTTTAAGAGTGATATGGTTGACCCATTTCCTAAGGACGTCTAACTCCAGGTTGGCAAAAATCTGAGTGTTACAATCTACCCCCCTTAAAAAAAAATAATTTCGTACCCGAAATTGGCTAAGGCTAATGAGTAAAGATTCTATTATTCCTTTCACCTAAGCTTTACTGACTTCAAGTTTATATGCATGGTGGGGTATACACATCTATACTAGTCTGGTGCATTTTGTCTATCCTCCTAAACATTTACTCTTTATCTCTTGCTTATACCCTGATGGTTGGCTACGATTGATTTCTTTATCTATTTGGAGTCTCGACAATGGTTCCCATTTACTTAGAGTAAGATATATGTTTTCAGTGGTTGACCAGTACAGAGAGACGGTTGTAGTGGGCTTGATCTCGATACATTGATCATCTACCTGACCAAGGTAGAAGGCTCATCGTATCCCTTCCTAGTCCTAGTAGATCTTGGTCTTCTACTCGGTCAAAGCAGTGATTCCACTGGTAGTCTGCCAGGATTAACAATTCAATTCAAACCGCGAATACTTCGCTTATATATAGTTCCTCCACCCCATGTTCCCGACTAATAAGTCCTTGAGAAGGCAATTCTAAGGGGTGTATTGATTTGACCTAAGGTTCAATCCGAGGGATATATCAATTTTCTCTTAGCGTAAAGAGTTTCTATGTCAAACAAGCTTCCTAAGAGTTACTAAAGAAGCTGATAAGTAGTAAGGGGATTGAACGAAGGAGGTCTCACTCCAACCTAATCAAGCCAACTAACTATGTCTATTTTTCAATTATCTTGCATAATCAGTCGTCTACATTCCTTAGTATCACCAGTAACCTAGTCTTAACTTATGAGTAGCGGCAATCCACTAGTTTTAGTCCAAAGCCTATGTTTATATGCTAGATGATTTCACATCATTTCTAATATAAGGAATTGTTTTATCGCTTAGGGTCAAAGTTGCCTGAGTGGAATTTGAGTTGCCCGAACTTGAATTTGACTACGCTCGAGCACTCCACGTATGCTCATACCCGCTGAGAAGGTCCTAGGGTCACGTTATCAATTTATTGAATTCCCATACTGTCAGGTCTTTCGAAATCTAGGAGCACCACTCTAGGTCCAAAACTCCAAGGGCCTATGTGGCCAGTGGTCTCAAGTTGTGTTAAATGGGACTTCTTTCCTGCTCTCACCTCAGAATTGGGAGTGGCATATTTGGTAGGTGGGTGGGTTGGGATTCAAATCAATTTCATAGGCTTTGGAAAATGGATCTTGTGTTGAAAAGTGTGAGATGGGATTTTCAAATCCGATGATGATGAATTCCTAAGTGTAAGTTGAAAGAAAGCCCAAAATTATGTTTAATTGCATACACCAAACATGGTGTTGGAAACCATTTATTGTTGCTTTTATAATTCCATCCATCATAAAACCATTTATGATGGATTGTTAAGTTATGAAGTAGTGAGTCACAAGAGGGGGTTCGTGAGCTCAAGGCAAGGAAAAGAAGGAGATGGGAGATGCATGTACCTGTAGAGGGCAGTTGGGAGAATAAAATGTAAAAATAAAAACTTATTTTCTAAGAAGAACAAGGTGGGATATGAAGTTCTCACGCCTTTGAGGCACAAAATGGGGATTTGAGAGGTCAAATGAGAGAGGATGGAGAGTGTAGACAGCAGTGGGGATGGGTTTTAAATGGGTAGGGACAATGGTGCATGAAAATGAAAGAGGAAGTGATTGGAGGGGTGGTTTTTGCCAAAAATCAGACGTTTGAGAGAGAAAGGAGAGCTTGGGGTGTCACTTTGTGAAGGAGGGGTGACTTTTAGGGGGTTTTTATCGAAAAACTGTACACCAGGGGGCCACCCTAGCCCCTAAACATGATCGACCCGAAGGCCCGACCCATCCTGGCCCATTGACCAGTGAGGCCTCGCTGACTCGGTGAGGCCCTCGCAACTCCCTGGAGTGTTTGGCGAGGGCTCGCCATTTGGGCGAGGCCCTCCTGCCCCCTGGGTTCCAAAAAGGTGTGGGGCCCTCCCTGGGTCCCTCTGGATTGGCGTGGGTAGGCCCCCGACTCCATTTGAGGCATTTTCAGGGCCAATTTGTAAATCGGAATGAGTTTATGCGATGTGTAGCATATAATTTTGGGGTAGGAGACGCTAATCTATCCAACTAACCATTTATTTTGTTAGATTCTAAAAGGTTAAGGGTCAAAACCCATTTTATCCATTTATTTACTATTTATGATAAGTTTTAGTTTCAGTATTATTCTTCCTCATTTATACCCTATGATTGGTGTGTATTATGAATGTGCTTAAAAATAAATGAAGAATAAAGTGGTGGAGGGTGAGATTTTGAAGGAATTGGATAAAAAAGGGTTTTAGGCTTTGAGATTGAGTGTAAGGTGTTGTAGTTGACCTACAACCTAAGGACATTCATTTCTAGGTTTGGAATTCTTCAGGGAATGACTCAAACTCGTCGACTGATGGCCTAGAGGTGACTTAGGTCGCTTCACACGACCAAAGATACGTTATGGACTAAATTACCGTATAGTCTCACCTGTCGAAGAAACTTAAAATTCTAATATGCTTTCTAGATTTTATTGCCCCCTTCCTAATTCAGAGTGCATCAGAGTGCATCATGTTACCATAACCCAGGTCTGGTTTAATCCAAATCATGCTCTGATACCAACTTGTAACGCCATAAAAATTGGGAGTCGAGTAGCAACTTAACACTCGAGTTTTAAAACATCACTTATGCAACATAAATGCTTATGACTGAATGTTGTCTGTGTTAGTGCATTAATCATGAGTGGGATTATACCAAAACAGTAATTCATACTCCAAATTAATTTATAAAACACAAGCGAAAGACTGTCAGGTGAATATAACGTATAGAAGTCAAAGATCATGTTCGGTCTTCAAAGTATGAATACATCACTAAGCTACCATATACATGTCATAGTAAAAAAATCAAAATGTCAAAAGAATAGTTCCACTAGCATGGTGAACCCTGTAGCCCCGCCAATCTGATGGCCTAGGCGAAACCATCAGAGAACTGCATATATGAGAACTCGTCCTGATCATCGTAGTAGTCACGCACAGCCTCCTGCACCTCGCCAATACCAGCATCTAAGACAGGGTCTAGTGGGTGTCCAGAACACCGTCCCGTAGCGTGGGAGTGAGTAGCTAACTCAGTGGAACAATAAAGCATAGGTTAATATGTTATCAATTCAGTCAATCAGTAATGATAAAGCAATATAATCAAACACTTCTAAATACTGTGATTAATGCAAGGATGAGATGCAATAATGATGCATGCCCTTACCTACATACTCCCTCACGCGACACCATTTCACGTTTGTGGCATGCTTTCATCCCTCAGTGATCCACGTCTTCCAGGCACATGCAGTACGATATGAACATGATTATCAAGTTGTTATTAGTCCTTTTCATACAGCAGGATTGGGAAGCTAAAGTACCTCCCTTGTATCATTTCCCAACAATGATCCAGTCTAGGGTTGTTAGTCCTAGCATATCTCATACGAAGTGCGGTTCTAGGTCACTGCAAGGGCTGCCAAGGCTGTTACATGGACTCGTTACACCACTCCCCCATCACCTTATCAATACAGGCCTAGTTGTACTCCTGTTGCTACGGAAGGGTCATCGCCTCCACGTAGACTCAGAGTACACTCGAGGTCACTACAAAGGGCTACCAGGGCTATTACACGCACTCGTTGCACCACTCCCCCATCACCTTATCACTGTAGACCGACAGCTCGATTACAGTGTCTCATACCACCATATTCAGCTCACGAGTCTGGGTTGCTCACTGGTCACTATGGGGAGGCTCGTGGCCCCAGCATAGGCCAAAAGCTCGACCATGGTGTCCCATACCACCATGCCCAGCTCATGAGTCTTAGCAGATCAAGATACCAAGGTTAACGGGATTTCTACAGGTAAGTTTGGTACTTTAGATTCAAGCAGTAGCGTCCATACATGGTTATCATACATCGGGCTAATTAGGTTGCTTGAAGAGTTCGAATAGTACGAGCGCCCGTTGAGTTCATCGACATAAAGTACATAAGCACCTCATGTGGCCTAACCACTGTCAACAAGCAACGCACGGCTCGGGTTCGTCAAACACGTCCTACGTGGCGAAAAGGTCTCGACCACAAACTCAAGGCGTATTACCGATTGCCTGGACTATTCAATAGCCCCAAACACATTCAACTATAACATGATGTCCTATGAGATAGTCAAAGCAGTAATGGATCAAGATTTCAAATCATTCAATCATATAAACATGTTCTGAAGTGCATTGTAAACATGAATTCACACACATTCAATTCATAATCAAGCAGACATCAAAATAAGTCATACATGGAGGAAATCATACACATCCATGATGTGGTTGAGAATCATATTTCAACCTGCATACAGGTACATCTTGATAACTACTAACTCATTCAGACACTTTTACAAACACTTAGCCTACACATTACATCATACATATTATGTGTTAATTTGCATACGCATTAGGGAAAATCCTTTTATCAAAGGGTTATCACCTATACAACAATCATATATCCACAACAGTTTGTCATGGCGAGCACGAATACAAAGTCTATACTCATTCAGTCATTTTCACAAGCACTTAGGCTACACATTCTAAATACATATCATATATTGGTATATCATGTATTTGGGCTAAACATTTAGCCCAGGAGTTATTACACATACATCTAGCATACATAGACGGCAGTTAATCATGGCAAACACACTTTCATATTTTGTACGTATATGGTATTTTCTACGAATACAAAGAATACACAAAATTTCATATTCTTCGTATTTAACCGAAACAGAAAACGGATATCATGTTTTACATGTGAAATAGCATCCACGTTAGGAATCTATCATTATCCGACATTGAAAGCTTTGAAAAATGACAACCTAAATGTCTAAAGTCCGCACCTTACGCCGGTAAACGCGTAACGAATTCAGTTTAGACACTGAGTCTTGTTAACGGTGGAATGGTAACCTATAATACGAATTAGGTTAGCTATCATGCTACTTGCATCGATGAAAACCCCAAAGCAGGTTAGGGTTAGGTTTTTTTACCTAGGAATGAAGTCAGAATTGCCGGAATAGCGATTAGATCGGGATGGTTAAGTACATATGATGGCAAGGTAGAGTAATAGAAACTTTCTCTCTCTTTTCTCTCTTCTCTCTCATGTGAGGAATGAGAGAGGGTTTAAGGTCCTTATATTGGATCAAAACTCACCAAATTAGACCTAGGGCCAAGGTATACTTATGTTATAACCAAATCGGGTCTGTTCCGATCTAACGGAGCACTTCTGGAGGTCCTATTACTAAATACGGTCAGACTTAAGCTCTCTAATATTGGATCTAGGTCAAGCTAAGTTTTCAGTGTGGTCGAATTCCCAGATCGACCGTGGCAGACCAGTTTCAGTTCAACGGTTATAAGAATTTGATCAGAGATACAAGCACTATGACATGTAAGGGCCACCTATCCTGATCCGAGGGTAAATTTGGGTCAAAATCTAACGGTCAGAACACTTAAAAATAACGCGCAAGTGACACATCTCAGAATTCTTAAAATTATATTTAATTTCTTAAAAATTTTTATTTTCTCACACTCTTTACTTCGGACTCAAGGAAATTGTCCCAGAGCATCGTTTGGACGTGATTTTCGCGGTGCTGGTCAAGTCCAACTACGCGGTTAATATCTTCTAAGTTTATCGGTATCGGACTTTCGACGTACGGTCCAGGTTCGATAAGGAGTTTCAAAGTGCTCCCAAGAGCAACTGGGTTTAGAGTTGGAATCTAGATTTTAGGGTAACATAGCGTTAACAATTTTATAGGTTTTGGGTCTTACAGATCGTATTTAAAGTGGTTGGTGCTACTTTCACAGGTAATCTAGTGTAGCGCTAGTTAATTCACGTTAAATTTCTAAGGAATTTAGTTCTAAATGATTTCTTTGGCTTTGGAATTGAGCTTTAAGAGTGATATGGTTGACCTATTACCTAAGGACATCTAACTCCAAGTTGGCAAAAATATGGGGTGTTACATAACTACAAACTCCCCTTATCTTGGTGCAGTTGCTCCCCCTAACACCTGCAACACCATTCAAGCAGATATACAAATTTTCGTTCGGGGTGTTTAAACTGGTCTCCCCCTTTTTCTCAGTCATTGGCAAAGGTTCAATAATTTATATTGACTGAAGTTTAAAGACATGTGGGAGAACCAACAGATATAGATGTATAAGGTTTAGATCAGTTTAAAGCATACATCAATTCCAGAAGATATGGATGCATATCAGAGTAATGAAAGTAGTATATAAAAATTCATAAAAACCACATGCACACTATATTAGAAACAAGAGAAACCAGAGGATCACATATATTAGTATGGTAGGAAAATTAAGAATTACATTCAGCCATATTTAACAAAATATCTAACACTCATACTGCCTCAGACAGTAGTAGAATTTTAGTCATCCAAACAGAATCACTAAACCCATCTATGGGTATCAAAAGAAAATATTTAAAAAACTATGGGAAACCATAGAATGCTGGGTGAAGGGATTGTAAGGATAATTCAAAAAGTGATTACAATATCCACACATTATTCGCTAACGCTGTCACCTTCTAAAGTATACTAGATCTACCAGTTGTTAGTAATTCAAGAATTTGTTGCACAGAGGGTTGGAGAGCTTCTAGCTTGTCCTCTATCCCTGACAATCATCATTCACAGTTAACGAGCCGCTCGTCAATTCCAGCTAGGCTGTTCAGCAAGTGACGTTCAAGTACATGACACCGACGATTTGTGACTAATGCAGGACTACAGAGGGGTGTCCGATTAGATCCCAAAGGTGTTTCTTCATTTGGTTGTTGGTTGCTCACACCTACAGGTGGAGGACTTGTTGCATGAGAAGAGACGGAGACATACACCTATTGAACTGCATCATGGTCGAACCACACTTCAGGATATACTGTGTCTGATGTTGTCGACAGTCCTACGTAGTGTGCAAATTTACAGATGAGGGATGGAAATGGAAGGATTTCAAGATGGTCTCCCTTAACTATCTTAATCAGTTGTTCTAGGATAAGAGTTGGCAGACATACAGGAACCTCTTGATAAATATCATACAAGACATTGAGTGTAAAGGGACTCAGGCCAATGTCATTTGCGTCACATGGGTAGACATTCATACTAAAGATACTATGGAGGATTCTGAACAAGGTTCCTAGATGCTTTTTAGGAAGTATATTGTTATTATATCTAGAAATTATTGCACCTTGGCATAGTTCTCAAGTGATCTCCCCCCACTTTCCTAATTTGTTGAAACTTCTTCCAGTGACTAGGATCCGAGTCACGCCAATGTCTAGGAGACGACCAAGAACCATTGAGGTAATTATTTTGGAGTGTTGCATAAATTCTAGATGAATACGTGGGGGATAATCCCAAACCACGTTGCAACAATTGAAAATTTTTTGAATCATATCAAACTAGCAAGGGCCACCCAAATTAAGCACATTCTATCATCCAATAGTCTCTAATAGGAGATTTACCCCATAAGGCTCAATAGCACTGTTGAGAATAATACGATCAATGATCGTAATTTGTTCCCAATCGGATTGGTTCTGAGGTGGTCTAACATTTTTCTCTTTCTTTATTTTTGAGGACAAGGAGTCCTTAGCTTTCCCTTTAACCATCTTCCTTGCTCTATTTGATGTTTGGGAACTAGAAGGGTAATGAGGAAAATTAGAGGGAAGGAAACTGAGTGAATCTCTTCTTTGTTGGCGGTCAACTTTTATAATAGGTTTGTCGATGTCATCGATATAGTGCTGATGATATCGAACAACCACTCCTAAATGCATAGAAAACTGTGTTGATGACTGTTGGGAAGAGCCAGCAGTAACTTGAGAATTCTAACAGACACGAGCTTACCTTTCCGCGAGCTACCGATCACATCGATAGTGCATATCAATTTTATCGAATTTTGAATATCGATGAGATCGATAGGGTCTAGATTTCATCGAGCATGTCATCGATATCATTTTCAAGCATATGGCTTTTCACATTCCAAAAAGGCGTCGATTATATCGACCCTTGATCAATTAATCGAGAATGACATGTCGAGACGTATCAAAGGTGAATGATTTTACATTTTTAGCGTTCAGATGACCCTTCAAGTATACTTATAGTATTTCTATGAATCAATAGTATACTAAGCAAAATAATGTACAATCACTGTACACATCAAAATTATAAACATAAAAATGTTTATATAGAAAAATTGAGGTCAGGAACCTCAGATATATCATTTAGTGCAGCAAAAAAGAAAATTGCATCATTTCAGCAAATGTCCAGATCTAGATGCATAACCTGGACTTGTCTTTTTATGCTTGATATTTCAGGGTATAAAGTTTAGTTTTTCTTTTACTATCCATTTTAAGACAGACTTCCTTACTGTGGTAAATTTAGTTTTCATGTTTATTTTACCCACTTGATCCAATGACTCATTCATTCTGTCTTTCACTTTAAGTGGTGATGGATGAGTGTTTCCCCTAGGTGGACTTTTGACATTTTCTATTTCTCTAGCTGGTGTGAATTTACCAATGTGATTTTTACCAGAGTTATATGAAGTCCTTCTAGGAGATAAGCATTCAAACTTATAATGACCAATATTATCACATAAATGACAAACTAGAGAAGTTCTCATATTGCTACCTGAAGCAGCAAGTTTTTCAGTTGTTGGGGCTTTATTTCCAGTTTTCTTTTTAGTTTTCTAATACCCTAGGCCACTCATGTCTTTTCCTTGTCTTCCCATCCCTAATAATTTTTCTAGGTTTTCACCACTCTGGGAAAATTTGTAATTTATTTCAGCAAATTTTTTAGATTTTTCTAATTCACAATAGAGTGTGTGATTCTCATTCTTGAGTTGCTCATTTTCATCTTTTAATAATTCAACTTGTTTCATAAGCTTTGATGATTCAGTTTTTAGGGATAGATTGTCTCTTTCTAACTTATCATTGTCTGAGTGATATTGATGTAAATCATTGATTAAATGTGTATTAATTTCCAAGGTTTTGTCCAACTCTTTTTGTAGCAATTCCTTCTTATTTTCAGACATTCCAAGTCTTTTAAGTATGTGGATGCTATGAATATAGAGTTGATTATAAGCATCTTGTAGTTTATCTTTTTCCATCTCTTCTTCTTCTTCAGTTTCTTCATTATCAGATGGAAATGATTTAGTGACTTATTGTTCTTCCTTGCTTCCAAATTCCATGGGAATGATTGGAGTTGTGGAGACTATAAGAATTTTCAGTGATTTCTAATCTCCATCACTCTCTGAGTCATTAGATTCTGAATTTAACTCTTCTGTATCATCTCAAGTGGCGACCATTACCTTGCCCTTATTTTTTCTATTTGGGCATTCAATAGAAAGGTGTCCAAACTTCTGACAGGCATAACATTGTGGTTCTTTGGTCCTTTTACCAAATTTTCCTGCAGAAGGTTTGTCATCCACCTTCCTACCTCTAGAGGAACGGCCCCGATTCTTCTGAAGAATCTTCTAAATCTTTATGCCAGTAAAGCCACTTCTTCATCGTCATCTTCCTTTTCACTTTCACTATCCTCATGTATTGCTTTCTTTGAAGTTTTTAGAATAATTGTTTTGGATTTTTGGGTTTGTTTGAAGTATAGTTCGAAAGTTTGTAGGAAACCTACCAATTCTTCTACTTTCATCTCGTTAATATTCCTACATTCTTCAATTGTTGTAACTTTGGGATTAAATCGTTTCGGTAGGGATCTTAGAATTTTTCTACAAATTTTTAATACCAAAACTTTTTCTCTTTAATCCACCCATGGAGTTGCAGATGATATTTAACTTTGTGAAAAACTTCAAAAAAGTCTCATGCTCTTCCATTCTAAGACTTTTGAACTGTGAAGTCAAGAGTTGGAGTTTGGACCTCTTCACAATGCTTATACCTTTATGGGTTGTTTCCAATAGATCTCATGCTTCCTTGGATGTCTCACACATACTTATTTGATTGAATATATCTTAGGACACGGTACAGTAGATGGCGTTCATAGCTTTTACTTCAACAATCTATTTTTCCTTGTCGAAAGCCATCCACTTTTCTTTGGATTTGGGTTTTGCGATGGTCATGCCACTATCAAGTACAATTTGTTCAGATTGTGACAATATTCACTTTCAACTATATCCCAGACATCATGATCCAAAGATCTCAGAAAATAGTGCATCCTAGCCTTCCAATATGCGTAATTTGAACCATCAAATACTGGAGGCCTAGTGACTGATGAGCCCTCTCCTTTGGCCATATTCCAAACTTCAGTCAAGATCACTCTCTAGGCGGTGAAGCCCTTAAAGAGAGACCTACTCTGATACCAATTGAAATAGCAGTGAAGACCGCTTTAGTTGAAGTAAGAAGATGTCAATATGTCCTAGAGGGGGTGAATAGGCCTTTTTAAAGTTTTTACAGTTCATTAAAAAATCCTATTTCACTAATCCTATTAATATACATTTATTAGGAATACTCAAAAGTAACTCTACTGGCTTTCAAGCTCGGTAGAGGATCCAATCACAAACTTTAAAGAGATAACCATATATAACCTAGTTTATGATGGATGTGACTGTGTATGTGTGTGAGGTGTGATCTCAGATATACAGATATGAAAGTATTGAAGTAAATCAAACACACAAAGGAATAGAAATTGTAAACACAGTCATTTTTATAGTGGTTCAACTACTTGTTTACTCCACTCCCGATAACCGCACTCAACCCTTAAGTGTATCAGATTTCACTAAGGAGGTTTCACAGCGGTTCACCTCAAACCTAAGTTTTAAATCAGGTTCACCTTCAACCTTTACAACTTGCACTGAGGCTGAATGTTTATGCTCTCACGAGTAAGGGTCAACACAACGCACCCACTTTTAGGCACACTGGCCAAGGATCTTCCACAAGACCCTAACTGAGGTTTTACGTGGTTTACCTCAAACCCAAGGTTTCACACGGTTCACCTCGAACCTAAGGTTTTGACTAGTTCACCTTTAACCAAATGTTTATACTCTCCACAAAGCAAGGGTCCACACAACGTAATCACCATGTACACTCCCGCCGGAGGACTCCTTGAGGACTTTCAAGGGTGAGAAACATCTAAGACTTAATCCTATAAAGGAATGATCAAAGGGTCCTCTGGACTCTAGATACTTATAGATAACTATATGAGTCCTATTCAGTACGTTGATGAAGATCTCCTCTTTGTTGATGAAGAATCTTCTTCTCCCTTGATCCACAACTCAAATGATGTTCCAATATATGGCAATGAATTGGGTCAAGGTTATGATGGAATCCTACTCTCTAAATATTTTCCTTTTAGGAAGATAGAGCGATTCCAATCAGCTATGCATTCAAGGCATCCCAGCTTAATGATTTTCCATTAAGATAGTAACTGGAGGATCCTTGAATGCGGAAGTTCATTCCCCAATCCACTCTATTGAATATCAATGATGAGGGTGGATTGGAGGATGAACTCCTTTGAGAGAAAGGGCATTGGGTAAATAATCTAAGGTTAAACACTCAAAAGCACTCTCTTCTTTCTCTACCAGCAACTAAAGCCAAGCTTTTTTTATATAGGCCAAAGGTTCCAACGGATATAAAATGATCACGTTTATGATAGATTTTGATATCATCCAACAAGGTCGATATTATCGAGCATATACTCTCTATTGTATCGATGGTCCACTCGATGATACAAACTCAATGTTATACCCTTTTGAAAACCTCTTACCAGCTGGTCGAGGGAATCGAAACTCGTGTCGATGCCATCGGATTTTGAACTCTGATATTATCAATACGAGGATCGATTCCTCGACATTTGAAAAATGAGAGAGACTTGCTTTGAGATTTTTCAGGTCATCAGATATGATCGAGGGATACTCGATATCATCAGAATTTGAATGTCGATGATATCGAAAGTTGTGTCGATGCATCAAAAAATCTAAAGATTTTATCAGTGAGCTTGTTGGATAGTTTATGTCCTTTCTCGATACAATTGATCCGGCCTTGATATCATCGATATTTGAGTATCAATTCTATCGAGTGACCCCCGATCAGAATTGAAAATCAGCTGAAAAATATTGCTCGACCACTTCGCGCCCATGACCGATATTATCACGAGCCTTCCGATATCATCGAGATTTGAACTTCGATGGTATCAAAGGTGGCTTTGATATATCGAAGCATATATGAATTTCTTAAGTAAAAGTAAGGACGCCGAAGAACTGCCTGTCGATATTATCGAGTCACCTTCGATTGATTCGAGATTCAAATATCGATGATATCAATAGGTATATCGATACATCGATAATTTTCCCCAGATATGTGTGGTTGCTCGACACTTTTATCCTCATTCCGATAGAATTGATTTGTTATTGAGGACAACGACAGCGTAGGGCGATCATATCGACACGTGTATCAACAAGATCGACAAAGCAAGAAAACTTAGAGATTTTTTTATTATTAAAAAAGTTTTCTCACTCAAAACCCCTATGATGTTCTAAATTATTTTTAGGAATTTTATTCATCTGGTGTTTTGGAACATGGGATGTGAGGCTTAGATTTACCTATGGTGAGTTTCCACACATCTGGTTGAGGCAAACGCTTGAATTGATCTTCCTATGAGGCTCTGCAGTCTGACTGACCCAACGCTCACATTAATTGATAAATCAGGGTACTTGCACGGGCACTCTCAGTTTATACTCGAGGCCACTACAGGAAGGCTCATCACCTTAGCGTAGGCCGACAATTTGAATACAGTTTCCCATACACCACCATATTCAGCTCATGAGTTTGGGTTGCTCACTAGTCACTTGTCACCTTAGCGTAGGCCGACAGCTCGACCACGGTGTCCCACACACCACCATGTCCGGTTCATGAGTCTTAGCGGATCTTGGTACCATGGTTAAATGGGTTTTACATTGGTAAGTGGTACCTAAGATTCAAGCAGTAACATCTATACATGGTAAACACATATTTGGCCAATCGGATTACTTGACAAGTTCGATTGGTACGAGCGCACGCTAAATTAAATGACATAGAGCGCATATGCACTTTTCGTGGCCTAACCACTATCGATAATCACCGTACAACTCAGATTCATCGAACGTGTCCGTTGTGGCAAAACTAACTTGACTACTTGATCAAAAACTGTTACCGATTGCCTGGACTACGTATTAGTCCCAATCATGCTCAAATACAATAAGCATTTATATATGATAGTCAAAACAGTATTTAACAACCAATTTAAATATAAATCTCATTTGAGCATTTTAACAAACACATAGTGAGCATATTATCATGCATATATATTTCATCCATAAATGACATGTAGCAAGGTAGGTTACATGAAGGAAATTATAACTATAGATAAGATGATTGAGAATCCTATCTCAACACCCTTATTAAATGAAATACATCAAACAATTTCTCATTCAGCCATTTTATCAAACACTTAGACTACTCATTATTACATACATGAAGTAAATCAGTTACAACATATATTAGGGCAAATCCTTTCACAAAGGAGTTGTCATACATGCAACAATCATGTATTCTCAATTAATAATCATGGCAAGCACGAATCATAATTTCATACTCATTCAAACATTTCAACAAACACATGAAATGCATTTAGCGTATAACCCAGTTACACATATATGATATATCGAAAACATCATAACTAAGATCATATGGCAACAATCAAATCAAACATAAATAATTACTGACATTGAAAGCCTTGAAAACCATAACCTAAACATTGATAGTCCACACCTTTCGTCGGTACGCTCGTTACGAACTCAGTTTGTACACCACGTCTCTATCTACGGCACAATGGCAACCTAAACATTGAAATAGGTTAATTATTTCACCGGTTTCTCTATTTAGATTCCTAAAATAGATTAGGGTTAGGATTTCTTACCTAAAAATGGAGTTGGATTCGACGGTGTAGCGACACAGAAGAGGTGATTCGATACGTGGAATAGTGGGAGTGAATCCCAACAACAATTCACAGATCTCTGACACTTCTCCTCACTCCTTTCTCCTCTTTTCTCTCTTCTCTCTCCTAGGGTTAGACAATTCGTATGGAATGAGAGAGGGGTGGGTTAAGGCCCTTATATAGGCCCAGAAGTGAGGTAAATAGTCCCAGGGCCATGGTATACTTAGGGTATAGCCAAAGGGTGGCTGTTTCGAGCTAACGGAGCTCATCTGGAGGTCCATTACTCACATACGGTCTAGAGAAAGTTCTCTAGCAATGGATTTATGCCAAGTTAAGGTTTTGGTCTGATCGGATTAGTGGATCAATCGTGGAGGACCCATTTCAGTTTAACGGTCATCATTACTCGATCAGGGCCACAAGTATACCAATGGGTGCAGGGAAATTTTCCTAATCCAAGGGTGTAGTTAGATCAGAATCTAATGGTCTGAAACCTTAAATTTAACCTATAAGTGAACGGCCCAATTTACTTAAGTTTGAGTTCATTTTCTAAAGATATTCACGTTTCTCACACAACTCGCTCCATGCTCAAGTTGTACATTTCTGGATACTATTTGGACTTGATTCTCATGCTGGTTGTCAAGTCCAGTAAGGCAGTCATAATAGTATAGTTTTGCAGTAATTGGACTTTCAACGTGCGATCCAGGTCCAATACGGAGTTTCAATGTGCTCCCGAGAGCAACTTGGTTTTGAGATTGATTCTAGGTTTTTAGGTAATATTGGGTTAACGATTCTAATGGTTTTGGGTCTTGCAGTTCGTATAGAAAGTGGTTCAAGCTAATTTTTTAATTTATTTAGTTTAATACTCAATTAATTTTCTCCTAATTTCTACAGAATTCGATCCTTAGCGATTTCTACCTGAGGTGATACTCAGTCTTTGAAAGGATTTTTTTGAGATGTTACAATCTACCCCTCTTAAAGAGAAATTTCATCCTCAAAATTAGTACCTTTTTATACTTCTTGAGAATCTGAAGGTAGCTCTTACGGACCTCAGCTTCTATTTCTAAAGTAGCCTCTTCCTCAGTGTGATGCGTCCACAGTACCTTCACAAGCGGGATATGTAAGACCCGTATCTTGGTCCGTACCTTTCCGTAGACTTTTGCGATCTTACCGGTCGAATTCCAGCAACCTTCGACCCTTAACTGATATCGACGCGCGACCCTGATTCATATGCTGACGACCCGAGTCGACTCAACCCGAGACGAATACCATAGCGACCGTGCCGTCGCTGTGGTTCCGATACCACGACTCGCGCGCCGAGGCGATACCCTGGTCAAGAGATATGGGCCAACGTTCGGTGCAAGAAAATGCCGCGCGTTGCGAAACCCAAGGGAATCTCTACGATGTGTCACATCAATCCCATCAATCAATCAACCCATCAATCCATCACATGTCAAGTACACATCACTTTATTCCCTTTTCCCAAGCAACCACAAAAGTCTCCCAAAACCATACCTCTCTTACACAAAAAGCCACAAAAGTCTTCACCACCCATACCTCTCTTACACAAAAGCCTCAAAAGTCAATCTTTTCTTACATAACCATCATTCATCCATCCATCCATCTCTCTCTACATCACTCTCTCTCTTTCTTTCTTTCTCATTTCAAAAATCCCAAAGCAAAAGAGAGCCCATACGTTTGGAATTTTGCAAGAATTCCTAAACTCCAAGTGGCCCACCTTCCTACCCCATCATCTCCCATCTCAACCTTCCATTCTCCATCTCCTCCATTGAAGTTGAAGCTAAGGTGCCAAGGAACCTCTAGGATCAAGAAGATCGGATGGTGGGTGCTTCTATAGGATAGTTTTTCTTATTTTTATGGTGGACCAAGTGAGGCCCACCGATCAATGGTGTGGATCTCACTTGGGACCCTAAAATGTGGCCGATGGCCCATTTGGATCATCACGATCGTTCCATGATGGGGCCATTCTCCATGGACCCCATCATGATGTTTATTTCATTTAGAAAGGTCATCTAGACCGTCCATATCGGTGAGAAATGGATCTCCACCGTTGATTTACATTTTTGATGATCCTATGTTCAAAGGGATCCGTTTATTGTATGATTTCATTCAAGGGAGGGCTCATAGTGGCGGAGCCCTCCATCACAAGGCGTGTCCCACTCTCCATGTCTCTCTCTCTCTTTTATTTATTTTATTTTATTTTATTTTATTTTATTTTATTTTATTTTATTTTTATGAAATATGACTGTGTGGCCCACTTGAATGGATCCCACCTTAATGTATTTATTTTTATTCAAGTGGGGCCCACCTTAGACGTTGAACTCATGTCACCCATCAGTGGTGGCCCACTTCATCAGGGCCCACCACTCTTTAAAAAAATATATATAAATAAAACCGTCCAGCGTCTGGGACGCTGGACGTTTCTAAAGAAAAAGAGAAAAGGGAAAGAAGGAAAGGGACTTTTTGGTGGCCCACTCGCTTAGGCCCCACTTTGATGTATATATTCGATCCAAGCCGTCCATCCTTTTGTCCACATAGTTTTAACCGTCAAATAAAAGAATGGGACTGATCTGAATATCTTGTGGGCCATAGCAAGGGAAACATTGGCGGTTACCATTGAATAATTTTCTGGTGTTTCTATGCACCCAAAAAATTTGCACTTCGGACTCATTTTGATTGTTACGGGCCACTGATCGCAATGCCCGAGGCGGATTTCATTTTTGCAGGCCCCACGTACGAAAAGCCCCAGGAAACAGGTTTTTCCATTTTTTTAAAAAAACCCAATGGCAGAGGCCTTGCCTCTGCCTCTGACTGCAAGCAGCGCTGCATGCTACTGTGTGCAGCCGTGGAGACGGCGGGCGGGCGTCTAGCGTGGGAGCCACGGCTTCAGCCGTGGGCCTCACCGTAATGTTTATTCATCATCCAACCTGTTCACGAGGAGGGTCCCCTCCTCAGGTGGGCCCCCTCCAAATTTCGGCCAGATCCAAAACTCAGGTGGCCCACACCACTTAAAATAGTGGAATTAAATGACTACCATTGAAATCTGTTTGGGGCCCACAGAAGTTTTGAATCAAGCTGAAATTTATGTTGTACCTTCATCCAGGCCCAAGGGACCTTATGAACGGACCGGATGACATCTAAACAATTCGGTGGGCCTCACATGGGACCCACGATAATGCATGTGTATCAAGTCCACCGTCCAGTGGACGGTGGCACCCACTGTAATGTATTTACTCTCCCACCGTCCAGCGGACGGTGGGGCCCTTGGAATATATGAGTGGTCCTCACTGTCCAGCGATAGTGGGACCCACCATGACGCACGTGATGCATCCAGGCCGTCCATCCCCTTGGTGGGATCATTTTTTTTTAAGCCTGATGCTATTGGATGGGTGGGTCACTCACATGGGTTAGGCCATTTGATTTGTAACAGGCCTATGGGCTAGGCCCATTTGAATTTCAAAAGGGCTATGGGTTAGGCCCATTTGGTTTATGAAATGCTTATGGACTAGGCCCATTGGATTCATTTAAGGCCTAGGCCCATTTGATGTGTTGCAAGTCTATGAGACTAGGCCCATTTGATGTACTTCAAGGACCATGTAATTGGATCCTTTTTGTTGTGATTTTAAAGCCCATAGAAGTAGGCCATTTGATATATTGTAAGGCCCATGCGACTAAACCCATTTGATTATAAAAGGGTCAATGGGATTAGGCCCACTGGATTTATTTGAGACCCATGAGTTAGGCTCATTTTATTTGATTAAGGCCTAGGGGTTTAGGCCCATTTGACTCATGTTAGGCCTATGGGTTGAGTCCCTTTTTATGTACATGTGGGGGCCCAATTGGTGTGGCCCATTGGTCACATATTAGACGCATGAGACTAAGCTCATTTGATGCAATCCAAGGCCCACGAATTTTGACCCATTGCAATGCACATAAGACCCATTGGTATAACCCATTTATGTGGCCCATCTGATGAATAGAAGGCCCATAAGATATGGCCCATTTGATATATATAAGGTCCAATGGGAAGAATCTACGGTCCATTGTAATGTGTAAATCCATTACAGACTAAGTACCGATGTTTACAAAGATCGTGCCTTGGGAGCAATGTTGGTTTGACGTCCACATTGCGAGTGTAATGTTGGTTGGATGTCCACATTATGACTCTCCTTAGGGCCCATTACTGGGCCGTACTTGCTGTGTTTCGGCCGTCTAGGCCCATCTACGTCGTAAGGATGGTTCATCACTCATTTACATGTTTAGTACAGTTTCATGACCCATGATCATACGCATCATATGTATGCTTGATATGAGGATTGACTGATCATAGTATATGCCTTCGGGCAGGCTGTTTATGGGCTCCTGGTTAGGCGGTGTTGCCCTACATGAGCGCACGATATGCGTAGGATTGGTTGCATGACTGGATAGCGTGATTCATGCATTCCGCATTTGTGTGACATGGTTATTATACGCCCTAGCGACATCGGGGCCGTAGCCTCCACAGACAGATCGTGGTTGGCAGGATTGGATACTGAAAATCTTATTCTACATGGGGTACTATAGATATCTCTGGGTGAAAATCCCTAAACCCTTATGGTACCAAGAGGTTGCTCCAACGTCTAGACCGAGTGGGTAGATGAACGTTGAGTGCCGATTACCAGACGGTTACACTTTCCACTATGTCGTGGTCGGTTGGAAGGGGGTGCGGCCTTACCCGCCTGAGAGTAGGGGGCAATGCTAGGCTGAGTTTGACCAACTCGAGGAATGGGTCAGCTATCGACGAGTCGTGCCCGATATTGGCAGACAGATAGTGTGGTCTCTTCCACTTACCTTATTGCGCGCGATGTGGCGGCAATCTGGTTTAAAGTGTACTAGACCCGGTGATATTCCATATTTTGAGCTGTATTGATGTGTGGACATAGATGAGGATCTGTATACTTAAGTTGCATTGCACATCGCATGGCCTTGGGATGGCCGATACCATTCATGTCTTGCATCGCATAAGCCTTGGTACGGCTCATGATATTATAGATCCATCTGCATATTTCGCTTTACTCTAACATTGCATGTTCATATTACTACCCTGCACACACACTTTCACCACCCTCTAAGCTTTCTGTATGCTTATGCACGACCGTTGCGTGCAGGTGACGTTGGATCGCAGCAGCGCTGAGGTAGGAGTACGTTGCAGAGCGTTTTGGAGTTTTTGTTCTTTACCATTGTATTTCCCTTTATGCCCATTATACTTGTAAAGTTTTTTATCATAGTGAAAATGTAATGGAGTGCTTGGTTGTTTGTGGGTTATGCCTTTGGTTATGCTTATTACGAAACAAACTGACATTGAAAATCCTTCTCGTAGCATCCCAGGATCGAAACCTGGCGAATGGGAGCTAGGAGCCGAGAATGGGGTTCTACGGAGGCTGTCGACGCCGGATTCGGCAATTGGGAATTTTATGAGCCCGGTCTCCGAGTTTGGGGCGTGACAGAAGTTGGTATCAGAGCATAACTTGGGAATAACCGAGAACAACATTACATGTCTGCTATGAGTGTAGAATGACTAAGTTTCGAAGTTTGGATAACTTAGCAACCTTCCATTACAGACCGTTAACGTGCGTACCTTCGAGAGTTTTGAAGTTGATAGGCGCCTTTGCTCTTTCATGTAGGACATGACACCTGGGAGAGTTACCGGATCGACTCCCGCACCACCACCTGATCACCATCGGAGGCTCCATCCCTACCACCTGCGTCTCCCGTTTCACCCTCAGAGATCCTTGCTTCCTTCCCTGAGGATGACATTCCTCCACCTGAGGACGATGCGAAGCCGACTGTGACTGTGAGTGCCTCTCAGTTACAGCAGATGTTACAGGCTATGATAGCCGCACTCCAGGGATAGGGCAGACGCCCAGTTGTTTCACCAGCTCAGGCAGAGCAGGAGCGCGCGAGCGCCTTACTTCATGAGTTCAGACGGCTTGATCCCCCATGTTTCTAGGGCGAGCCAGATCCGACTGCAGCAGAGAGATGGCGCTCCGATGTGGAGAAGATCTTCGATACCATGTCATGTATGACCGAGCAGCACGTCCGGTTAGCTGTATTTCTCTTCCAGGGTGAGGCCGAGCATTGGTGGACCTCTGTTACCCGTGTTGCCGGACCTAAGTATGTCTGTACATGGGAGGACTTTGTGGATCAATTTGAGGAGCAGTACTTCTCCGACCATATCCGTCGTCAGCGAGCTTTAGAGTTCGAGACTCTGGTGCAGGGAGATATGACTATGGCGCAGTACGCGGCCCGTTTCGTAGCACTCTCGAGATTTGCACCTTATATGGTTGATGACGAGGGGTGGAAGGCCCGCCGTTTCGAGCACGGCTTACGTTACGGCCTTCGAGGTCGTGTTATTGGGCATGAGCTCCCTACTTTCCAGGCAGTAGTGCGGAGAGCTCAGATTTATGAGACTGAGTGGGCCGGTTCTCAATCTGAGCGTGGTCAGAGGAGAGACCGAAAGAGGCAGGCTTCTTCCAGTCCTTCCCAGCAGCGTCGACCACAGCAGCAGAGGCGCACAGGTCACCCAGCTTTTCGAACACCATCAGCACCAGCAGCACCTCCACCACCACCTCAGAGGTAGTTCACCGGCACTTGCTTCAGGTGCAGTGTGACGGGACACCGTTCATGGGAGTGTCCCAGCCCCCAGCAGCAGCAGAGAGGTCCACAGCAGCAGAGACCTCCACTGCAGCAGCAGAGACCCCCACAGCAGCAACGACAGCAGCCTCCACCACCGAGGCCACCTCAGCATCAGCATCATCACCAGCCTCAGAGGCCGCAGCAGCAGAGGCAGCAGCAGTTTCGACCACCTCAGCGACCCCATCAGCAACAGCAGCACGCTCAGAGGGGACAGGCACCTCCCCAGCCGACTCAGGCTAGGTTTTATGCAGATCAGCAGGACCCTCAGTCTTCTGGAGGAGTTGTTGAGGGTATACTGACAGTTTCTTCATGCATTGCATATGTACTGTTTGATTCTGGTGCATCACATTCTTTTGTGGCCGAGAGCTTCTGTCGATCGGCTGGCTTACCGTTGGAGTCTGCTGATGAGAGCCTATCAGTATCGACTCCCTTGGGGAGGACTGAAGTGTTGGGACGATTTTGCTCGTCTTGCCTAGTTCTAGTTGGGGATACCTTTCTGCCTGCTGATTTGTTTATTTTGTCGATGTCTGAGTTCGACGTCATCTTAGGCATGGATTGGCTCACCGAGTATTATGCCATTTTGGACTGCGCCGCAAGGACCGTCACATTTTGTATACCCGGCATGCCGCAGTTTGAGTTCGTTGCAGAGGCCAAAGGAGAGCTGTTGTCTTGTTTGATGTCTTACGCCATAGAGGAGCCTGTTGCCGCTTGTATCGACCATTTGCCCGTGGTTTACGATTTTCCCGATGTGTTCCAGGAGATTCCGAGATTACCGCCTCGTCGACTCACCAAGTTCCAGATCGATCTCGTGCCCGGTACCGCGCCTATTTTGAAGGTCCCATATCGTATGGCACCGTTAGAGTTACGGGAACTGCAGAAGCAGCTGGACGAGTTACGAGAGTTGGGTTTTATCCATCCGAGCACTTCGCCATGGGGAGCGCCGGTACTCTTCGTAAAGAAGAAGGATGGCTCGTTGAGGCTCTGCGTTGACTACCGCGAGCTCAACAAAGTTACGATCAAGAACAAGTACCCGCTCCCTAGGATTGATGATTTGTTTGACCTGCGTTCCGATTATCATCAGATTCGGGTCCGAGATGAGGACATTCCGAATACAGCATTCAGGACGCGTTACGATCATTTTGAGTTTCAGGTCATGTCCTTCGGACTGACCAATGCACCTGCAGTCTTCATGCAGCTGATGAACGAAGTTTTCCACCCATATCTGGATCAGTTTGTTGTAGTCTCCATCGATGACATTCTGATCTACTCGAGGACCCATGAGGAGCATGAGCAGCACTTGGAGATTACTTTGCAGACCCTCCGCGCACACCCGCTGTATGCGAAGCTGGAGAAGTGCGAGTTCTTACAGGAGGAGGTGAAGTTCCTCGGTCACGTGGTGACGAGGGAGGGTGTCACAGTGGACCCCTCGAAGGTCGAGGCAGTGCGTCTGTGGGGCCAGCCCACGACTGCGACAGAGATCCGTAGTTTCCTTGGTTTGGCGGGCTACTATCGACGTTTCATCGAGGGTTTTTCTCGTATTGCAGCCCTGCTGACCAGGTTGACTCGGAAGGGCGCAGAGTTTACTTGGAGTGATGCCTGCGAGCATTTATGGAGTTGAAGGACCGTCTGACGTCCGCTCCTATCCTCACTCTTCCCTCTGGGAGTGACGGCTTTATTGTATTCACTGATGCCTCGCATATCGGTTTGGGTGCTGTCCTGATGCAGCACAGGAGACCAGTGGCCTTTGCGTTTCGTCAGCTCAAGGTCCATGAGCTGAACTATCCTACGCATTACTTAGAGCTGGTTGCAGTTGTCTTCGCACTGAAGGTGTGGAGGCACTACCTTTACGAGGTTAGGTTCGAGCTCTTCTCTGATCACAAGAGCTTGAAGTACCTCTTTTCGCAGTCTGAGTTGAATATAAGACAGGCGCTGGACGGAGCTCCTGAAGGACTATGATTTCGACCTCCAGTACCACCCGGGCAAGGTGAACGTGGTGGCAGATGCCCTCAGCCGTCAGCCACGAGGCCTAGTGGCGCATATGATGATCCAGGAGTGGCGGATGCTTGAGGATATTGCTGCGTATGATTTTGAGTTCGGCCTGCAGTCTTCCATCGTACAGTTATCGAGCCTGTCGATTCAACCCTCTCTTGTCACTAGGGTGATCGAGGCTCAGCAGGCTGATGAGTCGTTGCAGAGTTATATGGCTGAGGCGGCATCTGAGGGTCAGACTGATTGGCAGATCGGTACAGACGGTGGGCTTCGCTTCAGAGGCTGATTATGTGTCCCGGATATTCCAGAGTTGCGCAGAGACCTTATGACCGAGGCACATCGATCGCGATTTTCTATCCACCCGGGCTCGAGATTCATAGGACCTTTTGAGATCACTGGGCGTGTTGGCGCCGTGGCCTATCGGCTTGTGTTGCCATCACAGTTGTCTGGCATCCACAACGTTTTTCACGTCTCCATGTTGAGGAAGTGTGGGTTAGACATAGTTTTCGTTATTGATTGGCAGCCGCTGGAGGTTCGTGAGGACGCTTCTTACATTGAGCAGCCAGTCTGTATCCTTGATCGGAAGGAGCACGTCCTCGGAACCAAGGTCATTCCGTTGGTGAAGGTGCAGTGGAGTCACCATTCTGTAGAGGAGGCTTCGTGGGAGCGTGAGGCTGAGATTCGAGAGCGTTATCCTCATCTCTTTGATGGTTGATCATGTGATGTATTTTGTATGCTATCTCTGATTCTATATGATGACATTATGACGTTTCTTTTTCATGAGTTATGCCTAGTTGTGATGGTTGTATAAATTTTGAGGACGAAATTTTTATGAGGGGAGAGCTGTAAGACCCGTATCTTGGTCCGTACCTTTCCATAGACTTCCGCAATCTTACCGGTCGAATTCCGACAACCTTCGATCCTTAACCAATATCGACGCACGACCCTGATTCATATGCCGACGAGTCAACTCAACCCGAGACCAATACCATAGAGACCGCGCCATCGCTGCGGTTCCAATACTGCGACTCGCGCACTGAGGCGATACCCTGGTCAAGAGATATGGGCCAACATTTGGTGCGAGAAAATGCCGCTCGTTGCGAAACTCAAGAGAATCTCTACGATGTGTCACATCAATCACATCAATCCCATCAATCAATCAACCCATCAATCCATCACATGTCAAGTACACATCACTTTATTCCCTTTTCCCAAGCAACCACAAAAGTCTCCCAAAACCATACCTCTCTTACACAAAAAGCCACAAAAGTCTTCACCACCCATACCTCTC
This sequence comes from Magnolia kwangsiensis, assembly GCA_037074715.1. NCBI lineage: Eukaryota > Viridiplantae > Streptophyta > Magnoliopsida > Magnoliales > Magnoliaceae > Magnolia > Magnolia kwangsiensis. The sequence continues at coordinate 77,443,124 of CM073580.1, read as the reverse complement.
TTACACAAAAGCCTCAAAAGTCAATCTTTTCTTACACAACCATCATTCATCCATCCATCCATCTCTCTCTACATCACTCTCTCTCTTTCTCTCTTTCTCATTTCAAAAATCCCAAAGCAAAAGAGAGCCCATACGTTTGAAATTTTACAAGAATTCCTAAACTCCAAGTGGCCCACCTTCCTACCCCATCATCTCCCATCTCAACCTTCCATTCTCCATCTCCTCCATTGAAGTTGAAGCTAAGGTGCCAAGGAACCTCTAGGAGCAAGAAGATCGGACGGTGGGTGCCTCTATAGGGTAGTTTTTCTTGTTTTTATGGTGGACCAAGTGAGGCCCACCGATCAATGGTGTGGATCTCACTTGGGACCCTAAAATGTGGTCGATGGCCCATTTGGATCATCACGATCGTTCCATGATGGGGCCATTCTCCATGGACCCCATCATGATGTTTATTTCATTTAGAAAGGTCATATAGACCGTTCATATCAGTGGGGAATGGATCTCCACTGTTGATTTACATTTTTTATGATCCCATGTTCAAAGGGATCCGTTTATTGTATGATTTCATTCAAGGGAGGGCTCATAGTGGCGGAGCCCTCCATCACAAGGCGTGTCCCACTCTCCATGTCTCTCTCTCTCTCTTTTATTTATTTTATTTTATTTTATTTTATTTTATTTTATTTTATTTTTATGCAATAGGACTGTGTGGCCCACTTGAATGGATCCCACCTTAATGTATTTATTTTTATTCAAGTGGGGCCCACCTTTGACGTTGAACCCATGTCACCCATCAGTAGTGGCCCACTTCATCAGGGCCCACCACTCTTTAAAAAAATACATATAAATAAAACTGTCCAGCGTCTGGGACGCTGGACGTTTCTAAAGAAAAAGAGAAAAGGGAAAGAAGGAAAGGGACTTTTTGGTGGCCCACTCGCTTTGGCCCCACCTTGATGTATATATTCGATCCAAGCCGTCCATCCTCTTGCCCACATAGTTTCAACCGTCAAATAAAAGAATGGGACTGATCTGAATATCTTGTGGGCCATAGCAAGGGAAACATTGGCGGTTACCATTGAACAATTTTCTGGTGTTTCTATGCACCCAAAAAATTTGAACTTCGGACTCATTTTGATTGTTACGGGCCATTGATCGTAATGGCCGGGGCAGATTTCATTTTTGTGGGCCCCACGTGTGAAAAACCCCGGGAAACGGGTTTTTCCCTTTTTTTTTTTAAAAAACCCAATGGCAGAGGCCTTGCCTGTGCCTCTGACTGCAAGCAGCGCTGCACGCTGCTGCGTGCAGCCGTGGAGACGGCGGGCGGGTGTCCAGCTTGGGAACCACGGCTCCAGCCGTGGGGCCCACCGTAATGTTTATTCGTCATCCAACCTGTTCACGAGGAGGGTCCCCTCCTCAGGTGGGCCCCCTCCAAATTTCGGCCAGATCCAAAACTCAGGTGACCCACACCACTTGAAACAGTGGAATTAAATGACTACCATTGAAATCTGTTTGGGGCCCACAGAAGTTTTGAATCAAGCTGAAATTTATGTTGTCCCTTCATCCAGGCCCGAGGGACCTTATGAACGGACCAGATGTCATCTAAACAATTCGGTGGGCCCCATATGGGACCCACGATAATGCATGTGTATCAAGTCCACCGTCCAGTGGACGGTGGCACCCACTGTAATGTATTTACTCTCCCACCGTCCAGCGGACGGTGGGGCCCTTGGAATATATGAGTGGTCCTCACTGTCCAGCGACAGTGGGACCCACCATGATGCACGTGATGCATCCAGGCCGTCCATCCCCTTGGTGGGATCATTTTTTTTTAAGCCTGATGCTATTGGATGGGTGGGCCACTCACATGAGTTAGGCCATTTGATTTGTAACAGGCCTATGGGCTAGGCCCATTTGAATTTCAAAAGGGCTATGGGTTAGGCCCATTTGGTTTATGAAATGCTTATGGGCTAGGCCCATTGGATTCATTTAAGGCCTAAGAACCTAGGCCCATTTGATGTGTTACAAGTCCATGGGACTAGGCCCATTTGATGTACTTCAAGGCCCATGTAATTGGACCCTTTTTGTTGAGATTTTAAAGCCCATGGAAGTAGGCCATTTGATATATTGTAAGGCCCATGGGACTAAACCCATTTGATTATAAAAGGGTCCATGGGATTAGGCCCACTGGATTTATTTGAGACCCATGAGTTAGGCTCATTTTATTTGATTAAGGCTTAGGGGTTTAGGCCCATTTGACTCATGTTAGGCCTATGGGTTGAGTCCCTTTTTATGTACATGTGGGGGCCCAATTGGTGTGGCCCATTGGTCACATATTAGACGCATGAGACTAAGCTCATTTGATGCAATCCAAGGCCCACGGATTTTGACCCATTGCAATGCACATAAGACCCATTGGTATGACCCATTTATGTGGCCCATCTGATGAATAGAAGGCCCATAAGATATGGCCCATTTGATATATATGTAAGGTCCAATGGGAAGAACTTACGATCCATTGCAATGTATAAATCCATTACAGACTAAGTACCGATGTTTACAAATATCGTGCCTTGGGAGCAATGTTGGTTTGACGTCTACATTGCGAGTGTAATCTTGGTTGGATGTCCACATTACGACTCTCCTTAGGGCCCATTACTGGGCCGTACTTACTGTGTTTCGGCCGCCTAGGCCCATCTGCGTCGTAAGGGTGGTTCATCACTCATTTACATGTTTAGTACAGTTTCATAACCCATGATCATACGCATTATATGTATGCTTGATATGAGGATTGACTGATCATAGTATATGCCTTCGAGCAGGCTGTTTATGGGCTCCTGGTTAGGCGGTGTTGCCCTACATGAGCGCACGATATGCGTAGGATTGGTTGCATGACTGGATAGCGTGATTCATGCATTCCGCATTTATGTGACATGGTTATTGTATGCCCTAGCGACATCGAGGCCGTAGCCTCCACAGACAGATCGTGGTTGGCAGGATTGGATACCGAAAATCTTGTTCTACATGGGGTACTATAGATATCCCTGGGTGAAAGTCCCTAAACCCTTATGGTACCAAGAGGTTGCTCCAACGTCTAGACCGAGTGGGTAGATGAGCGTTGAGTGCCGATTACCAGACGGTTACGCTCTCCACTGTGTCGTGGTCGGTTGGAAGGGGGTGCGGCCTTACTTGCCCGAGAGTAGGGGGTAATGCTAGGCTGAGTTTGACCAGCTCTAGGAATGGGTCCGCTATCGACGAGTCGCGCCCGATATTGGCAGACGGATAGTGTGGTCTCTTCTACTTACCTTATTGCGCGCGATGTGGCAGAAATCTGGTTTAGAGTGTACTAGACCCCGGTGATATTCCATATTTTGAGCTGTATTGATGTGTGGACATAGATGAGGATCTGTATGCTTGAGTTACATTGCACATCCATGGCCATGGGATGGCCGATACCATTCATGTCTTGCATCGCATAAGCCTTGGTACGACTTACGATATTATAGATCCATCTGCATATTTCGCTTTACTCTGACATTGCATGTTCATATTACTACCCTACGCACACACTTTCACCACCCTCTAAGCTTTCTATATGTTTATGCACGACCGTTGCGTGCAGGTGACGTTGGATCGCAGCAGCGCTGAGGCAGGAGTACATTGCAGAGCGTTTTGGAGTTTTTGTTCTTTACCATTGTATTTCCCTTTATGCTCATTGTACTTGTAAAGTTTTTGATCATAGTGAAAATGTAATGGAGTCCTTGGTTGTTTGTGGGTTATGCCTTTGGTTATGCTTATTACGAATCAAACTGACATTGAAAATCCTCCTCGTAGCATCCCAGGATCGGAACCTAGCGAATGGGAGCTAGGAGCCGAGAATGGGGTTCTACGGAGGCTGTCGGCGCCGGATTCGGCGATTGAGAATTTTGTGAGCTCGGTCTTCGAGTTTGGGGCATGACAGGATAACTTTACTACGTAGCACCTATTCCTTCCTGTCTAGGATTTGCGTCAATTGTAGTACATAAGTAGCATCTTCACTCAACTGTACTTGCTTCCATTTGATAATGTGGAAGGATCAAGAACGTATTTCTTCAGTATCGATATGTGAAATAAGTTGTGCACACCTACGACTGGTGTGGGCAAAGCGAGGCGGTATGCTACCACACCCACTCGATTTAAAATCTAGAACAAACTAATAAATGTAACACCCTGAAAATCGGGGGTCGTGTATAAACTCAACTCCCGAGTTCCAGACCGTCACTTATGCAACAAAAATGGTTATGATTCAATGTTGTCTGATTTAAAGCATTCACATGAGTAAAAGTATACCAAAACTGCAATTCATACTTCAGATCCAGTGATAAAAGCAAGCGGAAGACTAAACAATGTATATATCACTGTATGGAAAAACAAAGTAATCTCATCTGTCTCCAAAGTATGACTACATCTCTGAGTCTCATGTACATATACATAATAAAAGAATAATGTTCAAAAAGGAAAGTCCCACTGATGTCCCCTCGATCCAGGTCGCCTACGGGAAGCCGTCATGATACTGCATATACGAGAACTCATCCTGGTCCTCGTCGATCTCTGGCTCCACCTCCTGGATCTCGTCCTCACCTGCAACTACAACAGGGTCTGGTGGGTGTTGCAAACACCATCCCGTAACGTGGGAATGAGTGATCAACTCAGTGGAATCATAGAGAAAAGATTAGCATGTTCACAATTCAATCACGTGATAATAGTAAAGCAGTAAATCAGACAATCCTAATACTGTTGTTAATGCAAGATGATATGACGTGATGTATGCCCTCACCGACGATCACCCTCATGCGGCAACATCTTACGACCGCGGCATGCCACACTCCCTAGAGTGCTCCACATCTTCCAGGCACATGCAATGCTATGGTGATATGATTTCCAAGTTGTTATTAGTCCATTCAAACAGCAGGATTGGGAAACTAAGGTACTTCCCTTGTATCAATCCCAACACAGATCCTGTCTAGGGTCGTCACTCCTAGTAATCTCATACGATGTATATTTCGTAGGTCACTGCAAGGGCTGCCAGGGCTGTTGCTCGCACTCGTTGCACCGCTCCCCCATCACCTTATCAATACAGGCCTACTGTACTCTACTGCAACGGAAGGGTCGTCGCCTCCCATGGACTCAGAATACGCTCGCGGTCACTACAAAGGGCTCGTCGCCTGATCAGTGTAGGCCGACAGCTAGAATATAGTGTCCCATACCACCATAATCTGCTCACGAGTCAAGGTGCTCACTGGTCACTACGGGGAGGTTTGTGGCCCCAGCGTAGGCCGACAGCTCGACCACGGTGTCCCATACCACCATGCCCGGCTCATGAGTCTTCGTGGATCAAGGTACCATGGTTAACAGGGTTTTCAGTGGTAAGTTCAGTACCCTAGGTTCAAGCAGTTATGACACATACAAGGTGAACATACATCGGCTAGTCGGGTTACTTGACGGGCTCGACTAGCGCGATCGCATCTCAAGTTGAACGACATGAAGTGCGTAAAACACTTCGCGTGGCCTAACCACTGCCGCCAACTCTAAACACGAATCACGTTCATCGACGCGTCGTTCGTGGCTATGACCAGTCAGCCACGAATTCGCTCGGTTACCGACTGCCTGGACTAAGTCTAGTCCCACACATCTATGGAATCATATTATCACTACATGTTAAAGTATTGGAATTGAAATACATCATGTGAGCATGTTAACACATGTTATAACATTCAACTTAAGCAAATCTTCAAGGCATACTTTCCATGCATGTAATGCAATCATGCATAAGGTAAACATGTAGGAAATCATTTAGGTCAGCATATTAGTCAAGAAATCAATCTCAAACTACTACATAACATCATTTAATTCAATACATACTAATACAAGCATTTATACAAACACATACACTACACACTTAAATCCACATATAGCATGTCGACCCAAAGTGCTCAACTTGGCGAATCTCTTCGCCAAACTGATTATGCAAGCATTCCTAACTCCCTAATGCGGCGACAAACCATGTCAATCATGTCAGCAAAATATGCATGTAGACCGTACTTCCTACAAATGACTAAAATGCCCTAAATCTCATATTCTTCGTTAATTTACGAAACAGGAAACGGAGAGCATGTTGTACATGTCAAACGGTGATGCCGTCGATAATCTACTATTAAACGACATTGAAAGCGTTGTAAACCGTCAATCAAAGCGTCTAAAATCCTCACCTAGTCTCTTACGGTTGCGGGATTTTGAACGGAGCGTGTACGCTTCGTCTACGGCAGTAGGAGAGCTTGATTTATGGAATACGTTAGCTAACATGTTATGCATCTAAGTAAACCCTAAATCAGCAAGTTTTTGGGGTTATTTTATACCTGAAAAAGTGGAGAAATCACCAGCCAGGTGATTGGAAAGAAGTGCTGAAGCAGCAACTGTCAGGGGCTCGGAAGCGGGAAAATTCTCTTCTTCTCTTTCTCTCAAACTCTCTCTCTTTTTCTCCTAGGGTTGCAATTTTCGGATGGAAGGGAGAAATGAGGGTTTCAACCCCTTTTATAAGCTTAAAAACGCCAAAAATAGGCTCCGGGACGAAGTTTACTTGGTGCCTATCCATTTCGGGGCTGTTTCGGTCCAAAAACTGCTTTCTGGTGGTCCCCTGGTCGATTGCGATCAGACTTAAGCTCATGTGTACCAGATGTAGCTCGTATTAAGTTTTCAGTCTGGCAGGGTTCGCAGATCGCACGTGGCGGACCAGTTTCAGTTCAACGGTCACCGCACATAGATCAGGGCTGAAAGTCTCATGATAATAAATAGAAATTTTTCCTGATCCGAGGGTGTAATCTGGATGAATTCTGACGGTCAGAACGCTTAATACTGACGCGTCAAGTCGTGTGCCAGATTTGAATTTGAAATTCCAAATCCGTCCCTATTTGCGGTCGCTTCAGTCCGGGTTCAACGAAATCGGCTGTGATTATCGGTTTGACTTGATTTTCGAGATGATTGTCAAGTCCAGCTGGGCGGTTCTAACGGTCTAAGATAGGAGGTATCGGACCTTCGACGCGCGGTCTAGATCCAATTCAAGAATTCAATGTGGTCCAGAGAACAAACCTGCTTAGAGTTTGATCCGAGGTTATAGAGTATTGTAGAGTTGTTTGTTCTACTCGATTTGGGTCTTGCAGAACGTATTTAAAGTGATCAGGGACTATTTTCCAGCTACTCTAGCGTTGCGCTAGCTAACTTACGCTTAATTTCCATGGAAATTATTTCTACGCGATTTCGGGTCAAATCGGTACTCGAACCCAAGTACGGATTTTTCACGGGCGTTACAATAAATCATGGCGTGAGTTTTCCTTTCTTGCCAAATCAAAGGACTCCCTTCATGGGGGAAACCTTAAAAAACACATGGTCGCCAACCTCAAACTCTAGCGGTCGCCGCCTCGTATCGACGTAACTCTTCTGTCTGCTGTGCTGAAAGAAGTTGATGCCTTATAATGTCGATCTTCTCTGAGGTCACCTAAACTAAATCTAGGTGAATCAAAATCTTCTTACTAACTTCTGCCCATCAATGCGGTGCTCGATATGGACGCCCATAGAGTGCTTCGTAGGGAGTCATGCCAATGCTCACTTAAAAGCTGTTGTTATAAGAGAACTCTGCATAAGGAAGATAGTCATCCCAACTATCTTTGAAATCAAGCACACAAGCCCGTAACATATCCTCTAACACCTGATTGACCCATTCCGTTTGCCCATTTATCTGTAGGTGGAATGCGGTACTGAACTTCAATTTTACCCCCATCGCTTTTGGGATACAAGTCCAAAAGATATACGTGAATCGTGTGTCTCGATCTGACACAATCTCTATAGGCACTCCATACAGACGTATTATCTCCTTGATGTACAACCTGGCCGAATCGTCTGCTGAGTTTGAGACTCTAATCGGGTGGAAATGAGTCAATTTCGTCAATCGGTCCACAATCACCCAAATGGAGTCATGTCTCTTCCTCATCTTCAATAAGCCCAAAATGAAATCCATAGAGATGAAATCTCATTTCCATTCAGCTATGGGCATAGGCTGAAGCAGTCCAGGAGGTCGGTGATGCTCAGCCTTAACCTACTGGCACATGAGACAACTGGATACATAATCTGCTATGTGGGCTTGTATGTTGTCCCACCAGTACATATGCTTCATGTCTCGCTACATTATCATACTGCTAGGATGCATTGCCATCTTCTATAGCGTAAGCCCCCATCTGACCCAACTCTCCATTCAACATCTTCATCGTCGTTAGCCCATTTCCTCATCTTCATCAACCATTCATCTTCTCTTTGATCTGCACGGATTCGGTCATTAATAAGTGGTTTTACATAAATATGTGTGTAACACCCTAGATTTTTGTCAACCTAGGAATAGGCGTCCTTAGGTTGTGGGGCGATCCTAAACACCTTATTAACTTTTTTAAATTCAATCCCAAAGCCTAGGATCCCTTTTTTTCAACCCATTTCCTTCAAATTCTTACATTTCCTTCAAAATCTCACCTTTTACCACCTCATTCTTCAAATTTCTCCAAGTACTTTCATATTAGACATAAACAGTTTAAAAGGTGAAGAACTATACTTAAACTAAAACTTACTATAAATAGTTCATACATGTATAAAATAAGCTTTTAACTATGAAATTATTGGAATCTCATAATTTAGATAGGTTATTTGGATGTATTAGCTTCTTCTACCCCAAAATCATATATTGTACATCATGTAACTCATTCTGGTTTGCAAGTCAGACTCGATAAACGCCTTGACGGACTCGTGGGCCCAAACGGCTCAATTCGGGGGGACCCGAGGTGAGTCCCACATATTTTCGGCATCCCCATGAGGGGGAGGGGGGGGGAGGACCTCTCCCATGGGGCGATCCCTCTCCAAATAGGTCAGTGACCGGCAAGGTCCTCGCCGAATCGGCGAGGCCTCATCCAGTCAAGCAGCCCAGTTTCTGCACATTTCGTCTAAATTTGAAAAATCATATCTCCTTTGTTATAACTCTTATTTAGGTGATTCAAAAATTATATTGAATTTAAATGAGTCTAGTTTTATATAAAAATATTTAAAAAATATAATAAAATATTTAATATAGTTTAAAGTAGGACATTGTGACAACTGTCTGAAAATTACTTGTTGGACAGCTGCTGCTTCTGGAATTTTTAGAATTTTTCTACAACCCGAAATCTTATGAAATTTGGTGGAGATAGGGTAAACTCAATGATGAACTACTAAAAAAATAATTAAAATAATATGATAACTAGAAGTGCCCAAAATGGGGCATAGAATGGCCCCAGGACAGTACTCAGTCATAATTAGGCTAGAATTTGGTTAAGTACCAAATCGAATACTCAGTAGAATTAACTTGAACCACTTTAAATATGAATTACAAGACCCAAAATGAGTAGGACTGCTAATGCTATGTTACCTAAAAACTTAGGAACAATCTCTATTCCCGTTTGCTCTCGGGAGCACTTTGAAACTCCGTATCGGACCAGGACCGCATGTCGAAAGTCCGATAGCGATAAACTTACAAGATATTGACCGCGTAGTTGGACTTGACAAGCACCATGAAAATCACATCCAAACGAAGCTCTGGGATGATTTCCTTGAGTCCGGAGTGATGAGTGTGAGAAAATAAAGATTTTTAAGAAATTAAATATAATTTTAAGAAATCTGAGACGTGTCGCTTGCGCATTATTTCTAAGCATTCTGACTGTTAGATTTTGACCCAAATTTACTGTAACACCCCGAATTATTTCTAACCTGGAATTAGATGTCCTTAGGCAATGGGTCAACCACAACGCCTTGGTAACCTCTCAGAACTCGATTCCAAAGCCAAAGAGATCATTTAGAACCAAATTCTTTAGAAATTTAACATGAATTAGCCAATGCTATGGTAGATTACCTGGGAAATTAGCACCAATTGATTTAAATCCAATCTGTAAGACCCAAAACCTCTAGAATTGTTACCGCTAGGTTACCCTAAAACCTAGGATCAAACTCTAAATCTGTTTATTCTCAGGAACCCTTTGAAACTTTATATTGGATCTAGACCGCGCGTCGAAAGTCCGATATCCACAATCTCAGACCATTAGGACCTCTTAGCTGGACTTGACAATCATTTCGAAAATCAAGCCCAACCGATGTTTTGGGGCTATTGTACTGAGCCTAGAGCGAGGAGTGTAAGAAAGAGTGAAATTCATAAAAATTCAAATGTGAATTAAATAAATCTAGCACCATTCGCTTGCGGGTTCAGTATAATCTTTCAGACCGTCAGAATCTGACCCAAATACACCCTCGGATCAGAAAATATTTCTTATTCAGGTCAGTGTACTTGGAATCCTCAATCGATTCTCCGTGACCGCTGAACTGAAACTAGACTGCCACGTGTGATCTGGGAACTCTATCGATTTAAAAACTCGGCTGAGCAGGATCCGATATGCATGAGCTTAAGTCCGACCGCGTTCGGCCAGGGGACCTCCCGAAACACTCTTTTGGATCGAAAAAGACCCGATTTGATCGTAACTCAAGTATACCTTTGTCCCAAGTCTATTTAGGTTAGGTTTTAGCCTATATAAGGGCTTTAAACCCTCTCATATCTCTCCCATTCGAATTTGCAACAAACCCTAGAAAAAGAAGAGAGAAAGGGAGAGATTGTGGAGAGTTGTGAGAGAATCTCCCTACCACTTGAACCAGCTTCTACACGTGTTTATCCACCGCCTTCAAATCACTTTCCTGGTGATTCCAACGTACTTATAGGTAAGAAAACCCTAACCTATAGTTGTTGTTAGGATTCTTTCGATTCAAATATCGAAATAGCTTATATATCTTGTGCATTAGGTCGCCATAACACCGTTGACGAAGCGTAGGCGTTCTATTCGAATTGATACGCGTCTACGGCAAAAGGTGAGGATTTTAGATGCATTGATTGACTGTTTTCAAAGCTTTCAATGTCAATTAATAGTGGATTATCGACGAGAACGCCGTTTGACATGTAGAACATGCTGTCCGTTTTTCATTTCGTATACGTACGGTAAATATGAGATTTAGGGTATTTTGGTCATTTATAGGAAATATTGTATACGTCTGTATTTTGCTGAAATGATTGCCATGAGATTTTATCGTGTTGTGATATTAGATATGCGTGTATACTCTGTTTGGCGAAGAGATTTGCCTTAATGCGCGCTTTGGGTCGACATACGCTATGTAGAGTAAAGTGTGTAGACTAAGTGTTTGTATAAATGTTTGTATTAATATGTATTGAGTAAATGGTGTTGTGAATTAGTTTTGAGATTGAATTCTCAATTAATATGCTGATGTATATGAATTCCATCATGTTGGCTATATGTATTGATTTCATCGTATATATGAAATGCATGTGTTGGATGATTTGCTTAAGTTGTATGTTATAACATGTATCAACATGCTTGTATTATTGTATTTCATTTCTATTACTCTCATATGACATTGATGTTGATTTACAAATGCTTGGGGCTATGACCTAGTCCAGGCAGTCGGTAACAAAGTGAATTCGTGGTTGGCTTCTATTTACCACGAAGGACGCATCGATGAACGCGAGTCATGTTTTGGGTTGGCGGCAGTGGTTAGGCCACGTGAAGTGTTTTATGCACTTCATGTCGTTCAGCTTGAGATGCGCTCGTACTAGTCGAGCCCGTCAAGTAACCCGACTGGCCATTGTATGTTCACCATGTATGAGTCATAACTGCTTGAACCTAGGGTACTGAACTTACCAATGAAAACCCTGTTAACCATGGTACCTTGATTCATAAAGACTCATGAGCCGGGCATAGTGGTATGGGACACCGTGGTCGAGCTATCGGCCTACACTAGGGCCAAAAACCTCCCCATAGTGACCAGTGAGAATATTTGACTCGTGAGCCAATTATGGTGGTATGGGACAGGCGATACTCAGGGCAGGAGATGTGAGCCTGCGTTCAGTTCGAGAAAACACCGCGCGTTGCAAGTATCAAGGGAATCTCTACGAAACATCCCATCAATCTTATCAATCAAAGTACACATCACCAATTAATGCCAAATACAACTACCCTCCCCAAAAGTCAACTTTTCTTACAACAAAAGTACTCCCTTACATCACTCACCATCCCTCTCATCCCATCACTCCACCTCACCCTTCTCTCTCTCATTTTCTCTCTTATCATTCCAAGAAAACTCTCATGGAAGCAAACCACATCCAAGCTCCCCATGAGAGAGCTAGTGTGGCCCACCTTCCTACCATAAAATCCAACCCTTGGACCATCATCTCAACCGTTGAAAATGTTCTCTTGGAGCTCTAGAGTGCATAGGCGGAAGAAGGAAGAAGAGATCTCGAGGTGGGTGGGTCTCTCTCTCTCCCTTTTTTTTTTCCATATTTTGTTGGCCCACCTGATGAGTATATGTGATGGATCCGGACCGTCCAGCAGCAAGAACGCCCTTGTTGTCCAAGTTGCTGGACGTCCAGTGATCGCATGTGACTTAATGAAGGGAAAACTCAAATATCAGTTGGGTCCCAGCTTTATAACCACCCATGTAGACCCCACATGTGGATCCTACTGTGAGTATGCATTTGATATCCCGCTGTCCATCAGCTGCTCACCCTGAGCATGGCCAGATGGGCTAGGAATAACCAGACCTGTTGCTGTCCAGCAGCAGGCGCTAATTTAGGAGAACACAAATAACAGCTTGTTTCAAACCTGGTGGGCCACATTCACGTGGACCCCACCATGATGTAATTCACACCGTCCACTCTCGTGAACCCCACCTTGTCGTATGTATGTGATAACATCCACACCGTCCATCCAGTTCCTTTTTTTTAATACAGATGGAGCCCATGTGGGCTACACCATAATGGCTGCAGTGACGGTGATGGTGCTTCTGCACTTTCCAGGCCCATTGAGATCTTGATTGCCCCTCCATATGAGGGCTGAGGGACTCACCTTAAAGTGTGTTTGATCCACACCGTCTATTGGAAGTGCACCATCTGTCCACGATCGGACAGATCCAACCATCCCCGCAGGCCTGTTTGGTGGAAACGGTAGGCAGTGGCCTAAATTCTGGAGCGGGGTGGTCCACTCACATGGACCCACTACCATAATGTATGTGCTTATATTCACACCGTCCATATGTTTATATGTGGCCCATCCCACACGTGTGGCACGTGTGGGAGTGGGACCCACTTGAGATATGTGTTATATCCTACACCGCCTGTCCAGCGGCCAGGGTCTGGACGCTGGCTCTTTAAAAAAAAATAATAAATAAATAATATAATATTAAATAATGTAATATTAGATACATGTATGCATGTGGTGGGCCCCATGTGGACCCACCTGTTGAACGGATTGACTGGTGAGTCTCACACCGGCTGTATAGCTGTTGTATATGACGTTAATAAAATGGTGGGTCTGATCAGTTGAATCCAAACCATCCGTTGATGGATGGTGGGCCAGGTTGCTGCTATATATATATGAAGTCAGTAATTTCTTTGGGTCCCACATGCTATACGTGTTTTATCTATCCGTCCAGTCCCTGGACGTGGACTGGACCCCACCTGCTGTGTGTGTGGACCCCACGTGGATGATGTAATCCACACCGTCCATCTGAGGACATGGGATCCACCGTGATCTAAGTGTTTTATCTAGGCTGCTGGTCCCACATGTGGAATCAATGTGACAGGGACTGCAGCAGCCCTGCTGTGGCACTTACGTCAGCAAGTTAGGTGGGCACATGATGCGTGCAGGTGTCGCATCTATACCGTCCATCCATTTTAGACTGTGGGACCCACCTCACACGTGTTGTATGTGTGGAGGTGGGGCCACATCGATGTATGCATTCTATCATCCAAGCCATCCGTCCAGATTGGATGTTGGACATTAAAGCCTCCCTCCCTTCTCTCTCTCTAAATATATATTAGTATTATATTAAACTATGGTGGCCCCACGTGGGACCCACCTAATGGGAGTTGATTAGCTGATGCACCTCACTCTAGCCAGCTATTGTATTGACGTCAGTGAGTCCCAGCCATCTACTGGAATGACATCAGTAAGTTTCATGGGTCCCACATATTCCATCCACGCCGTTTATCTATGGGACCCACCATGATGCATGGGTTGTATCCAAACCTTCCAACCATTGTCAGAGATCATTTTATGACTTGAGACTAAGAATAAGTTAGATCTAAAGTTCAAGTAGACCCCACCATTAATGTGGATAGCGATACCCACCATTCAAACTTCTAAGGGCCATTGTAGTTTTCAATGAAGCTGACATCTTTTTTCACTTCATCTATCGCTATGTTAACTTATGAATAGGTTGGATTTCAAATACATTACGGCGGGTCACACCATGACATGATCATCCATTGATCAGGTGGACCGCACTGCAGAAAATAGTGGAGAGATGAACACCTACCATTGAAGTCCTTTTTGGACCACGACAGCCTTGGACTAAATCGATATTTGTTGTTTTTTTTTTCTCCCAACCAAGTCTTTGTGACCATACTAGCAGACTGGATGGGAAATGAACTTGATGGTGGGCCCTAGAATTTTTATAACGGTGAAAATCATTATCTCCACTGCTATTGGTGTTTTGGTCCAAAGGATCTTTCGATACGATTCATTTCTTTGGAAATGCGCTAGATTGACCCTTAAATGGGTTGAGGGCCCATTGGTGCGGCCCACTTGATGTATATGAGGGCCCATTGGTGCGGCCCATTAATGTGGCCCACTTTATATATATGAGGGTCCATTGGTGCGGCCCATTGATACAGCCCATCATGATGTATTTTTGGCCCATGTGTAGGGCTCACCTGTTTGTATTTCTGGCCCATGTGATGGGGCCCACCTATTGTGTTTATGGCCCATTTGGTAAGGCCCACTGAGATGTATTTTCAGCCCATGGTTCGAGGCCCATTGTGACTTATTTTTGTCCGAATGTCGTGACCCATTGTGACATGTTTTCGACCCATCTATTGAGGCTCGATTTGATGTGAATAAGGCCCATTAGTGCGGCCCATTGATGCGGCCCACTTATTGGATATGAGGCCCATTGGTGCGGCCTAATGATGCGACCCACCGTGATGTGTAGGGCCACGTGCTGCATGTGTAAGGCCCACTTGTAACGATTATTTGAGGCCCACCTGTTGGATATTTGGGCCCACCTTATGTTTGACTCTATGTGGACCACTGCTTGGGAGCAATGTTGGTTAGATGTTCACATTGATGGACAATGATGGTTAGATGTCCTCATTGTACCTTTCCTTAGGCCTTGTTAGGCCTATTCTTACCTATTTTTCGACACCGATTACCGATCGAGATCGATTATTGTGACCGATTACTGATCGTGGCCGATTATCGACTGACATGGCCGATTGCCGACTCTGCTTGCCGTGGCCGATTAACTGATTACCAATTGTCGAGGCCGATTATCGTGACCGATTACCGTGGCTGATTGTCGATTGACGTGGCCGATTGCCGATTCTATTTTTCGTGGCCAATTAACCGATTACCGATCGAGGCCGATTGTCGATTGACGTGGCCGATTGTCGATTCTTCTTGTCAGGGTCAATTACCGATTCTGATTTATCGTGGCCGATTGCTGATTATCGATCGAGGCTGAGTACCGATTCTGATGGCCGATTGCCGATTATCGATCGAGGCTGATTATTGACCAGGACCGATTACCGACTTTGATTCGTCGTGGCCAATTGCCAATTCCGATTGTTAGGGCCCAATGTGATGTACATGCGACCTGTATTTGAGGCCCGACGTGATGTGTATTCAGCCCGTGTCTAAGGCCCAATGTGATGTATATTGAGGACTAGGTGATGAGACTCATTGTGATGTATTTGAGGGTCAGGCGAAAGAGCCCATTATGATGTATGTTAGGCCCATGAGCAGGGCCCACCTATTGTGTACATATAACCCTTGAGTAAGGCCCATTGTGTTGTATATTAGGCCCTTGTGTGAGACCGTGGGCCCATTATATGTTTGGATCTATGTAGGTCATTCCTTGGGGCAATGATGGTTAAATGTCCACATCGCCGAGGCCGATGGTTGATACCGATTATGAGTATGTGACTGCATAGCACCATGATACATGCTCATATGCATCATCTGCATGTCTGTTATGAGATATGATTGACCATTGCATATGTCATAGTGCTGGTTGTTATGAGACTTCCTAATAGGCGGAGATTTTCTCACATGAGCGCACGGTATGCACAGGATTGATGCATGATTGCACCGTGTGACTCATGCATCTCGCATTTATATGACATGACCACCGTACGCCCTAACGACATCAGGGCTGTAGCCTCCACAGACATATCGTGGATGGTCAGATGGGATACCGAAAATCTGTTCTACATGATGTGCTATAGATATCCTTGGGTGAAAGTCCCAGAACCCTCTTGGTTCGAGAGGTTGCTCCAACGTCTAGACCGAGTCGGTAGATGAGCGCCGAGTGCCAATTACCAGATGGCTGCACTCTCCACTGTGTCGTGGTCGGTTGGAAGGGGGTGCAGCCTTACCTGCCCGAGAGGAGGGGGCAATGCTAGGCTGAGTCTGACCAGCTAGAGGAATGGGTCCGCTATTGACGAGCCGAGCCTGATATTGGCAGGCGGATAGTGAGGTCTCTTCCACTCACCTTGTTGAGCGCGATGGGGCAGCAATCTGGTATAGAGTGTAATAGACTCCGGTGATTTTCCAGAGAGGAACCGTACTGATATGTGGACTTATCGAGTAGGAGTTGCATGCTCATTCATTCATTCATTCACTATCCACTCGGGCTGATGGTGCGCAACTAATTGTTGTGTACCTTCATTATGGCAAGGATTTCGGTTGGGCGCACGACCAACCTGAGATCAGGAGTTTACCACGTCGAGCCTGACTATCCAAATTTAGGTATGGGACTGGTTTGGATAGAAGTCCCTTGTGGTGGACCCCATAGCCTGCGATACTACATACTATCATCCCGACTTCACACTCCAGCATGATTATTTCATTCGCATCGCATATTGCATTACATCCTCGGCATCTGATATTTGACTCTTTATGACTCCTTATCGCATAGTTGTTCTATATTGCGTATTCTGATATTGATTAACTTATAGACTTGTCCATACTTCTGCTTACTCTGTTATGGTATGATTTATATCTTGTCAGTATTTCTGCTTACTCTGATAATTCCTGCTCTTGTTAGTGTTTCTGCTTATTTAGACATTGTATGGTTTATAGATTACCAATTTTTATGATATTGTATGATTATAGCATTGTATTGAATACTTGGCACTTCCCTTATGCACACACTTACACCACCCTCTAAGCTTTCTATAAGCTTATGCACGATAGATGCGTACAGGTGATGTTAGGTTGCAGCAGTGTTGAGCTTGGAGCGTGCAGTGGTCTTCTGGAGCTTGATTTTTTTTATGTATTTTCCTTTCAGTATTGTACTCAAACGATTATATTAGTGGATATGATGATAATGATGTTGCCTTTGTGAATTGGGTAATCTTGTGGTTATGCTTATTACTAGTTATATGTACAAAAAAAAATTCTCCTTGTAGGATCCCAGGATCGGAATCTGGCATATGAATGCTAGGAGCCGAGAATGGGGTACTACGGAGTCTGTCGGCACCAGATTTGGTAATTGGAATTCTTATGAATCCGATTCTTGAGTTTGGGGCGTGACACGGCCTACTCTGATTGGTGACGAGCCCTTTGTAGTGACCTCGAGCGTATTCTGAGTCTACGGGAGGCGATGACCCTTCCGTAGCAACAAGAGTACAATAGGCCTGTTATTCCTGTCATTCTTCGTGCACATCTACCGTATTTAAATCGTTATGCCAACGATTCTGGCATCGTTCTCAAGTAAGGAAACCTAACCCTAATGTGTTTTAGGGTTTCGATAGTTGCAAGTAGCAAAATAGCTGACTTACCTCGTGTTATAGGTCATCGTATCAACGTTGACGAAGACTTAGAGATTCCATCGACTTCTTTACGCTTCTACGACATAAAGTGCGGACTTTAGACGTTTAGGTTGTCATTTTTCAAAGCTTTCAATGTCGAATAATGATAGATTCCTGACATGGATGCTATTTCACATGTAGAACATGCTATCCATTTTCCGTTTCGGTTAAATACGAAGAATATGGAAATTTGTGTATTTTCTATATTTGTAGAAAATACCGTATATGTAAAAAATATGAAAGTGTGTTAGCCATGATTAACTGTCGTCTATGTATGCTAGATGTATGTGTAACAACTCCTGGGCTAAAGGTTTAGCCCAAATACATGATATACCAACATACAATATGTATTTAGTGTGTGTAGCCCAAGTGTTTGTGAAAATGACTGAATGAGTGTAGACTTTGTATTCGTGCTCGCCATGACAAACTATCGTGGATATATGATTGTTGTATGGGCGACAACCCTTTGACGAAAGGATTTGCCCTAATACGTATGAAAATTAACACATAATATGTATGATGTAATGTGTAGGTTAAGTGTTTGTAAAAGTGTCTGAATGAGTTAGTAGTTAGCAAGATGTACCTGTATGCGGGTTGAGATATGATTCTCAACCACATCAATGTGTATGATTTCCTCCATGTATGACTTATTTTGATGTCTGGTTGATTATGAATTGAATGTGTGTGAATTCATGTTTACAATGCACTTCAGAACATGTTCATATGATTGAATGATTTGTAATCTTAATCCATTACTTCTTTGACTATCTCATAAGACATCATGTTGTAATTGAATGTGTTTGGGGCTATTGAATAGTCCAGGCAATCGGTAATACGCCTTGAGTTCGTGGCCGAGACCTATTCGCCATGTAGGACGTGTTTGACGAACCCGAGCTGTGCGTTGCTTGTTGACAGTGGGTAGGCCACACGAGGTGCTTATGCACTTCATGTCGAATAACTCAACGGGCACTCGTACTAGTCGAACTCGTCAAGTAACCTGATGTAACGTCTCGGAAAAATCCGTACAAAGACTTGAGTACCAACTCGAACAGAAATCACTTAGGATTAATTCCTTTAGAAATTAAGCGTAAGTTAACTAGTGTTACGTTAGAATAGATATGAAATTAGCGCTGATCGCTTTAAATACATTCTACAAGATCCAAAACTTGTTGAAGCAATGACTCTATAATACCCCGAAACCTAGGATCAAACTCTAAACCCGTTTGCTCTTAGGAACCCTCTGAAACTTCGTATTGGATTTAGACCGTGCGTCAGAAATGCGATATCTACAATCTTAGACTGTTATGACCGCTTAGCTAGACTTGACAATCATTTCAAAAATCAAGCCCAACCGATGCTCTGAGGCTATTTCATTGAGCCTAGAGCAGGGAGTGTGAGATAGAGTGAAATTCATTAAAAATTAAATGGAATTTAAATAAATCTTGCACGTTTCGCTTGTGGGATCAGTTTAAGCATTCAGACCGTCGGAATCTGACCCAAATACACCCTCGGATCAGGGAACATTTCTCACTCAGGTCAGTGTACTTAAAATCCTCAATCGAGTCTCCATGACCGCTGAACTGAAATTAGACCGCCACGTGCGATCTGGGAACTCTACCGGTCTAAAAACTTCATGTGAGCAGGATCCGATATACATGAGCTTAAGTCCGACTGCGTTCGGCTAGGGGACCTCCCGAAATGCTCTTTTGGATCGAAAAAGACCTGATTTGGTTATAACTCAAGTATACCTTTATCCCAAGTCTATTTATGCTAGATTTTAGCCTATATAAGGGCTTTAAACCCTCTCATATCTCTCTCATCCGAATTTTCTATAAACCCTAGAAAGTGGTGAGAGAGAAAGAGAGACTTAGTGAGAGAATTTGTGAGAGAACTTCTGGCTGTTTGCTCCAGCTTTTGCACGTACCAAAGCACCGCATTTGTCAAGCCCCAAACTCGGAAACCGGGCTCACAAAATTTTCGATCGCCGAATCCAGTGCTGACAGCCTCCGTAGAACCCCATTCTCGGTTCCTAGTGCCCATTCACCAGGTTCCGATCCTGGGATGCTACGAGGAGGATTTTCAACGTCAGTTTGATTCGTAATAAGCATAACTAAAGGCATAACCCACAAACAACAACCAAGAACTCCATTACATTTCCACTATGATCAAAAACTTTACAAGTACAATGAGCATAAAGGGAAATACAATGGTAAAGAATAAAAACTCCAAAATGATCTGCAACGTGCTCCTACCTCAGCACTACTGCTAGCCAACGTCACCTGCACGCAACGGTCATGCATAAGCTTATAGAAAGATTAGAGGGTGGTGAAAGTGTGTGCGCAAGGTAGTAATATGAACATGCAATGTCAGAGTAATACGGAATATGCAGATGGATCCATAATATCATGAGCCGTAGCAAGGCTATGCGATGCAAGACATGAATGGTATCGACCATCCCAAGGCCATGCGATGTGTAATGTAACTCAAGCATACAAATCCTCATCTATATCCACACATCAATACAGCTCAAATATGAGATATCAGCGGGGTCTAGTATACTCTAAACCAGATTACCGCCACATCACGCGCAATAAGGTAAGTGGAAGAGACCTCACTATTCGTCTGCCAATATCGGGCGCGACTCGTCGATAGTAGACCCATTCCTCGAGCTGGTCAAACTCAGCCTAGCATTGCCCCCTACTCTTGGGCGGGTAAGGCCATACTCCCTTCCAACCTACCACGACACAGTGGAGATCGCAACCGTCTGATAATCGGCACTCAACGCTCATCTACCCACTCGGTCTAGACGTTGGAGCAACCTCTTGGTACTATAAGGGTTTAGGGACTTTCACCCAGGGATATCTATGGCACCCCATGTAGAATAAGATTTTCGGTATCCAATCCTGCCAACCATGATACGCCTGTGGAGGCTACGGCCCTGATGTCACTAGGGCGTACAATAACTATGTCACAGAAATACGAAATGCATGAATCACGCTATCCAGTCATGCAACAAATTCTGCACATATCGTGTGCTCATGTAGGGCAACACCGCCTAATCGTGAGTCCATAAATAACCTGCCCGAAGGCATATGCTATGATCAGTCAATTCTCATGTCAAGCATACATATGATGCGTATGATCATGAGTTATGGAGCTATAATAAACATGCTATAAAATAATGCACTATCCTTTCAAGGCAGACGGGCCTAGATGGCCTATACACAACAAGTACAGGCCTATTAATTAGCCCTAGGGAGAGTCGTAATGTGGACATCCAACCAGCATTACACTCGCAATGTGGATGTCAAACCAACATTGCACCCAAGGAACGATCGTTGCAAACATCGTTACATAATCCGTGTTAGGCTCACATATTGCAATGGACCTTAGGTACATCCCATTGGGCCTTAAATACATCAAATGGGCCATATCATATGGGCCTTTTTACTCATCAAATGAGCCACATAAATGGACCACTCCAATGGGCCTTATGTGCATTGCAATGGGTCATAACCCGTGGGCCTTAGATTGCATTCAATGGGCCTAATCTCATGGGTCTTATATGCAACAAATGGCTACACCAATTGGACCCCATATGTACGTCAAATGGGCCTTAACCGATAGGCCTTACATGTATATCAAAGTGGGCCTAAACCCCTAGGCCTTATATATATCAAATGGGCCTAACCCATAGGTCTTATACAAATCAAATGGGCCTACTTCCATGGGCTTTAAAATGCATCAAATGGGCCCAATCCTATGGACCTTGGAACACATCAAATGAGTCCACTTCCATGGGCCTTAAATTACATTAAATTGGGCCTAAAAAAATATTTATTTCCTATATAAACTAAGGCCCAATCCTAGTGTTTATTTACAATCCAAACTGTTCATAGGGCCCACTGCAATGTTTATTTCCAATCCAAACCATTCATAAAGTCAAGGTCAGGGGTAGATCCCACCGTTCAGAATGAATGGTGTGGATAAAATACATAAAACATGGTGGGGCCCACCATCCAGGGATGGACGGCGCGGATAGAACATAGCACGGTGGGCTCCAGCTCCACCGTCAACACAAATATCAAGGTGGGCTTCCACCGTCCACTTGGACGATGGATAAAACACGTGCATCACTGTGAGTCCCATGAGGGGCCCACCATTAAGTTTATAGGCCATCCAGGCCATTCATAAGGTCACTCAGACCTGGATGAAGGGAAAACACCAATTTCAGATTGATCTGAAACCTCTGTGGCCCCTAAACAGAATTTCAATGGTAGAGGTTCAATCCACTGTTTCTTGTGGTGCGGGCCACCTGAGTTTTGGAATCAGCTGAAACTTGGAGGGGGCCCACCTGAGGATGGGACCCACCTCATGAACGGTTTAAATGGAATATAAAAATCAAGGTGGGGCCCACGGCTGGAGGCCGTAGGTCTACGTCGTCCGCTCGTCGCCTGCAACAGTGCAGGCGCTGCCTGCGCTGGTCTGACACCAGCAGCACCGGCTACTGCTGCCTCTCTTTCTCTCTCTTCAATTTTAGTTTTTCTATGGTTTTCCACAGGTGGGGCCCATATGAAGTTAATCCGATCCGTCCATTGGATTCTTCAGCTCGTAACAAACCAAATGAGTCCAAAGTTTGAAATTTTTGGGCGTATAAAAACACTAGACGGCCTTTCAATGGTAACCACCAAAGTTTGCTATGTTATGGCCCACCAAAAACTCAAATCACCTTCATTCTTGGGCTCAACGTCTGAAATGATAAGGGAAAGACGATGGACGGCTTGGATTGTGCCAAAACATCAAGGTAGGGCCCATGAGGGGACCACCCTAAAAGCATCCCTTTTTCTTCTTTTTTTTTCCTTACAGGGACGTCCAGCGTCCCAGACGCTGGACGGTTTGGCTTAAAAAAATTACATTATGGTGGGCCCTGTTGAAGTGGGCCACCACTGATGAATGTTGTGGGTACAACATATAAGGTAGGCCCCACTTGAAGAACACTTGGACAAAATAAGTACCTCAAGGTGGGGTCCATTCAAGTGGGCCACATTACCCTATTATATAAAATAAAATACAATAAAATAAAAAGAAATAAAAAGAGAGAGAGATGGAGAGAGACACGCGATGATGGAGGGACCCCGACACTATGGGCCCTCCGTTTCAAGATCTACAACGTACATCAAGTGGGTCCTATTGCATGAGGACCCACCGTTCAAAATCAACGGTGGAGATCCCTTCCCCACCAAGATTTAAGGTCTAGATGACCCCTTTCTTTTGCAATGAAGTAAACATCATGATGGGGTCCATTGAGAATGGCCCCATCATGGAATGATCATGATGATCCTAGCGGGCCATCGGCCACATCTTAGGGTCCCAAGTGAGATCCAAACCATTGATCGGTTGGCCTCACTTGGCCCATCTCAAAAACATGAAAAACTAGCATAATCTAGCACCCACCGTCCGATCTTCTTGCTCCTAGGGGTTCCTTAGCACCTTAGCTTCAACTTCAATGGATGAGATGAGGAATGGAGGATTGAGATGGGAGATGATGGGGTAGGAAAGTGGGCCACCTTGGAGTTTTTGGAAGAGAGGGAGAGACTTGGAGAATGCTCATACATATGGAGGTGTTTCTTGGATTTTTTTGCAAATGAGAAAGAGAGGAGTTGTAAAGGGAGAGAGTGATGGGTGATAGAGTGATGGATGTGGTGGTGATGGGTGTGTAAGACCTTTTTGACTTTTGTGGCCTTTTGTGTAAGAAAAGGCATGGGCATGGAAGACTTTTGTGGCTTGCTTGGGAGAGAGTGAAAGTGATGTGTACTTGACATGTACTTGACATGTGATGGATTGATGGATTGATTGATTAATGGGATTGATGGGATTGATGTGACACATCGTAGAGATTCTCTAAGGTTTCGCAATGCATGGCATTTTCCTCGCACCGAATGTTGGCCTACAACTCTTGACCAGGGTATCACCTCCGCGTGCAAGTCGCGGTATAGGAACCGTAGCGACGGCGCGGTCGCTAGGGTATTGGTCTTGGGTTGAGTCAATATAGGTTGACGGCATATGAATCAGGGTCACGCGTCGATATCGGTTAAGGGTCGAAGGTTGCCGAAATTCGACTGGTAAGACCGCGGAAGTCAACGGAATGGTACGGACTAAGATACGGGTCTTACAGCATTCAAATCACTTTCCCGATGACCAATGCACTTATAGGTAAGAAAACCCTAACCTATAGCTGGTTTAAGGATTC
This sequence comes from Magnolia kwangsiensis, assembly GCA_037074715.1. Lineage (NCBI taxonomy): Eukaryota > Viridiplantae > Streptophyta > Magnoliopsida > Magnoliales > Magnoliaceae > Magnolia > Magnolia kwangsiensis. The sequence continues at coordinate 77,418,846 of CM073580.1, read as the reverse complement.
TTTTGATTCAAATAGTAAAGTAGCTTATGTATCTTGTGCATTAGGTCACCTTAATGCCGTTGACGAAGCGTATAATTTCTGTTCGAATCGATACACGTCTAAGGCGAAAGGTGAGGATTTTAGACGCTTAGATTGACTGATTTCAAAGCTTTCAATGTCGTTTAATAGTAGATTATCGACGAGAACGCCGTTTGACATGTAGAACATGCTGTCTGTTTTCCATTTCGACTGCGTACGGGAAATATGAGATTTAGGATATTTTAGGTATTTGTAGAAAATACTGTATACGTCCGTATTTTATAAAAATAATTGTCATATTTATTTGTCGTGTTATGATATTAGAAATGCATGTATGATCTGTTTGGCGAAGAGATTCGCCCTAATGCGCACTTTGGGTCGACATACGCTATGTAGACTAAAGTGTGTAGACTAAGTGTTTGTATAAATGCTTGTATTAGTATGTATTAAGTAAATGGTGTTGTGAATTAGTTTCGAGATTGAATTCTCAATTAATATGCTGATGTATATGATTTCCATCATGTTGGCTATATGTATTGATTTCATTACATATATGAAATGCATGTGTTATTTGATTTGCTTACGTTGTATGTTATAACATGTGTCAACATGCTTGTATTATTTATATTCATTTCGGTTACTCTCATATGATTACTGATGTTGTGTACAAATGCTTGGGGCTATACGTTAGTCCAGGCAGTCGGTAACAGATTGAATTTGTGGTTAGCTTCTATTTGCCACGAAGGACGCATCGGTGAAAGCGAGTCGTGTTTTGGGTTGGCGGCAGTGTTAGGTCACACGAAGTGTTTCATGCACTTCATGTCGTACAGCTTGAGATGCGCTCGTACTAGTCGAGCCTGTCAAGTAACCCGACTGGCCATTGTATGTTCACCCTGTATGAGTCAAAACTGCTTGAACCTAGGGTACTGAACTTACCATTGAAAACCCTGTTAACCATGGTACCTTGATCCAATAAGACTCATGAGTCAGGCATGGTGGTATGGGATACCGTGGTCGAGCTGTCGGCCTACGCTGGGGCCATAAACCTCCCCGTAGTGACCAGTGAGCACATTTGACTCTGAGCCGATTGTGGTGGTATGGGACACTACATTCGAGCTGTCGGCCTACTCTGATTGGTGATGAGCCCTTTGTAGTGACCTCAAACGTATTTTGAGTCTACAGGAGGCGACGACCCTTCCATAGCAACAAGAGTACAATAGGCTTGTATTGATAAGGTGATGGGGGAGCGGTGTAACGAGTGCGAGCAACAGCCCTGACAGCCCTTGCAGTGACCTATAAATATAACATCGTATGAGATTACTAGGAGTGACGACCCTAGACAGGATCTGTGTTGGGATTGATATAAGGAAGGTACCTTAGATTCCCAATACTGTTGTATGAAAGGACTAATAACAACTTGGTAATCATTTCCACATCGCACTGCATGTGCCTGGAAGATGTGGACCACTGAGGGAAGAAAGCATGCCGTGGACGCAGATGGTGCCGCATGAGGGATTATGTCGGTGAGGCGTCCATCATGTCATTTCATGCTTGCATTAACAAAAGTAATTAGGAATGTCTGATTGCATGTTTTACTATTATCGCGTGATTGATTTCATAACATGTTAATATTTACTCTATGATTCCACTGAGTTGATCACTCACTCCCACGTTACGGGACGGTGTTTGCAACACCTATCAGACTCTATCTTAGATGCAGGTGATGAAGCGATTTAGGACGCGGAGTCGGATTATTACGAGGATCAGGATGAGTTCTCGTATTTGCAGTTCTTCGACAGCTTTGCGTAGGTAGCCTGGATCGGCGGGACTTGCTAGTTGGACAGTTATATGACATTTTATTTTTTTGGTTCGATTTATTTATATGTGACTCAGAGATGTATTCATAATTTGGAGACAGTTTGAGATTATTTTGTTTTCATACAGTGATATATATATATATATATATATATATCTTTCAGTCTTTCGCTTGCATTTTATCACTGGATTTGGAGTATGAATTGCAGTGTTTGTATAATCTTGCTCATGTGAATGCACTAACTCAGACAACATTGAATCATAATCATATTTGTTGAATAAGTGATGGTCTGGAACTCGGGAGTCGGGTTTCTACACGACCCCCGATTTTCAGGGTGTTATAAGTTGGTATCAAAGCATGATTTGGATTAAACTGGACCTGGGTTATGGCCACGTGATGTACGCTGTCGCCCCTTTGACTTAGGTGGGTGTGAGAAAAACCTAGAAACATTCGTAGGACTTCAGTTTCGTCAATTGGCGAAGTTCACTCAAACCTACCGCGTTGATCGAGTCCGTGCGCATCCGTGGTCGCATGAAATGACCCTGGACCACTTCTAGATCGTGTTTGGATGGGTCTAGACCACTCTGGACTCAATCCCTGCTGTCAGAAATTGCTAAATGTGAATGTGTATCAGGTAGTACCCGAAATGACCCAAAATGGATCGAAATGGAGTCGTGGGCCTATCCAAGCCAATATACAATGATCTGAGGTGGGACCCATGCATTTTTGGGGCCCACAGGATAGGGGGACCACGCCCCATAGGCCGGTCATTGCCGAATTTGAGTTTGGCCGGCGAGGTCCTCGCCGTACGGTGGGCTCCACTCGGGCTGGGCTTCGGGCCGACATCATTTGAGGGCTAAGGTACCCCCCTACACGTGGGACGTCCCTCAAAACAGCCCCAATCTACCACCTCTTTCACAAAAACGCCCCTCAAGCTCTCCCTTCTCACGTTTTTTGCTGCCTTCCCTTTCAAAATCCATTTCAAATCGCCCCCAATCCCATTTTCGGTCATAACCGACGCCACTCCATCACTCACAGCCATTGGCACTCCCAATCCTCTTCACTTTCGTCCGTGGGAGCTCTCCCATCTTCCATGGAAGGCTGAAAATCGGGTGAGCCTCCATCCCAACCTATCTTTCTCTTTTCCCTTTGAAATCCTAGCCTTTGAGGGCCTGATTCACCCCTCCATAGGACCTAAATTTGTTTTATCCCTTTAGGGTAGCCACTTCTCCCCATTTCCTCTAATTTCCATGGTTTTTGTTGAGGCTATTTTAGCCTTTTTCTTCCTTTCCACCATCCTCTCTCTCATGGGAAAGAGGAAGACCGCCGCAGATGAAGCTGGGCCTAGTCGCCCTTCACGATCAAGGAAGCCGAGAGGTGGCGCCGCTAGCTCAAGTGCGGCTGCTAGTCAAAGTGTTGGCAGAGAGCTACATACGAAGCGAGATTTGGATCCCTGTGCTCACATAGGGCAAGCACTGTTGGCAGACTTGGCTCATGACGTGTACGCTGACCGCAAGGTTCTGTTTGAGGCGCATGTGGATGAGCGGTTCTTTGGTGAATTTCTGTTGTTTGAGCGCATCGAAGCTGCCAGGTGGGGTCCATCTTTGAAGCCCAGTCTCGTGCGAACGTAAGCACTGTTCGTGCCTTCTATGCTCAAATCCAGGACCCTACATTGGAGCCATTGCAGTTCAGGATTCCCTTTGATAGAGACCGGGAAGCCACAATCGATGTTCGGTTGATAGCTCGACTTCTGAATGTGCCTCTCGGTGATGTACATCCAAGTGCTAAGAACTTGAGGAGTGTTCATAAGAGAAATCGCCGCACCAGGTTCCTATGTGGTGGATTGGTTCCGTGGCAGCGTAACAAGAGCCTCTTAGCATCTCACATGTTGGATGATTTTTGCCTGTTTCACCACATTTGCACGTTCAATATGTATCCTAGGTCGATCAACCGCTGTGAATGTACGCGTCTCATGGTTGATTTCCTGTATCAAGTGGGCCAGGGAGAGAATGTGTGCATGGCGACCTTTGTGTTGTGACAGATCGTCCTCATAGAGAAATCGAGAAGAACGTCTGAGTCACTTCTTTTTGGCCAGCTCATATGCAAGATCGAGCTTGAGTTTGCTTACAGACTTAGGCCAGAGTTGCCTGTGCCGATTCACTTCATTGATGAGGCTACCATGAACCAGATGAAGATAGGGCCTCGGCAACGTGAGGCTCAGCTTGATGATGACAGTGAGGGCGATTATGATAGCGAAGAGGATGCTAGTGAAGAAGAAGATGGGGCAGAAATAGAGGAAGAAGTCCAGGAAGAAGAAGAAGAGGAGGCTCAGGATACTGATGAGAGTCCTCTTGCTGCGACTCGAGCTACTAGAGATGCTCATATAGCCCCTCTTGAGGAGAATCAGGTTGCCTTGCGACAGGAAGTCCAAGAACTTCAGGCCGAGGTGAAATAAGATCTTGAGGATACCAAGGCCATCATGAAACGGAAATTTGGCAAGGTGACTCACACCTTGAAGGCCATCCTGTGTTGTTTGCAGGATAAGGGTGCCCCTCCTCCGTCACCAGACTCAAATTAGTGATTAGATTTCAGGCGTTGCTGGTCGTAGTTAGTTTGTTTCATGTTTTCTGTGTGTAAGCCTGAGAAGGCTAGTAGTTAACTTATGTTACAGTAATAGCTTTGACTGGTTTAGTTTCCCATGTATTCCTTGTCATGATGCATGTAAGGATATATCCCTTGTATTGTGACGAATTTTGATTAAATGAAAAGTTATTTTATGAATGATTTTGTGGTGGTGTATATGTGCTATTGTTGAAACTGATTGGGTTGCACCCTATTTTGAATATAGGGTATGCCACTTAAGGTGACTCGGAGTACGACACGTCTTACATTGGGAGAGCCTATGGATCGGGTTCCTCCCCAGATTGATGATCACATGGACCCTTCTGTGGGCCTTATTCGTGAGACTGCACCTGAGTCTTAGCCTTCTGCAGGTCCTACAGCTAGACCACCACCTTTTACGCCGACAGTCAGAGAGCAGTATCATGCGTCTTCCTCGATGCAGTATGTGTTGTAGCCTGTTCCACCTCCTGATAGGTTTGAGTAGTTGATGGCCATGATGCATCAGCAGCACCAGAAGCTGCTGACTACGATAGCAAGGGCCTTAGCCCATGGTGGGAATGCGACTCCACCTGCACCACCTGTGCATCCAGCTGAGGATGCTGGTACTTCGACTCAGGATGAGGGCATGGCTCATCCTGCACCATCTGCTTACCCCACGGGGTATACTACTGATACACGGGGCCTACTTGAGCGATTCCAGCGCTTGCGGCCTCATACTTTTACGGGTTCTCACAGACCCGAGGAGGCAGAGTATTGGCTCGACCGTGTGTCGAAGATACTAAGGATGTTGCACTACTCGGAGTTTGAACAGGTTGAGTTGGCTACGTTCATGTTCGAGCGAGAGGCCAGCTTGTGGTGGGATAGCGTGTTGCGGATAGTTGCTGCTGACTACGTCTGGACTTGGGCAGCATTCAAGTTTCATTTTCACGAGAAATACTAACCCCAGACCTACAGGCACGAGAGGGAGAATGAGTTTCTACGCCTCAGGCAGGGAGGCATGACAGTTACAGAGTATGAGCATCAGTTTACTGAGTTGGGCAGATACGTCCCGACGATACTTGCTGACGAGCAGATGCACATACGATGATTTTTGGAGGGCTTGCGACCGGACATTTGGTCGAAGATGTATTGTGTCAGCATACCTTCTTATGCAGAGCTGATACACATGTCTATGCGGGCAGAGCAGGATGTGCATCGCCTGACACGATCTCGTGGCCCTGTGGTTGCTAGACCACGAACGGATATGCAGGACAGGCCATTTCTTAGCAAGAGGCCTCGCATCGACCCTCCTCCTAGGGCTACAATGCCAGTACTTCCGATGAGGCACCCTGAGATGTCATGTACTTATTGTGGGAGACCGGGTCACACTTGGGGAGCTGTTTCGCTCGGATGAGAGACAGTGAGTTTTCGCCACCGCAGAAGATTAACCGTCCTCGCTCACAAGCTTTATCTGCTCCACCCCTACGGTCGGCTCCTGCACATCCTTCCTTCAAACCTCCCGTACCTCCGTTCTGGCCGCCTCAACGGCCCATGATACCGCGGTCGAACTGTCCACAACAGGCACGGGTACATGCTTTGACAGCAGAGGCATCCGAGTCAGAGACTACTCAACCATTGGCCTTTGAGGTCACTGCCCACATTGAAGGTATTCCTATATTTGTGATGGTGGATACTGGATCCACAATTTCTTTGATATCGCATTCCATAGTCAGGCGTCTTGGGCTACCGATTATTCGGATGGATGGGGTGCGAGTTCTTAGGGCTCACGGGACCTTTTCTGATGCCACCATGATGTGTGAGGATTGTATGGTAGATATGGGGAGCAGGACGATAGCTATTGATCTTGTCATCAACCCCTCTCTTGTTTATCTCGACGTCATTCTTGGCATGGATTGGCTGACTGCAGGGAGGGCCAAGATTGACTGCGAGACCCGTATAGTGACAGTCTACGAGCTGGAGGGCACATCCTTTACATTTCCAGTGCGGGTAAATCTCCCCTTCCGAGTACTTAGCTATGCTTCTTTATTGCGGGATGTTGATGCCCCGACACTTGAGTGCACAGCAGTAGTTCGTGACTATGAGGATCTGTTAAGGAAGAGTCCTGGGTTGCCACCTCAGCGAGAGATTGATTTTACTATCGATCTGGTACCTGGTTCCATGCCCGTCTCACTGCCGACGTATCGCATGACACCGTGTGAGATGGAGGAGTTAAGGAAACAGATTGATGATCTATTAGAGCTTGGCTTTATACGACCGAGTGTGTCTCCTTGGGGAGCACCGGTGCTGTTTGTGAAGAAGAAGGATGGTTCACTGCCATTATGTATTGATTGTCGCAGGTTGAACCAGATTACGGTGAAGAATAGATATCCCTTGCCTAAGATAGATGACTTGTTTGATCAGCTGAGAGGAGCGCAGTACTTCTCGAAGATTGATCTCCAGTCAGGATATCACCAGTTGCGTGTTAGGGATGAGGACATGCAGAAGACAGCTTTCAGGACCAGCTTTGGCCACTACGAGTTCCTCGTGATGTCGTTCGGCCTCACGAACGGACCATTCGTGTTCATGGATCTGATGAACAGGGTATTTCAGCCATTCCTCTATCGATTCGTCATTATATTCATAGAAGACATTTTGGTATACTCCAGGAGTCGAGAGGAGCACGAGGAGCACTTACGATTAATCATGGATACACTGAGGCAGCATCAGTTGTTCACACAGTATAAGAAGTGCGACTTCTGGAAGGAGGAAGTGAAGTTCCTGGGGCATGTGGTGTCCAAGGATGGGATGGCAGTTGATCTGGCTAAGGTAGCTGTACTTCAGGACTGGGAGCAGCCTGGTTCTGTCACTGAGGTAAGGAGTTTCTTAGGTTTGGCAGGCTACTATAGACGTTTCATTCGAGATTTCTCGAAGATCGCCAGACCTCTATCTCAGCTGACACGGAAGGATGTGAAGTTCACCTGGAATGGTAAGGCAGAGACAGCTTTTCAGGAGCTGAAGGACAGGCTTATGTCCGCCCCTGTGCTAGTATTTCTAGAGCAAGGGGTTAGATACACGATATACACTGACGCGTCTAGCGTTAGTCTGGGTTATGTGCTTATGCAGAAGGACAAGATAATTTCGTATGCCTCCAGACAATTAAGGAAGCAAGAGGAGAATTACCCTACACACCACCTTGAGTTGGCAGCCATTATTCTCGCACTGAAGCTCTGGAGACATAACCTCTATGGAGAGGAGTTTGAACTCTTTTGTGACCACAAGAGCCTTAGATACATATTCACACAGCAGGATTTGAATATGAGGTAGAGGCGATGGATGGAGACTTTAAAGGACTTCAAGTTCGAAGTCTCCTACCATCCGGGCATGGCGAACCTTGTGGCTGACGTGTCGAGCCGTAAGAAGGCGATAGAGTTTGCAGCTCAGCTGATGGTTGCCGAGTGGGATATGGTTGAGTTTTTGTGAGACTTTGAGCAGAAACTCACTGTGGAGGAGCCGTTTGAGTTCATCGCACATGTTCAGGTGCGATCTCTTATCGATGACAGAGTCATCGAGGCGCAGAGGGATGATGTGCGTCTAACTAAGCTTTGAGAGTAGGCCAGTGATGATGCAGACGCCGAGTGGCGAGTTGGTGCGGACGGGGGCTTACGTTATCGTGGCCGCCTATGCCTCCCAGATATCCCCGACTTGAGACGAGAGATTCTCGAGGCTGCGCACAGTTCTAGACTTGTGATGCATCCGGGCAGCACCAAGATGTATCGTGACTTGAGGAGGACCTATTGGTGGGATGGTATGAAGACCCATATCATAGAGTTCATGTCCCGTTGTCTCACTTGCCAGTAGGTGAAGGCAGAGCATCGCTGACCTCCTGCTCTCCTTCAACCTATGCCTATAGCTGAGTGGAAGTAAGACTTTATCTCTATGGACTTCATTTCGAGACTGCCGAAGACGACGAAGGGACATGATTCTATCTGGGTGATCATTGACCGTCTGACGAAGTTGACACACTTCCTACTGATCAGAGTGATGAACTCTGCAGACGAGTTAGCCAGGCTGTATATCAGAGAGATAGTACGTCTGCATGGAGTTCCCTTAGAGATCGTGTCGGACAAAGACACGCGCTTTACTTCTATTTTCTGGACTCGCATTCAGGAGGCTATGGGTTTGAAGTTGAAGTTCAGTACTGCCTTCCACCCATAGACAGATGGATAGACAGCAGGTGAACCAGATTCTAGAGGACATGCTGTAGGTTTGCGTATTGGACTTCAAAGATAGTTGGGATGATTGTCTTCCATATGCGGAGTTCGCGTACAACAACAGTTTCCAGGCGAGTATCGGTATGACACCTTATGAGGCCTTGTATGGGCGACCTTGCCGAGCACCGCATTGCTGGGCAGAGGTTGGTGAGTGCAGATTGATTGGCCCAGAGATAGTGCAGGCGACGTCGAAGAAGATTGATATCATTAGACGCCGGCTTCTTACAGCGCAGAGCAGACAGAAGAGTTATGCCGATAAGAGATGGCACCCTCTAGAGTTCGCGGTTGGGGATCATGTGTTTTTGAGAGTTTTCCCTATGAAGGGAGTCCTTCGATTCGGGAAGAGGGGGAAACTAGCACCGCGATTCATTGGCCCATTTCAGATTCTCGACCGTGTAGGTGCAGTGGCTTATCGATTGGCTTTGCCTACGCCTCTCGTGAGTGTACACAACGTATTTCATATTTCTATGCTGAAGAAATACGTTCCTGATCCTTTCCATATCATTAGATGGGAGCAGGTGCAGTTAGGTGAGGATGTTACATATTGTCACGTCCCAAACTCGGAAACCGGGCTCACAAAATTTTCGATCGCCGAATCCGGTGCCGACAGCCTCCATAGAACCCCATTCTCGGCTCCTAGCTCCCATTTGTCAGGTTCCGATCCTGGGATGCTACGAGAAGGATTTTCAACGTCAGTTTGATTCGTAATAAGCATAACTAATGGCATAACCCACAAACAACAACCAAGAACTCCATTACATTTTCACTATGATCAAAAACTTTACAAGTACAATGACCATAAAGGGAAATACAATCGTAAAGAACAAAAACTCCAAAACGATCTGCAACGTGCACCTGCCTCAGCGCTGCTGCGAACCAACGTCACCTGCACGCAACAGTCGTGCATAAGCTTATGGAAAGCTTAGAGGGTGGTGAAAGTGTGTGCCCAAGGTAATAATATGAACATGCAATGTCAGAGTAATGCGAAATACGCAGATGGATTCATAATATCATGAGCCGTACCAAGGCTATGCGATGCAAGACATGAATGGTATCGGCCATCCTAAGGCCATACGATGTGCAATGCAACTCAAGCATACAGATCCTCATCCATGTCCACACATCAATACAGCTCAAATATGGAATATCACCGGGGTCTAGTACACTCTAAACCAGATTGCCGCCACATCGTACGCAATAAGGTAAGTGAAAAAGACCTCACTATCCGTCTGCCAATATCGGGCGCGACTCGTCGATACCAAACCCATTCCTCGAGCTGGTCAGACTCAGCTTAGCATTGCCCCCTACACTCGGGCGGGTAAGGCCGCACCCCTTTCCAACCGACCACGACACAGTGGAGAGCGTAACCATTTGGTAATCGGCACTCAATGCTCATCTACCCACTCGGTCTAGACGTTAGAGCAACCTCTTGGTACCATAAGGGTTTAGAGATTTTCACCCAGGGATATCTATAGCACCCCATGTAGAATAAGATTTCTGGTACCCAATCCTGCTAACCACGATGCGTCTGTGGAGGCTACGGCCCTGATGTCGCTAGGGCGTACAATAACCATGTCACACAAATGCGAAATGCATGATTCACGCTATCCAATCATGTAACAAATCCTACGCATATCGTGCGCTCATGTAGGGCAACACCACCTAAATAAGAGCCCATAAACAACCTGCCCGAAGGCATATGCTATGATCAGTCAATCCTCATATTAAGCATACATATGATGCGTATGATCATGAGTCATGAAACTATACTAAACATGTAAATGAGTGATGAACCATTCTTACAACGCAGATGGGCTTAGACGGCCTATACACAACAAGTACGGCCCAGTAATGGGCCCCTAGGAGAGTCCTAATGTGGACATCCAACCAACATTACACTCGTAATGTGGACGTCAAACCAATATTTCTCCCAAGGCACGATCTTTGTAAACATCGCTACTTAGTCTGTATTGGAATTACACATTGCAATGGACCGTAGGTTCTTCCCATTGGGCCTTACATATATATCAAATGAGCCATATCTTATGGTCCTTTTATTCATCAGATAGGTCACATAAATGGGTCACACCAATGGGTCTTATGTGCATTGCAATGGGTCAAAACCGTGGGCCTTGGATTGCATCAAATGAGCTTAACTCATGGGTCTTAAAGGTAACGAATGGGCCACACCAATGGAACCCCCATATGTACGCCAAATGGGCCTTAACCCTTAGGCCTTGCACGCATATCAAAGCAGGCCTAAACCCCTAGGCCTTACATATATCAAATGGGCCTAACCCATTGTAACACCCTGAAAATCGGGGGCCGTGTATAAACTCAACTCCCGAGTTCCAGACCGTCACTTATGCAACAAAAATGATTATGATTCAATGTTGTCTGATTTAAAGCATTCACATGAGTAAAAGTATACCAAAACTGCAATTCATACTTCAAATCCAGTGATAAAAGCAAGCGGAAGACTAAACAATATATATATCACTGTATGGAAAAATAAAGTAAATCTCATCTGTCTCCAAAGTATGACTACATCTCTGAGTCTCATATACATATACATGAACAAAATAAATATCCAAAATGGTCCCACTGAAATCCCATCGATCCAGGTCTCCTACGCAAAGCCATCGTGATACTGCATGTACGAGAACTTGTCCTGGTCCTCGTCAAAGTCTGGCACTGCCTCCTGGATCTCAGCCTCACCTGCATCTACAACAGGGTCTGGTGGGTGTTGCAAACACCATCCCGTAACGTGGGAGTGAGTGATCAACTCAGTGGAATCATAGAGCATAGATTATCATGTTCATAATTCAATCATGTGATAATAGTAAAGCAGTAAATCAGACAATCCTAATACTGTTGTTAATGCAAGATGACATGACGTGATGTATGCCCTCACCGACGATCTCCCTCATACGGCAACATCTTACGACCGCGGCATGCCACACTCCCTAGAGTGCTCCACATCTTCCAAGCACATGCAATGCTATGGTGATATGATTTTCAAGTTGTTATTAGTCCATTCAAACAGCAGGATTGGGAAACTAAGGTACTTCCCTTGTATCAATCCCAACACAGATCCTGTCTAGGGTCGTCACTCCTAGTAATCTCATACGATGTATATTTCGTAGGTCACTGCAAGGGCTGCCAGGGCTATTGCTCGCACTCGTTGCACCGCTCCCCCATCACCTTATCAATACAGGCCTACCGTACTCTACTGCAACGGAAGGGTCGTCGCCTCCCGTGGACTCTGAATACGCTCGCGGTCACTACAAAGGACTCGTCGCCTGATCAGTGTAGGCTGACAGCTAGAATATAGTGTCCCATACCACCATAATCTGCTCACGAGTCTAGGTGCTCACTGGTCACTACTGGGAGGTTTGTGGCCCCAGCGTAGGCCGACAGCTCGATCACGGTGTCTCATACCACCATGCTCGGCTCATGAGTCTTCGTGGATCAAGGTACCATGGTTAACAGGGTTTACAATGGTAAGTTCAGTACCCTACGTTCAAGCAGTTATGACTCATACAAGGTGAACATACATCGGCCAGTCGGGTTGCTTGACGGGCTCGACTAGCGCGTTCGCATCTCAAGTCGAACGACATGAAGTGCGTAAAACACTTCGCGTGGCTTAACCACTGCCGCCAACTTCAAACACGACTCGCATTTATCGACGCGTCGTTCGTGGCCAAGACTAGCCAGCCATGAATTCGCTCAGTTACCGACTGCCTGGACTAAGTATTAGTCCCAAACAATTATGGAATCACATCAGCAATTTATATAGGAATATTGGAATTGAAATACAATCATGTGAGCATGTTAACACATGTTATAACATTCAACTTAAGTAAATCTTCAAACACATATATTTCATGCATGTAATGAAATCATGCATATGGTCAACATGTGGGAAATCATTTAGGTCAGCATATTAATTGAGAAATCCATCTCAACTAATTCATAACATTATTTAGTTCAATACATACTAATACAAACATTTATACAAACACATACACTACACACTTAAGTCTACATATAGCATGTCGACCCGAAGTGTGCAATTAGGCGAATCTCTTCGCCAAACTAATTATGCACGTATTCCTAACTTCCTAATGCGATAATAAACTATGTCGATCACATCAGTAAAATATGAATGTAAACAGTACTTCCTACAAATGACTAAAATGCCCTAAATCTCATATTCTTCGTTAATTTACGAAACAGGAAACGGAGAGCATATTGTACATGTCAAACGGCGATGCCGTCAATAATCTACTATTAAACGACATTAAAGCGTTGGGAACCGTCAATCAAAGCGTCTAAAATCCTCACCTTATGTCTTGTAGACTCGTGAATTGAAACGGAGCGTATACGCTTCGTCTACGGCGAATAGGGAACCTAATACACAAGATCCATGAGCTACATCGCTATGGAAACAAAGAAACCTCAAATCAACAACTATTTAGGGTATTTACTTACGGTGCGTTGCTTAAGCACGTGCAACACGGAGCACAAGTAGCAGGAAGAACTCTCCCACTCTCTCTCACAATCTCTCACCTTTTTCTCTCTCCCAAGTTAGGGTTTCTCTCAAATTCGGATGGGAGAGAGGAGTGAGGGTTTCAACCCCTTTTATAGCCTAAAACATGTCCAAAATAGGCTTGGGAACAATGTTTACTTGGTGCCTAACCAAATCGGGGTCGTTTCAGTCCAAAAGAGCATTTCTGATGGTCCCCTGGCCAAACGCGGTCGGACTTAAGCTCATGCATACTGGATCTAGCAAACATCTAGTTTTCAGACCGGTAGGGTCCCCAGATCGCACGTGGCGGTCCAGTTTCAGTTTAACGGTCACCGCACCAAGATCAGGCCTATAAGTCTCGTGATATGTAATAGAAATTTTTCCTGATCCAAGGGTGTAATTTGGCTGAATTCTGATGGTCAGAACGCTCAATACTGATGCGTCAATTTGTGTGCCAGATTTGAATTTCAAATTCCAATTCTAACCCTATTCTCACTCTCTTCACTCCAGGCTCAATGAAATAGCCTCTGAATGTCAGTTGGACTTGATTTTCGAAACGATTGCCAAGCCAGCTAAGTGGTCATAACGGTCTAAGATGGTAGGTATCTGACTTTTGACGCGCGGTCTAAATCCAATACAAAGTTTCAAGGAGGTCCCGAGAATAAACCGGTTTAGAGTTTGATCCGAGGCTTTAGAGCATTATAGCACCATTGGTTCCACTCGCTTTGAGCCTTGTAGAACGTATTTAAAGTGATCAAGGACCATTTTCCAGCTATTCTAACGTTGCACTAGCTAACTTAGTCATATTTTTCTAAAGGAATAAATTCTACACAATTTCGGGTCGAGTTGGTACTCGAGCCCAAGTATGGATTTTTCACGGACTTTACACCCATAGGCCTTATATGAATCAAATGGGCCTACTTTCATGGGCTTTAAAATGGATCAAATGGGTCCAATTTCATGGGCCTTGGAATACATCAAATGGGCCTAGTCCCATGGACTTGAAACATATCAAGTAGGCCTAAACCCATAGGCCTTTCATAAATCACATGGGCCTAACCCATAGGCCTTTTGTAATTCAAATGGGCCTAGCCCATAGGCCTGTTATAAATCAAATGGGCCTAACCCATACATGAGTAGCCCACCCAACCAACAACTCATGACTTAAAATGATCTCACCAAGTGGATGGACGGTCTGGATGCATCACATGCATCATGGCGGGTCCCACTGTCGCTGGACAGTGAGGACCGAACACAAATCTCACCAAGGGCCCCACTGTCCGCTGGACGGTGGGAGTACAAATACATTAAGGTGGGTGCCATCGTCCGCCTGGACGGTGGACTTAGAATACATACATCATTGTGGGTCCCATGTGGGGCCCACTGCAAATGTTAGGATGCCATCCAACCCGTTCATAAGGTCACTTAGACCTGGATGGAGTGAAGACACAAATTTCAGATTTATCTGAAACTTCTGTGGGCCCCAAAAGGATTTCAATGGTAGAGTTTAGTTCACACGGTTTCATGTGGTGTGGGCCACCTGAGTTCTAGATCGCGCTGAAATTTGGAGGGGGCCCACCTGAGGAGGGGACCCACCTCATGAACGGTGTGGATCAAACATATACATCATGGTGGGGCCCATGACTAGAGCCGTGGGTCCCCTGCTAGACGCCCGCCCTCACGCAGCCGCTGCTGCTGCAGCACCTGTCAGAAACAGAGAGGTAATGCCTCTTGCAATTTTGGGAAAAACCCAATTTTTTGGGGTATTTCACACGTGGGGCCCGCTTAAAAAAAATTCGCCCCGGCCATTGCGTTCTTCAGCTTACAACTAATCCAACGGGTCTAATATAGAGTATTTTCTATGTTTAGAGAATAAAATAAATTGAAAAATGATCTTTTGAAAGGTAGGGATGCAACCCACAACGCTATGGCCCACCAGATCTCCCAATCAACCCCAACTCTTGGCTCAACGCCTAAAATTAGATGGAGAATGGGATGGACGGTGTGGATTTCATACTTACATCAAGATGGAGCCTAAGCAAGTGGACCACTCCAAATATCTCCTTTTCCTTTCTTTTTTTTTTTTTTAATTTTTCATGCAGGGACGTCCAGCGTCCCAGACGCTGGATGGTTCAATCCTCAAAATACATTATGGTGGGCCCTGTTGAAGTGGGCCACCACTGATGGATGATGTAGTTACAACATTTAAGGTGGGCTCCACTTGAAGAACACTTGGACACAATACCTCAAGGTGGGGTCCATTCAAGTGGGCCACACAAACCTATTACATAAAATAAAATAAAAATAATAAAAAAAAAGAAATAAAAAGGGAGAGAGACATGGAGAGTGGGACACGCTTGTGATGGAGGGACCCCGACATTATGCGCCCTCCCTTAAAAGCAAATCATACAATCAAAAGGGTCCCTCAACACATGGGACCACCGAGATCGAGAATCAACAGTGGAGATCCTCTCTCCACCAAAATGGACGGTCTAGATGACCCTTTTGCAATGAAATAAACATCATGATGGGGTCCATGAAAAATGGCCCCATCATGGAATGATCATGATAATCCAAGTGGGCCATCGGCCTCATCTTAGGGTCCCAAGTGAGATCCACACCATTGATCGGTGGGCCTCACTTGGCCCATCATAAAAACAAGAAAGAAACTACCCTATAGAGGCACCCACCGTCCGATCTTCTTGCTCCCAGGGGTTTCTTGACACCTTAGCTTCAACTTCAATGGATGAGATGAGGAATGGAGGGTTGAGATGGGAGATGGTGGGGTAGGAAAGTGGGCCACTTGGAGCTTAGGAATGCTTGGAGAATTCCATACGTATGGAGCTTGGGATTTTGGTTGCTTGGAGATTTGAAATGAGAAAGAGAGAAAGAGAGAGAGTTGTAAAGGGAGAGAGAGAGAGAGAGAGAGAGAGAGAGAGAGAGAGAGAGAGTGATGGATGGATGTGGTGGTGATGGGTGTGTAAGAGCTTTTTGACTTTTGAGGCCTTTTGTGTAAGAAAAGGCATGGGCATGGAAGACTTTTGTAGCATTTGTGTAAGAAAGGTATGGGTTAGGAAGACTTTTATAGTTGCTTGGGAAAAGGGGTGAAAGTGATGTGTACTTGACATGTACTTGACATGTGATGGATTGATGGATGATTGATTGATGGGATTGATGTGATTGATGTGACACATCGTAGAGATTCCCTTGGGTTTCGCAACGCGTGGCGTTTCCTCACACCGAACGTCGGTCTACAACTCTTGACCAGGGTATCACCTCGGTGCGCGAGTCATGGCATTGAAACCGCAACGACGGCGCGGTCGCTATGGTATTGGTCTTGGATTGAGTCAACTCAGTTTGTCGGCATATGAATCAGGGTCGCGCGTCGATATCGGTTAAGGGTCGAAGGTTGTTGGAATTCGACCGGTAAGACCGCGGAAGTCTACGAAAAGGAACGGACCAAGATACGGGTCTTACACATATATACTGCTACTGGCACGTACACTAGACAGGAAGGAGCAGGTACTGCGTAGCAAGGTCATCTCCCTTGTAAAGGTGTTGTGGACGCATCACTATGAGAAAGAGGCTACATGAGAGACAGAAGCCGAGATCAGAAAGAACTATCCACAGCTTCTAGAGGAATACGAAAAGGTATAAATTTTGAGGATGAAATTTATTGTTAAGGGGGGTAGATTGTAACATCTCAAAAAAATCCGTACAGAGACTCGAGTACCAACTCGAACAGAAATCACTTAGGATTAATTCCTTTAGAAATTAAGCGTAACTTAACTAGCGCTACGTTAGAATAGCTATGAAATTAGCGCTGATCGCTTGAAATATGTTCTACAAGACCCAAAACTTGTAGAAGCAATGACACTATAATACCCTGAAACTTAGGATCAAACTTTAAACCCGTTTTCTCTCAGGAACCCTCTGAAACTTCGTATTGGATTTAAACCGTGCGTCAGAAATTTGATATCTACAATCTTAGACCGTTATGACCGCTTAGCTGGACTTGACAATCATTTCGAAAATCAAGCCCAACCGATGCTCTGAGGCTATTTCATTGAGCCTGGAGCAGGGAGTGTAAGAAAGAGTGAAATTCATTAAAAATTAAATGGAATTTAAATAAATCTTGCATGTTTCGCTTGCGGGATCAGTTTAAGCATTCAGACCGTCGGAATCTGACCCGAATACACCCTCAGATCAGGAAACATTTCTCACTCAGGTCAGTGTACTTGAAATCCTCGATTGAGTCTCTGTGACCGCCACATGCGATCTGGGAACTCTACCGGTCTAAAAACTTCATGTGAGTAGGATCCGATATACATGAGCTTAAGTCGGACCGCGTTCGGCCAGGGGACCTCCCGAAACGCTCTTTTGGATTGGAAAAGACCTGATTTGGTTATAACTCAAGTATACCTTTGTCTCAAGTCTATTTAGGTTAGATTTTAGCCTATATAAGGGCTTTAAACCCTCTCATATCTCTCCCATCCGAATTTGCTATAAACCCTAGAAAGTGGTGAGAGATAAAGAGAGACTTAGTGAGAGAATTTGTGAGAGAACTTCCCGCCGTTTGCTCCAGCTTTTGCACGTACCAAAGCACCGCATTCAAATCACTTTCCCGGTGATTCCAATACACTTCTAGGTAAGAAAACCTTAACCTATAGCTAGTTTAAGGATTCCTTTGATTCAAATAGCGAAGTAGCTTATGTATCTTGTGCATTAGGTCGCCTTAACGCCGTTGACGAAGCATAGAATTTCTGTTCGAATCGATACACGTCTAAGGCGAAAGGTGAGGATTTTAGATGCTTAGATTGACTGATTTCAAAGCTTTCAATGTCGTTTGATAGTAAATCATCGACGAGAATGCTGTTTGACATATAAAACATGCTGTCCATTTTCCATTTCGACTGCGTACGGGAAATATGAGATTTAGGATATTTTAGGTATTTGTAGAAAATACTGTATACGTCCATATTTTCTAAAAATGATTGTCATGTTTATTTGTCATTTTATGATATTAGAAATGCATGTATGATCTGTTTGGCGAAGAGATTTGCCCTAATGCGCACTTTGGGTCGACATACGCTATGTAGACTAAAGTGTGTAGACTAAGTGTTTGTATAAATATTTGTATTAGTATGTATTAAGTAAATGGTGTTGTGAATTAGTTTTGAGATTGAATTCTCAATTAATATGCTGATGTATATGATTTCCATCATGTTGGCTATATGTATTGATTTCATTATATATATGAAATGCATGTGTTGTTTGATTTGCTTACGTTGTATGTTATAACATGTGTCAACATGCTTGTATTATTTATATTCATTTCGGTTACTCTCATATGATTACTGATGTTGTGTACAAATGCTTGGGGCTATACATTAGTCCAGGCAATCGGTAACAGATTGAATTCGTGGTTGGCTTCTATTTGCCACGAAGGACGCGTCGGTGAACGCGAGTCGTGTTTTGGGTTGGCGGCAATGGTTAGGCCACACGAAGTATTTCATGCACTTCATGTCGTACGGCTTGATATGCGCTCGTACTAGTCGAGCCCGTCAAGTAACCCGACTAGCCATTGTATGTTCACCCTGTATGAGTCATAACTGCTTGAACCTAGGGTACTGAACTTACCATTGAAAACCCTGTTAACCATGGTACCTTGATCCAATAAGACTCATGATCCGGGCATGGTGGTATGGGACACCGTGGTCAAGCTGTCGGCCTATGTTGGGGCCACAAACCTCCCTGTAGTGACCAGTGAGCACATTTGACTCGTGAGCTGATTGTGGTGGTATGGGACACTACATTCGAGCTGTCGGCCTACTCTGATTAGTGATGACCCCTTTGTAGTGACCTCGAGCGTATTCTGAGTCTACAGGAGGCGACGACCCTTTCGTAGCAACAAGAGTACAATAGGCCTGTATTGATAAGGTGATGGGGGAGCGTTGTAACGAGTGCGAGCAACAGCCCTGGCAGCCCTTGCAGCGACCTACAAATATAACATCGTATGAGATTACTAGGAGTGACGACCCTAGACAGGATCTGTGTTAGGATTGAGATAAGGAAGGTACCTTAGATTCCCAATACTGCTGTATGAAAGGACTAATAACAACTTAGTAATCATTTTCACATCGCACTGCATGTGCCTGGAAGATGTGGAGCACTGAAGGAAGAAAACATACCGCGGACGCAGATGGTGCCGCATGAGGGAGTATGTTGGTGAGGGCGTCCATCATGTCATTTCATGCTTGCATTAACAACAGTAATTAGGAATGTCTGATTGCATGCTTTACTATAATCGCATGATTGATTTGATAACATGCTAATCTTTGCTCTATGATTCCACTCAGTTGATCACTCACTCCCACGTTATGGGACGGTGTTTGCAACACCGACCAGACTCTGTCTTAGATGAAGGTGACGAGATGATTCAGGACGCGGAGCCGTATTACTACGAGGATCAGGATGAGTTCTCGTATATGCAGTTCTCCGACGGCTTTGCGTAGGTGGCCTGGATCGGCGGGACTTGCTAGTTGGACAGTTATATGACATTTTATTTTTTTGGTTCGATTTATGTATATGTGACTCAAAGATGTATTCATACTTTGGAGACAGTTTGAGATTATTTTGTTTTCATACAATGATATATATATCTTTCAGTCTTCCGCTTGCGTTTCATTACTGGATCTGGAGTATGAATTGCAGTGTTGGTATAATCTTGATCATGTGAATGCAATAACTCAGACAACATTGAATCATAATCATATTTGTTGCATAAGTGATGGTCTGGAACTCGGGAGTCGGGTTTCTACAAGACCCCCAATTTTCAGGGTGTTACACCCGATTAGCCCGATGTATGTTAATCATGTATGGACGCTACTGCTTAAATCTAAAGTACCAAACTTACCAGTGAAAATTCCGTTAACCATGATACCTCGATCTACTAAGACTCATGAGCCAGGCATGGTGGTATGGGACACCGTGGTCAAGTTGTCGTCCTACGCTGGGGCCACGAGCCTCCCCATGGTGACCAGTGAGCAACCCAGACTCATAAGCCGAATATGGTGGTATGGGATACTGTATTCGAGCTGTCAACTTACACTGATAAGGTAATGGGGGAGTGGTGCAATGAGTGCATGTAACAGCCCTGACAACCCTTTGTAATGACCTCGAGCATACTCTAAATCTGTAGTGAGGCGATAAGCCTTCCCGTAGCAAACAGAGTATAAACTAGGCCTGTATTGATAAGGTGATGGGGGAGCAGTGCAACGAGTGCGTGTAACAGCCCTGACAGCCCTTTACAGCGACCTAGATACAAATCATCATATGAGATTATCTAGGACTGACGACCCTAGAATGGATCCTTGTTTGGGAATGATATAAGGGAGGTACCTTAGTTTCCTAATACTGCTTTATGAAAAGGACTAATAACAACTCGGTAATCATGTCCATATAGCATTGCATGTGCCTGGAAGATGTGAAGCATTGAGGGACGAAAGCATGCCGTGAACATAAGATGGTGTCGTATGAGGGAGTATGTTAACGAAGGCATGCATCATTATTACATCTCATCCTTGCATTAATTACAATATTTAAGAGTGTTTGATTGTAATGCTTTATCATTACTGCTTGACTGAATTGATAACATGTTAACCTATGCTTTATTGTTCCACTGAGTTAGCTACTCACTCCCATGTTACGGGACGGTGTTGTACACACCAACCAGACCCTATCTTAGTTTCAAGTGAGGGTGATGCTTATGACGTAGAGCCAGACTTTACTTTTTGGTGATGAGTTCTCCTGCATGCAACTCTCTGACGGGTCTATTTGACCTGGAGTTGCACCAACGGGGCTTCGATATTTGGGATAGAAGACGTTACATTTTTCTCATTTTGTGCATTTTGTAATCAAACTTGTAATTGTTAACCTAGTGACATTCATACTCTGAGGGCTTACTATCACTCTTATCTAGTTTAAATACTTATCACAGTCTTCCGCTTGTATAATTTAAACGCCTTTGGAGTATGATATGCTGTTTTTGGTATAATCCTAATCATGTTTAATGCCCTTCTACAGACAACATTCATTCATCATTATCTATGTTGCATAAGTGATGTTTTGGAACTCGGGAGTTGGGTTTCTACTCGACCCCCCATTTTTCAGGATGTTACAAATGGTATCAGAGCATGATTTGGATTAAACTGGACCTACGTTATGGTAACACGACGCACACTGACGCACTCTGACTTAGGAAGGGGGGCGATGGAATCTAGAAACCACATTAGCATCGCAAGTGTCACCGGCAGGCGAGATTAACTACCGTAGTATAGCCCATACGTAACCGAGACCATGTAAAATGATCTCATATCCCCACTTCTATTCACTCAAGCTTCCATCTTCTTCTATATCTTACACCCATCCACCACTATTCTTTACAACTCTTCACCTTCCTTATACCCTCTCATATGGTCACAAAACTCACATTTTTGTGTCCCATGAAATAGCAGTGAAGACCGCTTAAGTTGAAGTAGGAATATGTCAATGTGTCGTAGAGGGGGTGAATAGGATTTTTTAAAGATTTATAAGTTATTTTTCAATCGTATCACACTAATCCTATCACAGAGTACAGATTAGGATTGCTCAAAAATTAACTCTACTGGCTTCCATGCCTGATAGAGGATCCAATCACAACTACTTGTAAGATAAACAAATTTATGAATTAGATTATGATGGATCTGATTGTGTGTGCATAAGATGTGATTTCAGATAATCATATATAAAGGCATGTAAGGCAATCACATAAATGAAAGACAATATCAATCTCAAACACAGTCATTTTATAGTGGTTCGACTACTTGTCTACTCCACTCCCGGCTTCCACACTCAACCCTTGAGCGACCAAATTTCACTAAGGAGGTTTCCCATGGTTCACCTCAAACCTAAGGTTTTAAATCAGGTTCACCTTCAACCTTTACAGATTGTAACACCGTGAAAATCGGGGGTCGTGCATAAACCCAACTCCCGAGTTCCAGACCGTCACTTATGCAACAAAAATGATTATGATTCAATGTTGTCTGAGTTAAAGCATTCACATGAGTAAAAGTATACCAAAACTGCAATTCATACTCTAGATTCAGTGATAAAAGCAAGCAGAAGACTAAAGGATATACATCACTGTATGGAAAATAAAATAGATCTCAACTGTCTCCAAAGTATGAATACAACTCTGAGTCTCATATACATGTAAATAGAAAGAAATCAAATGTCAAAATAGTCCCACTGAGAAGTCCCGCCAATCCAAGCCACCTAAGCAAAGCCGTCGTGGTATTGCATATATGAGAACTTGTCCTGGTCCTCATCATAATCTGGCTCTGCCTCCTGAATCGCTGCCTCACCTGCATCTAAGACAGGGTCTGGTGGGTGTTGCAAATATCATCCCGTAACGTGGGAGTAAGTAGCTAACTCAGTGGAATAATAGAGAAAAGATTAACATGTTCTCAAATCAATCATGCGATAATAGTAAAGCAGTAAATCAAACATTCCTAATACTGTTGTTAATGTAATATGAAGTGACATGATGGATGCCCTCACCGACGATCTCCCTCATACGGCACCATTTTACGCCCGTGGCATGCTTTCATCCCACAGTGCTCCACATCTTCCATGCACATGAAATGTGATGGTGATATGATTACCGAGTTATTATTAGTCCATTCATACAGCGGGATTGGGAAACTAAGGTACTTTGCTTATATCATTCCCAACGCAGATCCTGTCTAGGGTCGTCACTCCTAGTAATCTCATACGATGTATATTTTGTAGGTCGCTGCAAGGGCTGTCAGGGCTGTTGCTCGCACTCGTTGCACCGCTCTCCCATCACCTTATCAATACAGGCCTACTGTACTCTCATTGCTAGGGAAGGGTCGTCGCCTCCTGTAAACTCAGAATATGCTCGCGGTCACTACAAAGGGCTGCCAGGGCTGTTTCTCGCACTCGTTGCACCGCTCCCCCATCACCTTATCAATGTAGGCCGACAGCAAGAATATAGTGTCTCATACCACCATAATCTGCTCATGAGTCTGGGTTGCTCACTGGTCACTACGGGGAGGTTTGTGGCCCTAACGTAGGCCGACAGGTTGACCACAGTGTCCCATACCACCATGCCCGGCTCATGAGTCTTTATGGATCAAGGTACCATGGTTGACAGGGTTTACAATGGTAAGTTCAGTACCCTAGGTTCAAGCAGTTATGACTCATACAAGGTGAACATACAATATCCAGTCGCGTTACTTGACGGGCTCGACTAGTACGAGCGCATCTCAAGTCGAACGACATGAAGTGCATAAGACACCTCATGTGGCCTAACCACTGCCGCCAACTCCAAACACAACTTCCGTTCATCGATGCGTCGTTCGTGGCAAAGATAAGCCAACCATGAATTTACTCGGTTGCCGACTACCTGGACTAGGTATAGTCCCAAACATTTATGAATTCACATCAGCAATCATATAAGAGTAATAGAAATGAAATATAATAATGTGAGCATGTTAACACATGTTATAACATACAACATAAGTAAAACATCTAACACATGCATTTCGTACATGTAATGAAATCATGCATATAGCCAACATGTAGGAAATCATTTACATCAGCATATTAATTGAGAATTCAATCTCAAACTAATTCATAACACCATTTAATTCAATACATACTAATACAAACATTTATACAAACACTTAGTCTACACACTTAAGTTTACATATAGTATGTCGAATCGAAGTGCGTATTTGGACGAATCTCTTCGCCAAACTGATTATGCACGCATTTCTAATATCCTAATGTGACAAGAAGCCATGTCAATCATATCAGCAAAATATGGATGAAAACGGTATTTCCTACAATTGACTAAAATGCCCTAAATCTCATATTTTTCGTCTGCTTACGAAACAGGTAACGGACAGCATGTTGTACATGTCAAACGGCGTTGCTGTCGATAATCTACTATTAAACGACATTGAAAGCGTTGAAAATAGTCAATCAAAGCGTCTAGAATCCGCACTATTTATCCTAGAAGTGTATTGATTCGAACGGAGCGTGTACGCTTCGTCTACAGCGAACCGGGAACCTAATACACAAGATCTATAAGCTACCATGTTAAGGAACCAAAGGAACCTTAAATCAGAAAGTATTTGGGGTATTTTCTTACCTAGAAATGTGGCGAAATCACCGGGAAAGTGATTGAGGCGCGTTGCTTAAGCATGTGCAACCGGTAGTGCAAGCAGCAGGAAATTCTCTCACACTCTCTCTAACAATCTCTCACCTTTTCTCTCACACCAGCTAGAGTTTCTGAAAAATTCACATGGGTGAGAGAAGTGAGGGTTTAAGCCCCTTTTATAACCTAAACATGCCCAAAATAAGCTTGGAAACAATGTTTACTTGATGCCTAACCAAATCGGGGCTGTTTCGGTCCAAAAAGACATTTCTGGAGGTCCCCTGGCCGAACGCGATCGGACTTAAGTTCATGCACGTCGGATGTCGCTCACATCCCATTTTCAGACCAGTAGCGTTCGTAGATCGCATGTGGCGGTCCAGTTTTAGTTCAGCGGTCATCGCACATAGATCAGGTCTACAAGTCTCATGATATGAAATAGAAATTTTTCCTGATCTGAGGGTATAATTTGGCTGAATTCTGACGGTCAGAATGCTTAATAATAATGCGTCAAGTCATGTGCCAGATTTGAATTTCAAATTTCAAATCTAACCCTATTCTCACTCTCTTCACTCCAGACTCAATGAAATAGCCTCTGAATGTCGGTTGGACTTGATTTTCGAAATGATTATCAAGTCTAGCTAGGCGGTTATAACGGTCTAAGATTGTAGGTATCGGACTTTCGACACGCGGTCTAGATCCAATACAAAGTTTCAAAGAGGTCCTGAGAACAAACCAGTTTAGAGTTTGATTCGAGGTTTTAGAGTATTATAGCGCCATTGGTTCTACTCGCTTTGGGTCTTGTAGAACGTATTTAAAATGATCAGGGACTATTTCTCAGCTACTCTAGCGTTGCGCTAGCTAACTTACACTTATTTTCCAAAGGAATTAATCCTACGCAATTTCTGGTCGAGTTGGTACTCGAGTCTTAGTACGGATTTTTTTCAGGGCGTTACACAGATGTTTCTACTCGGTTCACCTCAAACCCTGGAGTTTTTCTAGCGTACTCCTAACCAGATGTTTATGCTCTCCACAGAGCAAGGGTCTACACAACGCACCCGGAGGTTTCTACTCGGTTCACCTTTAAGCCTGGATTTTTACTGTCGTACTTCTAACCAGATGTTTATGCTCTCTACAGAGCAAGGGTTCACACAACGCACCCCGCACGTACACTCCAGTCGGAGGCCTCCTTCGAGGACTTCAAAGGGTGAGCAACACTTAAAACCCAATCCTAGAAAGGAATGATCACAAGTGTACCCTGGACTCTAGATACTTATAAATAAGTCGATGAGTCCCATTCAGCGCAATGATGAAGATCTCCTTCTTGTTGATGAAGAGTCTTCAGCTCCCTTGATCCACAACACAAAGGTGTATCTATACTAGGCTTTAGGTTGGGTCAAGGTTATGATGGAATACCACTCTCTAAAGATTTTTCTATAATGAATATAGAGTGGTTCCAATCATTTATGCATTCAAGGCATCCCAGCTTAATGATTTGCCATTAAGATAGTAGCTGGAGGATCCTTGAATGCGAAAGTTCATTCCCCAATCCACTCTATGTGATATCAATGATGAGGGTGGATTGGAGGATGAACTTCCTGAGAGAAAGGGCTTAGATAAATGATAGGAAGTTTAAAACTCTCAAAAGCACTCTTTTCTTTCTCTACCAGCAATAAAGACTAATCTCTCTATATATAGGCAAAAGGTTCCAACCGATATAAACGGTCATATTTATGACAGAGTTCGATATCATTGAGCAGTCGTCGATATGATCGAGCGTATACTCTCGATTGTATCGGCAGACCTCCCGATGATGCAAACTCAATTATCATTTCGCTTTTAGAAACCTTTTTGCTAACTGGTCGATGAGATCGAGACACACATCGATGTTATCGGATTTTGAACTCCGATTCCATTGAGCGATGGATCGATCTATCGACAGATGAAAACAAGAGAGAAGCCTTGAAGAATTTCAGGTTCTACAGATATGATCGAGGAATAGTCGATGTCATCGGAATTTGTACATCGATCATATTGGAGACCTTATCGATGGGATCGATAAATCGTATAGACTTGCCTATAAGCTTGCTGGACGATTTTTATTCGGACTCGATCCAATCGAGGAGGTCTTGATATGATCGATATATGAATATCGATTTATCGACTGGCACCCCGATCAACATTAAAAATAACCTGAAATTCATGCTGGTGAAAGCATGCGCCCACAATCGATATGATCGACTGACTTCCGATATGATCGATATTTGAGTTCAGATTGAATCGGACAGTCATCGATATATCGAAGCTTATGTTAGTTTTCTTTAGAAAAATAGGAGCGCCAGAAAACAATTTGTCCATAGTATCGATCTTCTTCCGATAGGATCGATATTCAAATATCGATGATATCGACTCACCAGTCGATATATCGATAAATCATCCAGATGATTGTTTGATTGTTGGATGCTTTTTGTCCTCACTCAATTGTATCGATTTGAGATGCCAAGGACATCGACAGAGCTGGTCGATCATATCGAAGGGGTAATCGATATAATCGACAGTGTAAGAAAAACTTTAAAGATTTTTCTTTTTGATAAAAAGTTTTCTTACACAGAAATCCTAAGATATTCTAGTTCTTTTTAAGGGTTTTAATCACCTGGTGTTTTGGGACATGGGATGTGAGGCTATGATTTACCTATGGCGAGCTTTCACACATCCAGTTGAGGCAGACGCTTGACTTGATCTTCCTGTTAGGCGCTGTTGTCCGACTGACTCAACTTACAACGTAATTGACAAACCAGGGCACGTAGTAGGTGCACTTTCATCCCATAACCTGCACCACCTCCAAATGATGGGACATTTTGGGCCCGTTCGACCAACTGCATTAGGTAAGATTAGGGCCAATGGAATTGTAAAAGTAGTAATAAATGCATGTGTAAGTTATTGTCCCTAAATTGGGTGTATCACATGGTTTCAAATACCATGGTTGAAATGTATGCAATTAACAGTAAAACCCGGGATTTTCCTTTCAAATTACACTTAGAAATTCTTCATCATGGGATTTGAAAATCCCATCTCACACTTTCCCACATAAGGCCCATTTTTCAAAGCCTATTAAATTAATGTTAATCCCACCCCACCCTCCTTCCAAACATGTCAATTCCAATCCCGAGGCGGGTTAAGCAATGCAATCCATGTAATACAACTTATAACCAATCAGGCCCTTAGAGTTTAGACCGAAAGTTGGTACGCTTAGATTTCAAAGGATTTGACAATGTAGAAAATTCAATAAATTAATAATGTGAATAACGTAAATCCTAGGACTTTCTTAGCAAGTATGAGCATGTGCGTAGTGCTCAAGCGCAGTGAAATTCAAGTTCGAGCAACTCAATTTCAATTAGAAAACTTTTGACCCTAAGCGATAAAGTAATTTCTTGTATTAGAAATGGTATGAAATCATATAGTGTATGAGTGTAGGCCTTAGGTTACAACTATTGGATTACCACTACTCCTAACTTAAGACTAGCCTATTGGTTCTAAGAAGCAATGTAAAAGACTGATTTTACTAAGATAATTGAATTATAGATATAGTTAGTTGTCTTGATTTGGTTGTGTGAGACCTCGTTCCTTTGTTAGATTCCCTTGTTACTTATAGGCATCCTTAATAACTCTTAGGAAAGCTGTTTTGATTTAGAACTAGTCACGTTCAGGGAAAACTTATATACCCCTCAGATTAAATGCTAGGATAAACCAGCACACCCTTTAGAATTGCCCTCTCAAGGACTTGTTGTAATCGGGAACACAGAGTAAAGGAACTGTATATAAGCGAAGTATTCACAGTTTAAATCGAATACTCAATCCAAGTAGTTACCAATAAATCTAATGCTCGGATCAAGCAGAAGATCGAGATAGACTAGGATTAAGGATTGATACGATAAATTTTCTGTCCTAGCTAGATAGAAAGTCTATGTATCCGACTCAGACCCACTACATAACTTTTCTTCCGTGTTGGCCTGACCACTTACAACCAAAAGTTATTACTTTACCCTTGGAAAATGTTAAGGACATATAGCCAGTAGAGAATTAGACATCTTGCCACAAACTTACACCTGCCCCTAGAATCAACCACAATACCCATCTTATTTTTTTAAGGGGGGTAGAACATTATGAGCCCAATCTAGTTAGGTTAGCTAATACAACCGTTAGATCAGAGTGGCGCAGTGGAAGCGTGGTTGGCCCCTTCCCCACTGGCCCAGGATCGAAGAAAGTGATTCAGGTTATACGTAAGGTTAGGTCAGTAAATAGGATTTGAACCTTCCTTAGAATATCAATAATGAAGTCTTTATAGGAAAACAATTAGGGCTTAAGTGTTGAACCCATTCATATTAAATCATAGGCCTAACAGTGGAAGTGAGCGAAGGTCAGTGTATCCATAACCCTACTCGTTAAATATGAGCATAATAAAAGCCTTGACTAACTCTATATGATTAGAAATCCTTTTAGGATGATCTATTAAGGTGCTTATTAACCCCTACCTTGGACATAGATTCAAACGAGGACTCCCTTAGACCAAGACCTAAAGAACAACCTTATAAATAGGAAATTAGAACCTTTCAGTGATGGGCATTCCTTAAGCTTTGGAGTAATCGGATAATACGGAATTATTGAAATGTACAAATGTGAAACATTCGTGGCTTGATCCAATTCTCAATCCTAGCAGATTACCAATGGACTCACTGCTTGACCGGAAAGAAGACCAAGATCCACTAGAATTAGGAAGGGATACAACGTTGTCTACCCTAGTCAGGCGGATATTCAAAGTATCGAGATCAAGCCCACTACAACCGTCTCTCCGTATTGGTCGACCATTAAAAATATATATCTTACTCTAAGTAGATGGAAATCGTCGTCAAGACTCCAAATAGATAAAGAAATCAATTGCAGCCAACCATCAGGGTATAAGAAAGAGATAAAGAGTAAATTTTTAAGGAGGATAGAAAAAAATGTGCCAGACTAGTATAGATGTATATACCCCACGCACATATAAATTGAAATCATTAAAGTTTAGGTAAAAGGAATAATAGAATCTTTAGTCATTACTCTTAGCCAATTTTGAGGATGAAATTATTTTTTAAGGGGGGTAGATTGTAACACCCCGAATTTTTGTCAACCTGGGAATAGGCATCCATAAGTTGTGGGGCGATCCTAAACACCTTCTTAACTTTTTAAAATTCAATCCCAAAGCCTAAGATCCCTTTTTTTTCAACCTATTTCTTTTAAATTCTTACATTTCCTTCAAAATCACACGTTTCACCACCTCATTCTTCAAATTTCTCCAAGTACTTTCATATTAGACATAAATCCTACAGTTTAAAAGGTGAAGAACTATACTTAAACTAAAACTTACTATAAATGGTTCAGACATGCATAAAATTGGATTTTGACTATGGAATTCTTAGAATCTCATGATGTAGATAGGTTATTTGGATGGATTAGCTTCTTCTACCCCAAAATCATATATTGTACGTGTAAGTACTATGGTATGAATCCTCTTTGGTTGTCAAATTTTATGTGTCAAAACCTCTATATGTGTCTTGTATCTTGTTGTATATGTTCGAGACATCACAGCTGTACTTCGAGACACGACGGTGAACTCCTCAAGCTAGTTTAAGCTACAATTTTGATGATATTCATGAAGAGTTCATGTTAAAGACTCAAAGTTCGTATATTCAAGATCAAGACTCAAGCATAAGATAGGGAACTGAGCACAACTCATACTTATGGTGACTTCAAAGCTTGTGAAGTGTTCAAACTACATCAAGAAGAACTCAAGCTTCGTAAAGTTCAACGTCTAAGCTAATAAAGGTTCAATGTCCTTAGTAAGGTTTGATTGACCTTAGGTTGACCTTTAGTGTAGGTCATTTTAGATATATAATTCATATATCTTCTACAAATGATTTTGGTCTATTCTAAGACTAGTCCTGGACCTTGTTCGACTAGTCCTGCCACTGGTTCGACCAATCCTAGAAATTTCAATACCAGTCGAAGTTTGTTGCAAATTATCGAATTTTTTTTGTTCGACTACAACTAGTTCTGGAGTCTGCTCGACTAGTTGTGGGATGGTCACGATTCGACCTTCGACCAGTCGTGGAACCACGATTCTAACTCCAGCAAGTAAATCAAAGGTCGCATGACTAGTCGTGTGAGGTCCACGACCAGTCGTGGATGGACTTCGACCAGTCGTAGACTGCTCACGACCAATCATGTAACGGTTTTATCCAATCGCACCCGAAAATTTAAAAATTTGTTTCTTCTTCGACTAGTCATGGTGACCCTAGGACCAGTCGAAGATGAATTTCTGCAGCTATAAATAGCACACGAATTTTAGAGTTTTTCATCAAAAATTAAGTGATTTAAAAGCTCCACTCTGAGATAAGTTTGTGTCTATTTTTAAGCTATATTGTACATAATTTTATTTCCTTTTGTTAGCTTTTTTCTATTTGATTTGATTCATTATTCCAATCTGATTTGAAAAGAGGAAATATTTTTTTCCTTCTTCTGAGAATTGAAATCAAATAGAGCTAGCCCAGTCTATTTTAATTTTAAAATCAATTAGAACTTAGAACCATTATAAAGTGAGTATTGGACATTGAACTTTCATATCCGAACATCTACTCCAATTGGTTCTTCCGGGCTGCTACAAACGAGAAATCTAGGTATTTTATAATTCTGTAAAATTTCCATTCTTTTGGTTTTTATTTAGAATTCGCCAGAAAAATTTCATTTGTTGGTTATCTAAGGAGAGCCAGAAAACTCAGAATAGTGTGGGTTTTTGGATTGTGTAAGCCCAAGTTAAAAGACACAATTGTGAAGGTTTTAGGTGAACCTGTGAAACCTATGTTGATAGTGAACGCTAATATCCCTATGTGTGGATATTAGGACTGGAGTAGCATTCTGTGTGGCTATTGTAAAACAGTTGGTGTACACACAGGCGAATCACTATAACTCTTTGTCTTGTGGATTGATTTCTTGCTTAGTTCCTTATTTTTCATCATTCAGTTTTGTGGAATGTACATGTGGATGTGAATGTTGTAACTATTTACATTTCAAGCAAGTATGGAGAATATTATAATAATCTAGAGATTTATTTCAGCATTTTATTTCGTGCTATACTTTTATCAATCTGTTCTTCAATTTCAATAATTATTCTAGTAAGGTTGCCCTGCCATTTTTATGGTGCATGGTTGTCTATAGAATAATCAATTCTTAAGATTACAATTCCTTTGCTATTTATTTTCAGATTGAGTTTTTGATTCAAAAGACGTTCTAGAAATAAGGTTGTCTTACCATAAGCCCTTGTTGATTATGGTATAAGGTTG
This sequence comes from Magnolia kwangsiensis, assembly GCA_037074715.1. Taxonomy (NCBI): domain Eukaryota; kingdom Viridiplantae; phylum Streptophyta; class Magnoliopsida; order Magnoliales; family Magnoliaceae; genus Magnolia; species Magnolia kwangsiensis. Next base: position 77,387,012 of record CM073580.1, on the reverse strand, counting down.
TCCTTAGAACTGAATTTGTATCAACCTCTTAATGCTTGTTTATTGGGATTGATTTTATTTCAGTATTGTGAATTGATTTAATTTGTAAGGATATTTCTTCACTTTAATCTGCTGTATTTAATTTTAATTTGGCATAGTCCTATTCACCCCTCTCCCCCCTCCCCCCCCCCCCCCTCTAGGACATATAGCTTGGCCATTTCAAGTGGTATCAGAGCCTAATAGCTCGTTCTTATTACTTTTATTTGGATTTATTTCCTGATCTAACGATCTAAGCTATATAAAAAGATGTCAAATTTCGATAGCCTTTCAGTCACTAGGCCTCCACCATTTGATGGCTCCAACTATACCTATTGGAAAGCCAGAATGAGGATCTTCCTCAAATCATTGTATGAGAGTGTGTGGCAAGCCACAGTGACAGAATGGAAACCCCCTACCACTGAAGTAACTGGAGCCGACGATTCAAAAATAATGAGAATGTCTCCTTATTTCTCATGGACTACACTTCAGAAAAGTGAGAATAATGTCAATGCTAAACAACTAAATGCTATCACTTGTGCATTATCACCAGATGAATTCAAAAGAATCATATCCTGTGATACTACAAAGAAAGCCTGGGATATATTAGAAATAACACACGAGGGTACATCAAATGTCAAGAAGTCTAAATTCCAACTCCTCACAACTAAATTTGAAGAAATTCATATGGAGGAAAATGAAATGTTTATGGAGTTTTACACTAGACTGAATGACATTATAAACTCAATGAGGGGTCTTGGTGACAAAATCCCAGAAAGTAAAGTATGTACAAAGATACTACGCTCACTTCCTGAACGGTTCAACTCTAAAGTAACCGCGATCCAAGAACTTCGTGATACAGATAACATGAGGGTACAAGAACTAGTTGGTTCTTTACAAACCTATGAATTGAATTTTAAAGCTCCTGAAGGTAAATTTATTGCTTTAACATCTTCTAAAGGCATTTCTCAAGAAAATTCAGAAGATGATATGGCGCTTTTAGCTAAAAAGTTTTACAAGATTTTTAAAAGTAAGAAAAGGGTTGATTTCCAAAAGACAAACGAAAAGAAATGATCTAAACCAAAGTCTCAAACCTGAAAATCTTTAAAAGATAATCAATGTTACAACTGCCAAGAATATGGGCATTTAGCAAACAAATGTCCTAAAAAGGAAAAACCCAAGAAAAAGGGTATGTTGGCTACTTAGGACGAATCATCTAATTCTGAAGCCTCTTCTGAATCAGAAGATTCTGAAACCGAGTCGGGTAATGATGTAAAAGCCCTTATGACTCTAGCCAAGTTCACATTCTCAGATCACGATGATTCAACTAGTGAAGAAAATATGCATAGTGATCATGAAAATGAAGAAGATCTTCAAGATGCTTATAATGGATTATATAAGGAAAGTTGTAAAATTGCTGTCAAACTTAAACTTCAAAAAGAAAAGTATTTTAAACTCAAAGAATGTTTCGAGACTCTTGTTTTATAAAAGGAACAAATTTTAGATTGTCTTGAAAAATCAAAATGTGATTTGAAATTCAAAACCTCCCTGATAGAAGATTTGAAATCTGAAAATGAGAAACTTAAGAATGAAGTATCTTCTCTTCTGAGTTTGAAAGACATATGGAGATATGCCCAAGGTGATCCAAAATTAGAAAAATTATTATCCGGATCAAGAAAATGTGGCGATCGATCCAGGTTGGGCTATGATAAAAATATACCTCCCAAATAGAAGGATACTCCTCTCAAATTTGTGAAAGGAGATGCCTCAAACTCAAAAGAGAAAAATATTTATCGAGGTTTTTCTAAAAATACAAAAACTTTTCAAAAACTGAAAAGAAGCCATGTCAATTTCAAAAATCAGAACAGAAACCCACTAGCTGAAAAGATAATTGGTTTACTCAAGGAGCTCTTGAAATTTAACTCGGTAGGTCATTCTTTCAACTACAATCAAAAGAAGACCAACTATACTCCTAAACCCAAAACAGTTCTGAAATGGGTTCCTAAGGGTGCCTGCTTGGTTGCTCACACTGCTTTCAAAGCAACAAGCCATTAAAAGTGGTACCTAAATAGTGGATGCTCCAGGCATATGACAGGAGACAAAGCTTTATTCATTGATCTTAAAGATATGACTGATGGGTCAGTCACATTTGGTGATGGAAGCAATTGCAAGATTATTCGCAAAGATACGGTTCAACTTTACAACCTTCCTTTATTTAAAGATATTTTATATGTTGAGGGGCTGAGACACAACCTGTTAAGCATATCTCAAATATGCGATAACAACCATAGTGTGAAATTTTCCAATCAAGGTTGTGAGATCATAAATAGAAAGGGTTCTATAATATTAACTGGTCACAGAACTTCTGAAAACTGCTATATAGTAAGTGATGGTAGCTCATCTAACCAAAAGTGTTACATGGTCCACACCAATGAAACAGAATTATGGCATAAACATCTTGGACATGTGCATTACCGAAATTTATACAGATTGAGCAAAGGAGAACTAATTATAGGTCTACCTAAGTTATAAAAAATAGACAAAATATGTGGTGAATGCTAGTACGGTAAACAAACTAAGAGTTCTCACAAAAAGGTGAACTCTAATGCCACATCTAGATCACTCAAGCTTCTCCACATGGATCTTATAGGACCAATAAGAACGGAAAGTCGAGGTGGTAAAAAATACATCTTGGTTATCATAGATGATTATATAAGATACACTTGGGTTTCATTTTTGAGAGACAAATCAGAAACCTTTGATGAAGTGAAAAAGATCATCAAACGAATCCAAAGTGAAAAATGTTCTCAAGTCAGTAAGATCCGTAGTGATCATGGATCCGAATTTAAAAATAGCAGTTTTGAAAAATTTTGTAGTGAACAGAGAATATCACACGAATTTTCTGCACCTAAAATACCACAACAAAATGGTATTGTGGAAAGAAAAAACAGAGTGCTTCAAGAAATGAGAAATGTTATGTTGAATAGAATGAAGCTCCCTAAAAATCTATGGGCTGAAGCAGTAAATACTGCTTGCTACATTATTAACCATGTTTATACTTGTAAATCAAATAATAAAATGGCTTATGAAATGTGGTTTGACAAAAAGCCTACTATCAAATACTTTCGTGTTTTTGATAGTAAGTGTTACATTTTATGTGACCGTGAAAACTTGAAAAAGTTCCACACTAAAAGTGACGAAGGGACCTTTTTAAAATATTCTTTAAACAGTCATGCTTATAGTGTTTTGAACAGTAGGACTGGTATGATTCAAGAATCAATCAATGTGGTCATTGATGATCACCTGAAAACACCTGCCCCTAGTTCAGACAATGATGAAGTTCTTGTAATTGAAAAACCAGATACTTCATCAAGTGAAATTAATTCTGAATTAAGGACTGTTAAAGATCATCCAACTACTCCAATTCTTGGAAGCCCTCTCACTGGTATGAGCACTCGTAGGAAAATAGAAGACATATGCAATTACGTATGTTTTACATCCCAGATTGAACCAGTAAACGTAAAAGAAGCACTTTTTGATGAAAACTGGATAGTTGCGATGCAGGAAGAACTTAATCAATTTTTTCATAATGATGTCTAGTATCTTGTTCCTAGACCTAAAGATAAACACATAATTGGAACAAAGTGAATTTTTAAAAACAAGTCTGATGAACTTGAAAATATTATTCAAAATAAAGTAAGACTAGTTGTACAGGGTACACACAAATTGAAGGCATCGATTACGATGAAACCTTTGCCCCTGTAGCCCGTCTTGAATCTATCAGAATTTTTATATCCATTGCATGTTTTAAGAAATTTAAAATTTTTCAAATGGATGTAAAGAGTGCCTTTTTGAATGGCGATTTACATGAAGAGGTATATGTGGAACAACCTCCAGGGTTTGAAGACCCTAAGTTTACTAATCATGTATATCAGCTTAAAAAATCTCTCTATGGTTTGAAACAAGCTCTCAGGGCTTGGTACAAAAATTTAATAAAGTTTTTACTGAGTCACAATTTTCAAATGGGTAGTGTCGATAAGACGCTCTTTGTTAAGAAGCATAACGATGATATTTTAATGGTTCAAATCTATGTTGACGATATTATTTATGGATCAACATGTACTAACATGACTGTTGAGTTTGTAGAGTTAATGAAATCAAAATTCGAAATGAGCATGGTTGGGGAATTAAATTATTTTCTAGGGTTGCAAGTAAAACAACAACCTGATGGAATTTTTATTTCTCAAACCAAGTATGCTTTGAACTTAATTAAGAGGTTCAGATTTAAGAAAGGTAAGAATTTTGATACTCCTATGAGTACAACTCTAAGACTTTCAAAAGACTCTACAGGTAAAGATGTAGATCCTAAGTTGTATCATAGCATGATTGGTAGTTTGCTTTACTTAACTGCAAGTAGACCTGATATTGCTTTAAGTGTTGGAATTTGCGCTAGATATCAGTCTAATCCTAAAGAATCACACTTAACTGTTGTTAAGTGAATTATTAGATATGTAGCAAGTTCAGTTAATTTGGGTCTTTAGTATCCTTATGATGCTAGTATTCAATTGGCTGGGTATTCAGATGCTGATTGGGCTAGTAATATCGATGACAGAAAATCAACCAGTGGTGGTTGTTTTTACATTGGAAACTTCTTGGTTTCTTGGTTTAGCAAGAAGCAAAGTTCCATATCACTCTCAACTGCTAAGGCTGAATACATTGCAGCTGAAAATGCATGTACACAGCTGGTTTGGATGAAAAGAATGTTGAGTGATTATGGTATCGCACAGGACTCAATGGTTCTATACTGTGATAACTCCAGTGTGATAAATATTTCAAAAAACTCAATCCAACATTCACGTACTAAGCACATTGACATTAAATTCCATTATATTCGTGAGTTAATGGAAGAAAAAGTAATATACTTAGAATATATACCCACTGAAACTCAACTTGCTGACATATTCACTATATCGCTTGACAAAAACAGGTTTAACAAATTAAAATTTAATCTTGGTATGTGCAATTCAAATTGATTGAGTATGCATCTCAGTAGTATAATGTATATATATTAATATATTAATGATTTTTATTTTAAAATTTTGATGAAAATTACATTTTTTTTGGTACACGACCAGTCGAGGACGTACTCGACCAGTCGGGCCACGACCGGTCAAGGATGACCCACGACCAGTTGTGTAGTGCGCTGATGGATTTTATTTTGGAGAAAACCTTCTTCCTCTTCATTCTAACCTCCTCTCCAACGAGCCAAGCTTCGGCTTTGCTCTTAGATTCATTGTCTTTTCTCTTCAATCTCTTGATTATTGTTGCTATTTCATCTCTTTCTTCAAGATTTTTGGGTTTTTTTCCTCATTTGCTGATTCTAGAAAAACCCATCTTCATTTTCTTGAAATTTCTTGTATTTCTTCAAGAAAATGGATCCTAGAGCTAAAAAGAAGAATTCTAAAGGTACTTCATCTTATAAATCTAATGTTATCACCAGACACCATCTTAGGGCTGCCCAAGATGATCCATCGTATATTCGTGATTTGCGTATGTGTAATGTAATTGTAGAAAAGGCCGTTGATTTCAATCATATTGCTCCTTTCAATATTTTTCCTCTCCTTCAGTCTATAGGATGGGAAAACATTTTATGCTGGGGCGGGCCGGCATACCAGTCCATAATGCAGGCCATGGTTGCATGTATTACTGAATTTTCTACTGAGTAACTAACTTTCTCTATTGCTACAAGAGAATGGCCATTTTTCATTGATCGTCACTTAATCTCAGGCCTTATGGATATTTCAGTAAATGATGAAGGTATTCATCCTAGCATTTTGGCTAAAAAAGTAACTGAGTCTGAAAAACGTATTTTTACTAGAGCTTTATGTAACATGGATGCACCATGGAATCGTACTGGGAATGCCCTCGCAACCAGGTATTTGTTACCCAGATACAGAGTCTTGCATCATATCTTCACCTTTAATCTATATCCCCGCTCTGGAAACAAGAATGAGTTGACTCTGCTTATGATTCACATTTTGTACTCAATTGTTACTGGTGCCAATATCTGTTTGCCCTCTTTGATTTGCTACTCTATCATTCAATTCCGTATTCATCCTGGTCATAGTGATATTTTATTTAGGTATCTTATGAATGTGCTAGCAACCCACATGTTGGTAGCTATGCCTGTTGGAGAGGCTCCTATCCAACACGTTATATTCAACAACTCCAACATAAAAAAAATGCAGTTGGATCTGGCTCGAGGACAAGTTGATAATGGTGCAGGTGAAGCTGCTGCTGAAGCCGGGAATGATGAAGAGGGTGTTGCTCCTCCAGATGATATCAATATGGACGATATTTTTAATGAAATTGATTCTAACTTTGGGAATGATCCTGACTATGAGTCATCTGATTCGGATGCACGTCTAAGTGCATTAGAGGAAAAGGTAGAACAGATGCATGTTGGCCCAAATGCCCAATTCAAAAGTATGCGCAAGTATTTTAGGCGCTTACAAAAAGGGCTTCATCAAATTGATCCAACCATACCTGCTCCTTCTGGATCAGATTGAGAATTTTACATACTTTCTCTTTGGTTTGTAATAACTATATGACTTTACTTTCTCTTTGGTTATGTGACTGAGTTCTTTGACTTGACTTGATAACATTTTATGATATTCTGACTCCTCTATTAAGTATCTTGCTTTTGATTCTTCTTTTGTCACATTTTTGACAAAAAGGGGGAGAATTGTGTTAATGATTCATGATGATAATTGTGTACACATATGATGAATATGATGATTAGTAGGTGTACTAGTCAAGGGGAGATTGTACTCAGGGGGAGATTGTAAGCTTCTAGAAACATTATGAATGCCATGGTCATCTCATGTATGAGAACCGATGCATGATTCTTTATTGGTGCATGTTTCTCTTATGCATGCTTCTCTTATGAACTATAGGAGTGTGTTTTGTCACAAATTTGACAAAGGGGGAGATAGTGAGTACTATGGTATGAATCCTCTTTGGTTGTCAAATTTTATGTGTCAAAACCTCTATATGTGTCTTGTGTCTTGTATCTTGTTGTATATGTTCGAAACATCACAGCTATACTTCGAGACACGACGGTGAACTCCTCAAGCTAGTTCAAACTACAATTTTGATGATATTCATGAAGAGTTCATGTTTAAGACTCAAAGTTCATATATTCAAGATCAAGACTCTAGCATAAGATAGGGAATTGAGCACAACTCATACTTATGGTGACTTTAAAGCTTGTGAAGTGTTCGAACTACATCAAGAAGAACTCAAGCTTCGTACAGTTCAACGTCTAAGCTAATGAAGGTTCAATGTCCTTAGTAAAGTTTGATTGACCTTAGGTTGACCTTTAGTGTAGGTCATTTTGGATACATAATTCATATATCTTCTATAAATGATTTTGGTCTATTCTAAGACTAGTCTTGGACCTTGTTCGACTAGTCCTGCCACTGGTTCGACCAATCCTAAAAATTTCAAGACCAGTCGAAGTTTTGTTGCAAATTATCGAATTTTTTCTGTTTGGCTATGACTAGTCCCAGAGTCTGCTCGACTAGTCGTGGCATGGTCACCATTCGACCTTCGACCAGTCGTGGAACCACGATTCCAACTCCAGCAACTAAATCAAAGGTCGCACAACTAGTCGTGTGAGGTACATGACCAGTCGTGGATGGCCTTCGACTAGTCATGGTGACCCTAGGACCAGTCGAAGATGAATTTCTGCAGCTATAAATAGCACACAAATTTTAGAGTTTTTCATCAGAAATTAAGTGATTTAAAAGCTCCACTCTGAGAAAAGTTTGTGTCTATTCTTAAGCTATATTATGCATAATTCTATTTCCTTTTGTTAGCTTTTTTTTATTTGATTTGATTCATTATTCCAATCTGATTTGAAAAGAGGAAATATTATTTTCCTTCTTCTGAGAATTGAAATCAAATAGAGCTAGCCCAGTCTGTTTTAATTATAAAATCAATTAGAACTTAGAACCATTATAAAGTGAGTATTGGACATTGAACTTTCATATCCAAACATCTACTCCAATTGGTTCTTCCGGGCTGCTACAAAGGAGAAATCTAGGAATTTTACAATTCTATAAAATTTCCATTCTTTTGGTTTTTATTTGGAATTCTTCAGAAAAATTTCATTTGTTGGTTATCTGAGGAGAGCTAGAAAATTCAGAATAGTGTGGGTTTTTGGATTTTGTAAGCCCAAGTTAAAAGACACAATTGTGAAGGTTTTAGGTGAACCTGTGAAACCTATTTTGATCATGAACGCTAATATCTCTATATGTGGATATTAGGAGTGGAGTAGCATTTTGTGTGGCTGTTGTAAGATAGTTGGTGTACATACAGGCGAACCACTATAACTCTGTCTTGTGGATTGATTGCTTGCTTAATTCTTTATTTTTCATCATTTAGTTTTGTGGAATGTACATGTGGATGTGAATGCTGAAACTATTTACATTTCAAGCAAGTGTGGAGAATGTTGTAATAATCTAGAGATTTATTTCAGCATTTTATCTCGTGCTATATTTTTATCAATCTGTGCTTCAATTTCAGTAATTATTCTAGTAAGGTTGCCCTGCCATTTTTATGGTGCATGGTTGTCTATAGAATAATCAATTCTTAAGATTGTAATTCCTTTGCTATTTATTTTCAGATTGAGTTTTTGATTCAAAAGACGTTCTAGAAATAAGGTTGTCCTACCATAAGCCCTTGTTGATTATGGTGTAAGGTTGTCCTTAGAACTGAATTTGTATCAACCTCTCATTGCTTATTTATTTGGATTGATTTTATTTCAACATTATGAATTGATTTAATTTGTAAGGCTATTTCTTCATTTTAATCCGATATATTTAATTTTAATTTGGTATAGTCCTCTTCACCCCCCCCCCCCCCCCTCTAGGACATATAACTTGGCCATTTCAGTACGTCGCGTAACTCATTCTAGTTTACAAGTGAGACTCGATAAATGCCTCGACGGACTCGTGGGCCCAAATGGCTCAATTCGGGGGGACCCGAGGTGGGTCCCACATGTTTTCGGCATCCCCAGGGGGGGGGGGGGGGGGGGGGGGGGGGGGAAGACCTTGCCCATGGGGTGATCCGTCGCCAAATAGGTCAGTGACCGGAGAGGCCTCATCTATACAACGGTCAGGCAGCCCGGTTTCTACACATTTTATCTAACTTTGAAAAATCATATCTCCTTCGTTATAACTCTGATTTAGGTGATTCAAAAACTAGATTGAAGCTAAATTAGTCTAATTTTATATAAAAATATTTAAAAATATATAATAAAATATTTAATATAGTTTAAAGTACGATGTTGTGACAATTGTCCAAAAATCACTTGTTGGACAGATGCTGCTTCAGGAATTTTTAGAATTTTTCTACATCTCAAAATCTTATGAAATTTGGTAAAGATAGGGTAAAATCAATGATGAACCACTAAAAAAATCATTAAAATAATCTGATAACTAAAAGTGCCCAAAATGGGGCATTGAATGGCCCTAGGACCTTACTCTGCCATAATTAGGCTAGAATTTGGTTAAGTACCAAACTGAATACTCAGTAGAATTAACTTGAACCACTTTAAATATGAATTATAAGACCCAAAATGAGTAGGATTGCTAATGCTATGTTACCTAGAAATATGGGGACAATCTTTATTCCCGTTTACTCTCGGGAGCACTTTAAAACTCCGTATCAGACCTGGACCGCACGTCGAAAGTCCGATAGCGATAAACTTACAAGATATTGACCGCGTAGTTGAACTTGACAAGCACCGTAAAAATCACATTCAAACGATGCTCTGGGACAATTTCCTTGAGTCCGGAGTGAAGAGTGTGAGAAAATAAAGATTTTTAAGAAATTAAATATAATTTTAAAAAATCTGAGACGTGTCGCTTACGCGTTATTTTTAAGTGTTCTGACCGTTGGATTTTGACCCAAATTTACCCTTGGATCAGGATAGGTGGCCCTTACATGTCATAACACTTGTGGCCTTGATCGAGTTTCAGTGATCGCTGAACTGAAACTGGTCCGCCACAGCCAATCTGGAAACCCGACCGGACTGAAAACTTAACTCGATCAAGATCCAGCATTTATGAGCTTAAGTCCGACCGCGTTTAGTAACAGGACCTCCAGAAATGCTCCGTTGGATCGGAACAAGGTCGATTTGGTTCTAACCTAAGTATACCTTAGCCATAAGGCTATTTTCGTCCATTTAGAGCCTATATAAGAGGCTTAAACCCTCTCTCTCATATCCCATACGAATTTTCTAAACCTAAGGGAGAGAGAAGAAAGAAAGAGAACGATAGAGAGAGAGAAAGTGAGGGAGAGTGTGAGGATTGTTCTTGGTAGTTGTTCATGTCGTTCTTTGTGCACATCTATCGTATTTGGATCGTTATGCCAACGATTCTAGCGTAGTTCTCAGGTAAGAAAACCTAACCCTAATCTGTTTTAAGGTTTCGATAGTTGCAAGTAGCAAAATAGCTGACTTACCTCGTGTTATAGGTCGTCATATCAACGTTGACGAAGACTTAAAGATTCCATCAACTTCTTTACGCTTCTACGACATAAGGTGTAGACTTTAAACATTTAGGTTGTCATTTTTCAAAGCTTTCAATGTCGGATAATGATAGATTCCTGACGTGGATGCTATTTCACATGTAGAACATGCTATCCATTTTCCGTTTCGGTTAAATACGAAGAATATGGAAATTTGTGTATTCTCTGTATTCGTAGAAAATACCGTATACGTACAAAACATGAAAGTGTGTTTTTCATGATTAACTGTTGTCCATGTATGCTAGATGTATGTGTAACAACTCCTGGGCTAAAGGTTTAGCCCAAATACATGATATACCAACATACGATATGTTTTTAGTATGTGTAGCCCAAGTGTTGATACCAAATACTTGATCCATTACTGCTTTGACTATCTCATGGGACATCATGTTGTAGTTGAATGTGTTTGGGGCTATTGAATAGTCCAGGCAATCGGTAATACGCCTTGAGTTCGTGGCCGAGACCTATTCACCATGTAAGACGTATTTGACGAACCCGATCCGTGCATTGCTTGTTGACAGTGGGTAGGCCACACGAGGTGCTTATGCACTTCATGTCGAACAACTCAACGGGTGCTCGTACTAGTCAAACTCGTCAAGTAACCCGATTAGCTCGATGTATATTAATCATGTATGGACGCTACTGCTTGAATCTAAAGTACCAAACTTACCAGTGAAAATCCCGTTAACCATAGTCCTCGATCCGCTAAGACTCATGAGCCGAGCATGGTGGTATGAGACACCATGGTCGAGCTGTCGGCCTACGCTAGGGCCACGAGCCTCCCCGTAGTAACCAGTGAACAACCCTGACTCGTGAGCCGAATATGGTGGTATGAGACAATGTACTCGAGCTGTCGGCCTACAGTGATAAGGTGATGGGGGAGTGGTGCAACGAGTGCGTGTAACAGCCCTGACAGCCCTTTGTAGTGACCTTGAGCATACTCTGAATCTGCGGTGAGGCGACGAGCCTTCCCATAGTTAACAGAGTATAAACTAGGCCTGTATTGATAAGGTGATGGGAGAGCGGTGCAACAAGTGCATGTAACAGCCCTGACAGCCATTTACAGCGACCTAGAACCGCATCATCGTATGAGATTATCTAGGACTGACGACCCTAGAATGGATCCTTGTTTGGGAATGATATAAGGGAGGTACCTTAGTTTCCCAATACTGTTGTATGAAAAGGACTAATTACAACTCGGTAATCATGTCCATATCGCATTGCATGTGCCTGAAAGACATGGAGCACTGAGGAACGAAAGCATGCCGCGAACGTAAGATAGTGTCGCATGAGGGAGTATGTTAGCGAGGGCATGCATCATTATTGCATATCATCCTTGCATTAATTATAATATTTAGGAGTGTTTAATTGTAATGCTTTATCATTACTGCTTGACTGAATTGATAACATGTTAACCTATGCTTTATTGTTCCACTGAGTTAGCTACTCACTCCCACGTTACGGGACGGTGTTGTACACACCAACCAGACCCTGTCTTAGTTTCAGGTGAGGGCGATGCTTGTGAAGTGGAGCTAGACTTTGCTTTCTGATGATGAGTTCTCCTACATGTAACTCTCTGACAGGTTTATTTGACCTATAGTTGCACCGACAGGGCTTCGATATTTGAGATAGAAGACATTACATTTTTCTCATTTTGTGCATTTTGTAATCAAACTTGTAATTGTTAACCTAGTGACATTCATACTCTGAGGGCTTACTATCACTCTTATCTAGTTTAAATACTTATCACAGTCTTCCGTTTGCATAATTTAAATGCCTTTGGAGTATGATATGCTGTTTTTGGTATAATCCCAATCATGTTTAATGCCCTTCTACAGAAAACATTCATTCATCATTATCTATGTTGCATAAGTGATGTTTTGGAACTCGGGAGTTGGGTTTCTACTCGACCTCCTAATTTTTAGGATGTTACAATATGCGACACTCTCGAATGGCTCCTCTACTGTAAGCTTCTGTTCGAAGTCTCATACAAACTCGAACATATTCCATTCTTGTATCATCAGCAGAGCTACAAATGTTATCGTCTTCTTACGGCTCAACGCATCTGCCACAAGGTTGGCCTTGCTAGGATGGTAGAAGACCTCAAACTTGAAGTCTTTCAAGGTTTCCATCCATCGTCGCTGCCTCATATTCAAGTCTCTCTGTGTGAATATGTATCTAAGTCTCTTGTGGTCACAAAAGAGCTCGAACTCCTCTCCATAGAGGTAATGTCTCTAGATCTTTAACGCAAAAATGACGGCCGCCAACTCTAAGTCATGCGTAGTGTAGTTCTCCTCATGTTTCCTCAATTGTCACGAGGTATAAGCAATCACTCTGTCCTTCTGCATAAGAACACAACCCAAACCAACACGAGAGGCGTCGGTGTAAATGGTATATCTGACCCCCTGCTCTGGCGATACTAGCACGGGTGCGGACGTCAACTTGTCCTTCAGTTCCTGAAAGGCTACTTCTGCCTTCTCATTCCAAGCAAACTTGAGATCTTTCCGAGTGAGCTGAGACAACAGTCTGGATATCTTGGAAAAGTCCCTAATGAATCGATGATAGTAACTGGTTAGGCCAAGGAAACTCCTCACTTCAGTAACTGAACCGAGCTGCTCCCAGTCCTGAACTGCAGTCATCTTAGCAAGGTCCATAGCTATTCCTGCCTTGGACACCGCATGTTCCAGGAACTTGAGAAGTCACTCTTCTTGTACTGGGTAAACAACTGGTTCTTCCTAAGAATATCAAAGACTGCTCACAGGTGCTCCTCATGATCTTTCCAACTCTTGGAGTATATCAGGATGTCATCTATGAATACGATGATGAATCGGTACAGACACAGCCAAAACATCCAGTTCATAAGGTCCATGAACACGGCGGATGCGTTTGTGAGTCCAAATGACATCACATGGAACTCATAATGCCCAAAGCTGGTTCTGAACACTGTCTTCTACACGTCTTCATCCCTGATGTGCAACTGGTGATACCCTGACTGTAAGTCGATCTTTAAAAAATACTGTGTCCCTTTCAACTGATCGAATAGATTATCTATCCTGGGCAAATAATACTCATTCTTCACTATCACTTGGTTCAACCTACAATAATCAATACACAATCGCAGTGATTCATCCTTCTTCTTCACAAACAACATGGGTGCTCCTTAAGGAGATACACTCGGTCGTATGAAGCCTGCATCTAATAGATCATCGATCTGTCTCTTCAATTCATCCATCTCACATGAAGGCATACGATACGTCGGTAGAGATATAGGTATCGCACCTGGCGCTAGGTCGATGGTAAAATCGATCTCACACCAAGGAGGTAGTCCAGGTATCATCCTAAACACATCTGTGAAATCTCAGACTACTGGTATGTTCTTAAGTGTCGGACCATCAATATGCTCTTACAAGGTAGCATAGCAACTAATATGATAGTACCAACTGAGCTGAACTGGGAAAGTAAAGGTCGTGCCCTCAGGTTCATGGGCTATCACCACTCTAGTATCACAGTCGATCTCTGCCTTCATCTCGATGAGCCAATCCATACCAAAAATGACATCATAATGACATAATGGGGCGACCATCAGGTCAACGAGCATTGTTCTTCTTCCTAAGTCTATCGAGCAACCTCTATAAGTCTTAGTGATGTCTAAGAAGGTCCCTGTGGTGGTAACGAGTCTCGCCCCAACCATAGGAGTAGTTTTCAACACTAGTCGCTTGACTACTATGCATGATATGATCGAAATAATGGACCCGGTGTCCACCAATAGAAATAAGGGTGTACCTTAGATGTGCGATGTGACTTCAAAAGCCAATGGTGTTGCGGTTGCTGTCTTGGATGCCTCAACTGTAAGTGAGTGCACCCGAGCCTATTGAGGATGATTCGATTGCACTTCCATAGGTCGTTAAGGCGGCCTAAATCGAGGTGCAGGTGGCCAGTAAGATGGTTGTGCAGGTGGTGCTGATCGTAGAGGAGGAGGCAGATAACCTGAGGTAACTGACGATTAATCTTCTGAGGTGATGCAAAGCCATTCTCCCTCATCCTGGCAAAGCAGTAAGTGTCAGTATGGCCCAACCTCTTGCAGTAGGTGCACCACACATCTGATCGCCTAGGTTGTGTCGATAGATCCATAAGTCTAGGAGGTGAATCTGGACATGGCCTCTTGCCGAGGAATGACTTGTTCAAAAAATCAGGTCTAGGCCTCGGACCCATGGGTGCATGTGTATGGGATAGCTTGTCCCCATCCTGCTCAGCTCGTAGGGACATGCTCACTAGCTCAGCATAATTGGTAATGTTAGCGCAACACATCTTCAAGCGGATCTCAGGCCACAAATCCTCAGAAAATCACCGCATCTTCATCGGCTCATTCGCTAGTATTAAAGGAGCATATCTGGCCAGCTCCGTAAACTTGTTATCATATTCAGCAACGGTTATCCCTCCCTGTCAGAGACAGAGAAACTCTCCCTCCTTCTCATTACGGTACGTGAAGGGGAAGTACTTCCCATGGAAGTGGGTCTTAAAAGATTCCCATGTCCCTACATACCTAGCAGCCACTGTCCGTAGGATGCTGTCCCAATATAGACTAGCCTCCTTCTCGAACATGTACGTAACCAGCTCAACCAGCTCTGCCTCGATGCAGTGAAGCGGCTTTAGCATCTTAGAGATGTGGTCAAGCTAGTACTCGACTTCCTCAGGTTTGTGAGTACCCTCAAAAGTAAGAGGTCAGAAGTACTGAAAACACTCAAATAAGCCACTGACATTCATGTTCCCAGCAGGGTGTATAAGTCGTGCAGGCGGGACCACGTTCATGTTCTAGGCAAGAGCCCCCGCAATGGTGGACCAGATCTGTTGCTGCTGCATAAGGAGCATCATCTGCTTTAACCTATTAGGAGGAGAAGCCGCCTGAGACGTGTGGTGTCGAGGTAGACGTGCGGTTCTGCTTTGGAACCGGTGGTGTAAAAGGTACTACCCCATTGGTGGGGCCAATGGTCGACTGTGAATCTGATATAGTGTCACTGTCAGGGCCCAATACCCATGTTGCTAAGTGTACTGTCATTGATGAAATGGATCAGTGTAAGATTATCTGCGCCAATTCTATAGCCGAATTCACAAGCAAGCTTGCATATAAGTCAGCCGAATGTTAGTGAAATGTCTATCGTAGGAGAGTGTGCAGTCTGAACTATCTGTAGTAGTACGTACGTACGTACGCAGGCACAACATGTCTCCTTGCCCAGCTCTGTATAGGAAGTCTACCATCAAACGTGTGCATTCGCTACGATTACTCTACCTAGGATACACATTGCCCGTGACTATATAGTGGAGTAAGCGGAAGTCATGAGTCATCTTGGTCACTGGGAGGCAATTGCCTCAATTCTAAGGAACCATTCGACTATAAAGAAATCGCGTGCGGTGATCTCTTTCACGCATACTCCTGAGATTCTTCTCGCTAGCGTGTACCTCTCCACATGGAATCCCCATGATTTTGGCTATCAAGTCTACATTGACAATGGCTTCCTGCCTTCCCACGGGGATAGAGAATTGTAGAGGCTCCATCAGTGGATCTTGTATGTGGGCGTAGAAGGCTCGGATAGTGCTCTCATTCACACGTGACTTGCCCTCAAATATGGGACCCCACCTAGCGTCCAATAGGAGGTCCATCGCCGGATAAAGCTCAAATAGTTTTTCATCCACATGTGCTCCAAAGATAACTCTATGGCCTTGAAACCTACCATCTCCCATGTACGCTGGTAGGGCTCTTTCGAGAGGAATTTGAGGATCAAGATCCCGCTTTGTCCTTCGCTCCTGTTCAATGCTAGTGTTAGCCTCGGTGCCTTTTTTCTTCCTTAGACGAGTAGGGCGGCTAGGCCTGGCTTCATCCGGGGATGCCCTCTTCTTTCCCATGAGGGAAAGAAATGTTAAAAGGGACAAAATCATGACAACTAGCTCGAAAAGAGCCATAGAGTTAGGAGAGCTTGCAAGATGAGATGGGTTGGAGGATTTAAAGATTTGTGCTCAAATGGGATGAATTAAGGGGGATAAGAGATGGGTTTTGATGAAAATGGTGGAGGTGAGTATGTAATGAAGAAGAAGAAGAAAATATAAGAATGGAGGGGGGATTTGAGGTAAAAAATCAGGTTTTTGGAGGGGTTGGAAGGGTTTAGAAGCAAGGTGGGGTGTGAAATGAGAAAAAAGGAAAATATAGGGGGTCTCACATGATTTTCATGGGCCCCACACATGTTTGAGGGGCGACGGGCTGCCAGACCCACGAGCCTGTCGTGGCCCGCTGGTCCCAACCACAAGGCCTCGCTGTAGGCGCAATGCCATCGCGGTCCTCTGGACCTAGGGCGATGGCATCCCCCTCCTGGGGTGCCGGAAGTGTACAGGGCCCACTCTGTTTCCTCCTGTTTTGTGTCGTTTGGGCCCCCGAATCCGTTTGAGGAATTTTCGGAGTCCATGTCACACATATTTACTTTTTTTGGGTCATTTGAGTGTGGAATATGCCGAACTATCATCTAAACCCATCGATGGACGGTCCAGAAAGGACAAGGATCATCTCACATGAACACAGATGCATATAGGTATATTTCAACAGTCAATTTCACCCGTCGGCGAAACTTGGAATCTTACGATTATTTCTACGTTTTAATGCTCCCTCATATATCAAAGTGCGTCAGCGTACATCGTATTACCATAAACCGAGTCCAGTTTAATCCAAATCATGCTCTAATGCCAACTTGTAACACCCTAAATTTTGAGGGTCAAGCAAAGGTTCAACTCCTAAGATCCATCGCATCACTTATGCAACATAGATAATGATGATTAAATTTTATCCGTATTAGCACATTAAACATGAATGGGATTACACTAAATCAACATATCATACTCCAGAGATGATTGAATTAAGAAAGCAGAAGACTGTGATAGATATATAAAGTATATAAGTGGTTATAAACCCCCAGAGTATGATCATGTCACCAGGCTAAATATATACATGTTTGTTTCAAAATATACAAAATGATAAAGTGTAATGTCCAACTAATTCGTATCCATGTAATTTCATCGATCAGTACATGGTCTACATAAACCTGCCTGGTAGCTGCATATAGGAGAACTCATCGTCATAGAAGTCAGGCTCCACTTCATAAGCATCGCCATCATCTGTAGTTAAAATAGAGTCTGGTCAGTGTTTTAAAACACCGTCCCAGACTAGGAGTGAGTGATCAACTCAGTGGTACTATAAGGCAAAGGTTAACATGTTATCAATGCAATCAAGCAATAATGATAAAGCAGTACAATTGTAACACCCCAGATTTTTGCCAACCTGGAGTTAGGCGTCCTTAGGCAATGGGTCAACCATAACACCTTGGTAACCTCTCATAACCCAATTCCAAGGCTAAAGAAATCATGTAGAACCTAATTCTTTAGAATTTAACGTGAATTAGCCAGCGCTACACTAGATTACCTGTGAAATTAGCACGAACCACTTTAAATACGATCTGTAAGACCCAAAACCTCTAGAATTGTTAACGCTATCCTACCCTGAAACCTAAGATCAAACTCTAAACCCGGTTGCTCACGGGAGCATTCGAAAACTCCGTATAGGATCTAGACTACACATCGGAAGTCCGATTATCCTGACCTTAGATAATCCTGACCGCCTAGTTGGACTTGACAATCACCCCAAAAATCAAGTTCAGATGATGTCCCACCATAATTTTCTTGAGTCCAGAGTGAAGAGTGTGAGAAATGTTAGAAATTAAATAAAATTTATGAAATCTGGCACATGTCGCTTGCGCGACATTTTTAAGTGTTCTGGCCGTTGGAATTCGACCAAATTTCACCCTCGGATCAGGATAGGTGGCCCTTACATGTCATAGCACTTGTGGCCCTGATCGAGTTTCAGTGACCACTAAACTGAAACCGGTCCACCACGGTCGATCTGAGAACCTGACCGGACTGAAAACTTAGCTGGACCTAGATCCAATATTAGAGAGCTTAAGTCCGACTGCATTTAGTAACAGGACCTTCAGAAGTGCTCCGTTGGATCGGAACAGACCCGATTTGGTTATAACTTAAGTATACCTTGACTTCGAGTCTATTTTAGTTATGTTTGGGCTTATAAAAGGGCCTTAAACCCTTAGCTTTCTAACCCATACGAATTTGGGAAAAACCCTAGGGGAGAGAGGTGAGAAAAGAGAGAGAAAGTGAGAGAGAGTTAGAGCTTTCTCTTAGGATTCTTCCCTGCTGCTCCATGTGCCAAGCCATCCATCTATGTTGCTCTTTCAGTGCTTCCAACGTCATTTTTAGGTAAGAAATCCTACCCCTAACCTGTTTAGGTAATCCATGCAGCTGTAGTGTTAATATAACTAACCTATTTCATGGTATAGATTGTCGTTGAGCCGTTGATGAAGACTTACCATCTGAATCAACTCCGTTTCGCAATTTCTGGTTTAGGGTGCGGATTTTAGACGCTTAGTTTACTATTTTTCAAAGCTTTCAATGTCGTTTAATGGTAGATTATTGACAAGAATGTTGTTTGACATGTAGAACATGCCATCCGTTTTTTGTTTCGAATACGTACGAAGAATATGAGATTTAGGGTATTTTTGGTATTTATAGAAAATACTGTATACGTACGTATTTTGCTGATATGATTGCCATGAGTATTTGTCGTGTACCTATACCTGTTATGCGTGTATGATCTGTTTGGCGAAGAGATTCATCCTAATGCACATATTGGCCAACATATGCTATGTAGACTAATGTGTGTAGACTAAGTGTTTGTTGAAATGCCTAAATCAATATGATTTATGCCTGCCATATGTATTGAATGTAAGAACATGATTGTTGTGTATTAGACATCTCCTTGGTATAAGGATTTGTCATATCATATGTTGAAGTCAACATACATCAAGTACGTTGGAGTTGTGCAATCTAAGTGTTTGTATGAATATATGTATTAGTAAGTATTGACTGAATGGTGTTGTAGATTATCGTTGAGATTGGATTCTCAACTAATTTGATGATATACATGAATTCCTCCATGCTTGTTGTATTGAATTGATTACCTTATGTGTGAAGTACTCGTGTATGGTTAACTGCTTATGATGTATGTTATAACATGCTGATAACATACCGAAATTTCTTGTATTTCAATTGTCTCTCTCATATGATTATTGATTTAGATTACAAGTGTTTAGGGCTATACTCTAGTCCAGGCAGTCGGTAACAGATTAGGATTCGTGGTTGAATTTTATTCACCACGAAGGATGAGTATGACGAAACCGAGTCGTACTAAAGTTGTCGGCAGTGGTTAGGCCACACGAAGTGCTTATGCACTTCATGTCGGTCAATTCAACGTGCGCTCGTGCTAGTCGGACTCATCAAGTAACCCGACTGACCATTGTATGTTCACCTTGTATTTGTCATAACTGTTTGAACCTAGGGTACTAAACTTACCAGTGATAACCTTGATAACCGTGGTACCTTGATCCACTAAGACTCATGAGCTGGGCATGGTGGTATGGGACACTGTGGTCAAGCTGTCGGCCTACGCTGGGGCCACAAACCTCCTCGTAGTGACCAGTTAGCAACCCAGACTCGTGAGCAGATTATGGTGGTATGGGATACTATATTCTTATTGTCGGCCTACATTGATAAGGTGATGGGGGAACGGTGCAATGAGTGCGTGCAACAGCCTTGACAGCCCTTTGTAGTGACCTCGAGCGTACTCTGAGTCTACGTGAGGCGACGACCCTTCCGTAGCAACAAGAGTACAACTAGGCCTGTATTGATAAGGTGATGGGAGAGCGGAGCAACGAGTGCGTACAACAGCCCTGACAGGCCTTGCAGCGACCTAAAAATATACCATCGTATGAGACTACTAGGAGTGACAACCCTAGACAGGATCCTTGTTAGGAATGATATAAGGGAAGTACCCTAGTTTTCCAATCCTGCTGTATGAAAAGGACTAATAACAACTCGTTAATCATATTTATATTGCACTGCATGTGCCTGAAAGATGTGGAGCACTGAGGGAAGAAAGTATGTCGCGGACGTAAGATGGTGTCGCATGAGGGAGTATGTCGATAAGGGCATCCATCATGTCATTTCATTCTTGCATTAATCATAGTATTTAGGAATATTTGATATGCTTGCTTTATCATTATCGCTTGATTGATTTGATAACATGTTAACCTTTGCTCTATGATTCCACTGAGTTAGCTACTCACTCCCACGTTAAGGGACGGTGTTGTGCACACCAACCAGTCCCTGTTTTAGTTGAAGATGATAGCGCCGCTTGTGATGTGGAGCTGGACTTGTATGATGAGGAGGAGGATTTCTCCTATATGCATGTTCTGATCGACAAGACTATAGGGAGGTTGATTAGACGTCATGACACTTGTCTTTTTACACTTTTGGAGCACTCATGTATATTCTTTTTATTCATTTTTGGAGTATATATGTTTATATTTAACCTGGTAACATGTTCACACTCTGGAGACTTACAACAGTTTATATATGTTATACATACTATCACAGTCTTCCGCTTGCTAATTTAACTGTCTCTGGAGTATGATATGCTGTTTTGGCTTAATCCACTTCATGTTTTATATACTATTACAGTCGACATTCATCCATCATTAAAAATGTTGAATAAGTGATGTTCTAGGTTTCTATCCGACCCCCGATTTTCAGGGCGTTACAAAAATACTCATGTCTTAAGTACTCTTATTAATGTAGAAATGATATGCTACAATGATGCATTCCCTCGCCCACAATCCCTTAGCAACACCATCTCATGGTTGCACATGCTACTCCCACTGTGTTCTTCCATGCTAAAGGCACATGCAATGCAGTGCATAGTCGTGTTAGCCAAGTTCTTAATTAGGCTTATTCACACAATAGATTTGGGAAGCTAAGGTACCTCCCTTTATATCATTTACCTAAACGTTGATCCATTTAGGGTTGTCAATTCTAGTTAATCACATACGATAGGCAAGTTATAGGGCAACATCACCCCTGATTGAAAAACAGTGGATAGGCAAGTTCAGGTCACTATGGGAGGCTCGTCACCTCAGCGTAGGCCTAGTTTATACTCAAGGTTACTACGGGAAGGCTCTTCACCTTAGCGTAGGCCGACAGCTCGAATATAGTATCCCACACACTACTATATTCGGCTCATGAGTTTGGGTTGCTTACTGGTCACTACGGGGAGGCTCGTCACCACAGCTTAGGTTGACAGTTCGACCACGGTGCCTCATACACCACCATATCTAGCTCATGAGTCTTAACGAATCTTGGTACCATGGTTAAACAGGCTTTACATTAGTAAGTGGTACCTTAGATTCAAGCAATAGCGTCTATACATGGTAAACACACATTAGGCCAATCGGGTTTTATGATAAGTTCGATTGGTATGAGCGCATGTTAAATTAATCGACATGGAGCACATATGCACTCCTTGTGGCCTAACCACTGTCGATAATCACCATACAACTTAGATTCATCGAACATGTCTGTTGTGGCGAAACTAACTTGGCACTTGATCAGAAACTGTTACCGATTGCCTGGACTACGTATTAGTCCCAATCATGCTCAAATACAATAAGCATTAATATATAATAGTTAAAACAGTATTTAATAACCAATTCAAATATAAATCTCATTTGAGCATTTTAACATATACATAGTGAGCATATTATCATACAAATGTATTTCATCTATAAATCACGTAGTAGAAAGTTAGGTTACATGAAGGAAACTGTTACTATAGATAAGGTGATTGAGAATCCTATCTCAACAACCTTATTAAATTAAATGCATCAAACAATTTCTCATTCAGGCATTTTATCAAACACTTAGACTACTCATTATTATATATATGAAGTAAATCAATTATAACATATATTAGGGCAAATCCTTTTACAAAGGAGTTATCATACATGCAACAATCATGTATTCTCAATTAATAATCATGTCAAGCATGAATCATAATTTCATATTCATTAAAACATTTTAACAAACACATGGAATGCATTTAGTGTATAACCTAGTTTACACATATATGATATATCGAAACCGTCATAACGAAGATCATATGACAGCAATCAAATCAAACATAAATTATTTCTAACATTAAAAGCCTTAAAAACCATAACCTAAGCATTTATAGTCTGCACCTTTCATCGGTACACTCGTTACAAACTCAGTTCGTACACCACATCTTTGTCTACGGCACAACAACTACCTAAACATTGAAATAAGCTAACTATTTCACCGGTTTCTCTATTTGGATTCCTAAAACAGATTAGGGTTAGGATTTCTTATCCAAAAACAGAGTTGGATTCGACAGTGTAGTGACATGGAAGAGGTGATTCAGTACGTAGAGTAGTGAGAGTGAATCCCAGCAACAATCCACAGATCTCTCACACTTCTCCTCTCTCTTTTCTCCTCTTTTCTCTCTTCTCTCTCCTAAGATTAGACAATTCGTATGGAATGAGAGAGGGGTGGGTTAAGGCCCTTATATAGGCCCAGAAGTGAGGTAAATGGCCTCAGGGCCATGGTATACTTAAGGTGTAGCCAGAGGGTGGCTGTTTTGGGCTAACGGAGCTCATCTGGAGGTCCATTACTCACATACGGTCTAGAGAAAGTTCCCTGGCAATGGATCTATGTCGGGTTAAGGTTTCAGTCCGATCAGATTAGTGGATCGATCGTAGAGGATCCGTTTCAATTCAACGGTCATCATTACTCGATCTGGGCCACAAGTATTCCAATGGGTGCAAAAAAAATTTCCTGATCTAAGGGTGTGGTTGGGTCAGAATCTGTCATGCCCCAAACCCGGGAATCGGATTCATAAGAATCCCGATTACCGAATCTGGTGCCGACAGCCTCCGTAGTACCCCATTCTCGGCTATTAGCATTCATATGCCATATTTTCGATCCTGGGATCATACAAGGAGGATTTTTTTTTGTACATATAACTAGTAATAAGCATAACCACAAGATTATCCAATTCACAAAGGCAACATCATCATCACATATCCACTAATATAATCGTTTGAGTACAATACTGAAAGGGAAATACATAAATAAAAATCAAGCTTCTAGAAGACCACTGCACGCTCCAAGCTCAACACTGCTGCAACCTAACATCACCTGCATGCATCTATCGTGCATAAGCTTATAGAAAGCTTAGAGGGTGGTGTAAGTGTGTGTACAAGGTAAGTGCCAAGTATTCAATACAATGTCATAATCATACAATACCGGAAAACTAGTAATCCATAAACCATACAATGTTTGAATAAGCAGAAACACTGACAAGAGCAGGAATTATCAGAGTAAGCAAAAGTATGGACAAGCCCATACGTCAATCAATATCAGAATACGTAATATATAATAGCTATACAATAAGGAGTAATAAAGAGTCAGATATCAATGCCGAGGATGCAATGCAATATACAAATCCTGCTAAGTCTGCCTAGGCCATATGAGTGCAAAAACATAGGAAATCAAAATGCCATATACCTGCAAATGTAATGCAATATGCGATGCGAATGGAATGGCCATGTTGGAGTGTGAAGTCGGGATGATAGTACGTAGTATCGCAGGCTACGGGGTCCACCACAAGGGACTTCTATCCAAACCAGTCCCATACCTAAATTTGGATAGTCAGACTCAACGTGGTAAACTCCTGATCTTAGGTTAGTCGCGCGCCTAACCGAAATCCATGCCATAATGAAGGTACACAACAATTAGTTGCGGACCACCAGCCCGAGTGGATAGTGAATGGATGAATGAATGAGCATGCATCTCCTACTCAATAAATCCACATATCAGTACGGTTCCTCTCTGGGAAATCACCGGGGTCTATTACACTCCAAACCAGATTGTCGCTCATCGCGCACAACAAGGTGAGTGGAAGAGACCTCACTATCTGCCTGCCAACATCGGGCCAGGCTCGTCAATAGCGGACCCATTCCTCGAGCTGGTCAGACTCAGCCTAGCATTGCCCCCTCCTCTCGGACAGGTAAGGCTGCACCCCCTTCCAACCAAACACGACACAGTGGAGAGCGCAGCCATCTAGTAATTGGCACTCGGCGCTCATCTACCCACTCGGTCTAGATGTTGGAGCAACCTCTGGAACCAAGAGGGTTTAGGGACTTTCATCCAGGGATATCTATAGCACCCCATGTAGAACAGATTTCTGGTGTCCCATCTGGCCATCCACGATATGCCTGTGGAGGCTACAGCCCTGATGTCGCTAGGGCATACGGTAATCACAGCACACAATGCAAGATGCATGAGCCATACAACCCAATCATGCATTAGTCCTGCGCATATCGTGCGCTCATGTGAGATAATCTCCACCTATCAGGGAGTCTCATAATAACCAGCACTATGACATATGCAATGGTCAATCATATCTCATAACAGACATGCAGATGATGCGTATGGGAATGTATCATGATGCTATGCAGTCACATACTCATAATCAGTATCAATAACAGGCATTAACAATCGACATCGTCAACGTGAACATTTAACCAACATTGTGCCCCAAGGAACGGCCTACATAAGGCCTAACATATAGTGGACTCATGGCCTCACACAAGGGCCAAATATATAACATCATGACCTCACTCAAGAGTTTAATACACATTACGATGGGCCTTTCCCATGGGCCTAACATACATTACAATAGGTTTTATCGCCTAGCCCTCAAATGCATCATATTGGGCCTAAAACACGGGCTGGATACACATCACAACGGGCCTCAAATACGGGCCGCATATACATCACATTGGGCCTCAACAATTGAAATCGGTGATCAGCCATGACAATCGGCCATGATAATTGGCCTCGATCAATAATCACCCTCGATAATCAGAATCGATCAATCGGCCATGACAAACAGAATCGACAATCGGCCACGTCAATCGAAAATCAGCCACGATCGATAATCGGTCACGATAATCAGCCTCGATCGGTAATCGGTCAATCGGCCACGACAAACAGAATCGGCAATCGGCCACGATCGGTAATTGGCCTCGACAATCGGTAATCAGTCATGACGCAAGACGGGGTTCATAGATGGTTGACCGATGATGGTCCAAGGAATATCAATGGGGCTCATTCATTTGGGTTAACCTACTAGAGAATGATGAGAATGGGCCTAACCAGGCTTAAGGGAAGGTCACAATGTGGACATCCAACCATCATTGCTCATCAATGTGGACATCTAACCAACATTGCTCCCAAGGAGTGGCCTACATAGGGCCAAACATAAGTGGGCCCATGGCCTTATATAGGGGCCTAATATACGACACCATGGCCATAAATATACATCACAGATGGGCCTTGCTAAATGGGTCACAAATACATCGCAATAGGCCGCAACATTTGGGCCGGAATACATCACAATGGGCCACAGCATATGGGCTAGAAATATATTACAATGGGCCTCTACCCATGGGTTCCAAATACATCACAATGGGCCTCAACCCACGGGCCCTAATATATCACAATGGGCATCAACCCATGGGCCCTAATACATCACAATGGGCCTCAACCCACGGGCCCTAATATATCACAATGGGCCTCAACCCATGGGCCCTAATACCACACAATGGGCCTCAAACCATGGGCTCTAAATACATCAAATAGGCCGCATCATTTAGGCCTCATATATGTCAAGGTGGGCCTTAATGGACGGGCCACAAATACATCAATATGGGCCTCATCAATATGAGCCTGGTGTACATCACATCGGGCTTCTCAATCTGGGCCCACAAATCCATCATAATGGATCATAACCCGTGGGCCTCAAAAACACATCAGGTGGGTCCCAATTATTAGAGCAGCAGCAGCAGTGTGGACCTCTTGATCGGACGGTGTAGATCACATCGCCCATCATGATGGGTCTCACGGGTCAGCCACACAATCCAGAACTGGATAAATGGTGTGGATTAAAATACACGTGTTGGTGTACAAAACACATACACAATGGTGGATCCCACCGTCTCTTGCTGTATGGTGGGGATGTAATACATAAATCATGGTGGGCCACGAAGATGGGGTCCATGTCCAACTAGATTGGACGATGTGGATACAACATGTATGGCTGATACAACATGTATAGTGTGGTGGCCCACGCACTATCGTCCTAGGATGGACGGTGTGCACAAAATGCATACATCATAGTTGGCCCCACGCAGCATATCGTCCAAATGGGCGGTGTGAAAGGAAAGTAGGTAGACGGCGTGGATGAGAAGACATTAATAAAGGTGGGTCCCACTTTCAATGGACGGTTGATACAAACATCAAGGTGGGCCCTGCACGCTGCAGGTGGGCCCGTAAATGAACGGCCTGTACGAAACACATACATCACGGTGTGCTTGGCATGACAGCACCGTCCAAACATCGTCCAGGTAAATCAGCATTGTACAAACATCGTCCATCACCGTCCAACACAATCTGGACGGTGTGGATGAATAAATACATCGCGGTGGTCCCATCTAGCAAAACAGGTGGATGGCTTGGGTAAAACACATACCAGGGTGGGCCCCACCCCCCTAGATGATGTGGATATAATAAGTACATCTAGGTGTGGCCCACCGTCCAAATCTGCTGGATGGTGTGCATACAATAAATACATCAAAGTGCGGTCCACCTGATAGATCTGCTCCATTTTTGTCTCAAGCCTTAAGGCAAGTTCGCCAACTGGATGGACGGTTTGGATGTGTCACATACATCAAATAAGGGCCCCACCGTCCAGGGTCTGGACGGTGTGGCAAAACACATTCATCAAGTGGTGCCACGTGCTGTACTGAGCACATCACCAAGGTGGGCCCCACGTTCATAACACACAAACATCAAAGTAAGGTCCACTGTCCAGATGTACAGACAATAGATATAACAAATTCATCAAGGGGACCCACAGAACTTTCTCATGTCATCACAGCAGCTAAGTGCTGCTGGGCCCACAATACTGACGTCAACATATCAGCTAGGAGGTGGGGTCCACATGGATGGTCTGGATGATCAGACCCCAACTGCTGTTGACGCTAATACACCAGCTATGAAGCTGGGGTTCTCACAGACGTGGACGGCGTGGAGTACAAAATACATAAAGGTGGTCCCACCGTCCTGTGGTGTGGACGGTGTGGCTAAAACGCATACACCGTAGTGGGTCCCACGTAGGGCCCACTATAACGTTTATTTGTCATCCAACCGTTGCTGAATGAAAAGGAAAAAAAAATACAAATTTCGTATTGAACCAAAACTTCTGTGAACACAAAAAAAATTGAGTTTTTAATGACAGCCATTCAATCACCATTTTTCCTATGATGTAGGTGTAACACCCTGAAAATCGGGGGTCGTGTATAAACTCAACTCCCGAGTTCCAGACCGTCACTTATGCAACAAAAATGATTATGATTCAATGTTGTCTGATTTAAAGCATTCACATGAGTAAAAGTATACCAAAACTGCAATTCATACTTCAGATCCAGTGATAAAAGCAAGCGGAAGACTAAACAATATATATATCACTGTATGGAAAAACAAAGTAAATCTCATCTGTCTCCAACGTATGAATACATCTCTGAGTCTCATATATATATACATGAACAAAATAAATATCCAAAATGGTCCCACTGAAATTCCATCGATTCAGGTCGCCTACGCAAAGCCATCGTGATACTGCATGTACGAGAACTCGTCCTGGTCCTCGTCGAAGTCTGGCTCTGCCTCCTGGATCTCAGCCTCACCTGCATCTACAACAGGGTCTGGTGGGTGTTGCAAACATCATCCCGTAACGTGGGAGTGAGTGATCAACTCAGTGGAATCATAGAGCAAAGATTAGCATGTTCACAATTCAATCATGTGATAATAGTAAAGCAGTAAATCAGACAATCCTAATACTGTTGTTAATACAAGATGACATGACGTGATGTATGCCCTCACCGACGATCTCCCTCATACGGCAACATCTTACGACCGCGGCATGCCACACTCCCTAGAGTGCTCCACATCTTCCAGGCACATGCAATGCTATGGTGATATGATTTCTAAGTTGTTATTAGTCCATCCAAATAGCAGGATTGGAAAACTAAGGTACTTCCCTTATATCAATCCCAACACAGATCCTGTCTAGGGTCGTCACTCCTAGTAATCTCATACGATGTATATTTCGTAGGTCACTGCAAGGGCTGCCAGGGCTGTTTCTCGCACTCGTTGCACCGCTCCCCCATCACCTTATCAATACAGGCCTACCGTACTCTACTGCAACGGAAGGGTCGTCGCCTCCCGTGGACTCAGAATACGCTCGCGGTCACTACAAAGGACTCGTCGCCTGATCAGTGTAGGCCGACAGCTAGAATATAGTGTCTCATACCACCATAATCTGCTCACGAGTCTAGGTGCTCACTGGTCACTACGGGGAGGTTTGTGGCCCCAGCGTAGGCCGACAGCTCGACCACGGTGTCCCATACCACTATGCCCGGCTCATGAGTCTTCGTGGATCAAGGTACCATGGTTAACAGGGTTTACAATGGTAAGTTCAGTACCTTAGGTTCAAGTAGTTATGACTCATACAGGGTGAACATACATCGGCCAGTCGGGTTACTTGACGGGCTCGACTAGCGCGACCGCATCTCAAGTCGAACGACATGAAGTGCGTAAAACACTTCGCGTGTCCTAACCACTGCCGCCAACTTCAAACACGACTCGTGTTCATCGACGCGCCATTCGTGGCTAAGACCAGTCAGCCACGAATTCGCTCGGTTACCGACTGGCTGGACTAAGTCTAGTCCCAAACACTTATGGAATCACATCAGCAAATTATGTAAGAGTATTGGAATTGAAATACAATCATGTGAGCATGTTAACACATGTTATAACATTCAACTTAAGTAAATCTTCAAACACATATATTTCATGCATGTAATGAAATCTTGCATATAGTCAACATGTAGGAAATCATTTAGGTCAGCATATTAATCGAGAAAACCATCTCAAACTAATTCATAACATCATTTAATTCAATACATACTAATACAAACATTCATACAAACACATACACTACACACTTGAGTCTACATATAGTATGTTGACCCGAAGCGCGCAATTAGGCGAATCTCTTCGCCAAAGTAATTATGCACGTATTCCTAACTTCCTAATGCAACAACAAACCATGTCAATCACATCAGCAAAATATGAATGTAAACAGTACTTCCTACAAATGACTAAAATGCCCTAAATCTCATATTCTTCGTTAATTTACGAAACAGGAAACGGAGAGCATATTGTACATGTCAAACGGCGATGCCGTCAATAATCTACTATTAAACGACATTGAAAGCGTTGGGAACTGTCAATCAAAGCGTCTAAAATCCTCACCTTATCTCTTATGGATGCGTGATTTTGAACGGAGCGTGTACGCTTCGTCTACGGCAGTAAGAGAATCTATTTTACAAGTTACGTTAGCTAACACGCTGTGAATCTAAGTAACCCCTAAATCAGCAAGTTCTAGGGTTGTTTCATACCTGATAAAGTGGAGAAATCACCGGCCAGGTGATTGGGAAGAGTTGCTGTAGCACGTGGAAGTAGCGGCACGAAGGCGGGAAAAATCCTCCCACTTCCTCTCTCAAACTCTCTCCTTTTATCTCTCCCAAATCTAGATTTTTGCAATTTTTGGATGGGAGAGAGGAATGAGGGTTTCAACCCCTTTTATAAGCTTAAAAATGCCGAAAACAGGCTCCGGAACGAAGTTTACTTATTGCATATCCATTTCGGGGCTGTTTCGGTCCAAAAGATGCTTTCTAGTGGTCCCCTGATCGAATGCGATCGGATTTAAGCTCATGCATACCAGATATAGCACGTATTAAGTTTTCAGTCTGGCAGGGTTCGCAAATCGCACGTGGCGGACCAATTTCAGTTCAGCGGTCACCGCACGTAGATCAGGGCTGAAAGTTTCATGATATAAAATAGAAATTTCTCCTGATCCGAGGATGTAATCTGGATGAATTCTGACGGTCAGAACGCTTAATACTGACGCATCAAGTCGTGTGCCAGATTTAAATTTAAAATTCCAATTTTATCCCCATTCGCACTCTCTTCGGTCCGAGCTCAATGAAATAGCCTGTGATTATCGGTTTAACTTGATTTTCGGAATGAGTGTCAAGTCCAGCTAGGCGGTTCTAACGGTCTAAGATAGGAAGTATCGGACTTTTGACGTGCGGTCTAGATCCAATACGAAAGTTCAAAGCGGTCCAGAGACCAAACCTGCTTAGAGTTCGATCCGAGGTTATAGAGTATTATAGCACCATTGGTTCCACTCGCTTTGAGCCTTGTAGAATGTATTTAAAGTGATCAGGGACCTTTTCCCAACTATTCTAACGTTGCGCTAGCTAACTTACGCTTAATTTTCATAGAAATTAATTCTACGCGATTTCGGGTCGAGGTGATACTCAATTCCAAATACGGATTTTTTCACGAGCGTTACAATCTACCTCCCTTAACAAATAATTTCATCCTTGAAATTTATACCTTTTCGTACTCCTCGAGAAGCTGTGGGTAGTTCTTTCTAATCTCGGCTTCTGTCTCCCAGGTAGCCTCCTCCTCAAAGTGATGCGTCCATAATACCTTCACAAGGGGAATCACCTTTCTACGCAGTACCTGCTCCTTCCTGTCTAGGATACGTGTCGGTCGCAGGATATATGTAACATCCTCTCCTAACTGCACCTGCTCCCATCTGATGATATGGGAAGGATCAGCAACGTACTTCTTCAGCATAGAAACATGAAATACGTTGTGAACGCTCGCGAGAGGCGTGGGTAAAGCCAATCGGTAAGCCACTGCTCCCACACGATCGAGGATCTGGAATGGACCAATGAATTGCGGTGCCAGTTTCCCCTTACCGAAGGACTCCCTTCATAGGAAAAACTCGCAAAAACACATGATCCCCAACTGTGAACTCTAGTGGCCTCCGTCTCGTATCGGCGTAGCTCTTCTGTCTGCTCTGCGCTGTAAGGAGCCGACGTTGAATAATATCAATCTTCTCTGACGTCGCTTGCACTAACTCTAGGCCAATCAAGCTACGCTCACTGACCTCTAGCCAGCAATGCGGTGCGCGACAAGGTCGCCCATACAGCGCCTCATAAGGTGCCATATCGATACTCGCCTGAAAGCTGTTGTTGTACCAAACTCCGCATAAGCAAGACAATCATCCCAACTGTCCTTGAAGTCCAATGCACAAGCTCGTAACATGTCCTCCAAGATCTGGTTCACCCGCTCTGTCTGTCCGTCTGTCTGTGGGTGGAAGGCAGTACTGAACTTCAACTTCACACCCATAGCCTCCTGAATGCGAGTCCAGAAAATAGAAGTGAACCGCGTGTCTCTGTCCGACACGATCTCCAACGGAACTCCATGCAGACGCATAATCTCCCTGATATACAATATAGCCAGCTCGTCTGCAGAGTTCGTAACTCTGATCGGTAGGAAGTGCGCCGACTTCGTCAATTGTTCGACGATCACCCAAATGGAATCATGTCCCTTCCTCGTCTTCGGCAACCCAGAAATGAAGTCCATGGAAATGAAATCCCACTTCCACTCTGCGATCGGCATGGGCTGCAAAAGTCCAGGTGGTCGGCAATGCTCTACCTTCACCTGCTGACAAGTGAGACAATGGGACACGAACTCTGCTACGTGGGTCTTCATACCTTCCCACCAATACGTCCTCTTCACATCACGATACATCTTTGTGCTGCCTGGATGCATCGCGAGTCTAGTAGAATGCGTAGCCTCGAGAATCTCTCGTCTCAAGTCAGGGACATCTAGGACGCATAGGCGGCCATGATAACGTAAGCCCCCATCCATACCAACTAGCCAGTCGGCGTCAGCATCATCACTGGCCTGCTCTCGAAGCTCAGTAAGATGCGCATCGTCCCTCTGCGCCTCGATGACTCGGTCATCGATCTGGGATCGCACCTGTACATGTGCGATGAACTCAAACGGCTCCTCTACTGTGAGTTTCTGCTCAAAGTCTCGCAAAAACTCAACCATATCCCACTCGGCAACCATCAGCGGAGCCGCAAACTCTATCGCCTTCTTGCGGCTCAACGCATCAGCCACAAGGTTCGCCTTCCCAGGATGGTAAGAGACTTCAAACTTGAAGTCCTTCAACGTCTCCATCCATCGCCGCTGCCTCATATTCAAGTCTCGCTGCGTGAATATGTACTTGAGGCTCTTGTGGTCGCAAAAGAGCTCGAACTCCTCTCCGTAGAGGTAATGTCTCCAGAGTCTCAGTGCGAATATAACGGCTGTCAACTCTAGGTCGTGTGTAGGGTAATTCTCCTCGTGCTTCCTTAATTGTCTCGAGGCATACGAAATTACCCTGTCCCTCTGCATAAGGACACAACCCAAACCAACGCTAGACGCGTCAGTATATATAGTGTATCTAACCCCTTGCTCTAGCAATACTAGCACAGGGGTGGACGTAAGTCTGTCCTTCAGCTCCTGAAAAGCTGACTCTGCCTTGTCATTCCAGGCGAACTTCACGTCCTTCCGTGTCAACTGAGATAAGGGTCTCGCGATCTTCGAGAAGTCCTGAATGAAGCGCCGATAGTAGCCAGCGAGACCCAAGAAACTCCTCACCTCAGTGACAGAACCAGGCTGCTCCCAGTCCTGCACCGCAGCTACCTTAGACAGGTCAACTGCCATGCCATCTTTGGACACCACGTGTCCCAGAAACTTCACCTCCTGCTTCCAGAAGTCGCACTTCTTGTACTGTGCGAATAACTGATGTTGTCTGAGCGTATCCAGGACCAAATGCAAGTGCTTCTCATGCTCCTCTCGACTCCTGGAGT
This sequence comes from Magnolia kwangsiensis, assembly GCA_037074715.1. Taxonomy (NCBI): domain Eukaryota; kingdom Viridiplantae; phylum Streptophyta; class Magnoliopsida; order Magnoliales; family Magnoliaceae; genus Magnolia; species Magnolia kwangsiensis. Next base: position 77,353,533 of record CM073580.1, on the reverse strand, counting down.
ACACCAAAATGTCGTCAATGAATACAACGATGAATCGATAGAGGAAAGGTCAAAATACCCGGTTCATCAGATCCATGAACACGGCTGGTGCGTTCGTGAGATCGAACGACATCACGAGGAACTCATAGTGGCCAAAACTGGTCCTGAATGCTGTCTTCTGCACGTCCTCATCCCTGACGCGCAACTGATGATATCCTGACTAAAGATCAATCTTTGAGAAGTACTGTGCTCCTCTCAACTGATCAAACAAGTCATCGATCCTGGGTAAAGGATACCTGTTCTTCACCGTAACCTGGTTCAGCCTGCTATAATCAATACACAATCGCATCGAACCGTCCTTCCTCACGAACAAGACCGGTGCTCCCCAAGGAGACACACTAGGCCGTATAAGGCCAAGCTCTAGTAGACCATCAATCTGCGTCCTCAACTCCTCCATCTCACATGGTGTCATGCGATACGTCGGCAGTGAGACGGGTGTAGAACCAGGAACCAGATCGATAGTGAAATCGATCTCACGTCGGGGCGGCAAACCAGGGATCTTCTTGAACAGATCCCCGAACTCGAAAATGACTGGCACATGCTCTAGTACCTGGGCACCCGCGTCGCGCAATAAAGTGGCGTAACTAAGTATGCGGAAAGGGAGATTTACCCGCACTGAAAATGTGAAAGGCGTGCCCTCAGGCTCGTACACCGTCACCATATGAGCCTTGCAGTCAATCTCGGCCCTCCCAGCAGTCAACCAGTCCATGCCAAGAATGACGTCGAGATAAACGAGCGAGGGGTCGACGACAAGATCAAGAGCCATCGTCCTGCCTCCCAGATCAACTAAACAACCCTCACACATCTGGGTAACATCCGAATAATCCCCATGAGCTGCAAAGACTCGCACGCTATCCATAGTGATAGTCTGTAACCCAAGACGCCTGACTACGGCACGCGATATCAAAGAAATCGTGGAACCAGTGTCCACCATCACAAGAATGGGAGTACCTCCAATATGGGCCGTGACCTCGAAGGCCGAATGCTGAAAATTTGATGTCGCAGCTGCCTCAGCTGTCAATGCATGAACCCGAGCCTGCTGTGGCCGGTTCGGCCGCTGTGCCAAGGGCCGTGGAGGCTGTCTGATCTGCGATACCGTAGGTCTGAATGTAGGGTGCGCAGGAGCTAACCGTATAGGCGGTGCTGATAACGCCTGTGGACGTGCACTGTCGATCTTCTGCAAAGGCGAGAACCCACTGTCCCGCATCCGAGAAAAACAGCTCTGCGCCAAGTGGCCTGTCCTCCCGTAGTATGTACAAGTCAAATCAGGGCGCCGAAATGGTGGTACGGGCACTGTAGTCCTAGCAGGGGGATCAATGCGAGGCCTCTTGCCTGCGAGGGGCCTGTCCTGCATGTTTGGTCGCGGCCTAGAAGCAACAGGGCCACGAGATTGCGCAAGTCGATCCACATTCTGCTCTGCCCGCATAGACATGTGAATCAACTCCGCATATGAGGGAATGCTCAAACAGCACATCTTCGACCGAATGTCCGGTCGCAAACCCTCCAAAAAGCACCGTATGCACATCTGCTCATCAGCCAAAATCGTCGGGATGTATCTGCCCAACTCCGTGAACCGATGCTCATACTCTGTAACTATCATGGCTGCCTGTCTGAGGCGAAGAAACTCATTCTCCCTGTCATGCCTGTTAGTCTGGGGATAATACTTCTCATGGAAGCGGAACTCAAATGCGGCCCACGTCCATACAAAATCGACGGCAACGGTCCACAGTACGCTATCCCACCACAGGCTGGCCTCTCTCTTAAACAGGAATATATCCAGCTCTACCTGCTCGGCCTCAGTGCAATGTAACATCCGTAAAATCTTCGACACACGGTCGAGCCAATACTCAGCCTCCTCGGGTCTGTGAGAACCCGTGAAAGTGGGAGGCCGCAAGCGCTGAAATCGCTCCAATAGGCCCCGTGTATCGGCGGGATTCCCCGCAGGGTAAGCAGGCGGTGCAGGATGAGCCATGCCCTCATCCTGGGCGTATGTATAAGCGTCCTCAGCTGGATGCGCAGGTGGTGCAGGTGGTGTAGATGGAGCCGCACCCCCACCCTGGGCTAATGTCCCCACGATGGTAGTTAGAAGCTGCTGCTGCTGCAGCATCATAGCCATCATCTGCTCGAATCTTTCAGGAGGTGGAGCAGGCTGTGGCGGATGCTGTGTGAAGTAGATGCGCGATGAGGCTCTCGGACTGACGGTGTAAATGGCGGTGGTCCAACTGTAGGACCAGCAGCAGGCTGAGACGCACGAACTGTCTCAGGAATCAGCCCCACAGTAGGGTCCGCATGGGTGCCAGACTGCGAAGGAGTCTGATCCATATACTCAGTCAGTGCAAGCCGAGCCGTGCTCCGCGTAGCCTTAGGCGGCATTCCCTATATTCAAAATAGGGGACAACCTTGTCAGTCTCAATAGCACAAATTTACTGCAATCATTCACAAGGAGTCAAAGGCATTCCATGCATTTCATTTACTCAAAATTGTCACAATACAAGGGATATATCCTTACAAGCATCATGACGAGAAATACATGGGAACTAAGATAGTTAAAATTGCAACAGCAACATAAGCAAAGCACTAGCCCTAGCAGGCTTACACACATAAAGCAGAAAATGACTAACTACTGACAACTACATCAAAGGTCACATCGCTAGTCTGAGTCTGGGGACGGAGGAGGGGCACCCTTATCCTGTAAGCAACACAGGATTGCCTTCAAGGTGCGAGTCACCTTGCCTAATTTCTTCTTTGTAACGGCCTTGGCATCCGCGACTTCTGTTCGAAGTTCTTGAACTTCCCTTCACAAAGCGGTCTGACTCTCCTCCATCCGAGCAATGCGATCGTCGATAGTAGCCTGCGCAGAAGGAGGAGGGCTCTCATCTATATCCTGAGCCTCCTCTTCTGCCTCTTCCTGAGCTTCTTCCTGAACCTCTGCTCCAGGTTCTTCTTCGCTTTGATCTTCCTCATCATCAAAGTCATCTTCGCTGTCCTCCTCGAGCTGATTTTCACGGTACTGCGACCCAATCTTCATCTTGACCATAGTCGACTCATCAATGGTATGAATCGATACTGGCAATTTCGGCCCAAGTCTGTAGGCAAACTCAAGCACAATCTTGCAAATCAGTCGGCCAAAAGGAAGCGATTCGGATGTTCTTCTTGACTTGGCTATGAGGATTATCTGTCGTAAGATGAAAGTAGCCATGCATACGTTCTCTCCCTGGGCCACCAAATACAGGAAATCAACCATAAGGCGTGTACATTCAATGCGATTCGTCGACCTGGGATAAACATTGAACGTGCAGATATGGTGCAGCAGGCACAAATTATCAGACATATACGTCGCCTTAAGGCTATTATTAGGCTGCCATGGAACCAACTTACCGCACAGAAACCTGGTGCGGCGATCTCGTTCACACCTACTCCTTAGGTTCTTCTCACTAGGATGAACATCACCAAGAGGCACGTTCAGAAGTCGCGCAATCAGTCGCACATCAATCGTAGCCATCCGATCTCTACCAAAAGGGATTTTGAACTTCAAAGGCTCCAAGGTAGGATTCTGGATACTAGCATAGAAGGCACGAACGGTGCTCACATTAGCACGAGCGCGAGCTTCAAAGATCGGACCCCAATGCGCAGCTTCAATGCGTTCGAACAACAGATATTCGCCGAATAGTCGTTCATCTACGTCCGCCTCAAACAACACTTTTTGATCAGTGTATTGGTCGTGAGGCATCTCAGATAGAATTGCTCGCCCAAGGTGAGCATGGGGATCCAAATCCCACTTTGTATAGGCACTCTAGGGCTGCAGCTGGACCTGCGGCGGTGCTTGAACTTGCGGCACCACCCCGCGGCCTCCTCGATTGAGAAGGGCGGCTTGGCCCAGCCTCGTCTATTGTGATTTTTCTTTTATCCATCAAAGATATGATGGATGAGAGTGATAAAAGGCCTAAAATGGCTTCCACGAAGGCCATGAAAAATGGCAAAAATGCGGAGAAGTGGCTGCCCAATCTGGAAAAAGGAGATCTAGGCGTCGTAGAGGGATGCTTCAAGCTTCCCAAGAGTATTTTCAAGGAGAAATGAAAATGAAAAAGTGGAATGGAGCACCTCACGATTTCAGCTCGATTTGGGGGTTTTTGGAGCTCCAAATGATGAAATCTTCAAGAGGAAGGGCTGCCAACTTCAAAGGATCGATGGAGGGTGGTTGTTTTTGGCCAAGGAGGGATCTAGAGGTAATTTGGAACCACAAAATTTGGGGATAGTTGCTGGAAAATGAAAATGGAGCTATGGAGAGGGCTGTTTGTGAAGGAGATACACGTTTTAGGGGTTTTCTACCCACGAACCACACATGTGGGGTGTGAAAAATTCAAAATACCCTCAGATCCCAGACCCCACATCCAACCGACCACATTGGCCGGCAATGCATCGCCGACCAAAGTTCTGGTCAGGCGGTGGGACCACATGGGTTTGGTCCCCCATGGTCTAAGGACCCCAAATAACTATGGGCCCCACCTTGGTTCATTGTATTTTGACCTATATAGGCCCAAACATGTGTTCGGGGATTTTCGGGACCATTCTGCAATCCCGAATACCAAACCCTATAATGCAGCATATGAATTTGGGGTAGAAGGAGCTAGTACATCCATCTAGATCCTTAGTTTCTAAATAAAGTAAAGCTAGAATGGTCTTATGGCCATTTTTCATGAAATTTTACTATTCACTATACAATTTTAAGAAAGTACTAATTTGTGTTATTTTCATATTAGGTTTGATGCCTAACATGAAATGGATAAGAAAGAAATGAAGATCAGAGTGTTTAGAGGAAGAATTTTGAAGATTTTTGGTGAAACGGGGTTTTTAAGCCCTGACGATTGAATACAGGAGTCGTGGTCATCCCACGGCCCAAGAATTTACCTTTTCGGGTTTAAAATCGTTCATAGGACGTCTCAACCTGACTTCCTACGGCTTAGAAGCTATTCGGGTTGCTTTACGCGACCCGAGATGCGTTACAAACTCGATCGTGCGATCGATCCGAATAGACTTCGCCTAATGGCGAATCTGCGGTCCTAGAAATGTTTCTAGACCCTTCTCGCACCCACCTAAGTCAAAGGAAGCAACAGCGTACGTCGCGAGACCATAACCCAGGCCCAGTATACTCTTATTCATGCTCTCATACCAACTTGTAACACCCTGAAAATCGGGGGTCGTGTATAAACTCAACTCCCGAGTTCCAGACCGTCACTTATGCAACAAAAATGATTATGATTCAATGTTGTCTGATTTAAAGCATTCACATGAGTAAAAGTATACCAAAACTGCAATTCATACTTCAGATCCAGTGATAAAAGCAAGCGGAAGACTAAACAATATATATATCACTGTATGAAAAAACAAAGTAAATCTCATCTGTCTCCAACGTATGAATACATCTCTGAGTCTCATATACATATACATGAACAAAATAAATATCCAAAATGGTCCCACTGAAATTTCATCGATCCAGGTCGCCTACGCAAAGCCATCGTGATACTGCATGTACGAGAACTCGTCCTGGTCCTTGTCGAAGTCTGGCTCTGCCTCCTGGATCTTAGCCTCACCTGCATCTACAACAGGGTCTGGTGGGTGTTGCAAACACCATCCCGTAACGTGGGAGTGAGTGATCAACTCAGTGGAATCATAGAGCAAAGATTAGCATGTTCACAATTCAATCATGCGATAATAGTAAAGCAGTAAATCAGACAATCCTAATACTGTTGTTAATGCAAGATGACATGACGTGATGTATGCCCTCACCGACGATCTCCCTCATACGGCAACATCTTACGACCGCGGCATGCCACACTCCCTAGAGTGCTCCACATCTTCCAGGCACATGCAATGCTATGGTGATATGATTTTCAAGTTGTTATTAGTCCATTCAAACAGCAGGATTGAGAAACTAAGGTACTTCCCTTATATCAATCCCAACACAGATCCTGTCTAGGGTCGTCACTCCTAGTAATCTCATACGATGTATATTTCTTAGGTCACTGCAAGGGCTGCCAGGGCTATTGCTCGCACTCGTTGCACCGCTCCCCCATCACCTTATCAATACAGGCCTACCGTACTCTACTGCAACGAAAGGGTCATCGCCTCCCGTGGACTCAGAATACGCTCGCGGTCACTACAAAGGACTCGTTGCCTGATCAGTGTAGGCCGACAGCTAGAATATAGTGTCCCATACCACAATAATCTGCTCACGAGTCTAGGTGCTCACTGGTCACTACGGGGAGGTTTGTGGCCCCAGCGTAGGCCGACATCTCGACCACGGTGTCCCATACCACCATGCCCGGCTCATGAGTCTTCGTGGATCAAGGTACCATGGTTAACAGGTTTTACAATGGTAAGTTCAGTACCCTAGGTTCAAGCAGTTATGACTCATACAGGGTGAACATACATCGGCCAGTCGGGTTACTTGACGGGCTCGACTAGCGCGACCGCATCTCAAGTCGAACGACATGAAGTGCGTAAAACACTTCGCGTGGCCTAACCACTGCCGCCAACTTCAAACACGACTCGCGTTCATCGACGCGTCATTCGTGGCTAAGACCAGTCAGCCACGAATTCGCTCGGTTACCGACTGCCTGGACTAAGTCTAGTCCCAAACACTTATGGAATCACATCAGCAAATTATGTAAGAGTATTGGAATTGAAATACAATCATGTGAGCATGTTAACACATGTTAAAACATTCAACTTAAGTAAATCTTCAAACATATATATTTCATGCATGTAATGAAATCTTGCATATAGTCAACATGTAGGAAATCATTTAGGTCAGCATATTAATCGAGAAAACCATCTCAAACTAATTCATAACATCATTTAATTCAATACATACTAATACAAACATTCATACAAACACATATACTACACACTTGAGTCTACATATATTATGTCGACCCGAAGCGCGCAATTAGGCGAATCTCTTCGCCAAAGTAATTATGCACGTATTCCTAACTTCCTAATGCGACAACAAACCATGTCAATCACATCAGAAAAATATGAATGTAAACAGTACTTCCTACAAATGACTAAAATGCCCTAAATCTCATATTCTTCGTTAATTTACGAAACAGGAAACGGAGAGCATATTGTACATGTCAAACGGCGATGCCGTCAATAATCTACTATTAAACGACATTGAAAGCGTTGGGAACCGTCAATCAAAGCGTCTAAAATCCTCACCTTATCTCTTACGGATGCGTGATTTTGAACGGAGCGTGTACGCTTCGTCTACGGCAGTAGGAGAACCTATTTTACAAGTTACGTTAGCTAACACGCTATGAATCTAAGTAAGCCCTAAATCAGCAAGTTCTAGAGTTGTTTCATACCTGATAAAGCGGAGAAATCACCGGCCAGGTGATTGGGAAGAGTTGCTGTAGCACGTGGAAGTAGCGGCACGAAGGCGGGAAAAATCCTCCCACTTCCTCTCTCAAACTCTCTCCTTTTCTCTCTCCCAAATCTAGGTTTTTGCAATTTTCGGATGGGAGAGAGGAATGAGGGTTTCAACCCCTTTTATAAGCTTAAAAATGCCGGAAACAGGCTCCGGAACGAAGTTTACTTATTGCATATCCATTTCAGGGCTGTTTCGGTCCAAAAGATGCTTTCTGGTGGTCCCCTGGTCGAATGCGATCGGACTTAAGCTCATGCGTACCAGATATAGCACGTATTAAGTTTTCAGTCTGGCAGGGTTCGCAGATCGCACGTGGCGGACGAATTTCAGTTCAGCGGTCACCGCACGTAGATCAGGGCTGAAAGTTTCATGATATAAAATAGAAATTTCTCCTGATCCGAGGGTGTAATCTGGATGAATTCTGACGGTCAGAACGCTTAATACTGACGCGTCAAGTCGTGTGCCAGATTTGAATTTAAAATTCCAATTTTGTCCCCATTCGCACTCTCTTCGGTCCGGGCTCAATGAAATAGCCTGTGATTATCGGTTTGACTTGATTTTCGGAATGAGTGTCAAGTCCAGCTAGGCGGTTCTAACGTTCTAAGATAGGAAGTATCAGACTTTCGACGTGCGGTCTAGATCCAATACAAAAGTTCAAAGCGGTCCAGAGACCAAACCTGCTTAGAGTTCGATCCGAGGTTATAGAGTATTATAGCACCATTGGTTCCACTTGCTTTGAGCCTTGTAGAACGTATTTAAAGTGATCAGGGACCTTTTCCCAGCTATTCTAACGTTGCGCTAGCTAACTTACGCTTAATTTCCATAGAAATTAATTCTACGCGATTTCGGGTCGAGGTGATACTCGAGTCCAAATACGGATTTTTTCACGGGCGTTACAGTGGGCCACCTGAGTCACTTATATGGATGAAATTTGGAGGGTGGCCCGCTGCCATAACGTCCCATGAAATGGACGGTGTGGATGCTCCACATGCATCACAGGGGGGACCTGAGGTGGGGCCATTCTCCCTGCCCGTTTCCACAAACAGCAGGACGCTGCTGCTGTCAGCGTCCTCTGGACGCTGCAGCAGGCAGCGTCAACTTCTTAATTTTTTTTTTTTTGTTTACTTGCAGTTCTCATAGGTGGGGCCTTCATCAGGAGAATCCACTCCGTTGGATGGATTTTTGGACTCGGGACAAGTCTAACAAGCCCTGTTTGAATATGTTTCGGTGTGTGGAAACATCATAACGACCCAAACAACTAATAACACTCAAAACCACTAGTTTTCATAACATGGCCCACAAGACATTCAGATTAACTTCATTTTTTTGGCTCAACGCCTAAAATGATCTGAAGAAGAGGATGGACGGCTTGGGATTAAGTACATGCATCAAGATGGGGCTTACATGAGTGGCCCATCGAAAAGTACAATATAATTATTATTATTATATTATTTTTTTTTTATAAGCTTGGTGGTACTCACCCATGTCAGTACACAGCAACACCTGCCTCACGTCCAGCGCCCAGAGACGCTGGACGGCTGGGATAAACACATCACAGTGGATCCCACATGCACGTGACCCACTGCATATATATACATGTATAATATATATATATATATATATATATATATATATATATATATATATATTTTATATTCCATATAAATAATATATACTATATTATATATCATATAGATATATTATATAAAATATAATATATAAAAAGAATGGGGTATTGGATCCATCTAAACAGCGGATGGTGGGGATCATCACCTGTAGTAGGGTGGGCCACACCATCTGATGTTGATGGACGGAGTAGATATAACACATATTGGTGGGATCCACACCATCACAATAGAAAGAGAGAGAGAGAGAGAGACACCCACATCATAAAAATGGAGAAATCTAACCTAAAGATGCACCCACCTTGATCTCCCCTTCCTTCTTCCGCCAATGCATGATAGAGCTCCAAAGGTTCAATTTCAACGGTTGTGATCGATTTTAGAGGGTGGGATTAGATGGTAGGAAGGTGGGCCACACTAGCTCTCTCATGGGGAGCTTGGATTTGGGTGGCTTGGGAGGAGAAAAAAATGAGAGAGAATGAAAGAGAGAGAAATGAGAGATGTGATGTAAAGAGAGAGAGAGGGATGGGTAAAAGAGTGATGGAGTGATGGGTGAGGTGATGAAAAAGTTGACTTTTGGGGATGAGTAGTTGTACTTAGGGATGGGTGTACTTTTGACAAATGATGTGATTGATGTGATAGATTTTCTTGGGTTTTGCAACGCGCGGTGTTTTCCTTGAACTGAACGCGGGCCCACAACTCCTAGCCTGGGTATCGCCTCGGCGCGTAATACGCGGCGTCAGAATCACGGCGACTGCGCAGTCGTAAGGGTATAAGTTTCGGGTTGAGTCGACTCGGGTTAATGGCGTGTGAATCCGGGTCACGCCCAAATGCCGGTTAAGGGTCGAGGTTGCTGAGATTCGACCGAGAAGACCGCGGAAGTCTACCGAACGATACGGTTTAGGATACGGGTCTTACAGAATCTAACAGCTTAAAATCTTAAATTTGGTCTGCAAGAGAACGGCCCAATTCACTTAAGTTTGAGTTTATTTTTTAAAGATATTCACGTTTCTCACACACTTCGCTCCAGGCTCAAGTTGTGCGTTTCTGGATGAGTTGAGTGTTTATGGATAATATTTGGACTTGATTCCTGCGATGGTTGTCAAGCCCAGTAAGGCGGTCGTAACCATATAGTTTCGCGGTAATCAGACTTTTGATGCCCGGTCCAGGTCTGATACGGAGTTTCAATGTGCTCCCGAGAGCAACTGGGTTTTGAGATTGATCCTAAGTTTCTAGGTAATGTTGGGTTAGCGATTCTAATGGTTTTGGGTCTTACAGTTCGTATAGAAAGTGGTTCGAGCTAATTCTCTTATTTATTTAGTTTAGTATTCAATTAATTTTTATCTAATTTCTACAGAATTCGATCCTTAGCGATTTCTACTTAAGGTGATACTCGGGTCTTTGTCCGAATTTTTCTGAGATGTTACACGATGTGCTGTATGAGGGGCCCCTGGTTGTGGCCCATTGTGATGTATCTCCGGCCCATACGATTAGGCCTATTGTGATGTATCCCGGCCCATATGATGAGGCCCATTGCGATGTATATTAGACCTTTGCGTGAGGCCATGAGCCCACTATATATTTGTCTTTGGCTCTATGTGGGCCACTCCTTGGGAGTAATGTTGGTTGAATGTTTGCATTGATGGACAATGATGGTTAAATGTCCTCATTGTGACCTTCCCTTAGGCCCTTTGTTAGGCCGATTATTAAGGCCAATTTTTTGAGACTGAATAATCGAGGCCGATTATCAATGTTAATTATCGAGGCCGATTATCGATGATGATTGTCGATGCTAATTATCGAGGCCGATTATGAGTATGTGATATCAAGGCCAATTGTCAAGGCCGATTTTCTAGACGATTGTCGAGGCTGATTATCGATATCAGTTACCTATACCGGTTATGAGTATGTGATAGCATAGCATCATGATACGTGCCCATATGCATCATTTACATGTTTGTTATAAGATATGGTTGGTCATTATATATGTCATAGGGCAGGTTGTTTATACGACTCCCTAATAGGCGGAGTTACCCCACATGATCGCGCGGTACACACAGGTTTAATGCATGAGTCGATGGTATGGCTCATGCATCTTATATTTTGTGACATGATCATTTGACGCCCTACCGACACCAAGGTTGCAGCCTCCACAAGCATATAATGGATGGTCAGATGGGATACAGAAAATGTTTGGTTTGAGCATATGGGTACTATGGATGTTCGTGGGTGAAAGTCCCTAAACTCCCGTGGCCAGGGGATGCTCTAATGTCCAGACCGAGTGGATATACATGAGTGTCTGAGTGCTAAATACTAGTAGGCCGCGTTTCCCACTGTGTCGTGGTCGGTTGAGTTTGACCAGAGTGAGAGGGTTGTAAGCTAGGCTGAGTTTGACCAGCTCACAAATGGGTTCACTATCGATAAGCTGGGTAGGCATTAGTATACTTCTGGCAGGTGGGTAGTGAGGTCTTTTCCACTCGCTAGGCTGCGCAGTCGGCAAGGGCGATAACTAGCTTAGAGTGTACTAGACCCCAGTGATGATCCAAGAGATGTGCGGTACTAATACATGGACTTATTGAGCAGGAGTTGCATACTCATTCATTCATTCATTCACTATCTACTCAGGTTAGTGGTGCATAACTAATTAATGTGTACCATCACAATGTCAAGGATTTCGGTTGGGGCGCACGACCAACCTGAGATCAGGAGTCTACTATATTGAGTCTGATTATCCAAATTTAGGTATGGGACTGGTTTGGATAAAAGTCCCTTGTGATGGACCTCGTAGCCTGTAATACTACGTACTATCATCCCAACTTCACTCCAGCTTGATCATTTCATTAACACCTCCTATTGCATTACATCTACTACATATGACATTTTAGGTTTCTATGCTTCTGCATTTATATGGCCTGAATATGGCTAACGGTATTCCTGAACTCGTCAGGATTTGTATATTGCATTGTATCTCGACATCTGATATTTGACTCACTATGTCTCCGCATTGCATAGGTGATCTACATTGCTTCCTTAGTATATGATATTGGCTTATTATGTTTTTCCATCGCATAGCCTTAATAGGGCCATTAACATTCATGCCTTGCATCACATACCCTTGATACAGCTGATAATATTCATGGACTTAGCAGTATGTTTCCGTTTACTCTGATATCATATGATTTATGATCTTGCAAGTATTTTCAATGTTGTATGATTTATGGCATTATATTTGTGTGCTTGGCACTTATCTTGCACACACACTTTCACCACCCTCTAAGCTTTCTATAAGCTTATGCACAATAGATGTGAGCAGGTAGCGTTAGGTCACAGCAGCGCTGAGCTTGGAGCGTACAGTCACCTTCTGAAGCTTTGATTTCAATATATGTATTTCCCTTTTAGCATTGTATTCAACTGTATATATTAGTGAATATGTGATGATTATGTTGCCTTTGTGATTTGGGTAAACTTGTGGTTATGTTCTTAAGAGATAAATGTACGTTAGAAAAATCCTCCTTATAGGATCTCAGGACCGAAATCTGGCGTATGCGTGTTGGGAGCCGAGAATGAGGTACTACGGAGGTTATCGCACCGGATTCAGGGATAGAAAATTTTGTGAGCCCGGTTTTCGAGTTTGGGGCGTGACATTAGAGCCTTTAGTCAACTCACCCAGTCAACCCACTGAGTCACTAACCTGGTCATCCTACTCAACCCCATAACCCAGTCAACTCACCTACTTAAGCCCAAAACCAAGCCCGAACCCAAGCAAAAAACCAAGCCCAATCGAAGAAATTGTCGAAACCTCAAAGCAACAACTTTCACAACACAGCCTCCACATGCTTGGAGGATGCTGTCTGCCAAAGTAATGAATCCAAGTGGGGACCAGAGACAGTCAGGCTAGCTCTGGCTATGTGGCACTCCCTCTCTTTGAGGTAGCATCCCTCAAGCAAGTGTAACTCTTCCAACGATAAGTATATTTACTTCGATGCCCATTTCCTTACACAAAATTATCCTTTTACCACCTCATCCAACCTATAAGATAATGTCATAAGGCAATTTTCAATCCCAACCATTCAACTACATTTTGCCTCTGGGATCACCAGGAATTACTAGAAAACCTGGTTAGAGACTATAAATACCTTCTTTCCCTTCTTATTTCACACACACACACACACACACACACACACACACACACACACACAAAGCATCAGAGAGCATCCATTCTCATTTCAGAAACACTTACCCTTAGTTGTCCCTCCACCAAGGAGAGAGAGAGAGAGAGAGAGAGAGAGAGAGAGAGAGAGAGAGAGAGAGAGCCCAGCTCTGGTCTAGCCTAGCCCAGCCAGAGTCCAAGCCTCCTAAGCCACCTAAGTTCAAATCCGAGTCACTCAATCTAGCCTTGTGACACCATTATTCATCTAGCTATCCAAAACCTCTATCAATTTCATCAGATTAGTGCATTATCATTGTGCAACATTCATTCCCTTCTCACCCCCCTGCTCCTCATATATATCAGCATCATGGTGCATCTTTCATTGTTTTCTCACATCTGACTGGCAAGTATATGCTCTATGGCTTGCTATATAATCGAATATTGCCCATCAGAAACCTTAGCCAGTTATCCATCGTTTTATCATATACATCGCGTTTCATCATTTCCATTGTATTTAACAGCAGGCGTATGATCTGTGGCTTGCCGATATAATCAGATCTTGTCCATCAAAAACCTTAGCCAGTTATCCATAATTTTAGCATATACATCACATTCTATCATCTTCCATTGTATCTGACTGGCAGGCATATGCTCTGAGACTTGCCGATATAATTGCAACAAGTCCACCAGAAACCGTAGCTGGTTGGCTGTCATTTTATCATAAGCATCCATACAGTATCAAGCATCCCATATATATAACACTTGATCATTTCAAACATATAGTCTTTAGCTTGCCAATATAGTCGAATCGTGCCCATTAGAAATTTCAATCAATCAATCACTAGTGTCATTGCATCGTATTACACTTTTTACATGTGAAAACTACCCTTATTCTTCTAAAATTAGTTAGATGTTGGGTGCCTAACACAATACTTCACTATAACTACGGTCCCTTGCTTGCAATCTCTGTAACGTAAACTCACAAACCATCTTAGGGTTAAGGATGTTTGGGTCCTCAATCTTAAGCATTTCTAGGTAGTTTAATCGACTGTAAAATTGCAACAATTGATTAGTGATGACTCTAGTCAAATATCTATTTACTATTTTTACAAAAGCCCTCCAATGAGGCAATCAATGAAAAGAAAAGAGTAGATCTCCCATACCCCCAGAAAATCCGCCCTCCTGTGTCCACGGATCCCAAAACTTAAGTAAATCTAAATCTCATGTGGAAGAGACCACCGGAAACGGTTGTGAATGACTATTAAAAACTTTTTTGGGCAACGTAGGTTTTGGATTAAGCATATCTTTATATTTTCCCTCCATCCAGCTTATCAACGGGTTCGATTGCAAGTAAACATTACAGTGGTGGGCATTCAATCAACACGGTTTCTCTAGTGTGCTCCATCTGAGATTTGGATCTCCTTAATGTTTTGGATCACTTCCTAAAATGTGATGGAAAAACGGATGGACAGCATAGATATTCAAAAAATCACCAAGGTGGGCCCACGGTAAGAGTTAGTAACAACTAATCTATTCCCGATCCGGTGGCCCTCACACATGCAGCTGAAATTGATCCGTTCTTCATAATTTTTAACAACATTTCTTCTCTACTATATATATATATATATATATATATATATATATATATATATATATATATATATATATATATATATATATGGCATACCTGGTAATACCCGCTTGCCCATAAGCCTACTGAGTGCGACCCGTTTGATGAGCGACTAGATCTCTCCATATTCGCGTGCGTGGGAGGAGAGCATAAAACAAGTGCACCAGCTCAGGTTCCCTTACCGTGCACGCTGCGTCATGTCAGCAGCTCACGAAACAGGTGTACTTCACGGATTTTCTTGACCGCGCAAGCTGCGCGCGCGTGGAACCGGAATCCTAAATAACACCTGTTGTCCGTTGGGGTACCACAACTGAGGCGTAGGGCTCACCGTGTTACGCGAGTGATATCGGCTCCGTTCATAAGGTGACATTACTTGCAAATGAGCCGGTAGATTGAATGCCCACCACTGTAATGTTTACTTGGTGGCATTACTTGTAAGGTGACATTACTTGTAATGCTTATTAACGGGTTCAATTGTAAGTAAACATTACAGTGGTGGGCATTCAATCAACACGGTTTCTCTAGTGTGCTCCATCTAAGATTTGGATCTCCTTAATTTTTTGGATCACTTACTAAAATGTGATGGAAAAACAGATGGACGGCATGAATATTCAAAAAATGACCAAGGTGGGCCCACGGTAAGAGTTAGTAACAGCTAATCTATTCCCGATCCGGTGGCCCTCACACGTGCAGTTGAAATTGATCCGTTCTTTGTATTTTTTATCAACCTTTCTGCTCTACTACGTTTATATCTGCGTACCAGATAATACCGACTTGACCTTGAGCCTGTTGAGTGCGACCCGTTTGATGAGCGACTAGATCTCTCCGTACTCGCGTGCGTGGGAGGAGAGTGTAAACGAAGTACACCAGCTCGGTCCCTTGCCGTGCACGCTGCGTCACGTCAGCAGCTCACGAAATGGGCACTTCACGGATTTTTTTGACCGCGCAAGCTGCGCGCACGCGTGGAACCGGAATCCTAAACAACACCTATTTTTCGTAGGGCTGCCACACCTGAGGCGTAGGGCTCACCGTGTTATGCGAGTGATGTCGACTCCGTTCATAAGGTGACATTTCTCTTTATAACAATACACTCCCAAAATGGACTCGATCCAAACGTCAGATAGACAAATGTGAGCAATAGAATCACTTAAAAAACATATTAGGTCGTACGGTGTTCGACCTCTACAAGAGCACGTACATCCCGGTGAAGGCGCTCGATGAGTAGGTCATATGAAACATAAGACCAATCTAATGCCCATCCTATTTATATTCAATAAAGAAAATGTGTTATTTTTTTCGGTTTTATTACTGCCACACGGCTCCATAACTCAGTGGTAGAGAGACACCGTTTCAACCTTGATGTCTATACCTATTTTCTTTACCATGATGTAGACTAATGAAATGCCTCCACATGTTAACACTATGGGATTAGTATTGGCAGGAATTCGGAAGCATCTTCCGTTGGGTCTTTTTTGAACATTATGCATTACAGTATTAATGCTATTAATGGGAGACACAAACCATCACGCATGGCTTTAGGGTAGTAAATTGATGGATGCTACAAGGCCGCGATTAATGTGTCAATTAATAAAACAACATATCTAACATGTCTATAAATGATCTGCTAAGAGAATGAATATCGTTACATATTTAGCTATGATATATATAGTGAAGTCATTTCTCATGGTCCTTTCAAAATAGGAGATTTTTCTAGAGCCATGAAGAGAGTGTTTTAGAAGGTTCCGAATATCAAGATGTTATACTGATTTTCAAGCAAATCCGACAATAGTTTGGACCCAAATTGGAAAAAAAAAAAAAGGACAACGGCTATATCAGGTCCCAAGGCATATGATGATCGAAATAAAAAGAACTAGAGAGAATGAGAACTTGATCCTATGGTCGTGGTCTGTAACACCCCGGATTTTGACCAACCTGGGATTAGACGTCCTTAAGCAATGAGTCAACTAAAACACCTGAAAAATCGCTCAGAACCTAATTCCATAGCCAAAGAAATCACTTAGGATTAATTCCTTTAGAAACTAAGCATAAGTTAGCTAGCGCTACGCTGGAGTAGTTGTGAAATTGTCCCTGACCGCTTTAAATACGTTCTACAAGACCCAAAACTTGTAGAATCAATGGTGCTATAATACTCTAAAACCTCGGATCAAACTCTAAACCGGTTTGTTCTCTGGACCTCTTTGAAACTTTGTATTGGATGTAGACCGCGCGTCGAAAGTCCGATACCTACTATCTTAGACCGTTAGAACCGCCTAGCTGGACCTGACAATCATTTCGAAAATCAAGTCCAACCGACATTCACAGGCTATTTCATTGAGCCTGGAGTGAAGAGAGTGAGAATAGGGTTAAAATTGGAATTTGAAATTCAAATCTGGCACACGACTTGACGTGTCATTATTAAGCATTTTGACCGTCAGAATTCAGCCAAATTACACCCTCGGATCAGGAAAAATTTCTATTTCATATCTCGAAACTTGTAGACCTGATTTATGTGCGGTGACCACTGAACTGAAATTGGACCGTCACGTGCGATCTACGAACACTAATGGACTGAAAACGGGATGAGAGCAACATCCGATGAGCATGAGCTTAAGTCCGATCGCGTTCGGCCAGGGGACTACCAGAAATGGTCTTTTGGACCGAAACAGCCCCGATTTGGATATACCTCAAGTATATTTTGTTCCTGAGCCTATTCTGGGAAGTTTTGGGCTTATAAAAGGGGTTGAAACCCTCATTCCTCTCTCCCATCCAAATTTGAGAAAAACCCTAGATTGGGAGAGAGAAAAGGTGAGAGTTTGTGAGAGAGATTGGAGGAGAATTCCTTGCCGCTTGTGCTACCTGTTGCAAGTGCCTAAGCAACACGCTCCAATCACTTGGCCGGTGATTTCTCCACATTTCTAGGTAAGAAAATACCCAAATAAGTTGCTGATTTAGTGTTCCTTTCGTTCCATAGCATGTTAGCTGATAGATCTTGTAAATCAGGTTGTCTATTCGCCGTAGACGAAGCGTATACGCTCCGTTCGAATCGCTTCACCCATAAGAGATAAGGTGCGGATATTAGATGCTTTGATTGACTGTTTCCAACGCTTTCAATGCCGTTTAATAGTAGATTATCGACGGCAACGCCGTTTGACATGTACAACATGCTGTCCGTTTCCTGTTTCGTAAATAGACGAAGAATATGAGATTTAGAGCATTTTAGTCATTTGTAGGAAGTACTGTTTTCATTCATATTTTGCTGATGTGATTGACATGGCTTATTGTCGCATTAGAATGTTAGGAATACGTGCATAATTAGTTTGGCGAAGAGATTCGCTTAAGTGTGCATTTTGAGTCGACATACTATATGTAGACTTAAGTATGTAGTGTAAGTGTTTGTATAAATATTTGTATTAGTATGTATTGAATTAAATGGTGTTATGAATTAGTTTGAGATTGATTTCTCAAATGATATGCTAATGTAAATGATTTCCTACATGTTGGCAATATGTATAATTTCATTATATGTATGAAAGGCATGTGTTAGATGATTCACTTAAGTTGTATGTTATAACATGTGTTAACATGCTCACATTGTTATATTTCATTTTCATTACTCCTATGTGATTACTGATGTGATTCCATAATTTTTTGAGACTATACCTAGTCCAGGCAGTCGGCAACCGAGCAAGTTCGTGGTTGGCCAATCTTTGCCACGAACGACGCGTCGATGAACGCGAGCCGTGTTTTGGAGTTGGCAGCAGTGGTTAGGCCACACGAGGTATTTTACGCACTTCATGTCGTTCAACTTGAGATGCGATCGTGCTCATCGAGCCCGTCAAGTAACCCAACTGGCCGTTGTATGTTCACCCTGTATGAGTCATAACTGCTTGAACCTAGGGTACTGAACTTACCAGTGTAAACCCTGTCAACCATGGTACCTTGATCCACGAAGACTCATGAGCTGGGCATGGTGGTATGGGACACTGTGGTCGAGCTGTCGGCCTACACTGATCAGGCGACGAGTCCTTTGTAGTGACCGTGAGCGTATTCTGAGTCTACGAGAGGTGACGACCCTTCCGTAGCAGTGAGAGTACAGTAGGCCTGTATTGATAAGGTGATGGGGGAGCGGTGCAACGAGTGCGAGCAACAGCCCTGGCAGCCCTTGCAGTGACCTACAAAAATATACATCGTATTAGATTACTAGGAGTGACAACCCTAGACAGGATCTGTGTTGGGATTGATATAAGGAAAGTACCTTAGTTTTCCAATCTTACTGTTTGAATAGACTAATAATAACTCGGCAATCATATCACCATTACATTGCATGTGCCTAGAAGATGTGGAGCACTGAGCGGGATACAAACATGCCGCGGGCGTAAGATGGTGCCGTATGAGGGAGAACGTCGGTGAGGGCATCCATCATGTCATGTCATATTGCATTAACAACAGTATTAGGATTGTTTGATTTACTGCTTTACTATTATCGCATGATTGATTTGATAACATGCTAATCTCTGCTCTCTTATCCCACTGAGTTGATCACTCACTCCCACATTACGGGATGGTGTTTCCGGACACCCACCAGTCCCTACTGTGATTGCAGATGATGGCGCGACCTGCGAGGCGGTGCTGGACTTGATGATGATGAGGAGGATCTCTCCTTTATGCGTGTTCTGATTGACGGGATTACATGGAGGTTGATTAGATTTCTTGACACTTGTCATTTTATGTTTTTAAAGCACTCATGTATATTCTTTCTTTCTCTTTTGAGGTATACATGTATGTATATAACCTGGTAACATGTTCACACTCTGAAGACATACAACAGTTTATATATGTTATACATACTATCACAGTCTTCCGCTTGCTAATTTAACGGTTTCTAAAGTATGATATGATGTTTTGGATTAATCCCACTCATGTTTAATGCATTAACACAGACAACATTCAATCATACACATTTATGTTGCATAAATAACATTTTGAAACTCGGTAGTGGAGTTTTTACTCGACCCCTTGATTTTCGGGATGTTACATGGTCTGATTGGGATAAAGAGAATGAGAAAACTAGATGGAAGATTCAGTTTCACCTATCTCTGAAACAAATCGGTATCAGGTGGATCTTATCCATCTATCCCCTCCAGCACTTTAAACCATCATAAAGGGGATGATTAAATGCAAGGGGCTTCAGTAAAAGAATGCTTTCTTATGTACGTTCGGCTTGCGCTTTCACGTACATAGATCTTTTAGGAATTTGGCATAAGATGAGAACTGTTTAATTGCATCCAACAAGATGATGTTCATATTGACTTGCTGGAAAACCTTTAAAATATCTTGGTTTTCAATTGGCCTTTTTGATGTAATGAAATGTTGGGGAAACAGTGCCACAGGCCTGTATTCTTGCACTGGTTCTATGTTACGTGGAACATTGCTAGATTCACCATCATCTTTTAAGTCTTTGGACTCCTTAGGTTTCTTAACTTTCTTAGGAATCTCTTTGTCAATTTATTTTCTACTTATCAAGGTGATGATGGATTTAACATGTTCCAGATGTAATGTTGAAGAGTTGGGATCACTTATCTCAAATTGTCCCTTTGAGTGAGGTTGAGTTTGGGCCGGAAAGGTCCCTTTCTCCCTAACATTCAGTCATTTCTCAAGTCTTACAATTGAAGTTCTAAGTTCATTCATGGTTTGCATCTGCCCTTGCATGAATACATTCAATGTATCCTCAAGAGTGCTCCTCGATAGAGGCCCAAGAGATAGCTCTTGGAGATTATTGGGTGCATTCGCAGTTGTTCTGTTCCTCCAACTAAAATTCGGATGGTTCCACCAATTAGGAGTATGTGTGTTAGAATTTGGTGCACTGAATGGGCGTTGATATGTGTTTATAGCATTTGCTTAAGTGTGCAATACTTCATGAAATGCGGGGATTGTAGTACAATCTTTTGTTAAGTGGACAACACTCTCGTAAATACCACGAATGATCTCAACAACCACTTCAGGTCGGATCGCTTCTTTCTTAGATTTCAAGGCATCGATCTTCCTTGCGAGATCCTCCAACCTTTGAGTAACATCTTCCTCCTCTTTTAATGCATGTACTCCCCTCTCTCTTAGCATTGCCTTGGGATTGCTAGCTTGCTTGGATGTGTCCCATAATTGGGCATTTTCAACTAGCATGTCCAGGTAATCCCAAGCATCTTCTGATTCCTTGCTAATAAATTCGCATGGCACATCATCTCTACGAATTGGCGCATATTTGGATTTAATCCATCATAGAAGAAGTTAAGTATTCATCAAATCTTGTAGCCATGATGTGGGCAAGCAAGAAGTAATTCCTCGAATCGTTCCCAACACTCAAAGAAAGTTTCATCTCTTTTTGGGAGAAGTTCATTATGTCTTGTCTGAGAGTATAATTAAATCGAATTAAAACTTAAATGAAAGGATAACTAATGTAATTGAAGGGTTAAATGTGTAATATTTGAGTCTCAACAAAATATTTCTTGCATTGAGTACAACGTAAATTTTAGTTTGGGGTGAGATTAGTTAGATCTGATTAGTATTTTCTTAGTGTTGAGCAAAATTATCAAAAAAAATTCAAAACTCTTTTTGAAGAGACTTAGGCTATGAAACTGATTATATTGTGAACATTAGGAGAAGATATTGAGTGCTTTTTGAAAATGTAGAATTGAGTTAATTAGTAGACTTTTGAATAAGTTCTTTCAATGAATTGATTAATAGAAAGCTTAAACATCAATTGAGTCTAGTTTATAAATTCACGCCTAACTCATATTCTGAAAAGATAACTTGGAATCTTAGTTTTAGCTTGATGATTACTGAAAAGTGATTAGGAACCCAGTCTGGAAATCCTTGTCTACCTTAAGCATGAAAATAAGAAGAAAACGACCAACTAGAAAACAATAAGATTGAAAATGGCTACCTGTTCGATGTGTTTCAATGAAAAGTCAAAGGAAAAGAATGAATACTGTGAAAGCCATCGAAATAAAATTGGAAGCTAGAAAAATAAGAAAGAATGAGATAGGTTTGAATTAGTAACTTATGTTAATCTATCGACTTGGAAGTGATGAGCATGGATAACATTATGACATACGGTTAACTTGTTTGGAATATAAGTTGAAAGTCACTGAGCACACTAGAAACTTGATGTTCGAATGCACTTTACTAATTGATTGATGAAAATGAACTTGCTTTAAAAAGATTACTATTGACATTGAACTCTATATTGATGAAATTTTATTCTTATATCTTTAAATTCTGCTCACATGTATAGGATTGCACAGGATACTAATTTATAGAAAAGATTTGAAAACTAAACGTTTGAAACATTCATCCTTTGCATATTTTGCTCAAGACTAACAAAATGTTGGTTGGGGTGTGTTGAGCATCAAATATTGCATATTTTTCCCTTATTATTCATTGGTTTTAAAAACATAAATGCACTTAATCAACCTATTTTTGCATGTTTTCTCTTACGAGGTGATTTCGAGAGCTTTGGAGAAAATGACGCTTAAAGCGGTGAATTAATGCTCGAAAGATTACTAAAGTGAGGCTTGGATATTTGGAGGTCAATAATGAACAACTTACATGCTAAAGATCCAAGAAAACTAAGTGTAAAGGAGGAAGAAAATACTGAAAAAATTGTAGAAGCGACAAGAGAAAATAGATTGTTTGGCTCGATCTTCAGTTCTACCGAAGTTGCAGAAAACATTCTAACGAGGAATGGAGAGTTTCAGAGCTAATTCGGTTCGATCAAATCCATGTTCAGTGCAGCTGAAGGGAGGTTCAGTGTGATCGAAGGACGGCCCGATGCGACCAAAAGTGAACAAAGAGTTTAGGGGTGAAAAGGAGTTAATTCAATTCGACTGAAGGTTAATTTGGTCCAGCCGAAGTACAAAGTTTAGTGCAACCAAAGTCGACTAACTGCAGCCGAAGCGTAAGCCGATTATGTAAATTGAGGTGGTTTCATTGTTGGTCCAAGCAAAGCTTATAAATAGGGGTCTTTTAAGAGTTCCTAAGTACGAATTAGGATAGAAGTGGAGCAAGGTGCGTGGAGCTTCAAGGAGTCTTCTCTCCTCTTCAATCCTTCAATTCTAATTTGTCTTTCATTTATTTTTCTTCTAGGATGTTATTCTTGTTAGGCTAATCTCTTAAAAAAGGTTAAGAGATGAAGCTTGAAGTTGATTTTAATATTTAGTTTATTGAATTTAGTGACATTAAATTGAATGATGATAGTAGTTTGATTTGGTTTGAATTTACTTCAAGTATTTGAGTTGTTTATTTCTAAATTTGTTGTGCACTTTGGGTATGATGGATACTTCAATTTAACAATTGTTCAGATTGAGTTAGAGAAGGAATCAATTTATATAGTCAATTGATCTAATAATGCCTAAGGGTGTTTTGGATGCTTTCAATTCCTTATGATTGATGTCTAAGTGCTTCATGAGAGAACTTATCAATTGAAATCACATCCCTTTTAATGTTGTGAATGATTTAATTGCTCTATCATCCGACTGGATAGATTAAGACTTTAATTCCAGTCGAGTTATATTAAATCAGTAATCTGATGTTGAAATTAATAGAAGTGGACTCTTGGATCCTTAGGCTTTTATTTATTTGTTTATACACTTTTTATCTCGCTGAATTAAAAACCTAGACAATTCATTAGATTTAGATTAGTTCTAGACTGTGTTCCCCATTCCCTATGGATTCGACCTCGGTCTCACCGAGTTTTTATTACAACACAGTCCTGCACTTGGGGTTGTGAACAGTAAACAATCGGGTGATCCCTCACAACTTGAGGAATTTTTTATTATTATTATGATCGCCAATAGTCGAGTGGAAGTAGGGAATGGTGGTAGATTAGGACGATAAGGCATATGGTATTTTTCATCAAAAGGAAGATAAGGGTTATTTAATCTTTAAGATAAGGGTTATTTAATCTTTCTGTATCCTACTATTATTTGTTTCAACATTTATTAAAATGAGCTTCTTTATGATGTTTCAAGCCCTCGATTTCTTTTGAGTAGTCTGCAATTGTGAGACTGAGCCAATACTTTTTTTTGAAATACGTTTTGAAAGTAGATATGGCCTCGGTCGAAGATGTACTTGTCGATCGGCGAGGCCCAGTGAATGCTAGTGACAGTTAATCCTTTGTTCTTAAAGATGGTTTAAGAGGATCAATGCGTTGAATAGAGAATGCGGGAACCTTGGGAGGTAAGCCAAAGAGATCTCCTAAATATAAGATCTTCTTAGGGGCCACCCTTTGTTGCGGAGCAAGTGCTAGAATATCCAACTCCTATGCGACCTCCTGGCTTGCTGGGACAACACCCTCCATTGTTTGAGCCAGAACAGGAAGGGCAGCGGTCGATTTGGTTTTTGGCCTATTTTTCGTCCTTTTAGCTATAGAAGCGGATGGCGAAGGAGCGGTTCTTTTCTTCACCTCTAGTTGGGAGGAGAATTTCTTGATGAGATTGAGCGCACGTTTATGCCCAATATCTTATTTTAGTGGAGATCCCACCAAGCAAGGAAGCTATCCATTACCCTAGGAGAGTCGGGATAGCCATAAATCGCTAGAGTTATTGACTCCTTACGATATATGGTACATAAGGTTATGTAAAGCTCCACATCTTGTCACTACAGAATGATTGTAAGGAGGTTAGTTACAAGTTTTATGAGTAAGAGGGCATGGGATGCATTGAATGAAGCTGAATTTTTGAGCAAATAGTGAGGGGTGATATTGATCGACCCTGGCCTTGGCATTCTTCCCCATCTCGATCGTTCCCCTGTAGACGAGGTTTTGACCAAGAAGATAACTGGTTAGGGCATGGTGTGATCGACCAGCAGATTATTCGTCATTTGGCTCGTACTGCCCAGTGAGCCATCTTAGACCATATGTCTTTCCTTTCAAGAAGGGCATGAAGGACTGACTGTCTCTAATTTTGTTGATGTGGAAGAAGCCATAAAGGTACTGCTCGACCGTGAGACTCTCCGAGAGCGAGTGGAGAAGTAGGTTGCCAAAGGATGTGTATGGCCTCCCTACATGCATGATGTGGTGAAGAGTGGCAGGTCAGAAGTATGCATAGAACCACATTTGAAGAAGCCAAGGTGGTCCTCCTATAGAATGTAGTCAGTCTCATAAAGACCTCAATACAAGTGGCTAAGAACGTATGATGTCAAAGCGATCTTGTGACCTTAAGAAAGCTGCTCGGCCAGAGTAGCATATTCTGTCATGATCTGTTGAGCACTCACGCAGAGAAGGTATTGACAGATCCAGAGGAGCAGGAACGCCATGTGTTCAATCTCATCAACTGAACCCTCAAGTTTACAGTAGGCCTTCATGAAGTGACTATAGGCTTTAGTAGTTTTATTCGAAAAATCCTAGTGCCATCGAGAGACAACACCAGCATAGAATGTCATGCCAAAGGGCAATAATTTAGTTAAATGGCATATATCTTTGATAGTGGGGCTCATCGGGTCGCATCTAAAGAAAAAGGTGTTAGTCAACGTACTCTAGATTGTCGATAATGCGAGAAAGAGGGTTAAATTGGTTGAATACTCTTGCAGAGAGAACTTTATACATTCGTAGATGCCGACCTTCCTCCACATTTCTTCATGCTAGGAGGAGACCCGG
This sequence comes from Magnolia kwangsiensis, assembly GCA_037074715.1. Lineage (NCBI taxonomy): Eukaryota > Viridiplantae > Streptophyta > Magnoliopsida > Magnoliales > Magnoliaceae > Magnolia > Magnolia kwangsiensis. Next base: position 77,328,015 of record CM073580.1, on the reverse strand, counting down.
AGAAATCACACTTCCCAATCTAGAAGAGGTTTTGGCCATGTCTGAGATGTCTTTAGGGCACTAATCACATCGGGTATAGATCCAGATCGGATCAAAATTTCTTCTCCCGAGCAGATCAGAAAAAATGGATTTAAAGGAAAAACTTCATCGACTATAACCTCTGTAGGAAATGCAGGGACTAAACAGAAAGTCTCGTCATCATCCAAAGAAGATTTGAAGATCGTAGCCTCAGCACACTTCTTTTTAAGGATGTTCATGACACCCATAATATCTCTCTGATCAAATATGGAAATAGAGGAAGAGAAAATCATTGTGGATCAAGTAGTAGAAAGTGAGAGTTTTCGAAGAAGACTGGGAGTGAAAAAGGTCGAGAGCATAAGAAAAATGGTTTTGAAGTGGCACTTATATAGACGAAGGGAGAGAAAGCATTTATTGAAGCATCATTGCAATTTCAGCAAAATTACTAAAAAGGGACACATGTTGTCACAGGGTCTGTCGACACCTTGATACGACGCGACCAAAACCGTTGTATAGAAAAAAATAGTTAGATAATGATTCGCATTCAAATGACATTTATTGCAGCATTTAATGAAATGTCAAACATTGCTGCCACTTTCATCGAAAGGACAGCGACGAGGGGGGAAATGTTCGTACCCATCCCGACCGAGCCCTGCTAAGACCAATTATAATCAATTTCGTGTGATATGTACGGGCACGCATGGTGTATTCAGAGATATGCGAATATGTACATAAGAGATTTCTTGGGAAGTGGAGTCACAACATATCGATTGGTGTCATTAAAGTGGCTGGGGAGAATAACAGTCTAGTAATGGAGAACCTAAATAAGGGTGACCGAGATCAATCGAAAGCCACAAGACAGGTGGTGTAAAGAGAAATAACACAAGCATAACGTGGGAAGTATCCAGAAGCAAAGTAGTGAAAAAGTGGTTACCTTAATCATCAGAACGTGGGAAGGATCCAGAGCTATTGGATCAAAGTTATAATTAAAGGAAGAATGCAACAAAGAAAGTCATCTCATACCAAACCAAACAAACCCAATGTTATCTTTGAATTCTCCTGTCAATTTACATTTCGTAATGTAATCCTTTACTTACTCGGTTAAGCAAATTACATTCCTTGGTGTAATCATTTACTTTTCAGCCTACTGATTTACATTTTATAGTGTAATCCATAGTGGTAAGCAAGTAGCTAATAATCGTTAGTTGTAATTGGAGTTTACGCTCTCGCACTAAACTTCATCCAATCATCGGAGAGGTGTTCTCCAGAAGTTCGTAGCAACCAACTATAAGGATCTCTTTCTCGTTTCATTTAATTTGTATCAAAAAGTTCTTTTGCACGGAAGGAAAATGAGTAACCCATCATCAGACGGTGAGCCCCACCATATGAATATCGCCTGATTTGATTTACGCATTGAGCGAGTGGCTGAATAGGTGACCAATCTCTTTAGATTTCAGTCATACACTACGTGTCTGCCTACCTTGGTGCTCGGGGTCATTGTTGTTCAATTCGAATTGGAGCCGCGAATCCAATTCTGGAACGCCTGCACACTGTGTGAGAAAATAATGGTTGAATAAATACATTAAATATGTACTACATGTAATGGGTAGTGAACATTAAAAGGATCCACAGTGGATAATTAGTATTGATGGTGGGCCCCACATAATGGGCACTCACCCTTCAAATGTTTCTCTTGGTGTGCCTTCTATTAGAGTGGATTTTAATAATTATCACAATGGACCTTATAAAAAGCAAGGGTGGATATATCTCTCCTAATGGTTTCACTTTTGCGTGGCCCACTTGAATCCTAGAAGCCTAATTTTTTGGCCTCGGGCCTAGAGTGGGATTACCCGTCTAATGGTGAGAGAAGATTTCTTCACATATGCATCAGAGTGAGCCCTTTGAAAAAAATATTAAGGGTGGGAATCCCTCTCTCAACTCTACTTATTTCTGCTAAAAAAAAAGAAAGAAAATTTTACAGTACGCTTCCCACCCTTGATTTTTAGGGGCCTATTATAATGTGTATGCTAGATCTATTCTAATAGACATAATTCCACCTAAGGACTTAGGTAGGCCTGTAACACCCCGTACGTTTCAGTACTCGGGTGTTACCATGAGAATTTAGCTTAATGTAATCATGAAGCCAATTCGTTTAAACACCCACCTCTGTTCAAACTTAAATCCAACCATTAGGAGGATCTTCATGCGTAGATCAAGCCATCTGGCCCTCTAAGCATAGGACTAGTGGTTAGATCTCCACTTATACTGACTTTAGGATGCCTAGAACTAGTGAGGAGTAAGTCTAGGACACTTGCTGTAACACCCCGTACTTTTACTACTCGGGTGTTACCTAAAGACTTAAATTAATATAAATAGAAATTTAGCTTAATTAAGTGTTCACCCACATCTGGCCTACGTCTAATATCCTAGTAAGTAATCTCTGCCCATTACTCTTCAAGATGAACTATCAAACCATCAGATTCACCATTTATTAGGACCTAAAGCATCAAACCCATCGTCTTTCGAGTACACAACTCTTGAGTTGCCAAGCCACCACCTGATCATCACCATGAGACCACCCCGATCATTGAATCTGTGATTGTATTCTAATCTAACAACTCTTAGAGACCTGAGAACCCAAGTGAGTCATAAATGGAATGATCTGACGCATGATTCCCCTAAATTGACCATTGAACAATAAAATCAACCATTGAATTGCGACTAATCAACCCTAGACCCACTCGGACCGGGTGGGATCTCGTTAGACGACGAACCGACCACTAAATTGACTGAAATGATCAACTAGACATATAAATGAATAGATGTAACCCACCTGAATTGCCTCGCTCTTCATTCAATACCTTAATAGGACCTGACGAGACTGATGTATGGATTGGATCTCATTCATTTTCATCAAGGTGGGTCCCACCACAACTGCATGTGCAAAAGTGTGCGTGTACAAGAGACACACCACTCCCAGACCTAGTCAAAGCAAGCTCTGACCCGAGAAAAATAAAAAAAAAGGGAAATCTCTCCCGTTTCTCCTGCCTAACGTGTGTTCAAACAAGACCATCCGTTTGACGTTGCAAACGGCCACCATTTGAATGAAAATGTGTAATCCAGACCGTCCATTTGATAGATTGTCCCCCACTGACCCTAATCATACAGATATTTACGATTGAAAGTGACTTGTGCCACCTCTTTCAGTGACTGATCCAGCAACGCACAAGGAGGACATTGACGAAGGAGATAAAGACACGTTCACCTCCACTCTGGCAGATCCGACCGTTGGAAACGGTTGGACAGGATCCACGCACGTAACCAGTGCCCTGTCAGCCCTACCATTTCTTAGAATACCCATCTACACGTCGGAAAGCGGAAAGAATCTTTCCATTTATGGTAACAGCGCATCTCGTTCGTTCATTGGCGTCTAGAAACTTCTTTCAGGTAATCTTAGATGTCTGAAATAGGGTTAGCAAATATTTTTTCTTAGCACCGAGAGAATGACGAGAATTATAATGGCACCACAGTTTTTGGCAATGTCGAGTTATCTTAATCAACAGTGCTAGTTGCACCATAAGGTGGACCCCACATTACTATTAGGACACATCAGGACCATCTAAACGGCCCTGATCTGTGGATAAATTTCCCAATCAAAAAAATCCATTATCATCTTCCATATCCCTCAAACCGACTGTGAAACCCACATTCGACAAAAAAGGGGCCCATTTGCTGATCCAGGCCGTTCATCGTGCAGCTCACCGCATCTAATATCCATCTGGGCAGTCGTTTTAACACCCTGCACCAGACCCAATACATCGGAAGACTCTGATGGCTGGCCGTACTCGGCTAAACATGTGTTTCCTCAGCGTTAATCTCTGTTATTAGTCCTGGACGTTTCCAGAAACAGAACGACTATAAAAAGCCTTGTATTAGGGCGAATCCCAAGGTAAATTAAAGAAAAAAATTGAAAGAGAAAGAGATAGAGTGTCTGCTGCCGCTGGAGCGAGTTGCGAGTCTGATTGCAGCTTGACTCAACTCGAGTCGGTCAGTTCCGAGAAGAGGCTGAGGGAGAGGAGAGAAAACTGACAGAGAAGAAGAAGATAGTGAGGGAGAATAGAGAGAAATGGGTGGGGAAACGGCCCTGGAATCTGTTTGCAGCTGCCGTTTTAATTCATCCCAAGTAAACTGAGTTGGGACCTTAACCACCATCCAGCTGCTTCATCTGCTGTGAAACCGATCGTCTTAGAACCCCATTCCGACATCCAAACGTCTCAGATCAGGTAATCCACGTTAACCCTCTCTCAGTTACTGTAAAATTCAATCTACTCGGCTAATGGTATTCACACTCATCCCAACTCAGTCACGTGTTGAGTGACTCAGCTGCATTTCTAGGTGGAAAAGAAAACTCAGATCTGGTCATGATGAGGAGAAGCAGAGATAGGGAGCTGAGAAAGAAGATAAAGAAAAGGGAAAGAAAGAGGAAATAGAGGGGTGGCGTGGCCATTCTTTCATTCCAGCCACCGTGTCGAACACTGAGTCGACTCGCCCTCTAATGGATGCTATAATGACAGGCTCGTTCTGAGCTTTTGGGTGTTGATCTCCTCGAATCTGAAGAAGAATGAAGAAGGTCAGAGAAATAGGAAGAGAGAGAAGCTAGAGGGGAAGAATAAGAGAAGTGAGGGCGTGGGCGAGTCAGATGGTGAGCCATTGGCGGGTTTGGGAGTTTGACTTGCTACCGAGTCATAGGTCGAGTCTAGGCTTGGGTTTGGCCCTGTTATTGTTGAATTTCTATGGGGCTAGAGAGAGCGAAATAACAAGGAAGGAGTAGAGAGGAAGAAGAAGAGGAATGGAAGAAGGATGAGAAGTGGATGCTGCCAAGTTCGAGCGACTCAACTGAGTTGGACTGGTGTGGGTGATTCGTTGGTCCTATGTCCATTCCTGGACAAAGATGATTGAGATGAGAAAGAAAGAGAAATATAGGAGAAGAAGAAAGGAAGAAAAAGAAAAAGAGAAAGTGAGGGAGTATGGTGGCATGTTGAGTTGTGCCGAGTCAACTCGGTTCTTGTCCCACCGAGTCAGGGACTGTTTGCATCAGATATAGTTGAAGGACCTTTTCCTTCAATTAGTCTCATACTAGGTGTTCATAGACGCACCTCATCCAATTGAGGTGACGGATATCCCACATGGCTTCACCATTTCATGGAATTCTAAAATAAGTGTAGAAAGATATTATAATTGTGCAAATAGTAGTTGTGTTTCTTTAACTTTGAATTGACATGAATAAACATGTGGGAATGCCTCAATTTATGCTACCTTGACATATCTTATAAAAATTGCTTTAAGATCACCATGCCCTATTTGGAATTGCTTATGTACCCATACATTCCTACTTGTTGCACATTTATTATGCCACATTTGTAATTACTTGAGTACATATATATACATCTTCTAGTTACATTAATTGTAAGAGTTCTTGCTTCCACTACAATGATAAGATTGCTCCATTTCCCATTATATGTGTTAGAACTGTTATAATTTGATACATATGAATATCTCTTTTCTTAAGATGTATAGTAATTCTGTTACTATCCTAATGTGTTTGAAATGTCATATTTGGGCCTTCCTTTAGACCTTGGGAAAGTAAATGAATTTATATGGAGCTCATAGTTGAACGCTAGATATCCTATTAAAGGACTACAAGGCTTAATCATGCTTATAAGAGTAATCTTGTTAATCCTATGGAATGTGCATGAGCACATGGTACATAACATTCACACATGACATACGAGCTTTTCCGAGTGCTCGATGTAAGTCACACTTTGATTGAATTCTTGAAGGCTCTATCACTTCAGTTAAACTCATAGAGCATGTGCATTTGTACTACTTTGGGTACTCTTTCTTTACATGAGGCCTTTTCAGGATTAGACTCTCCTCGGGTGTACCACGTGTATTTTTTCAAGAGATATCCTTAGGCGCACTCACCTTCATGGCCTTTTCCAGATAGTTAACCTACCATGGGTAGTCTGCATAGTCTTTTCCAGACAGCTAGTTCTCCTTGGGCGTACCTATGAGTATTTTTTCAGGTGACTAGTTGTAACGTCCCAAAAATTGGGGCTCGAGCATAAACTCCACTCCCGAGTTTCTGAACATCACTTATGCAACATTTTCAATGATGGATGAATGTTGTTCATGTTAGTGTAGAAAACATGAGTGGGATTAGACCAAAACAGTATTTCATACTCCAGAGACAGTTAAGTTTCTCAAGCGGAAGACTGTGATAGATATATAACATATATAAACTGTTGTAAGTTCCAGAGTGTGAACATGTTACCAAGTTAAATATCTACATGTATACTCCAAAAAAATGAACAAAAGAATATACATGAGTGCTCCAAAAATACAAAATGGCAAGTGTCATGGGTCTAATCAACCTCCCTGTAATCCCGTCGATCAGAACACGGAGGAGAAATTCTCCTCATCATCATACAAGTCCGGCTCCGCTTCACAAGTAGCGCCATCATTTGAAACTAAAACAGGGACTGGTTGGTGTGTACAACACCGTCCTGTAATGTGGGAGTGAGTGGCCAACTCAGTGGAATCATAGAACAAAGGTTAACATGTTATCAAATCAATCAAGCGATAATGATAAAGCAAGCAAATCAAACATTCCTAAATACTGTAATTAATGTAAGAATGAAATGACATGATGTATGCCCTCGCCAACATACTCCCTCATGCGATACCATCTTACGTCCGCGGCATGCTTTCTTCCCTCAGTGCTCCACATCTTCCAGGCACATGCAGTGCGATATGAATATGATTATCGAGTTGTTATTAGTCCCTTTCATACAGCAGGATTGGAAAACTAGGGTACTTCCCTTATATCATTCCCAACAAGGATCCTGTCTAGGGTCGTCACTCCTAGTAGTCTCATACGTGATATATTTCTAGGTCACTGCAAGGGCTTCCAAGGTTGTTGCACGCACTCGTTGCTCTGCTCCCCCATCACCTTATCAATACAGGCCTAGTTTGTACTCTTGTTAGTACGGAAGGGTCGTCGCCTCACGTAGACTCGAGTACGCTCGAGGTCACTACAAAGGGCTGTCAGGGTTGTTTCATGCACTCGTTGCACATCTCCCCCATCACCTTATCAGGGTAGGCCTACAGTAAGAATATAGTGTCCCAAACCACCATAATCGGCTCACGAGTCTAGGTTGCTCACTGGTCATTACAGGGAGGCTCGTGGCCCCAGCGTAGGCCGACAGCTCGACCACGGTGTCCCATACCACCATGCCCGGCTCATGAGTTAATGGATCAAGGTACCACGGTTATCAGGGTTATCACTGGTAAGTTTAGTACCCTAGGTTCAAGTAGTTATGACCAATACAAAGTGAACATACAGTGGTCAGTCGGGTTGCTTGACGAGCTCGACTAGTATGAGCGCACCTCAAGCTGAACGACATGAAGTGTATAAACACGTCGTGTGGCCTAACCACTGCCGTCAACCAAAGCACGACTCGGGTTCGTCAACGCGTCCTTCGTGGCAAATAGAATCCAACTGCGAATTCAAATCTATTACCAACTGCCTGGACTAGAGTACCCCAAACACTTGCAATCTAAATCAATAATCATATGAGAGAGACAATTGAAATACAAGTAATTTCAGCATGTTATCAGCATGTTATACCATACATCATAAGCAGTTAACCATACACGAGTATTTCAAACATAAGGTAATCAATTCAAATACAACAAGCATGGAGGTAATCATGTACATCATCAAATTAGTTGAGAATCCAATCTCAATGCTAATCTACAACACCATTTACTCAATACTTACTAATACATACATTTATACAAACCCTTAGTCTACACACATTAGTCTACATAGCATATGTTGGCCAATAATGTGCATTAGGGTGAATCTCTTCGCCAAATAGATCATACACGCATAACTAGCATAGGTACATGATAAATACTTATGGTAATTATATCAGAAAAATACGTACGTATACAGTATTTTCTACAAATACCTAAAATATCCTAAATCTCATATTCTTCGTACGTATTCAAAATAAAAAATAGACAGCATGTTCTACATGTCAAACAACATTCTTGTTAACAATCTACCATTAAACGACATTGAAAGCTTTGAAAAATGGTAACCTAAGCATCTAAAATCCGCACCTTATGCCGTAGAAGCGTAATGAATCGAATAGAGACTCTAAGTCTTTGTCAACGATGATATGATGACCTATAACACAAGGTAAGTCAGCTACTTAGCTATTTGTACCTATAAGAACCTTAAAACAGGTTAAGGTTAGAGTTTTCTTACCTAGAATGAAGTCAGAATCACCGAAAAAATGATGCAGACGTGATGGTTGATTACGTGGAATGGCAAGGAAGAAACCCTAGATCGAACACCAACTCTCTCTCACACTTTCTCTCTCTTTTCTCCCTCCTAAAACTCTAGGGTTTGGGAAATTCATATGGGTTAGAAAGCTAAGGGTTTAAGGCCCTTTTATAAGCCCAAACATAACGAAAATGGACTCCAAGTCAAGGTATACTTAAGTTATAACCAAAGAAGGTCTGTTCCGATCCAACGGAGCACTTTTGGAGGTCCTGTTACTAAATGCGGTTGGACTTAAGCTCTCTAATATTGGATCTAGGTCAAGCCAAGCTTTCAGTCCGGTCGAATTTTCAGATCGACCGTGGCGGACCAGTTTCAGTCCAGCGGTCACCGAAACTCGATCAGGGCCACAAGTGTTATGACATGTATGGGTCACCTATCCTGATCCGAGAATGAATTTAGGTCAAAATCTAATGGTCAGAATGCTTAAAAATAATGCACAAGTGAAACGTGCCAGATTTCTTAAAATTATATTTAATTTCTTAAAAATCTTTATTTTCTCACACTCTTCACTTCGGACTCAAGGAAATCGTCCAAGAGCATTGTTTAGATGTGATTTTTGTGGTTCTTGTCAAGTCCAACAACGCGGTCAATATCTTCTAAGTTCATCGCTATCAGACTTTTAACGTGCGGTCTAGGTCTGATACGAAGTTTCTGAATGCTCCCAAGAGCAACTGGGTTTAGAGATTGATCCTAAGTTTCTAGGTAACATAGCATTAGCAGTCCTACTCATTTTAGGTTTTTTAGTTCGTATTTAAAGTGGTTCAAGTCAATTCTACTAAGTATTCAGTTTGGTACTTAACCAAATTCTACCCTAATTATGTTAGAATACGGTCCTAGGGCCATTCTATGCCCCATTTTGGGTACTTCTAGTTATTTTATTATTTTAATTATTTTTTTAGTGGTTTATCATCAAGTTTACCCTATCTCCCCCAAATTTCATAAGATTTTGAGTTGTAAAAAAATTCTAAAAATTCCAGAAGCAGCACCTGTCCAACAAGTGATTTTCGGACAGTTGTCATAACGTCCTACTTTAAACTATATTAAATATTTTATTATATTTTTTAAATATTTTTATATCACTCTAGACTCATTTATCTTCAATATTATTTTTAAATCACCTAAATCAGAGTTATAATGAAGGAGATATGATTTTTCAAAGTTATAAGAAATGTGTAGGAAAAAGTGCAGAAACCGGCCTACCAGACCGCTGTACGGACGAGGTCGGCAAGGTCTCGCCAAACCAGCAAGGTCCTCACCGGTCACTGACCTATTTGGCAAGGAATCGCCCCAGGGACGAGGTCCTCACCCCCCGCGGATGTCGAAAACATGTGCGGCCCACCTTGGATCCTCCCGAATTGAATCGTTTGGGCCCACGAGTTCGTCAAGGCGTTTATCGAGTCTCATTTGCAAACCGGAATGAGTTACGTGACATACAATATATGATTTTGGGGTAGGAGAAGCAAATATAACCAAATAACTTATCTACATTATTAGATTCCAAGAATTACATAGTAAAAATCCCATTTTATGCATGTATGAACCATTTATAGTAAGTTTTAGTTTAAGTATAGTTCTTCACCTTTTAAACTTTAGGTTTTATGTCTAATATGAAAGTACTTAAAGAAATTTGAAGAATGAGGTGGTGAAAGGTGAGATTTTGAAGAAAATGGGTTGAAAAGCGATTTCTAGACTTTAGGATTGATCTCTAAGACTGATACGGTTGACTCATTGCCTAAGGACGTCTAATTCCAGGTTGGTAAAAATCTAAGGTGTTACAATCTACCCCCCTTAAACATAATTTCATCCCCAAAATTGGCGAAGGGTGATGAGTAATGATTTTATTATGCCTTTTGCCTAAACTGTACTGATTTCAAGTTTATATGCGTGGTGGGATAATACATCTATACTAGTCTGGCGCATTTTTGTCTATACTCCTTAAAAATTTACTCTTTATCTCTTTCTTATACCCTGATGGCTGGCTACAATTGATTTCTTTATCTATTTGGAATCTCGACGATTTTCATCTACTTGGAGTAAGATACATGTTTTCAATGGTTGACCAATACAGAGAGATGGTTGTAGTGGGCTCGATCCTGATACGTTGAACATCTACCTGACCAGGATAGAAGGCTCATCGTATCCCTTCCTAATCCTGGTAGATCCTGGTCTTCTATCCGGTCAAAGCAGTGAGTCCATTGGTAGTCTCTCAGGATTGAGAAATGGGTCAAGCCGCGAATGCTTCACTATTGTATATTGCAGTAACTCCGTATAATTTGATTACTTCAAAACTTAGGGAATGCCCATCATTGAAAGGTTCCAATTTCCTATTTATAAGGTTGCTCTTTGGGTCTTGGTCTAAGAGAGTCCTCGTCTGAATCTATGTCCAAGGTAGGGGTTAATATGCACCCTAATAGATCATCCTAAAGGGATTTCTAATCGCATAGAGTTGGCTAAGGTTTCTATTATGTTCGTATTTAACGAGTAGGTTTATGGATACACTAACCTTCGCTCACTCCTACTGTTAGGCCTATGATTTAATATGAATGGGTTCAACACTAAAGCCCTAATTTTTTCCCTATAAAGACTTCACTATTGCTATTCTAAGGAAGATTCAGAATCCTAATTTAATGACCTAACCTTACGTATAACCTGAATCACTTTCTTCGATCCTGGGCTAGTGGGAAAAGGGCCAACCATGCTTCGCTGCGCAGTTCTAACTCAACTGTTGTATTAGATAACCTTACTAGATTGGGCTCATAAGGTTCTACCCCCCTTAAAAATTATTTCTATTCTCAAAGCTCAAGATTCAATGTCTCAATCCGTATGTCCGAATGAGGTATAATTTAGGACCTATCCTTGACATGAAATGGGAAACAACCTCTCAATACATTAGTCTTTCTTTCATTGATGATGTATACTATGGCATTGGTACCTATGGTTATAGAAATGAGCCTAGTCTCTATTACGGTTGATTTCAGGAGCGGGTGTGACTTGGTGGTAAGATGCCTAATTCTACCAAAGAAGGACTCTTACTAGGGTCCTGACTTACCCTCTTTAATCATGTACAGTTTAATACTATAAGATAATCTATACATTATTAGTACGTAATGCATTTGGACACAAAATATGTTAACGGGCAAACTAACTTTTTAAGTCCATATGTAAGCCAGAATGGCCTATGGTTAAGGATCTAATTCCTAACTATCTGTTGCCCGAATTTAAATTTAATTGCACTCGAGCACTACACACATGTCCATACTAGCTAAGGAGGTCATAGGGTTCATGTTATTACTTTATCGAATCTCCTATACTGACAGATCATTCTAATTCTAAGAGTACCAACTCTAGGTCCAAAACACCAAGGGCCTATGTGGCCAATGGTATTAAGTTGTATTAAATGGATTGCATTGCTAATCCCACCTCAGGATTGGAAATGGCATGTTTGGTAGGAGAGTGGGAAGGAATTAAAATCAATTACATAGACTTTGGAAGATGAGCTTGCGTTGGAAAGAGTGAGATGGGATTTCCAAATCCCATGATAATGAATTTTTCAAGGGTAATATGAAAAGAGAACCTGGAATTTACTTTTAATTACATACATTCCAATCATGGCATTAGAAACCATGGGATACACCTAATTTAGGGATAATACATTACACATACATTTCTTATTACTTTTACATTTTCATCTGCCCTAATCTTACCTAATGCAGTTGGTCGAACGACCCTAAATGTCCCATCATTTGGAAGTTGTGCAGGTTTTGGGATACAAAAATGTGAGTTTTGTGCCCATATGAGAGGGTATAAGGAAGGTGAAGAGTTGTAAAGAATAGTGGTGGATGGGTGTAGGATGTAGAAGAAGATGGAAGCTTAAGTGAATAGAAGTGGGGATATGAGATCATTTTACATGGTCTCAGTTACGTATGGGGTGTTCTACGGTAGTTAATCTCACCAATCGGCAACACTTGGGATTCTAATGTAGTTTCTAGATTCCATCACCCCCTTCCTAAGTCAGAGTGCGTCAGTGTGCATTGTGTTACCATAACCCAGGCCCGGTTTAATCCAAATCATGCTCTGATACCATCTGTAACGTCCCAAAAATTGGGGGTCGAGCATAAACTCCACTCCCGAGTTTCTGAACATCACTTATGCAACATTTTTAATGATGGATGAATGTTGTTCATGTTAGTGTAAAAAACATGAGTGGGATTAGACCAAAACAACATTTCATACTCCAGAGACAGTTAAGTTTCTCAAGCGGAAGACCGTGATAGATATATAACATATATAAACTGTTGTAAGTCTCCAGAGTGTGAACATGTTACCAGGCTAAATATCTACATGTATACTCCAAAAAAAATGAATAAAAGAATATACATGAGTGCTCCAAAAATACAAAATGGCAAGTGTCATGGCGTCTAATCAACCTCCCTTAATCTCGTCGATCAGAACACGGAGGAGAAATCCTCCTCATCATCATACAAGTCCGGCTCTGCTTCACAAGTAGCGCCATCATCTGAAACTAAAACAGATACTGGTTGGTGTGTATAACACCGTCTCGTAACATGGGAGTAAGTGGCCAACTCAGTGGAATCATAGAGCAATCAATGATAAAGCAAGAAAATCAAACTTTCCTAAATACTGTAATTAATGCAAGAATGAAATGACATGATGTATGCCCTCTCCAACATACTCCCTCACGCGACACCATCTTACGTCCACGGCATTCTTTCTTCCCTCAGTGCTCCACATCTTCCAGGCACATGCAGTACGATATGAATATGATTACCGAGTTGTTATTAGTCCTTTTCATACAGCAGGATTGGAAAACTAGGGTACTTCCCTTATATCATTCGCAACAAGGATCCTGTCTAGGGTCATCACTTCCCTTCTGGAGGTCCTGTTACTAAATGTGGTTGGATTTAAGCTCTCTAATATTGGATCTAGGTCAAGCCAAGTTTTCAATCCGGTCGGATTTCCAGATCGACCGTGGCGGACCAGTTTCAGTTCAGCGGTCACCGAAACTCGATCAGGGCCACAAGTGTTATGACATGTATGGGCCACCTATTCTGATCCGAGGGTGAATTTGGGTCAAAATCTAACGGTCAGAACGCTTAGAAATAACGCGCAAGTGAAACGTGCTAGATTTCTTAAAATTATATTTAATTTCTTAAAAATCTTCATTTTCTCACACTCTTCACTCCGGACTCAAGGAAATCATCCCAGAGCATTGTTTGGATGTGATTTTCGCGGTTCTTGTCAAGTCCAACAACGCGGTCAATATCTTCTAAGTTCATGGCTATCAGACTTTCAACGTGCGGTCCACGTCCGATACGAAGTTTCTGAATGCTTCTGAGAAACCTAGGTTCCTAGGTAACATAACATTAGCAGTCCTACTTATTTTGGGTCTTGTAGTTCGCATTTAAAGTGGTTCAAGTCAATTTTACTGAGTATTCAGTTTGGTACTTAACCAAATTCTACCCTAATTATGGCAGAATACGGTCCTAGGGCCATTCTATGCCCCATTTTGGGCACTTCTAGTTATTTTATTATTTTAATTATTTTCTTAATGGTTCATAATCAAGTTTACCCTATCCCCACCAAATTTCACAAGATTTTGAGTTGTAGAAAAATTCTAAAAATTCTAGAAGCAGCACCTATCCAACAAGTGATTTTCGGACAGTTATCACAATGTCCTACTTTAAACTATATTAAGTATTTTATTATATTTTTAAAATATTTTTATATCCCTCTAGACTCATTTATATTCAATTTAGTTTTTGAATCACATAAATCAGAGTTATAATGAAGGAGATATAATTTTTCAAAGTTAGAAGAAATGCGCAGGAAAAAGTGCAGAAATCCGCCTGCCAGACCGCTGTACGGACGAGGTCGGTGAGGTCCTCGCCGGTCACTGACCTATTTGGTGAGAAATCACCCCAAGGGTGAGGTCCTCACCCCTCGGGGATGCCGAAAACATGTGGGGCCCACCTTGGATCCCCCCGAATTGAGTCGTTTGGGCCCACGAGTTAGTCGAGGCGTTTGTCGTGTCTCATTTGCAAACCGGAATGAGTTACATGACATACAAGATATGATTTTAGGGTAGGAGAAGCTAATCTAACCAAATAACCTATCTACATCATAATATTCTAAGAATTCTATAGTCAAAATCCTATTTTATGCATGTATGAACCATTTATAGTAAGTTTTAGTTTAAGTATAGTTCTTCACCTTTTAAACTTTAGGTTTTATGTCTAATATGAAAGTACTTGAAGAAATTTGAAGAATGAGGTGGTGAAAGGTGAGATTTTGAAGAAAATGGGTTGAAAAGTGATTTCTAGACTTTAGGATTGATCTCTAAGAGTGAAAATCTGGGGTGTTACACTAGTTCGCCTTGGGTGACCCCTTTATTTTAACAGCTGGATGTGCATCCCCAGATCTGTGACTTGAACATACATTCATACATCCATACATATACATCCGAGTTTATATCATCCTCATTGTGATTGAATATGATTGGCTTAAACTGTTTTAGAATAACATGTATGCATGAATCCTTGCGAGAAGTTCCCCTTGAGTTTTCACTCACCCATAGTGTCGTTGTACAAATAGATGCAGGATTGAGGACAGGTGGAGACACCTATGACAGGATCCCAGGGACGGCTGAGGTGGAGTTAGGCAAGGAGGGATCCCATGTTGTTGCAGTTGGGCCATTGGAGCTCGATTGATCATTTAGGATTTACTTGCTTTTATATTTTAGATTTTGTGTTTTGTTTGTAATGTAATAAATTATTTTTCCTATTATGAAATTTCATTTTGCTCTCATTTACATGTATTAAACTTCCTTGTCGTTACTCTTGATATTCTAGTTTACATGATAGTTGTCTTATTTTACATCGTGAAACTTCCTAGTGATTAGATGTAAAGCTGGTTACTTCATAGCGTAAACCTCGGGTTCTCAGACTCGAGCGACTGTCCTCAGGTTTTGAGAACCAGGGTGTTACACTTGCGTTGTTAGATCGCTAGATCCAATTGTGGGAGTGCTAATAATAGGCACGTAGGTCCCTATTAAGGATGAATCAAGTCATCCATCCATTGATTATTAGAAAAATTGGGCCCCCTAGATCCACCATCCATTCAATCTACAACTAGCATGGAGTGGTCTAACACTTGAACACAACAATTGAATTGTCTGATCTATATGGATGACATAGGTTCATCTAAGTTGGACTAGGAACCCTTATAGCCGTTAAGTTCAACAAGGAAGCTATTTGACCGTCGGATGGATGGAAATCATCGTATGAACCCAAAGACAAATGTTTTGTGACCCATCTGGTTAAAATAACATCAGTTTAAAACAAATAGTGACCCGTGGGAGTGATTTTGGACCACGTATCAAGCCATCTAACCATCTATTTTCAAAATAGACCTTCACATCAACTAAGAAGCCTATCTTTAAGAGTTCATTCTCTTTAAACAGATAGGATATAACCTTAGACATTAGACTAGGAGTCATGACCATGAGATCCATTGTTTATCAGCATCATACTTGAATGGAGAACAATACACCACTAAAAAGTGAGGGGGGCACCTATTTTAGGATTTCAATCACTCTAATATTCAAATCAAACCACCCATTATCAACGATAAAACTTGGGATCATAAATCCACAACTCATTGAGTTCTTAACGGCTTAACGAATCAAACCACACCTAAAACACATAATCCAACTGATCAACACTTAAATAGCCATCAGGTTCCCTTTAGAGCTAACTGGGGATCCATAGGAAACCTGAAGATTGGACACAGAGGTGATCTGACCGTCCAATCGACAGAAATCCGTAATAAAACCGAAAAAGGGAAAACATTGTGGGGCTTATCCATGTAAGATGACATCAAGTTAACATAGATATTGACCCTGATTGACTCACCACTTGGATGAATGGTTCTGGTCATAGGATTGGACCAAAAATAGTTGTCAGATCGATGATGATGGGCACTCTAATGCCATATGTCAACAGATATGGCCCACCTGAGCCTTGGATCTGCCTGGATTTTGGTCAGAGACCCTAATGGGAACCCCCAAACTAAATGGATGGGGTGGATCCTTTGATCACCTCATTATGGACCCCACATGTGGGTGCATATACACATAGGCTGTGTGCGCCCGCACCACACCAAACTGGGAAACCCGGTTAAGCAGGTTTGACCCGCCAGTAGCTGAAAGAAGAAAGAATTCTTCTTCTTTTTTTTCTTCCCGCCTTTGGGCATTTTAAACGCACAACATCCGTTTAGATGTGATTAGGTCCACCATTATAGACACCATGAAGGATCTGAACCTTTCATCGTATCCATACGACAGTTCCAAACAAACCCCAAGTGGTTGCATAGGTTGATGTGCATCTGTATGCACACTACCAGTAGCGCAAGAGGAATCATGCGCTCGGTTGGCTTCTGAAACTAGGAGCTTTTTCTTTGGTCAGTGGGTCACCATCTTCGATGGTGAAAATGATTTGAATCATCCATTAGGTCCACCTGATGGAGCCGAGCAAAACCCCACCAGTTTCGCATGCAATTGCACCTGCGCATGCACACAAACTCAGGTTGGCAATCCGTGTGCAACCTCTTCCTGTAATCTCAGCCCTCCACCTCAGCAGATCTTAGCCCTCCATGTTAGGGCTTTCACAAAGTGGTGGCTTGAGCTTTCTCACCGCCACTGCCGCACGTTGCACTTAGACTATTTAAGTGAAAATACCCATCACCGTCCATTTAGTGGGTCCCACAGTGTTCTTTGGACATATCCACACCATCCAAGTGGCTCAGATCGAGGAATGAGCCACCCGATCAAAATTCGCTATGATTATGTCCTTCATCTTCTCTGTCCGTTTGAGAAAACCTACCACCCTCTAATGGACCCCATCCTCTGATTTAGGACAACCATTTGATGGGCCATGGCATCAGGACTCCATCTGAGGCTTTAGATTACTACTATGCCAGTGCAATTAGGTTTGATCACCTCAAAACTCCTCAAGGTGGTGCAATTATTCTCGCAACTAATCTCATGATTAGTTGAAACTGGAGCTCTAGAAATAGGTTAGAAGGGCCATATAAACTCTGCCCTTTTAGGGCAATCATGGTCTAAAAAGAAAAATTAAAATGAGAGAGAGAGAGAGAGAGAGAGAGAGAGAGAGAGAGCATTGTCCTCTCTGCTCGCTACCACATCTCCAATTGTGGTATTGTTGGGTCGGGCTGAGTCCGCTTGAGCTCCAGATCTATTCACGCCTAGTTTTCTTGCTGATAAAACCTGAGAAAGAAACAAGGGAGGAGAGGAGAAAGGTGGAGCAAAGAAAGAAATATTTTAAGAGAGATAGAGAGAGGACACTATCCACTTTCTTCATGCTGACTACACCTTCAACCGTGGTGCTACTGAGTCTAGACCAAATCTAGAGCTCCACAAACTTCAGGAAGAAGGAGAAGAAAGGAAAGAGAGAAGCAGGAAGAGAAGAAATGAGGGAAGAAGCACAAAGAAGGTCATGCTCGAGGCATTTTATTAGGTTATCAGGGCAAGATAGTTGATAATTGCTAGTTTAGTCTAACTCACTGAGTTAGAGAGTTTTGGAGGTTGTTCACGTCCAGAACCTATCGAAATCCAGAGAACGAGAAGAGAGGAGGGGTTGTGAGTTGGGTTGCTAGGAAAACTGAGACTAGTTCTGACTGGGGCTACCCCAACTAAACCGGTGCACTGGCGAATCGAGTTGACTCACTGACTTGACCCAGTTAGGTTTCAACAAGATCGGAGGCCTTATTTTTAGGTCAGGGTTGTTGTTGGGTGTTTTAGCAGAAGAAGAGGAGTGAGAAAGGGGAAGAAGAAGAAAAGAGAGAGAGAGAGGGAGGGAGTTTGGAGTATGTGGCTGCCAAGTCGAATTGGCTAAACCAAGTCTAGCTAAGCTAAGTTGGGCTTGGGCCTGGTCCAGGCCTAGTTAGATCACCATCAAAGATAGAAGAGGAAGAGTGTAAGACCCGTATCCTAGACCGTACCATTCCGTAGGCTTCCACGATCTTCCTAGTCAAATTTCAGCAACCTTTGACCTTTATCTGATATTTGCACATGATCTTGAGACGCATGCCGTCAACCAGAATCGGCTCGACCCGAGACTTGTACCCTAGCGACCACGCCGTCACCGCGGTTCCGATGTCGTGACTCGCGCACCAAGGCGATACCCTGGTCAGAAGATGTGGGCCCATGTTCAGTACGAGAAAAATACCGCGTGTTGTGAAACTCAAGAGAATCCCTACTGAATGTCACATCCATCAATAAATCCCATCAAGGGTCAAGTA
Source organism: Magnolia kwangsiensis (assembly GCA_037074715.1). Taxonomy (NCBI): domain Eukaryota; kingdom Viridiplantae; phylum Streptophyta; class Magnoliopsida; order Magnoliales; family Magnoliaceae; genus Magnolia; species Magnolia kwangsiensis. The sequence goes on along the minus strand of CM073580.1, from coordinate 77,309,243 downwards.
CATGTCAAGTACACCAACACACTCCATCACTCACCCATCCCTAAGTACAACCAGCCCTCCCCTAAAGTCAACTCTCTCTTATACAAGTACACATCTCTAACTCACACCCATCTCTCTCTCTCTTACACCTCTCTCTCTCTCATCTCTCATTTCTCCTAAGCTCCATGAGAGCAACTCACGTCCATGGCTTCCATGGGAGAGAGTAGTGTGGCCCACCTTTCTACCACCCGATCCCACCATCCTAAGCCCATCTCAACCATTGAAATTGTTCCTTTGGGACTCTATCATGCATTGGCGGAAGAAGGAAGGAGAGATCTCGAGGTAGGTGATTTTATTTATTTATTTTGTGATTTAAGGGCCCACATATGTGGGACCAATCTTAATGTATGATTTGTATATCAAGAGGGGCCCAAGTGGCGGGGTCCCTTCGCTACTCCGATTGCTCTCTCTCTCTCTCTAGCTTTTTCCTAATTTTTATGGCTCACCATGATATATGTTTCGCATCCGTGCCATCCACCAAGCAGGGCCACCGTCGTCCAGCAGCAACACTTGCTGCCCGTCTTTGATCGGACCCTAGATGAAGGGAAAACACCTTTATTAGCTTGATTGGTGGGCCATCATGCGGACCCACTTAATGTACCTAGTGTATCCAGACCATTTTAGACAATGTGCTCTGGATAGCGGCAAAACACAGAGGCCCATCCTTACATCCCCAGCAATAGTAGCTGCTGTATGGACATTGGTTTGATTTTAAATAATAATTAAAAAAAGAAGAGAGAAATATAATATTATAATATACTATTGATGGCATGGATGTGTGGACCCACCTGGATGGATGTGTTCACACCGTTCATCTGTCTAAACGTGGTAGTGGACCCCACCTATGATGCACATATCCAAGCTGTCCGTGCGTGGGACCCACCTAGAGTATGTGTTGTATTCCCTGTCCAACAACGCTAGACGGTGGTACACACCGTTGATGCATGTGGTTTTTATCCACATCACCGTCTATTTTGAGGTGTGGGCCTACCCCACACGAGTGGCCAGGTGGGACCCACCTTGATTTAATGTGTTTTATATTCAGGCCGTCCAACTGTATGGACGATGAGACCTACTGTTGAAGGAATGATCAGCACCGTCCATCATCTGGACGGTGGTGACCTGTATGATGTATATATTGTATCCACGTTGTCCTGCCTTGGACGCTGGACTTTACCTTTTATATAATATATTATAATATTATACACACACACACACACACACACACACACACGAGAACACGGTGGCTCCATGTGGGACCCACCTCACCCTGATATTTATACCTTTATCCACCGTCCATCTGTCAGGACGGTGGGACCCCTTTGATCTATGGGTCATACACACACCGTCCAAACATGGACCCCACCCTGATGTATGCATTACGTCCCAGCCACTATATGGATTTTAAATCCTGACCGTCCGTCTTGGCGTCCAGACTCTCTAGAAGCTGGACGATTAATATATATATATATATATATATATATATATATATATATATATATATATATATATATATATATATATATATATATATATATATAATACAAATATATTATGGTGGGCCCACGTGGAACCCACCAGATGTACATGATCTTATATATATATATATATATAATATAATATAGTATTTCATGGTGGGGCCACACCACGTGGGAGCCCACCTTGCTGATATTCAAACCATCCATCCATCTAATGAGCATGGACCCCATCCTGATGTATGTACTTCATCAATGTCGTTCATCCAATCCCCTGGCCGAATGAGGCAGATTTAAAACTATGGTGGGCCACATGCATGGACCCACCCATGATGTATATACTGTATTCATACCATCCATAGTATGGATGGTCAGACTGCCCAGATCAGTGGGACCCACAAGGGCATGTGTTTTATACACATCGTCTAGCGTCCAGACCTGGACGCTGGACTTCTTTCATCAAATAAAAAAATAAAATATTATATTATATATATACGTATGCGATGAGCCCATGTGAGACCCACACGCTGGATGGATTGGCTAGCTACCACACACCAGCTATTAGCTGTGTTTTGCTGTTAACAACTTCTTTGGGGCCCACCTTGATAATTGTGTTTTATTTATGCCATCCATCTCCAGCTGGTGGAGTCCACTTGAGATATGCGTTGTATCCGCCATCCATTCATGTGGCCCCCACGTTAGTGGACTAAACATCCAATAAGCAGCCATGGTTTTGTATGTGTTATATATCCATGATGCCCACCTGCTGGCGTGAGATGGGGCCAACTTATTATGTATATGAGGCCCATTAGTGCGGCCTCTTGATGTAGTCCACTTAACGTATATGAGGCCCATTGGAGCGACCCATTGCGATGCATATTAGGCCCGTGTGAGTGGCCCATTGTGATACCTATTAGGCCCATGTGATGAGGCCTGACTTGATATATGTTAGGCCCTTGGGCAAGGCCCATTGTGACGTACTCGTGGCTTATGGACAAGGCCCATTTGATATATATAAGGCCCATGTGTTGAGGCCCATTGTGATATATTTATGGCCCATGGTTTGAGACCCATGGTGATGTATTAGGGCCCATGGGTCGAGGCCCATTGCGATGTATTTAGGGCCCATGGTTTAAGACCCACTGTGATGTGTATAGGGCCCATGGATTGGGGCCCATATTAATGTAGTTATGGCCCGTTGTTGAGGCCCACCTTGGCATTTATAAGGTCCATTTGATGTATATGAGACCCATGTGTAGGTTCGCATGCTGTGTATTGAGGCCCATGTGCAGAGCCCACATGTTGTGTATATGAGGCCCTAAGAAGTGGCCCAATGTGATGCACATGTAGCCCTTGTACGAGGCCCATTGTGATGTGTATTAGGCCTTTGTGTGAGGCCACGGGCCTACTGTATGTTCGGCCCCATGTGGGCCACTCCTTGGAAGTAATGTTGGTTAAATGTCCACATTGATGAGCTGTGATAGTTAAATGTCCATATTGTGACCTTCCTTTAGGCCTGAATAGGCTCATTTTCATCATCCTCTAGTAGGTTACCCCAAACGAATGGGCCCCATTGGTATTTCTTGGACTATCATCGGCTATCCATTTATAAACCCCGTCTTGAGACCGATTACCGATTCTGACTGTCGTGGCCCATTACCAATTATGATGGTTGTGGTTGATTGACCGATTATCGATCGAGGTCGATTATCGTGGCCGATTACCGATTATGATTGTTGTGACCGATTACCGATTCTTATTTTTCGTGGCCGATTGTCGATTATCGATCGAGGCCGATTATCAATTCTGACTTGTCGTGGTCGATTGCCGATTCCGATTGTCGGAGCCCAATGTGATGTGTATACGACCCGCATTTGAGGCCCGACGTGATGTGTATTCAGCCCTTGTCGAGCCCGTGTCTAAGGCTCAATATGATGTGTGTTAGGCCCTTGTTAAAGGCCCATTGTGATGTATTCGTGGCCTATGGGCAAGGCCCATTGTGATATGATTAGGCCTATGATGCATGGCCCACTTGATGTATTCGAGGCCCATGCGTAGGGCCCACATGTTATGTATTTGAGGCCCATGAGTAGGGCCCACCTGTTGTGTATATGTGGCCCTTGAGTAAGGCTCATTGTGTTGTATATCAGGCCTTTGTGTGAGGTTGTGAGCCCATTATATGTTTGGCTTCATGAGGGCCAACCCGTCGGGGCAATGTTAGTTAAATGTCCACATTGTTGGGGTCGATTGTCGATGCCGGGTATTGATACCAATTATGAATATGTGACAGCATAGCGTCATGATTTATGCCCATACGCATCATCTGCATGTTTGTTATGAGGTATGGTTAATCATTGCATATGTCATTGAGCATGTTGTCATGAGACTCCCTGATAGGCGGAGGATATCTCACGTGAGCACATGGTATGCGTAGGATTGATGCATGACTGGATTGTATAACTCATGCATCTCGCATTATGATTACTGTACGCCCTAGTGACATCAGGTTCGTAGCCTCCACATGCATATCGTGGATGGCCTGATGGGACACTGAAATGTTTGGTTCTAGCATACAGGTGTCATAGATGTCCCTAGGTAAAAATCCCTAAGCCTCCGGGCCAGGAGACACCCCAACGTCGAAACCAAGTGGATACATGAGCGCCCGAGTATCGAATACCAGAAGGTCGTGCCTCCTACCATGTCTGGTCGGTTGGGAGGGGGTGTGACCTTACCCGCCTGAGTGAGGGGCAATATCTAGGTTGAGTTTGACCAGCTTGAGGAATGGGTCCGCTATCGACGAACCAAGCCCGATATTGGCAAGTGGATAGTGAGGTCTCTTCCACTTACCCGTCGTGTGCTTAAATAGGGGTGGCAAGCTGGTGTAGAGTGTAATAGACCTCGATGATGATCCCAGAGATGAACCGTACTGATATGTGAACTTATTAGGCAGGATTTGCATACTCGTTCGTTCATTCATTCATTCATTCATTATTCACTCATGCTGGTGGTGTGTAACTATTTATCACGTGAACTTTTACAATGGTCAGGATTTCGGTTAGGGTACGCGACTAACTTGAGATCAAGAGTTTACCACATTGAGTCTGACTATCCAAATTTAGGTATGGGACTGGTTTGGATAGAAGTCTCTTGTGATGAACCTCATAGCCTGCGATACTACGTACTAGCATCCCGACTTCACACTCCAGCATGGTCATTCCATTCGCACCACATATTACATTACATTCGTGGTACAGGGCATTCTAGGTTACTTGTGTCTCTGTATTTATATGTTTTAGATACGGCATCTGATATTCGACTCTTTATGACTCCTCATTCGTATAGTTGATCTTTATTGCGTATTCTGATATTGTTTGACTCATGAACTTGTCAGTATTTCTGTTTACTCTTATAACTTATGATCTTGTCAGTATTTTTGTTTATTCCGATATTGTATGAATTATTGATTTTCAGTATTTTCAGTACTGTATGATTATGGAATTGTATTGAATACTTGGCACTTACCTTATGTACACACTTACACCACCCTCTAAGCTTTCTATAAGCTTATGTACGATAGATGCGTGCAAGTGATGTTAGCTTTCAGCAGTGTTGAGCTTGGAGCATGAAGTGGACTTCTGGAGCTTGATTTTTGATTTATGTATTTTTCTTTCAGCACTATACTCAAATGATTATATTAGTGGATATGTGATGATGATGTTGCCTTTGTGATTTGGGTAAACTTGTGGTTATGCTTTTTACGAGTTAAATGTATAAAAAAAATCCTGGATTAGGATCCCAGGATCAGAATCTGGCGTATGGACACTAGGAGCTGAGAATGGGGCACTACAGAGGCTGTCGGGACCAGATTCGGCGATCGAAATTCCTGTGAATCTAATTTCTGGATTTGGGGCGTGATAAAGAGGAGAAAGAGAGATGGAGTATGCGGCTACCTCAACTCATTGGTTAACAAGCAGGGCTGGTTTGAGTTGACTTAATTGGTGTTGAGTGGTGCTTGGACCCAAATATGAGTTGGGTTGACTCAGTGGGATAAGTAATTAGCATCTCCATATTCTAAGTTCTAAAGTCATGAGAGTCGAAAGTATTTAATTCTAAATTTTATTTGAATATGTAGGAACCCTACTCATCTCTTGAATTCGTCATATTTAAACTTTAGGCAAAAATCAAGACAGCCCATGTAAGATCGAGCCAACCTCTTGTGATTTTAATTGAGTAGGATTCAATCCTAAGAAGCACACACACCATCTGACAATGCTAACTAAATCATAAGGTCAGGACTCACCCTTTGAACTACCCACTTAAATTCATTAATCTAGACAAATATAATGCCTTGATTTCTCTCATTGAATTATTTATCTTACTATATGAATATATATATATATATATATATATATATATATATATATATATATATATATATATATATATATATATATATATATACACACACACACATACATACACACACACACATGCACACACACCCCATACACTCATGCTAGTGGAATTTCACCACCTATGGGTACTCAAACCCTTGATCGAGAGTTAAAACTCCTGAGAGCCTCCCACCCGAGCAAGAGTAAGGACCCACTATATGAATATGTTAATCTGTTGTGCACTTAATTCCTGTCTTAGATAATGAACATGTCTTTTTAAATATAGCAAGCATAAATGATTTGATGGTAACATACTATCTTTAGTTGTACATTTGTTAATTAACTGTATGTTTGTTGTTTGCGCTTATGTGATGTATTGAATGGAACCTTTCATGAACTTACCATCTTGCAGTCCACATTTTACTTACATGACTTGGATTGCACATTTTCCTTACATGGCTTGGATCGCACTTTGCCTTACATGGCTTGGACCGCATATTTTTCTTACATGGCTTGGACTGCATATTTTCCTTACATGGCTTGGATTGTATATTTACCCTCGTAACTTTGATGGTCTATTGGTGCCCTTTTTATCTCATTGGTTATATTCGCATATCCCGTTGTTTCCTATCCATCTTGCGGTGTTCGGTCGTATTGTGATTTCTAAGTGGAGCGGGTGTTTGCTTAGTGATTTCCAAGCCATCTTGCGGTATTCATGTACAATATGATTTTTGGGTGGTCAAGAGTTTGTATGTTTCTTATTTCTTATCTTACGGTGTTCAGTCGTGAAGTGATTTTCGGGTGGAGCGGGTGTTCGCTTAGTAATTTCCTAGCCATCTTGCAATGTTCATATACGATATGATTTTCGGGTGAAGTAGATGTTTATATGTTATTCTCTCTTCATCTTACGGTGTTCAGTCGTATTGTGATTTTCGGGTGGAGCAGGTGTTCACTTAGTGATTTTCTAGCTATCTTGCGGTGCTCATGTGCAATATGATTTCCAAGTAAATAAAGGTTTAAAGCTTGGTTTTCTAGTCCTTTTATGGAGTTTGTAAGATTGATTATTTAACCATCTGGACACGTCCCCTTTTATTGTGATTTCTATTACATTTCCTTTATGTTGAGATTATGTTGACTAGCTTATTTCTGAATATGTGATTATGATTTCGAATTGCATTGTTTAATATGTCTTTTCTCATATATTGCGATTCATGTTAGATTATGAATGATGAGTTGTAATCTTAGAGGGTGCTCCTCACTTTGATAGCCATTGACGCTATCAAATTGTAACAATTGATGTAGGTGAGAGCGAGTCAATGACGTTCACTGGGTCGCTAGAGCAGATCAGGTAGCCGAGGAGCTAGACAGGGTCCCTACAACCCATGTTGAGTTCTATCATTAGGCGATAGATTCCTATTTTTATTCATTGATCTTTGTATTTGGGATTGTACAAGTCTTGTATAGGCGCCACATTTGAAATTTTGTGATGATCAGAATGTTTTTATTCAATGCATGGTTTACTTTATCTACGTTGCTATTAACTCTGACTAATGATAAGCGGTTCAATTTACACTGAATTTTATAGGCTAACACTCGGGTTTTTGGAAAATGAGTCATTACTCGGGTTCCAAAAATCGGGGCGTTACAAGGCCACAACAAAGGAATCAATTAAAATAAAGACGTCTATTCTTAATTTTTACCTGGTCTACGTGATCATTATATGAAATTGATGGTACACAAAAAATTTAGACATGAGACCTAAAAAGTAGGAACATGATTCAGGTGGCAACATCAAGAGAAATAATTTGGAAGGTGTCTTCCTACACTGTTTTTAATTATGTTCTCTACTAACATTATGGGCTATGTTGATTTATTTATTTATCTTTTTTATCTTGAACCTAATATAGATGGAACATCTGGTGTTGGCATTGACTTTTGTTGGAATATTTGGTTGAATCAAATAGACTATTTAAAAATCGAGAACCAAAAAGAAAAATAAAATTTGAGAAAAAAGACTTATAGAGTTAAGTCAAGGAATGATGTGAGTCACTTGGCTTGAAATCAAATTTTCTTCCCTTGGATAGCATCCCAAGTGAAATAGATTTCTAGAGCAATCAACCTCTAGGATACAACAACTATAACCCAATCCCATCAGTTCACTCACTATACACGAGCTCAAACCACTTGTAGTTTAACCCAAAAGTGCGAAGTTAACTCATCGACAAACCCAGCCACCAAAACTCAAAAACCAGAAGTCAAAGAGAGTTTTTAAAATATGAGAAAGAATTTTTCATTGTTTTGAAAATGCAACGGAAGTCCTTATATAGAAGCACTCTTTCGAAAGGGTTTGGTCCATTGGGTTTAAACCCAATAGGTGTAACCAACCGATCGGTCACATCTCTTAGGTTTGAAATGAAAAGACGCAAGTGTGAGTACACTCTCGCATAAATAAAGTCCCGCGAGTACCCATACAAACACCTGTGCGAGTACACCCACTCGCACCCACACCTGCAGCCCGTCGTGTCATATCACGCACGAGCATGCACACACGAACATGGACTTGGACTCGAACTCGGCTCAACACTTCACAGTGCGACTCGGCTCAGCTTGGTGTGGGCACACGTGGTCAATGACATAGATTAGAGCTATTGGTATAGCCCACCAAATTCACATGCCTCCTGAATGGGGCTCAAGCCCCAAGGTAAAAATCATATCTTATATACAAGAATTTCTCGGGCAAATCCGATGTGGGACTAAACCCATAACTCAAAGCAATAAAAATTTTAAATGTGGAAGGAAATCAAAATATTTGAAATTTTAAAACAAAATATAACATCCCTCCACATGTTTCAAAATATAAAAAAAAATCCTTCTAGTTAAGGCAAAATAGTTGTGTAATGGTGTTGGTGTCACCATAAACTTTAATCGACACTAGAGCAAGCAAGACAAGTTTACAGTAATCATGTGACACCATAGTCTTAAACCTAAATTCTTTTAGTATAAATCACAAGTACATGTCACTCACACAACTCTTCCTCTGCAAGTGATTCTGTGATTCAGTGCTTTTCAGTCATGCACCATTATCTGGATTTTATGAGTGGTCTAAAGAATTCAACTAGATTCTCATAGAAAGCGGCCTCCACCTCCACACCCATATAAGTGAATTACATCAACTGTATTAACAACTGTATACACCACTAAATATATGACTATAGATCCATTAAGAGTTTTGAAAAACTCATCCTTCTACATATTACTCGCATTGCTACATATAAAAGGGGCTCATTTATATCAGTACAATTGTAAGACACTTATCCTAGCCCGTACCATTCTATAGGCTTCCACGGTCCTCCTGGTCAAATTTTGGCGACCCACGATCTATTATTGGTGTTTACGTGTGATCCTGAGACGTGTCCCGTATATCAGAGTCGGCTCGACCCGAAACTTATACCCCAGAGACTGCGCTGTCGCCGTGGTTCCAACACCGCGTCTTGCTCTCCGAGGCGATACTTGGGCCAGGAGATGTGGGTCCGCGTTCAGTTTGAGGAAAAATGCTGCGCATTGCAAATACCAAGGAAATTTTTACTACGCGTCATATTAAATGTCAAGTATAACCATTCCATCCCCAAGTACAATAACCCCCCAAAGTCAACTCTCTCTCCCTTACACAAGTACATCCACCCATCACCTTTCACCCATCCCTCACCCATCTCTCTCTCTCTCTTATACCTCTCTCTCTCCCATCTCTCTCTCTCTCATTTTCCTCCCAAGCAACCCACGTCCAATGCTCCATGAGAGAGCTAGGTGTGGCCCACCTTCCGATCTCCCATCCCCACCCTTCAAAACTGATCTCAACCATTGAATCATGTCCCATTGGAGCTATGATGAGGAGGAGCCCAAGAAGAAGCAAAAGGTGGGTGTTCTTAACCTTAAATCATGATTTGGTTGTAGGGCCCACTTATGGTGGGACCCACTTGATGTATACTTTGTACTGGGTGTAGGGAGGGCCCATAGTGGCTGGTCCCTCATCTTCATGCGTCTTTCTCTCTCTCTCCCTCTCCTTTATTTTATGGCGACGATGAGGCCTTGTGGCCCACCCTAAGGAACCCCACCATGAAATATGTATTTTATCTAGGCCATCCACCAAATGGGCCCACAATGATGGTGAAATCCCACTACAGCGTGAGTGTGGTGGACGTTGCTACCAGCGTCCAGAGAACGCCACAGCAGGCAGCGTCCAGTTTATTTTAGTAGAGAGGGGAGTGTGGGACCCACAACAGGCCCCACTCATGATGCTTGTATTTAATCCACATCGTCCACCCTATTTTCCAGTTCATTTTAGGCGTTGAGCCGAAGAATGAAACTGATCCAAAACTCTAGTAGGCCACACCAACTAGAACATTATTTTAACAGTTAAAATTTATTAGGACCTGCTATAACGTTTCTATGCATCAAAAAATATCCAACATTGGGCTCATTGGGTGTACGATGAGCCCTAGAATCCAGTAAATGGAGTGAATTGTCCTGATATGGGCCCCACCTATGAAAAACTATAAGAAAATAAAAAACAAACTTTATACGTTAGCAAGGGCTGACGCCCCTGATGCTGACGTCCAATGTCTAGAGGACGCTGATGCTTGGGACATAGGCAGAGACAGTGGGCCCCATCACAAGCCCCACCATGATGTATGTCAACCATCTCCACTATCCATTTGATAGACCCCCTTTAATCATTGTGACATCCAAAAAATCAATCATTCACAATGTTCTAGTGGACCACACCGTCATAAACAATAGTGATTGAACATCTACCATTGAAACCCTTTTTGGGTCACAGTAGTAGGGGACCCACCTTCTATATATATTTAACCACACTATCCCTCCATTTCTCTAGATAATTTTAGGGCCTGAGGCCAAAAAAGAGGCTGATCTAGATCTCCGCTGGGCCACATGTAACACCCCGAATTTTTGCCAACCTGGGGTTAGTCGTCCGTAGGCAATGGGTCAACCATAACACCTTGGTAACCTCTCAGAATCCAATTCCAAAGCCAAAGAAATCATGTAAAACCTAATTCCTTTAGAAATTAAGCGTAAGTTAACTAGCGCTATGTTAGTTTAGCTGTGAAATTAACACCAATCGCTTTAAATACATTCTGCAAGACCCAAAACTTGTAGAATCAATGACGCTATAATACCCTAAAATCTAGGATCAAACTTTAAACCCGTTTGCTCTCAGGAACCCTCTAAAACTTCGTATTGGATCTAGACCGCGTGTCGAAAGTCCGATATCTATAATCTTATACTGTTAGGACCGCTTAGCTGGACTTGACAATCGTTTCAAAAATCAAGCCCAACCGATGCTCTGAGGCTATTTCATTGAGCCTGGAGCAGGGAGTGTGAGAAAGAGTGAAATTCAATTAAAATTAAATGAGATTTAAATAAATCTGGCATGTTTCTCTTGCGGCAACAGTATAAGCAATCTGACCCTCAAAATCTGACCCAAATACACCCTCGGATCAGGAAACATTTTCCACTCAGGTCAATGTACTCGAAATCCCTGATCGAGTCTCCGTGACCGCTGAACTGAAAATGGTCCGCCACGTGCGATCTGGGAACACTACTGGACTGAAAACTTCAGGGGAGCAGGATTGTAACACCCTGAAAATCGAGGGTAGTATATAAACTCAACTCCCGAGTTCCAGACCGTCACTTATGCAACAAAAATGATTATGATTCAATGTTGTCTGATTTAAAGCATTCACATGAGTAAAAGTATACCAAAACTTAATTCATACTTCAGATCCAGTGATAAAAGCAAGCGGAAGACTAAACAATATATATATCACTGTATGGAAAAACAAAGTAAATCTCATCTATCTCCAAAGTATGACTACATCTCTGAGTCTCATATAATATACATGAACAAAATAAATATCCAAAATGGTCCCACTGAAATCCCATCGATCCAGGTCGCCTATGCAAAGCCATCGTGATACTGCATGTACGAGAACTCGTCCTGGTCCTCGTCAAAGTCTGGCTTTGCCTCCTGGATCTCAGCCTCACCTGCATCTACAACAGGGTCTGGTGGGTGTTGCAAACACCATCCCTTAACGTGGGAGTGAGTGATCAACTCAGTGGAATTATAGAGCAAAGATTAGCATGTTCACAATTCAATCATGCGATAATAGTAAAGCAGTAAATCAGACAATCCTAATACTGTTGTTAATGCAAGATGACATGATGTGATGTATGCCCTCACCGACGATCTCCCTCATACGGCAACATCTTACGACCGCGGCATGCAATCGACCCTCAAGTGCTCCACATCTTCCAGGCACATGCAATGGCATGGTGATATGATTTCCAAGTTATTATTAGTCCATTCAAACAGCAGGATTGGGAAACTAAGGTACTTCCCTTATATCGATCCCAACACAGATCCTGTCTAGGGTCGTCACTCCTAGTAATCTCATACGAGGTATATTTATGTAGGTCGCTGCAAGGGCTGTCAGGGCTGTTGCTTGCACTCGTTGTACCGCTCCCCCATCACCTTATCAATACAGGCCTACCGTACTCTACTGCAACGGAAGAGTCGTCGCCTCCCGTGGACTCAGAGTACGCTCGCGGTCACTACAAAGGACTCGTCGCCTGATCAGTGTAGGCCGACAGCTAGAATATAGTGTCCATACCACCATAATCTGTTCACGAGTCTAGGTGCTCACTGGTCACTACGGGGAGGTTTGTGGCCCCAGCGTAGGCCGACAGCTCGACCACGGTGTCCCATACCATCATGCCCGGCTCATGAGTCTTCGTGGATCAAGGTACCATGGTTAACAGGGTTTACAGTGGTAAGTTCAGTACCCTAGGTTCAAACAGTTATGACTCATACAAGGTGAACATACATCGGCTAGTCGGGTTACTTGACGGGCTCGACTCGAGCGATCGCATCTCAAGTCGAACGACATGAAGTGCGTAAAACACTTCGCGTGGCCTAACCACTGCCGCCAACTCCAAACACGAATCGCGTTCATCGACGCGTCGTTCGTGGCTATGACCAGTTAGCCACGAATTCGCTCGGTTACTGACTGCCTGGACTAAGTCTAGTCCCAAACACTTATGGAATCACATCAGCAATTTATATAAGAGTATTGGAATTGAAATATAATCATGTGAGCATGTTAACACATGTTATGACATTCAACTTAAGCAAATCTTCAAACACATATATTCCATGCATGTAATGAAATCGTGCATATAGTCAACATGTATTTAGGTCAGCATATTAATTGAAAAATCAATCTCAAACTATCTCATAACATCATTTAATTCAATACATACTAATACAAACATTTATACAAACACATACACTACACACTTAAGTCTACATATAGTATGTCGACCCAAAGTGTGCAATTAGGCGAATCTCTTCGCCAAAATAATTATGCACGCATTCCTAACTTTCTAATGCGATAATAAACCATGTTAATCATGTCAGCAAAATATGAGTATAAACCGTACTTCCTACAAATGACTAAAATGCCCTAAATCTCATATTCTTCGTTAACTTACGAAACAGGAAACGGAGAGCATGTTGTACATGTCAAACGGCGATGCCGTCGATAATCTACTATTAAACGACATTGACAGCGTTGTAAACCGTCAATCAAAGCGTCTAAAATCCTCACCTTATGTCTTACGGATGCGTGATTTTGAACGGAGCGTATACGCTTCGTCTACGGTAGTAGGAGAACCTATTTTACAAGTTACGTCAGCTAACACGGTAGGAATCTAAGTAAACCCTAAATCAGCAAGTTCTAGGGTTGTTTTATACCTGAAAATGAGGGAGAATCACCGGCTTGGTGATCGGGAAGTGTTGCTACAGCACTAGCAACCGGTGGCTCGGAGACTGGAAAAATCCCTTCTACTCTTCCTCTCAAACTCTCTCCTTTCCTCTCTCTCTAATCTAGGTTTTTGCAATTTTCGGATGGGAGAGAGGAATGAGGGTTTCAACCCCTTTTATAAGCTTAAAAATGCCAGAAACAGGCTCCGGAACGAAGTTTACTTAGTGCCTATCCATTTCGGGACTGTTTCGGTCCAAAAGTTGCTTTCTGATGGTCCCCTGGTCGATTGCGATCAGACTTAAGCTCATGCGTATCAGATATATCACGTATTAAGTTTTCAGTCCGGCAGGGTTCGCAGATCGCACGAGGCGGACCAGTCTCAGTTCAGCGGTCACCGCACGTAGATCAGGGCTGAAAGTCTCATGATAATAAATAGAAATTTTTCCTAATTCGAGGGTGTAATCTGGATGAATTCTGATGGTCAGAATGCTTAATACTGACGCGTCAAGTCGTGTGCCAGATTTGAATTTAAAATTCCAATTTTGTCCCTATTCGCGGTCTCTTCAGTCCGGGCTCAATAAATAGTCTGTGATTATCGATTTGACTTGATTTTCGAAATGATTGTCAAGTCCAGCTAGGCGGTTCTAATGGTCTAAGATAGGAGGTATCGGACTTTCGACGCGCGGTCTAGATCCAATACAAAAATTCAAAGTGGTCCAGAGAACAAACCCGCTTAGAGTTTGATCCGAGGTTATAGAGTATTGTAGAGTCGTTCGTTCTACTCGATTTGGGTCTTGTAGAACGTATTTAAAGTGATCAGGGACTATTTTCCAGCTACTCTAGCGTTGCGCTAGCTAATTAACGCTTAATTTCCATCGAAACTAATTCTACGCGATTTCGGGTCGAGTTGGTACTCGAGCCCAAGTACGGATTTTTCACGGGCGTTACAAGGATCCAGTAACCATAAGCTTAAGTCCGACCGCATTCGGCCAGGGGACCTCCTGAAATGGTCTTTTGGATCGGAACAGTCCCGATTTGGTTATAACTAAAGTATACTTTGTTCCCAAGTCTATTTAAGTTAGGTTTTAGCCTATATAAGGGCTTTAAACCCTCTCACAACCCTCCCATCCGAATTTGCAACAAACCCTAGATAGAGAGAGAGAGAAAGTGAGAGATTTTGAGAGAGTAGTGGGAGAGAATTCCCGCCACTTGCTGCAGCTTTTGCACGTGCCAAAGCACCGCACTCCAATCACTTTCCCGGTGATTTCAATGCACTCCTAGGTAAGAAAAACCCTAACTACTTGCTATTTTGGGATTCTTTCGATTCAAATATCGAAGTAGCTTATGTATCTTATGCATTAGGTTGCATTTACGCCGGTGACGAAGCGTATACATCCTATTCGAACTGATACGCGTCTAGGGCAAAAGGTGCAGATTTTAGACGCTTTGATTGACTAATTTCAAAGCTTTCAATGTCATTTAATAGTAGATTACGGACGAGAACGCCGTTTGACATGTAGAACATGCTATCCGTTTTCCGTTTCGTAAACGTACAGTAAATATGAGATTTAGGGTATTTTACGCATTTATAGAAAATACTGTATACGTCCGTATTTTGTTGAAATGCTTGACATATAAATTTATCATGTTATGATATTATATATGCGTGTATAATCTGTTTGGTGAAGAGATTCGCCCTAATGTGCACTTTAGGTTGACATACGCTATGTAGACTAAAGTGTGTAGACTAAGTGTTTGTATAAATGTTTGTATTAGTATGTATTGAGTAAATGGTATTATAAATTAGTTTTGAGAATGAATTCTTAATCCACCTGATGTTGTATACGATTTCCTACATGTTTGCTATATGAATTGATTTCCTTATATGTATGGAATACATGTGTTGGTTGATTTGCTTACTTTGTATGCTATAACATGTGTGAACATGCTTGTATTGTTGAACTTCAATTCTATTACTCTCATATGATCACTGGTATGGATTACACATGTTTGGGGCTATGCTTTAGTCCAGGCAGTCGGTAATAGATTGAATTAGTGGTGAGCTTCTATTTGCCACAGAGGACACGTCGATGAACGCGAGTCGTGTTTTGAGTTGGCGGTAGTGGTTAGGATACACGAAGTGTTTTATGTACTTCATGTCGTTCAGCTTGAGGTGCGCTCGTACTAGTCGAGCCCGTCAAGTAACCCGACTGGTCGTTGTATGTTCACCTTGTATGAGTCATAACTGCTTGAACCTAGGGTACTGAACTTACCATTGAAAACCCTGTTAACCATGGTACCTTAATCCATAAAGACTCATGAGCTGGGCATGGTGGTATGGGACACCGTGGTCGAGCTGTCGGCCTACGCTGGGGCCACAAACCTCCCCGTAGTGACCAGTGAGCTGGGCATTGCTTTACTATTATCACGTGATTGATTCGAGAACTTGCTAATCTTTGCTCTATTATTCCACTGAGTTAGCTACTCACTCCCACGCTACGGGATGGTGTTCTGGACACCCACCAGTCCATATTTTAGTTACAGATGATGGCGCTGCTTGTGAAGTGGAGCCGGACTTGATGATGAGGAGGAGGATTCCTCCTTTATGCGTGTTCTGATCGATGGGATTACAAGGAGGTTGATTAGACACCATGACTCTTGTCATTTTATATTTTTGAAGCACTCATGTATATTCTTTTCTTTCCATTTCTGGAGTATACATGTATTTAATTAACCTGGTAACATGTTCACACTCTGGAGACTTACAATCAATTATATATTTTATGTATTTATTACAGTCTTTCGCTTGCTAATTTAACTGTCTCTGGAGTATGATATGTTGTTTTGGCTTAGTCTCAATCTTGTTTAATGGTATTCTACAGACAACATGCATTTATCATTATCTATGTTGCATAAGTGATGTTCTGAAACTCGGGAGTGGAGTTTTTGCTCGACTCCCAATTTTTGGGATGTTACACCACACCACTGGAAGCAGTGGAGACATTGATGTCCACCATTGAAACTTTTTCAGGTCCCATCTTGATGTTTATTTTCCATCTAATCTGTTCACAGGGTCACATAGACTTGCATGTAGGGGAATACAAATGGTTGCTTGATCCCTGACTCCTATGGGCCCCACTATCATTAATCAGTGGAGATTGAATGACTATAATTGGGTGGGGGCCCACCTTGATGGATGTACTCAAATCCAACCATCTGTCCGGCATCCAAGTATGAACGCTGGACTCTATTTAATATATATATATATATATATATGAACATTATATAATAATTATATATTATTATATTATATATATATGAACGTGGTGGGCCCCATGTGGGACCCACGTTGATGTATTTATTATATATATATATATATATAATCTGGTGGTCCCCACCTAGGACCCACCTTGATGCAAGTATCTTATACCCACACCGTCCGTATTTGGATGGTGATAGGTGCAACACACTGTGATGTATGTGTAATCCACTCCATCCATCCGATAAGGGAATGTGGACCCCACCTTGATGCATGTGCTTCATTCCATGTCGTCCATCTCAAGGGTCCACTATGATGCATGTATTTCTCTAAGCCATCCATCTAGTTAGATTAGTGAGGCCCACCTTTGATATGTTTATGGCCCATCCTTGAGGCCCACCTTTGATATGTTTATGGCCCATCCGTGAGGCCCACCTTTGATATGTTTATGGTCCATCCATGAGGCTCACTTTTGATATGTTTATGACCCATCCATGAGGCTTGCCTTGATGCATTTGTGTCCCACCCATGAGGCCCACTTGTTGCGTATTTGAAGCCCATGGTATTATACCCATTAATGCGGCCCATGGTGATTGTATGAGGCCCATTGCGATGTATATTAGGCCTTTGTGTGAGGCTATGGGTCCACTTTACGTTTGGTTCTATGTGAGCCACTACTTGGGGGCAATGTTAGTTGAATGTCCACATTGTTGGGTAATGATGGTTTAATGTCCACATTGTGGGCTTCCCTTAGGCCTTGTTAGGCCCATTCTCATCGAGGCCGATTATCATGGCCAATTGCCAATTTCGATCTTCATGGCCGATTGTCGATTCCGATTTTTATAGCTAATTACTAATTCTGATTTTCACGGCCGATTGTCGATTCTGATTGTCGTGGTCGATTACCGATTTCGATTGTCATGGCCGATTGCTGATTCCAATTGTCATAGCTGATTACAGATTTTGATTGTCGTGGCCGATTGTCATGGCCGATTTCGATTATCGAGCTCGATTGTTGAAGCCAATTCCGATTTCAATTGTTGAAGCCGAGACCGATTGACGAACCGATTCCGATTGTCAAGGACAATTGTCGAGGCCGATTCCATTCCCAATCATCGAGGTCGATCCCAATTGTCGAGGCCGATTCCAATTGTTGAGGCTGATCATCGAGGTTGATTCTAATTATCGAGGTCGATTCTGATTGTCGAGGCCTAATGCATTGTATATAAGGCCCATGGGATGTGGTGCCTTTGTGATGTATATTAGGCCTGTGTTAGAGGCCCATTGTGATGTATGTGGCCCATGTGATGCAGCCTACTTGATGAATATGACGTATTTATGGTCATTCATTAAGGGCCACCTTGATGTGATGCATAATGGACCTGTGTGAGAGGTCCATTACGATGTGTTTGGGGCCCATGGGTTGTGGCCCATTGTGATGTATCCAGGGCCCATGGGACATGGCCCATCCAATGTATAAGCCCATGAGGCGTGACACATTATGATAGTATGAGGCCCATTGTGGTGCATTTGAGGGCTAGGCTATGGAGCCCATTGTGATGTATGTTAGGCCCATGTGAAAGGCCCATCGTGATGTGTATTAAGCTCTTGAGTGAGGCTCATGGTATTGTATATTTGGCCCTTGTGTGAGGTCATGGGTCCACTATATGTTAGGCTCTATAAGGGTCATTCCTTGAGGGCAATGTTAGTTAAATGTCCACATTGTTGTGGCCGATTATCGATACTGGTTATTGATACCGATGATGAGTATGTGACAACATAGCATCATGATACATGCCCATACACATCATCTGTATGTTTATTGTGAGATGTGATTGATCATTGCATACGTCATAATACAAATAATTTATAGGACTCCCTGATAGGTGGAGTTATCCCACATGAGCACACGATATGTGCAGGATTGATACATGAGTGAACTACATGACTCTTGAATCATGCATTGTGTGATAGTGATTACTATACGCCCTAGCAACATCAGGGCTGTGACCTTCATAAGCATGTCATGGATGACTAGATGGAACACCAAAAATATTTGCTTCGAGTATCTGGGCACTTTGGATGTCCGTGGGTGAAAGTCCCTAAACCTCTGAGGCCAGGAGACACCCCAACATCGAGATCAAGTGGATATATGAGTGCTAGAGTGCCGAATACCAAGAGACCGTGTCTCCCACTATGTCATGGTCGGTTGGGAGAGGGTGTGGCTTTACCCATCCGAGAGTAGGGAGAATAGCTAGGCTGAGTTTGGCCAGCTTGTGAATGGGTCTGCTATCGACGTGTCGGGTAGATATTGGCTGACTACTGACTAGGCGGATAGTGAGGTCTCTTCCACTTGCATGGCTGCACGTCAGTGAGGGTGATTTGCATGTAGAGTGTACTAGACCCCGGTGATGATCCCAGAGATGTATAGTACTGATTTGTGGAGCAGGAGTTGCATACTCATTCATTCATTCACTATCCACTCAGGCTAGTGTTGTGCAACTATTTATTACATGTATCTTCGCAATGGTCAGGATTTCGGTCCGGGCACGTGACTAACCTGAGATCAGGAGTTTACCACATTGAGTCGGACTATCCAAATTTAGGTATGAGATTGGTTTGGATAGAAGTCCTTGTGGTGGACCCCATACCTTGCGATACTATGTACAATCATCCCAACTTTACACTCCACCACAGTCATTCCATTCACATCGCATATTGCATTACATCCGCGACATATGACATTTTGAGTTACTATGTTTCTACATTTATATGGTCTAGATACGGTTAACGGTATTTGTGAACTCATAAGGAATTGTATATTGCATTGCATCCTCGGTATCTAATATTTAGATCTTTATGACTCCTCATTTGCGTAGCTAATCTGTATTGCGTACTTTAATATTATTTAACTCATGGACTTGTCAATATTTTCGCTTACTCTGATATCATATGATTCATGATCTTACCAGTATTTCTGATATTGTAGGATTGTGGCATTATATTGACTACTTGACACTTACCTTGTGCACACACTTACACCACCCTCTAAGCTTTCTATAAGCTTATGCACGATAGATACATGCAGGTGATGTTAGGTTTCAGTAGCGTGGAGTTTAGAGCATGTAGCTGACTTCTGGAGCTTTGATTTTGACATATGTATTTCCTTTTCAGTATTATACTCAAATGATTATATTAATGGATATGTGATGATGATGGTATTCTTATGATTTAGGTATACTTGTGGTTATGCTTCGTATGAGATAAATTCATGTTAAAAATCCTCCTTGTAGGATCCCAGGATCAGAATCTGGCGTATGAGCACTGGGAGCCGAGAATGAGGTACTACGGAGGCTGTCGACACCGGATTCGGTGATCAAGATTCCTGTGAATCTAATTTTTAAATTTGGGGCGTGACAACAATCATATATCTCATATCTTGTTGTTTACCCATTAAACCTATCTCATGGGATCTTCACTTGTATAGGTTGTGTAACACACCGAACTTTTTAATACCCGAGTATCGAAAGTTCTCGAGTATTACCATGAAAAATAACATAATATGTATGTGTGTATGATACAAATCTAACTATCCTAACCTTACATCTATTCCTTGACATGAATCTAACTCTTGAGAACAGTCTTCATCCATAAATCAAGTCATCCGACTATTGATCACGTGGTTTGATACAAGTATATTCTCCTAACTAAATCAACGAATAACCCTGCATTCGTAATGATTTAGACATAAGTTCTTTTATAAGAATTACTCAAAAACATGCCTACAACCATGTAGAACCATTAGATTTCACAAAAATCTTAGATCAATAATAATTACGAAAATGCCATTAACAAGACCCCTAAATTCTAAATCACATGGTTCCCACGATCTATTTAATGCAAAAAATTTACACCATGCCTATGTATCATAAATTAGCCATACGCAACAAATTTCAGCCATCATATCATTGTAAAGGTGGCCTAATTGACAAATCAGCCTATAACTATTAATGTTGGCATCCATCGAGTGAAGAAACCTTGTAGATAGTCGTAGTTGGAAATTTCCCTTCATTTGAGTGGAGCAGATCCCTCTAAAACATCATTGTGGACTCCATGTTAACCCGCAGTGTACACAGTACATGTGCACTGGCAGTGTAATAAACAGCAAATCGTTTGACCCGACTTCTTTCAAACAAAACCAAACTCCCGTCACTTATCACGAACAGACAAGAGGAGTTTGAAACCATTGTGGCCCACCATCATCGCTTGAATGGATGATCCAAACCATCCATATTGTCTAGAGGGCATATTCAACCATACCCTAGGTCGTTTCGCACACCAACAAGCTCCCACACGCACATGAATCCAGCCATGATCGGACTACTCCCGACTTCTCCATTGAAGACACCGTCCATGTTGGGAGCTACAGTGGGCCACTGTCGTGAGACAACAAGGTCAAAATGACCAAACCCTAGTCTTTTCCTCTCCCGACCTGACTAAGAAACCGAGCGAATCCCCATCTAAAATTTGTTTGCAAGAGAAGGAAGCCAATGTTATTCCGACTTCTCTATGTAGGAGAATCCAACGAGAGACACCTGAATCGATCAGGGCCATCCAAATCTGGACAAAGACAATTCCGTCCACACCCACGTTGAGATTAAGAGAGAAAGCTGTGGATGGAGTGCAACATCCGCCATTTTCCATGGACGCAAACCACTGCAACCTACGGAAGCCAAAGCCTGAGAAAATATGGGACGCAGGTCATTGATTTAGTGGGCTAATCAACCTTGAGCAGGCCAATCCAGATCCGACTAACGACAGAGGAAGGGAAGGAAATTTTGGAAGGAGATCACCGACTGTAAACATCAAAGACGCGGTTCCGTAAGAAAGCTGGGAATGACATAAGTTGTGTATGTTTTCTTGTTGCGCAAATGAGTTTTCCTAAAGGAGTTTCATATAAGAGTTTGGATACCCTTCCGCCTATAAAAAGTACTGTCTGACGATGGGAGCAGGTAGTGCAACAAGAAAAGAAATGTGGGAGAGAGATAAAGAGAAAGAAAGAAAGAAAGAAAGAAAGAAAGAAAAGAAAAAAAGAGAAGAAGAAAAGAAAGGGAAAGAGAGACCTACGACAGCAAGAAGTGGAAGTCGGCCCTACTCAACCTAAGCAATTTGAGAAGAGACGAGTTACGACTTAAGGTAGGTCCACACCTAACTCTCTCCCTTCCTAGACCATGTTCTTTTCCTTTCCCCTAAAAAATTGATCCAAATCATGTCAAAAACCCATTAGTTCAATTGTTAATATTAGATTGAAGATCTAATCCTTCGACGCACACCTACGTTCAAGGAAGGAATAACATTAGATGTGAGGGTTTTTATCCTTTAAGTTTACATGATTTAAGATATTATTATGCTATCATTTATAAGCTTTCATGACACTATGATAAACTTTAAAATTGTTTAATTTATCAATACTAACTATTTATCCTTAAGGAATAATGGATAAGGTGTGATGATACTCATTCATGGCCTTTCGAAATTTATGAGAAGGTCTTTCCTTTAAGCTTGCATTAATTTAAGTTGATGTAAATTATCTTGCCTTCTACATGCTTTCATGAATTCCTTTCTATAATTATTTAATTTATCATCAACATTTGTCTATCCTTTGGGATTATGGTATGATTTTAATTACGAGTGATCTTTATGAAATTATGTGGGGTCATGGATACAAGCCTTACCCTTGCCTTTATCAATTTGTTGAGTTAGCCCTTGCTACTATTATCTTTATTGAGTTGGCCATTGCCAGTCTCCTTGTTATTGAGTTGGCCATTGTCACTCTTCTATTTGTTGAGTTAGCAATTGTTACTCTCCTCTTTGTGAGTCAGCAATTACTACTCTCTTCCTTACTTTACTAGCCTTATACTATTTACCTTTAAGGCTTGGGCATGTGTCTTGATATTCCAGAACCCCCATGATTTGGCTTATGTTCTTTATAAGTGTAAGTGATGTGTTAATAAATATTACAACTAGTGATTCAATTATCCTATCATAGATGTAATGCACTCTGGGTAATGACCCTCTTGGTCGACACATAATTCCATGGGTTTTTAGGTAGTGGTGTACAAATCAATGTAAGTAATTCGCAATGAGTGTTACATCACTTTCGGAATTGGATGTCGTAAATAGTCGCTCCATGAACGAATCGTGTTATGTAATTCATCTAACTCATGTGTTGTGTCATCTCGAGGTATTCACATAAATCTACGGTAGTGTTGGAAATGCCGATGAATATTCATAGTTATGGGATGTGGGTCAAGTCGAATTATTTATGAATCGTATTCCACTGTGATGATCACTATGTATGATGAGCTGCAGACACTTTGCTAAGCATGCATCTCATGTAGGTTGTTTGCGCATACTGATATCCCTTGTAGTAGTGGAGTACAAGATGTATCAGAATCCTTACATTACTTTTATATCTCTTTTAAATTATTGTTAATCTTAAAGGATGACCATCACTATAAGTAGGGCATTAACCCTCTCCAACCATATAGATGATGTAGGTAATGTACAAATTGAAGACCTAGAGGATAATCTCCCATGGAAGATTATGCTAAAAGAATAAGAAGATAATTTTATAATTTAATTTTATACTTCCACTGCGAACTTAATAAATGTAATAAACTCACATTGAGAGGGCATTTAATTATTCTTTTATTTTGATGAAATAATCAACACAGTCAATTTTATTCTCGTGAATGTTACCATCATGAATGTATCTAGACGTGATCTAAATAAAAAAATAAAATAGGGTGTGATTTTTAAAGCATCCAATTTATACATTATTAACACTCAGTTTTTTTAGGCACGAGTTCAAACTCTAGCAGTGAAAATTCAAGTGTTACAGGTTAAGTTGCCGACACTGGTAGCTCATATATTAGGCTTAGCCCCATTCCCTTTAATGTATCATTGATTAATCTTTTAGATAATTCTTTAGTCATAAGATCTGTCAGATTCTTTTCTGACCTGAGAAAATCAATAAATATGACTCCATCACGCAACATGTGTTTCACTATGTTGTGTCTGAGTCTAATATGTCTGATCTTTCTATTATATGTTTTACTCTTTGCTTTTACTATAACTACTTGACAATCACATGGTCGATACAGGTTTTGGCCATAATGGTATATTAACTAAAAGATTTTTAAGTCACTCGGCTTCTGATACAACCTTTTCTAAAGTAATAAACTCGAATTTCATAATTGACTGAGCGATACATGTCTACTTAGTAGACTTTCAAGTGAATTCTCCTCCACTCAAAGTGAAGACATTTTCGCTAGTGTATTTTATCTCATCTGAATCAGTGATCAGTTAGTCTCATTATATCCTTCTAATACAGCAGGATAACCATTATAATGTAAACCATAGGTCATACTGCCTTCTAGGTATCTCAAAATCCTAGACAAGACATTATAATACTCTTTTCCAGGGTTATGCATATATCTACTTAGCCTTCCTACTACAAAAGCTATGTCTAGTCTAGTGCAGTTTGTTATATACATAAGGCTTCTAATTATCCTGAAATATTCCAATTAAGACATACTACTACTTATATTCTTAATGAAAGTTACACTATAATCATAAGGCGTACTGAGAGGTAAACAGTCAAAATGATCAAACTTTTTCAATAATTTTTTAATGTAATGAGATTGTAATAATTTAATACAACCATCTTTACTGGTTACTTCAATACCTAAGATTACACTAACCCCTCCTAAGTCTTTCATGTCAAATTTATATGACAAGAATTTCTTAGTCACATTAAATAATTTAATATTAAATTTAAAAATAAGCATATTGTTAACAAAAATGTATATTATAACATAATCATTTATAGAAAATTTACTATATACACATTTATTTACATCATTTATATGATAACCATTTGATTTCAAAACACCATCGAATTTTTCAGGCAATTCTTTAGGAGCCTGTTTTAGACCATATATTGATTTAATTAGCCTACACACTTTATTTTCTTTATCTGATATCTTATAACTCTCAGTTTGCTCCATATATATTTCTTCTTTTAAGTCTCCATTTAAGAAAGTCGTCTTAACGTCTATTTGATGTATTATCAGTTTATATATGTGAAAGTTATTTCTATTAAGACCCTGATAGTTGTAATCATAGTTACAAGGGAATATATGTAAGACCCGTATCTTGGTCCGTACCTTTCCATAGACTTCCGCGGTCTTACCGGTCGAATTCCGGCAACCTTCGACCCTTAACCGATATCGACGCGGGACCCTTATTCATATATCGACAATCCGAGTCGACTCAACCCGAGACCAATACCATAGCGACCGCACCGTCGTTGTGGTTCCGATGCCGCGACTCGCTCGCCGAGGTGATACCCTGGTCAAGAGATATGGGCCAACGTTCGGTGCGAGAAAACACCGCGCGTTGCGAAACCCAAGGAAATCTCTATGATGTGTCACATCAATCACATCAATCCCATCAATCAATCAATCCATCAAGTTATCATATGTCAAGTACACATCACTTTATTCCCTTTTCCCAAGCAACCACAAAAGTCTCCCAAACCCATACCTCTCTTACACAAAAAGCCACTAAAGTCTTCACCACCCATACCTCTCTTACACAAAAGCCTCAAAATTCAATACTTTCTTACACCCCATCACCACATCCATCCATCACTCTCTCTCTCTCCCTTTACAACTCCTCTCTTTCTCATTTCAAATCTCCAAGCAAAAATCCCAAGCTCCTACGTATGAGCCTCTCCCTCATCTTCCTAAACTCCAAGTGTGGCCCACCTCTTCATCCCAAGATCTCTCATCTCAACCCTCCATTCCTCATCTTAACCGTTGAAAACCAAGCTAAGGTGCCAAGAAACTCCTAGGAGCAAGAAGATCGGACGATGGATGCCTCTATAGGATAGTTTTTCTTATTTTTATGATGGGCCAAGTGAGGCCCACCGATCCATGGTGTGGATCTCACTTGAGACCCTAATATGTGGCCGATGGACCACTTGGATCATCATGATTATTCCATGATGGGGCCATTCTCCATGGACCCCATCATGATGTTTATTTCATTTAGAAAGGTCATCTAGACCGTCCATATCGATGGGGAATGGATCTCCAGCTTTACCACCTGCGTCTCCCATTCCACCCTCAGAGATCCCTGCTCCCTTTCCTGAGGATGACATTCCTCCACCTGAGGCCGATGCGGAGCCGACTGTGACTATGAGTGCCTCTCAGTTACAGCAGATGTTACAGGCTGTGACAGCCGCACTCCAGGGACAGGGTAGGCACCCAGTTGTTTCACCAGCTCAGGCAGAACAGGAGCGCGCGAGCGCCTTACTTCGTGAGTTCAGACGGCTTGATCCCTCACATTTCCAGGGTGAGCCAGATTCGACTGCAGCAGAGAGATGGTGCTCCGACGTGGAGAACATTTTTGATACCATGTCATGCACGACCGAGCAGCGCATCCGGTTAGCAGTATTTCTCTTCCAGGGTGAGGCCGAGCATTGGTGGACCTCTGTTACCCGTGTTGCCAGACCTGATTATGTCTGGACATGGAAGGACTTTATTGACCAATTCGAGGAGCAGTACTTCCCCGACCATATCCGTCGTCAGCGAGCCTTAGAGTTCGAGACTCTGGTGTAGGGAGACATGACTCTGGCGCAGTACGCGGCCCATTTTGTGGCACTATCGAGATTCACACCGTATATGGTTGATGACGAGGGGCGGAAGGCCCACCCTTTAGAGCACGGCTTACGTTACGGCCTTCGAGGTCGTGTTATTGGGCATGAGCTCCCTACTTTTCAGGCAGTAGTGCGGAGAGCTCAGATTTATGAGACTGAGTGGGCCGGTTCTCAGTCTGATCGTGGTCAAAGGAGAGACCGGAAGAGGCAGGCTTCTTCCAGTCCTTCCCAGCAACGTCGACCACAGCAGCGAGGCGCAAAGGTCACCCAGCTTTTCAAGCACCATCAGCACCAGCAACACCTCCACCACCTCCTTAGAGGCAGTTCATCGGCACTTGCTTCAGGTGCGGTGCGACGGGACACCGTTCATGGGAGTGTCCCAGCCCCCAGCAGCAGTAGAGAGGTCCATAGTAGCCTCCACCGCAGCAGCAGAGACCCCCACAGCAGCAGTGACAATAGCCTCCACCACCGAGGCCACCTCAGCAGCAGCATCAGCATCATTACCAGCCTCAGAGGCCACAGCAGCAGAGGTAGCAGTTTCGACCGCCTCAGCGACCCCAGCAGTAGCATCAACACGTTCAGAGGGGACAGGCACCTCCCCAGCCAGCTCAGGCTAGATTTTATGCGGCTCAGCAGGATCCACAGTCATCCGGAGGAGTCGTTGAGGGTATACTTCCAGTCTTTGCATGCATTGCACGTGTGCTGTTTGATTCCGGTGCATCGCACTCTTTTGTGGCCGAGAGCTTCTGTCGATCGGCTGGCTTACTGTTGGAGTCTGCTGGTGAGAGCCTATCAGTATCGACTCCCTTAGGGAGGACTACAGTGTTGGGATGATTTTGCTCGTCTTACCCCGTTCTGGTTGGGGATACCTTTCTGCCTGCCGATTTGTTTGTTTTACCGATGTCCGAGTTTGACGTCATCCTGGGCATGGATTGGCTTGCTGAGTATTATGCCATTTTAGACTACACCGTGAGGACCATCACGTTCTGTATACCCGGCGTGCCACAGTTTCAGTTCGTTGCAGAGGCCAGAGGAGAGCAGTTGTCTTGTTTGATGTCTTGCGCCATAGAGGAGCCTGTTACCGCTTGCATCGACCATTTACCCGTGGTTTGTAATTTTCTTGATGTGTTCCAGGAGATTCTGGGATTACCACCTCATCGACTCACCGAGTTTCAGATTGATCTCGTGCCCGGTACCGCGCCTATTTCAAAGGCCCCGTATCGTATGACACCATTGGAGTTACAGGAACTGCAGAAGCAGTTGGACGAGTTACGTGAGTTGGGTTTTATCCGTCCGAGCAGTTCACCGTGGGGAGCGCCGGTACTCTTCGTGAAGAAGAAGGATGGCTCGTTGAGGCTCTGCGTTGACTACCGCGAGCTCAACAAAGTCACGATCAAGAACAAGTACCCGCTCCCTAGGATTGATGATTTGTTTGACCAACTGCAGGGTGCACAGTTCTTTTCAAAGATTGACCTGCGTTCCGGTTATCATCATATTCAGGTCCGAGATGAGGACATTCCGAAGACGGCATTCAGGATGCGTTACGGTCATTTTGAGTTTCAGGTCATGTCCTTCAGACTGACCAATGCACCCGCGGTCTTCATGCAGCTGATGAACGAGGTCTTCCGCCCATATCTGGATCAGTTTGTTGTAGTCTTCATCGATGACATTCTGATCTATTTGAGGACCCGTGAGGAGCATGAGCAGCACTTGGAGATTACCTTGCAGACCCTCCGCGCATACCAGCTTTATACAAAGCTGGAGAAGTGTGAGTTCTGGCAGGAGGAGGTGAAGTTCCTCGGTCACGTGGTGACGAGGGAGGATGTCGTAGTGGACCCCTCGAAGGTCGAGGCAGTGCGTCTGTGGGGCCAGCCCACGACTGCGACAGAGATCCGTAGTTTCCTTGGTTTGGCGGGCTACTACCGGCGTTTCATTAAGGGCTTCTCTCATATTGCAGCCCCGCTGACCAGGTTGACTCGGAAGGGCACAGAGTTTATTTGGAGTGACGCCTGCGAGCGAGCATTTATGGAGTTGAAGGACCATCTGACGTCCATTCCTGTCCTCACTCTTCCCTTTGGGAGTGACGGATTTATTGTATTCACTGATGCCTCGCATATCGGTTTGGGTGCTGTCCTGATGCAACACGAGAGACTAGTAGCCTTTGTGTCTCATCAGTTAAAGGTCCATGAGCTGAACTACCCTACACATGACTTAGAGCTGGCTGTAGTTGTCTTTGCACTGAAGGTGTGGAGGCACTATCTTTATGAGGTTAGGTTCGAGCTCTTCTCTGATCACAAGAGCTTGAAGTACCTCTTCTCGCAGTCTGAGTTGAATATGAGACAGAGGAGCTGGATGGAGCTCTTGAAAGACTGTGATTTTGACCTCCAGTACCACCCAGGCAAGGCGAACGTGGTGGCAGATGCCCTTAGCCGTCAGCCACGAGGCCTAGTGGCGCGTATGATGATTCAGGAGTGACGGATGCTTGAGGATATCGCAGCGTATGATTTTGAGTTCGGCCTGCAGTCTTCCATTGTACAGTTATCGAGCTTGTCGATTCAACCCTCTCTTGTCGCTAGGGTGATTGAGGCTCATCAAGCTGATGAGTCGTTGCAGAGTTATATAGCTGAGGCGGCATCTGAGGGTCAGGCTGATTGGCAGATTGGTACAGACGGTGGATTTCGTTTCAGAGGCGATTATGTGTCCCGGATATTCCAAAGTTACGCAGAGATCTTATGATCGAGGCACATCGATCGAGGTTTTCTATCCACCTGGGCTCGACGAAGATGTACCGTGACATGAGGCGACAGTATTTTGGGGTTGGGATGAAGTGTCAGATCGCCAATTTTGTGGCTGAGTGTGACACATGCCAGCGTGTCAAGGCCGATCATCAGAGACCTCCTGGTCTATTACAGCCGTTGAACGTCCTGATGTGGAAGTGGGAGCACGTGTCGACTGATTTCATTATGGGCTTGCCGAGGACCCAGCGCAGTCATGACGCCATTTGGGTTGTTGTGGATCGTCTGACGAAGTCGGCATATTTTCTTGCGATGCGTGCGACTTGGTCTATGGACCGGCTTGTGAGATTATTTATTGAAGAGGTTGTGAGACTGCATGGCGTTCTAGTCTCGATCGTTTCTGACCGAGACTCGAGGTTCACGTCTCAGTTTTGGGTGAGCTTCCAGCAAGCGATGGGGACTGATTTGCAGCTCAGCACTGCGTACCATCCGCAGACCAATGGCCAGACCGAGAGGGTCAACCAGATCCTTGAAGATATGCTTCGGGCCTGCGCGATTGACTTCGGGGGTAGCTGGGATGAGCATCTGCGATTGGCTGAGTTCGCGTACAATAATAGCTATCAGGTGACCATCGGCATGACTCCTTTTGACGCACTATATGGCAGACCATGCAGATCATCGAGTTGTTGGACCGAGGTTGGAGAGCGTCGTCTCCTAGGTCCCGAGCTTGTGCAGGAGACGTCAGAGGCTATTGACATCATCAGGCAGAGGATGCGCACAGCTTAGAGCCGACAGAAGAGTTCTGCTGATCATCGGCGTCGTCCCTTGGAGTTTGATGTAGGGGACCATGTATATCTCAAGGTCTCGCCCATGAAGGGCGCAATTCGATTTGGAGCGAAGGGCAAGCTTGCCCTAAGATTCATAGGACCTTTTGAGATCACTAGGCACGTTGGCGCAGTGGCCTATCGGCTTGCCTTGCCATCACAGTTGTCTGGTGTCCACGACGTTTTCCACGTCTCCATGTTGAGGAAGTGTGGGTCAGACATAGTTCCCGTTATTGATTGGCAGCCGTTGGAGGTTCTTGAGGACGCTTCTTACATTGAGCAGCCAGTCCGTATCCTTGATCGGAAGGAGCAGGCCCTCAGAACTAAGGTCATTCCGTTGGTGAAGGTGCAGTGGAGTCACCATTCTGTACAGGAGGCTTCGTGGGAGCGTGAGGCTGAGATTCGAGAGCGTTATCCTCATCTCTTTGATGATTGATCATGTATTGTATTTTGTATGTTGTCCCTAATTCTATGTGATGACGTTATGTTTCTTATTCCTCGCGAGTAATGCTTAGTTGCGATGCTTGTGTAAATTTCGAGGATAAAATTTTTTATAAGGAAGGGAGAGCTGTAAGACCCTTATCTTGGTCCATACCTTTCCGTAGACTTCCGCGGTCTTACCGGTCAAATTCCGGCAACCTTCGACCCTTAACCGATATCGACGTGTAACCCTGATTCATATACCGACAATCCGAGTCGACTCAACCCGAGACCAATACCATAGCGACCGCGCCGTCGTTGCGGTTCTGATGCCGCGACTCGCGCACCGAGGCGATACCCTGGTCAAGAGATATGGGCCAACGTTTGGTGCAAGAAAACACCGCGCGTTGCGAAACTCAAGGGAATCTCTATGATGTGTCACATCAATCACATTAATCCCATCAATCAATCAATCCATCAAGCTATCATATGTCAAGTACACATCACTTTATTCCCTTTTCCCAAGCAACTACAAAAGTCTCCCAAACCCATACCTCTCTTACACAAAAAGCTACAAAAGTCTTCACCACCCATACCTCTCTTACACAAAAGCCTCAAAATTCAATACTTTCTTACACCCCATCACCACATCCATCCATCACTCTCTCTCTCTCTCCCTTTACAACTCCTCTCTTTCTCATTTCAAATCTCCAAGCAAAAATTCCCAAGCTCCTACGTATGAGCCTCTCCCTCATCTTCCTAAACTCCAAGTGTGGCCCACCTCTTCATCCCAAGATCTCTCATCTCAACCCTCCATTCCTCATCTTAACCGTTGAAAACCAAGCTAAGGTGTCAAGGAACTCCTAAGAACAAGAAG
Organism: Magnolia kwangsiensis; assembly: GCA_037074715.1. Classification (NCBI taxonomy): domain Eukaryota; kingdom Viridiplantae; phylum Streptophyta; class Magnoliopsida; order Magnoliales; family Magnoliaceae; genus Magnolia; species Magnolia kwangsiensis. The sequence continues at coordinate 77,277,652 of CM073580.1, read as the reverse complement.
ATCGGACGGTGGGTGCTTCTATAGGATAGTTTTTCTTATTTTTATGATGGGCCAAGTGAGGCTGTAACACCCTGAAAATCGGGGGTCGTGTATAAACTCAACTCCCGAGTTCCAGACCGTCACTTATGCAACAAAAATTATTATGATTCAATGTTGTCTGATTTAAAGCATTCACATGAGTAAAAGTATACCAAAACTGCAATTCATACTTCAGATCCAGTGATAAAAGCAAGTGGAAGACTAAACAATATATATATCACTGTATGGAAAAAAACAAAGTAAATCTCATCTGTCTCCAAAGTATGAATACATCTCTGAGTCTCATATACATATACATGAACAAAAGTAAATGTCCAAAATGGTCCCACTGAAGTCCCATCGATCCAGGTCGCCTACGCAAAGCCATCGTGATACTGCATGTATGAGAACTCGTCCTGGTCCTCGTCAAAGTCTGGCTCCACCTCCTGGATCTCAGCCTCACCTGCATCTACAACAGGGTCTGGTGGGTGTTGCAAACACCATCCTGTAACGTGGGAGTGAGTGATCAACTCAGTGGAATCATAGAGCAAGGATTAGCATGTTCACAATTCAATCATGCGATAATAGTAAAGCAGTAAATCAGACAATCATAATACTGTTGTTAATGCAAGATGATATGACGTGATGTATGCCCTCACCGACGATCTCCCTCATACGGCAACATCTTACGACCGCGGCATGCCACACTCCCTAGAGTGCTCCACATCTTTTAGGCACATGCAATGCTATGGTGATATGATTTTCGAGTTATTATTAGTCCATTCAAACAGCAGGATTGGGAAACTAAGGTACTTCCCTTGTATCAATCCCAACACAGATCCTGTCTAGGGTCGTCACTCCTAGTAATCTCATACGATGTATATTTCGTAGGTCACTGCAAGGGCTGCCAGGGCTGTTGCTCGCACTCGTTGCACCGCTCCCCCATCACCTTATCAATACAGGCCTACCGTACTCTACTGCAACAGAAGGGTCGTCGTCTCCCGTGGACTCAGAATACGCTCGCGGTCACTACAAAGGACTAGTCGCCTGATCAGTGTAGGCCGACAGCTAGAATATAGTGTCCCATACCACCATAATCTGCTCACGAGTCTAGGTGCTCACTGGTCACTACAGGGAGGTTTGTGGCCCCAGCGTAGGCCGACAGCTCGACCACGGTGTCCCATACCACTATGCCCGGCTCATGAGTCTTTGTGGATCAAGGTACCATGGTTAACAGGGTTTACAATGGTAAGTTCAGTACCCTAGGTTCAATAAGTTATGACTCATACAAGGTGAATGTACATCGGCCAGTCGGGTTACTTGACGGGATCGACTAGCGCGATCGCATCTCAAGTCGAACGACATGAAGTGCGTAAAATACTTCGCGTGGCCTAACCACTGCCGCCAACTCTAAACACGACTCGCCTTCATCGACGCATAGATCGTGGCCAAGACCAGCCAACCACGAATTCGATCGGTTACCGACTGCCTGGACTAAATCTAGTCCCAAACACTTATGGAATCACATCAGCAATTTATGTAAGAGTATTGACATTAAAATACAATCATGTGAGCATGTTAACACATGTTATAACATTCAACTTAAGCAAATCTTCAACCACATATATTCCATGCATGTAATGAAATCATGCATATAGTCAACATGTAGGAAATCATATAGGTCAGCATATTAATTGAGAAATCAATCTCAAACTATCTCATAACATCATTCAATTCAATACATACTAATACAAGCATTTATACAAACACATACACTACACACTTAAGTCTACATATAGTATGTCGACCTGAAGTGCGCAATTAGGTGAATCTCTTCGCCAAACTAATTATGCACGTATTCCTAACTTCCTAATGCGACAACAAACCATGTCAATCACATCAGCAAAATATGAATGTAAACTGTACTTCCTACAAATGACTAAAATGCCCTAAATCTTATATTCTTCGTTAATTTACGAAACGGGAAACGGAGAGCATGTTGTACATGTCAAACGGCAATGCCGTCAATAAGCTACTATTAAATGACGTTGAAAGCATTGGAAACCGTCAATCAAAGCGTCTAAAATCCTCACCTTATGTCTTGTAGACTCGTGAATTAAAACGGAGCATATACACTTCGTCTACGGCGAATAGAGAACCTAATACACAAGATCCATAAGCTACATCACTATGGAAACAAAGGGACCTCAAATCAGCAACTATTTAGGGTATTTTCTTACCTAGAATTGTGGTGTAATCGCCGGGAAAGCGATAGAGGTGCGTTGCTTAAGCACGTGCAACACGTAGCACAAGTAGCAGGAAGAACTCTCCCACTCTCTCTCACAATCTCTCACCTTTTCTCTCACACAAGCTAGGGTTTCTAGCAAATTCGGATGTGTGAGAGAAGTGAGGGTTTCAACCCCTTTTATATGCTAAAACATGCCCAAAATAGGCTTGGGAACAATGTTTACTTGGTGCCTAACCAAATCGAGGCTGTTTCGGTCCAAAAGAGCATTTTCGAAGGTCCCCTGGCCAAATACGGTCAGACTTAAGCTCATGCATACTGGATCTAGCACACATCCAATTTTCAGACCGGTAGGGTTCCCAGATCGCACGTGGCGGTCCAGTTTCAGTTTAACGGTCACCGCACCAAGATCAGGCCTATAAGTCTCGTGATATGTAATAGAAATTTTTCCTGATCTAAGGGTGTAATTTGGCTGAATTCTGACGGTCAGAACGCTTAATACTGATGCGTCAAATCGTGTGCCAGATTTGAATTTCAAATTCAAATTCTAATTCTAACCCTATTCTCACTCTCTTCACTCCAGGCTCAATGAAATAGCCTCTGAATGTCAGTTGGACTTGATTTTCGAAACAATTGCCAAGCCCAGCTAAGTGGTCATAACGGTCTAAGATGGTAGGTATCGAACTTTCGACGCGCGGTCTAGATCCAATACAAAGTTTCAAGGAGGTCCCGAGAATAAACCGGTTTAGAGTTTGATCCGAGGCTTTAGAGCATTATAGCACCATTGGTTCCACTCGCTTTGGACCTTGTAGAATGTATTTAAAGTGATCAGGGACCATTTTCCAGCTATTCTAACGTTGCACTAGCTAACTTAGTCATATTTTCTAAAGGAATAAATTCTACACAATTTCGGGTCGAGTTGGTACTCGAGCCCAAGTACAGATTTTTCACGGGCGTTACAGAGGCCCACCGATCCATGGTGTGGATCTCACTTGGGACCCTAATATGTGGCCGATGGACAACTTGGATCATCATGATCATTTCATAATGGGGCTATTCTCCATGGACCCCATCATGATGTTTATTCCATTTAGAAAGGTCATCTAGACCGTCCATATCGGTGGGGAATGGATCTCCACCGTTGATTTACATTTTTGATGATCCCATGTTCAAAGGGATCCGTTTATTGTATGATTTCATTCAAGGGAGGGCTCATAGTGGCGGAGCCCTCCATCACAAGGCGTGTCCAACTCTCCATGTCTCTTTCTCTCCTTATTTCTTTTTATTTTTTTTATTTTATGCGATAGGGTTGTGTGGCCCACTTGAATGGACCTCACCTCGAGGTATTTATTTTGTGCAAGAGTCCTTCAAGTGGGGCCCACCTTGCATGTTGTACCCCCCCCCCCCCCCCATCATCCATCAGTGGTGGCCCACTTCAAAAGGGCCACCACGATGCATAATTTTTTTTTAAGAGGCCCATAGTCCAGCGTCTGGGACGCTGGACGTCCCTGGAAAAAAAAAAAAGGGAAAAAAGAGAAGCTTGTGGGGTGGTCCTCCTGTGTAGGCCCCACCTTGATGTAGATATTCGATCCAGGCCGTCCATCCCCCTTACCCACAACATTTTAACCGTTGAGCCAAAGAATGAGGCCGACGTGATCATCCAGTGGGCCATAATATCAGAAACTTGGGCGGTTACCCTTAAAGACACTTCCTGATGAGTCTATGCATCCAAAAAGCCCGAACCTTGGACTCATTGGGCTTGTTTTGAGCCCCTGAACTCAATGGACGGGGTGGATCAGCTTGATGTGGGCCCCAGACGTGAAAAACCCCAAAAAATGGGTTTTTCCATTTAAATTGGAAAATAGCAACAGAGGCACCTGCCTCTCTCTAACGTGCAGCAGGCGCTGCACGTCTTGGCGGGCGGGCAGCGAGCGGCCACCCACGGCTGCTGCCGTAGGCCCCACACGATGTAAATGTCTTATCTACACCGTTCATTAGGTGGGTCCCCTTCTCAGGTGGGCCCCCTCCAAATTTCAACTAAATCCAAAACTCAAGTGGCCCACACCACATGAAACAGTGGGACAATACCCCTACCATTGAAAACCATTTTTGGGCCCACATAAGTTTTGGATCAAGATAAAATTTATGTTTTCCCCTCATCTAGGTCCGAGTGACCTTATGAACGGCTCAGATGGCATTTATGCATTTGGGTGGGCCACATCTGTGGAGCCCACAGTAATGTATGTATTTTATTCACACCGTCCACAGGCCGTGGACGGTGATTCTCACCATGATGTTTGTGCTCCACCTCCACCGTCCAGCAGACAGTGGAGCCCACCTCGCACGTGTGTTGTTCACACCACCCCCTCCCCTGGCTGCACATTTTGGACGGAAATAAACACTACAGTGGGTCTCCCCCTGGCCCATACCCACACTGGGTGACATATAAACATTACAGTGGACCCTTGCCATTTCTAATGGCAAACAAATATTCAGTGGGCCTCTAGGCCATGGGATTGGGCCCACTTGATATGTTCCAAGGCCATGTGACCAGGCCCATTTGACTCGTATAAGGCCTATGGGTTAGACCCATTTTATTTATTGAAAGCTCATGGGTTTTGCCCATTTGGTTTGCTTAAGGCCTAGAGGTTTAGACCCATCTGGTTTATACAAGGCCTACGAGTTTAGGCCCATTTGATATATGTAAGGCCTAGGGGTTTAGGCCCACTTCGATATGCAAACAAGGCCTAAGGGTTAAGGCCTATTTGGCGTACATATGGGGTTCAATTGGTGTGACCCATTCGACCCATGAGTTAAGCTCATTTGATGCAATCCAAGGCCCACGGGTTTTGACCCATTGCAATGCACATAAGACCCATTGGTGTGACCCATTTATGTGGCCCATCTGATAAATAAAAGGCCCATAAGTTATGGCCCATTTTCCATACATGTAAGGCCCAATGGGATGAACCTACGGTCCGTTGCAATGTGTAATTCCCATTCAGACTAACTAGTGATGTTTACAAAGATTGTGCCTTAGGAGCAATGTTGGTTTGACGTCCACATTGCGAGTGTAATGTTGGTTGGATGTCCACATTACGACTCTCCTTAGGGCCCATTACTGGGCCGTACTTGCTATGTTTCGGCCATCTAGGCCCATCTGCGTCGTAAGAATGGTTCATCACTCATTTACATGTTTAGTATAGTTTCATGACCCATGATCATATGCATCATATGTCTGCTTGATATGAGGATTGACTGATCATAGTATATGCCTTCGGACAGGTTGTTTATGGGCTCCTGGTTAGTCAGTGTTGCCCTACATGAGCGCACGATATGCGCAGGATTTGTTACATGACTGGATAGCATGAATCATGCATTTCGCATTTGTGTGACATGAGTATTGTACGCCCTAGCGACATCAGGGCCATAGCCTCTACTGACGCATCGTGGTTGGCAGGATTGGATACCGAAAATCTTGTTCTACATGGGGTACTATAGATAACCCTGGGTGAAAGTCCCTAAACCCTTATGGTACCAAGAGGTTACTCTAACGTCTAGACCGAGTGGGTAGATGATCATTGAGTGCCGATTACCAGACGGTTACGCTCTCCACTGTGTCGTGGTCGGTTGGAAGGAGGTACGGCCTTACCCGCCCGATAGTAGGGGGCAACGCTAGGCTGAGTCTGACCAGCTCGAGGAATGGGTCCGCTATCGACGAGTCGTGCCCGATATTGGCAGACGGATAGTGTGGTCTCTTCCACTTACCTTATTGCGCGCGATGTGGCGGCAATCTGGTTTAGAGTATACTAGACCCCGATGATATCCCATATTTTGAGCTGTATTGATGTATGGACATAGATGAGGATCTGTATGCTTGAGTTGCATTGCACATCGCATGGCCTTGGGATGGCCGATACCATTCATGTCTTGCATCGCATAAGCCTTGATACGGCTCATGATATTATAGATCCATCTGCATATTCCGCTTTACTCCGACATTACATGTTCATATTACTACCTTGCGCACACACTTTTACCACCCTCTAAGCTTTCTATAAGCTTATGCACGACCGTTACGTGCAGGTGACGTTGGATCACAGCAACGCTAAGGCAGGAGCGCATTGCTGATCGTTTTAGAGTTTTTGTTCTTTACCATTGTATTTCCCTTTATGCTCATTGTACTTGTAAAGTTTTTGATCATAGTGAAAATGTAATGGAGCTCTTGGTTGTTGTTTGTGGGTTATGCCTTTAGTTATGCTTATTACGAATCAAACTAATATTGAAAATCCTCCTTGTAGCATCCCAGGATCGAAACCTGGCGAATGGGAGCTAAGAGCTGAGAATGGGGTTCTACGGAGGCTGTCGGCACCGGATTCTGCGATCGAGAATTTTGTGAGCCCGGTTTCCGAGTTTGGGGCGTGACAATATATATCAAAATAATTTATTCATTCTTTTCGTTTAAAGCCTTTTACTACCAACCTAGCTTTAAACTTATTAATAGTCTCATCTGATTTTAGTTTATTTTTAAACACTCATTTATAACATATTGATTTGTTTTCAAGTGGTAGGTCTACAAGTTTCCAAGTATTATTAGATATAATAGATTCTAGTTCATCATGTATTACTTCCTTCCAGAATGTTATATCTAGAGAGTTAATCACTTCTGTATAGGTTATAGCGTTATCTTCTACTAAGTAGGTAAAAAAAACATCTCCTAAGTTAGTTTCTCTTCCAACTCTAGTGCTTTTTCTTGGTTCTATCTCTTCTAATACTTGCTTGTGAGCACTTTTACTAGTAGATGCGATATCTGATCTATTAACTTCCTCTATTACTATAAACTTAGATTTCATAGGGAATACATTCTTAAAAAACTCTGCATCCTTAGCTTCTATAATTGTATTAGGATTTAGAATATTATTCTTAGTTTTTAGAACTAGAAATATATAGGCTTCACTATTTTGTGCATATCCTATAAATGCGCAGCCAGTCGTTTTGAGCCCTGGCTTCCTTTTCTTCGTTTCAGGAAATCCTACGTTAGAAAGACACCGCACACTTTAAGATATTTATAAATAAGAACATGATTCTTCCAAAGGTTGTATGGAATTTGTTTAAAAGATTTAAAAATAATCCTATTTAGAATATAACAAACAGACATAATTTTTTCTTCTCATATATTTTAGGATAAGCCTAAACTATTAACATAGCATTCATTATCTCCTTAAGAGTTCTATTCTTACGCTCTGCTATTCCATTTTGTTTTGGTGTGTAAGGAGCTGTAGTTTCGTGAACTATATACCAGTATTTTCACACAATTCTCTAAATTGAAAAGATTCATACTCTCCTCCTCTATTCATTCTAAGTCTGTTAATTTTTGATATTTAACTGATTTTCAACTTCAATTTTATACTTAGAAAAATCTTCTAAAGCTTCATCCTTGTTTCTTAACAGATAGACTCTAGTGAACTTAGAGTAGTCATTATCATGCCCCAAACTCAGAAATTGAGCTCACAAAATTTTTTATCACCAAATCCGGCGCCGACATGCTCCGTAGTACCCTATTCTCGGCGTTCGACACCCATATACCAGGATTCTGATCCTGGAATCCTACAAGGAGAATTTTTGACATGAATTTATTTCATAATAAGCATAACCCACGAACAATAACACGAACACCATCACAGAATCCACTATGATAAAAAACTTTAAGTACAATGCATAAAGAAAATACAATATCAATATAAAAAGCTCCAGAAGATATATGTGCGCTCCAATCTCAATGTTGCTGCGGCGTCTTAGCATCACTTGCACCCATCTATAGTGCATAAGCTTATCGAAAGCTTAGAGGGTGGCGTAGGTGGGTGCGCAATATAAGTGTCAGGCATACAATACGAGTCCATAAATCATACAATATCAGGAAAGTGGAAATACTAACAAGTCCATAAATGTCATAAACCGTATTTAAAATGTGTAATCACAGTAAACCAAATGTCATATGCAGGGGGATATAATGCAATATGACGCCACATGCGGAGGATGTAAAGTAATAAGGTGAATACACGGAAGAAGTAATGCAATAACATGCTATATGCAGAAGATGTAATGCAATAAAATGCTATATACAGAAGATGCAATGCAATAGATGCTATATGCGAAAGATGCAATGCAATAAGATGCTATATGCGGAAGATGCAATACAATAAGATGTCATATGTGGAAGATGTAATGCAATAAGATGCTATATGTGGAAGATGCAATGCAATAAGATGTCATATGTAGGGGATGTAATGCAATATGCGCTGCTAGAGCATGAAGTCAGGATGATAGTGCGTAATGTCACAAGCTGTGGGGTCCACCATAAAGGACTTCTATCCAAACCAATCTCATACCTAAATTTGGATAGCTAGAGTTAATGTGGTAAACTCTAAATCTCAGGTTGGTCGCGTACCCAACCGAAATTGTGGTTATTACGAATGTACATATAATGGTATAGTTGCGCACTACCAGCCCAAGTGGCTAGTGAATGAATGAATGGGTTAATGCTGAACGTGCAACCTCCACCCAACATATCCACATATCAGTACCGTACATCTCTGGGATAACATATAATAGTACAGTTCCTCTCAGACAATCACCGAGGTCAAATATACTCCACGCCAGCTTGCCGCCCCATTTAAGTGCACAACTGAGTGAGTGGAAGAGACCTTACAATCCGCCTACCAATATCAGGCTCAGCTCGTCGATAACGAACCCATTCCTCAAGATGGGTCAGACTCAGTCTATTTATTGCCATCTCACTTAGGTAGGTAAGGCCACACCCCCTTCCAACCGAACACAACGTAATGGGAGACGCGACCAACTGGTATTCAGCCCTCATGCGCTCATGCATCCACTCAGTCTAGACATTGGAGCATCCCCTGGCCTCGGGGGTTTAGGGACTTTCATCCACGGACATCTAACATGCCCATAGGTTAGAACCAAACATTTTTAGTGTCCCATCTGACCATCTACGATATGCCAGTGGAGGCCGCAGCCCTGATGTTGCTAGGGTGAATAGTGATTATATAACATAATGCATGAGTTATACCATCCAATCATGCATCAAACCTATACATAACGTGCGATCATGTAAGGAAACTCTATCTCACAGGGACTCTCATAATTAACCAGTCTAATGACATATGCTATGGTCAATCGCTCCTCACAACAAGCATACATATGATGCATATGGGCATGCATCATGACGTAATAAAGTACATAAGCATGATTATAAGGTAAATAACAATAATCCATAATTGACCTTCTCCGGCATGTCACATATGAAAAGTATAAACCAAGCGACATACTCCTTTTTCAACTATAGGAATCCATGCGGCATGTCTAACATTAGTCTTCCAAAGCTCTGCATAATCCAAGACGGGGACGATGAGTCTAACCCATACGTTGAGATAGGTTCTATACACCTGATACCACGTATTCTTTTATCTACAGCAAGGAGGTGATGATGATGTACTAATGTCAAGGATGGGCCTTACACTCTTCCAAAGAAGGCAGACTATGTGGACGATATATACATAACATGTGGTCCTAGCAATCAATCACAAAGGTAGGATACATCCTACGGGGTAAGTCGAGCGGGTACACAATAAGTGTTCCTTCTCAATATATTTATCGTAGAACAATCGGGGTTTTTTATGGGGCTAATATGAATACAAGGAGAGCCTTGATATGATTCAGACGTCTAAGACTGTGTGCCCTTTTACAAATGGATGGGGTAGCTCTCTCATTATCTAAGTGGGCCTCGGGTTTGGGTCACTAAACTTGGACAAACACATGTATCTGAGCGGTCTACATTTACCATGGAAGGTCTGATATGAACACAAGGAGGACTCCAATACTTGGGTAGTCCTACAAGATGTGAGAGACATCATTATCAATGGGGCCAGTGGTTTAGGGTAGCCCGATAAGGGAAAGTGGGTATCATAGAGGCCAACGGTTTGGGATAGCCTAATCATGGCAAGGTATATTTGTCACTCATGTAGGATTTTAGTGAAGGGAGGAAGAATGGGGAATAGGCTTAGCAATGGGCCCTAGGGAGACTTAATAGCGTGGTCCACTTGGGATTTCATCTGACTCATGATGGGGCCCTTGGCTCTCAAGCTAGCTGGAAAGGTGGATGGTTAGCCTGTGTAGAACACATATGTCAAGGTGGGCAGTCCAAAGCCTAAAAAATGGACAAATAGTGCGCATACACACATGATATGGTGGGCCACACAGGGCAGCCCCATGGTCTAAAATGGATGAACTACGTGCCTATGATACACCCATCAAGGTGGGCTTCAAGGTTTGGTCAATCCTTCTAGCATCAATGGGGACCCAACGGTTTGGGTTAACCCACTAAGAGGAAATGAGAATGAGCCTAGCAACGGGCCCTAGGGAGAATTACAATGTGGACATTTAACCATTATTGCTCCTATAATGTGGACATTTAACCATCATTGCTCCCAAGGCTTGGCCCGTTAGAACTCATCCTATAATGGGGTCCATGGTCTTTGTACTAACTAGGAAAATGGATATACATCGCAAACATCACCACCTAGGCCTCATACACATCATAATGGGCCTCATACAAGGGCCTCATATACATCATAATGGGCCTCATCATAAGGGCCTCATATACATCATAATAGGCCTCATAATATGAGCCTCTATTCATCATATTGGGCCTCACACAAGGGCCTCATATACATCATAAGGGCCTCATATACATTATAAGGGCCTCATACACATCATAATGGGCCTCATCATATGGGCCTCCTATTCATCACATTGGGCCTCGCACAAGGGCCTCATATACATCATAAGGGCCTCTTGGGACAGCCCATATGGCCCAACAAAATAGATGAACAGCATGAATATCATCACGTACATCATGGTGGGTCTCTTATACATCAGGTGGGCCTGCAAGATGGGCCTTAGCTGGACAGCCTGGATACAATATACACATCATGGTGGGCCTGCATAGTGCAGATGGAGCCCTTCACGTACACAACAAGTGGGCTCTGCACATCCAGCAAATGGACAAATGACGTAGGTAAAACATGCAGCATGGTGGACCCCATGTCACATGGACGGTGTGGATATACATCATGGTGGGGTCCACGTCCAGAGATGGACGATTTGGATAAAATCCATAATTCATGGTGGGTTCCCACATCCCACGAGGATGGTGGATATACAACAAATGCATCAAGGGGCCCCACATACTTGTTGGATGGTGTGGGTACACCACATACATCCTACGAGCTCCACATCCCATGTCCAGAGATGGACGGTGTGGATAAAACACATATATCACAGCGGTCCCCATCGTCCAGGGGGACTGGACGGTGCTTATACAACACATATCTCAAGGTGGGCCCCACCCCCACACGTGCAACATGTGTGTGGTGGGTCTCACGTCCAGAAAAAAAATCGATGGACAGCGTGGCTAAAACACATACATTAAGGTGGAGTCTCACCGTTCAACAGCTGGACGGTGGGGATGAAGCCCATACATCAAGGTGGGTCCACACGTGTGGCCCACCACAGCTTTACATAAAGCTGATATTTATGTTTTCCTTTCATCTAGGTTGGCTGGATGGTACTAACAGTGCTGGACCGTCCAGCTAGCTGCTGGACGTTAGCAAGGTGGGCCCCACGGGTGGTCAGCATGGATGAAATGCATACATCATGTAAGGGGTCTAGAAAATCAGGCTAATTCTATGTGATTTCCCTCATCCAGATTGGCCCAAAAATGGGCAGCAAGGTGACTCAAAATTTTGGATGTGTGATCATCCCATGTTTGGATAGCAACATGCATCATCAGGTGGGCCATCATACAAGGAAAGAAAGAGAGAAAACAAAAGAGAAAGAGAAAACGGGTGATGGAGGGGCCCTGCTACTATGGGTCCCTCAATACATGCATCATACATCATACATTCATCAAGATGGATCTCATGCATTGCATGACCCTCAAATCGATAAATCAAGGTGGGGATGCCATCCCCACCATAAATCAAGGGTCTACATGACCCATCAATAACATGGATTAACTCAAAACATCATGATGGGATCCATGGAGAATGGTGTCACACCCCAAACCCGGGAATCGGATTCATAAGAATCCCGATTACCGAATCTGGTGCCGACAGCCTCCGTAGTACCCCATTCTCAGCTCCTAGTATTCATATGCCAGATTTTGATCCTGGGATCCAACAAGGAGGATTTATTTATTTTATTTTATTTGTACATATAACTAGTAATAAGCATAACCACAAGATTACCCAATTCACAAAGGCAACATCATCATCACATATCCACTAATATAATCGTTTGAGTACAATACTGAAAGGGAAATACATAAATAACAATCAAGCTCCAGAAGACTACTGCACGCTCCAAGCTCAACACTGCTGCAACCTAACATCATCTGCACGCATCTATCGTGCATAAGCTTATAGAAAGCTTAGAGGGTGGTGTAAGTGTGTGCACAAGGTAAGTGTCAAGTATTCAATACAATGCTATAATCATACAATACCAGAAAAATTGGTAATCCATAAACCATACAATGTCTAAATAAGCAGAAACACTAACAAGAGCAGAAATTATCAGAGTAAGCAGAAATACTGACAAGATATAAATCATACGATAACAGAGTAAGCGGAAGTATGGACAAGTCTATAAGTTAATCAATATCAGAATACGCAATATAGAACAACTATGCGATAAGGAGTCATAAAGAGCCAAATATCAGATATCGAGAACGCAATGCAATATACAAATCCTGCTAAATCTATCCAGGCCATATAAGTACAGAAATAGCAACCTAAGATGCCATATGCATGCGGATGTAATGTAATATGCGATGCGAATGAAATAACCATGCTGGAGTGTGAAGTCAGGATGATAGTATGTAGTATCGCAGGCTATGGGGTCCACCACAAGGGACTTCTATCCAAACCAGTCCCATACCTAAATTTGGATAGTCAGACTCATTGTAGTAAACTCCTGATCTCGGGCTAGTCGCGCGCCCAACCGAAATCCTTGCCATAACGAAGATACACAACAATTAGTTGCGCACCTTCAGCCCGAGTGGATAGTGAATGAATGAATGAGCATGCATCTCCTACTCAATAAGTCCACATATCAGTACGGTTCCTCTCTGGGAAATCACCGGGGTCTATTACACTCCAAACCAGATTGTCGCCCCATCACGCTCAACAAGGCTAGTGGAAGAGACCTCACTATCCGCCTGCCAATATCGGGCCCGGCTCATCGATAGCGGACCCATTCTTCGAGCTGGTCAAACTCAGCCTAGCTTTGTCCCCTCCTCTCGGGCAGGTAAGGCTACACCCCCTTCCAATCGACCACGACATAGTGGAGAGCGCAGCCATCTGGTAATCAGCACTCGACGCTCATCTACCCACTCGGTCTAGACGTTGGAGCAACCTTTGGAACCAAGAGGGTTTAGGGACTTTCACCCAGGAATATCTATAGCACCTCATGTAGAACAGATTTTTGGTGTCTCATCTGGCCATCCACGATATGCCGGTGGAGGCTACGACCCTGATGTCGCTAGGGCATACAGTAATCACAGCACATAATGCGAGATGCATGAGTCATACAATCCAGTCATGCATCAATCCTGTGCAAACCGTGCACCCATGTGAGACAATATCCGCCTATCAGGGAGTCTCATAACAACCAGCATTATGACATATGCAATGGTCAATCACATCTCATAACAGACATGCAGATGATGCATATGGGCATAGATCATGATGCTATGCAGTCACATACTCATAATCAGTATCAATAATCGGCATCAATAATCGGCATTGACAATGTGGACATCTAACCAACATTGCCCCAAGGAGTGACCCTCACAGATCCAAATATATAATGGGCCCACGGCCTCACACAAAGGCCTAATATACAACACAATGGGCCTTACTCAAGGGTTACATGTACACAACAGGTGGGCCCTGATCATGGGCCTAACATACATCACAATGAGTCTCATCACCTAGGCATCAATATACATCACATTGGGCCTTAGACACGGGCTGAATACACATCACGTCGGGCCTCAAATACAGGTCGCATGTACATCACATTGCGCTCCGACAATCGGAATTGGTAATCGGCCACGACGAATCAAAGTCGGTAATCGGCCCTGGTCGATAATTAGCCTCGATCGATAATCGGCAATCGGCCATCAGAATCGGTACTCGACCTCGATCGATAATCGGTAATCGGCCACGATAAATCAGAATCGGTAATCGGCCCTGATCGATAATTAGCCTCGATCGATAATCGGTAACTGGCCATCAGAATCGGTACTCGACCACGTCAATCGACAATCGGCCACGATCGGTAATCAGTCACGATAATCGGCCTCGATCGATAATCGGTCAACTGGCCACGACAATCAGAATCGGCAATGGCCACGATAATCATAATCGGTAATCAATCACAATAATCGTCGGCCTCGATCGGTAATCAGTCTCGATAATCGGCCTCGACTAGTAATCAGTCTCGATAATCGGCCTCGATCGGTAATCGGTCAATCGGCCACGACACGCAGAGTCGGCAATCGGCCACGATCGGTAATCAGTCTCGACAATCGGCCTCGATCGGTAATCAGTCTCGACAATCGGCCTCGATCGGTAAACGGTCTCGATAATCGGCCTCGATCGGTAATCGGTCTCGATAATCGGCCTCGATCGGTAATCGGTCAATAGGCCACGACACGCAGAGCCGGCAATCGACCACGATCGGTCACGACAAACGGAATCGATAATTGGCGAGAATGGGTCTAACAAGGCCTAATGGAAGGTCACAATGTGGACATTCAACCACCATTGCCCATCAATGTGGACATTTAACCAACATTGCTCTCCAAGGAGTAGTCCACTTAGGGCCAAACGTACAGTGGGCCCGCGACCTCACACAAGGGCTTAATATGCATCACCATGGGCCTCACTCAAGGGCCTAATATACATCACAATTAGTCGTGTTACATGAGCCTTATACATATTACAATGGACCACGACATATAGGACGAAAAATACATTTTGTTGGGCCTTATCAAATGGGCCGAAAATACATCTCATTGGGTCTTAACAAGTGGGCCGGAAATGCATCTCATTGGGCCTTAACAACTGGGCCGGAAATACATCACAATAGGCCTTGTCTATAGGTCATGAATATGTCACAATGGGCACCACAATGGGCCTCGAATACATCACACTGGGCCTCGCCCATGGGCCTTAGATTCAAGAAGATGGGCCCCATCATATGGACCTTAAATACAAGGCAAGTGGGCCCTGTCACATGGGCCAAAAATACAAATAGGTGGGCCTCGCTCATGGGCCAAAAGTACATCATGATAGGCCACTTATATACATCAAATGGGGCCACATCATATGGACCGCAAATATATTACTGCGGGCCGCACAAATGAATGGTATAGGTACATAATGCATACATCACGACGAGCCACACAAATGGATGAACACATCACGGTGGCCGCATATACAGGCCGCATCGATGAGTCGTACTAATGAGTCCCATAAATATATCATGGTAGGCCTCACAGATAGGTCACAAGTATATCAAGGTGGGCACCTCGAATGGACCACAAAATACATCAAAGTGGGCCCGACAAATGGGCCACAAAATACATTAAGGTGGGCCCAACATATGGGCCTCATATATATCCAGGTAGGCTTCATATATCACACCGGCCTAATTAAATAGGCCGAAGCAACTAGGCCAAGTCGAATGGGCCAAGTCGAATAGGCCGAGTCCAATACGTCATGCGTTCATTGTAAAGGATCATTATGCTGCATAAAAATGAATCGTATCCCAAGGATCATATGAACCATATCGCAATAACAATGGCGACAATGTTTTCCACCGTTAAACTTCTAGTGGGCCCACCATAGAATTTATTTACATCCATACTATTTATAAGGTCACAAGTGCCATTTTCCACTATCAAATTCCAGTGGGCCCACCATAACATTTAATTTCCATCCAGTCCGTGCATAAGGTCACAAGGACCTGGATATAGAGGGAAAACAAATATCACTCTGATCCATAATCCTGCAAAAGGGTTTTCAATGGTGGGAGTTCATCCCACTTTCATCTGCAATGTGGCCCACTTGATATTATATCTGTCTTATTTGTAGCCTCAAGCCTTGAGACAAGCTAGGCAAATGGATGGACGGCTGGATGCAGCACATCCATTAGTGGTGGGTCCCATGTGGGAATGATCCCACCACGATATATAAAATATATATATGATATGCATACAGTGAGGTGAACTCCCACGTGGATGTGGTCCCACCACAATATACTATTCAAATATAAAATATTATATAATATACCATACCTATACATAATATTTAAATATAAAGTATTATATAATATAAAAATATCAGTGAGCGTATGTGAGGGTGGGACCGCCAGCGTCTAGGCGGACGGCTGATGGTGGAGCCTACATTTTGGACAGTTGTAAAGCAACACACATCATGGTGCGTCCCACCGTCCAGTGATGTGGACGGTGAGGATAGATCATATATATCATTGGGTCCCACGTGGGGCCCAGTTGATAGGTCACACGGCTCAGGATAAAGAGGAAAAACAAACCTCATGTACATCCAAAACGTCTGACCCAAAAGGGTTTTAGTGATAGACGTTCAATCCCACTTTTGTCGATGGTGTGGACCATTTGAGTGCCGTGAACGGCTGATTTTTAGGACATCATCATGCCTAAAGAGGACCCATCAATTGCACGGTGAGGATGCTCCAAATACATCATGGTGGGGCCGGAGATGGGGTCCACTTTCCCTGCCCGTTTTGGCCAGCGTCAGGACGCTTGCGCGTCCTGAGGTCTGCCAGCAGCAGCAGGCCTTATGTATGTATTTATTTTGTCCTTTTAAAAAAAATATATTGTTTTGAAGATCTTTCATGAATGGGGCCCACATCAGGTAGATCCGATCCGACCATCGGCTCCTATGGCTCAATACCAACCTATCAAGACCAATATTCGATGAGTTTTTGGTCTACAAAAATATTAGGGTGTATTTCAACGGTAGAAAACTTTGTTTGCTATGCGATGGCCCACCAGAAATTCGGATTGAGATCATTTTTCGGCTCAACACCTAAAATGATCCGCTGAATGGGATGGACGGCGTGGATTGAATTCATTTAACAAGGTGGGGCCTACATAAGTGGCCCACCCAAAAAGCATAAAATCTAAGTACCTTTTTTTTTTTTTTTTTTAGTACACCCCATTATCTATTCAACTCTAGTGAGCACGACCAGCGTCCCTGGACGCTGGACGGACATTGTTTATATGCCATTCATCAAGGTGGGTCCCACATGGACATGGCCCACATGGTTTGAATCAATTTGATATTCGTGTTCTCCATCACCAAGGGTAGGGCCCACATGGCTTGGACGGTTGGATAAGACACACATCAAGATGGGGTCCATTCGAGTGGGCTACACATCACACAAATATGAAGAAGAGAGGGAGAGAGAGAGAGAAGCACCCACTTGATTGTCTATTCCTTCTTCCACCTATGCACTCTAGAGCTCCAAGAGGGCATTTTCGACGGTTGAGATGATGATCCAAGGGTCGGATTTGGCGGTAGGAAGGTGGGCCACACTTAGCTTCTCCATGGAAGCCATGGACGGTTTCTCCTTTGGGAAATGCTTGAATGGGTGAAGAGAGAAAACGAAAGGGTGATGGGAGTTGTAAGGATGGGTGACATGGAGTGTATGGGTGAGGGATGGGGCTAATTGACTTTTGGGAGTACTTTTGTACTTGGGAATGGGGAGAGTAATGGGTTGAGTGATGGGTGTACTTTTGACAAGTGAGGTGATTGATGTGATGGATTTTTCTTGAGATTTACAACATGCGGCGTTTCCTCGAACTGAACGTTGGCCCACATCTCCTGGCCCAGGTATCGCCTTGGCGCGCGAGACGCGGCACCGGAATCGCGACGACGACGTGGTCACTAGGGTACAAGTCTCGAGTTGAGTCAACTCGGGTTAACGGCGTGTGAATTAGGGTCGTGCGCAAATGCTAGTTAAGGGTCGAGGTTGCTGGGATTCGATTGGGAAGACCGCGGAAGCCTACCGAACGATACGGTGTAGGATACGGGTCTTACAAATGGCCTCATGCATGCATCAAGGATGGGCCATTGGCTACAACCAAAGGGTCAAGTAGGATCTCCACCATTGATTGGTGGGTCCTACATGATCCTAAGTAATAAAAGAAAAAGATCTAAGAAAGAAAAGCAAGATCTAGTCATAAACAAGCACCCACTTAGGATCTTGAACTTCTTCTTCCATCAATAGGTTCCGATGCTCTAAAGGGATGAGATTCGGTGGTTGAGATGAGGTTTGGAGGGCTAGATTTGGGGGGAATAAAGAGTGGGAGTTGCTAGATTTTCTCAGTAGGGTGGGACATCCATGACTTCTCTTGTTATGAGAATGAAAAAGGAGAGAGGGGGAGAGAGATAAGAGAGAGAGGGGTGGTCTTTTCCTAGGCAATGATTTATTTTGTAAGAGGCATGGGGGGGGGGGGGGGGGGGGGGGGGCTAGTAAGAGGCATGGGGCTAGTGGCTAAGATAGGGTGATGTCACCCTGAGGGTAACATCACCCTAGTGATGGTTTAGGGAAATACAACAATTGGGATAGGTGGGTCTCGCAATCAAGTGATCAATGGACATAATAATGCGTGAACCATAACTTATGATCTAAGCGTCGCATTAACGCACGAGACGCGAAGTCGAAACTGTTACTACGGTGTGGTCATAATGGCATATGTCTCAGGTTGAGTCGGCTCGGGTTTACAGGATGCCACTTAAGGTCATGCATAAACAATATCTACAGGATGCGACTTAAGGTCATGCACAAACGATATCTAAGGTCATGCACAAATGATATCTACAGTCGCCGAAATTCGACCGGAAGGACCGCGGGATCCTACAAAACAGAATAGCCACTAGGACACAGGCCTAACAATTATCTACAAAAGTTATGTAATATCTTTTTCGATTCTAAACATGTGATTTCTAAAATTACCCAAGTCACTATGTATCAACTCTAATAGAACAGGAGATCGTTCTATTCATTTAAAGGATTTTCTAATGAATTTTGATTCTACACATGTTTCACATTTATTGAGTTCTTCATTTGATAAATTAGGTAATAAACCTAATCTTTTCATTTTCTTCAAAGAATTTATGTTCACATGACCTAATCTACTATGACATAGGTAAAATGGTTCAATGATATAAACAGAACTGGATGTCTTCTTATTATTTCATTAGATTTATTTATAATAAATAGACCATCACTACAGTATCCCTTACCAAGAAAAGTTTCAATATTAGTCATTACATGTTTGTCTGAATTAAATACTAACTTAATACCAACCTTATTGAGGAGCGAACTAGAGACAAAGTTTCTTCTAATGTCAGGCACATGTAGGATATCATTTAATAGTATAGTCTTTCTAGAAGTGAGTTTCAAAAGTACTTTCCATTTCCATACAACTGGAGATGTTCTAGCATTACCCATGAACACTTGCTCATCATCTCCTGATACTTGGTATGAAGTAAACATGTTATTATCCTTGCACATATGTCAAGTTACACCAGTGTCTACCACCCACTTCAAGTTGTTTACGAGAAAGACTTCTGACACAATAACTGCTACCATATTAGACTCGTTACCTGTTTCTGTAATATTATCTAGTAACTTATTTTTATTTTTCTTAAGCCTACAGGTTTTAATGTGATGCTTAAGTTTTTCATAGTTGTAGTAATTTTCTTTTTTCTTCAATTGATTGTTTACATTCTTCTTTTTGAGCCTACACTAATTGGCATAATGTCCAAGCTTGCTACAATTATAACATTTGCCCTTTTTATTTTAATTATTTTTGTTGACTTGACTATACAAGATTTGCCTTTAAATCTGCCTCATTTGCATTTTATTTTTTGTCTCTATTTCTATTGACATTTTCTATTCGTATGTGTATGATTATAGTTTTTAATGAAACACCATTCTTTTTTGTGTTTCATTTTATTCTTATATTCTTTCCAAGAGGGCGGTAGTTTTCCTATTAGCGCTCATAACTGAAACACTTCATCCAACTTAATTCCTTCTAATGATAATTCATGAACTAGATTTTGAAAATTATGAATATGATTTGCAATAAGTTTATCATGTGTCATTTCATAGTGAAGAAAATTAGAAATTGTATTTTCTTAGCGCCTGCATCTTCCAAAACATACTTCTTTTCTAAAACAGTCCATATTTCTTTAATTGACTCATAGGAACATACATATAATATACTTTATTAGATAAAGATTTCAAAATATAATTTTTGTAATTATTTTCATCTACTACTTCGTTTTAATTTGTTGGGTCTATAATAAATGATTTAGATAATATATATGAAACTTTAAGGGTGGTCAATGCAAACATAAGTTTCTGTTTCTACCATTTAAAGTATTATCCAACGAATGGTTCGATTTTGGCTAACTTAGTAGATGCATTAACTGTTATGGTAGCCGTAGTTTATTTAATTCAACAAATTCGATTTCAAGATTGTTGGAATATTAGATTGAATAAAATAGTCTATTTAAAAATCAAGAACCAAAAAGAAAAATAAAATTTAAAATAGAAGACTTATAGAGTTGAGTCGTGACTTGACGTAAGTCACTTAGCTTGAAATCGAATTTCTCTCCCTGGATAGCGTCCTAAGTGCAACAGGTTTCCAGAGCAATCAACCTCCAACTATAACCCGGTCCCAATGATGCCCTCATTGTATACAGGCTCGAACCACTTGCGGTTTAACCCGAAAGTACTGAATTAATTTATCGATGAACTCGGTAACCAAAACTTGAAAACCAGAAGTTAGAGAGAGTTTTCACAATATGAGAGAATTTTTTGTTGTTTTGAAAATGGAACAGAAGTCCTTATATAGACTCTAAAGTGCTGCATTAAGCACTATTTCAAAGGGTTTGGTCCGTTGGGTTTAAATACAACATAAGTTTCTGTTTCTACCGTTTAAAGTATTGTCTAACGAACGGGTTGATTTTGGCTAACTCAGTAGATGCATTAACTGTTATGGTAAACATAATTTATTTAATTCAACAAATTCGATTTCAAGATTGTTAGAATATTTGGTTGAATCAAATAGTCTATTTAAAAATCAAGAATCAAAAAGAAAATTAAAATTTGAGATAGAAGACTTAAAGAGTTGAGTCGTGGCGTGACGTAAGTCACTCGGTTTGAAATCGAATTTGCTCCCCTTAGATAGCGTCTCAAGTGCAACAGGTTTCCAGAGCAATTAACCTCTAAGATACAATAACTATAACCCGGTCCCAATGATGCCCTCACTGTATGGAGGCTCGAACCACTTGCGATTTAACCCGAAAGTGCTGAATTAATTTATCGATGAACTCCGTAACCAAAACTTGAAAACTAGAAGTTAGAGAGAGTTGTCACAATATGAGAGAATTTTTCATTGTATTGAAAATGGAATAGAAGTCCTTATATAGGCTCTGAAGTGGTGCATTAAGCACTGTTTCGAAAGGATTTGGTCCATTGGGTTTAAATACAATAGGTGCGACCAACTGATCGGTCACATCTATCTGGTTTAAAACGAAAATACGCAAGTGCAAGTATACTCTCGCATAAATAAGGTCCCGTAAGTACCTGTACACACGCGGCCCGGTCCGTCCCGCCGTACACGCACACAATGAATCGGATTCAGCTCGGCGTGCGTGCATATGTGGTGAATGACATAGATTATATCTATTGACATATCCCTCACAAGACCAAATTCACATGCCCCTGAATGAGGCTCAATCCCTAAGGCAAACATCATATCTTATATACAAGAAGATTTCTTAGACAAATTAAATTTTAAATGTTGAGAAAATCAAAATATTTAAAATTTTAATTTTTAAAATAAATTTTAAAACAAAATACAACAACTTTCATAAACATCACTGAGGGCCACCTGAGTGGTTAACTCCCTTTGTTGGGTCCACTTGAACATTTGATCTACTTCATTTTTGGACTCATAACTCAAAATGATTTGAGAAAAGGGACGGACATTTGATCTACTTCATTATTGGACTCATAACTCAAAATGATTTGAAAAAAGGGATGGACATTTGATCTACTTCATTGTTGGACTCATAACTCAAACTGATTCGAGAAAAGGCATGGACAGCGTGGATTTAAAGATATATCTAAGAGGGCACACAGAGTTCCATCTATTACTGGCTCGTGCATGACGCAATCCGCAATCCGCTACAACTTTGTTTAGGTAGGTAATGGTAATTATTAAATTAAAGAGATACTTATTGAAAACTTTTTTAAAAAAGGAAAGATAAAATGTAGGCAGGCAGCTTTTTATAAATTTTCCATTTATAATTCCAGCACTGAGAACTCTCGCTGCGTGATAAGCTAATCCAAGGCTCGTTATATGACTGAACAACCTGGCCAGTGACTCTTGAGTGGGGCAGAGTGAAGACAAACGTCTGCACGAGGCGAAAGCCTTTCGCAAGAAGTTCCTGCCTTAAAACTTAGGTGGGATCTATTGATATTTTTCCAAAAATTCACTTTGTCCATCCGTTTTGTGAGCTCATTTTAAGAGTTGAAATCAAAATTGAATGGGATGAAAGACTCAAGTGGGCCGTACTAAAGGAAAAAGTTATTAGGAAAATTTTTACCGTTCAAACCTTCCTAGGTTCGACAGTGATAATTAAATGTCATTCATACCGTTGATAACGTCATTTGTATTGGGCTGAACTGAAAACACAAATAATACCATGATTCAAAACTTTTTTGCCCCACGAATAGTTCAACCATAGATGTTCAATTACCACTTTTTCAGTCCACTTGAGGATTGGATACGGTTTATTTTGGACCTCATATTCTAAAATGAGCTTATAAAATGAATGGACAGAGACAATTTCTCAAAAATATGATAGTGGACCTACCTAAGCTCCCAGGTAGGAACTCCCTGAGAAAGGCTTTAGCAAGAAATGCCGAAATGTCTCTGGGGCATTTGGCGCATGGTAATAGATGAACTTAGGGGGGATGGAATTGCATATTGCCCCATGCCAATTTCACTTCATGTTAGCAAGTTGAGTAGGTCCACCATGATGTGTGGGCTATATCCACACTGTCCACTCATTTTTCAAGATCATTTTAAAATATGGGCCAAAAATCTAAAGCTCAAGTGGACCCTACTATAGAAAGCAACGGGGATTGATACTCACCGTAGAAAACTTCTTTAAGGCCACGAAAGTTTTGGATCTACTTCATTTTTAGGCCCATGCCATAAAATGAGGTTACAAAACAATACAACTTATATATAACAACATGTTATTTTTAATAATTTTAAATGATGATAGATATATCCATTTAATATACCACTGTATTACAAGCAAATGATGGAATTAAGCTCATCCCCATGGTAAAAGGGAACAATTCCATGAGTAATAATTATGTTTTTTTGAATACCCTCCCACCTAATCCTGCCCAATGCCATGCCCCAAACACCCTGTACTAAGCGGGAGTGGATTAGGTACTACCTCCCCTGCTCCGAGCCGGGGACTAGCTGAGGCTCTGAGAGCCACTAAGGGGCCACCGTGATTTATGAGTTTTATCCATACTGCCCATTCATATTTTCATATCATTTTAGATTATGAAGACAAAATTAACAAATGTCTGATGCCTAAGTGGACCACACACTAGGAATTAAATTCTTACCGTTGAAAATTTCCTAAGGACCACAAAAGTTTTGGATCAACAGGATATTTGTTTTTTAGCTTCATCCAGCAGGTTCTATGGAAAATAATTGA
Organism: Magnolia kwangsiensis; assembly: GCA_037074715.1. NCBI lineage: Eukaryota > Viridiplantae > Streptophyta > Magnoliopsida > Magnoliales > Magnoliaceae > Magnolia > Magnolia kwangsiensis. The sequence goes on along the minus strand of CM073580.1, from coordinate 77,253,439 downwards.
CACAATGGACCCTAAAAAGGTTCAATGGTGGTACTGCTGCTTCTTGCGGTGTGGTCCACTCGAGCCTTATATTTTCCTTATTTCTTATTTATCCATCTAAAATTATATGGGAATATGAATGGACGGTGTGGATAAAACTCATAAATCATAGTGGCCCCTTCATTGGCCCTCAGAGCCTCTGCCTCTCCCAAGCTCCGAACGGGTAGGGTAGTAATTAATCCGAGAAACGGATTGGCTACTCTCCCTGCCACCGGCCAATGGCTGGTGGTCGATGCTCCATGGGCCTCACTATAATGTATGTGTTTCATCCATGTTGCCCATCTAGTATTCTAGATAATTTTATGATATGAGACTAAAAATGAGGTGTATCCCAATATTAAGTGAATCACATTACAGGAAGCAGTGTTGTTTTTATTTTTATTTTGTTCTTCCACACACCCCACACACTCACGCTAGTGCAATTTCACCACCTATGGGCCCTCGAACCCTTGACCGGGAGCTGAAACTCCCGAGAGTCTACGGGATAAGTACCCATTACACGAGGCAGTGTTGCATGAACGTCCACCGTTAAAAACTTGGCCCCGCCATAAAAGTTTTGGATCAAGCTGATCTTTGTTTTTTCCCTTCATCTGGGTCTGTATTACCTTGTTAACATATTGCATGTCAAATAAACAGTACAGTGGGCTTTAGGAGGATTTTATTGGTAGATATCCAATCACTATTATTTTCCTGTAGTGTGGTCCACCTGAGATTTGTTTTCTCTAATTTTTATTTTAGGCCCTAAAATGATCTGTAATAATGGATGAACGGAATGGATGAAACACATACATCATGGTTGGGCCCACAGAGCACCGACCACTAGCCAATTCGTTCTCCCTAATCCGCGCCCGTACTGAGCATGGAATGATGCACGTGGCAGACTTGCGAAGTCCCGCGACTGACGAATGTCTCACGCCTACCCCTACGTGGGAAGATGTGGAGAACACGCAAAGCAGCGTGCCTGAATCCACCTGCCACGTGTCACTATTGTCATTCGCTTGTCTTTCCCCGCCAGATGAATATCGTGATCCATATTTCTACGTCAATCTAGGCTGTCTAAATCGCTGAATCAACCCTGGGTACAGCGTAACCTATACACTGTTCTCAGAAGATGAGATTAACTATCTAATTTTCTCTTTGAATTTAGACCCCTCACTTTCCTACACTCAGAACCATCCGTTTGATCACTATTAATCGGATGGTTAGGATTATTTGTCTGTATAATCGTATGAATGAGAGCCATCCACGGTGGGAGGATGATATGAATAGCTGTATACGGTATATCAGGGCCACATTTGAGAGGATGAGTCGCTACCATTTTTTTTGCAGCGAATTACCTAGGGTACGACGCGGTCCAATCTCTGTGGGGCCAACCGTGATGTATGTGTTTTATCCACGCCGTCCATCCGTTTTTCCAGCTCATTTTACGGCGAGAACAAAAATGATCCAGATTCAAATCTTATGTGGACCACATCACAGAAAATAGTGGGAATTGAACGCCCACGTTAAAATCTTCCTAGGGCTCACCGATGTTTTATTTGCCATGTGTTCATAGGGTCACACGGATCTGAACGAAGGGGAAAACACAAATATACGCTGGATCATGAATCAAAGTTCTGAAAATTTCAGTTGCTCAACCAATCAGATTTTAGAACGTTATCTTATCTACAACCGGATCCATGATTTGGACAGTTTAATATGAGCTAATATCATGCCACGTGTACAATTTATGAGTGCTTGAGAACCAACCATCACGGTATGGTAGCCGTCTTGTTCTTGGACTCCCATCGGCTGGAGCAGTGGGACCCACTTTATCGTAACTGGAAGTTCTGCACCTCAGCTTTGGAAGCCCGCGACGGACCCAAGAACTGGGATATGGAACGTCGATTAATTTGGCCATCTGAATGGATGTTTGATATTATCCAACCGATGGGAATTTTTAGCTATAAATCCTCTACCATATCACACAAAATGGACGGTCCATTTCTTGTCCACGTAATAGTAAGTTAACACGCTATGTGAACACCGTAAGTTTACTTCCCAGATGTAACAGCGATATCAAGATCCTGACCATTAAATGTAGGGTTATTACACGAACAACTAGGATCATCAAATTGGTGTTATTTTCGGGCTCTCGTCCATCTAAAATGGGCCAACTATTTGGACAGCCTAGATTGGCATAAATATATGCCACGTGTAAGATGAATGATGCATCACCATCTAAGACATGGCAGAGCACACACGTAGCCCATCTATTTTTCCACCCAATATTCCATATGGATTCGTATGCTTATTTACCACCATTTCAGAAAAGTTACGCACTCTTCAATCTTTGACATGGCATAGTTTTAACAAACATCTAGACCGTCCAAATCGCTGGCCTAATTGTGTATGATTAATTAAAAAGAAAAAAAAAACCCAGAAAAATGATATACACGAGAAAATTGAGTCATTATCATTTTCAGAACGGTGGCTAACTATCACTGTAGTCTGGTCCCTCCCATCCACGTAAAAAATGCTTGGTCTCAAACATTATAGAGTAGAGAGTTCATGTGCCCCTCTCTCTCTCTCTCTCTCTCTTAAAAACCGTTTTCAACAGAGAGAAAAGACGCTTCCCAGGATCTCAACGGTTCTGAGCTCTCTACAATCAAGGGAGATGATCGGACTACGCATTCACTGCCGTTGGATCCCTGACGTTGGAATAGCGAACGCCCATAGCGAAAGCCGGTTGTGGGTACTTCGATTTCGTAGCGTGAAGCATCGACCACAGCAGAAGCGTGTGAGGGCTCTGAACAATGAGAAGGAAGGTGGTGCGAGCGGATTCACCGGACGGAATTGGGACCCTGGGTTGGAGATTGAGGTCCCCTTCGAACAGAGACCGGTATGTGTCATCTAGTGTTGGAACTCGTTGAGTCGACTCGAAACTCGGACGAGTCAACTCGACTCTGTAGGATTCGAGCACCGAGTCATTTCGCGGACTCGGTTTGTACCTTATTAATTGGGAAAATGGTTTGTTGTGGGGTTTTCAATGCTCCAGTGCCCTCAGAGCACAATATTGACTTCGACAGTCCATCAATCGATCTGAACTGTTTGTCAAGTCCAAAACACATTTCATGGGATACACTGAAAAAATCACACTGATCAGATGGTTCATTTATCCTTGGTTTAGTCATATTATCTGTAACCGTTCATTTCCAAGCCATATGTGGGATGGTTATGATTGCTTATCAAAAATGATTCTTCAGATGTCAGGCAATCCATGTTTGGCCCCAACAAATAGATATATCAAATTGTTGATTGGGTTAAATTTTTTTAAACAATCTTGACCGTCCATACTGAAGGTCATTTGATTAAATGGTTAATATTTGTCCGAATGGTGAGATGTCTGCATAGATGACCATGGAATGTGAGTTGGACCTAATGAAGGTGTTGATCGATGGATTGGAGTGTCTACCTTATGGAGAGGTTTGCTAATCCCACACCAGGGTGTTGCTTCTTGCCACTTTGGCATGTGGGGTAAGCGTCCAATCCTTGCATAGTGTGGGCCCCACGGTGTGGATGCCATTGCCAAACTAGGCTAGTTTACGAGTCCGATGGTATACCATTCCAAGCAAATGGACGGCTAAAACAAGATTTTTAAGCTGTCCACTTGTTCCGTACACCGTGTCCCTTCTGATGAACATACTGACTTATTTTTATTTTTATTTTTTTTATGTTGTGTGTGTGTGTGTGTGGTGGGAGGGGGCTGATCTACACGTGTTCCTGCTTGGTACGTCTGCACCGTCATGTAGATGGGTCGGGCCACACGCATATGAGATTGGACCCGAATCCTGTGCAACACCTGTTGAACTTGTGGGCCCACTGTATTTTGTGTGGTATCAACTCGGCACAGCTATTTCAGGCGTTAGTGCAATAAAAAATGTCCGGTCCACAGCTCAGTTGGGCTACACCAAAGGGAACAATTGGGTGGGATGTGTGGAAAGCCAGCCATGGTTTGTTTGTGGAGCCCACATGGTGTTTTTTATTTTATAACCCGTTCATCCTATGAATTTCTTCTTGTGAGAATTTGCTGACTTCTGACATTGGAGAAATATCTGCCGAAAATTTGAAACATTCATGGATTAAATCATGGCCCATCAAAGACGGATTGGATAACCTAATCGGCAGGATTTGTGTTTGATACCGATGAAAGTGTTTTGGACTTAAATGGACGGTTCAGGATTTTTTATTTTTTTTTGGACACTTATATGGATAGTCGAGTCTTCTGATTGACTCAGTTTGGCTGGACTTTTGAGTCAGGCTTTTAAAATCTGTAATTCAGATCAAAGATAGCCTGAGTCATGAGTCACAACTCAGTCTGTGGATGAATTAAAGTCATCTGATGTTCGTCCCCACCCAATTGAGTCGATTCACTGAGTCTGCGGAAGAGTCACTGACAGCTTTGCCTGTTTTCTACGGAAACGGATCGGCTACTCACCCTGCCACTAGCAATGGCTAGTGGTCGGTGCTCTATGGGCCCCACAATTATATATGTGTTTCATCCATGCCCTCCATCCATTCTTCCAGGTCATTTTATGATATGAGCCCAAAAATGAGGTTGATCCAAATCTCAGATGGACCTCACAGCATTGATTGAACGCCCACCATTAAAAACTTCTCGGGACCACAAAAGTTTTGGATCAAGCTGAAGTATATTTTTTTCCTTCATCCAATTCTGTATGACCTAATCAACAGGTTAGATGTCAAATAACCATTACAGTGGACCCTAGGAGGTTTTTAATGGTGGACATTCAATCAAAACTGTTTTCCCATGGTGTGGTCCATCTGAGATTTATATATACCTCATGTTTAGGATCAAGCCCCAAAATTTTCTTTCAAAATGGATGGACGGCGTGGATAAAACACATACATCATGGTGGGGGTCCGCATAACCACATTCCACCTGGCTGATGGCAGCCTCACTAGCCAAACCGCTCTCCGTTTATTACTTTCATGCCCTTGTTCGTCCGCACCCAATTGCAGCTAGCAGGCATGGGTCATGATTCATGCGACAAACATGTACATATTCCAGAACACATCGGTTCTACGCCCTGTGGGGCCCACCTTGATGCACATGTTATATCTACTTCTTCCATCGATTTTGTCAGCTCATTTTAGGCCATGAAACTAAAGTTGTGGCAGGTCCAAAACTCAGATGAACCACACTGTAGGAAAACGTGGGGATTGGATGCCCACCATTAAAAACTTGTTGTGAGCAACGAAAATTTTGGACCAAGCTCATATATATATTTCTCTTCATCCAGCTCAGATTCATCTTATGAACGGGTTGGATGGCATGTAAACAGCATAGTTGGTGCTGAGAAGGTTTCAACGATGGGCATCTTTATTCCATTATTCCCTGTGGTGTGATTAAGCTGGTGTGATTGAGCCAAGCTTTGTATCTGCCTCCTATTTGGGCTCACGTCCTAAGATTATCTGCTAAAACAGATGGACATGGCTCGTCCATGTCTAGCTGGCCTTGGTGGAGTTGAATCCGATCGTCACCACAGGTCACCCCCGAAATATGCTGTCATGGCTTAACTAAAGACCGGATGAGTCAGTCCGAATCCCCAACCCTTTAATCGATGGTGATAGATCATAGAAGTAATTGGTGCAAAACATGCACCATATTACCATGTTTCTTGTGAGGAGTTATACTTGTAGGGAGCTGGTCATTAATGTGTATCATGCTCCCTGTTGGAGTAATTCTATACATGCAAGTTTTATAGTTTACTGATCCAAGCCGTTGATTTGATGAAGCCAATATTATTTGGGTGGGGCATCTCACAAAAATTCGCATATTGGAAGTTTTGATACTAGAAATTTGCCTACAACCACCACTGGTCAGCCCAAGACGTTCTGCGCCCACCCAATGGCTCGCATTGGTCCAGTCCTTGCAACGAGCAACATCAGCGTGAGACCTCTTTTAGCCCTCTGTGCCAGCGGTCATGGCCAACGTGAGACATTCCTTCCACCTTCCACACTCACTGCTCAAGTGTAGCGTAGAGTCATGTTAGATATCTTCCTAAGGGCTCATTTGGATAGCACCAAATAAGTTACTTTTTCTACTTGCAGCAGTAGATGACTTATTTGAGATAAGTAAGTTTGGTTCATGATCAATCATTAGTAACTTTTTTATGTAAAGTTACTTGATCACTTAGTTTAATAAGTAGAAATCAAGATAAGCTACTTAGGGGCATAAGTAGCTTAAGTAACTTACAATCCAAATGCCCCCTAAAAGACTTAAAGTCTGCATCGGTCTCAATGCAAAGGTAGAGTGGCCCTGTTCTCTAAAACAAGTACTCATCTCGTGCCAACAAACAAGGTTAGCGCAGATTGCTGTCGCACCAAGCGTGCGCTGACGGGAAGCATCCCTGATCATCCAACTGCATCGCAATGTGTGTGCATAATTTTCTAACAGTCTTGACTTGACTGCTGATAATAACCACCACCTAATAGCTCATGATTGGAAAGTAACCTCCTCTCCATATAAATAGTCTTTGGGTCCTCATTTGAGTATCTTCATGCAACTCCTCTCTAGGATCTCTCTAGGATCCTTTTCTCAGCCTTTCTCACCTTCCCTCCGCACCAAGGCATGGACCAGGTGAGACTGAGGGGGTCTAAGGAATTTTCTCTCTTACTATCATTGGATCACACACACTAGCTATGGACCGGCTCCACACCAACTGTCTGAGTTCTAGCAGTAGCCCTCACCTTGACTGCCTGTGAGGACTGTGCAAATGCCCACCCTGTCTACCCAAAACCCTGCAAATGGTTTTGTGCTAACCATCCAGAGGCCCTAAGTAGTGGATCTGAGCTAATTGTTTGAACTGTTGAATAACATACCCGTAGTGTTGTAGTTCAATCAAACATAAGGCCACACGTGTTAACAAACAGCTCGTATTCAATTAAATGTGTGTGATTAGGATAGTGTTGGGCATGCCAGAGTCATACATGACTTTGATTGAACGCTGACGACCACAATGCCAGATCAACCATAGGATGAGACCTGTAAAGGTTGACCTAACTGTCCAACTACCAATGTACAATGATTAGGCAATTTGGAAGGGGCGGTTAGTTCTTCTGAATGAGATCTTTTTACCTTGAGCTAAGGACTTTTTCTTTCAATGGTGATCACAGTTCTTAGGTTTATCAGTAATATAATAATGGATAAAAGAATTAAAAATAAAGGTTGGATTGCTGATTTTATTGATTTGGAATTAAGATCAATACAATTAGTAATAATAAGATAAGCGGAGAAAAGCAAAAGATAAATACCTGTGATCGTCTGTGCTAACAAACAATCAAGGTGAATGGTCAACAAGATATGACCGGGGTGATCTCACAAGTATGGACTCGGTTGATCGAGAGTCCAATGACAAAGGTCGTGGATATTTATAGTACTCTTAAGCCTATTATAGTGATGATGATGGCTAGTAGCAAATCTAAGCTATGTTAAACTCTAGACTTACTGTAGTGAGGCTAGAGAAAAGTGGCTGACCTAAAGCTAAAACTAAGATAAGATAGTGTTGCATTGTGATAGAGGTTGTGTGTGATGACTTGATTTGTGCCTCAAGCTCTTCGTCGGTTGCTCCTTATATAGTTTGGGAGGTCAGTGATCATCTTTGGGATTCCTTGTCATTCCATGTTTTATCCTTGAAGGTTATGGGATCATATCCTAGCTGGACTCGGATTCCTTCTTGCATTCCTTGATTTTCTTCTAATTTAGGAAGTATCTGCTTCTCGAACCTTTATAATCGCCGTGAAAGCACCGATCGTCCATGGGAAGTTTCCCTTTTATGCATGATTGTGTGAGACAACCTTGCCGAGCGTATTTATACAGCGAAAGATTTCTCATCTCGGTAGGGCTTTATAAACTTGTTGAGCACGCTACTCGACCACACGTGCCACTCGTGTAAGGGCTATGTGTGTCTTTTGCAGTGTCTTGCTTTTCTCTTCTGTAAACGTGTGTATGACTCTTAGTCGTTCTACTTTTGGCAGGTGACGTGTCACCGAAGGAAGTGGAGTCAGAAAATATCCTCAAGGCATAAGTAAGATTTCGTCTGTCATTTGTATATAGTGTTGACACGGGGCAACATTTCATTAATCTACATGAACCATGCCAGGATAGGTGTAAATATATAGTACGGATGTTATCTTCATGGCATTATACATGACATGAATGCTAAGGCTACATGAGTCCATGAAGTACCATAATACTAACTTAAGGATCCTAATACGCTGAATACAAAGATCACATATTAGGGCTATGCATCACTTTGCATTTCCCATGAAATGGGCAAGTTCTCTCTGGTTTTACCTTGATTTTTCTCTAAAGATTATAATTAAGGGCTAGTGCCAGATTATAGCTTGGAATGTGCTTTTTATTTCCATATTAATGGAAGCCTTTCAACTAGACACATTTTTGGGTGAATATCTTGGTAATATTTCTTTTCTTTTATGCATTTTTCATGTGAATCAGGAAGATACTAGCACTTCCATATTTGTCCTTCCACTGATTCTTCGTCGTTGCCTTTTTTTGTTAGGCATATCAAAGGGTTTGGATATTCTAATCTCGAAGATTTCAAGTATTCTCCCCACCCATGGTAAATCTCAACAATTCAATGGTTTGGATAGCCAAACCACAAGCCACACAAATGTAGAATCCTTTCTTCATGTGCAAATACACACTTGACAATTGATATACATGTTCTTGGTTGACCCTGATGGATGGATGGATAAGTAGATGAGCGCACACACTTGTTTACATCCGTCTTGGTGCTTCCATGTAGACCAATAAGATGTTGCCACGTGTCATCACTATCTACCAAATGATGGACAAAATCCTACTCACACTACGAGAATATCTTTTGCCCCGAATCCTTTGGTGGAACATCACTTGCCAAAAGTAGAACGACACAGAGTCGTGCGCACCTTTGCGGATACGATATTGCGATGAGTGACACGTAGCCCTAACATGAGTGGAAAGTGTGGTCAAACCAGCGGGTTCAACAAGTCTATAAAGACCTACCAAGATATAAATCCTATCGCAATTTGGATATGCTCGGCAGGGCCGTCTCAAACACTCTTGTCGAAATGGGAGATCTTCTCATGTATGATTGATGTTTTCGCACCGATTATGAAGGTTCGAGAAGTGGATCCTTATCAAAATAGAAGGAAATCAAAGAACACCGTGAGGAATTCAGGTCTAGTGAGATTCATCCTGTAATGTCCATGGATCTTTGCAGTCATGCGGGCGAGGAGATCGAAAAACGGTTAGATACCGTGACCTTTGGAGATCTCTTTGGCTAGGTGGGAAGATCAGAAAACAGTTATGCACCATAATCGTAAAGGATCCTGGAGCAACAAGGAAACCCACCAAGGGTTTTCCTCCTCCCGAGCTATATAAGGAGCACACGATGATGACCTCAGGGACCCATGCCAAACACGATCTCTCTATATAGCACAACACTGCTTATCTTAGTTTCTAGTTCCTACACTTCTGTCCAGCTACACTATAGAACATTTGGAGTTTAGGTTAGCTTAGATCAGTATTGTCCAGCACCATTGCTGTAATACGCTTAATAATATAAATATCCATGACCTAATGTCGCCGGATCCCCGATTAACTTAGTGCCTAATCGGAAGATCAAACCACCGGTCATGTCCTACTGACCATCCACCTTGATTGTTTGTCCACACAGGCGATTGCAGGTATTTATCTTCTATTTCGCTGCTTATTTTTGTTTATTTGCTATGCTAATTGTACTGAGCTTCAAATATAAATAAATAAAATGAGCATCATTAGCTTTTTAGTTTTAATCATTTTCACTCATCATTGTTCTATTTAGAAATACGAAGCCTGTAATCACCATTAAAAGAAAAGTCCTTAACGTAAGACAAAGCTCCTATTCAGAAGGATAAAACTCACTCGTTCTAAAAAGCTTGATCTCTTGCAACAATAGGTGGCTAGGAAGGCAGTCAAACCCATGGAATTGGTCTTAATCTTTCTCTCTCGGCACCTAGGGTCGCAACACGTTCAATCGGACTCGAGTCGAGTACGACTCTGGCACATGTGCTTTCCTAATTGCACATGGTTGACTAAATACGACCCTTTCTTGCCAACTTTTGCACACCCACTTGGTATGTGGGCAACACTAGTACATTGAATCAGATCATGGGTGTTATCCATTGATTTTGACTCTGTAGCCCATCTGTCGAGTGGACTAGAATTATTTTCCTCCCGTTGAATCTTCATGGTGTGGGGCACCTTTTGCATGGCTTTGATCTACTGCACAAGCATTGGCTGGAAAGACGAAATTATATGTGGTGGTTCTCCTAATAAAGATACAATACTCGAAATTGAATTGACTTGACTTGAGTTGACCGGGTTTCACTGAGACTTGAGAAAAACTTAATCTTGCCATGACTTGGTCAAAACTCGAGAAAAATTTGACAACAACTTTAAAAAACTCGATAAAAATTGAATCGACTTGGCACACCTTGACACTATTTATACATTATTTATACTTTTTAAATAATAAATATTATGTAAAAAAAAAAAAAAGGTCAGAAAAACTTGTGAAAGTTTTCTAGGAACTCATCCTAGTTTTTGAGTTGACTCGACTTGATTGGGTTTTGAGCCGAGTCAAATTTTCTTGCTTTTAAACAATGGCTATGGAAGGACTACCAGGACAGGTAAAGAACTCTCCTCTTGTACGCTGCATTTTGCTTATGAAACAGTTTCTTATGGCATAGTGAGTCTTGCATGAATAGTAACTATAATACATGCCTACTTCTGACTTTTTGTTTATGTGATAGGTAAATGAGTACTCATCTCTGAAAGATGGCCCACTTTACTCATGGGGTGAACTGGGCCCTGGGCCTTTTTTCACTCGCCTAGGTAGCCTTTGGTTAGTAGCTTTCACAGTTCTGGGTGCACCAATTGCAGCTGCAAGCTTTAATCCTTATCGGGTATGTGTAAATAAGAAAGACTTTCCTATTATAATTGAATTACTGCAACAAATCAACCAAGATTCAAAATATGTCAATAATGGTATTTATGTATCGAAAAACGTCATTCGAATAAGGGCCATGATTTTCTCAATATCAGCCACTGTATGAGGGAATTTGGTTTTACCAAATATCATGAAATTATGATGTTTGGTGCAACCAAACGCACTGTAATGGAATAATGATTGTTATCCAGATGGGATGTTTTCTTAAATATAGAAACATGATATTATGGTATGTGATGCCCCTTTCCCTACGAACATGCCCTGAAATTTTCCAATTTCACATCTTTTTGTGTCACAATGGCTAATGACAGAAGGTTGTTATAAGGTTATAACACCATTATTGTCACGTCTGAAAAAAGTACAGGAGGAAATGAAGAAATACCTGCCTAAGAGGAGCTTCTGCATGTATTATTCTTGTATCTCAAAAAATAATTCAGTAATAAATTGTTTAATGGTCCACAATCAAATAACCAATTTCTACATACTGCTGCTCTTGCCAAATATTGTAAATTTGATTTGGGTCTCTGTCACGTTTCATTTATCCGGTTGATGCATCCATGGAATTCTACATCAATGCTTCAGCTTGGATGATCTAGACGCTTGGTCTAATGGTCCCCACCGCTGTTGGGGGATGGAAAAAAATCTTTCAAAACAAAAATTCCTATACCGTCTGATTGATGGTCTATAAATAGACAGTTAAAAAATAGATGTAGAAACTATCAGAAAATAGGTCAGACAAGGGATGCTTAGGATCTTTGAATCTGGAAATTTTTTGGGTCATCCCCAATTCGTGGTGGGATGCGTTGCCTGGACACTATTTGTCAGGACACTTCATTACTCTTCTATATATAGTGAACAGTAATTTGGAGACCTAAATGTCATTAGTGAGAGCTCAATGGCTTATATGCACTTGAGGAAATAATAGTGTCTAAAATACCCATATATCTAACTTGCGCATGAGATAGATACATCACTCAACACCCCTATCAGACTTGTGATGGGTGGGCAACCTTTGTAGACAACTACATTATTTTCATTTTGTCAGCTTTTCCATCTTCTTTTCACTTCAATCCCCATGAAATTATTGACCACTTCAAGATCTTTTCATCTTTCTTCTCCCGCCGCACCCTAACAACCAGTACATTTTCTTTAGGGTGTGTTTGGATGCAATATCAATATGAATTGCAATTATTAATTTGATAAAGAGGCAATAACAATGTTGTAATTCCCTTCATTAGCATTATTATCGAGGGACTACCCTCCAAGTTGCAGTTACATTATTTTCAAGCTGGAATTGTAACTACAATTTGGGGGCTACTTGTTATAGAGACTAGGAAGGATCATCAGTTATTATTATTATTATTATTTGTATTTCCTCTTGATTAAATTGGATATTTGCAATTCACTTCACTTCTACATCCAAGCTCGGTCCTAGCTTTCTTTTTATTTTAGAATAGAATTATCTTTCGTGCTTGCACTTTTCAACCCAATAAGCACATACAAAATATGTGATAAAAAGACACCAGTAACCCTTCGTGTCATTTTCACCATTAATTGCATTTTCCACTGATCTTTTCATCAATGGTTTACTTTGAAATGTGCCAACTTTATCTCACTATTAGTGCATTATAGGACCCTGATCATCAATAGAGGTACATGTGCTTCTGTACAATCAAAACTACTAATATTATTGGCCACACTATTGATGTGGGATACACCAAGAATTTCCTAGATTGGACCACTTGGAATGCAAACCTTTGCTGTATTTTCTTCTAGTTTTTGGTCTGTCAATTGAAGAGTTAGGATCCCCCTATCTTGCGGATCTCTAATGGATCTCTCTTTCATGATACATCCATCGATGCTTTGGATCACCGAAACATGGTCTCAAATGTATAGAATCCCACATGTAAAAACCTGTAAGTTATTGATTAGCAGGACACTATAATTTGTCACAATTAGGCATCACATTCACAACTAATGGTAGTTCTAGATATGGAAATTGTTCAAATTTTAATTTTTAATTTCAAAACTCAAAAGTATAAATATTATCCCAAAGAAGTACTGGATAACATAAATTACAGTAGATATTTCTTATTAAAAATAAATTTATTTGTCATTATAAAATAAAAAATAAAAAAATCCTTCTGATATGCTGCTTTCAATAATGCAGGAGCCTCTTAGGTTTGTTCTAGCTGCTGGGACTGGATCACTTTTTTTGGTGTCACTAGTTATTCTGCGGATTTATTTGGTACATCTCTTTTGATACTCATCTAATCAATGGCTTATTTATTATGGTTCAGATGAAAATTGTATCATTTTTCAACCTAGAGATGTGTTGTATATAATACCCGGACCCTGAATTTTACAAGCGGGACCACCCACTGCTCGGTTATCCAAACTGTCAATCTGATAGGACCTTGGTGAATGGAGCATGATCCCACTTGTAACCAACAAATTTATATCAACTGCAATCTCTAATAAGTAATTGATATTAACTAAAATGAGATGAACTCATTTTTAAGTGGCAATCGAACAGGGTTATGAGAGAAGTTAGGTGCAACTTGTAGAAAATCACACAAGCAAGGCTATGGAGGGAAGGGCCTTGGAATTGATGGAGAAGAACAAGAAAAAAAACAAAAGAAGAGATTAGAGAGAGAGAGAGAGAGAGAGAGAGAGAGAGAGAGAGAGAGAGAGAGAGAGAGAGAGAGAGAGAGAGAGAGGCTAAAAGATAAACTACTTCATTAAAAAAGCAAAAGAGAGGAGTGAGAGAGCTTATACATGTTGTGTTCTTACTAGCTTATACAACTTGATATTTGGCCTCAGTACCAGATAATGCAATAGTGGTTTCTCCTTGCTTCACACCAAGAATGAAATAGAAACTAGATATTGAACGATGTGTAGATGGGTCCTTGTCCCAATTTGCATCACAATAGCTTGAAATCTTTATTGATATATAGTGCTTGTAAAACACATCTTTGTTAATGGTTGCCTTCACATATCTCAAAATACACTTTGCTGCATCCATATATAGTTTCCTTAGCTCTTGCATAAATTGATTGATAACCCCAACTAGGTATGTCAAATCTAGGCTAGTAATGGTTAGGAATATCAGGTTATCAACCATCTCTCGAAAGTATGTGCATCTGCTAGTAGCTCTCCTTTATCCTTCGTCATCTTGTGATTCACTTCCAATGGCATCATGATCGATTTTGAACCTAGCGAACCAAAATTTTCAAGAAAATCCAAACCAAATTTATGTTAAAGAGTCAAAATTTCCCTTTTATCTCTTATCATTCTAATACCTAAAAATTATTAAAGGTCTCCCAAATCCCAAAACTTTGAGGGAGAATTTTTCAACTTTTCCACCTCTTTTGGAACACTGTTTGTGATGACCAAATCATCTACATGGATAGCACATATAACTGTTTCTTTCATGGAGTGCTTTACAAACTTGCACACATTAATTGAAGATCAAATAAAATGACTTAAACTAAAGAAACCACTAACCTCTGAAAATCAAGCTCAAGTATTTGTTCTAGACCCTAAAGCGCCTTCTTAAGCTTTCGCATGTGCCTTGAATTTTTTGAATCTTCAAGTCCTCAGGTTGCTCCATATACATTTCTTTATCAATGTCGTTGTTTAGAGTCTAATTTTTCACTCTAACCTTTATAGCTATCAAAGCTATAATAACATGTACACTTAAGATTTTAGTTGTGTGGTTATATGTTTCATTGTAGTCTTCTCCATAGCTTTGAGAGAAACCGTTAGCCACCAACTGTGCCTTTTAGCACTCGACTTCACTTGTAATCCTTTGCTTTATTTTCCATATTCACTTACAACCACTGGCTTTCTTTCCCTCTGAAATCTCAATCAAGTCCCACATGCAATTCCTTTTCAATGCACTTATCACTTCCTCCATGGCCTATTATTAATGAGGATTGCCAACCGCCTCTTTAATGGTATTTTTTTCATAGGAATCTGTGAGCTACATCATATAAGCATAGTGCATAATGTGAAACAGTAATTTGCAATTATTACCTTCTACAAATATGATATCTTTGTTATGCATCACCATGTGGCGATTTGATAACCTCTTTTTCCTTTGATTGGCCGATTGTGATCTTTTCACCAACTTAGATGATTCTGGAGTGGATGGTCCTATATATGGTTCTTCATCTTATGCGGGGATTGAGGACTCTATCTCACTATTTATGGCTTGATACCATTGTCAATTCTCATCAAAATTCACATCATTCTTGTTGTAGATATGATGATTTTCTAGATTAGAACATTGGTGTGCTTGTCTCTTAGATAGATTAAAAAAAAAAAAATGCTTCATAGCTTTTTCATCAGGCTGTCATGATTTTCATCCTTAGGCGTCTAAACACCCATAGATGCATCAAATCTGTCTTCTTGTAGAGAATTCGATGTGGGCCATTCATACTTGGTCATACCGACTGATGGGATTTTTGTCCAGTGCTCGACCGGTCGTGAGCCCCACTCGACCGGTTGAGGGCTAGTGCACGACCAGTCATGGAGTTGAGCCCTGACTCGACTCAAAGTCCAATGACTTTAGGCTATTTTTCTCTGGGGTGCTCAACCAGTCGTGGGTGGTGCTCGACCAGTTGTGGCCTCGTCTCGACCGGTCGTAGTTACGCAGATTCGTTCCGTGATTTTGCGGATTGCTGAAATCTGAGTCCTTTCGCAACTGAGATACGGAAAGGAGTTTTCTAAAACTATAAATAAGGGTTCCTAGGATTTTTCTAGAGACAGAGAAAAACACAAGAGGGCTATCAAAGGTGTGTGTGTGTGTGTGTGTGTGTGTGAGAGAGAGAGAGAGAGAGAGAGAGAGAGAGAGAGAGAAGAAGCTTGTAGAAGGGAGGTTATGCTCGTGGAGGTTATCTATTGTGCAATTGATATCTCAACGCTTCTACATCCTCGTAATCAGTGATATCTCTCCATTTTCTTTGTTTCTCTTATTGTTTATCCACTCCTGCGTGAGTGAAAAACTTCATAGTGGATTGTTGATCTGGACGAGGTCCTATGGTTTTTACCTCTTTGAGGGTTTTCCACATAAAAATATCTTGTGTGGTGTGTGATTGATGCTTTGATTTGTTTCATTGCTTTATTATTCTATAATTCTAGTTTATTTTGGGAGGCTAGATCCTAATGTTTTGTGTAAGGCCCCCAACAAAGTGGAATCAGAGCTAACTTCATTGAACGGGTAGGATCGGTTTGAAATTATGGAAGGTGGCTCATCAAGGATGATCAGCCTTAATGGTTCTAACTGGACCATATGGAAGGCTAAGATGGAGGACTTGCTATATTGCAAGGACCTATATTCTCCAATTTTAGGCATATCAGCAAAATCCAAGGATATGTCTGATGATGATTGAAAGAAGATGGACTGAAAGGCGGTGGGATTTATTAGACAATGGTTGGTTGATTCTGTGTTCCACCATGTGTCTATGGAGACCTCAGCTACTAGCCTATGACTGAAATTAGAAGAGCTCTATGAGAGGAAGACAGCCAGTAATAAAATTTTTCTGATAAGGCAACTTGTGAATCTCAAGTTCAAGGATGGTGGTTCTGTAGCCAAGTACATGAATGAGGTCAACAGTATAGTGAACCAGCTCTTTGCTATGAAGATAGTCCTAGATGATGAATTGTAGGCTTTACTTTTGCTTAGTTCATTACCTGACAGTTGGGAGACATTGGTGATATCTCTAAGTAACTCCGCACCAAACGGAAAGATATCCATGGAACAGGTGACTAGTTGTCTCTTCAATGAGGAGACAAGGAGAAAGTCTCAGGGGTCTACTCAGCAAGAGGCCCTTGTGACACAGTAATGGGGGAGAAAAAAATAAGAAGGGTGGGATGGCTCGAGATAAATCAAGAGGCAAGTCGAGTGACAGAAAAGATTTTGAAGGCTTGAATTGTGGCAAGAAGGGCCACTATACACATGAATGTCGTAAGGCTGAGAACGACAAAAAAGGAAAAGGAAAGGAGAAGGAAGATGAATCAGATTCTACTGCGGTCGCTTCAGATGGCGACGTTGTAGTTATTCTTTCTGCAGATCATGATGTATGTCTCACGGCTACGAGTCAGGACACCAACTGGGTGATTGACTCAGGAGCTTCTTTTCACGCGACTCCATACAGGGACTTCTTCATAAGCTACAAGTCAGGTGACTATGGGACCGTGAAGATGAGAAATTCTGACATATTGAAGACCATATAGGCCGGTGATATTTGTGTGAAGACCGATATGGGCTGTACATTGGTTATCAGTGATGTGAGGCATATCACAGACCTTCGCCTCAACTTGATGTTGACGGGAAGGTTGGATGATGATGGCTATGAAAGTCGGTTTGCTGGTGGGCGCTGGAAGCTCATCAAGGGTGCGTTGATCACAACCAGAGGAAATAAGTATTGCACCCTGTACAAGGCAAGTGTCAGTGTATGCAAGGGTGGGTTGAACGCAGCGGAAGATTCAGCTATTGACATGTGGCACAAGTGTCTAGGCCACATGAGTGAAAAAAGACTTCAGCTACTAGTGAGGAAGCGGCTCCTTCCAGACGTGACAGGTATGCCTCTCAAAACTTGTCTTGATTGTTTAACAGGGAAACAACATAGAGTTTCATTTGTTAAATCTACTTCTCATGTTAATAAAGTGCATGCATTAGATCTGGTTTATTCTGATGTTTGTGGTCCTATGAGGACAAAAACCTTGGGTGGGGCATTGTATTTTGTTACTTTTTATAGATGATGCATTTAAGAGGGTTTGAGTTTATGCTTTGAAATCCAAGGATGAGGTCTTTGGTGTGTTTAAACTATTTCATGCTATGGTCGAGAGAGAGACAGGTAAATCATTGAAGTGCATCTGCACTGATAATGGTGGTGAATACATTGGCAACTTTTATGAGTATTGTAAGTCCTTGGGTATATGGCATGAACAGATGGTTCCCAAGACCCCCCAGCATAATGGTGTAGCTAAGCGAATGAATCGCACCATTGTAGAGAGAATCAGATGCATGTTATCCCATGCGAAATTGTCCAAGACGTTCTGAGGAGAAGCAATGCACACAGCGGTGTATTTGATAAATAGGTCTCCATTAGCCCCGTTGAATGGAGAAGTACTCGAGAAGGTGTGGACTGGACAAGATCCATCGTACAGTCATCTCAGGGTGTTTGGATGCAGGGCATCTGTTCACATACTAAAGGACGAGAGGTCAAAGCTCGATATGAAGATCAGACTGTGTGTTCTTGGGGTACGGTGATGAAAAATTTGGTTACAGATTGTGAGATTTGACCGAGAAGAAGCTCGTCAGGAGCAGAGATGTGGTTTTCTTTGAAGATCAGTGTATAGAAGACATTAGTAAGCAAGAGAAGAACTAACCTAGTTCAGGTGAGATAGAGGACATGGATCCGATTATTCCTCCCGTGGTGCCTGATAACGGGGAAGTACAACAAGGTGCAGAGGACGAGGGAGTTCCTTCAGAAGATGGACCAGGGGAGCAGCCCCCACTTGATCCACCTGTTGAGCCACAGGTGAGGAGGTCATCTAGGTACAGACAGCCGTCCAAGAGGTACTCGCCGCATGAGTACATTATACTGATTGATGGGGGAGAGTCAGAAGATTATTTTGAGGTCCTAGCTGACGAGCATAAGGAGGAGTGGTTGAAAGCTATGCAAGAGGAAATGAAATCCTTGTACAAGAACTACACCTATGACATGATGAAACTACCTAAGGGCAAGAAAGCTTTGAGCAACAAGTGGGTGTTCAGAAAGAAGGTTGAGCAGAAGAATTCACAGACGAGGTTTGAGGCCAGGCTTGTAGTAAAAGGGTTCGGTCAGAGAAAAGGTATAGACTTCGAGGAGATATTCTCACCAGTGGTGAAGATAACATCTATATGGGTGTTGCTTGGGTTGGTGGCTAGCATGGATTTGGAGATAGAGCAGTTGAATGTTAAAACGACCTTCCTCCATGGTGACCTGGAAGAAGAGATCTACATGCACCAACCAAAGGGGTTCGAAGTCAAAGACAAAGAGCATATGGTGTGCAGGTTGAGGAAGAGCTTGTATGGGCTGAAACAAGCTCCACGACAATGGTACAAGAAGTTCGATTCGTTCATATTACAGCATGGATATGACAGAACGGAGTCGAACCACTATGTGTTCACACGCAAGTTCTCAGATGGTGATTTATTAGTTCTGTTGTTATACGTTAATGACATGTTCATCATGGGAAAAGACATCAAGAAGATCGACAGGATGAAATAGGAGTTGGGCAAGTCGTTTGCAATGCAAGACTTGGGCCCGGCTAAACAGATCCTAGGAATGGAAATAACCCGTGACAGAAGCAACAGGAAGCTTTGGCTGTCACGAGCGATATATTGAGAAAGTCCTAGAGCAGTTCAATATGAATGCAGTGAAGCCGGTCAGTACTCCACTAGATGGTTACTTCAGATTGAGCGACAGGCAATGTCCTAAGACGAAGGCTGAGGTGGAAGAGATGCAAAAGATACCCTACGTGTCAGCTGTAGGAAGTTTGATGTATGCTATGGTGTGTACACGCCCAGACATAGCATATGCGGTTGGTGTAGTTAGCCGGTATCTTGTCAATTCTGGCAAAGAGCATTGGGCAGTGGTGAAATGGATACCGCGGTATCTAAGAGGCTTATCCAGGTTGAGCCTATGCTATGGTGACGAAAAACCTGTGTTAGAGGGCTACACAGATGCAGATATGGTAAGCGACATAGACTTCAGGAAGTCTACATCGAGGTTCATGTTCACGTTTGTAGGAGGAGCGGTTTCTTGACGGAGCAAGCTACAGAAGGTCGTAGCATTGTCGATGATAGAAGCCGAGTACATTGTAGTCACAGAGGCTTGTAAAGAGATGTTTTGGATAAAGAGGTTCCTACAGAAACTTAGCCTGAAGCAGGAGCAGCACGTGGTCTATTGCGATAGTCAGAGTGTTATACACTTGAGCAAGAATCCAAGTCAGCATTCTAAGTCGAAGCACATAGAGATTCAGTATCACTGGATCAGGGATACTTTGGAATAGAAGATGTTACAGCTTGAGAAGGTTCACACGAATGATAATGAGTCAGATATGATGACCAAGGCTTTGCTTAAGGGCAAGTTTGAGGTTTGTAGAAACCAGGCTGGCTTGAAGAAGGTGAATCCCTCCTGGGACAAAAAGGGTGAGATTTGATGGGATTTTTATCCCGTGCTCGACAGCTTGTGAGCCCCACTCGACCAGTCGAGGGCTGGTGCACGACCAGTCGTGGAGTCGAGCCCTAACTCGACTCAAAGTCCAGCGACTTTAGGCTATTTTTCTCCAAGGTGCTCGATCGGTCGTGGGTGGTGCTCGACCGGTCATGGGTGGCGCTCGACCGGTCGTGGCTTCGTCTCGACCGGTCGTAATTACGCAGATTCGTTCCACGATTTTGCGGATTGTGGAAATCTGAGTCATTTCGCAACCGGGATGCGGAAAGGAGTTTTCTAAAACTATAACTAGGGGTTTCTAGGGTTTTTCTAGAGACAGGGAAAAACACAAGAGGGCTATCAAAGGTGTGTGAGAGATAGAGAGGGAGAGAGAGAGGAAGCTTGTGGAAGGGAGGTTATGCTCATGGAGGTTATCTACTGTGCAATTTATGTCTCAACGCTTCTGCATCCTCGTAATCGATGAGATCTCTCCACTTTCTTTGTTTCTCTTATTGTTTATTCACTCCTGCGTGAGTGAAGAAGGTTGTAACGTTCTACTTCATAGTGGATTGTTGATCTGGACGAGGTCCTATGGTTTTTACCTCTTTAAGGGTTTTCCACATAAAAATCTCTTGTGTGGTCTGTGATTGATGCTTTGATTTGTTTCATTACTTTATTATTTCGTAATTCTGGTTTGTCTCGGGAGGCTAGATCCTAAGGTTTTGTGCAAGGCCCCCAACACTGACTACAATTTATTAAGCACATTGCAGTATGCATGGCTTCAGCCCAATCACTTTTGACAATTTTTTTTCCATTCATCATAGCCCAAGCAACCTTGACTATGTGATAGTTCTACCTCTTAGCAATCCCATTTGCTTAGGCATTCTTGGCAAGAGAGTTTCCTTTTATTTCATATGCTTTTGGAAAAACATTAAAATCATTAGACACATACTCTCCACCATTATCAATTCGTAGGATTTTTTATGTTTCTATTGAATTGATTTTTCGCAAGTTCTTTAAATTCCTTAAAGCATTCAAATACTTTGGATCTTTAACATAGAAGATAGATCCAAGTATAGCATGAACTCTTCAATGGAGGATACGTAGTAAATTAAAGTACGTTTATGATTCCATTGGACTTGGTCTCCAAACATCACTATGGATGACTTTAAGCGAATAACGGGTTTAGGTGATAGACTATCGAAAAGATGGTGTGTCGCATTTGCAAATTCATATGCCTCACACATGTGATTTCCATCATACTTGATAACCAGCATTCCAGTCCAGTGATGAGTTTTTTTTTTTTTTTTTTCTTCATGACATCTCTGATTCTCTACTAAACGTTGTAGTGACCCAATCTCATATGCCACAAATTGACAACTTCAAATGAGAATTTTATAGGAGATAATTATACCATTATTGCAAATAATAAACCCACTTTTAATTTATTCCACAAGAAATGATCCTACTATCATTATTCGATAGAATTTCACATCCTCCTTCACCAAATATGACCTTGTAGCCTTGATTTACAAGTTATTATACGGATACAAGATTCTTCCATAGCTTTGGCATGTGCAATACATCACAAGGATGCTTCATATTCCCATTAGAGTCTTGTAGGTGATGTTACCTTTACCTTCAATTTCAAAAGAGGTTTTATCATAGTGACAACACCCAATGCACTCAGCGTTGACTCTTTTATTAGTGAAGAGATCCTCTTGGTGTCATGTGATTCAAGCACGCTAAATATATATACCACTCATATGCATTCAATTTTGAGGCATGTATTGCATAAGGGACTTATTTGGTCTTCTCTTCACAGTCTCTTTGCTTATCTTTAGTGGTGTAGCTTCAGGTCCCTACTCATGGCTCAGCGGTAGACTCCATGGGTTTCAACGTTGGGATCATGGATTCGAGTACCCATGTGGTGTGTGGGTGTGTGTGTAAAAAAAGGGAAAAAAAAAAAAAAAAGAGTTAAAAAAAGTGTAGTTTCCTTAATCCAATCTATATTGCTTTGCACATATTTTCAACAATTATAATACTTAACTCAATCTCGCCCTATACCTTTTTGAGAATTGCCATGATTGTTGTTGGTAGTGGGTGGTTACGATTGCTAACAATTTTAGATTTGTTGGTGATTTTGGTAATTTTTTTAGAATACCTTCTTGAGCCATATATTTATGAAAACAAATCATCATTGCTTGTCTGTACTTCTTAGAATCACTTTGGGCCTCCAATCTCCATTTTTTAGAACAACCAGAATAAGTGATTGTGCCAAGATAATGTGGGTGAAGTTAAATTGGTATCCTTGGGTCTCACTTGTCATAAAGAGACTTCTACATAAGCAAAGTCAAGGCCCTAACTATCTATCATTTTATTGTGGGAGGACGCTCATGGAGGAAGGAGAATCCTATAGTTGGATGTTTTAGACCTCCAGGAACAGTTTGGGTCCTTAGAGACCTGATAATAGCCTGACAATAATTTGGAACTTGCGGCAGGCTAATGGTTGCGGCAGATGCATTGCAAAGGCTTGCCTTTCTAGATCATCATATTTGGATTAGAAAACCTCTGCCCCTAACTGATGAATCTCTCTTTTTCTTTTTTCTTTTCTTTTTTAATAGAACTGTTGGTTTATAAAAAGATAAAACTTTTTCTAACATTTGTCTGAAGTAAAGGAGTCAGTCGTCTATAACCATATACCCATATATATGATTGGATTTTTTATTTAATAAAAAGAGGTGCATGTATTGTCTAGTAACATGTATTACTGTAATGTGATCTTTCCTCGATCCGATGGTTTTTCAGATATTATTGATCCTGCATTTGCAAAATTATATTCACATAATTTCACCATTATTCATTTAGACCTTACTCAAGATTGATGAATACTGAGCATCCATTTCAATCCTCTTAATGTATGATGCAAATTGCATCAGGTCTGTTAAGCCCACTTGTTGATCAGTGCAGTTCTCAATAAATTAATTTAATTACCACTGAATGGGACATCTCTTAGCTTCCTAGTTTTATTATTTAATCTATTATACTGCATTTTCTTGTATAGGAATTATTGTGGCAGTAAAACTAACTAACTAACTATATATATATATATATATATATATATATATATATATATATATATATATATATATATATATTATTTTTTTTGTGTTGTTAATGTTGTAGGGTTGGAGTTACGTTGGTGATAGACTTCTATCAGCGGTGATACCTTATGAAGAGAGCGGATGGTATGATGGACAAATGTGGGTAAAGCCACCAGAGGTTCGTACAAATGTTATAAAGAAAAGAACCAATATACAGCAATCGCAAACTCACAACTGTACCTAGTCGTGTGGAACTCTTCATATTGGTCATTAGATTTCGGGTCTAAAGCACTAGTCTGAGCTAAAGGAGTTGATAATGATTTTGCTTGAAACATTTAAATTTGATGAAACTCCATGCATTGAAAAGGCTAAGAAAGTTTAGTAGTCTTTTACTTGTCTTGCTACCAACAACTTGTTGGAGTTCCTTGGTGTGTAATTTAGGGGACTTAAATTCCAGATAATGATCGGAAAATCATCATGACAATCAAATAGAGGATCACGTAATTAGGAGTTGGGTGAGTCTGATGGTCCAATTTATGCTGTCGGCGGTATCAAAATGTGAAAGCAGTTCACTACATCATATTTTAGCGACCAAGATTTGAATGAATGACTGAAGAGATTTTAAAAAATAAAAAATAAAAAATCTGAAAGTAATAGGAAAGGCATTTTTGTATCATGTATTGGAAAGCTTAAACCTGTTTGCATACTGGAGGTTACAAATGTTACACAGGCTCACATACCTTGTATACTTTCTATAGTTCGTTTGCATAGGTAGAAGATTCTGATTTTATTATTTTCCTTATATAGATGACTGTAATCTCTATATATATTCAACCCCTTTGGGTTGTCTCAAATACAGAAAAGCTTTCAGCTCCTCTTTGATTTCAATAAAGAATTGAGTTATCTAAATATTCTTCACCACAATGAAATGGTGTCTTGATCTTGATAGATATTGTCCAAGTTTCAGTCCACTTCAAAGTGCTTAGTGTCAAAATATAATATTTAGTCATATTTATAGTTCGCCGGGGCATATTAGAAGGGAGCCATTATTAGACGTTCCCTTTCGATCTTCATACACCCATTCATATTTTGAAATTGGAATAGCATAAATAGTATATATTCAATTCTCTAATGGAAAATGGGTGTATGCAAATGAATCAGTGTAGCTATAGATATCATTTTTGCATGGTATAATCTCATCATTGTTCACCATTTTGTGGGCAAAGGTATTTTTTTTGGTAGGGAGATTTGATGGGAAAATCTTTAGATCCATTCTAGTTTTGGAAGTATTTTTTCGGCACATTAAGAGAAGCAAAAATCAAGGTGAATTCTTTAGCAAAGGAGGTAATTGGCACTTATTAGAAGTTAGGATTTAGTTTCTTGTTGAGTATGTTGCTTTTGTGATATTTGGTTTTTCTTTATTTTTTTCCTTGAATTAATAAGGTTATATATATATATATATATATATATATATATATATATATATATATATATATATATATATATATATATATATAAAAGAAATAAGAAAAGAGATTAGAATCTCATGATCTAAACCACTATATTTGTTGTATATTGCCTTCAATTGATGTTTATGGAGAGAGAGAATTCGCCACTCTCAGAGCCCAACTATTGAGATGAACTTCTTAGAGAAAAATGAAGACATTTGCAGTTTGGAAGGAAAAAATAAAGAAGACTCTAATTAAGACCTTTCCACCATTCTGATCTAATTCGATTCATTCCTATTGAGATAGCACTAAAATTGGTCTTGTTATCTTGATCTTTTTTTCACACACATTCAGGTGAGTATTCAAGTAT
This sequence comes from Magnolia kwangsiensis, assembly GCA_037074715.1. Taxonomy (NCBI): domain Eukaryota; kingdom Viridiplantae; phylum Streptophyta; class Magnoliopsida; order Magnoliales; family Magnoliaceae; genus Magnolia; species Magnolia kwangsiensis. The sequence continues at coordinate 77,228,212 of CM073580.1, read as the reverse complement.
TCAATCGTGAATTTTGGACATAATTTGTAAAACATGATGGAACTTTGAAGACTGTAAAACAGGATGGAACATTGAAGATTGTATGGATTACAAAATAAATCAGATTATATTAGGGCTATAAAGTGATTTTCTTAGCAAAATGTTCACTTTGCATATATCCAGTGTTCGAAGTATCGGTATCATTACAAGTTTCACTGGTCGGGGCTACGAAAACATTATCGATATTTCTGATAATATTGCTAATAACCAGAAATGCAAAAATAAATAAATAAAATAAATAAAAATGGGAAAAATGGTAGAATTTTTAATAAAACTTTAGAAGATGATAAAATACACATATTTGCATATTTAGGAATAAAATAATTGCAAAAAAAATGTATACACAATAAGTTTCCATTTAATGGGGGCTTAAAAGCATGTGTCGTTGTAAGAAACAATCTAACCATCCCATCCATCCCATTTAACCATCCAATCATCCAACCAACCTTTTATCTAAACATCCATCGATATTGCAGAATATTGATAACTCATGATATTTTGCAAAAATAAAAATCATCAACAACAAGAAAGGAAACAAAAGATTGTGGTCATAATATCGCGCATGTTGCAATAACGATAATATTGAGATATTATCAATACTAGCAATGACAAATTGAAAACTGCATATAACAATGCGCTCATAAATTATTATTTTTTTTTTAAAAAAAAAAAATTGAAATAGAATTTTTTTTTAAACAAAATTTCTATGATATTTCTATGTTGACAATATTATTGAAATATCGCTAATGCACTTGTGATACAAGCATCACCTAGAATTTACACAGTTGAAAATATTGGCGCTATCAATACATTACAACACAGGTGGCCTGAAATTTACACAATTGAAAATATTGGTGATATTGATTCATTGGTGGTAATTAGCAATACATTGTTGATGCTTGAGATTTCTAATACTACCAGTTTTATCGGTATCACTAGGCTGGAGATAATGATAATATTGGTAATATTTCGATAATATTGGAGATAATTCAAACAATGCATATATCAATGCTTATCATATTATTCGACTAATATTCTGCTATTAAGTAACCTTTAAATTAATGATGAAAAACTTCTACATGTATATTAATCCTTGATACTTTTTCATTATTTCCTACCTTCTAGAGACCATGTTGGATAAGAATAACACATTCTTTGTGGTCATTGTTGTAATTATTTTGTATTTCGTCCAATCTCAGGTCTTGGCCCGTGATAGGCTCTTGGGATCCTATAAGGTAACTGCTGATACCTCTTGACTTCTCCATCTTTTTATGGTACCTACATAAGAAAGAATAATGCAGCGGTTCGTAAAAAACATCTTATATTCAGATTGAATTAGCTTCAATAATATTTATTGCTTTTTTTTTTTTCTTCAAATGAAATGCATAGACATGGATATTTATAATCACAATGCTTAGTTTTCAAACAAATAGAATTTCAGATCTCTTAGTTCAATACCAGTAAGGTTAAGTAGGTCACTAAAATGGATTCCGTAAACCATATAATTCACAATTTATAATGTGTAGGTGGTTGAATTTAATTTCTATCAAGCTACATGTTGAATAAAGCAATATAAAACGCATCCAAACTTGAAATACGTAAAAGTATTGCGTGCAGATAATGCCACATGTGATGTGTTGTATCCCTCTCCTAGAGAATTGTAAAAATCCCAATGGAGAAGGCTTCCTTTTAGGGTCTATTTGATAAGAGTGAATCTATGGGGAAAAGAAAGGAATCCTTAATCATTATTTAATGATTATTTCTCATGGTACTATTGAGAAATGGATATTCCAAGGGATTCCCTTTTTATGTGGTGTGTTTGATTTGCAAATGGAAACTTCCAATTCATCTCACAATGGACACCTTGAATCTTATGCTTCAGAATTGCATAAGTAAAAAAGTGTGATGATAAAATCATGTAATTTATAGATTTTCTTTACAATCAAAGATGGGAAAACATCATGTCAAAGGAAAACTACTTTCCTTTATTTTCCTATAGAATCCAACTAATCAAACAGGTGCCTATGGTAAGGTTTCTTCATTGTCTCTTCATTCCTCTTTTAGAAAGATTCCTAGCCTAGGCTAATTCTTCTTCTTCCCACATTATAAATAGATAAGAGAGGCTCCCTTTAGCCTCTCTTAAACCCCTATGTATGAGGGAGAGAGAGACAGTTCCTGTGGTCGTTAGATTGTAGATTACAAGACCACTCCACCATTTTAGCTCTGTTTCATGGTCCGATTCTTAGGTCATCATTGTGGCTGCACATTTTTGAGACACTTTCTCTCCATGATTTATGCCACATCCAACACTCAATTCATGTTCCATGTGCATGTTTTTGATGTAGAAAATCACACCAGAAAGGCATGATGGAGATCATTGGCTTCTATGGAAGGAAAGGTGGTGATATAGAGAAGAAGGGTGTGTAGAGAGAGAGAGAACATACTGAATTGCGCGCCAACCATCAATCACCAAGATACCTGCCCATGACTTGTTCCCTAATGAAACATAGTTTCTAAAATAGGGTTTTCTAACTCAACTAGATTTTCTAGTTTGAGACAATAACGTAGTGGTGCATGGAATATAGAGGGGATCACCGTCTTCTTCTCTAGAATTGTCCTTGAATCCAAAAGGAGAGAGAAATCTCGAAAAATGAGAGATAAAAATTGATATTATTGATGAAAAGTGCCGCTTACAATGTTTCGAATGTGCTTATATAAGAAAAAGAAATCCTAAACCCTAATTTGACTTGAAATAAGAAAGTTTCCCCAAATAATAAAAATTACCAAAAATAGTAGAAAGGTGTCTTATCCTACCAAAACTTGTAAACAATGCTTAGATGACTAAACTAAACATTCCGTATCACAACTGGACTCTTAAGACCCTAAAAATAGTAAAAATAGAACTTACTATTGGTAGTAAATTAAAACAGCACTCTTTTTGAGAATTTCATCGAGGGAAACTAACTTTGTCCATTTTCACACCATAGAGCTCATCAATAGCTTTCCAACGATATATTACATCCGTGAATGGGTAACCGGTCGCAAACTTATGGTCATTGAAAGCAATAGTGCGTTTTTAGCACTTTTTTCCCTAGTTAAAACCTTCCGGCTCAACTTCTTGAAGTCTTGGTCATCCATGAAGTCATCTGTTCTACATCAAATGACTACCTAACTTGCAATATTTTCTAGCACTCCCCATCAAATCCAGGTCTTGATTGCATCAATCATTCCTATGTTTCTTTTGAAATGGTCTACCTTGTCTACACTTGATGCTTTGGTGAAAACATCCACCTCTTGCTTACTTGTTGGTACATGAATCAATTCTACCTCTTTGCTCATGACCATCTTGTGAAAAACTCCACTTTCTCCCTTTAGGATGAATCATTGGACTTGATGCAAACATGCTTAAACCAACACTTTCATTCATCATAAGAACAGGATAGTCGATTCTTCTCTGAAGTCCTCTAGCAACCGAGTCAATATCCACTTTCATATGTAGCTAACATTGTAGATCAATATTTGGCTTCCTCAGTCTAGAATGGCATAGTTGGTTGCTTTTAACTTGCTTATGATACACTTTCTGAAACAAGGTTGAAACAGAAACCCAAAGTGACATGTAGTTGGGTCCTCAAACTTACATGCTTATTGGTACATAGTTCTTGTAGAAATTTCCTTTGTTGACGATTGTCTTCGCACATCTCAAAATCTGCTTCACTGCAACTACATGTGGCTTCCTGGCCTCTTGCATAAATTGGCTAACGATCTCAAATAAATATGCTATATCTAGGCAAATAATGGTTTGGTGTATTAGACTACCATCTCTCTGTAACTATCCTTGAGGGCTTGTAATTTACTCTGAGTGGTGTTGCTATTGGCTTTGAACTTGACAAACAATTTTCAAAATTCCACATTTATCTATACCCAGTTCAATACTAAAAAAGTACTAGAGGTCTGCCCTAATCCTTCATCTCAAACCTTTGGGAAAGTTTTTTTTTTTTTCTTTTGTGGAAGTTTGCTCGTGATGACCAAATCATCAATACGACAACATATAATCTTTGGGATTAACTTATTGAAATTCTCCCGAAGATAGTTCACTTGCCTAATTTATGTGACATTGTAGGCAAGTTGGCCATATATGATATCCATGAACCAGGTCGAGGGGCAGTGATAGTGTTGTGTTTATTTTATGTAGTGTGTATGCTATTAGACAGGCCACATGCCTTGTATAGCCGATTCTATAGATAGACGATGTACAAGTAGAAGATTTTGTATTTATCATTTTACCTTGTATAGTCATTGTAAAGCTCTATATATTCAACCTTTCAGGGTTATCTCAAATACACAGAAAACCAAAAGGAGAATCATTATCCTAAAAGCCTTCATCGTTTTCTCCTTGTTTTCATGGTATCAGAGCAATACCGATCATAATCTGACATCTTCTTCATCATTGACACCACCGTCTGTCAGATCCGCCTCCTTCCCTGTTAGATCCAGCCCTGCCCTGTCAGATGCGGTTCCTCCCTTGTCAGATCCGGCCCTGCCCTACTATCCTGCTACGTCAGTAACCCTCGTCTGGCCTCTCCGCATGCCCCTGCGCCTGACCCTGTGCACGCACTTGCAGGCGTCCCTGTGCACGCACGCCCCTACGCACGCACGCCCCTGTGCATGACCCTGAGCACGTCTCTGCGCACATCCCTGCTGCATCCGATCCCTCCTGCAGCACCTCCTGCTGTACCTATTGTTGTCTCTGTTTGGTGATCTCTGTTGATCTGTCTACTGTTCTGCACCTACCGTTCTGTTGATCTGTGTGTTGATCTCTGTTGATCTGCACCTACTGTTCTGTTGTCTCTGTTCAATAGTTGTTGGCCTCATGCCACATCGCACTGCTAAGGCAATGTGGGAGCATCTCCAGAAAATATATCAATAGAGTAATGCAGCTAGGTTATACAGTTTGGAACAAGATCTGATTCACCTTACTCGGGGTGACAAAAGTATTCAAACCTTCTACTCTACAATGGTTACAATTTGGACAGAGATGGATATGATGGATCCCGAATTCCCAACTAACTTTAAAATATTCCAAACAATACGCGAGAGTGCGCAAGTTAGACAGTTTCTTATGAAGCTGCGTCCGGAATTTGAGCATTGTAGGGCTGCTCTCCTAAACCGTAGCCCAACTCCTTCAATGAATACGGTTATTAATGATTTATTAGCCGAAGAACAACGACTGCAGGTCCTCTCTTAGGGGACATCTCAAGGACCATCTGACCTGACACTTGCTGTATCCACCTCTGCACCAAACCATGGTTCCACTCCTTTAACTTGTCACGGCTGTCACAAAGTGGGACTTGTCGTCGCTCTATGCAAAGATTGGTGTGCCTATTGTCGACGGACTGGTCATGGTATTCAAGACTATCGTTCACGTGCCTATGCATCCTCATTTGGCAATGGACGTGGTGGTTGGGGTCGTGGCCGTAGTCGTGCTCTGTCTGCTACTTTTACGACTACTTCTTCCGAGCCTTCTATTAGTAATACTGCATCCACTGGTTCTGTTGACAGTCTTTCCTCACCTTTGACTCTTGCGATGCTCCAACAGATCATGCAGGCTCTTTCTGCGGCCTGTATGTCGGGTATAACCTCATATTCTTTGTGGTTCTTCGATTCGGGTGCTTCCAATCATATGACTGGTGATGTATCACATCTTCACGATATTTGTCCCTACACTGGAAATCAGGCTATTTCTACTGCGGATGACACTAAACTACCCATTCAGTCCGTTGGTTCCTTAACTTTTTCTCCTTCTACCCATCGCTAGTTTACCCTTCGTGATGTGTTTCATGTACCTAAACTCTCCTCCAATTTAATTTCTGCTGGTAAACTTAAATCCAATAACTGCTTAGTTATATTTCTTCCAAATTGTTGTTTTGTGCAGGATCTGGCAACGAGGAAGGTACTTAGGAAGGGTATTCGGAATGGATGTTCGTACGTGATGGAATTTTACCCATCCGTTACTCTAGCTCGTTGTTTCTCCTCTCCATCTTCTTCGGATATTTTTTTACCAAATAAAATGTGGAAACTTTGGCACTTTTGCCTGGGTCATTCACATTCTGATTGTTTGATTCAGCTCTTTTCTTCTGGCATGTTAGGGAATATTTCTTTTAATAAAAGAAATTTGGATTATTCTTGTTCTTCCTATTGCTTTCAAAAAGTAAGTGTATTCCCTTATCTTCTACGTACTACAAAATCATCATCTATGTTTGAACTAGTACATTCGGATGTCTAGGGCCCTTCACTAATTATGTCTCTCTCTGGACAACGATATTATGTTATATTCATTGATGATTTCACACGTTACACCTGGATTTACTTTCTGCACTCTAAGTCACAGGTTTGTGAAAAATTCAAAATATTTCATTCTATGGTAGACACTTAATTTCGAGTGAAAATTTAAACTCTCCGCTCTGACTCAGGGGGAGAGTATCTCTCCACAAAATTTCGTACATATCTTCAGGGTCATGGGATTACTCATCAGACCACCTGTTCTGATACTCCACAATAGATGAGGTGGCTGAACGAAAAAATCGCCATATTGTTGAGACTGTCAATACCTTAATAACGGATATAAGTGTTCCTCGTTCCTTCTAGGCGGAAGCTATGATGCATTCGGTCTACTTGATTAATTGGTTGCTAACCACAGTTCCAAACAGTAAATCTTCCTAATTTGTTCTCACCGGTTTACTTCGTACATATTTCACATTTCGTGTTTTTGGTTCTGTATGTTATCTTCATCTGACATCACGTGAACGTAACAAACTTTTCCCAAAATCAGTCAAATGTATGTACTTGGGATTTGGAGAAACTTAGAAGGGTTTTCGTTGTTATGATCTGGTATCTCGTCGTGTATGGGTATCACAACATGTTGTTTTTCTTGAGCATATTGCCTTCCATTCATCCATTCCTCCTTCGCCCACGCCAGAGTCTCCTGGTCTTACTATTTTTTCTGACATTTCGGTTGCCTCGAGTATACCTCCTTGTCCATTGCAAGTTTATTCACGACAACCATGTACAGATCCATCACCTACTACTCTCCCTACTGTACCCGTTACCGATCCAGATCCTATCTTGGTATGTCATTCCACTCATGTATATCGACAGCCTGATCGCTTGATATACTCTATGTCTGCTATGAATATGATCCTGGATATTGTATGTATTCCTACTTCATGCCATTAGGCAACCAGTCATGATTGTTGGAAGAAGGCTATGACAGATGAACTTGAAGCATTGGATGATAACCATACGTGGGACATTGTCACTCAACCTCCTGACCAACAATTAATTGGCAGTAAATGGATTTATTCTGTGAAGCTCAAGTCTGACGGATCATTGGATTGATACAAAGCTCGGCTTGTCTCTCAGGGATACAAATAGGAACACGGAATTGATTATGATGAGACATTCGCTCCTGTAGCCAAGATGAAAACTGTTTGCACTTTTCTGGTAGTATCATCAGTTCGCTTTTGGCCATTCACTTAGATGGACGTGAAAAATGCTTTTCTTCATGGAGACCTCCAAGAAGCAATATATTTGAAACCTCCTCCTGGATCTTTAATCCCTGCTAATAAGGTCTGTCGCCTGAAGAAAGCTCTATACGGCCTCAAACAGGCCCCTCGGGCATGGTTCCAATGCTTTCATGATGTTGTTACAGGAGTTGGCTTTACTCAAAGTAATTATGATCTATCCTTATTCTTGCATACCACTGAGCGTGGAATCGTCATTGTTCTCGTATATGTTGACAACTTACTTCTGACTGATAGTGATGATACTGGCATCTTGGCATTAAAGGAAGTTCTGAAGTCATCCTTCAAAATGAAAGACTTGGGACATCTGACATACTTTTTTGGACTTGAATTTTCGCATTCTATACGTGGAATCCTGGTCAACCAGCGTTAAATATACCAAGGATCTTCTTGCTTTGGCCTCACTGACGGATCAGAAGACTATTTAGACTCCTTTGGAACTTAACGTTTAATATGACCAAAACGATGGCGATCTCCTTGTGGAACTCACATTATACCGTCGTTTGGTTGGGAGTCTAGTTTACTTAACAATAACTCGCCCTGATATTGCCTATGCGGTCCAAGTTGTTAGCCAATTGTTTTTGCTCCTTGGACTCTTCATATGACTACAGTATTGCGCATCTTACGGTACCTACGTTGAACTCTAGATCGCTCTTTGTTCTTCTCCTCCACAGCCACTCTGGATCTTCGTGCTTATTCAAATGCTGACTGGGCCAGTTGTACTCTCACACGCAGATCTACCACTGGTTACTGTGTTGTTCTTGGGACTTCTCCCATCTCTTGGAAGTGTAAGAAGCAGGCCACTGTTTCCAAATCCAGCATGGAAGCTGAGTATAAAGTAATGTCAGCTACTTGTAGTGAGCTTATTTGGTTACGTGGACTTCTTTCCAACTTGGGCGTTCATCTCCAACATCCTACTCCACTTCATGTAGATAATCTGAGTGGCATTCAGATTACCTCTAATCCGGTTTTCCATGAACGGACAAATCATATTGAGATCCACTCCATGTAGATAATCTGAGTGGCATTCAGATTACCTCTAATCCGGTTTTCCATGAACGGACAAAGCATATTGAGATTGACTGTCACTTCATCCACGAGAAGTTTCAGTCTCGGCTCATTTCTCTTTCACATGTCGTATCTCATGATCAAATTGTAGACATTCTCATGAAGTCCCTCACTTTTGCACGTCACTCATTTCTAGTCGGCAAACTATTACTTGTCGATGACCAGCATTATTTTGAGGGGAGATGTTAGACAGGTAACATACCTTGTATGGCCGATTCTATAGACAGACGATGTATAAGTAGAAGATTTTGTATTTATCATTTTACCTTGTATAGTTGTTGTAATGTTTTATATATTCAACCCTTCAAGATTGTCTCAAATACACAAAAAACCAAAAGGAGAATCATTATCCTATAAAAGCCTTCATCGTTTTCTCTTTGTTTTCATATGCATGCATTTAATGCTTCTATGCAACACCATACTATTTGTATTGGTTTTCTTAACAAAAAGGATTAAGGTGAGGCAGTCCTCTCCTAACAACAATTTCCTTGGCACGTATTGCCATTTGATGAAGCCAAGATCAATCAGCTGTCTGCATCATTAGCCTCTATCAAGGAAATAACAAAGTGTATCAACTGACTTCATTGATCATCAAGGACCAAAGGGGAAATGGATGCATTGATGGACACTACGGCTTGCGGATGTAGGTGCTCGTGGGCACTGCTGGCTAGTGCTAAAGCCCCTTGGACATGGTAGTGCCGCTGCAAAATGCTCCAGCGAAGAGAAGAAAAGAGAAGAAAGTGAAGGAAGAGGAGGAAAGAAAGAAAAAAGAAAGGGAAGACAGGGAAAAAGAAAGAAGAAAAAGAAGAAGAAGAAGAGGTTATCATGGTTATGATCACCTTGGCTTTCAATGTGGAATTTAAGGAATGCCTCACCCTAATCTCTTTTATGAAGAAATCCATTACGAATAGTATGGTGTCCCAAGGCAATATCAATTGCATATATACACACTACATAAAATAAAACAAGACAAGCAAAAACCAAACTCTATTTATATCTTGATCACCAAGATACAAACTCATACCTGTTCCCTACACAAACACAATTTCTAAAATAGGATTTAGCCACTGAACCAGATTTCCTAATTTGAGGCTTCCACCCAAGTTGGCAATGTTTCCTGAAATAGGATAACTTGCAGTAACATTATACATATCAGATGCATTATCACATCAGATTAGAAAAAAAAATAAAAACATAAAAAATCTATATCTAAGTATCATCTCCTTTTATTATCTCAACCTTTGCATTATATTGTACTAAGGTACCCAATTACACATTATCTGGACCACCCATTTGGTAGGTCTCACTAGGCTGATCTAGCACTCAAATAGTTGCAGAGCAATCAAACAATATCAGCAGTCCAACTAATGGACCTTGATAGATATAGATTGTTGCTTCCACATTGCTCAACTTTGTTTTAATCCCTTTATGTAAAATGATTGATCAAGGGTCTGGATACTGTTAGTTAGAAACAATGGAAAATACACAAGTCAGAGCAGATGTGTGGTATTGTTTATAACACTTCACATTTTCCCTACATATATTTTTCTTGCCATTCACCTATTTTGTACACTGTGGGCCCACCTAAGGAGGGAAACAGTGGGGTCCACTTGATGGAAAGCTCATATCTCTCACATGTGGCGACATTTTAAGCATACTTCCCACATCCAACACACTATCACATCTGCAAGTGTAGCATATATGTGTTTTGCGCTCAAAGACGTGGTTGGCTTGCTGCGATGATCATGACAGCCCTTTGAAATGCATGCCTGACTAGGTAAAACCAGTCATCAAGCTGTTGAAACAAACACTCGTTGGCACCGGAGTGCTGCTAGTTTCAGCCTTATCATTATTTATCTTCGCGACGCCAGTGGAAGATTTCCTCCACACAGTTTTCGTGGCCAACAACACCAACGTTCCCACTTCAAAGACCAAGCCCGGTATAAGGTATATAATTTTTTTGATACTTAGAAAGTACCTTGATGTTCTAATGGCTTGATGGCACCTTGTGCACCCTTTCCACACACGTTTATGGGCAGCTCATGCGCCCACAAGCCCAACACAGGCCTCGTTGGATTGCTCAAGATTTTATGGCCTGTGCCCAACCCTAGCCCACGTTGGACCCTGACTCAGGATGGGCCAGGCCTATGAAGCTCGGTGGGCTGGCTGGTCAAATGGACACTCTTGAACTGCGAATTTCGACCCAAAGATCTATGGGGTGTGCCATGAGGTCTGAGTTTTACCCACTCCGTCTTTCTGTTGTGGCAGCTCATATTATGTCTTGAGCACAAAAATGAGGCAGATTCAAGTGGGCCACACCACAATAAACAGTGGGGGATTGAACTCCCACCATTTAAACCTTCTTGGGGCCCACTAAAGTTTTGGTTCGGGCTCATATATGTGTTTTCCTTCATCTTGGTGGGAATCACTTCATGAACAGGTTTGATGGCATATAAACATCACAGTGGGCCCCGGGAAGTTGTTATTGATAGGATTTTCCATCCCCACTCCTTTCGTGTGGCTCACTTGGGTTTTGGATATGCCTCATTTTTAGGATCATGTCCTAATATGATCTGGCAAAACTGATGGATGGAGTGGATGTCATAAGGACTATGGTGTGCCCCACAGATCTTTGGGTTACAGGGACTCCAAATGACAAAAGTCAGTGGGCCTAGCCCGCTCATCACGTGGGCCACCGCAACATTCAATGTACATGTATGGCCAGCTTGATATGTGAGCTGATAATCTTCATGGTCGGGGCTACCCTATAAAAAATACACCATTTAGATGTTCGGCATCCAATCTCTCTTCTTGTGATTCTCTTGTGATAACCATAGAAGGGAGGAGTTGCTAAGATTGCCCGTGGAGGTGATGGGCGACGATGATCTAGCGGCAGCTGCTGCTGAGGCTGCAGATGGTAGGCCCGTCTACTGTAGAGATCGTTACTACCGTGCATTAGCGGGTGGTCAGTACTGCAAATGGGATGATCTGCTTAAGTAGTGGGACCCAAGGGGGGTTGCCTATGATCATTGCTATTGTCAAAATATAAAGGTTTGAACTGTGTTGGTAGTTAAATTGGAGCCTTCAGATAATCCAATATAATTATTATCATCATCTCATTCAGCTATGAGTTCCCTATGTGGGGGATCAAGTGGGCCACATATGATCATGGCAGGGTTCTGGATAGGATAGGTGCCCACTGCGATTGCAGCCATGACTGGATAATCACAGCCAAACTATCAAAGGCACACAAAATGGACAGTAAGAGTTCAAAAAAAAAAAAAGGTCTCGCCGTTGATTTTTCAGGCAACTATTTGTATGGCTATGATTGTTAGATAAGGGTGATATTGAAGTCATGTGCATTATATGCAGGACCCTTTTAACCAATAGTCCACTGATAACAGGCTGGCCATCCCACGTAAGGAATTTGCACTATTAAGAAGAAATGTTACAGGATCATGAGCCCCCACATAAACGAATATGGGCTTTTTATCTATTGGGCCCCACGGTGGATGCCATGTACCACCAAAAAAAAAAAAAAAACCACACTGATTCGGAGATAATTGAAGAATACAACGGGGTGGTTAGTAAACAAAATCCAACAATCAACGGTTAAGATCCCCTAATTAGTGTGATTTTTGATGTCTATCCGCCATTTGTGTGAATATTGAGTGGTTGATAACTACCATGGAAGCTGATTGGCTGGTGTACCACACACCAGCTATATAGCTGGTGTATTGACGTCAGCAAGTTCTGTGGGTCCCATAATGAGGTATGTGTTATATCCAAACCGTCCATCCATTTGATGAGCTCGTTTTAAAGCTTAAACCGAAAAATAAGACAGATCTAAAGATCAAGTAGACCACACTTCAAAAAACAGTGGGGGATTGAACGTCTACCATTGAAACCCTTTTGGTGGTCACAGAAGTTTCGGATCAATATGAAATTTGTTTCTTTTTTGACCTTATTAGCAGATTGGATGGAAAATAAACGTTATTGTGGGACCTACGAATTTTTTAACTGTGAAAATCATTATCCTCAGCTGCTATTTTGGTGTGGCCCATTTGAGCGTTGGATATGATTCAATTTTTTTTCTAATGCTCTAAAATGATCTAGAAAATTGGATGAACAGTAATGATATAATAAATATATCATTATGGGGCCTTATGTAACTTTGTCTCATTTGAACCGTTCGTACAACACGGAACTCGAGGAGCGTCGGCGCTCGTCTTCGCACGACACGTATCTACACCAACCAGTGTGTGGTACACCAGCCAATCCGCTTCCAACTACCATAGGCTGGTCCACTCATCAGATATGCCACGTGTCCATTGAATGTGGACACTTGGTTTATTTTATCTTAACTGCACATTTGTATCATGCATGCGTGGCCCACCTGCTGAACGGCCTGCTTTTTGGATAAGGGCGTGTTTGTTGCGGGTACAGGTGCTTAGAAATAGCTTGGGTTTGAGAAGAACTTACATGCAAGAATCTCCAATTTTGTGTACTTGGATTGGCACGGATTCTGGCAATTGGTAAGGGTTGGGCTGGGCCTAGAGGTCTGAGCCTGATATATGCCTAGAACAGAAGGCCCAATCCTGAAAATAATAATGTCCCTACTTACTACAGAATGTTTCTAGTCAATGGATTGTTCAGGTAGGCCTCGCGTGCCTAAAGAAATGAACACCTGGATGAACGAAATCAACGGTCTACATTCAAGATGCAAAAGTTTCCTAATCAAGGAAATGCACCTTAGGATATGAGACATTTACATATGAAGTCGATTCCGGCTGGACTAATTATGCCAAAATGACTAGAGCGCAAGGCTGGACTAAAAATTGATAAGGCCATGGTAAGAGCCAGGTCCAAAGCTGGGTCGAACTCGTTGGCTGGGCATGTCATCCTGATGTAGAGTGGGTCGTGGATAATTTCATGGCCAAGATGGACCAGAAAAGGTATGATTGGAGACAGAGGTGATCCAAACCATCAGAACCTAAAGTAGATGTATCTCACAAATTGGAATGAGTTACCGGACATACCATATATGATTTTGGGGTAGGACAAGCTACTCTAGCCACTCAACCCCGTTACTCTGGGTTGCCCATGCCGAATTTGGAAGATTCCATCAGATTGACCGTCAAAATCCCAATTTATTTTTGCTTTTGCTATTTTTAATAAGTTCTAGTTTGATTGCAACTCTTCCTACTTTAGAAAAATTAGAGGAACATCATGGTTCAGCCTAATAGGAAACTTACTAAATTTGGCCAAAAACCATGCACACTAGTAGGAATCACGACCATCTATAAATAGTAAGTTTACTATTTATAGTAAGTCGCGATTTCTAAGAGTTTTAGTTATATATAGTATGATTCTGAAACTTCTTCTTTGGATTCATGTTATTATTTTAGAGGTTGTAAGCTCGTTTTTCATCATCAGTCAAATTGTTACGAATTTTATTAGAACTATTTTATACTTTCTATTTCTCCTCGTGGATTTGAGGCATCTCCTTGAGGATTCCAGATAAGTTCTGTAGATTCGGAATATCCCCTGAGTAAGATGTGCTCAACCTCTACACGTCCTTCCATACGTCACACATGGCCATTACCACCCTTAGGTCACATGGCTTGGATTACTTAGCACCAAAATTTGTTATGGTTTTATAAGTACCTGTTCATAGATATTAATACAACCAAACAAGGTGTAATGGCCTGTTTGGATTTGTGGAAAGTGTGGAAACCTTATTTGCATAACGCAATGGAAAAGAAACACTACTTCCCATGTTTGTTTATCAATAATATTTTTCTTCTGAAATTTGGATCAATTGAATGTTTGCCATTTTATTTTTTGGGACGTAGATTCAAGTCTCAAAGTTTTCATGATCCAAATCATCCTTCGATCGGCCCCACTTGTTGAATTAATAATTTTACATATTGAAAAGTCCCAACCATTTAATTAGTCACCATGAAATAAACGGTCAAGAAAGAAAACATTATAAGAACTATAAATGTGTGCCCCACATGCAACAAGCGCTGGTTAAAAAAATATATATATATATATATATATATATATATATATATATATATATATGGGCTTTAAAAATCTAAATCCCATTGGTTTGAACATCCTTAATGAGCTAAATTTTTGAATATTTATAACTTGGATTTTAAGATGGGAAAGAAATTCAAGGCTATAAATTCAAAGGTGCCCTTGTCCCTATATCTCAAGCTCAATACATGTGAGGCTTCCTGTCTTTTACATACACATCCAGAGAAAATTAATGATCCAGGTGAGCTAGGGTTGTCTACATGTGCAGATGAGCCATTCATGATCAACAAGCCCATTCGCCTAGAAGTGTCCCATCCATCATCCAATTCCCATGGCTCATGATATATGGTTGATCCTTTTTCCAATTCATGGTATTCTAGTTGATAAAAATTATCTGTATATGTTTCACCATCCTAAATTAGAAATCATAACTGTCCATCCGACTCTATAAAAGTTATTATGTGGTATCAGAGCGATGAGCTTTGAGAATGTACATATTCAATTTATAGATCCAACGAATATCACATATGCATGTTTGTATTCGTTCCACAATTTAGATTCATATCATTTTCTGATTTGGTCGCATCCCACTTAAGTTCGGGTAACTACACATTAATGAAAGATATGGTCACATGATCCTTGTAGTCCAAAAACCATCGGGTTAGTGAAAAGCATGCAAAATCACAGACACTATTCAATCTGTAAGTGCATGTTTTTTAAACTATGCTTATGACGGTGCTTTAAAAGCTGTTACTTATATTCTATTGGCAACTGGCTCATGCATAGAAATCTCTTGTGAAGACATTCCTCGTTACCCAGCTCATGCACCAGGTGACCTACGCCATTAGAATACGCCATACCTATATTTAAAGAGACTAGCATGATGCATTCCATCGGTGCATTGTTTAGGTTTTTAACATAAATCAGGATAGGATAGACTATATTGATGGCCAAATCTGATATTTTTATGGCCTGGCCACCAATGATCGAAGTTGGTCAAACCAAACCTGAAATATTCATTTTTTGGACGACTGAATGATGTTAGATCTAATTCATTCATGTTTGCACCATGCATGCTACTTAGGGCAGATCTGATTTTTACAGCAAAATCGTTGGCTGAATATAGCCATGGTGTAAGAAGAGGTCAAGAAATCAAATCTAGAACAATCATCAGATAGATGCCCTGCACGTCGGATCTGATCTTCATTCCTTGGATGATTGAATGCACAGTCCATTCCCTAGACGTTTGTGGATGAGATCGAACATGCATTAATCCTTGGACAATTGAACACCAGGTGTGATCGTCCATTCTCTAGATGTTGATGGATAGATCTGGACTTTTAAATTATGGACGATGGAGGCCATCAGATCTGGGACATGTACATCTTGTGGATGTTGGTTGTGAGATTTGGACCATCTATCTGTTCATGATGCCAATTGGACGGATTTGGAGTGTTAGACAGTTCGGAGTCTTTCAGTATAAAATTCTGCAGGAAGTCTACGGTCCCCAGCAGTAGCCTAGCTTTCTCTACATTTCTGCCACTATTTTTTATAAAGTGGCGCCATCTTGCTGAGCGGCCACCCCATCGAAGGCATATCTCCATATATATGATAAATAGATTGCTCTTGTCAATCATAGCATGTGCAGGCCGTGTCATAATGATCCAAATATCAGATATCGAGGATGCAATACAATATGTAATTCTGAAGAGCCACGAATACCATCAGTTTCATTTAGGCCATATAAATGCAGAAACATAGCAACCCAAAATGCCGTAAGTCGCGGAAGTAATGCAATATGCAGATCCTAACGAGTCTATAATACCATCAACCTTAATGAGTCCATAATGCCATTAACTTAAACAATACAGAAGCATAGTAAATCAAATACGATGTGCGATGTGCTAAGGATGTAATGTAGTATGTGGTGCGTAACCAATGACCAAGCTGGAGTGTGAAGTTGGGATGATAGTACGTAGTATTGCAAGCTGTGGGGTTAATCACAAGGGACTTCTATCCAAACTGGCCCATACTTGATTTGGATAGCTGGACATAATGTGGTAAACTCCTGATCTCAAGTTAGTTGCATACGCAACCGAAATTATGGCCATTGTGAGGGTACACATAATGATCTAGTTACATACCACCAGCCCGAGTGGATAGTGAATGAATGAATGAGATGCTGAGTACGTAACTCCTACTCAGCAAGTTCACATATAACTACTACAACACTTCCGATGTGGAACAAGCTTCCGCCTTATTGTACGCACAGTAGCCTGTCAGCACAGTAACCTACTAACCAATGGTAGCTCGCCCAGACCCTTAGGCCCCGCCCACATCAGTGTCCGCCCACGTGTGCTCACCCACTTGTGCAATAGTGATAGGGCATCACAATATCATAATCATACATCCCTAGGATATCACCGAGTTCTAATACACTATATGCTAGCTTGTGGCCCCATCAAGCACATAATTGGGTAAGTGGAAGAGACTTCACTATTCGCCTGCCAATATCGGCCCGACTTGTCGATAGCGGACCCATTCCTCAAGCTGGTCAGACTTAGCCAAAAATTACCTACTCCCTCAGGCGGGTAAGGTCACACCCCCTCCTAACCAACCACGACACAGTGGGAGACACGTTTTACACGTATATGGCCCTTACGCACTCATATATATGCACTCGGTCTAGATGTAGGAGTATCGCCTGACCTTAGGGGTTTAGGAATTTTCACCAAGGGACATTTATCTTGCCCGTATGCTACAACCAAATATTTTCGGTGTCCCATTTGGCAATCCACGACATGTCCATGGAGGCCACAACGATGATGTCGCTGGGGCGTATGGTGGTCATATCATAAAGTGCGAGATGCATGAGTCATACCATCCAGTCATGTATCAAACCTGCGCGTACCGTGCGCTCATGTAGGGTAACTCCGTCTCTTAGGGAGTTCCATAAACAATACGCTGAATGACATGCTATGCTCAATCACTCATAACAAGCATGCAGATGATGCATATGGGCATGTATCATGAAGTATATCAAGCATGATTATAATTACATACATCATAGTGGGCCGGTATAAGATAGCTTATGGCTTGTATGGGTGAATGGGTGGTGCGCACATAATCACACACATGGTGGGCCTCACGTATCATAATTGAGCCTCACACATATAATGAGCCTCATACAATTACAATGGGCCTCGTACGATTACAACGGGCCGCGTATCATCACAATCGATCTTATACAATCATAATGAGTCTCATACACTCACAATGAGCCTCATATAATCACAGTGGGCCTCATACAATCACAACGGGCCTCATACCATCACAATGGATCTCAAACAATCATAATGAGCCTTATACAATCACAATGAGCCTCATACAATCACAATGGCTTGTATCATGATGTTATACTAGCACGTATTCATAGTCCGCATCGATAATCGGCCTAGCATCTAATGGGAGCCCAATGGTTTGGGTTAGCCCTCTAAGGTAAGATGGGTAACACTTATGGGAGCTCAATGATTTAGGATAGCCCAATAAGGTAAGATGGTTATGGGATTAACAACGAGCCCTAGGGAGATGTACAACGGGGACATTTAACCACCGTTTACAATGTGGACATTTAACCACCATTACGCCCAAGGTGTGGCCCATTTGGGATTAGAAGCTAATTCACAATGGGGCCCACGACCCTTGCACTATCTGGAAAATGGATGGATGTGGTGTGTATAACATACACATCATGGTGGACTTGCATAAGGCAGCTCATGGATGGCGTAAAACACATAAATCTAGGTGGGCCTCTCATAATAAAGGGGTCCATGGCTCTGAAATAATGAGTGGGCCGATTGAGTAACAGATACATCATAGTGGGCCTCATGGGGCAGCCCATGGCCCAGAGAAAAGGATGGACAACCTGTAAACAACACATATATATCATGGTGGGCCTGCCTAAGGCAGTCCATGATTGGGGCACATATGTAGGGTGGGCCTCTCAAGACAATGGGGCCCATGTCCCTACGAAAATGAATGAACAGTGTGTGTCTAATACACACATCATAGTGGGTCCTGAGACCTAAAATCAAGTCAATTTGTAGCTTGTGTGGGCCACACTATGCTCAACAGTTGAGAGGTTTACCCTCCATAAAACATTCATAATCATTCATTAGGCCCGCCAAGTCGTGGTTCACAAATCCAGCCCAACCATTATGTGTGTCCCACTTAGTTAAGGGGTTAGACCAAGTTTCAGATGCATCCAAATCTCAGATGGACCCCAGTAAGTGATTGTATATGATATAACATGTCTTCACATGATTTTATATGCCTTGGGCCACCTGAATTTTGTGTACGGCTGATTTTTGGGGTATCCCAATTTCTAAAGGAGACCCATTAAATGCACGGTGTAGGTGTTTGACAGACATCATGGTGGGGCTTGTGGTGGGGCCCACCATCCTTGCCTCTTTTCCAAGCAGCAGGACGCTGACAGCAATAGCATCCAACATCTTTGTTATATATATATATTTGCTTTCTTAAGGTTTTTCATAGGTGGGGCCCACATCAGGACAATGCACTCCAACTATTGGTATCTCTGGCTTGTAACAGATCTAACAAGTCCAATATACGATATTTTTCGGTGGATAGAAGGATTACAATGGGCCCTAATGGTCTATATCACTAAACCACCGTTTTCTATAATGTGGCCCGCTAGATATTCGGTTTGGCTTCAATTTTCGGCTCGATGTCTAAAATGAGCTGGGAAATTGGATGGACGGTGTTGATCAGATGCATACATCAAGGTGGGGTTCACATTAATGTGACCCACCGGCTTTTGTATTAAAGCTGATATTTGTGTTTTTAACAACGTCTAGGTTTGCTGGACAGTCTGGACAGCAGGCCGTCTAGTAGTTCCTGGCCCACCTGGACTTCATTTGGGTCTGGTGTCCTAAGATGGACGGTGTAGATATAAATTACCTCAAGGTGGGGTCCACGTGAGTGTGGCCCACCCGTTTGAATCAAACTAATATTTATGTTTTCCTGCCATCAACGCCTGCTGCTGGACAACAACAGGTGTAGTTATACCCAGGTATTTGACCTACATCCAAACTGCCTCTCCCACTAGTCGGATGGTGTAGATATACCACACATCAATGTGGGTCCCACGAGGGTGGTTATTAGGCTGGGATCAAGTCGTTATTGGCATTTTTCCCATCATCTAGGTGAGCCCATAAACGGGCAGCAAGTGGCCCTGGACGGTCCAACAAGGCTGTCCCATTTGTGGATAGCATGGATCTCATGTACGAATCAAAGGTGGGCCATCAAACTAGGGAGAGAGAGAGAGAGAGAGAGAGAGAGAGAGAGAGAGAGAGAGAGACGAGTGGAGGGGAGGGGCTCCGCCACTATGAGTCCTCCCTTGCAATGATACAAAGCTTACATCAAATGGTTCCCTCCATAAGTGGGCCCTCAAATCACACCAATCCATGGTGGAAATTCCTTTCATACCAACAATGAAGATTCACCCACCTATTTCACTCCTTCTTGGCTCCTTAGGATGCTTAGCTCCTAGGCTTCTTCTTTGATGGAGGATGATGAAGATTGAAGGTCTAGGATGAGAGATTTGGGGAAGGAAGTGGGCCACACACTTGGCTCTTTTCTCTCCTTAGGATTTTCTCTCCTTAGTTGCTAGGGATTTTTAGGTAGAGAATGAGATGGGATGGAGTGATGGATGGGATAGAGGGATGGTATTGTAAGAAGGATGAGATGAGAGGGATGGGTGGTGTAAGAGAGGAATGGGTGTGTGTAAGAAAAGGGATGGGTGGAGAGAGAGAGAGTTGACTTTGGTGATGGCTTGTGTAAGAGAGGGATGAGTTGTGTACTTGACTGAGATTGATTGATTGATTGATGTGATGGATGGTAGAGATTCTCGAGATTGATTGATTAATTAATGTGATGCATTTGATTAAAATAAACATGGGCCCACAACTCCTGACATGGGTATCGCATTGGTGCGTAAGTCACGGCGTTGCAATCGCGGCAACGATGCGGTGCAATAGTACAAGTCTCAGGTCGAGTCGATTTAGATCCACGGGATGTGACTTAGGTTCACGCGCAAACGCTGATTACAGGTCTCGAGTTGCTGGAATTCGATGGGGAAGATCACGGGAGTCTAAAGAATGGTATGGACTAAGATACAGGCCTTACAGCTCTCCCCTTCTAATAAAAATCTCATCCTCGAAATTTACAGAATTGACAAGGGAAGAGGAAACATCATCATCATCATATATATATATATATATATATATATATTTATATATATGTCAAGGCACAATCAATATACAAAAGGATGGGAATAACGCTCTCTTATCTCAACACGCCTCATCAACACTATGGTGACCCCTACTGAACCTCAGATCCTGGATCAGAAATGATCGAAACTGGGATTCCTTGCAGCCTTAGAATCTCATCAATGATTAATCTTAACAAGATGATCGTAAGGCCTAGTCGAGTGAATCATCGACGACTCCTCCTGACGACTGAGGGTCCTACTGGGCTGCATAAAGTCTGTCATGGGCCTTCTGGGAAGGTGTGTGTCTTCTTTGTGGTCGTCGCTACTGGGGTTGCTAATGGGGTCTCGGTGGTAGGAGCTGCTGTCACTGTTGCTGGTGCTGAAGGTGGGGATACTGTAGCCAACGGTGTCTCGTATCACTGCATCCATAATAGATACCAGCAAACTGCCTCGGAGGTGGTGTTGGGGGTGCTGCTGGTGCTCGGATGGCTAGACGGTTCCTGTGCCTCTGCGGCCGTCGACGCTGCTGCTGCTAGGAGTTATCGGAGGGGTCCTGCCACTACTGGTCTTCTTTGATCATGATCCCTCTGCAAACTGTCCCACTCAGCCTCATAAATCTGGGCCCTCCATACCACCTCCTCAAAAGTTAGGAGTACATGCCCAACAACACGGCCTCGAAGACCGTAACGCAAGCCATTCTCGAAACAGCGAGCCTTCCGCCCCTCATCATCAACCAGATACGGCACGAACCTAGAGAGTGTGACAAAATAAGACTCATACTGACCTATGGTCATATCCCCTTGAATCAAAGTCTCGAACTCCAGTGCACGCTGTTGACGAATGTGGTCGAGGAAATAATGTTGATCAAACTGATCCACGAACTCCTCCCATGTCTAAACGAAATCAGACCTTGCAGCACTGGCAAATGAGGCCCACTAATGCTCGGCCTCGCTCTCAAGTAAATATACCGCTAATGGGACTAGTTGCTGGGTTGTACACCTAATGGTCTTGAACATCTTCTCCATCTGGGAGCGCCATCTCTCAGTTACAGACGGATCAGGCTCTCCTTGAAATCGCAGGGGATCGAGCAGAAGGAAATCTCTCAGCAGGGCGCTCGCGCGCTCCTGCTCAGCCTGGGCGGGTGTATCAGTAGGTTGCCTACCTTGTCCGTGAAGAAACACGATTATTGTTATGCCCCAAACTCAGAAACTGGGCTCACAGAATTTCGGATTGCCGAATTCGGTAGTGACAGCCTCCATAATGCCCCATTCTCGTCTCCTAGCACCCATATGCCAGATTTCGATCCTGGGATCCTATAAGGAGGATTTTCATTTTTTTTTTATAATAGAGGATAACCACAGGCATAGTCAAGTCACAAAACAACATCACCACATATCCACTATATCAGAAATTTTGAGTACAATTTGGAAAAAGAAATACAAGGTGATAAAAAACTCTAAAATAATCTGCCACGCGCTCCTGCCTCAGTGCTGCTACGATCCAACGGTCGTGTATAAGCTTACAGAAAGCTTAGAGGGCGGCGTAAGTGTGTGCACAAGGAAAGTGCTAAGTATGCAATATTATAGTAATGCGAAAATATGCTGGTAAGTCCATGAATACTATCAGCTGTACCAAGGCTATGTGATGCAAGGCATGAATGCTATCTGCCATATTAAGGTCATGCGATGCGAGCCCTACGTAGCTAAATGTCATATGCGAGATGCAACGCATGCATGCTAGTCCTCATCAAGTACATATATCAGTACAGTTCCCTTTTAGGATATCACCGGGGTCTAGTACACTCCACACTTATTGTCGCCTCCTTAACCGCACAACCCAACAAGTGGAAGAGACCATACTATCTGCTTGACTAGTAGTCTGCCAATATCTACCAGGCTTATCAATAGTGGACCCATTTGTGAGCTAGTCAAAATCAGCCTAGCTTACAACCCCCTCACTCAGGCAGATAAGGCCACACCCCCTTCCAATCGACCACGACACAGTGAGAGACGCGACCTACTGATATTTGGCACTCATGAACTCATATATCCACTCGGTCTAGATGTTGGAGTGTCTTCTGGTACCAAAAGGTTCTGAAACTTTCACCCAAGGACATCCTATGTGCCCACAGTGCTAGAACCAAGCATTTTTGTATATAATCTGGCCATCCACGATGTGCCTATGGAGGACACGACCTTGATGTCGCTAGGGCGTACAATAAATCATGTCACACGAAATGCGAAATACATGAGTCGCACCATCCTGTCATGCATCACTCCTATGCGTACTGCACAATCATGTGGGGCACTCCATCTCATAAGGAGTCCCACAAATGTCTCAGCCCAATGGTGTATGCTATGATCAAACACTCCTCATAACATGTATATAAATGATGCGTATGGGCATGTATCATGATGTTATACTAAGCATATTCTCAGTGTGTCTTATTGACTAAATACACTAGCATGATTATTAGATATGGCAGGTGACGATCAGTCTTAACTAGTATGCCACTTGCAAAAATAGGGGTTGAACGGTATAGAAGTCTATATGAAATGGTCCATGTTAGACTATCATAATCTATTCGTGGTACTAGTATATCATATATCCTAAGGCGGGGTCCACTTGAAAGGATGGTGAAAAGTATCATCATCAATGGGGGCCCAACGGTTTGGGTTAGCCCACCAAGGGAAGATGAGAATGGGCCTAACAATGGGCCATAGGGAGAGTTACAATGCAGACATTTAACCATCATTGCTTTTACAATGTGGACATCAAACCATTATTGCTCCCAAGGCATGGCCTGTCAAAACATTATTACATACATTATGGTGGAATCACACATCGCAATGGACCTCATATACATTACATTAGACCTCACACAAAGGCCTCACATACATCTCATTGGGCTTCACTCATGGTCCTTATATACATTAAGATGGGCCGCAACATTGGGCCTCATATACATCAAGGTGGGCCACAACAATGGGCCTCATATACATCAAGATGGGCCGCAACAATGGGCCTCATATACATCAAGATGGGCCGCGACAATGGGTCTCATATACATCAAGATGGGCCCATCGTCCTAGCAGGACTATCTACACCATTCATCTATTTATAGAGATTATTTTAGAGCATTACCTAAAAAAATGAATCATATCGAAAGATCATCTGGACCACACCACAAATAGTAGTGGAGATAATGACTTTCACTGTTTAAAATTCACAGGGCCACCATAACATTTATTTTCCATCCAATCCAATCATATAGTCACAAAGGATTTAATTAAGAGGAATAACATTTTTGTATTGATCTAGAACTTTTGTGACCCCAAACGGTTTCAATGGTGGACGTTCAATCCTCCACTGATTTTTTCACTATGGTCCACCTGATAGGTAGATATGCCTTATCCTCATCTCAGGCCTTAAGACGATTTGCAAGTGGATGAATGGTTTGGATTAACACTTACCTCATGACCAGGCCCACACAGCTGCTAATGTGGGACCACCAGTAGATGGACGATCAGATATAACACATACGTGATGATCAGGTCCACAGAACTTGCAGACATCAATATAGCAGCTATGCTACTCGTCCAGCAGATGGACAGTATGGATGCCACATATACATCAGCAGTGGGTCCCATCGTCCAGCCATATGGATGGTGTATATTAGACCATATATCACGGTGGGGTCCATACGCCCCAAAATGGACGGTATGGATATAATACATACATCAATGCAGGACCCACAGAACTTGCTAACTTCAATACAACAGTTATATTGCTATGTGAGGTACACTGGCCAATCCATTTCTACAGAGGTGGGTCCCACGTGGGGCCCACCACATATACGTGTGTGTGTGTATATATATATGCAAACAGATAGCTTCCAGGCCTACTGGACGGTCTGGAAAGTAGGCCGTCCAGCAGTTCCTGGCCCACTGACAACTGATGGACGGTATAGATCAATTACACATACGTCCAGGTAGGGTCCACATCAGCGTGGCCCACTGGGTTTGGACCAAACTGATATTTGTGTTTTCCCATCATCCAGGGCCTGCCAAAAAGGGCAGCAGCAAGGTGGGTCTCACGATCGGACGGCGATGGATCTAACCATTCATCAAGGCGGACCATCAGTAGAGAGAGAGAGAGAGACGGCGTGCGATGGAGGGACCCTAGCACTATGGGCCCCCCCTTCTATGCATTACAAAACATACATCAAGTAGGTCCCATTACAAGTGGGCCCACCAATCAAAATCAACGATGCAGATCCCTTCTCCACCAAAATGCAAGGTCTAGATGACCCCTTTCACACTAGGAAAATAAACATCATGATGGGGTCCATGGAGAATAGCCCCATCATGGGATGATCATATGAATCATGATGGGCCATCAGCCACACCTAGGGTCTAAAGTGAGATCCATACCATCAATTGGTAGGCCCCACTTGGCCTATCATTAAAACATAAATCCAAGTCTATAAAACACCCACTGTTGGATGTTCTTGGTTCTATGGAATGCTAAACTCCTTGGCCCTCTCTTTGATGGAAGATGATGAGGATTGAAGGGCTAGGATGAGGGGTTTTGGGGTAGGAAGTGGGCTACACACAAAGCTCTCTCTTATAGGGAATGCTTGGACGACCATTCTCTTTAGGTTGCTTGGGGAATGGGTAGAGAATAAGAGAGAGAGGGTGGTTGTAAGAGAGGTGTGATGAGTGATGGGTGTGAGTGACATAAGGGTTGACTTTGAGGAGGGTTGCTTGTCTTGGGAAAAAAGAAAGCATGGGTTGTGATGGGATGTGTACTTGACTTGATTGATTAATAGGATGGGTTGTAGAGATTCTCTCAGGATTTGCAACACTCTTCGTTTCCTCGAATTAAACACAGGCCCACAACTCTTGGCCTGGGTACCGCATCGGTGCACAAGATGCGGCGTTGGAACCGCGACGACTACGCAGTCGCTAAGGTATAAGTTTCGAGTCGAGCCGACTCAGTTCTACAGGATGCGACTTAGGATCATGTGCAAACACTGTCTACAGATTGCAGGTTGCCAGAATTCGACGGGGAGGATCGTGAGACTCTATGGAATGGTACGGTCTAGGATATAGGCCTTACAATTATTGCTTATAACCTCTACTGAAGCTGAACCGCGCTCATTGATATGGTCGGGGTTGCACTGGCCTTGGATGTGGGGGCTACTCAGTGCACTCTCTCAGGCATCATGTCTTGAAGGAACAAGGGCCTATTAACTTTGAGCACTCTCGAATGTACGCGCGATATGAAGCTATATCATAAAGTTTCTATGTTATTCGAATCTCATGGATCTAATCATTCTAAGTTCTTAACAATTATAAAGTGTAGGATAACTATCAGTAGATATGTGATGTTATCCTCAGGTATTCCCAAGTTATGCTTTGATACCAACTTCTGCCACGCCCCAAACTCAGAAAATGGGCTCATAAAATTTTTGATCATCGAATTCGATGCCGACAACCTCCTTCGTACCCCATTCTCGGCTTCTAGTGCCCATATGCCAAATTCCGATCTTGGGATCCTACAAGCAGGATTTTCAACATGAATTTCTTTGTAGATAAGCATAACCACAAGTTTACCCAAATCACAAAGGCAACATCATCATCACATATCCACTTCATTAAAAAACTTGATACAATACATGAAAGGGAAATAAAAGATAAATGTCAAAAGCTCCAGAAGCTCTGTTGTACGCTCCTACCTCAGCTCAACTGCGTCCTATCATCACCTGCACGCATCTATCGTGTATAAGCTTATAAAAAGCTTAAGATAGTGTAGTGTGTGCTCAAGATAGGTGCCAAGCACACAAATATCAGCATAAGTGGAATACTAGCAAGGCTATAAGTTATTCAATATCAGAGTATGCAATATAGATTGGCTATGCAATGCGGAGTCAGAATAAGCCAAATATCAAATACCGAGGATGTAATACAATATGCAATTTTGAAGAGCCACGAATACCATTAACCTCATCTAGGCCATATAAATGGAGAAACATAGTAACCCAAAATGTTGTATGTCGCAGATGTAATGCAATATGTAGATCTTGACGAGTTCATAATACCATCAACCTTATTCAGGCTAGACAATTCAAAAGTATAGTAAACCAAATGCGATGTCCTATTGATGCAATGTAATATGTGGTGCGCAAGAAATGACCAAGCTGGAGTGTGAAGTTAGGATGATAGTAGTAGTATCGCAAGCTATGGGGTTAATCACAAGGGACTTCTATCCAAACTGGCCCATACCTAATTTGGATAGCTAGACATAATGTGACAAACTCCTGATCTCAAGTTAGTTGCATATCCAACTGAAATCATGGTCATTACGAGGGTACACATAATGATCTAGTCGCGTACCACCAGCCAAGTGGATAGTGAATGAATGAATGAATGAGATGTAGAGTATGCAACTCCTACTAAGCAAGTCTACATATAACCACCACAATGCTTCTGATGTGGAATAAGGTTCCGCCTCACTGTATGCACAGTAGCCTACTATCACATTAACCTACCAACCACTGGTAGCTCGCCCAGACCCTTAGGCCCTACCCACATCAGTGTCCACCCACCTGTGCTCGTCCACTTATGTAATAGTGACAGGGCATCACAACATCAGAACCGTACATCTCTGGGATATCACCGGGGTCTAGTACGCTCTACACTAGCTTGCCACCCCATCAAGCGCATAATTAGATTAGTGGAAGAGACCTCACTATCCACCTGTCAATATCGGGTCGGCTCATCGATAGTGGACCCATTCCTTAAGCTGGTTAGACTCAGCCTAAAATTGTCTACTCCCTCAGGCGGGTAAGGCCACACCCCCTCCCAACCGACCATGACACAGTGAGAAACGTAGCCTATTGGTATATGGCCCTCATGCGCTCATATATATCCACTCGGTTTAGACATTGGAGCATCCTCTGGCCTCGAGGATTTAAGAATTTTCACCCAGGGACATCTATCGTGCTCGTATGCTAGAACCAAACATTTTTGGTGTCCCATTTGGCCATCCACGACATGCCCGTGGAGGCCACAACCTTGATGTTACTAGAGCGTATGGTGGTTATATCATAAAATGTGAGATGCATGAGTCATACCATCCAGTCATGCATCAAACCTGTGCATACCGTGCGCTTATGTGGGGCAACTCCGTCTCTCAAGGAGTCCCATAAACAATAAGCCCAATGACACATGCTATGCTCAATCACTCCTCATAACAACCATGCAGATGATGCGTATGAGCATGTATCATGAAGTATACCAAGCATGATTATAATCACATACATCATAGTAGGCTGGTATAAGATGGCTTATGACTCATATAGGTGAATGGGTGGTGCGCACATAATAACACACACATGGTGGGCCTCACGTATCACAATTGGGCCTCGCACATATAATAGGACTCATACAATTACAATAGGCCTTGTACGATCACAACGGGCCTCGTACCATCATAATGGATCTCATACAATCACAACAAGCCTCATATAATCACAACGGGCCTCATACAATTACAACGGGCCTCATACTTTCACAATGGATCTCATATAATCATAATGAGCCTTCTACAATCATAATGGGCCTCATACAATCACAATGGCTTGTATTATGATGTTATACTAACATGTACTCATAGTTGACATTAATAATCGACCTATACAAAAGGTGGGGTCCATAGATGGACAACGGATCCAAAACATGAGGGTCAATCCTCAACTGTGGATATACCAAATTTGATAGCACGGATCCTTCCGTCTACGGTGATGATGAACTCTCTTCATATTAAATTTAGGCCTAGGTGGTCTACTTATAATCCTAAGATCAGGATCGGGCTTCCTTCACCATACTATCATATGCCCGCTAGATGCCCCAGGGGACCCAAATAAGTCCTATATGGACTCCATGATTAAAAATAACCCTACTATCATCCAATGGGGGCCCAATGGTATGGGGTAGCCGTCTACGGTAAGATGGGTAACACTTATGGGGGCTCAATGATTTAGGATAGCCCAATAAGGTAAGATGGTCATGGGCTTAACAATGGGCCCTAGGGAGATGTACAACGGGGACATTTAACCACCGTTTACAACGTGGACATTTAACCATCATTTCTCCCAAGGTGCAACCCATTTGGGATTGGAAGCTAATTCATAATGGGGCCCATGGCCCTAAAATAATGAGTGGGCCGATTGAGTAATACATACATCATAGTGGGCCTCATGGGGCAGCCCATGGCCCAGAGAAAAGGATGGACAACCTGTATACAACACATATATCATGGTGTGCCTGCCTAAGGTAGCCCATGATTGGGGCACGTATGTAGGGTGGGCCTCTCAAGACAATAGGGCCCAAGGCTCTACGAAAATGAATGAACAACGTGTATTTAATACACACATCATGGTGGGGCTTGGGGCTTAAAATGAAGTCAATCTGTGGCTTGTGTGGGCCACACTATGCTCAACAGTTGAGAGGCTTACCCTCCATAAAACATTTATAATCATTCATTAGGCCCACCAAGCCATGGTTCACAAATCCAGCCCAACCATTATTTGTGTCCCACTTAGTTAAGGGGTTAGACCAAGTTTCAGATGCATCCAAATCTTAGATGGACCCCAGCAAATGCTTTTATATGATTTAACATGTCTCTACATGATTTTAGATGGTTTAGGCCACCTGAGTTTTGTGTACGGCTGATTTTTGGGGTATCCCAAGTTCTAAAGGGGACCCATCAAATGCACGGTGTAGATATTTGACATACATCATAGTGGGGCCCACCATCCTTACCTCTTTTCCAAGCAGTAGGACGTTACTTGCCGCAGCGTCCTCTAGAGGTTGGTAGCAATAGCGTCCAACATCTTTGATATATATATATATATATATATATATATATATATATATATATATATATATTATTTTCTTAAGGTTTTTCATAGGTGGGGCCCACATCAGGACAATCCACTCCAACTATTGGTCTTTCCGGCTCATAACAGATCTAATAAGTCCAATATACAATATTTTTCGGTGGATAGAAGCATTACAGCAGGCCCTAATAGTTTATATCACCAAAACCATTGTTTTCTATAATGTGGCTCACCAGAGATTCGGTTTGGCTTCATTTTTTGACTCAATGCCTAAAATGAGCTGGGAAATTGGATGGACAGTGTGGATTAGATGCATACATCAAGGTGGGGTCCACTTGAGTGTGACCCACCAGCTTTTGAATTAAAGCTGAGATTTGTGTTTTTAACAACATCCAGGTTTGCTGGACGGTCTCGGCAACAGTCATCTAGCAGTTCCTGGCCCACCTGGACTTCATCTGGGTTTGGTGTCCTAAGATGGATGGTGTAGATATAACATATCTCAAGGTGGGGTCCACGTGAGTGTGGTCCACCTATTTGAATCAAACTGATATTTATGTTTTCCTACCATCAATGGATGCTACTGGATAGCAGCAAGTGTAGTGTACCCGACCATCTGGCCTACGTCCAAACTGCCTCTCCCACTAGTCGGATGGTGTAGATATACCCCACATTAAGGTGGGTTCCACGAGGGTGGTTATTAGGCCGAGATTAAGCCGATATTGGTGTTTTCCCCACCATCCAGGCCAACCCAAAAACAGGTAATAAAGTGGCCCTGGATGGTCCTGCAAGGTTGTTGTCATGCCTCAGACTCGGTGATCGGACTCACAAGGAACCCGATAGCTGGTTCCGGCCGCAACAGCCTCCATAGCACCCCATTCTCGGCTCCTGAATCAGGATTCCGATCCAAGGATCCTACAAGGAGGATTTCCATATCACAATTCAAATCCAATAGAGCATACCCAAGATCATGACAAGTAAATATTAGAAATAAACCAAGAAACACATTGTAAAATCCACTAAGAATTTAAACTTTACAGGTATAAGGTTCAAAAGGAAATATATAATGTAGAAAGAGGGAAGGAACGGTCTGTAATAGGTCCTCAGCTCGCGCCAAACAAATCCATAGCTCCTCCGCTACTGCGCTGACCTAGGATCTCCTGTATGCATCAATCGTGCATAGCTTATATAAAGCTTAGAGGGTGGTGTAAGGTGTGTGACAATGGTGCTCAGAAGAAGATAGGGGAGGATGCAGAAGGAAACATGAATGATACCAATACCACTAGCCATACCGAGGCCAAGCTATGAATGAAGTAAGCCGTACCAAGGCTATGCAATACATGAGTATTGGGCGCTATACTAAGGCGATGTTATCTCAGGGTCACATGCAACTACCGATTACAGATCGTGAGTTGCCAGAATTCGACTGAGAGGGACGCGGAAACCTATCGAACAGTACGGGCTAGGATACGAGCCTTGCAACTCTCCCCTCATAATAAAAATTTTGTTCTCAAAATTTAAAGAATAGACAAGGGAAGAGGAAATATCATCTAGTACATATGTGAAGGCATAATCAATCTACAAAAGACTGAAGATAGCGGTCTCTAATCTTAACCTCGTACCCCCAATACGCATCATCAACCCTGTGGTGACCCCTATTGAACTTTGGATCTCGGGTCAAAAATGATCGAAACTACGATACTATGTAGCCTCACAATCTCAACGATAGGGGGCTATATCAGAAAGTTTCTAAGTTATCTAAACTCGAAAAATTAATCATTCTAAGTGCTCAACATTTATAGAGTGTAGGGTAACTATCAACAGATATGTGATGTTATCTTTAGGTATTCCCAAGTTATACTCTGATACCAACTTCTGTCACGCCCAACCCAGAGATTGGACTCACAGGAATCCTGATCACCGAATCCAGTGCCGTCAACCTCTATGTACCCCATTCTTGGCTTCTAGTACTCATATGCCAGATTCTGATCCTAGGATCTTACAAGGAAGATATTCCAACGAACATTTTTCTCGTAAGAATCATAACCCAAGTTTACCCAAGTCACAAAGGCAACATCATCATCACATATTCACTAATATAGATATTTGAATACAATGCTGAAAGAAAAAATACATATGTCAAAATCAAAGCTCCAGAAGACTGTTACACCTCCATGCTCAATGTTGCTGCAACCTAAGATCACCTGGACGCATCTATCGTGCATAAGCTTATAGAAAGCTTAGAGGGTAGCGTAAGTGTGTGTACAAGATAAGTGTCAAGTATTCAATGCAATGCCTTAATCATACAATGTTAGAAGTATTGGCAAGATCATGAATTATACGATAACAGAGTAAGCAAAAATGCTGACAAGTCCATGAGTCATACAATATTAGAGTACACAATACAAATCAGCCATGCAACTGAGGAGTCATAGAGAACCAAATATCAGATGCCGAGGATGCAGTGCAATATATAATTCCTGATGAGTTCATGAATACTGTCGGTCGTATTTTGACCATATAAATGCGAAAGCACAGTAACCCAAAATGCCATATACAGCGGATGTAATGAAATATGCAGTGCAAATGGAATGACCATGTTAGAGTGTAAAGTCGGGATGATAGTACGTAGTATCACAGGCTATGGGGTCCATCATAAGAGACTTCTATCCAAACCAATCCCATACCTAAATTTGGATAGTCAGATTCAATTTGGTAAACTCCTGATTTCAAGTTAGTCATGCACTCCAATTGAAATCCTGGCCATTGTGAAGGTACACGTAACAAATAGTTGCGCACCACTAGCCTGAGTGGATAGTGAATGAATTAATGAGTATGCAACTCCTGCTTAATAAGTTCACATATGAGTACGGTTCCTCTCTGGGATCATCATCGGGGTCTAGTACACTCTACATGCAACCACCACCCACTGACGCACGGCCATGCAAGTGGAAGAGACCTCACCATTTTCCTGGCTAGTAGTGAGCCAATATCTACTCAGCACATCGATAACAGACCCATTTACGAGCTGGTTTAACTCATCCTAGCTATGCCCCTACCCTCGACTGGGTAAGGCCATGCCCCCTCCCAACTGACTACGACACAGTGGGAGATGTGGCCTCCTGGTATTCGTTACTTGGGTGCTCATGTATCCACTTGGTCTCGACATTGGGGTATCTCCTGTCTACGGAGGTTTAAAAATTTTCACCTAGGGACATCTATGGTGCGCATATGCTAAAACCAAACATTTTTGTTGTCCCATCTAGTCATCCACGATATGCTTGTGGAGGCTATAACCATGATATCATTAGGGCGTACAGTAGTCACAACACACAATGCAAGATGCATGAGTCATATAATCCAGTCATGCATCAATCCGATACATATCGTGTGCTCATGCGAGACAATCTCCGCCTATCAGGGAGTCTCATAAAAACTTGCCCAATGACATATGCAATGGTCCATCACATCTCATAACAAACTTACGGATGATGCGTATGGGCATATATCATGATGCTATGCTGTCACATACTCATAATCGGTATTAATAACCGACACTGATAATCATCATCGACAATCGACCTCAACAATGTGACACTTAACCAACAATGCCCTCAGGGAGTGGCACACATAGAGCCTAACATATAGTGGACCCATGACCTCTCACAAGGGCCTAATATACAACACCATGAGCCTCACTCAAGAGCTTAATACACATCATGATGGGCCTTTCACATGGGCCTAACATACATCACAAGGGGCTCCATCGCTTGGCCCTCAAATGCATCACAACGGGCCTCATCACATAGGCCTCATATACATCACATTAAGCCTTAAACATGGGTTGAATACACATCACAATGGGCCTCAAATACAGGCTGCATATACATCACATTGGGCCTCAAACACGGGCTGAATGCACATCACAATGAGCCTCAAATACGGGCCGCATATATATCACATTGGGCCTTGATAATCGGCCTCGATATTCAGCCTTGACAATCGGAATCAGCAATCGTCCACAATAATCGGAATCGACAATCAGCCACAATAATCGACCTTAATCGATAATTAGAATTGGCAAATTGGCCACGTCAATCGGAATCGGCAATCGGTCACGATAATCGGCCTATATCGCTAATCAGTAATCGGCCACGTCAATCGAAATCAATCGATAATTGACCTCGATAATTAGAATCGATAAATCGACCATGTCAATCGGAATCAGCAATCGATCATGATAAATGACCTCGATCGCTAATCGACAATTAGCTACGACAATCAAAATCGATCGATAATCGACCTTGATAATCAGAATTGGTAAATTGACCATGTCAATCGGAATTGATAATCGGTCACGATAATCGGCCTCAATTGCTAATCAGCAATCGGCCACGACAATCGAAATTGATTGATAATCGGTCTTGATAATCAGAATCGATAAGAATGGGCCACGTCAATCGAAATCGGTAGTCGATCACGATAATTGGCCTCAATCGCAATTGACAATCAGAATTGATTGATAATTGGCCTCGACAATCAGAATGGAATCAACCTCAACCATCAGCCTCGACAATCGGAATCGGCCTTGATAATCAAAATCGATGGGAATGGGTCTAATAAGGCCTAAGGGAGGTCATAATGTGGACATCCAACCACTATTACCCATCAATGTGGACATTTAACCAACATCGCTCCCAAGCAGTGGCCCACAAATGCATCACAATGGTCTACAACATATGGTCCGTAAATATATAACAGGTGGCCCTCAAATATCCATCAGGTGGGCCTCAAATAGCCAACAGGTGGGCCTCAAATATACATCACAGGTGAGCCTTGTACATGGGTCTCGTATACATCAAATGGGTCACGTATCTGGGTCTTGAATACATCAAATGGGCCATGCATCATGGGCCTAATACACGTCACAATGGGCTGCACGATAAGGGCCTAATACACATCATAATAGGCCTTGCCCATAGGCCACAAATATATCACAATGGGCCTTGTCCATAGGCCTTGAATACATCACAATGGGCGTTGCCCATGGGCCTCAGATTCAAGCAGGTGGGCCCTATCATATGGGCATTAAATACAAGGCAGGTGGGCCCCATCATATGGGCCTTAAATACAAGGCAGGTGAGCCCCATCATATGGGCCTCAAATATACATCATGATGGGCCTTATGGATGGGCCGCACCAATGGGCCTCAGATTCATCAGGGTGGGCCTCATGGATGGGTCATAAATACATCAAGGTAGGGCCCACATATATTCTCCATCCAATCTGATCATATGGTCACGAAGACCTGGATTAAGAGAGAAAATAAATTTCATATAGATCCAAAACTTCTATGACCCAAAAAGGGTTTCAATGGTGGACGTTTAACCTCCACTATTTTCTGCAGTGTGGCCCACCTGATAGATAGTGTGGATATAGAATAAATACATCAGGGTTGGGTCGTACCATCAGGACGGCGAGATCACAATGCATACATCATGGTGGACCACACCCGTCCAATGAATAGGGTGAACGGCATGGCTGAAATCACATACTTCAGGATGTGCTCCATGGTACACTGTCCAAGGATAGACAGCTTGGATATACAATGCATAAATTAAGGTGGGTCCCACCTACCCACACGTGTCACACGTGTGGGGTGGGCCCACTCCATCAACAGATGGATGACACAACATACATCATGGTAGCCCACAGCACTCCGTCCAGAAGGACGGTGTGAACAAATACATCACGGCTGGGCACCACCGTCCAAACTAGTCTAGCACTGTCCAGATGGTCTGGACGGTGTGGATGAAACAAATACATCACGATGGGGCAGCTTTGCACCGTCCAAACACTCCAGTACGATCAGCACCTGTCCAACTGCTGGAGAGTGTGGACGAAATACATAGGTCACGGTGGATCTCACACGTGTAGCAAGTAGGGTCCACAGTTGGATGGTGTGGATGAAAACACATATCATGGTGGAGCCCACAACACTGTTCAACAATGTCCAGCACTGTCCAGCTGGACGGTGCAGGTGAAGGAAGTACATCAAGGTGTACCCCACGTGTGATAGGTGGACGGTGCTGGATTAAAATATACAGCATGGTGGCCCCACACGTGAGGACGGTGTGAATAAAATACATACATCTTGGTGTTGTCCCACATCCAGGGACTGGACGTGAGGTGTTCCACCTCCACCGTCCAGATGATGGACGGTCTGGATGGCGTGGATATAAAACATGCCTCATGATCGGCACCCACAGAACTTGTTGACATTGGAGCAATAGTAACTGGTGGGACCCACTGACGTCCAAACAATATCTAGCTAGAGTGAGGTATACCAGCCATCCTGCCCCATCCCATCGTCCACAGATGGACGGTGAGGATAGAATCCAAATATCAGAGTGGGTCCACTTCAGCGTGGCTGTAACACCCTGTACTTTTCTATACTCGGGTGTTACCATGAATTTAACCTATTATGTACATGTATATAGTACCTATGTAGCCAACCTAACCCTACATCCATCCTCCAATATGAATCAAACCAATTAAGAATTATCTTCATCCATAAATCAAGTCATTCGACCATTGATAATGTGGTTTGGTATGCATACTTTCCCTTAACTAAATTGGTGAATAACTCTTTATCTATAGTGATTTTGATGTAAGTCCTTTTGTAAGAATTGTTTATAAATGGGCATAGGACCATGTAAAACTATTAGATTTCATAAAACTCTTAGATCAGCAATAATTATGAAAATGCCATTAACATAGACTCTTGAATTCTAGATCACATAGTTCCCATGATCCATTTCATGTGAAATTTTATACCAGGGCTAATATCATAAATTAACCGTACACATCAAATTTCAGCCCTTAGATCGTAGTAAATCAGCTACTTGGCCTTTACATCCGTCCGTACACTTATCAAATCGAGATTCCGACCCGTTCATCTTGTTTACCCCACATGAATATGCCTAACCCACCATTAGAATTATAATCTGAGGAACTTACACATATGAACAAGTCACTCAAATCTAACAGTATACGGGTTATACCCCTAATCACTCCAGAAACACGCCTTGTGACCATCCATTTATGAAACTGACCGTACATCCACTGACATGCATGGCCAGGGTGCTAACCATCAAGTCCCCTTATTTTTAACAAGTCATTTGATCATCCGTCTATTTTGGATCCTCCAAATGGGCCACACGAATATCATGGTAAACCAACCATCATGAAGATCTTAGGGTATAAGTCCAAACTACCTGATAACTCCTCAATCAAATATGTTCAAACATTGTTTCAAAGTATGGAGTGTGTTAGCCACTAAATGAGCATCTTGGCCATCGTTGGCCGATCGGGGCCCAAATTTAATCAGTTGAGGGATCTTGAGAAATAAGGATTGGTAGTAAAGTTTCACTTCTTTTGAATAGTGCGGTGGGGAGGAACGAACAACAAAAGTTACCATAAGGGAGAATGGCAAATTTATAAATAAAAATAACACTATGCATGACACTGTTTAACCAAACTAAAGATTTAATGGTGAGTATTGATTTCCACTTATTTAGATGGTGCGATTCCACCTAATTGACCAAACTTCCTCAATTTTTACCACGTGTCCTAACATAGTGGGACAAAGACAATGAACAGGGTGGATTGCACACCAAACATCGTACTGGACCCCACCTAATGCCATAGCCAATACACATCTATGTTACGTGTTTGAACAGAGACTAACGAGCATTTGTACGATGAACTGATCAAATGTGTTGTTGTCCACCTAGAACTTAGAATTTCCTTATATTTAGGTCCCTAGGACCCCTTTTCAACCGTTGGTGTTCAACTTCGAGGTGATTTGACCACTATACTAACGGGAACCCACTCTTAGAAATAGAAAATTTAGAGTATGGCCCACCTGAGCTTTGTACCGACCTAATCTTTGGTTAAGTCTATAATGGGACCTCCAAAGTAGAATGGACGGAGTGGATCTCCTAATGTAGTCGTGTCGGGCCATTTAGGGCAGTGCATGAGTACAGTTCACATGCATCGACAGTGCACTGGACTACACTTCCAGTCAAATCAGGCATGACCCGAGGTTTCCTTAAAAAGAGAGGTTTCTCTCTCTCCATTCGGTTTCCAGCAATGAATGGATGAGCATCTATGCTGATCGGTGGCCCACCTCCTGGCCCCGTTGAGATGATCCGAGCCGTCCATCTGGTCCAGCTGGTAGAGCTGACCAAAACCTAGTAGGCTTCACATGTAAGCGGGATAACATGTGCACACAGTTCTGGGTGCAAACAGGCCCTGCAAAACCAATCGTTTCCAAAAATGGAAACTGCTCTCACGCCAGCAAGGTGATCCGCGTGAACTTGGCTCCCAAAAATCTCAGCCCTTCAATCTGAAACATCCTAGCCATTTGTCCCTTTACAAGGAGTTTGGTTTTGTGGAAAACCAGCGGTTGAAACAACTGTCTGTTTGAGAATACTGGTTGTATTTGGAGCTGTTTCAAAATCCCTTCATCCTAGCCATTCTTATCCATCCAACGACCCTCAAGAGCTAGGGTGAGCTACAAAGAGTGAGCGGATCGAGCTGTAACAGAGCTCCTCCATTTTTTTGGCAGCCGTTCTCAGAAAAAAATGTCGTTCCTTCCACCCTCGAACCCACCAAAAAAATTTTGAGCAACCTATGATTTTCCTCCTCCTAGTTTTCCAAGACCCATACACAATGTCTGGCAAGCTCAGTTCGAAGGAAAACTTGCAGAGTGAGGATCCGTCATGGCCACCCACATCATCTTCCTCAATCGAAGTCGAATCAAGTTGCGGTCCCACACAGGCCCGGTTCGTGTTACGCTGGAGTAGAAGAAAAAGGAAGAAAGAATAGAAGGAGAGTGAAAGAAAAGCAGAGAGGGGAAGAGAAATGGTAGAGTGGGTGCATTGATGCACCAGTCCAAACCGAGTCGGCCCGACTCACTGATAGGTTTAGCTCATTGGACCGAGTTCGGTCCGAGCCAGGGAGGGGTCTAGTCAATCTAGACATTTTGCTAGTCATGAGGAAAAGAATAGAAAATCAAAGGAAGAAGAAGAAGAAGAAAGGAAGAAGGAGGGAATGGGGAGGTGCGGTTGATTGCACCATATCCACCCGACTGAGCTGCTGGTGAGTTGCGTCTGAGTCAACTCGATCCACGCCCCTGCTGGATGAGTTTGGAAAAAAAAAGAGGGAGAAGGAAGGAAAGAGAAGAAAGAGGGAGAGAAGAAGAGTCGAGCCGTGTCAACTTTGCTGAAACCGAGTCAACCCGGTTGGGGCTGAATCCAGATGGGCTGAAATATGCTTGGGCCTAGTTCAAGCCTTGTTGAGGCCGAGTTGGGTCATGAGTAGCCAAGCAAGGTAAGGCCTACCCTATTTAGTAAATTTCGTAAGTCAATTAAATGTAGGAACATAACTACAACATCATTACCCTAGTTGCAGTTAAAGGGTCTGGGTTGAATAAAGTCTTAATAGTCATTGGTGTCACCATAATAATTATTTTTGCTACATTAGCTAATATTAATCATAGCACTAGTATTAACAATTATTCTCTAATTATTTAATTAACATTGTTACCATTTCCATTATTTTTAGGACTGTTAAGATATTATATGGGTAGACATTAGTAGATTCGTTATACTAAAACTAGTTATTATGAACAGATTTACAAGCATTAAGTAGTAGTATTTTATTAATCATTCTTAAATGTTTGTTGTGGATAATGGATTTTTCTAAATGGTATCATCACAACAGTTACTATTGCTACATTGCTAATGATAATTATAACACTCATGTTAATAAATACTTTATAATTATTACCTTAACACTAACGATATTAGCAAAGTGTCCACCATTTGAAAATATTATCTTTAATAATTGATTACACTACTTTGTTCCCATTGTAATACTTATTGTTACCAGGGTCACAAATATTAACCATATCATTAACATTAAATTTTGATTAACCATATTATTACATTGTGCTTAAACCACACATACGTCGTAGTACAACTCCTAGAATTAAATCTTATGATGAAACTCTAAAACCTAAGTAATCCAAGCCCTAGGTTATATTGATCTAGACCTTAGGTGGGAATTTAAACCATAAATAATGTGCTAAGCTTGGTTCTAACCATAGAATTTTACAATGTATGGTAGGATTTGATTCTAATGACACCTGCGTTCCCTAGCGATACTAATGGGCGACTCGATATGTAAGGTGAGGACTCACTCTTTAAGCTTCCCACTTAAATTCATTGATCTAATCATAGATGTTTCCTTAATCCTTTTCATTCAGTATCTCCTAATTTACTTGATTTTGTTAATTAAAATATGGTAACGTGTTGCACACATGATTCCTGTGGTAGATAA
Organism: Magnolia kwangsiensis; assembly: GCA_037074715.1. Lineage (NCBI taxonomy): Eukaryota > Viridiplantae > Streptophyta > Magnoliopsida > Magnoliales > Magnoliaceae > Magnolia > Magnolia kwangsiensis. Next base: position 77,187,879 of record CM073580.1, on the reverse strand, counting down.
TGAACATATCTCTTTAATTATAACATTCATAAACGATTTGGTGATAACATGCTGTCTTTGGTTGTACATTATAATTAACTGTATGTTTGTCGTTCGTGATTAAGTGATGAAATAAATGAAACCTGTCATGAACCCATCATCTTGCGGTCCATATTTGACTTACGCGACTTGGATCGTAAATATGCCTTACATGGCTTGGATTGCACATTTGGCCTACGAGGCTTGAATCGTTTATTTGCCCTCCATGGCTGTGATGGGACATTGATGCCATTTCGTGGCTTATTGGTTATATTTGCACATCTTGTTGATTTCTCGGTCATTATGCGGAGTTCGTTATGATTTTCGGGTGGAGCTGAAGTTCGCTTGTTAATTTTCAAGCCATCTTACGGAGTTCATACTATTTCTGAATGACGCCGGAGTTCCCATGTTATTTCTCTCTTCATCTTTTGGAGTTCCGTTATACCATGATTTTCAGGTGGAGCTAAAGTTCACTTATCAATTTTTTAGCCATCTTGCGGAGTTCACGTACGATATGATTTTCGGATGAAGTAGATGTTTGTATGTTGGTTTCCTAGCCATCTCGCGGTGTTCATTCGTACCATGATTTTTAGGTGGAGCTGAAGTTCGCTTATCGATTTTCTAGCTATCTTGTGTGTTCACATACGATATGATTTTTGGGTGGTCTAGGGTTTAGTCGTACCATGTTTTCGGGTTGAGCTGAAGTTCACTTATCGATTTTCTAGCCTTCTTGTGGAGTTCACGTACGACATGATCTCTGGATGAAGAAGAGGTTCGAAGGTTGATTTTCTATTCACCTCCTGGATTTCACGTGTACCATGATTTTCAGGTGGAGCCGAAGTTCGTTTATCAATTTTCTAGCCATCTTGCAGAGTTCACGTACAAATGTGATTCTTGGGTGCAATAGAAAGTCGTATGGTTGATTGTTTGGTTATCTAGACATATTTCCTTGCATTATGATTGCTATTATAATTTGTTTATGATGAAATTCTATTGATTAGTTTAATTTTTGAGTATATGAGTATGATCATGCAATGCCCTGCTTAATATATCAAAATTTCTTGACTTGAGATCTATATTGGATTATGAATGATAAGTGCATAATCTCAGAGGGTGCTCCTCACTGCGATAGCCATTGACGCTATCAAACCATAACAGTGATGTAGGTGTAGGCGAACTGATGCTGTTCACTAGGTTGTTGGAGCAGATCGAGTAGCTAGGGAGCTAGGAGGAATCCCTGCGGCCTACATTGATCTCCACCACTAGTTGATAGACTCATGTTTTTACTTACCTGAACTTTGTTATTTGGGATTGTGTAAGTCCTATATGGACGCTACATTTGGAATTTCATTATGGTTGGAATGTTTTTATACAATGCATGGTTTGATCTAACTTTGTTGCCGTTAACTCTGATTAATGATAAATGGTTCAAATTTACACTGGATTTTATAAGCTAACACTTGAGTTTTTGGGAAACGAGTTATATACTCGGGTCCTGAAAACACGGGGCGTTACAGCGGCCCACCAGAGTTATGAATCAAGCTGGTATTTACACTGCACCAGTGTCCAGGCCCGCTGGATGGTCTGGACGTCAGTCCATTCCAGCAGGTCTTGGCCTAACTGGGATTGAATCAGGGTAGTGTGGATGTACCACATGTGTATATTAGATCAGGGTGGGATCGACATCAGTGTGGCCCAGCAGATCTGAATTAACTGATAGTTGTGTTTTCCTACACCTAGGCAGTTAGTAGGAAACAATGTTGTTGCTGTTGCAATGCAATCCACAACTTGTTGAGATCTGGACCGTTGAAGCTGAATGGTGGGGATAAAACCCATATATCATAGTGGGTTCCACCAAGGCGAGCCTCACAGTCTTAGATCAAGCTGATATTTATGTTTGCCCTTCATATGGGCTTGCCACAATAGGATAGCAGGCTGTCCCACTTGCTAGACGGCTTGAATCCTCATACCCACATCAAATGGGCCACAAATCAGGAAAAAGAGAAGAGAGAGAGAGAGAGAGAGAGAGAGAGAGAGAGAGAGAGAGAGAGAGAGAGAGAGAGATTGGTGAGAAGGAGAGGGACCCCGCCACTATGGCCCCTCCCTATACAATGCATACACCGTGATGGGTCCCACAACAAGTGGTCCATAAACAAAATGAAATCCAACGGTCGATCACCCACATTTGATCTCTTCTTCCTTCTTTCGCCAACACGATCTAGAGCTCCAAGGGGACAATTTCAACGGTCGAGATGTTCTTTGGATGGTGGAGATGGGAGGTAGGAAGTGGGCCACACAAAGCTCTCTCATGAACGTTGGGTTGCTTGCTTGAAAATGGGGAAATGAGAGAGAGAGAGAGAGGATGGGATGTAAAGAGAGAGAGAGGGATGAGTGATGGAGTGAGTGATGTGTACTTGACATGTAAGGGTGTGTAAGAGAGAGAGTTGACTTTAGAGATGTGTGTTGTACTTGGGAATGGGTGTGAGTGATGGCAGTGATTTGTACTTGATTAATGTGACATGTTGTATAAATTCTCTTGGGTTTTGCAACGCGCGACATTTTTCCTCTAATTGAATGCGGGCCCACATCTCCTGCCTTGGGTATCACTTCGACGCGTGAGATATGACATCGGAACTATGGCGATAGCACAGTCGCAAGGATATAAGTCTCAGGTCGAGCTGACTCTAGAAAATTGGATACGACTCAGGGTCATGCACAATTGCCGATTATAGATAGCGAGTTGTTAGAATTCGACTGAGAGGACCGCGGAAGCCTACGGAATAGTATGAGCTAGGATACGAGCCTCGCACAATATAAAACTTATACAACCGATGCAAATGCAATGTGAAGTAATGTCAGTCCTCATATCTAATCCACATATTAAGTACAGTTCCATCATAGGGAATCCATCGGGGTCAAATACACTGCAGGACGACTGCCGCTTTATAAACTTGCACAGTCAAATGAGCTTAGAAGACCTCACTACCCACCCATGGATAGCCGATTACCAGCGAGGCTCGATGGTAGTGGACCCACTCATGAGTTGGTTAGACTCCGCCTAGTAATGCCCACTCACTTAGGAGGATAAAGCTACATCCCATCTCAACTGAATACATGACAGTGGGAGGCGCTACCTAATGGTGTAAGGCACTCGGGCGCTCATAATTTTCCCTTGGTCATGGCATTGAGGCATCTTCCACGTATCTTGAAGGTTTAAGAGCTTTCACCCAGGGATATCCTAAGCACCCTAAATGCTCAAATAATATATTTTCAGTGTCCACATATAGTCATCCACAAATATACTTGTCGAGGCAAGGCCCTGGTAAAGCAAGGGAGATAATATCCATGAGATACGATGCCAGATGCATGAATTACACATACCATCATGCACTAACTCCAAGCACTCAATGTACATAAGAGGGTAAAACTCCATCCCTCTATCATACCAACCCAATGACCCCACACTAACACAATCCGACCACGCAATGATGCACATGGGCCATGAGGGTGAAATAGGTGCGCCATATGGCGATGATGACATAAAATACACTTCTCCTTCCTAAGGACAAATACTCTAAGGAGAAATCCTCTAGTGGGGGCCCAATACTTTGGGTTAGCCCACAAAGCTAAGGAGAACAAGACATAAGTATGAAAGGATAAACGATCCTAGCAAGGGTCTATGGTGGGCCTTTAACTACCTATAGAGAACCCATGGGCCTACCTTAGGATCGCTAAGGAGGACATCCAACCTCAATTGGTTCCAAGAGGTAGCCCGCCTAAAATCAAACACGAATCAAGGCCCAAGGCCTATACCAATACATGGGCCTAGTGGGTAATCATATAAAGCCCAACTCATAGGCATTATTGTGGGCCCATAAACAAGGTTTGGGCCCAAACATAAGGGTCATAAACCCACATATTGTGCTGAGCCTAATGGGTAACTTGTTATTCCAAGCATATGGGCAATTCTTATGTTTAATTCAAGTGAATTGAGCCTTACAACTTGGCCTAAGTATAAGGTCATTTTGGTGGGCAATCCAAAGGCCCAACTACTTATGAAAATTTGGCCCATAAACCCATCACAATATGTACTAAAATATAAGCCCAAGGATCCAATGGACCTATCCAGAAAGTTTTAGTCAATTGGGCCTAAAGAATCCACCATCTAGCTATATACATGGACCTAATAAAACCCAACTGGGGTGGGCCTCAAATGTGCATTAATTGAGCCCAAAGCATGATATGAAATAGGGGCAAGATGTGTGTAAAAACATCCCCAAATCTAGTGGGCCATGCTGTCCCAAAACATACAATTATGGGCAGTAACTTTAGGCCTATTGCTGAAATTCCAGCTCACCCATTCTCTGGGCCTGCTGGAGTCCATAAATAATTAACTTATATAAATATCTTATTCCCTGGTGACACACACATATCACTATGGGTCCCACCAGATAAGAGGACTGGATGCAACATAAACATCAAGCGGGCCAGCTACTGGACTACAAGTCAAAGAGCAGCCCATAGGCTAGGTGTCCTTGGTGGACGGTCTTGGGGGCCTTGGGACAGCTGCCCAATGGGCATCAAGGTGGTTCCCATATGTGGACGTCCCACAGGGGAGGTGGGCCACGTCCCATATGGACCACATAATGGAGGGACAGTGTTGATAACACACCACATCAAGGGGGTGGACGGCTAACCATGGTTGGACGCCAGCCTAGCTAGAATGTCCAGCTATGGTTGCCAATCCAGCAACAAAACCTCCTATTCTGGGTTGAAAAATTATGGCCCACACCCCAAGATGGATCCCAACATGCTGGGCCCCAAGATGGGCCAATTAGGAAGCCTTAAGCCCAAGCAAAACATGAAGCAACCACATGGACAACAAGGTCAAAACAGAAAATCTGCTCCATAAAAAAATGTTGTTGTCCATACAATGTACACCCAATAAAGTGGGCCCAACCTTGTCCAAAAGGAGAGGGATGAGTGGCTAATATTTTTTCTGGAAGGTATAGTAAGGTGAGGTCCACAAAAGGGTGGCCCACCCCTCAAAGTCCAAACTGAAATTTGTGTTTTCCCTTCATTCTATAGGGTTGGACAGTCCAACAAGGTGGACCATCCGCCCCTATGGGCCTACATTTTTGGGTTCCTTTGGATGGACAGATGGAGGAGGGGTTTAGGGTACTTTAAGGTGGGGTCCACTACTCCAAAGGATACCCCACATCAGGGAGAAAAGGACCCACAAACATGGGAAAACTCCATCCCAAAAATCAGCTACAAAGTCCAATAAAATTGTCCAAAATTTTGGGTAGCCATATATGGCTGGGCATATCAGCCCATATCTGGACATATGCATCAAATCAAGGGTAGTGTGGCCTTCCTTAGTGGGTCCCACTAATGTCCAGATCAAGGCCTCAAGCCAAAACACTTTGCATGCATTAAATACGTAGCAAGTAGGACACCCCAAATTAAGAAATGAGTGGTAGGGGCGTACCATCTTTGTTGGATTTTTTGTACGTCCCAGGCCCACCAAGTGGGCCAAACATATCATTATAAAAAATAAGAGAAAAAAGGGAGAGAAAAAGAACATTCCAGCCATAGGGAAAGGGCTCTGTCATTGATGAGCCCTCCCAAGAACAATCACACCACACATCGTCAGTGATATAGGATTACAACATAGATCTACATCATGCATGTCCTATAATTAAGAAGAATGGTTGGGATGACAACCCAACAATGATTTTAAGGTCTAGATGACCCTTTATGCTATGAAATCCAAATAAAACGTTCATGATGGGGCCCATAAGGGAAAACCCCATGCATGAGACATGCATACATAAGATAGGCCCTTTGGCCACATCCAAGGGATTGTGTAGGATCTCCACCATTAATTGGTGGGTCTTACACTTCCCAAATGAAGGGAATAAGAAGATCTAAACTATAGAAATGAAATTACACATCTAGAGGAGCACCCACTTTGGATCTCCACCAAAACTCCAACTCTAGGCTTCTAAGGCTCCAAGCAAGCATGATTGATGGTTGAGATGGGTTTTAATGGATGGATGGGGGGGAAATATGGGAGAAGGGGGCTAGAATGGAAGGGGCTGGGGGGGACGTCCCACCCTCTCTTACTAGGGAGAAATGGAACTGAGAAGGTAGAAATGAGAGGGAGAGAAGAGAGAGGAGAGAGGTGTAGGAAAACCATCATTGCTAGGTGGCTTGGGAAGAGGAAAGCCATGATTTTTCCCTAGGAAAGAGGTGTATGGGGTAGCGAAACAAATCATAGGCTAGGAAAAAGGAGGTCTAAATGGTGGTTATAGACTAGGGATGGGTAGTGTTAGGGATGTGGGTAATGTGGGAGATGGAACTCTAGATAGTTTGTGTAGTATGTGTTGGAAATTGAGTAAATGGGTAAACCATCTTGGGAAAACATGCATATCTCTATAGGTGGACCACATGATCATGATCAAAGGGCTAAAAATGAAATGCCTACATCTTATCCATATCCTAGTCCGTACTGTTTCCTCAACTCCCACGATCCTTCTCATCAAATTCTAGTAACTTGCGACCTATAATTGATGTTTGCATGTGACCTTAAGTCGTACCATGTAGATTTGAGTTGGCTTAATCCAAGACTTGTACCATTGTGACCAGACCGTCGGCGCGGTTCTAATGCCGCATCATACTAATTCAATACCCTAGCAGGGAGATATGGGCCCGCTTTCCTTTTCAGAAAACACCACACATTTATAAACCTAAGAGAATCTCTACAACATGTCCCATCAATCAATTACTCACTCAATTAATCAATCACCTCATGTCAAGTACAAGAGCAACCCATGCTTTCTTTCTCCACAAGTCAAACAATTTACCCCAAAAGTTAACATATCTCACCTCACCCATCACTCACATCACATCCATCACTCACACCCATCACCTCTTCTCTCTCTCTCTCTCTTTCTCAACATAATTTTCAAGCAACACAAAAGAAGAAAAAAGTGGTGGACGTCTAACAATTCTAAGAGAGAAAAGTGAGTGTGTGTGGCCCACTTTCCACCCCAAAATCCTTTATCCTAGCCATTCATCTCTTATCATCTTCCATTAAAGAGAAGCACAAGGAGATCGACGTTCCATCGGACCAAGAAGATCAAACGGTGGGTACTTTATAGGCTATATTTTTATATTTTGATGAAGGGCCAAATGAGGCCTACTGATTAATGGTATAGATCTCACTTTGGACCCTAAGTGTGGCTGATGGCCCACCTTGATTCTCATGATCATTCCATAATGGGGCCATTCTCCTTGGACCCCATCATAATGTGTACTTTCCTTGCATTAATAAAGGTCATCTAGACCTTCTATTTTGGTGGAGAAGGAATCTCCATCGTTGATTTTTAATTTGGTGGGCCTACATGTATTGAGACCCACTTGATGTATGATTGAATGCAAGGGAGGGCTCATAGTGGTGGAGCCCTTCATCATCACGTGTCTCTCCCTCTCACTCTCTCTCACTCCTTCCTTTATTTTGTGGCCCATTTAGTGAGTGTATATGGTGTCCAAACCATCCATCAAGTGGACCTCATGGCTGTCCAAGCCATGTGGGCCCTGCCCTTTAGACAAAGGGAAAACACAAATATCAGATTTAGCCAAATCAAGTGGGGCCACATCCATGTGGGACCCACCTTGATATATATTCACATCATCCAGCGTCCCTGGACGCTGGATGTGGGTTCAGTGAGATGTGAGCAAATAGTGGGTTGTAGTAACGGCAACACAATATATATATAAATTCAAGCTTCTTGGGTGGGCTGCTAATGCAGGTCCCACCTTGATGTATAAATCTGATCCATGCCATCCATTCCATTCACCAGCTCATTTTAGGCATTGAGCCGAAAGATGAGGCCAATCCAATTATCTGGCGAGCCATAGCATAGAAAACAGTGTTTGTACCATAAAAATCCACCCTGATGCTTCTGTACCCCAAAATATGTTGAATATTAGGCTTGATGGGTCTCTCTTGGACCATAGAAACCAATGTTTGGGTTGGATTCCCCTTATGCGAGCCCCACCTACGAAAAACTGTGAAAAAACTCCTTTTCAGAAACAAAAAAGTGCAGCGCTACTGCATTAGGCGGTGGGCAGGGGTCCCAACCGTGGGCCCCCACCATGATGTGTGTTGATCATCAACACCGTGCATTTGTTGGTTCCCCTTTGGGACAATGGCCCCCCCCAAAAAATTAACCATATGTGGAGCTCAGGTGGCCCACACTACAGGAAACAGTGATGATTGACCGTCTGCCATCGAAACCCTTCTTGGGTCAGAGAAGTTTTGGATCCTTATGAAGTTTGTTTTTCCTATGCATCTGGGTCCATGTGACCTTATCAACCAATTTGATGGCAAATAAACGTTATGGTGTCCCCATGTGGGACCCACCAATGATGTACGTGTTTTATTCACACTGTCCATGGCACTAGACAGTGGAGCCCCCAATGGTGTATGTGTTCTCTCCACACTGTCCATCCTTATGGGACCCACCATGATGCTTGTGTTGCATCCAAACCGTCCAACCATTTGGAAAGCTCATTTAAGGCTTGAGGCACAATGAGACAAATCTAGTTATCTGGTGGGCTACTGTTGGTAACAGTGGTGAATTGAACGTTTACCATTAAAACTCCCCTGGTCCAGAGGTTTTGGATAAATATAAAATTTATTTCTTTATTAGGTCTGTGTGACCTTATCAACTGTTTGGATGAAAATGAAATGTTATGGTGGGTCTTGGGGATTTTAATGGTGGAAATCATTATCACCACTTATATTTGGGTGTGGCCCATTTTATATACATGGGGCCCATTGGTATAGCCCATTTGATATGCATATGGCCCATGCGATGTGGCCCACTAGCCATATGAGGGCCCATTGTAATGTACATAAGGTCCATTGGTGCAGCCCATTGATGCGACCCACTTACTGAATATAAGGCCCATGTGATGCGGCCCATTTAATGTATCTAAGGCCCATGGGTCAAGGCCCAACGGGATGTACTAAAGGTCCATTGCAATGTGTGATTCAACCATGGTTTGTGTAATGAAATTTATGGCGGGCCATGCCTTAGGAGCAATGATGGTTTGACGTCCACATTGTAAGGATAATGTTGGTTAAATGTCCGCATTATGACTCTCCTTAGGACCCATTGATAGGCCCATACTTGTTATGTGTAGGCCGTCTAGGTATATCTTCATTGTGAGGATAGTTCATCACCATATAACATGCTTAGTTTAACTTCATGATTCATGCTCATATGCATCATATGTAAGCTTGATATGAGGAATGTTTGATCATAACATAAGCCATTGGGCTGAGACATTTACGGGACTCCTTATGAGACAGAGTGCCCCACATGAGCACGCGGTACGCATAGGATTGCTATATAATTTAACGGTGTGACTCATGCATCTCGCATATGTGTGACATGATCATTGTACGCCCTAGCGACATCAAAGCCGTGGCCTCCATAGGCACATCGTGGATGGCCGTATCGAATACCGAAAATAATTAGTTCTAGCACTATAGGCACTTACGATGTCTTTGGGTGAAAGTCTCAAAATCTTTTTGGTACCAGAAAATGCTCCAACGTCTAGACCGAGTGGATACACGAGCGCTCAAGTGCTGAATGAAATAGCGGTGAAGAACGCTTGAGTTGAAGTAAGAATATGACAATATGTCCTGGAGGGAGGTGAATAGGACTTTTTAAAGTTTTATAATATATTTAAAAATCCTATTGCACTAATCCTATCAGATATACAATTATCAGGATTACTCAAATGTAACTTTACTGGCTTCCAAGCCTTGTAGAGGATCCAATCACAAACTTTTTGAAAGATAAACAAGTTGCATATAAGATTGTGATGGATATGACTGTGTATGTGTATGAGGTGTGATCTTAGACAAGTTGCATACATGATTGCATGTAAGAAATATCACACAAATAAAAAATAATAACAGTCTCAAACACAGTCATTTTTATAGTGGTTCGACTACTTGTATACTTCACTCCCGGCTGCTGCACTCAACCCTTGAGTGTACCGAATTTTACTAAGGAGGTTTCCCAAGGTTCACCTCAAACCTAAGGTTTTAAATCAAGTTTACCTTCAACCTTTACATGGAGGTTTCTACTTGGTTCACCTTTAATCCTAGAGTTTTAATGGTTCACTCCTAACCAGATGTTTATGCTCTCCATAGAGCAAGGGTCTACATAACACACCCGGATATTTATGCTCTCCACAGAACAAGGTTCCACAAAAGGCACCCGGATGTTTATGCTCTCCATTGAGCAAGGGTTCACATAACGCACCCCCTATGTACACTTCCGCCGGAGGCCTCCTATGAGGAATTCAAAGGGTGAGCAATACTTAAGACCTAATCCTAGAATGAAATGATGACAAGTGTTGTCTGGACTCTAGATACTTACAGATAAGTTGATGAGTCCCATTCAGTGCAATGACGAAGATTTCCTCCTTGTTGTTGAAGAGTCTTTACCTCCCTTGATTTGCAACATAAAAAGATGTACCAATACTTGGCTTCGGGTTGGGTCAAGGTTAAGATGGAAATCCACTCTCTTAGAATTTTCCTATAAGGAAGATAGAGTGATTCCTGTCATCTATTCATTCAAGGCATCCCAGCTTAATGATATGCTATTAAGATAGTTGCTGAAGGATCCTTGAATGCGGAAGTTCATTTCCCAATCCACTCTATTGAATATCAATGAATGAGAGTGGATTAGAAGATGAACTCCCGTGAGAGAAAGGGCATTGGATATATGATCTAAAGCTAAAACATACAAAAGCACTCGATTCTTTCTCTACCAGTAATATGGATAAGTCTCTCTTTATATAGGCAAAAGGTTCCAATGGATATAAAATAGTAATATTTATGACAGAGTTCGATATCATCAAGCGTATACTCTTGATGGGATCAATTGTTCGCTTGATAACACAAACTCAAATGTCATATGCTTTTGAAACCTTTTGTCAGCTAGTCGATGGGATCCATATTGGTGTCGATCTATCGACATTTGAAGCATGAGAGAGACAAGTCTTAAAATATTTTAAGTTTTTAGGATATGATTGGGGAACAACCGATGTAATCAGAATTTGAATATCGATAATATCAAGGCCGTGTCGATGGGATCGATAAATCGTATAGATTTACTTATAAGCATGCTGGACAGTTTGTGTCCAGTTTCGATCCAATCGACTAGACCTTGATAGCATCAACATAAGAATATCGATTTCCTCGAGTGGCCCCCGATCAGAGTTAAAAATAACCTGAAATATTTGCTGAAAGAAATGCGCACCCACTATCGATATGATCGAGATTTGAATTTAGATTGAATCGAGAAAGACATTGATATATCGAAGCACATAGTAATTTTCTTTAAAAAATAGGGGCGTCGAAAATCTACCTGTCGATGTTATCGAGCCAATATCGATGATATTGATGGGTGTATCGATATATTGATAAATCAGTCTAGATGAGTATGTGGTTGCTGGACACTTTTAGTCCTCTTATCGATAGTATCGATCAAGTGTCAAGGACATCGATAGCGCAGGTCGATCATATCAAAATGTGTATTGATACAATCGACAGGGCAAGAAAACTTAGAGATTTTTTTGATTTTTGAAAAAGTTCACTTACCTAAAAACCCTTATATGTTTTAAGTTGGTCTTTAAGGGTTTTAATCACCTGGTGTTTTGAGTCATGGGATGTGAGGTTATGATTTACCTATGGCAAGTTTCCACACATCTGGTTGAGACAGACACTTGAATTGGAGGCTCTGTAGTCCGACTGACTCAATACACATGGTAATTGACAAACCAGGGTACTAGCAGGTGCACTTTCAATCTACCCCTTTGTCAATTACGTGACAAAATACCAAAACACCCTAGGATAATACTAGACAGACACATCCTAAATTGTGTGTATATGATTTTATAAAATTTTATAAATTCTAATGATCTCATGTACACAACCAGTATTTTCTCCCCCTTACTGTAAAGCTCCCCCTTTCTTGGTGCAGCTACTCTCCCTTACATTTGCAACATATAAGAGCAAATATCCAATTTTTCACAAGGGCTATTTTAACTTTTCTCCCCCTTTTTATCAGTCATTGACAAAGATGAAGCAGTAGATATTGACTGAAGTTAAAGAAACATATAGGAGAATATAGATGTATAGAGATTTTCAACAGTGTTAAGCATACATCATTGACAGGTAGTATGAATGCATGAAATAAAACCTGACAAATTCAGATAAGATAATCATGAAAATAACATGCATTCCATATCAGAGACTAAATAAACCAGGGGATTTCATATATCACTATGACAGTGAGAATAGAATTATATGCAGCCATATTCAATAAAATATTCATCATTCAAAAACATATACTACCCCAGACAACAGTAGGCTACCAACCATTAGAGAGAGATATCGAGCCCATGTAGGGATACCCAAAATGAATAAATAAGAATGAATACAAAAAAAAGACTAGTGTTCATAACTAGACATACTTTGCTTCCAGAATGGTCTTCTTTTAACACATAGAAGGCCCGCCAATCGTTAGTAGCTCAAGAATCTGTTGCACAGAATGTTGGAGAGCTTCCATCATGTTTTCTATTTCTGACAGTCATTGCTCATAGTGATGGAGCCGCTCATCAATTCCAGTGAGATTGTTTAAAAATTGGCGCTCAAGCACATGACGTTGACGATTAGTGACAGAAGTAGGACTGTATTCAGGAGTTCGGTTAGATCCCCAGAGAGTTTCTTCTTTAGGTACGAGACTACTCTCTCCAATAGGTGGAGGATTCTTAGATGAGACAGAGACATACACTTGTTGGGTTGCATCATTGTAAGACCTGTATCTTGATCCGTACCGTTCCGTAGACTTCCGCGGTCTTACCGGTCAAATTTCGACAACCTTCGACCCTTAATCGATACTTGCGTGCGACCCTGATTCGTACGCCGTCAACCCGTGTCTACTCAACCCAAGACCATTACCATAGCGACCGCGCCATCGCTGCGTTCTGATGCCGCAACTTGCACGCCGAGGCGTTATCCTGGTCAAGAGATGTGGGCCAACGTTCGGTGCGAAGAAAACGCCGCGCGTTGTGAAATCCAAGAGAATCTCTGCGAGGTGTCACATCAATCCCATCAATCAATCAATCTCATAACATCACATGTCAAGTACATGTCAAGTACACATCACCTTTCACCCATACCCAAGCAACCATAAAAGTCAAGAATCTCTTACAAAGCCCATGCTTTTCTTATACAAAATGCCTCAAAAGTCAAGATTTTCTTACATACCCATCTCTCTCCCATCCATCACTCCATCACCCCATCACCTCACATCTCCTTACAACTCTCTCTCTCTCTCTCATTTTCTTAAGCAACCAAAAAAATTCCACATATGAGAATTCTCCAAGTTTTTCAAACTCCAAGTGTGGCCCACCTCTCCATCCCAAGATCTCCCATCCTAGCCATCTATTTCTCATCTCCTCCATTAGGATTGAAGTTAAGGTGCTACGGAGCCCATAAGAGCAAGAAGATCGAACGATGGGTGCTTGATAATGTTAGTTTTTCATGTTTTTGAGAAGGGCCAAGTGAGGCCAACCGATCAATGGTTTGGATCTCACTTGGGACCCTAAGTTATGGCCGATGGCCCACTTTGATCATCACCATCATCCATGATGGGGCCATTCTCCATGGACCCCATCATGATGTTTATTTCATTGCAATAGGAAGGTCATCTAGACCGTCCATATTAGTGGGGAAAGGATCTCCACCATTGATTGTAGATTTTGGTGGTCCCACATGCTTTAGGGCCCACTTGATGTATGATTCATTACAAGGGAGGGCCCATAATGTCGGGGTCCCTCCATCACACGCGTGTCCCACACTCTTTCCCTTTTTGTCTCTCTCTCTTCATTTTTTATGTTAATTTATTTGTGATGGTGTGGCCGTGTGGCCCACTTGGATGGGTCCCACTGGATGTATGTGTTTCCCCATGCCCTCCAACCCCTTTCCTTGGTGGCCCACATCTATAGATGGGGCCCACTTCAATGTACATATTATGTCCAGGAACGTTGGACGTTCCCTGGATGCCGTTGGAAAAAAAAAAAAAACGGAAGAAGAAAAAGAAGCCTTTTGGGGTGGGCCACTAGTATAGGCCCTACCTTGATGTATGGGTACAATCTAAGCCATCCACCCTCTTCCCCATATCATTTTAAGCATTGAGCCAAGGAATGAAGCTAATCCGTTCATCGGGCGGGCCATACCTCTCAAAACAGTGACTCTCACCATTTAAATTAATTTTTATTTTTCTACAGGCCTAAATATGTTTAATAGCGGACTCATTGGGCTTGTCTTGAACCAGGGAAGCTAGAGAATGGGGTGGATTTATGTGATACGGACCCCAAATGCGAAAAACCTCCAAAAAATGGGTTTTCAATTTTTTTTTTTTAAATAGCAAAGAGGCAAAGCCTTTGTCTCTGACATGCAGCAGCAGCCCGTTGCTGCGTACAGTGGGCGGGCGGGCTAGCGTCCCACGGCCCTGCCATGGGCCCCACCATGATGTATATGTGAAATCCAACCTGTTCATGGGGTGGGCCACTCCCAGAAGTGGGCCCCCTCCAAAGATCAGCTGCATCCAAAACTCAGGTGGCCCACACCACACGAATCAGTGTGATTGATTATCTGCCCTTGAAACCTCCTTCCTGGGCTACAGAAGTTTTGGATCAAAATGAAATTTATTTTTCTTCCTCATCCAGGTTTGTGTGACCTTATCAACCGGTTGGATGGAAAAAAAATATATGCTATGGTGGGCCCCATGTGGTGCCCACAGTGGAGCCCACCTAATGCATGTGTTCTATTCACGCCATCCTACAAGCGTGTCATGTGTTTGTGTGTGTGTGCGTGTCTGTTTACTGTGTGTGTGCAGCGTGTGTGTTTATATATATATATATATATATATATATATATATATATATATTATATCATATATAATATTGTATATCTCTATATATATATACTATATGTAATTTATATATTTTATAATATACATGATGGTGGGCCTTCATGTGGGCCCCCACTATTGATGCAGGTGTTGCATCTAATCTATCCATCCATTTTAAAGATCATTTTATGGAATGAGTCAAAGAATGAGCCAGATCCACAGTCCAAGTGGACCCCATCTTGGCATGATTTGAGGTCCATCTTAATGTATTTGTGACAGTTTATTGGGGCCCACTTTGATGTGGATGTAAGGCCCATGAGATTGGACCATTTGATATATCCCAAGGCCCTTGGGACCAGACCCATTTGATTTATATAAGGCCTATGGATTTAGGCCCATTTAACATATAAGGCCTATGATTTAGGCCCATTTGATTTATATAAGGCCTATGGGTTTAGGCCCACTTGATCTATATAAGGCCTATGATTTAGGCCCATTTGGTATGTATAAAGCCCATGGGATTAGGCCCATTTAATATGTATAAGGCCCATGGGTCGAGAACCATTATGATCCTTCTAAGGCCCACGGGTTTTGACCCATTGTAATGCACATAAGGCCCATTGGTGCGGCCCATTGATGTGGTCCATTTGATGAGTAAAAGGCCCATATGACATGGCCCATTTGATATATTTAAGGCCCAATGGGGTGTACGTAAGGTCCATTGCAATGTGTGATCCCAACCTGGTTTATATAATGATGTTTACTACGGGTTATGGCTTGGGAGCAATGATGGTTTGACGTCCACATTGCAAGTATAATATTGGTCAAATGTCCGCATTACGACTCTCCCTAAGGCCCATTGTTTGGCCCGTACTTGTTATGTATAGGCCGTCTAGGCCCATTTGCGTTGTAAGAATGGTTCATTACTTATTTGCATTTTTAGTATAGTTTCATGACTCGTGATCATACGCATCATATGTATGCTTGATATGAGAAGAGACTGATCATAGCATACGCCTTTGGGCAGGCTGTTTATGGGACTCCGATTAGGCGGTGTTGCCCTACATGAGCGCACGATACGCGCAGGATTTGTTGCATGATTTGATAGTGTGATTCATGCATTTCGATTTATATGACATGATTACTGTACACCCTAGCAACATCAGGGCCGTAGCCTCCACAAACATATCATGGTTGGCAGGATTAGATACCGAAAATCTCATTCTACATGGGGTGCTATAGATATCTCTGGATGAAAGTCCCTAAACCCTTATGGTACCAAGAGGTTGCTCTAACGTCTAGACCGAGTGGGTAGATGAGCGTTGAGTGCCGATTACCAGATGACTGCGCTCTCCACTGTGTCATGGTCAGTTGGAAGGGGGTGCGGCCTTACCCGCCTGAGAGTAGGGGGCAAAGCTAGGCTGAGTTTGACCAGCTCGAGGAATGGGTCCGCTATCGACGAGTCGAGCCCGATATTGGCAGACGGATAGTGAGGTCTCTTCCACTTACCTTATTACACGCGATGTGACGGCTATCTGGTTTAGAGTGTACTAGACCCCGGTGATATCCCAGAGTTAAGCTGTATTGACATGTGAGCTTAGATGAGGATTGTATGCCTGACTTGCATCTTGCATCACATAGCCTTGGTACACCTCATGATATTATGGATCCATCTACATATTCCGCATTACTTTGATATTGCATGATCATATTACTATCTTGCGCACACACTTTTACTACCCTCTAAGCTTTCTATAAGCTTATGCACGACCGTTGCATGCAGGTGACGTTGGGGTGCAGCAGCGCTGAGACAGGAGCACTTGCAGATCATTTTGAAGTTTTTATTCCTTACCATTGTATTTTCCTTTATGCTCATTGTACTTGTAAAGTTTTTGATCATAGTGGAAATGTAATGGAGTTCTTGGTTGTTGTTTGTGGGTTATGCCTTTAGTTATGTTTATTACGAATCAAACTGACGTTGAAAATCCTCCTCGTAGCATCCTAGGATCAGAACCTGGCGAATGGGCGCTAGGAGCCCAGAATGGGGTTCTATGGAGGCTGTCGGCGCCAGATTCGGCGATCGAAAATTTTATGAGCTTGGTTTCTGAGTTTGAGGCGTGACAATCATGATCGAACCATACTTCAGGATATACCTTATCTGTTGTTTTCGGAAGTCCTGCCCAGTGTGAAAGCTTGCAGACAAGGGATGGAAAGGGTAATATTTCAAAATGGTCACTTTTGACTACCTTAATTAGCTGATCTAGAATGAGAGTAGGTAAACAAACAGGGACCTCTTGATAGACATCATACAGGACATTGAGCACAAAGGGGCTCAAGTATGTGTCATTGGCATCACATGGGTACACATTTGTACTGAAAATACTGTGAAGGAGTCGAAACAAAGTTCCTAGATGTTTAATCTGAAGGATATTGTCATCATTTCTAGGAATTGTCATACCCTGACACAGTGCTTGAGTAATTTTTCCTCATCTTCCCAATTCGTTTAGATTTCTACTAGTGACAGGGATTTGTGTCATCTCAATGTTTAGAACACGACCAAGGACTGTTGGATTAATTTTCTTGGTGTGTTACATGAATTCCAAACGCATACATGGTGGATAAACTTGGACAACAGTTGAAGAATTGCTGGATCATTTCAAACTGATATGGACTGCCCATATTAAGCATATTCTTCCACCCAATAGTTTCCATCATGAGATCCACCCCATAGGGCTTGATAGCACTAGGGAGAATGGTACGTTCGACGATCGTAACTTGTTCCCAATCAGACTGGTTTTGAGGTGGTCTAGTATTTTTTCCTTTCTTAATCTTGGAAGATTTTGTTGAGAGAGCCTTACCTTTTCCTTTATCCATCTTCCTTGCTTCATTTTGATGCTGAGATTTTCTCATCGGGGCTTCGAGCAAATAAACCAAAGGAAAAAATCAGGGCAGCGAGACAGGACTGGTTACTGTAAAAAGTAAAATTTTTTCGCTCAATAGCCTTTTATTTTGTACCATCTGTCAATCGTATCGATCATTGTTTCGATGATATCGAGAAGTTTCCGATCGATTCTATTGAGTCTGTCCACGATGTCATTGTAACACCCCGAATTTTGGCCAATCTGGGATTTGACGTCCTTAGGCAGTGGGTCAATTAAAACACCTGAAAAATCGTTCAGAACCCAATTCCATAGTCAAAGAAACCACTTAGGATAAATTTCTTTAGAAACTAAGCATAAGTTAGCTAGTGCAACGTTAGAATAGCTGGGAAACGGTCCCTGATCACTTTAAATACGTTCTACAAGGCCCAAAGCGAGTGGAACCAATGGTGCTATAATGCTCTAAAACCTCGGACCAAACTCTGAGCAGGTTTGTTCTCTGGACCACTTTGAATCTTTGTATTGGATCTAGACCGCACGTCGAAAGTCCGATACCTCCTATCTTAGACCGTTAGAACCGTCTATCTGGACTTGACACTCATTCCAAAAATCAAGTCAAACCGATAATCACAGGCTATTTCATTGAGCCCGGACCGAAGAGAGTGAGAGTAGGGTTAGAATTGGAATTTGAAATTCAAATCTGGCACACAATTTGACGCATCAGTATTGAGCGTTCTGACCGTCAGAATACAGCCAAATTACACCCTTGGATCAGGAAAAATATCTATTATATATCACGAGACTTATAGGCCTGATCTTGGTGCGATGACCGTTAAACTGAAACTAGACCGCCACGTGCGATCTGGGAACCCTACCGGTCTGAAAACTGGATGTGTGCTAGATCCAGTATGCATGAGCTTAAGTCCGACCGCATTTGGCCAGGGGACCTCCAGAAATGCTCTTTTGGACCGAAACAGCCCCGATTTGGATATACTTTAAGTATACCTTGACTTGGAGCCTATTTTGGGCATGTTTAGGCTTATAAAAGGGGTTGAAACCCTCACTCCTCTCTCCCATCCGAATTTGCAAAAATCCCTAGATTGGGAGAGAGAAAAGGTGAGAGTTGTGAGAGAGATTGTGGGAGAGTTCTTCCTGCCACTTGTACTACGCGTTGCACGTGCTTAAGCAACACACCTCTACCGCTTTCCCGGCGATTCCACCGCGATCCTAGGTAAGTAAAAATCCTAAATAGTTGTTGATTTGAGTTTCCCTTGTTTCCATAGCGATGTAGCTTATGGATCTTGTGTATTAGGCTCCTTACTCGCCGTAGACGAAGCATATACGCTCCGCTTCAATTCCCGAGTCTACAAGACACTAGGTGAGGATTTTAGACGCTTTGATTGACGGTTCCCAACGCTTTCAATGTCGTTTAATAGTAGATTCTTGACGGCATCGCCGTTTGACATGTACAAAATGCTCTCCGTTTCCCGTTTCGTAAGCTAACGAAGAATATGAGATTTAGGGCATTTTAGTCATTTGTAGGAAGTACTGTTCACATTCATATTTTGCTGATGTGATTGACATGGTTTGTTGTCGCATTAGGAAGTTAGGAATGCGTGTATAATTAGTTTGGCGAAGAGATTCGCCTAGTTGCGCACTTTGGGTCGACATACTATATGTAGACTTAAGTGTGTAGTGTATGTGTTTGTATAAATGCTTGTATTAGTATGTATTGAATTAAATGATGTTATGTAGTGGTTTGAGAATGATTTCTTGATTAATATGCTGACCTAAATGATTTCCTACATGTTGACCATATGCATGATTCCATTACATGCATGGAATGTATGTGCTTGAAGATTTGCTTAAGTTAAATGTTATAACATGTGTTAACATGCTCACATGATTGTATTTCAATTCCAAAACCTTTGCATATATTGTTAATGTGATTTCATAGATGTGTGGGACTAGACTTAGTCCAGGCAGTCGGTAACCGAGCGAATTCGTGGCTGACTGGTCATAGCCACGAACGACGCGTCGATGAACATGATTCGTGTTTAGAGTTGGCGGCAGTGGTTAGGCCACGCGAAGTGTTTTATGCACTTCATGTCGTTCAATTCGAGATGCGATCGCGCTAGTCGAGCCCGTCAAGTAACCCGACTGGCCGATGTATGTTCACCTTGTATGAGTCATAACTGCTTGAACCTAGGGTACTGAACTTACCATTGTAAACCCTGTTAACCATGGTACCTTGATCCACGAAGACTCATGAGCCGGGCATGGTGGTATGGGACACCGTGGTCGAGCTGTCGGCCTACGCTGGGGCCACAAACCTCCCCGTAGTGACCAATGAGCACCTTGACTCGTGAGCAGATTATGGTGGTATGGGACACTATATTCTAGCTGTCGGCCTACACTGATCAGGCGACGAGTCCTTTGTAGTGACCGCGAGCGTATTCTGAGTTCACGGGAGGCGACGACCCTTCCGTGCAGTAGAGTACAGTAGGCCTGTATTGATAAGGTGATGGGGGAGCGGTGCAACGAGTGCGAGCAACAGCCCTGGCAGCCCTTGCAGTGACCTACGAAATGTACATCGTATGAGATTACTAGGAGTGACGACCCTAGACAGGATCCATGTTGGGATTGATACAAGGGAAGTACCTTAGTTTCCCAATCCTGCTGTTTGAATGGATTAATAACAACTTGGTAATCATATCACCATAGCATTGCATGTGCCTGGAAGATGTGGAGCACTCTAGGGAGTGTGGCATGCCGCGGTCGTAAGATGTTGCCGTATGAGGGTGATCGTCGGTGAGGGCATACATCACGTCATATCATAATTGCATTAACAACAGTATTAGGATTGTTTGATTTATTGCTTTACTATTATCGCGTGATTGATTTGAGAACATGTTAATCCTTGCTCTATTATTCCACTGAGTTAGCTACTCACTCCCACGATACGGGACGGTGTTCCTGGACACCCACCAGACCTTTTTGTGATTGCAGATGATGGCGCGGCCTGCGAGGCGGAGCTGGACTTGATGATGATGAGGAGGATCCCTCCTTTATGCGTGTTCTAATTGACGGGGTTACAGGGAGGTTGATTAGATACTTTGACACTTGTCATTTTATATTTTTAGCGTACTCATGTATATTCGTTTTGTCTACTTTTGGAGTATACATGTATGTATATAACCTGGTAACATATCCACACTCTGGAGACATACAATAATTTATATATGTTATACATACTATTACAGACTTCCGCTGGTTAATTTAACTGTCTCTGGAGTATGATATGCGGTTCTAGCTTAATCTCACTCATGTTTAGTACATTATCACAGACAACATTCAATCATACATATCTATGTTGCATAAATAACATTTTGGAACTCGGGAGTTGGGTTTTTGCTCGACCCCCCGATTTTCGGGATGTTACAGTCATCCACGGTCATATGGCTTTTCACATTCAGAAGAGCCGTCGATTGTATCGATCCTTGGTCGATTAAATCGATATTAAAAAATGATTGATAGTTATATCGAAAGTGAGTATTTTTCAGGTTTTTCACCATTTTGACACACTTTTATGCAAATCTTGATTTGATTAGTATACATCACAAAATTTTGTACAAGTTTTATACAGCTCAAAGATTATAAACATGATAATGTTTATATTCAAAAAGTTCATGGTGTGCAACTTTAGATGTAACATTGAAAGCTTAGCAAAAATTTCTCATTTTAGCACATGTTCAGATCTTGATGTATGATCTAAACGAGTTTCTTCATTCTCAGTGTTCCTCGATATCACTCCTTTCTTTTCCTATAATAATGTAGTAGTGATTGTTTGTGCGAAGACCCTTCATAATTAGTTTTCCTGATTGATCTAGGATCTCGCATTCTCGTTTGTTGAATTTGACCACATGCCCATTATCACAGATCTGAGATATGCTTATGAGATTATGTGCCAAACCTTTTATGCAGAAAGTATTCTCATTTGTAAGCAGATTAATCCCTTTTATGACACCCTGTCCAATTACTTTATGATGTTTTATTTAAACCAATCTGATTTAAATGATTTTAACTCGCAAGTATACGAATCAGATGTGGATATGGTACGTATTACGAGATCGTTCCCACGAGGACTGGTTGTCACAATTTGAAATTTAAGACTCTTCTTAACTAATCCAACAAATATTTTAATAAACTATTAAGTAAACTAATCTAAAAGGATAACCGAGAGCAATGAGTAAAATTCAATCAAAGAGAAGACTAGGACTTTCGAATCCACCCTTAATTATCCTAACCCTTGTTTTACCTTTTGATTCACCCTATTCGGATTGATCTAAATTAAATAAATTACAAACTATGACCTTGGTCAGGCACACAGAATGTATAATCCCTTAAAGCATATGGATCACATCTTTCCATCCATGGTCAGGCATGAAGAGAGTAGATTCCTGTTTCTTCATCTATAGGAAACCTATTCATGGTCAAACACAAGCACCTAGTTAAGATTTCAAACAACATCTATATCTAGACTTTGGTCGAGCTCATAGAATTAAGAAGCATGAAAATTATAGTAAAGCACTCTAGGGAAAGAAACAAATTAATTAGATAAAAATAAATTCAACATAGACAAGAGTATTCAAATTAAGGACTTCATCTCAGCCCTAGCTAAGAGATTTAGCAACTCATAAATTCAAATAGAAAGAAAGAAAAATAAAATTGATAACAGGAAAACATTCTTCTCTCTTCTTTCTTCCTCTCTCTCTCTCTTCTCTTTCTTCTCTTTCTTTTCTCCAAACCGAACTCTGGATCTGCTCTCCTCTCCCCAGGCTCCTCACTCCTTCTGACGTCTGTCTCCTTTTATAGCTGCCAAAGGTTGGCTGAGAGTCAGCGGAAAAAAAAACTCTTTACGCACCAAAGTGCGTAACTCCTTTAGGCAGCCAAATTCAGGGGTATCCAAACTCCTATTTTCCTTGCACGTCATCTGTAAAATCACCATCCCTTGGGACTGTTTCCGATGGCCTACATGATGGACGGGTTGGATCAGCTATCTGATCAACGGTCTGATTGTACAATTGCCGCAAAGTCGGCCGATTTTCGGACGCTAAAATAGAGATCGCGGATCTCTTCCGCTGTGACACTGGTGGGGCCCATTCCTTCATTATTTTGGGAAGTCCATTCCGTCCATTAGATGAAGGAGAAAATTTCGGTTAGAGATGGGTGCTTTTGATCGTTCGTCGAAGAGGCCCACAGGTTTATCGTTTCTGCCATCCGTTCCGCTTTTGAACGACTGGATTTCCATAATAGCTTTCTTTTGAAATTCAGTCACCAGGGTGTTGGTGATACGGACCTTAGAATCCTGATGGATGGTTTGGATTGTCCATATGGACAATGGGTGGGGCCCACAACTGCAAACCAATAATCTGTTGTGCAAACGCTGGAAACGGAAGTTTTCCATTTTTGAATGGGAGGCGGTGGGGTCCATGATCAAAGTCTTTTTGGAAATCCACACCTTCTATTGCATTTCTCTCAAAATTTTAGCCAAGAAAAGTCAGTTTTGAATGTCCACTGACGTGGCCCAGAGAATAAATCAGGCTGAGATCTGTTTGAACGTCGCAGGGCAGCCTATTTATGGCCTCTGTATCGTGCACGTGTGTATGCATGGGTGCCAAAGGTAAACATGGGTTTGAAGTTCACGAACTGCTCTACAAGATGGACGGTTCGGATCTTCCATTTAATATGTATGGTTAATTTATGGCCCTCATCACATGTATGAAGTTTCGAAATGATCGGATGGCGGGAACCATGTGAGCTTGCATTCTGGACCAATTTCGGACCCGTTTAATGTGAATGGTTTGATTTCCTCGGATCCCTGGCATGTAAATCCATCAATTTTGGTCCTCTGGAATCCGTCCCTTGCTCTGGTGACTTTGGAGCGTCAAATCCCTGCATTTAATATCATTTTTCAATCGATACTCCTGATTTCATCCTGTAATAAAAATATAAGTAAAATATGACATTAAGCATTATCATATACGTAAAATTAGGAAATAATCGGGGTCTGATATATAATATTTGACCTTCATCATAACCCCCAACCAGCATTTTGCTAGTCCTGAGCAAAACATGCGAAAAATAATTTCAGAAATAAGAGACAATTCTTATAAACTCGAGTGACTTGTGAACAGATAGTTGAGATGCGAAAATTCCAAGATTCATGAATGGTAAGTAGAATTTTCTCCTAGAATCAAGTTCATGGTAAACTACATAATCAAGTTCAAAATATTGATCCATTGATTAGAACAATCTAAACATTGAGTTCCATGAGTGTATATTGTAATCTCGGCTCACAATCTTTAAGAGATCCAATTGTCAATTTCATGATAGCATTAACAACAGATTTCATGACAATTGAAGCCAACACTTGCCTTACAGATTAACCTTTTATTCTTTCAGCCTTTGATATGTAAAGGAGGGGAATCAAATCATCACCCATAGGGAGCAAACCTATGGTGAAAACTTGTCGCCTAACTTTTTCTAAATGTTGACGATGGGGGATCGAATCTTCACCTACAAGGAACAAACCTATGGTGAAAATTAAGTGACTTACCCTTCCAATTCTTCTTTATAAACTGATGCTATTATTTTTTTCAGGCTGGTTCCTTTCATGTTTAATGATTACCAAGTTGTCATTCAATATTGAACCGGAACCTTAATGTGTAAGCGAGATGTGATATGCGAAATCATGACTCAATCAATGTTTAAAGCTTCGAATAATGGGTTAAAAATTCAAACTTAACTGTGAAATCTAGCAGATGGCTAAATCCAGAGTCATAAATTACCACATTCTATGTCTTTTAATTTTAAAATCACAATTATCCTTCAAAATCACTTCAACGTCACAAGAAATTTTAGAAAAATTTCAGAATAATTTAAAATTTTCCACAATTTTTTTTTCAAGACCAAGAAAATACGGATTAGGTAACCTAATGTCCCACCCCTAACCTAAAATCTACATTATCCTCAATGTAAAACATGTAGGCATGCAATGCACATGGGACAACGAAAATAAATGAAAAGTGATGGAAAGATAATACCTAAATGAAGGGATCAAGAGAGATTTTTCAAATATATCAATATAAAAGCGAGTCAGCACAAGAGAGAAATCAACAAAAGCAAAATAACAAAAATAAAATCACAAAATAAAATCCTACCTATACCACTTTCACAGGTTCTCTCGATTGCATTTATCGTATGCAATAAGCCTTTAAACCCCTAGGTTGCCCCTAGTGGACGAGTTGAAGTCTCGTGAGGGTTTGCAGCAATGTTACCCACAAACATTGAACTAACTAACTAGGAAAATGAAATGAAATAAAAGGCCGGGTTGCTTCCCAGGAGCACTAAGTTTAACGTCTTCATCCAGATAAGCAACATCTCGATTAACCAATCCCAGACTTTTCGGGAACAACTTAAACCGTGCTATTTGAAATGGGGTAAATATCCAACAATTTAAGCACCACCGCTCAAACATCCTCTTTCATGTTAGGATTAAGCCTCCTTTTTATTTCATGCAACGTTTTTGTACTTGCTTCAAGAATAGTATGATGCATACACATAGTGGGGCATACTCCTTCCATATCTTCTATCATCCACCCAATAGCTGCCTTATATTCTCTAAGTACCTTAGGCAACTTGCTCTCCTGTTCCTTCTTTAGGTTAGAAGCTTTGATGATAGGAAGGGTCTCAGAAGGTCCTAAAAATACATACTCGAGATTTTCAGGTAATTATTTAAGGTCAAGATCAGGTGGTTTCTCAACAGATGGAACCGGTTTAGACTTAGAGGGTAAAAGAGGTTCCACTTTAGCTTTCCATTTTGAAGTCTCCATTATAGGAGTAGAATCGAGCAATGCATTGACTTCTTCGATGGAACTTTCCATGTCAAAATCCATTCCAAAATGTGCTAAGCAAGTCTCAAGTGCGTCTTCGAAAGACTAAATGAAAGTTTCTTGCACTAGACTCTCAATCATGTTTACTTCAAATAAATCATCCAAATCTGCTAGTTGTTGTCCAGCATTAAAAACATTGAGCTTTATCTTCATGTTACCAAAAGATAACTTCATAACTCCATCCCTACAATTTATGATAACATCGAATGTGGCTAAGAATGGATGTAACACCCTGAAATTCGGGGGTCGTGTATAAACTCAACTCCCGAGTTCCAAACCGTCACTTATGCAACAAATATGGTTATGATTCAATGTTGTCTGATTTAAAGCATTCACATGAGTAAAAGTATACCAAAACTGCAATTCATACTTCAGATCCAGTGATAAAAGCAAGCGGAAGACTAAACAAGATATATATCACTGTATGGAAAAACAAAGTAATCTCAACTGTCTCCAAAGTATGACTACATCTCTGAGTCTCATATACATGTACATAACAAAAGAATAATGTTCAAAAAGAAAAGTCCCACTGATGTCCCCTCGATCCAGGTCGCCTACGGGAAGCCGTCATGATACTGCATATACGAGAACTCATCCTGGTCCTCGTCATCATCTAGCTCCACCTCCTGGATCTCATCGTCACCTGCAACTACAACAGGGTCTGGTGGGTGTTGCAAACACCATCCCGTAACGTGGGAATGAGTGATCAACTCAGTGGAATCATAGAGCAAAGATTAGCATGTTCACAATTCAGTCACGCGATAATAGTAAAGCAGTAAATCAGACAAGTCCTAATACTGTTGTTAATGCAAGATGATATGACGTGATGTATGCCCTCACCGACGATCACCCTCATACGGCAACATCTTACGACCGCGGCATGCCACACTCCCTAGAGTGCTCCACATCTTCCAGGCACATGCAATGCTATGGTGATATGATTACCAAGTTGTTATTAGTCCATTCAAACAGCAGGATTGGG
Organism: Magnolia kwangsiensis; assembly: GCA_037074715.1. Lineage (NCBI taxonomy): Eukaryota > Viridiplantae > Streptophyta > Magnoliopsida > Magnoliales > Magnoliaceae > Magnolia > Magnolia kwangsiensis. The sequence goes on along the minus strand of CM073580.1, from coordinate 77,161,034 downwards.
AAACTAAGGTACCTCCCTTGTATCAATCCCAACACGGATCCTGTCTAGGGTCGTCACTCCTAGTAATCTCATACGATGTACATTTCGTAGGTCACTGCAAGGGCTGCCAGGGCTGTTGCTCGCACTCGTTGCACCGCTCCCCCATCACCTTATCAATACAGGCCTACTGTACTCTACTGCACGGAAGGGTCGTCGCCTCCCGTGAACTCAGAATACGCTCGCGGTCACTACAAAGGGCTCGTCGCCTGATCAGTGTAGGCCGACAGCTAGAATATAGTGTCCCATACCACCATAATCTGCTCACGAGTCAAGGTGCTCATTGGTCACTACGGGGAGGTTTGTGGCCCCAGCGTAGGCCGACAGCTCGACCACGGTGTCCCATACCACCATGCCCGGCTCATGAGTCTTCGTGGATCAAGGTACCACGGTTAATAGGGTTTACAATGGTAAGTTCAGTACCCTAGGTTCAAGCAGTTATGATACATACAAGGTGAACAAACATCGGCCAGTCGGGTTACTTGACGGGCTCGACTAGCGCGATCGCATCTCGAATTGAACGACATGAAGTGCGTAAAACACTTCGCGTGGCCTAACCACTGCCGCCAACTCTCAACACGAATCACATTCATCGACGCGTCGTTCGTGGCTATGACCAGTCAGCCACGAATTCGCTCGGTTACCGACTGCCTGGACTAAGTCAGGTCCCACACATCTATGGAATTACTATAAAAGGTATTGGAATTGAAATGCATCATGTGAGCATGTTAGCACATGTTATAACATTCAACTTAAGCAAATCTTCAAGGCATACTTCCCATGCATATTCAACTTAAGCAAATCCTCAAGCACATACATTCCATGCATGTAATGAAATCATGCATTTTGTCAACATGTAGAACATCATTTAAGTTGGCATAATAATTGAAAAGTCAATCACAAACTATCAAATAACATCATTTAATTCAATACATACTAATACAAGCATTTATACAAACACATACACTACACACTTAAGTCTACATATAGCATGTCGACCCAAAGTGCGCAACTAGGCGAATCTCTTCGCCAAACTAATTATGCACGCATTCCTAACTTCCTAATGCGACAACAAACCATGTCAATCACATCAGCAAAATATGAATGTAAACAGTACTTCCTACAAATGACTAAAATGCCCTAAATCTCATATTCTTCGTTAGCTTACGAAACGGGAAACGGAGAGCATTTTGTACATGTCAAACGGCGATGCCGTCAAGAATCTACTATTAAACGACATTGAAAGCATTGGGAACCGTCAATCAAAGCGTCTAAAATCCTCACCTAGTGTCTTGTAGACTCGGGAATTGAAGCGGAGTGTATATGCTTCGTCTACGGCGAGTAAGGAGCCTAATACATAAGATCCATAAGCTACATCGCTATGGAAACAAGAAAAACTCAAATCACCAACTAGTTAGGGTTTTTACTTACCTAAGATTGCGGTGAAATCGCCGGGAAAGCGGTAGAGGAGTGTTGCTTAAGCATGTGCAACACGTAGCACAAGCGGCGGGAAGAACTCTCTCACTCTCTCACAATCTCTCACTCTTTTTCTCTCTCCCAAGCTAGGTCTTCTCTCAAATTCGGATGGGAGAGAGGAGTGAGGGTTTCAACCCCTTTTATAGCCTAAAACATTCCCAAAATAGGCTTGGGAACAATGTTTACTTGGTGCCTAACCAAATCGGGGCCGTTTCGGTCCAAAAGGGCATTTCTGGAGGTCCCCAGGCCAAATGCGGTCGGACTTAAGCTCATGCATACTAGATCTAGCATACATCCAGTTTTCAGACCGGTTGGGTTCCCAGATCGCACGTGGCGGCCCAGTTTCAGTTTAACGGTCACCGCACCAAGATCAGGCCTATAAGTCTCGTGATATATAATAGATATTTTTCCTGATCCAAGGGTGTAATTTGGCTGTATTCTGACGGTCAGAATGCTTAATACTGATGCGTCAAATTTGTGTGCCAGATTTGAATTTGAAATTCCAACTATGTCCCTATTCACACTCTCTTCGGTCCGGGCTCAATGAAATAGCCTGTGATAATCGGTTTGACTTGATTTTTGGAATGAGTGTCAAGCCCAGCTAGACGGTCCTAACGGTCTAAGATAGGAGGTATCGGACTTTCAACGTGCGGTCTAGATCCAATACAAAGATTCAAAGTGGTCTAGAGAACAAACCGGCTTAGAGTTTGATCCGAGGCTTTAGAGCATTATAGCACCCTTAGTTCCACTCGCTTCGGGCCTTGTAGAACGTATTTAAAGTGATCAGGGACCATTTCCCAGCTATTCTAACGTTGCACTAGCTAACCTAGTCAAATTTTCCAAAGGAATGAATTCTACGCAATTTCGGGTCGAGTTGGTACTCGAGCCCAAGTATGGATTTTTCACGGGCGTTACAATGGACATCCCAGAATAACCGGAATTTGGCTAGTAGGATTTTGGACACGTTGAGTATCTAGAACAATGAAATCCACTGGAAAATAAAACTTATCAACCTGGATGAGCACATCCTCAATAACACCATGAGGCACCTTGACAGATCTATCAGCTAGTTGTAGTGTTATTTTAGTTGGTTTCAGCTCACCAAGTTCTAGCTGCTCATATACAGAATATGGTAACAAATTAATGTTGGCCCCTAAATCAAGCAATGCCTTCTCAATTTTATTATCTCCTATGACACAAGAAATGGTAGGAGCTCCTGTATCCCTAAATTTAGGAGGGCTGTTGTTTTGAATCATGGAGCTGAGTTGCTTTGCAAGGAAAACCTTCTTATGAACATGCATCTTATGCTTCTGAGTGCATAAATCTTTAAGAAACTTAGGGTAAGTAGGGACTTGCTTGATAGCATCAAGAAATGGAATGTTAATTTACACTCAGACCCCCCAGAAACCACTCCTGTGTCATCTTATGTCTAATTCTTATGAACACAGGAGTGGTTTTGGACTTTGGATGCACTAGTATGTCTCTCTACTTCATTTTGATCTTCTGATTTGGAATTTGATTCTCCCCTAGGCATCTCTACTTTGTTCTCAATTTTTTTACAGGACCTAAGGGTAATGATAGATTTGGCTTGCTCATGATATTGTTCTTAGTTTGAATTAGAGCCAACCTCAAACTGTCCATTTGAATTTTCCACAGGTTGGCTAGGGAACTTTCCCTTCTCTCTCTCACTCAATGTGGCAGCAAGTTGACCCAACTGTACTTCCAGCTTGGCAATAGATTACGCATTTGCATGTAAGCTTTACTGGTTAGCTAGGAAATTTTGTTGGGTGTCTTTTTGAAATTGAAGATAACTCTGCATAAAAAGATTGAGTATATCCTCAAGAGATGGTTTCCTAGATTGTGGAAGTACTCATTGATACTGCAGAAACTGCTGAGGTTGTTGACTACCAACTTGTGAGTAAGGTTGCATAGGAGGATTTTCAGATGGTCCTCCTTGTTGTGGTCCTTTTGTCCAAGAAAAATTTGGATGTCTAGCCCACCCTGGGTTGTAGGTGTTTGAGTAAGGATCATTCCCAGGTCTCTGAGAGGTGTTCATAGCATGTACTTGTTTAGAGAGAAATTCTGGGAATGCTGCACTAAATGGACACTACTGCGTAGGATTGCCAGGACTAGAACATATGGCACATGACTTGATTTGAGTTGTTTGTGGAGGTCCATTATTCAACATCAGAGCATCAACTTTCTGTGGTAGGCTATCAATTATGGCATAAGGATCTAGCGTGACTCCTATCTCATATATACCACCTTTCTTTGGTAGTTGGGGACTTCTTTCACCTCTATTTGAGTAGTCCCATTGCTGGGAATTTTCACACAAGGTTTTAAGGAAATTCCACGCTTCGACATCACTTTTGGTCATGAATGACCCTCCACTGGTGACGGTTTTGGGGTGTCAAACTGTCATAGAAGTGTTGAACTTGTTGCCATTTCACAAAACCATGGTGTGGACATTTAAGGAGCAAGTCCTTCCATCTTTCCCAACATTCATGAAAGTGCTCTCCCTCTTTTTGCATGAAATTAGTGATTTCTCTACGGAGAGCATTTGTTTTGTGAATAGGGAAGAACTTGTTTAAGAACTTCTTAGACAGTTGATCCCATGTAGTGATTGTCCCAACTCTTAGAGAATTCAACCATGCTTTTGCATTATCCTTCAAAGAAAAAGAAAAAAAGCGCAAACTGATCGAATCATCTGAGAATTTTTGAAACCTAAAGGTAGAACAAATTTCTTGGAATTCTTTTACATGATGATATGGATGCTCTTTATCTAAACCATAGAAAGATGGTAACAACTGTATGATCCCTGGTTTAAGTTTTGTAACACCCTGAATTTTTGCCAACATGGGGTTAGACGTCCTTAGGCAATGGGTCAACTATAACGCCTTAGTAACCTCTCAAAACTCGATTCCAAAGCCAAAGAGATCATTTAGAACCAAATTCTTTAGAAATTTAATGTGAATTAGCCAACGCTACGCTAGATTACCTGGAAAATTAGCACCAATCGCTTTAAATCTGATCTGTAAGACCCAAAACCTCTAGAATTGTTACCGCTACGTTACCCTAAAACCTAAGATCAAACTCTAAACCTGTTTGTTCTCAGGAACCCTTTGAAACTTTATATTGGATCTAGACCGCGCGTCAAAAGTCCGATAGTCGTAATCTCAGACCATTAGGACCTCTTAGCTGGACTTGACAATCATTTCAAAAATCAAGCCCAACCGATGATCTGGGGCTATTGTACTGAGCCTGGAGTGAGGAGTGTAAGAAAGAGTGAAATTCATAAAAATTCAAATGTGAATTAAATAAATTTGGCACCATTCGCTTGTGGGTTCAGTATAAGCTTTCAGACCATCGGAATCTGACCCAAATACACCCTCGGATCAGGAAACATTTCTTATTTAGGTCAGTGTACTTGGAATCCTCGATCGATTCTCCGTGACCGCTGAACTAAAACTGGACCGCCACGTCCGATCTAGGAACTCTACCAGTCTAAAAACTTTGGGTGAGCAGGATCCGATATGCATGAGCTTAAGTCCGACCGCGTTCGGCCAGGGGACCTCCCGAAACACTCTTTTGGATTGGAAAAGACCGGATTTGGTTATAACTAAAGTATACCCTTATCCCAAGTCTATTTAGGTTAGGTTTTAGCATATATAAGGGCTTTAAACCCTCTCATATCTCTCCCATCCAAATTTGGAACAAACCCTAGAAAGTGGTAAGAGAGAAAGAGAGAGATTGTGTGAGTCTTGTGGGAGAAACTTCCTGCCACATGCTCTAGCTTTTGCACTTACCGAAGCACCGCATTCAAATCACTTTTTCGGTGATTCCAACACACTTCTAGGTAAGAAAACCCTAACCTATAGCTGTTTTAAGAATTCTTTCCATTCAAATAGCGAAGTAACTTATGTATCTTGTGCATTAGGTCGCTATAACGCCGTTGACGAAGCGTAGACGTTCTATTCAAATCGATACACTTCTACGACAAAAGGTGAGGATTTTAGATGCATTGATTGATTATTTTTAAAGCTTTTAATGTCGTTTAATAGTAGATTATCGACGAGAACGCCGTTTGACATGTAGAACATGCTGTCCATTTTTCATTTCGTAAATGCACGGTGAATATGAGATTTAAGGTATTTTAGGTATTTGTAGGAAATACAGTATACGTCCGTATTTTGCAAAAATGATTGACATGTTTATTTGTCGTGTTATGATATTAGGAATGCGTGCATGATCTGTTTGGCGAAGAGATTTTCCCTAATGCGTACTTTGGGTCGACATATGCTATGTAGACTAAAGTGTGTAGACTAAGTGTTTGTATAAATGTTTGTATTAGTATGTATTGAGTAAATGGTGTTGTAGATTAGTTTTGAGATTGAATTCTCAATTAATATGCTGATGTATATGATTTTCACCATGTTGGCTATATGAATTGATTTTATTATATATATGTAATGCATGTGTTGGTTGATTTGCTTACGTTGTTGTTATAACATGTGTTAACATGCTTGTTTTGTTTATATTCATTCCTGTTACTGATGTGATTTACAAGTGCTTGGGGTTATACGTTAGTCCAGGCAGTCGGTAATGGATTGAATTTCGTGGTTAGCTTCTATTTACCACGAAGGACGCGTCGATGAACGTGAGTTGTGTTTTGGGATGGCGGCAGTGGTTAGGCCACACGAAGTGTTTCATGCACTTCATGTCGCTCAGCTTGAGATACGCTCGTACTAGTCGAGCCCGTCAGATAACCTGACTGGCCATTGTATGTTCACCCTGTATGAGTCATAACTGCTTGAACCCAGGGTACCGAACTTACCATTGAAAACCCTGTTAACCATGGTACCTTGATCCATAAAGACTCATGAGCAGGTATGGTGGTATGAGACACCGTGGTCGAGATGTCGGCCTACGCTGGGGCCACAAACCTCCCCGTAGTGACCAGTGAGCACCTTTGACTCGTGAGTCGATTGTGGTGGTATGGGATACTACATTCGAGCTGTCGGCCTATACTGATTGGTGACGAGTCCTTTGTAGTGACCTCGAGTGTATTCTGAGTCTACGGGAGGCGATGACCCTTCCATAGCAACAAGAGTACATTAGGCCTGTATTGATAAGGTGATGGGGGAGCGGTGCAACGAGTGCGAACAACAGCCCTAGCAGCCCTTGAAGCGACCTACAAATATAACATCGTATGAGATTACTAGGAGTGATGACCCTAGACAGGATCTGTGTTTGGGATTGATATAAGGAAGGTACCTTAGTTTCTCAATATTGCTGTATGAACGAACTAATAACAACTTGGTAATCATTATCCATATCGCATTGCATGTGCCTGGAAGATGTGGAGCACTGAGGAACGCAAGCATGTCACGGACGTAGATGGTGCCGCATGAGGGAGTATGTCGGTGAGGGCATCCATCATGTCATTTCATGCATGCATTAACAACAGTATCTAGGAATGTTTGATTGTTTACTTTACTATTAACTCGTGATTGATTTGATAACATGCTAATCTTTGCTCTATGATTCTACTGAGTTGATCACTCACTCCCACGTTACGGGATGGTGTTCCGGACACCCACCAGTCCCTATTTTAGTTTCAGATGACGGCGCAGCTTGTGAAGCGGAGACGGACTTGTATGATGATGAGGAGGACTTCTCCTCAGTGTTTGATCGATAGGATTACAGGGAGGTTGATTAGACACCTTGACACTTGTCATTTTATATTTTTGGAGCACTCATGTATATTCTTTTCTTTCCATTTTTTTTGAAGTATTTATTTTATGTATTTATCACAGTCTTCCGCTTGTTAATCAATGATATATTTTATGTAAGTATCATGTCTTCCGCTTGTTAATCAATTATATATTTTATATTTTATGTATTTATCACAGTCTTCCTCTTGTTAATTTAACTATCTCTGGAGTATGATATGCTGTTTTGGCTTAATCCACTTCATGTTTTATGCACGATTATGGCCAACATTCATCCATCATTGAAAATGTTACATAAGTGATGTTCTGGAACTCGGGAGTTGGGTTTCTACCCGACCCCCGATTTTTAGGATGTTACAAGTTTAAAGTGTGCTACTGTGGTGGCTGACAATACTATGCATGAAGGCGCATTAAATTGGACAGGAGCTGAAAAATCTCTAAGCGCTTTAATTCCATTCTCGTCTGCCATTGCAATGTAAGAAAGAAAACTAAACTACGATGCAACCTAAGAGAAATAAAACTAGAACTAAAAATTATGAATTCCTAAAAATAAGATAAAGTTATGTAAATAAGAATTGGAAGAAAGAACCCGAAAAAGAAGATGATCGATGTCTAAAGATTTAGGAGCTTCTCCATTTGAAGATAATCTTATTTAGCAGTTTCCTTCTTCAATTCCTGTAAAAATAAAAATAAAAACAAAAATAAATTAAATTTCTTAAAATAATGCTAAAAAATTCCTACGGCTATGAATTATGATAAGAAAGAATCCTAAATCCAATTTGGACTGAAACAGTCCCTGGTAACGGCACTAAAAACTTGAAGTTTTATTTAAACCAATCTGATTTAAATGATTTTAACTCGCAAGTATACGAATTAGATGTAGATATGGTACGTATTACGAGATCATTCCCACGAGGACTGGTTGTCACAATTTGAAATTTAAGACTCTTCTTAACTAATCTAAAAAATATTTTAGCAAACTATTAAGTAAACTAATCTAAAAGGATAACCGATAGCAATGAGTAAAATTCATTCAAAGAGAAGACTAGGACTTTCGAATCCACCCCTAATTATCCTAACCCTTGTTTTACCTATTGATTCACCTTATTCGGATTGATATAAATTAAATAAATCACAAACTATGTCCTTGGTCAGGCACACAGAATGTATAATCCCTTAAAGCATATGGATCACATCTTTCCATCCATGGTCAGGCATGGAGATATGTAGATTCCTGTTTCTTCATCTATAGGAAACCTGTTCATGGTCAGACACAAGCACCTAGTTAAGATTCCAAACAACATCCATATCTAGACTTTGGTCGAGCTCATAGAATGGAGAAGCATGAAAGTTACAGTTAAACACTCTAAAGAAAGAAACAAATCAATCAGATTAAAATAAATTCAACATAGACAAGAGTTATTCAAATTAGGGACTTCATCTCAGCCCTAGCTAAGAGATTTAGCAACTCATAAATTTAAATAGAAAGAAAGAAAAATAAAATTGATAACAGGAAAATATTCTTCTCTCTTCTTTCTTCCTCTCTCTCTCTCTCTCTCTCTCTCTCTCTATAACATCCCAAATTTTTGCCAACCTGGGGTTAGACGTCCTTAGGCAATGGGTCAACCATAGTACCTTGGTAGTTTTCAAAATTCGATTCCAAAGTCAAAGAAATCATTTAGAACCTATTTCCTTAGAAAATTAGCGTTAGTTAGCTAGTGCAACGCTGGAGTAGCTGGGAAATTGTCCCTGAACACTTTAAATACGTTCTACAAGACCCAAAACTTGTAGAACCAATGATGCTATAATATCCTAAAACCTAGGATCAAACTCTAAACCCGTTTGCTCTCAGAAACTCTTTGAAACTTTGTATTGGATCTAGACCGTGCGTCAAAAGTCTGATACCTACAATCTTAGACCGTTATGACCGGTTAGCTGGACTTGACAACCGTTTCAAAAATCAAGGCCAACTGACGTTCAGAGGCTATTTCATTGAGCCTGGAGTGAAGAGAGTGAGAATAGGGTTAGATTTGAAAATTTTAATTCAAATCTGGTACGTGACTTGGCACGTTATTATTAAGCGTTCTGACTATTAGAATTCAGCCAAATTACACCCTCGGATCAGGAAAAATTTCTCTTTCATATCACGAGACTTGTAGACCTGATCTTGGTGCGATGACCGCTGAACTGAAATTAGACCGCCACGTGCGATCTGCGAACTCTGCCGGACTGAAAACTTGATGTGTGCTAGATCCAGTATGCATGAGCTTAAGTCCGACCGCGTTCGGCCAGGGGACCTCCAGAAATGCTCTTTTGGATCGAAATAGCCCCGATTTGGTTAGACCTCAAGTAAACATTGTTCCCAAGCCTAATTTGGGAAGTTTTAAGCTTATAAAAGGGGTTTAAACCCTCACTTCTCTCACCCATCCGAATTTGCTAGAAACCCTAGCAGAGTGAGAGAAAAAGTGAGAGATTGTGAGAGAGTGTGGGAGGGATTTTCCTGCCACCTGCTGCTGCTGCTGCACGTGCTTAAGCGGCGTATTCCAATCACTTTTCCGGTGATTGCGCCGCATTTCTAGGTAAGAAAAACCCTAATCATTTGCTGATTTAGGGATTTCTTTGATTCAAATGGAAAAGTAGCTAATGTACGTGTGCATTAGGTCACCTGTACGCCGTTGACAAAGCGTATACGCTCCGTTCGAAACGATACACATATAAAGTGAAAGGTGCAGATTTTAGACGCTTTGATTTGCTGTTTTCAACACTTTCAATGTCGTTTAATAGTAAATTATCGACGGCAATGCCGTTTGACATGTACAACATGCTGTCCATTTCCTGTTTCGTAAGTAGACGAAAAATATGAGATTTAGGGCATTTTAGTCATTTGTAGGAAATATTGTTTGCATCCATATTTTGCTGATATGATTGACATGGCTTTTTGTCGTCTTAGGATATTAGGAATGCGTGCATAATCATTTTGCCGAAGAGATTCGCCCAAATGCACATGTTGAGTCGACATACAATATGTAGACTTAAGTGTGTAGACTATGTGTTTGTATAAATGTTTGTATTAGTATTTATTGAATTAAATGGTGTTGTGAAATAGTTTTGAGATTGAATTCTCAAATAATATGCTGATGTAAACGATTTCCTTCATGTTGGCTCTATGTACAATTTCATCATATGTAAGAAATGCATGTGCTAGATGATTTACTTAAGTTGTATGTTATAACATGTGTTAACATGATCACATTGTTGTAATGTATTTTTGTTACTCTTATATGATTGATGAAGTGGATTCACAAATGTTTGGGACTATACTTAGTCCAGGCAGTTGGTAACCGAGTAAATTCGTGGTTGGCTTATCTTTACCACGAACGACGCGTTGATGAACGCAAGTCATGTTTCGAGTTGGCGGCAGTGGTTAGGCCACATGAAGTGTTTCATGCACTTCATGTCGTTCAGCTTGAGATGCGCTCGTGTTAGTCGAGCCCGTCAAGTAACCCGATTGGCCATTGTATGTTCACCATGTATGAGTCATAACTGCTTGAACCTAGGGTACTGAACTTACCATTGAAAACCCTGTCAACCATGGTACCTTGATCCACAAAGACTCATGAGCCGGGCATGGTGGTATGGGACACCGTGGTCGAGCTGTCGGCCTACGCTGGGGCCACAAACCTCCCCGTAGTGACTAGTGAGCACCCTATTCTGAGGAGATTATGGTGGTATGGGACACTATATTCTTGCTTTCGGCCTACACTGATCAGGTGATGAGCCCTTTGTAGTGACCTTGAGTTTATCCTGACACCGCATGGGGGCGACGAGTCCTGATGTAGTCTTAAGGATAATTAGGCCTGTATTGATAAGGTGATGGGGAAGTGGTGCAATGAGTGCGAGCAACAGCCCTGACAGCCCTTGCAGCGACCTACAAATATAACATCGTATGAGATTTCTAGGAGTGACGACCCTAGACAGGATCTGTGTTGGGATTGATATAAGGTACCCTAGTTTCCCAATCCTGCTGTATGAAAAGGACTAATAATAACTCGGTAATCATATCACCATCACATTGCATGTGCTTGGAAGATGTGGAGCACTGTGGGAAGAAAGCATGCCGCGGGCGTAAGATGGTGTCGTATGAGGGAGATCGTCGGTGAGGGCATCCATCATGTCATGTCATATTGCATTAACAATAGTATTTAGGAATGTTTGATTAATTGCTTTACTATTATCGCATGATTGATTTAATAACCTGCTAATCTCTACTTTATTATTCCACTGAGTTGATCACTCACTCCCACGTTACGGGATGGTGTTTTCGGACACCCACCAGTCCCTATTGTGATTGCAGATGATGGCGCGGCCTGCGAGGCGAAGCCGGACTTGATGATGATGAGGAGGATCCCTCCTTTATGTGTGTTCTGAACGACGGGATTACAGGGAGATTCATTAGATCCATGAAACTTGTCATTTTATATTTTCAGAGCACTCATGTATATTCTTTCTTTCTCTTTTGAGATATACATGTATATGTTTAACATGGTAACATGTTCACACTCTGGAGATTTACAATCAATTATATATTATATGTGTGTATCACAGTCTTTCGCTTGTTAATTTAACTGTCTCTGGAGTATGATATGCTGTTTTGGCTTAATCCCACTCATGTTTAATACATTAACACAGACAACATTCAATCATACACATTTATGTTGCATAAATAACATTTTGGAACTCGGGAGTTGGGTTTTTACTCGACCCCCAATTTTTGGGATGTTACACTCTCTCTCTCTCTTTCTCTTCTCTTTCTTCTCTCCAAACTGAACTCTGGATCTGCTCTCCTCTCCCCTGGCTCCTCCTTCCTTCTGACTTCTGTCTCCTTTTATAGCTGCCAAAGGTCGGCTGAGAGTCGGCAGAAAAAAAACTCTTTACGCACCAAAGTAAGTAACTCCTTTACGCAGCCAAATTCGGGGGTATCCAAACTCCTGTTTTCCTTGCATGTCATCTGTAAAAACACCGGCCCCTGGGACTGTTTTCGATGGCCTACATGATGGACGGCTTGGATCAGCTATTTGATCATACAACCACCGTAAAGTCGACTGATTTTCGGACGCTGAAATAGAGATCGCGGATCTCTTCCGCTATGACACTGGTGGGGCCTATTCCTTCATTATTTTGGGAAATCTACTCCATCTATTAGATGGAGGAGGAAATTTTGGTTAGAGATGGGTGCTTTTGATCGTTCGTTGAAGAGGCCCACAGGTTTATCGTTTCTGCCGTCTGTTCCGCTTTTGAACGGCTGGATTTCCATAATAGCTTTCTTTTGAAATTCAGTCACCTAGGTGTTGGTGATACGGACCTTAGAATCCTGATGGATGGTTTGGATTGTCCATATGGACAATGGGTGTGGCCTACAACTGCAAACCGACAATCTATTGCGCGAACGCTGGAAATAGAAGTTTCCCATTTTTGAACGGGAGTTGGTGGGGTCCATGATCAAAGTCTTTTTGGAAATCCACACTGTCTATTGCATTTCTCTCAAAATTTTGGCCAAGAAAAGTCAGTTTTGAATGTCCACTGACGTGGCCCAGAGAATAAATCACGCTGAGATCTTTTTGATCGTCGCAGGGTAGCCTGTTTGTGGCCTCTATATCATGCACGTGTGTATGCATGGGTGCCAAAGGTAAACATGGGTTTGAAGTTCGCGAACCCCTCTACAAGATGGATGGTTCAGATCTTCCGTATAGGCCATGATGGTGGTCCACTATCTTCTGTAAAATCTACCATCGGTCGGTTACGCGACCGTGAAAAATGGAAATTTTCTTTTTGGAGATGATGCGGGTCAGCGCTTGCGCTGACCAAACGGTTGGTCCGGTGCACATCGCATGCATGTACATGTGTAATGTACACACTATGCATACGGACCCCATTGTAATGTGTTTCAGAAATCCAATCCATCCATCCCTTTTCTTAAACTATTTTAACCATCAAAACCAAAGTTAAGGCAGTTCCAGATATCAGGTGGGCCATAAATTGAAGAATAATGGGCTGATCTGTCCGTCGAGCCACTTCTCGAGATCTTCAATGGTTGACATTTATTATTTACGGTTAATTTATGGCCCTCATCACATGTACGGAGTTTCGAACTGATCGGATGGCGAGAACCATGTGATCTTACATTCTGGACCAATTTCGGACCCATTTAATGTGAACGGTTTGATTTGCTCGGATCCTTGGCATGTAAATCCATCAATTTTGGTCCTCTGAAATCCGTCCCTTGCTCTGATGACTTTGGAGCGTCAAATCCCTGCTTTTAATATCATTTTTCAATCCATGCTCCTGATTTCATCCTGTAATAAAAACATAATTAAAATATGACATTAAGCATGTTCATATACGTAAAATTAGGCAATAATCGGGCTCTGATATGCAATATTTGACCTTCATCACTTTAGGAGTGGTTCCATCTCCATAAGTGACTAGCCCATTGTATAGATTCTGATAGTTTGACAGAAGGGATTTATCACCTGTGACATGCCTTGAGTAACCACTATCTAGGTACCACTTGGTGTCATTGCTTAATATCTGATTTGAGTGAGTAGCAAGATAATTTTTCTTTTCTTTAATTATCCATTTTGAGGCAGACTTCTTTACTTTGTCTTTTTCTTTAGGTGGTGATGGATAAGTGTTTCTCCTAGGTGGACTTTTAACATTTTGAGTTTCCCTGATAGATTTGAATATACCAATGTGGTTTTGATCAGAGTTACGTAAAGTTCATCTAGGTGTTAAGCATTCAAACTCATAATGACCGACATCACCACACACATGCCATACTGGAGTCTTTCTGGTTTTACTTCCAGAGGCAGCATATTTTTTAGTTCTAGGAGCTGCACAACTAGTCTTTGATTTATATTTTTCATATCCTAGCCCACCTTTATCCTTCCCAGGTTTTTCCATTCCCAATAGTTTCTCTAGCTTCTCTCCACTTTGGGAAAACTTACAATTTAGCTTGGCAATTCTTCTGGATTCTTCCAAATCGAACAGGAGTGTGTGATTTTCATTTTGAAGGAGCATATTTTCATCTTTTAACTGCTCAACCTGTTTGTTTAGTTTTTCGAATTCAGATTTAAGAAAGGAATTAATTCTCTTAAGTCTATCATTATCTGAATGATGTTGCTGCAAGTCATTGATTAGATGTGTATTCATTTCTAGAGTTTTATCCAAATCCTTTTGTAGCAATTCCTTTTTGTTTTCAGATATACCAAGTCTTTTAACAAACTTGATGCTGTGGATGTATAGTTGATTATAGGCATCTTGCAGTTTATCCTCTTCAGTTTCCTCATTATCAGACGGAGTTGATTCGGTGGCTTGTTGTTCCTTTTTGTTCTCAAATTCACTGGGAATGATTGGAGTGGTGGAGACCATAAGGATTTTTAGTGATCTCTGAGTCAGTGGAATCTGAATTTGACTCTTCTGTATCATCCCACGTGGCGGCCATTGCCTTGCCCTTGGTTTTTCTATTTGGGCATTCGGTAGATAAGTGTCCACACTCCCGACAGGCATTGCATTATGGTTTTTTGGTTCTTTTCCCAAATTTTTCTACAGAAGGTTTGTCATCCACCTTTCTACCTCTAGAGGGATGGCCGCGATTATTTTGAAAGAATCTTCTGAATCTCTATGCCAGCAAAGCCACTTCCTCATCTTCATCTTCTTTTTCACTCTCACTATCCTCATGTTTTGTTTTCTTATAAGTTTTTAGGAAAGTGTTTTCGAATTTTTGGGATTGTGTGAAGTGTAGTTCAAAAGTTTGTACGGAACCTACCAGTTCTTCCACTTTCATTTTATTAATATTTCTACACTCCTCAATTGTTGTTACTTTGGGATTAAACCGTTCCGGTAGGGATCTTAAGATTTTCCTATATATTTTTGGTACCGGAACTTTC
Organism: Magnolia kwangsiensis; assembly: GCA_037074715.1. Lineage (NCBI taxonomy): Eukaryota > Viridiplantae > Streptophyta > Magnoliopsida > Magnoliales > Magnoliaceae > Magnolia > Magnolia kwangsiensis. The sequence goes on along the minus strand of CM073580.1, from coordinate 77,145,844 downwards.
TCTCCTAATCCACCCATGGAGTTATAAATAATATTCAACTTGGTGTAAAACTCCATAAATGTCTCATGCTCTTCCATCCTGAGATTTTCAAACTGTGAAGTCAGAAGTTGTAGTTTAGACCTCTTCACAGTGCTTGTGCCTTCATAGGTTGTTTCTAGTAGATCCCATGCTTTCTTAGATGTCTCACACATACTTATCTAATTGAATATATCCTGAGACACAGCACAATAGATGACATTCATTGCTTTCGCTTCAGCAGTTCGTTGTTCTTTGTTGAACGTCGTCCACTTTTCTTTGGGTTTGGGTTTAGTGATGGTAGTTTTGTCTTCAAGTACGATCTGTTCAGATGGTAACACATAACCCTTTTCAACAACATCCCAAACATCATGATCTAAAGATCTTAGGAAGTAGTGTATTCTAGCCTTCCAGTATACGTAATTTGAACCATTAAATATTGAAGGTCTAGTGACTGATGAGCCCTCTCCTTTGGCCATATTTCTAAACTTCAGTCAAGATCACTCTCTAGGCAGTGAAGCCCATAAAGAGAGACTCGCTCTGATACCAATTGAAATAGTGGTGAAGACCACTTGAGTTGAAGTAGGAATATGCTAATATGTCCTACAGGGGAGTGAATAGGACTTTTTAAAGTTTCACAATGTATTTAAAAATTCTATTGCACTAATCCTATCAGATATACAATTATCAGGATTACTCAAATGTAACTCTACTAGCTTCCAAACCTTGTAGAGGATCCAATCATAAATTTTTTGAAAGATAAACAAGTTACATACAAGATTGTGATGGATATGACTGTGTGTGTGTATGAGGTGTGATCTTAGACAATCAGATATAAAAGAATATAAGAAATATCACATAAATGAAAAATAATAATAGTCTCAAACACAGTCATTTTTATAGTGGTTCGACTACTTGTCTACTCCACTCCCGGTTGCTGCACTAAACCCATGAGTATATCAGATTTCACTAAGGAAGTTTTCCAGGGTTCACCTCAAACCTAACGTTTTAAATCAGGTTCACCTTTACACGGAGGTTTCTACTTGGTTTACCTCTAACCCTAGAGTTCTGCTAGTTCACTCCTAACCAGATGTTTATGCTCTCCATAGAGTAAGGGTCCACACAACGTACCCGAATGTTTATGTTCTCCACAGAGCAAGGGTCCACACAATGCACCTAGATGTTTATTCTCTCCACAGAGCAAGGGCCCACACAATGCACCCCCTACGTACATTCCCGCTGAAGGCTTCCTATGAGGACTTTTGTGAGACCCGTATCTTGGTCCGTACCTTTCCGTACACTTCCGCGGTCGTACCGGTCGAATTCTGGCAACTTTCGACCCATAAACAATATCGACGCGCGACCTGGATTCATGTACCGACAACCCGAGTCGACTCAACTCGAGACCTATACCATAGCGACCGCGCCGTCGTTGCGGTTCCGATACCGCGACTCACGCGCCGAGGCGATACCCTGATCAAGAGATATGGGCCAACGTTCGGTGCGAGAAAACGCCGGGCATTGCGAAAACCAAGGGAATCTCAACGATGTGTCACATCAATCACATCAATCCCATCAATCAATCACCCATCAACCCATCACATGTCAAGTACACATCACCTCCATCCCTTTTCCCAAGCAACCACAAAAGTCTTCACACCCCATACCTCTCTTACACAAAAAGCCACAAAAGTCTTCCTAACCCATACTTTTCTTACACAACCATCACTCACCCATCCATCCATCACTCTCTCTCTCCCCCTTTACATCACTCTCTCTCTCTCTTTCTCATTCCAAAAAAAAAACCAAGCAACAAAATTTGCAAGGGGCTCCCACGTATAGAATTTCTCCAAGTTCCTAAGCTCCAAGTGGCCCACCTTCCTACCCCAAAATCTCCCATCTCAACCCTCCATTCTTCATCCTAACCGTTGAAGTTGAAGCCAAGGTGCCAAGGAACCCCTAGGAGCGAGAAGATCGGACGGTGGGTGCTTCTATAGGGTAGATTTTCTTAATTTTATGGTGGACCAAGTGAGGCCCACCGATCCATGGTGTGGATCTCACTTGGGACCTTTAAATGTGGCCGATGGACCACTTGGATCATCATGATCGTTCCATGATGGGGCCATTCTCCATGGACCCCATCATGATGGTTAGTTTCATTGCAAAAAGGTCATCTAGACCGTCCATAACAGTGGAGAATGGATCTCCACCGTTGATTTATAATTTTGATGGTCCCATGATCAAAGGGATCCATTTATTGTATGTTTCATTGCAAGGGAGGGCCCATAATGACGGGGTCCCTCCATCACAAGCCGTGTCCCACTCTCCATGTCTCTCTCCCTCTCTCTTTTATTTTATTGTATTTTATTTTATTTTATTGTAATAGGATGGTGTGGCCCACTTGAATGGATCCCAACTTGATGTATTTATTTTATTCAAGTGGGGCCCACCTTAGATGTTATTTCCGTGCCGCCCATTATGTGGTGGCCCACTTCATCAGGCCCACCACAACTATTTGTGTATGAACGTCAGCCGTCCAGCGGACGCTGGACGTTTCTAAGAAAATGAGAACAAGAAGAAAAAGGAAAGGAAAAAGGAAGAAAAAGAAGGGAATGGGGTGTTCCCTTTGCACAGGCCCCACCCTGATGTCTATGCCCTATCCAAGCCGTCCATCCTCTTACACACGGCGTTCTAGCCGTTGGGTAGAAGTTTGGAGCTGATCCAATCACCTGGTGGGCCATAGCGTTGAATGTTGCGCCCTTACCATTCAATCTCCGTTTTCTTATTTTATTTCACCTACAAGCATCAAAAAAAATTGGAACTCTAGACTCATTTGGACGGCGTCGAGCCACTGGACGTAATGGTCGGGACGGATCTTGGTGCAGCGGGCCCCACGCACGAAAAACCACAGAAAAATATCATTTTTTCTAAATTTTGAAACAAGGGAGATGAGGCTCTGCCTCTTCTGACAGCGCCAGCGCCTGCACGCAGGCGCGTGCAGCCTGGCGACGGGCGGGCGGGCGTCACTGACCCACGGCCTCCAGCCGTGGGCCCCACCTTGATGTATATGTTATATCCAGGCCGTCCGTGAGGTGGGCCGTCCCCAGTAGTGGGCCCCCTCCGAATTTCAGGTCGATCCAAAACTCAGGTGGCCCACACCATAAGAAACAGTGTGAATGAGCTTCCACCATTGAAGCTTTCCTGGGGCCCACAGAAGTTTCGAATCAAGCTGAAATTTATGTTCTCCGTTCATACAGGTCTGAGTTACCGTATGAACGGGTTGGATTTCAAATACACATCACGGTGGGCCCTACGTGGGACCCACCTTTGTTTGGTCAGAGGTGAGCAAAAAAAAAAAAAAAAAAGAAAAAAAAATAAAAATGAGGGGAGCAAGGGCCACGTGCCCTACTCTCTCTATATCTCTCTCTGTCTCTCTCTCTAGCGGTAGTAGGCCGTGGGCCCCACATCTTGTGTGTTTCGGACCATGCCGTCCATCTGTTTTGATGGTGGGGTCCACTGTCATCTGACGCCAGCAAGCTCTGTGGGACCCACCATTACATATATATATATATTATATTATATATTATATATTATATGTTTTATGTTGTATATATTTATGTATGCCATATAATTTAAATGTATAATTTATAATATGAAAATTGTAGTGGGCCCTAGACCATGTGTCCCTATGAATAGTTTGGATGGAAATAAATGTTTTGTAAGGCCCATGGGTCGGGACCCATTGAATTTCAAAAGGGCTATGGGCTAGGCCCCACTTGATTTATAAAACGCTTATGGGCTAGGCCCATTTAATTCATTTAAGGCCTAAGAACTTAGGCCCATTTGATATGTTCCAAATCCATGGGACTAGGCCCATTTGATGTACTTCAAGGCCCATGAAATTGGACTCATTGTTGCATTCTTAAAACCGATGGAAGGAGGACATTCGATATATGTAAGGCCTAGGGGTTAGGCCCACTTTGATATGTATACAAGGCCTACAGATTTAGGCCATTTAATGAACCATAAGGCCTAGGGGTTAGGCCCATTTGAAACCATGTTTAGGTCTATGGGTTGAGGCCACTTGATCTACTTATAGGGTCCAATTGGTGTGGCCCATTGGTCGGATATAAGACCCATGTGACTAAGCTCATTTGATGTAATCTAAGGCCCACGGGTTTGACCCATTGCAATGCACATAAGACCCATTGGTGTGGCCCATCTATGTGGCCCATCTGATGAATAAAAGCCCATGGAATATGACCCATTTGATACATATGTAAGGTCCAATGGGGACAACCTACGGTCCATTGCAATGTGTAAATCCATTATAGACTAAGTTCGATGTTCACAACGATCGTGCCTTGGGAGCAATGTTGGTTTGACGTCCACATTGCGAGCGTAATGCTGGTTGGATGTCCACGTTACGACTCTCCTTAGGGCCCATCACCAGGCCGTACTTGCCGTGTATAGGCCGTCCAGGCCCATCTGCATTGTAAGATGATTCATTTTATTATAACATGTTTAGTATAGTTTCATGACCCATGGTCATACGCATCATAGGTGTGCTTGATATGAGGATTGACTGATCATAGCATTTGCCTTCGGGCAGGTTGTTTATGGGCTCCCGGTTAGGCGGTGCTGCCCTACATGAGCGCACGGTATGCGCAGGATTGGTTGCATGACTGGATAGTGTGATTCATGCATTCCGCATTTGTGTGACATGGTTATTGTACGCCCTAGTGACATCAGGGTCGTAGCCTCCACAGACGCATCGTGGTTGGCAGGATTGGATACCGAAAATACTTGTTCTACATGGGGTACTATAGATATCCCTGGGTGAAAGTCCCTAAACCCTTATGGTACCAAGAGGTTGCTCCAACGTCTAGACCGAGTGGGTAGATGAGCGTTGAGTGCCGATTACCAGACGGTTACGCTCTCCACTGTGTCGTGGTCGGTTGGAAGGGGGTACGGCCTTACCCGCCCGAGTGTAGGGGGCAATGCTAGGCTGAGTCTGACCAGCTCGAGGAATGGGTCCGCTATCGACGAGTCGCGCCCGATATTGGCAGACGGATAGTGAGGTCTCTTCCACTTACCTTATTGCGCGCGATGTGGCGGCAATCTGGTTTAGAGTGTACTAGACCCCGGTGATATTCCATACTTTGAGCTGTACTGATATGTGGACATTGATGAGGATCTGTATGCTTGAGTTGCATTGCACATTGCATGGCCTTGGGATGGCCGATACCATTCATGTCTTGCATTGCAGAGCCTTGGTACGGCTCATGACGTTTTGGTTCCATCTGCATATTTCGCATTACTCTGACATTGCATTCATTTTACTACCTTGCGCACACACTTTCACCACCCTCTAAGCTTTCTGTAAGCTTATGCACGACCGTTGCGTGCAGGTGACGTTGGACTGCAGCAGCGTTGAGGCAGGAGCGCGTTGCTGATCATTTTGGAGTTTTCTGTTATTTACCATTGTATTTCCCTTTATGCTCATTGTACTTGTAAAATTTTTGATCATAGTGGAAATGTAATGGAGTGCTTGGTTGTTGTTTGTGGGTTATGCCTTTAATTATGCTCATTACGTATCAGACTGATGTTAAAATCCTCCTCGTGGCATCCCAGGATCGGAACCTGGCGAATGGGAGCTAGGAGCCGAGAATGGGGTTCTACGGAGGCTGTCGGCGCCGGATTCGGCGATCGGAAATTTTGTGAGCCCGGTTTCCGAGTTTGGGGCGTGACAACTTTAAAGGGTGAGCATGTAACACCCTGAAAATTGGGGGTCGTGTAGAAACCCGACTCCCGAGTTTCAGACCATCACTTATGCAACAAATATGCCGATGATTTAATGTTGTCTGAGTTAGAGCATTAACATGAGTAAGATTATACTAAAACTGCAATTCATACTCCAGATCCAGTGATAAAACGCAAGTGGAAGACTGAAAGATATATATATATATATATATATATATATATATCACTGTATGAAAACAAAATAATATCGAATTATCTCCAAAGTATGAATACACCTCTGAGTCACATATACAGATATCAAACCAAAATAAAATGTCGTATAACAGTCCAACTAATAGAATCCCGCCGATCCAGGCCACCTATGCGAAGTCGTCAGTGAACTGTATATATGAGAACTCTTCCTGATCCTCGTAGTAATCCGGCTCTACGTCCTGAATCGCCTCGCCACCTGCATCTAAGACAGAGTCTGGTAGGTGTTGCAAACACCATCTCGTAACATGGGAGTGAGTGATCAACTCAGTGGAATCATAGAGCAAAGATTAGCATGTTATCAAATCAATCACGTGATAATAGTAAAGTAAACAATCAAACATTCCTAGATACTGTTGTTAATGCAAGCATGAAATGACATGATGGATGCCCTCACCGACATTCTCCCTCATGCGACACCATCTTACGTCCGCGGCATGCTTTCTTTCCTCAGTGCTCTACATCTTTGAGGCACATGCAGTGCGATATGGATAATGATTACCGAGTTGTTATTAGTCCTTTCATATAGTAGGATTGGGAAACTAAGGTACCTTCCTTATATCAATCCCAACACAGATCCAATTTAGGGTCATCACTCTAAGTAATCTCATACAATATTATATTTATAGGTCGCTGCAAGGGCTGTCAGGGCTGTTGCTCGCACTCGTTGCACCGCTCCCCCATCACCTTATCAATACAGGCTTATTGTACTCATGTTGATACGGAAGGGTCGTCGCCTCCCGTAGACTCAGAATACGCTCGAGGTTACTACAAAGGGCTCGTCACCAATCAGTGTAGGCCGACAGCTCGAATGTAGTGTCCCATACCACCACAATTGGCTCACGAGTTTAAGGTGCTCACTGGTCACTACGGGGAGGTTTGTGGCCCCAACGTAGGCCGACAGCTCGATCACGGTGTCCTATACCACCATGCTCGGCTCATGAGTCTTTATGGATCAAGGTACCATGGTTATCAGGGGTTCCACTGGTAAGTTCAGTACCCTAGGTTCAAGCAGTTAAGACCAATACAAGGTGAACATACGATGGCCAGTCGGGTTACTTGACGAGCTCGACTAGTACGAGCGCATCTCAAGCTGAGAGACATGAAGTGGATAAAACACTTCGTGTGGCCTAACCACTGCCGCCAACCTAAAACACGACTCGAATTCATCGGCACGTCCTTCGTGGCAAATAGAAGCCAACCACGAATTTGAATCTATTACCGACTGCCTGGACTAACGTATAGCCCCAAGCATTTGTAAACAACATCAATGATCATATGAGAGTACTAGAATTGAAGTTCAAACAATACAAGCATGTTGACACATGTTATAACATACAACGTAAACAAATCAACCAACACATGTATTCCATATATATGAGGAAATCAATTCATATAGCAAACATGGAGGAAATCATATACATTATCATGCTGATTAAGAATTCAATCTCAAAACTAATCTACAACAACATTGGCTCAATACATACTAATACAAACATTTATACGAACACTTAGTCTACACACTTTAGTCTACATAGCGTAGGTCATTAGGGCGAATCTCTTCGCCAAACAGATTATACACACATATTTAATATCATAACACGATAAAATCACATGACAATCATTTCAGCAAAATACAGACGTTACAGTATTTCCTATAAATGACTAAAATACCCTAAATCTCAAATTCACCGTACGTATACGAAATGGAAAAGAGACAGCATGTTCTACATGTCAAATGGCATTCTCGTTGATAATCTACTATTAAACAACATTGAAAGCTTTGAAATCAGTCAATCTAAGCGTCTAAAATCCTCACCTTTCGTCGTAGACACGTATTGGTTCGAATAGAAAGTCTACGCTTCGTTAACGACGATATGACGACCTATATTATAAGTTACATCAGCTACTTCACTATTTGAATCGAAGGAATCCCTAAAATAGGTAGAGTTTAGGGTTTTCTTACCTAGAAATGCGTTGGAATCACCGGGAAAGTGATTTGAATGCAGTGATTAAGCACGCGTAGAAGCTGTAGCAAGTGGCAGGAATCTCTCCCACAACTCTCTCACAATCTCTCACTTTCTCTCTCTTCTCTTTCTAGGGTTTATTGCAAATTCGGATGGGAGAGATATGAGAGGGTTTAATGCCCTTATATAGGCTAAAAACTCACCCATTTAGAGTTGGAGCCAAGGTAGACTTGGGTTATAACCAAATCGGGTCTTTTTCTATCCAAAAGAGCATTTCGGGAGTCCCCTGGCCGAATGCGGTCGGACTTAAGCTCATGCATACTGGATGTTGATCACCTTACGTTTTTAGTCCGGCAGTGTTCCCAGATCGAACGTGGCAGACCAGTTTCAGTTTAGCAGTTATCGGACCTAAATCAGGACTACAAGTTTCATGATATGAAAGAAAAATTTTTCCTGATCCGAGGGTGAAATTTGACTGAATTCTAATGGTCAGAACGTTTAAAAATAACGCACAACGACACGTGCCAGATTTTGAATTAATTTTCTAAATATTTACCTTTTTCTCACTCTCCTCGCTCCAGGCTCAATGAAATAGCATCAGAACATCAGTTGGGCTTGATTTTCGAAATAATTTTTAAGTCCAGCTAAGCAGTCATAATGGTCTAAGTTTGTAGGTATCGGATTTTTGACACGCGGTCTAAATCCAATACAAAGTTTCCAAACATGTTCCAGAACAACTGGGTTTAGAGTTTGATCTTAGATTTCAGGATATTATAGCGTCATTGATTCTACAAGTTTTGGGTCTTGCAGAACGTATTTAAAGAGATTAGGGACAATTTCACAACTAATCTAGCATAGCGCTAGTTAACTCATGTTTAATTTCTAAAGGAATTAATCCCAAGTGATTTCTGATCGAGTTGGTACTCGGATCTTTGTACGGATTTTTTTGAGGTGTTACAATCTACCCCCCTTAACAATAAATTTCATCATCGAAATTTATACCTTTTCGTACTCCTCGAGAAGCTGTGGGTAGGTCTTTCTGATCTCGGCTTCCATCTCCCAAGTAGCCTCTTCTTCAGTGTGATGCGTCCACAACACCTTCACACGGGGGATGACCTTGCTACGTAGTACCTGCTCCTTCTTATCTAGTATATGCGTTGGTCGCGGTATATATGTCACATCCTCACCTAACTGCACCTTCTCCCATCTAATGATATGGGAAGGATCAGGAACGTATTTCTTCAGCATAAAAACATGAAATACGTTGTGTAAGCTCGCGAGAGGCGTAGACAAAGCCAGACGATAAGCCACTGCACCCACGCGATCAAGAATCTGAAACGGGCCAATGAATCGCGGTGCTAGTTTTCCCTTCTTCCCGAATCGAAGGACTCCCTTCATAGGGGAAACTCTCAAAAACACGTGATCCCCAACTGCGAACTCGAGCGGGCGCCGTCTCGTATCGGCATAACTCTTCTTTCTGCTCAGTGCTGTAAGAAGCCGGTGTCTAATGATATTAACCTTCTCCGAGGTCGCCTGCACTATCTCTGGGCCAATCAATCTGCGCTCACCGACCTCTGCCCAGCAATGCGGTACTCGGCAAGGTCGCCCATACAAGGCCTCGTAAGGTACCATACCGATACTCGTCTGGAAATTGTTGTTGTATACGAACTCCGCATATGGAAGACAATCATCTCAACTGTGTTTGAAGTCCAACAACAATCCCGCAGTATGTCCTCTAGAATCTGGTTCACCCGCTCTGTCTGTCCATCTGTCTGTGGGTGGAAGGCAGTATTGAACTTCAACTTCACACCCATAGCCTCCTGGATGCAAGTCCAGAAAATAGAAGTAAAGCACATGTCTCTGTCTAATACAATCTCTAAGGGAACTCCATGCAGACGCACTATCTCTCTGATATATAGCCTGGCTAACTCATCTACAGAGTTCGTAACCCTGATCGGTAGGAAATGCGCCGACTTCGTCAAACGGTCGATGATCACCCAAATAGAATCATGTCCCTTCCTCGTCTTCGACAGTCCCAAAATGAAGTCCATAGAAATAAAGTCCCACTTCCACTCAGCTATCGGCATAGGCTGAAGGCGACCAGGAGGTCGGCGATGCTCTGCCTTCACCTGCTGGTAAGTGAGACAACGGGACACGAACTCTGCGAAGTGGGTCTTCATACCATCCCACCAATAAGTCCTCTTCACATCGTGATACATCTTTGTGCTGCCCGGATGCATCGTAAGTTTAGAACTGTGCGCAGTCTCGAGAATCTCTCGTCTCAAGTCGGAGATAACAGGGACGCTTAGGCGGCCACGATAACGTAAGCCCCCATCCATTCCAACTCGCCACTCAGCATCTGCATCATCACTGGCCTTCTCTCGAAGCTCAGTCAGACGCGCATCATCCCTCTGCGCCGTGATGACCTTGTCATCGATAAGAGATCGCACTTGAACATGTGCGATGAACTCAAATGGCTCCTCCACAGTGAGTTTCTGCTCAAAGTCTCACAAAAACTCAACCATATCCCACTCGGCAACCATCAGTGGAGCCGCAAACTCTATCACCTTCTTGCAGCTCAACTCGTCAGCCACAAGGTTCGCCTTGCCCGGATGGCAGGAGACTTCAAACTTGAAGTCCTTCAAAGTCTCCATCCATCGCCTCTGCCTCATATTCAAGTCCCCCTGTGTGAATATGTATCTAAGGCTCTTGTGGTCGCAGAAGAGCTTGAACTCCTCTCCGTAGAGGTAATGTCTCCAGAGCTTCAATGCGAAAATGATGGCTGCCAACTCAAGGTCATGTGTAGGGTAATTCTCCTCGTGCTTCCTTAATTGTCTCGAGGCATACAAAATTACCCTGTCCTTCTGCATAAGGACACAATCTAGACCAACACTAGATGCGTCAGTGTATATCGTGTATTCAACCCCTTGCTCTGGCAATACTAGCACAGGGGCGGACATCAATCTTTCCTTCAACTCCTGAAAAGTTGCCTCCGCCTTTTCATTCCAGGCGAACTTCACATATTTCCGTGTCAACTGAGATAGAGGTCTGGCGATCTTCGAGAAATCTCGAATGAAATGCCGATAGTAGCCTGCCAAACCTAGGAAACTCCTCACCTCAGTGACAGAACTAGGCTGCTCCCAGTCCTGCGCTGCGGCTACCTTAGCAAGGTCCACCGCCATCCCATCCTTGGACACCACATGTCCCTAGAACTTGACTTCCTCCTTCCAGAAGTCGCACTTCTTATACTGTGCGAACAACTGGTGCTGTCTCAGTGTATCCAGGACCAATCGCAAGTGCTCCTTATGCTCCTCTCGACTCCTGGAATATACCAAAATGTCGTCTATGAACACGATGACGAATCGATAGAGGAATGACCGAAATACTCTGTTCATCAGATCTATGAACACGGTTGGTGCGTTCGTGAGACCGAACGACATCACGAGGAACTCGTAGTGGCCAAAGCTGGTCCTGAAAGCTGTCTTCTACACGTCCTCATCCCTGACGCGCAACTGGTGATACCCTGACTGAAGATCAATCTTCGAGAAGTACTGTGCTCCTCTTAGTTGATCAAACAAGTCATCTATCCTGGGCAAGGGATATCTATTCTTCACCGTAATCTGGTTCAGCCTGCGATAGTCAATACATAATCGCAGTGAACCATCCTTCTTCGTCACAAATAATACCGGTGCTCCCCAAGGAGACACACTTGGTCGAATGAAGCCAACCTCCAACAGATCATCAATTTGTTTCCTCAACTCCTCCATCTCACACGGAGCCATGTGATACGTCGGCAGTGAGATGGGCGTGGAACCAGGTACCAGATCGATAGTAAAATCAATCTCACGCTGAGGTGACAAACCAGGAATCTTCCTGAACAGATCTCCAAAATCACGGACTACTGGCATGTTCTCAAGTGTCGGGGCATCAACGTCCCACAATAAGGAAGCGTAGCTAAGTATTCAGAAGGGGAGATTAACCTGCACTGAAAATGTAAAGGGCGTGCCCTCCGGCTCGTAGACTGTCACTATACGAGTCTCGCAGTCGATCTCGGCCCTTCCTGCAGTCAGCCAATCCATGCCAAGAATGACGTCGAGATAATAAAGAGAGGGGTCGACGACAAGGTCAAGAGCCATCGTTCTACCCCTCAGATCCACCAAACAATCCTCACACATCAAAGTGGCATCAGAAAAAGTTTCATGCGCTGTAAAAACTCACACCCCATCCATCCGAATAGTCGGTAGCCCAAGGCGCCTGACTATGGAATGTGATATTAATGAAATCGTGGATCCTGTATCCACCATCACAAGTATAAGAGTACCTCCAATATGGGTGGTGACCTCAAAGGCTAAGGGCTGGACAGTCTCTGTCTCGGATGCCTCTGTAGTCAATGCATGAACCCGAGCCTGTTGTGGACGGTTCGGCCACGGTATCATGGGCCGTTGAGGCGGCCGGAACGGAGGTACGGGAGGTCTAAAGGAAGGATGCGCAGGAGCCGATCGTAACGGTGGAGCAGATAATGCCGATGGACGAGGACAGTCAATCTTTTATGGCGGTAAAAACCTGCTATCCCTCATCCGAGCAAAACAGCTCTCTACAGTGTGGCCCGATCTCCCACAATAAGTACATGTCACACCGGGGCGCCTCATCGGAAGTGCTGGCGCTGTAGCCCTAGGAGGAGGGTCAGTGCGAGGCCTGTTGCCAAGAAATGGCTTGTCCTGCGTATCTGGTCATGGCCTAGCAACCACAAGGCCACGAGATCGCGCCAAACGATCAATATCCTACTCTGCCCGCATAGACATATACGCAGCACATCTTCGACCGAATCTCGGGCACAAGCCCTCAGAAAATCGTCGTATGCGCATCTGCTCGTCAGCAAGTATCGTCGGGACGTATTTGCCCAACTCTGTAAACCGATGCTCATACTCGGTGACTGTCATGCCTCCCTGCTAGAGGCATAAAAAATCATTCTCCCTCTCGTGCCTGTAGGTCTGGGGATAGTATTTTTCGTGGAAGCGGAACTCGAATGCTGCCCAAGTCCAGATATAGCCAGCAGCAACTATCCGTAATACGCTATCCCACCATAAGCTGGCCTCTCACTCGAATATAAACGTGGCCAACTCAACCTGCTCAGACTCCGAGCAGTGCAGCATCCTCAAAATCTTCGAAACACGGTCTAGCCAATACTCGACCTCGGGTCTGTGAGAACCCGTAAAAGTAGGAGGCCGTAAGCGCTGGAATCACTCAAGTAGGCCCCGTGTATTAGCAGTGTTCCCCATAGGGTAAGCAGATGGTGCAGGATGAGCCATCTCCTCATCCTGAGCCGAAGTCCCAGCATCCTCAGCTAGATGCACAGATGGTGCAGGTGGAGTCGCACTCCCACCCTGGGCTAAGGCCCCTGTAATAGTCGTCAACAGCTGCTGATGCTGCTGGTGCATTATGATCATCAACTGCTCAAACCTATCAGGAGGTGGAGCAGGCTGGGACACATACTGCATTAAGGAAGACGCACGATACTGCTCTCTGACTGGCAGTGTGAAAGGTGGTGGTCCGACTGTAGGACCTACAGACGGCTGAGACTCAGGTGCAGTCTCAGGAATCAGACCCATAATAGGATCTATATGCTCATCAGTCTGGGGAGGAACCCGATGCATAGGCTCTCCCAGTGAAAGGCGTGCCGTACTCCGAGTCACTTTAGGTGGCATTCCCTATATTCAAAATAGGGTGCAACCTTGTCAGTTTCAGCAATAGCACAAACACACCACCACAGAATCATTCACATAACGAGCCGAAGAAACTCCATGCATTTCATTTAATCAAAATTGTCACATACAGGAGATAAATCTTTACATGCATCATGACAAGAAACACATGGAAAACTAAGTTAGCCAAAGCTACAACTGCAACACAAAATAACTACTAAGCCTTCTCAGGCTCACACACAGAAAGCAGGAAACAAATGAACTACGACCAACAACGTCTGAAATCTTATCACTCGTCCGAGTCTAGCGATGGAGGAGGGGCACCCTTATCCTATAGACAACAAAGGATGGCCTTCAAAGTGCGAGTTACCTTGCCAAATTTCTGTTTCATGACGGCCTTGGTATCCTCACGATCTTGTTTCACCTCGGCCCAGAGTTCTTGGACTTCCCATCACAAAGCAACCTGACTCTCCTCAAGTCGGGCTATATGAGCATCCCTAGTGGTCCAAGTCGTAGTAGGAGGACTCTCATCAGTATCCTAAGCCTCCTCTTCTTCTTCTTCCTGGTTTTTTTCCTCTATTTCTGCTCCAACCTCTTCTTCGCTTTCAGCCTCCTCACTATCATATTCACCCTCATTGTCATCATCAAGCTGAGCCTCATGCTGCCGAGGCCCTATCTTCATCTAATTTATGGTAGCCTCATCAATGAAATGAATCGGCACAGGCAACTCCGGCCCAAGTCTGTAAGCAAACTCAAGCGCGATCTTGCATATGAGTCGGCCAAAGGGAAGTGACTCAGACGTTCTTCTCGACTTCGCTATGAGGATGATCTGTCGCAACACAAAGGTGGGCATGCACACATTATCTCCCTGGCCCACCTGATACAGGAAATCAACCATGAGACGCATACATTCACTGTGGTTAGTCGACCTGGGATACACATTGAACGTACAAATGTGGTGCAATAGGAAAAAAATCATCCGACATGTAGGACGCTAAGAGGCTCTTGTTAGGCTGCCACGGAACCAAACCACCACATAGAAACCTGGTGTGGCGATCTTGCTCACGAACACTTCTCAGGTTCTTAGCACTTAGATGTACCTCGCCAAGAGACACGTTCAGAAGTCGAGCTATCAGCCGTACATCGATCGTGGCTTCTCGATCTCTGTCAAAGGGAATCCTGAACTGCAATGGCTCTAACGTAGGATCCCGAATATGAGCATAAAAGGCACGAACAGTGCCCAAGTTCGCACGAGACTGGGCTTCAAAGAGCGGACCCCACCTGGCAGCTTCGATGCGCTCAAACAACAGAAATTCACCAAAGAGCCGCTCATCCATATGCACCTCAAACAGAACCTTGCGGTCAGCATACGCACCATGGGCCAAGTCTGCCAACAGTGCTCTTCCTATATGAGCGTGGGGATCCAAATCCCGCTTCGTATATAGTTCTCTCCCAACATTTTGACTAGCGGTGGCACTTGAGCTAGCGGCGCCACCTCTCGGCTTCCTCGAACGTGAAGGTTGACTAGGCCCAGCTTCATCAGTGGCAGTTTTCCTCTTTCCCATGAGAGAGAGGATGGTGGAAAAGGAGAAAAAGGTTAAAATAGCCTCTACAAAAGCTATGAAAAATGGAGGAAATGGGGAGATAGGACTGACCTAATGGAATAACACAAATCTAGGTCCTATAGAGGAATGAAATAGGACCTCAAAGGCTAGGATTTTAAAGGGAAAAGAGCAAAATAGGTTGGGATGGAGGCTCACACGAATTTTAGCCTCCAATGGAGGATGGGAGAGCTCCAAACGATGAGAATGGAGAGAGAAGGGAGCTTGTATGGCTGTGAGTGATGGAGTGGCGTCGGTTAGGGTAGAAAATGGGAATGAGAGTGGTTTGGAAATGGGATTTGAGAGGGAGGCAGCAAAAACGTGAGAAAGGGGGAGCTTGGGAGGGCTTTTTGTGAAGGAGATAGGTCTTTGGGAGTGTTTTAATGGACGGCCCCTATGCACAGGGGCAACATTAGCCATCAAACAGCGTCGGCCCGATGCCCGACTCAAGTGGGGTCCACTGTACTGCGAGGCCTCGCCGAACCGGCGAGGTCCTAGCTGACCAACTTCAAATTCGGCCAGGCCCGGCCATCTGAGCGTGGTCCCCCTATCCTGTGGTCCCCAAAAATGTATGGGTCCCACCTCAGATCATCCTAGATCAGCGTGGATAGGCCTATGACTCCATTTCGCCCTATTTCAGGTCATTTCAGGTACTAACAGCTGCACATTCGCATTTTATGACTTCTAACGGCTGGGATTGGGTCCAGAGAGGTCTAGACCCGTTCACACACGAATTAGAAGTGGTCTGGGGTCATTTCATGCGACCACGGACGCACACGGACTCGATCAAAACAATCGATTTGAGTGAACTTCGCCAATTGGGAAAACTGAAGTCCTACGAGTGTTTCTAGGTTTTTCTCTCACCCACCTAAGTCAAAGGGGCGGCAGCGTACATCGTGTGGCCATAACTCAGGTCCGGTTTAATTCAAATCATGATCTGATACCAACTTGTAACACCCTGAAAATCGGGGGTCGTGTAGAAACCCGACTCCCGAGACCATCACTTATGCAACAAATATGCTGATGATTTAATGTTGTCTGAGTTAGAGTATTAACATGAGTAAGATTATACCAAAACTACAATTCATACTCCAGATCCAGTGGTAAAATGCAAGTGGAAGACTGAAAGATATATATATCACTATATGAAAACAAAATAATCTCGAACTGTCACCAAAGTATGAATACACCTCTAAGTCACATATACAGATATCAAACCAAAACAAAATGTCGTATAACAGTCCAACTAATAGAATCCCGTCAATCCAGGCCACCTATGCGAAGCCGTCAGCGAACTGCTTATACGAGAACTTGTCCTGATCCTCGTAGTAATCCATCTCCATGTCCTGAATTGCCTCGCCACTTACATCTAAGATAGAGTCTGGTAAGTGTTGCAAACACCATCCCGTAACGTGGGAGTGAGTGATCAACTCAGTGGAAACATAGAGCAAAGATTAACATGTTATCAAATCAATCACGCGATAATAGTAAACCAAACAATCAAACATTTCTAGATACTGTTGTTAATGCAAGCATGAAATGACATGATGGATGCCCTCACCGACATACTCCCTCATGTGACACCATCTTATGTCCACGGCATGCTTTCTTTCCTCAGTGCTCCACATCTTTTAGGCACATGCAGTGCGATATGGATAATGATTACCGAGTTGTTATTAGTCCTTTATACAGCAGGATTGGGAAACTAAGGTACCTTCCTTATATCAATCCCAACACAGATCCTATCTAGGGTCGTCACTCCTAGTAATCTCTATGATGTTATATTTATAGGTCGCTGCAAGGGCTGCCAGGGCTGTTGCTCATACTCGTTGCATCGCTCCCCCATCACCTTATCAGTATAGGCCTATTGTACTCTTGTTGCTACGGAAGGGTCATCGCCTCCTGTAGACTCAGAATATACTCGAGGTCACTACAAAGGGCTCGTCACCAATCAGTGTAGGCCTACAGCTCGAATGTAGTGTCCCATACTACCACAATCGGCTCACGAGTCTAAGGTGCTCATTCGTCACTACGGGGAGGTTTGTTGCCCCAGCGTAGGCCGACAGCTCGACCACGGTGTCCCATACCACCATGCCTGGCTCATGAGTCTTTATGGATCAAGGTACTATGGTTATCAGGGGTTCCACTGGTAAGTTCAGTACCCTAGGTTCAAGCAGTTATGACCCATACAAGGTGAACATACGATGGCCAGTCGGGTTACTTGACGAGCTTGACTAGTACAAGCGCATCTCAAGCTGAGCGACATGAAGTGTATAAAACACTTCGTGTGGCCTAACCACGGCCGCCAACCCAAAACACGACTCGCGTTCATCGACGCGTCCTTCGTAGCAAATAGAAGCCAACCATGAATTTGAATCTATTACCGACTACCTACACTAACGTATAGCCCCAAGCATTTGTAAACAACATCAATGATCATATGAAAGTACTAGAATTGAAGTTCAAACAATACAAGCATTTTGACACATATTATAACATATAACGTAAACAAATCAACCAACACATGTATTCCATATATATGAGGAAATCAATTCATATAGCAAACATGGAGGAAATCATATACATCATCATGCTGATTGAGAATTCAATCTCAAAACTAATCTACAACAACATTGGCTCAATACATACTAATACAGACATTTATACAAACACTTAGTCTACACACTTTAGTCTACATAGCGTATGTCGACCTAAAGTGCGCATTAGGGTGAATCTCTTCGCCAAACAGATTATACACACATATCTAATATTATAACATGACAAAATCACATGGCAATCATTCAGCAAAATACAGACGTATACAGTATTTCCTATAAATGACTAAAATACCCTAAATCTCAAATTCACCGTACGTATACGAAATGGAAAAGAGAACATATTCTACATGTCAAATGGTGTTCTCGTCGATAATCTACTATTAAACGACATTGAAAGCTTTGAAATCAGTCAATCTAAGCATCTAAAATCCTCACCTTTCGCCGTAGACACGTATTGGTTCGAATAGAAAGTCTACGCTTCATCAACGACGATATGACGACCTATATTACAAGTTACATCAGCTACTTCACTATTTGAATCGAAGGAATCCCTAAAATAGGTAGAGGTTAGGGTTTTCTTACCTAGAAATGCGTTGGAATCACCAGAAAAGTGATTTGAATGCAGTGATTAAACACGCGTAGAAGCTGTAGCAAGTGGCAGGAAATCTCTCCCACAACTCTCTCACAATCTCTCACTTTCTCTCTCTTCTCTTTCTAGGGTTTATTGCAAATTCGTATGGGAGAGATATGAGAGGGTTTAATGCCCTTATATAGGCTAAAAACTCACCCATTTAGAGTTGGAGCCAAGGTAGACTTGGGTTATAACCAAATCGGGTCTTTTTCGATCCAAAAGAGCATTTCGGGAGTCCCCTGTCCGAACGCGGTCGGACTTAAGCTCATGGATACTGGATGTTGATCACCTTAAGTTTTCAGTCCGGCAGTGTTCCCAGATCGCACGTGGCAGACCAGTTTCAGTTCAGTGGTTATCGAACCTAAATCAGGACTACAAGTTTCATGACATGAAAGAGAAATTTTTCCTGATCCGAGAGTGAAATTTGGCTGAATTCTGACGGTCAGAACGCTTAAAAATAACGCGCAACGACACATGCCAGATTTTGAATTTATTTTCTAAATCTTTACCTTTTTCTCACTCTCTTCGCTCCAGGCTCAATGATATAGCCTCTGAACATCAGTTGGGCTTGATTTTCTAAACGATTCTCAAGTCCAGCTAAGCGGTCATAATGGTCTAAGTTTGTAGGTATCGGACTTTCGACGCACGGTCTAAATCCAATACAAAGTTTCCAAACATGTTCCAGAAAAACTGGGTTTAGAGTTTGATCCTAAATTTCATGATATTATAACGTCATTGATTCTACAAGTTTTGGGTCTTACAGAACGTATTTAAAGTGATCAGGGACAATTTCACAGCTAATCTAGCATAGCGTTAGTTAACTTATGCTTAATTTCTAAAGGAATTAATCGCAAGTGATTTCTAATCGAGTTGGTACTCGGATCTCTGTACGAATTTTTTCAAGGCGTTACAGAGCAATACTTAATACCCAATCCTAGAAAGGAATGATCACAAGTGTCCTCTGGACTGTAGATACTTACAGATAAGTTGATGAGTCCTATTTAGTACAATGACAAAGATCTCCTCCTTGTTGTTGAAGAGTCTTCGGCTCCCTTGATCCGCAATACAAAAAGATGTACTAGTACTTGGCTTCGGGTTGGGTTAAAGTTAGGATAAAAATTTACTCTCTTAGAATTTTTCTATAAGGAAGATAAAGTGATTCCCGTCATCTATTCATTCAAGGCATCCCAGCTTAATGATATGCTATTAAGATAGTTGCTGAAGGATCCTTAAATGCAGAAGTTCATTTCCCAATCCACTCTATTGAGTGTCAATGAATGAGAGTGGATTGGAAGATAAACTGCCGTGAGAGAAAGGGCTTTGGGTATATGATCTAAAGGTAAAATACATAAAAGCACTATCTTCTTTATCTACTAGCAATATGGACAAGTCTCTCTTTATATAAGCAAAAGGTTTCAACGGATATAAAACGGTAATATTTATGACAGAGTTCGAAATCATCAAGTAGGGTCGATATCATCGAGCGTATACTCTCGATGGGATCGACTGTCTGCTCGATAACACAAACTCAAATGTTATACACTTTTGAAACCTTTTGCCAACTGGTCGATAGGATCGATACTGGTGTTGATGTCATCAGATTTCGAACTTCGATTCCATCGATACTAGGATCAATTTATCGACATTTGAAGCATGAGAGAGATAAGTCTTAAAATATTTCACGTTTTTAGGATATGATCGGAGAACAACCGATGTCATCAGAATTTTAATATCGATGATATCGAGGCCATGTCGATGGGATCGATAAATCGTATAGATTTACCTATAAGCACGCTGAACAGTTTGTGTCTAGTCTCGATCTAATCGACTAGACCTCGATAGCATCGACATAAGAATATTGATTTCCTCGAGTGGCCCCCGATTGAAGTTAAAAATAACTTAAAATATTTACTAGAAGAAATGCGTGCCCACTATCGATATGATCGATGGCCTTCTGATTTGATCGAGATTTGAATTTAAATTGAATCGGGAAAGACATCGATATATCGAAGCACATGGTGATTTTCTTTAAAAAATAGGGGTGCCAAAAATCTACCTGTTGATGTTATCGAGCCACTTCTAATGGGCTCGATATTTGAATATCGATGATATTGATGGGCGTATCGATATATTGATAAATTTGTCCAGATGAGTATGCAGTTGCTGGACACTTTTAGTCCTCTTATCGATAGTATCGATCAAGTGTTGAGGACATTGACAACGCAGGTCGATCATATCGAAATGTGTATTGATACAATAAACAGGGCAAGCAAACTTAGAAAATTTTTCGATGTTTAAAAAAGTTCACTTACCCAAAAACCCTCATATGTTCTAAGTTATTTTTTAAGGGTTTTAATCACTTGGTGTTTTGGGTCATGGGATGTGAGGCTATGATTTATCTATGGCGAGCTTCCACACATTCGGTTGAGGTAGGCACTTAAATTGGAGGCTCTGTAGTCCGACTGACTCAACACACATGATAATTGACAAACCAAGGTACTAGCAGGTGCACTTTTACTGAATACCAGTAGGCTGCATCTCCCACTATGTCATAGTCGGTTGGAAGGCGGTGTGGCCTTATCCGCCCGAGTGAGGGGGTCATAAGCTAGGCTGAGTTTGACTAGCTCATAAAATGAGTCCGTTGTCGATAAGCCGGGTAGGTATTGGCAGACTATTGGTCAGGCGGATAGTGTAATCTCTTTCACTTGCTGGGCTATGCATCTAGGGAGGCGGTGGTCAGTGTGAAGTGTATTAGACCCTAGTGATATCCCAGAGAGGAACTGTACTGATATGTGTTCTTGATGAGGACTGACATGCTTGCTTTGCATCACGCATATGATATTTGGCTACATAGGCCTCGCATCTTATGGTCTTGGTATGACCGATAGCATTCTGCCTTGCATCACATACCTTTGGTACAACTGATAGCATTTATGGACTTACCGCATATTTTCGCATTACTCTGATATTGTATACTTGGCGCTTGCCTTGCGCACATACTTACACCACCCTCTAAGCTTTTGTAAGATTATGCATGACCGTTGCATGCAGGCGTCGTTGGATCATAACAGTGTTGAGGCAGGAGTACGTATCAAACTATTTTGAAGCCTTTTCATCACCTTGTATTTCCCTTTCCGCATTGTACTCAAAGTTTTTGATATAGTGGATATGTGGTGATTTTATTTTATGACTTCGTTATGCTTGTGGGTATGCTCAATTACAAAAGAAAAAAAATTCATACTAAAAATTCTCCTTGTAGGATCCCAGGATCGGAAATCTAGACATGAGTACTGGGAGCCGAGAATGGGGCACTAAGGAGGTTGTCGCCGCCGGATTTGGCGATCGAGAATTATGTGAGCCCGTTTTTCAAGTTTGAGGCGTGACAACTAGATTATACTGTAACGCCCCGAATTTTTAGGACCCAACTATATGACTCGTTTCCCAAAAACCTAAGTGTTAACTTGAAAGGATGGTTAAATTCGAGTGTACGTTTTTTTTTCTTTCATCAGAGTAAGCAGATTAACGTAATATGGACAAATCGACATAAGAAAAATTTCTTTATCATTCAAATATACAAGAAGCTGCCCATAATGACTTATACAAACTAATGTCTCTGAATTTAACAAGTAAAAGATTTACAAGAATATAATACATGGAGAATAGCAGAAAGCATATAAATATAAGCCACAAGATCACGCAGCTCCTCCAGAAAAATACAGTCATGCATCTCTGGCATTTGTACCCTTCTCCTCATCAAGTTTGAACATACATATCACTAAAGCCACCTATACTACCGTACGGTTGTATATTTGATGGATGAGTACCAACTCAGTGTAAATTTTCCTTAAGATTACACATTGCCATATTAGGTAAGCATAGTTATTAAATAATTAGACAACCAAAACAGAGTAAATGCAGTCTTATTAGATGCATGGATGCATGAATGCAATCATAGACCCGGGTAAAACATCCAGACGGTCTGTGCCCTGGGAAAAACATCTGGACGGGCATTGGGGTGGTCACCCAAGGATGTGACTGGTCATCAGCGCAACACTCGGTATAATCGCATGGGCATGAAGATCCAAGTCATCATCATAAATCGAATGACTGGTCACTAGCACAACACTCGGCGTAATTGCAGGGCATATTATCCAAGCCATCGAATATGTCATGTGTGCATGATTAGCTAAGTCATTATTAGTCTATTACAACCAGCCAATTTAGATAAGCTCAAAGGTCACTACAGGAAGCACATGACTTAGCGTAGGCCGACAGCTTGGGCATAGTGTCTCATTACCACCATCCCCGGCCCATGAGGCTACCATCTTAGGATGTTTAATAGAAACCCGTCGACTAATGGCCAATCATATTACAGTATATGATTAATGAAAATCATTGAACACAACAACCCTAGATGGTAGGCCCACATCAATGATCCATTTAGACCACCACTCAATAACTACTAAGTCGAAGGTCCATTTTAATCACAACTAGTCGGGTTACATCCCAAGTATGGGTGTACATTTATAGGTGGGGGTTTCCCACTAATGTCCCGGTTTAAAGTCCATAAGCAATACACAACTAATCCACAAGCATGAACAAATAAACAGGATGAACATTAAGTAGACAATATAACAATTCAATTTCCACCAACTAACACATGTGATTATAAGAGAGAGATATCAATTATAATTTTTAATAAAAATTATAACTTAAGATAATGAGAAGATGGAAAGCACAAGGGGAAGAATCATCACCTGATGAATCGAATCACCTTTTAGCGTCGCTAAGTTTTATTTGGTTAGATCCAAGTTCTACATACCACTTAGGGTTTAAGATCATAGCCTGGGGTTATCTTTTAAGGTTTTAGTATAGGATTAGGGTTTTCATCCTAGGGTTTAGTCATAGGCCCATATTTTCAGTATTTGAACGCTAATTAATGTAAAATTAATTACCATGCTAACCTAGTAACCATAAGCTAATTATTAACATTAATGATAATATTAATATTAGTTAATCTTGGTAATAGTGATCATTATGGTGGTAGTAATTAGTACACTTCTACTGTCAATGATAATAATTAGGAATGGTGAATAAAATTCTAATATGTAGTTCCACTTATATTAATTAATACTCGTATAAGTAATATGCTAGTGGCTACTCAGGTATATATCAAATTTATCATGATAATAGTAATAAGGATGATAATTGTAACTTGAAATACTTCTTGTTTGGGAAGAACGAGTTGACTTACCATAGTCAACTTGATAGCCCAAAGGGTTATAATTTATCTATAGTTAGGATCGACATTAGGGTCATAACCTTTGGTTTAGATTACTTGGATCTAGGATTTTATCTATTAGTCTAATCTTGAACTTTAGTTTAGAGTTGAAACCTAATTCATATAATTAATTTATAATATTACAATGAAGTAAAATAAATAATAATTATCTATTATTACTAACAACACAAATCTTTTAATTATTGACTTACTAATGATAAAATAAAAATAGGATATCAAGTATCTATAATAACTAGTTATAGAAAAATCAATCTACTAATGGTTAACCATATATAATAATTGAAATAATTATATTAACACTAATGATAATGCAGCGGATCTTGTGGAGCCAGAATTTTACCCAAACCTAGATGATTGGTCGAGATTGCACCGAAACCATCCCAACGTGGATCTGGGCCGAGTCGACTCACTGACTTAACTCGGTAGTGAGTCGGTGAGAATCGACCTCCCCCCTCTTATTCTTCTACATGTCTTCCACCTGCTGGAAGTCCAATAAGAAGTCCAGACTGGACCAGACCTGTATGGCTGGACTCATTCTAGTAATTCTGTCGAGCCAGAACCCAACTACTGACTCGGCCCGACTCAGTGCGGTACCAACCTGGCCACATAGTTGATGTGAGTGCAACGATAACCTGCACTCTCTGTATCTTCCTTTCTCTACATGGCTGAGCGAGCCTAGAATCAACTCAGTCATGGCCCAACACAACAGGCCTTGTCTAACTCGAACTAGACTCGGTGAAACTCACTGAGTTAACATGGCCATGGCCAGCCAGTTGCACAACTGCACTATTTTTTCCTCACCTCTGCTTCTTCTCTCAGACATGATTCCCGTCATTTGAACTATGATGATGTGGGCCACACATTTGTATATTTAAATCCATGACCGGCCTCACCACAAGCAGCAGTGACAATGCAAGCTCATCATGGAAGATGATCGAGTGTTAATGGGATTTTCCCACCCACTACTCCTTTCTTCATTCTGACTGCATGGGGCAGCTCCTAAGGGTACATTGGTGTAACGCCCTGAAGATCGGGGGTCGAGCATAACTCAGCTCTTGAGTTCCAGAACATCACTTATGCAACATTTTTAATGATGGATGAATGTTGTCTGTATTAGTGCATAAAACATGAATTTGATTAAGCCAAAACAGCAAGTATAATCTAGGGACAGTTGTAATACGCAAGCGGAAGACTAAAATGAATATATAAACTAGTATAAGTCCCCAAAGTATGTATACATGCCAGGTCAATATTTATAAGTGTTGTGTCAAGATACAAAATGTCAAAAGGAATGTAATAGTCCTCTACAAGTATAATCCCTGAAGCCTCGTCGATCTGGACTCGGCTCTCGCGAATCCGCCTGAAAACTCCATGTAAGAGAATGCCTCCTCATCATCCTCGAACTCTGGCTCTGCCTTGTGGGTCGCATCATCATCTGTAACTAAGACAGAGTCTGGTTGGTGTTTAACACCGTCCCAGAACATGAGAGTGAGTGATCAACTCAGTGGAGCTATACAGCAAAGGTTAGCATGTTATCAATTCAGTCAAGTAGTAATGATAAAGAAATACAATCAAACATGTCCTAGATACTCTTGTTAATGCAAGAATGATATGCCATAATGATACATGCTCTCGCCTACACTTCCTCAGCGTCTTCATCTCACAGTGCGCATGACAATCACCCGAAAGTGCTCTTCCATGCCAAAGCACATGCAATGCGGTGCATGAACGTGATTACCGAGTTCTTATTAGTACTTTTTATACAGCCGAATTGGGAAGCTAAGGCACCTCCCTTATATCAATTTTCAAACAATGATCCATTCTAGGGTCGTCAATCCTAGTAAATCTCATACGATGTTATGGTTTTAAGTTGCTGTAGAGGGCTCGTCACCAATCAATACAGGCTTAGTTATACCCTAGATGCTACAATAAGGCTCGTCACCTCAATGCAGTTTTAAGGTATGCTCGAGGTCACTACAAAGGGCTCGTCACCAATCAGTGTAGGCCGATAACACGAATACAGTGTCCCGTACCACCATATTCAGCTCATGAGTCTGGGTTTCTCACTGGTCACTATGGGGAGGCTCGTTGCCCTAGCGTAGGCCGACAGTATGACCACGGTGTCCCATACCACCATGCTCGGCTCATGAGTCTTAGGGGATTGAGGTACTAAGGTTAACAGGGTTTCACTGGTGAGTTTGGTACCTTAGATTCAAGCAGTAGCGTCCAAACATAGTGAACATACATCGGGTCAATCGGGTTAATTGACAAGCTTGACTAGGATGAGTGCACGTTGAGTTGATGGACATGAAATGCATAAGCACTCCTTGTGGCCTAACCACTGTCGACATCCCAAGTATGGCTCGGGTTCGTCGAACACATCTTGCGTGGCGAAAACAATCTCAACCACTAGTTCAAAGACTGTTGCCAATTGCCTGGACTGTGATATAGTCCCAACCACGTACAATCACAATGATGAATATTCAAGTCAAATCTTATAATCATATGAACATGTTATGGAATATAACTTAAACATGAATACACAGTACATGGAGGAAAGCATACATATAGTTAACATGAATAAGTAGGCTATACAGTTCATGGAGGAAATCATGCACACAGTTAAGGTAGTTAGGATTCATATCTCAACTCTCTTATAAATCACACTCTACTAACTACTAACTTATTCAGACATTTTCACAAACACTTAGACTATACTTTTCAACATACATCACGTATGTTGGCCATATTACGTATTAGGACAAATCCTTTTAGCAAGGCATTGTCTCATACATAACAACCATGTACCTACGATAATTAATCATGGCAATTATAACATCAGATTCCAAATGCATACAAACATTTCAACAAACACATGAAATACTCTATACACAACATAGTTCATACATATACATAAAATAAAACAGATATCATATTTGACATGTGTAATGGCACCCACGTTAGTAATAAATCATTAAATGACATTGAAAGTCTTGAAAACCATAACCTAAATGTATATAGTCCGCACATTAAACCGATAAATGCGTAATGGATATGATTTAGACGTTTAGTCTTCGTCAACGACGGATTAACAACCTATAGCATGAACTAGGTTAGCTAATCATCACTTTAACTATTTAAAAGCCCTAAAAATGGATTAGGGTTAGGTTTTCTTACCCAAGTATGGAGTCGGTTTCACCCGTATAGGGATACGAATAGGTGGATTAGGCACGTAGTGAAGCTGGGAAGAATTCCAAGATGAATCACCAACTCACTCTCTTTCTCTCTCTTTTTCTTCTCTTTCTTAGCTAGGGTTTTGGAATTCATATGGAATATGTAAGAGAGGGTTTAAGGCCCTTATATAGGCCCAGAATTAATGGAAACAGCACTAGGGCCAAGGTATACTTAGGTTATATCCAAATTGGGCTTGTTCTGATCAAATGGAGCATTTCTGGAGGTCCCTTTGCTGCATGTGGTTGGACTTAAGCTCACAAAAATTAGATCTTGATCAAGCTAAGTTTTCAGTCCGATCGGGTTTACAAATCAACCATGGAGGTCCCTTTGCTGCATGCGGGCGGACCAGTTTCAGTTCAACGGTCATCGATACTCGATTAGGGCCACAAGTATATTGGCACGTGTGGGACAGCTCCCCTGATCTAAGGGTGTATTTGGGTCACATTCTGACAGTTTGAATGCTTATAATTGGGCCGCAAGCGACACGATTCAGATTACTTAAATTCGGATTTAATTTCTAAAAATATTCATTTTTCTCACACACTTTGCTTTAGAATCAAGTAAATCGTCGTGGGATACTGTCTGGACTTAATTTCTGAGGTGGTCATCAAGTCCAATAAGGCGATCGTATTTGTCTAAGTTCATCGCTATCGGACTTTCAATGTGCAGTCTAGGTCCGATACGGAGTTTCAATGTGCTTCTGAGAGCAACTGGGTTTAGAGATTGATCCTAGATTTTAGGGTAATGTAGTGTTAACGATTCTACAAGTTTTGGGTCTTGCAGATCGTATTTAAAGTGATTGGTGCTAATTTCACAGGTAATCTAGTTTAACGCTAGTTAATTCTCGTTAGATTTCTAAAGGATTTAGTCCTAAGTGATTTCTTCTTGAGGTGGTACTTGGGTCTTCATACAGATTTTTTTAGGACGTTACAATTGGAGCTTGGTGAATGGATGAAATGGAGCTTGGACGCTGTTTGGTTGGTGGGTTTGGAGGTAGAACGAAAACAGTCATTTTTGAGTGCGGCTACAAGGATGGATTCGGATCTCATTACTGTCCAAGCCTCCCACTTTTATTTGCTCGCCCTAGCCTCACAAACCGTTGGATCAAGATTAAACAATCAAGATTCGGTCTGTTTCAAATCGCCCCTAAAGCGGTGGGTAAGATGGGAATTGGTCGTGGTTTCGTTTGCAAGCCCTAAACCACTAGCATCGGATGGCTGAGAACCTCCTAAATGGACGACCGAGATCAGCTAAAGACCCCTCACATGAATCGCCAAGCTGGAGCATAGAAAATAGTTTTCATTTTTGGAAACGAGTGTTTGTAGGGTCTATATGCATCAAGGATTGTGCGCATGCACACACATCCTAACATGCAAAATGGTCTGGGTTTTGGTCAGCACTACCTTCCTAATTGGATGGACGGTTCAGATCAAGAATGTGAACCCTGGTTTGTGGGCCACCATCAAAAACACAAATGTCTGTCCGTCCTCTGCCAAAAATCAAAGAGAGAGAGAGAGAGAGAGAGAGAGAGAGAGAGAGAGAGAGAGAGAGAGAGAGAGAGAGAGAGAGAGAAATCTCTCTTTATTTGGAAAGATGCGGGTTAAACCTGCCTGACCGAGCTCCATGGTCCCATGCACCGCGTGTGCACACGCCCTATGCACACACATCATATGAGTGGGGTCCACAGTGATGTTTGTGATAATACACTCCGTTCATCCCACAAGGTGGGCCTTGTCATAGTTTCTGACCAAAGATGGGGTGGATCTAAATCTTAAGTGGCCATACTCGAAACTCCCAGTCCCAATGGTGAATTTCTATCGATCTAATGGTTAGATCAATCCGAGTTTGAATATAAGCGGTTAAAAGGGTTTAAGGGTCCATTTGAGGCTTTCATCATGCATTGTTAACTAACACCAATGTTAATATGGATTTTCTTGTAATTAAAATAATTAAAAACTCATACATACTATGACTATCTACCAAATAAATAAATAAATAAATAAATATATATATATATATATATATATATATATATATATATATATATATAAAATTTCTAATATTAACATGCTACTATTTACATGCTATTAATCACGCATTTAGTAATGTATAATTCCCAATATACAATATCCCATTACACCAATGTATGGATTGAAAATTGTACAATATCTCTTTTAAAATCTCATTGTTAAATAATATACCATCTTGTTAAAATACATCATAATTTTTGTATAAAATATTTAATACTACGTTGATATTTATAATTCAATTATACACCCTAAAATTATTATCCATCGTGCTTAGTTAATAAAATATTATTTTCATAATACTTTATATATATTAAATATATAGGTGCGAACTGTTTTTTTTCGACAGTCAGATTTAAACTAAGATGAATGTAAGTGTTTACTTAGGCTTGACTTATATTTATGCTAACCTTGGTTATACGGTAACACTCGAGTACTGGAAAGTACGGGGTGTTACATATACGCATCGAAGGTGGGCCATCAAACTAGGGGAAAAGAGAGAGCGAGAGCAAGAGAGAGAGAGAGAGAGAGAGAGAGAGAGAGAGATGAGTGGAGGGGAGGGGCTCCGCCACTCTGAGTTCTCCCTTGCATGATACAAAGAACACATCAAATGGGCTCATCACAAGTGGCCCCTCAAATCATACCAATCCTTGGTGAAAATTCCTTTCCTACCAACAATGAAGATTCACCCACTTATTTCACTCCTTTTTGGCTCTATAGGATGCTTAGCTCCTAGGGTTCTTCTTTAACGAATGATGTTGAAGATTGAAGGGCTAGGATGAGAGATTTGGGGTAGGAAGTGGGCCACACACTTGGCTCTTTTCTCTCCTTAGGATTTTCTCTCTTGAGTTGCTAGGGATTTTTGGGTAGAGAATGAGATGGGATGCAGTGATGGATGAGCGAGAGGGATGGTGTTGTAAGAAGGATGAGATGAGAGGGATGGGTGGTGTAAGAGAGGAATGGGTGGGTGTAAGAAAAGGGATGGGTGGAGAGAGAGATAGAGAGAGAGAGAGAGAGAGAGAGAGAGAGAGAGAGAGAGAGAGAGAGAGAGAGAGAGAATTGACTTTGGGGATGGCTTGTGTAAGAGAGAGATAAGTTGTGTACTTGACTTGCATTTGATTGATTAATGTGATGGATGGTAAAGATTCTCTTGGGATTCGGAAAACGTGAAGTTTTTTTCAAAATAAACAGACCCACAACTCCTGGCCTGGGTATCGCATCAGTGCGCAAGTCACAATGTTGGAACTATGGTGACGGTGCAGTCGCAATAATATTAGTCTTGGGTCGAGTCGACTCAGATATACAGGATACGACTTAGGGTCATGTGCAAATGCCAATTAAAGGTCGCAGGTTGCCGAAATTAGACGGGGAGGATTGCGGGAGTCTAAGGAACCGTATGGACTAGGATACGGGCCTTACATATTACCTTTGATTTTTTGACTTAGTGCATATCCATGTGTGTATTCATTCATGTTTGAGACCAAAAGGATTGTCCTTGGATCCACCAAAACTATCCGACCGAGTGATTCATTCCAGATGCCTTCGAAACCTTTGTCATGTGGACCTTGTCGTCGTTATGGTCGCTATGGAGAAAATTGTGCATTAATCCGTCCGACGCTCCGTTAGTAAGATACAACCCATCGAATTCACGGCCAAAATTACGTATCCTATAACATGAGTAACATTTATTGTGCTAGGCCTATTGGACTTGGGCCCATGTAGGCCTAAAGCCCAATTTATAGAACATAAAATTTATCATAAAATAGGATAATTACTGCATGACAAAAAAAGGAGCTAGCACATATAAAAGATAATGCACATGAGACAAAAATAGGTTCTACCCTAAAATCCATTATTAGCCCTCTCCCCATGCCTTAGAAACTAATCATGGCCCATGTCCACCTTATCCTACACATGCATTCAATGCATGCATTGTTTTGTACCACATCACTTCAAACAACTAATCCTAAGACTCCACTTCATCATCCATCATGCATTACCCACAACCCACAACCCTTATGCATCCATTAGCTAATGCATGCATAGATTTCTTCCACCTTGGCCAATGCATGATTATTACCATCCACCTCATACATCCACTACCCATACCATACATCACCTTCCACCTCAGTTTTAGCTCCAATAAAACCCCATAAACTTGCCACCTCAACCCCTAATTCCCTATATAAGAGTAGGAGCTCTCTTACACTCATCCTTTTGCTATACTTAGAAAAAATTATGAGATTTTAAGAGAAAGTGAGAGATGGTAGGGCCAAGGTATGGTCCATCATCAATCTAGAGGGAGTAGACCACACATCATCATCAAACCATCCATCCATTTGAGGTGAGTCTACACCCCACTTTCCATCCTCCTCATCCTCCTCTTTCCACCTTTTATATTTTCTTGATGCATGTGAGGCCCACTAGTGTGGAGCCCCATGGGTGCATGTATTAATGGCTATGGTGGTCAGCATGGTAGCCTACGTCAGTATGGTCCACCATGATGAACATTGTATCAACACCCTTCACTTGTAATCCCTTTTTGTATCTGGACAACAACTTCTAAAAATCATATAAAATCAACCATACTACGATCGGAGTTGAAACTTGGGAATAATATGAACTACAAAATGAGCTAACTCTGGGACAAATTTCGTAGCCATCCAACAATCTAATAATTAGTGGCATCAACTTTACTTGCCTGCTATCTAGTAGCACATGCAGGATTCCGATTTGCCAAAAATGGAACCATTTTTACTTCCTTTATTGAATACAGTAAAAATATATATTCCGTTGGATTCGTAGAAAATCAAAGCAAATTTTCAACAGTATATAGTAAGCCGCGATCGGAGTTCGGATGACTAAGATCTTGGCCTTATATGAAAATGTATTTGGGGGCTTGTTATGACCATTCTTGTGTGGGTCATATTCGTGATTCCAACGATCAGATATATTTTATATTTATTATTAACTTACTTGAGATAGTTAATAATCATATGTATGATCCCTATGGTTAGATTCTTTCACGATAAAATTTAGAAAATTTTAGACCAATACATACTTTTGTAAGGATAAACTTTGAATTGTTTTGTATGGTCCAAATGAATCTAAGGCTCTGTATGGTTGTAAACCTATATAAAGTATAAATGACTTATTTCCAAACCATCCATTGGATGAGATTTTCGAACAGAGGATTTGATCATTGAGATTTGATCAATACATTTCATGTGCTACTTGATGTGCATGTTGGATCTATGTTGTACATAACATTCATTCTCTTATTCACCCACTTGGGTATGGGACCACCTATGATTTATACATTTTATTAGTTCATCAAATCTGGATACCCATGTACATTGTTTTGTGTATCTTATTTATAGTTTGGTAGCATGTGGGCTCCACTTGCCATTGGTTCTATTTCATTTCCTTTGCACTCTCTGTTTGTTGAAAATTTTTTGAGTACTTAACTATATTGTATGTAGGCCTTTTTGACTCCTTGTAGTGGGCCCCACGCTCTGTAGTTAAGGGTACCAATATGAGGGATGTTTAATTCTTATATCAGTGAGATGGGATGTCCCACCTTTCTGTCTGAAATGATCCCTAAGTGTTTGAAAATTGGGCTTTAAGTTGTAACAGACCCCATTGCTGAAAATTATCTGATTATTTTTATGTTTTGTACCAACTTTAGGCCTCTGTAGTGGACCCCACGGACAAGATATGAGTAGGTCACCACTTAGAACCTTTAAGCTATACGAATGAATTGAGAAATTATATTTTACTTAGGCCAAATAAGACCCCACATGATCAGGGAGTGGATCTCAAAATGGGGTTAGGCACAGTTGTGTAAAAAATTAAAAAACCTTTGTTTAGCCCTATACCAAATATTATGTGTGTAGAACCAGTTGGTTCTAGCTTATACTTTTTGAAGTACATATATATTACAACTAGTTGGTCCCAGCTCATACTTTTTAAAGTACATATATATTACTACTAAGGTCACCTCATGACCCACTGAAAGGTAGTCCCTCGTGATCATGGGACATACTCAAAATCGGGCTAAAATTAATTTTGCACTGTGTTTCCTGCACAATTCTTCCAAGCACCTAAGTTTGAGTCATCACCAAAAATTGTATATGCATGATTAAGTAGGGTTACCTTACGGGTTTTGAAGTACATATATAACTCTATCAAATTTCCTTTTTCATTGAAAAGTAGTGGACCCCTTATAATTAGGGTGTGGATCTCAAATAGGACCGGGCATAGTTATGTATAAAATCCTGCGTATAAAAATTAAAATGCCTATGTTCAACGTTATGCCAAATCTCATATGCGTAAATCCAGCGAACCGAACTATTTGTATTTTGAAGGCCACACATAGGGCTACCAAAGGAACATAATGGCATGCCAAAAGGTGGTCCCACCTAATCATGGGACATGCAAAAAAAAAAGGCCAATGGTCATTTCTGCACAGTTTTTCTACACATCTCTCCCGAGCACCTATGTTTGGACCTTCACAAATACTTGTGCATGCATGATTAATGAGAACTGAATTTTAGTTTTTGATGCCTATATGTAGTATAAGGCCCATATCCTAGACTGTACCATTCTTTATACTTTCATGATTCTCCCCGTCAATTTCTGATAACTCGCGACCTGTAGTCGACATTTGTGCACGACCCTAAGTTGCATCCCACAGATTTGAGTTGACTCGACCCGAGATTTCTACTATTGTGATTGCGCAGTTGCCGTAGTTCCAACATCGCAACTTTCACACCAATGCGATACCTAGGTTAGGAGTTGTGGGCCTACATTTATTTTAAAAAATTGTCACGCATTGCGAATCCCGAGAGAATATCTACCCAAACATCACATTAATTAATCTAGTACTAGTCAAGTACTCAACCCATCACTCCACCCATCACACCCGTCCCTCTCTTACACAAGCCATCCTCAAAGTCAACTCTTCCTTACAACAACCCTTCCCTCTCTCCTTACATCTCTCTCTCTCTCATTTTCTCCACCATTTTCCAAGCACCAAAGAGAGTGGACGTCCAAGCATTTTCAAGAGAGCTAAGTGTGGCCCACTTCCTACCCCCAAACTCACAATCCAACCTTTCAATCTCCATCATCCTCCATAAAATAAGAAGTCAAGGAGCTTAGCATTCCAAGGAGCCTAGAAGATTAGCAATCAGTGGGTGCTTTGTAGGATTAGATTGTATTTTGATGATGGGCCAAGTGGGGCCTATCGATTGATGGTATGGATCTCACTTTGGACCCTAGGTGTGGACGATGGCCCACCATGATTCATACGATCATCTCATGATGGGGCCATTCTCCATGGACCCCATCATGATGTTTATTTTTCCCAATTATGAAAAGGTCATCTAGACCTTGCATCTTTTGGTGGAAAGGGATCTCCACCATTGATTTTTATGATTTAGGGCCCACATGACTTAGGACTCATTTTGATATATGTATTGTATTTACATGACCCACCTAGGGAGGGCTCATAGTGGCAGAGCCCCTCCCCCTAATCGTCTTCTCTCTCTCTCTTCTTCTTCTTCTTCTTCTTCTTCTTCTTATCATGGTGATGATGATGTTGTATGTGGCTGGTGGGCCACGTGTACGTGGGCCCCATTTGATGGATGAATTGCATCCAGACTGTCCAGCCATGGGATGTCCAGTAGCAACAATTGCTGGATTGTATGAAAGGAAAACACAAATATCAGTTTGATCCAAACCAGGTGGGCCATGTGCACGTGGGACCCACATGTGATGCATGTATTTTATACCATCCATCTGCTAGACGCTGGGCTAGCAATCCAACAGTCCAGTAGCATATAACTGCTTATTTGACATCAACAAGTTCTGTGGTTTGATCATGAGGTATGTGCTATATCGATACCATCTGTCCATTTGGCAGCGCGTGGGGCCCACCTTAATGTATGTATTTTGTATTCACACCATCCATCTTTGAACGGTGTGCTATGTGGGGCCAGCCATGATGTATGGGTCTGATCCACACCGTCCAGCACTCTGGATGGTGGGACCCACCTCATGTATGTATTGTATATCTAGCTGTCCATCCATTCCTGGATAGTGAGGCCCACTTGATGGATGTATTGTATGTCCACATCGTCCACTGCCTAGACGTGGGACCCACCATGATATATTCATTATATATCCTATCTCTCCATCTGGTGGGGCCTGTATGGATTGTGCAGGCCCACCCGTTGCTTGTGCAGGGCCCACCTTGAGATGTACGTTGTTCATGGCTACCCATCTATCTTGGTTGAACCATGGGCTGCCTCATAAGGCCATTTTGTTGTGCAACAGGCCCACCTAGATGAATGTAATGTAGGCACTTTGTCCACCTATTTTTCTGGACCATAGGGTTGATTTGTGAGGCCTATCTTGATGTGTATATTGATCTTACTACCCATTTATTTTTTGGGTCATGTGGGCTGCTCCATCAAGCCCACTATGATGTATGTGATGCACTAATTATCCATCCCTTATGCCTAGTCCATGGACCCTTATGTGAGGCCCATTGTGATGTATATGTGGCCCTTATGTGAGGCCCAATGTGTGGTATGTGATGTCCATGAGTGAGACCTAATGTGATATATATGTAACCTATGAGTGAGGCCCAATATGATGTATGTGAGGCCCATGAGATGAGGCCCATCATGATGTATATGAGGCCTTTGTGTGAGGCTCAATGGGATGTGTATGAGACCCATCATGAGGTATATTAGGCCCTTCTGTGAAGCCCATTATGTTGTATATGAGGCCCTTATATGAGGCCATGGGCCCCACTATATGTTTAGCTCTGTGTGGATCACTCCTTGGGAGTAATGTTGGTTAAATGTCCACATTGTATTAGCAATGATGTTTAAATGTCCACATTGAGACCTTCCCTTAAGGCCTTTGTTAGGCCCATTCTCATCCTTTTCTAAGTGGGTTGACCCAAATCATTGGGCCCCATTGATATTTGCATGATCCATCTATTCACATTAGGCTAACCCAAGATGTTAGGCCCCCATTGGTTGCTAGTAGGATTGTTTTAATCTTAGAGTCTATCTAGGACTTATTTGAGCCCCTTAGGGAATGTAGCAGGCAATATGATAGTATGGAGAAGGAAGCCCATTCCGGATCCTTAAGATTATAGGTAGGCCACCTAGGCCCAACCTTGATATGAGGAGAGTTCATTATCACCATAAACGGAAGGATCCATGTTATTAGATTTGGTATATCCACTGTTGAGGACTGATCCTCATGTTACGGATTAGATATGCTATCCTTTAATGGACCCCTCCATATATATGCTAATTATTAATTACAACGATGTTAGTATACTCACTGAGTATGTGTTAGCATAGCATTATGATTGTATGAGACCCATTATGATTGTATGAGGCCCATTGTAATTGTATGAGACCTATTGTGATGGTATGAGGTCCGCTGTAAGGCCCATATCCTAGTCTGTACCATTCTGTGGACTCACACGGTCCTCCTGGATAAATTTTGATGACCGGAGACCTATAATCGACATTTACGTGTAACCCTGAGTTGTATCCTGTCAACTTGAGTTGGCTCAACCCGAGACTTGTACCCTAACGATCGCACTGCCGTCATGGTTCCAATGCCGCGTCTTGTGCACCGATGTGATACCTAAGCCAGGAGATGTAGGCTTGCATTTATTTTGAGAAAAATGCTACGCAAGAGAATCTCTACCAAATATTAAATCAATCCCATCAATCAATCAAGTATAACACCCATCCTTCTCTCACCCAAAGTCAAAGTAACCCATACTAGCCAAGTATACCCATCACTCACCCATCACACTCATCCCTCTCACTCTTACATCTCTCTCTCTCTCTCTCTCTCTCTCTCTCTCTCTCTCTCTCTCTCTTTCTCAAACCATTTCTCACGCAACCTAAGAGAGAAGGCCAAACATCTAAGCTTCCTATGGAGAAGCTATAGTGTGGCTCACTTCTTACCACCCTATCTCCCATCTTAACCATTCAAACATCATCATTGTAAGGCCCGCCCGTATCCTAGTCCGTACAGTCTGTCAATTCCCACGATCATTCTCATCGAATTTCGGCAACCTGCGACCTATATTTAATATTTGTGCACGACCCTAAGTCGTATCCCGTAGATTTAAATCGGCTTAATCCGAGACTTATACCATTGTGACTGCACCATTGCCACGGTTCCAATGCCGCAACTTGAATACCGATCCGATACCCTGGCCAGAAGATGTGGGCCCACATTCAGTTTAAGAAAAATGTTGCACGTTGTGAAACCCAATAGAATATCTACGATATGTCACCTCAATCAATCAATCAATCTCATTAAGGGTATGTACACCATCACCTCCCACTCTTCCCCAAGCAACCCCATA
Organism: Magnolia kwangsiensis; assembly: GCA_037074715.1. Taxonomy (NCBI): domain Eukaryota; kingdom Viridiplantae; phylum Streptophyta; class Magnoliopsida; order Magnoliales; family Magnoliaceae; genus Magnolia; species Magnolia kwangsiensis. The sequence continues at coordinate 77,108,385 of CM073580.1, read as the reverse complement.
AGTCAAAAAGTTCTTACACAACGTACTCATAAAGCCAACAATCTCTTACACACCCATCACTCACCACATCCATCACCCTATCACCCATCCCTCTCTCTCTCTCCTTACAACCCTCTCTCTCTTATTTCTCAAGCTCCATTCCAAGCAACCAAAAACACCACACGTCCAAGCTTCCCAAGCTCTCATGGAGGAGCTTTAATGTGGCCCACTTCCCACACTCTCATCTCCCATCTCAACCATCCAAACTCCATCTCTTCCGTTAGGATCGAAGTTAAGGAGCAAAGGAAGCCAAGGGAGCAAGAAGGAGTAGACAGTGGGTGATCTTGGACCCACATTCTTACTTTTTATGATTTAAGGGTCCACTTGTTGTAAGACCCACTTGATGTATGTATGGTTCAAGGGAGGGCCCAATAGAGGCGGGGTCCTCTCCTACACGTTCCTTTCTCTCTTTCTCTCTCTTTCTCTTCCTATGATCAATGACCCACCTATGATGTGTGTAGTTTATTCATTCCATCTATCGGTGGAACCCATCCATGTGGGACACACCATTATGTTTGTATTTCATCCCAATCGTCCATCTAGGACATGGCCCGCCGCCTGCCCCACATGTATGGGTGGGGCCCTCCTTAATGTGATAACCCACCCAGATTCATAGCTCAAGAGATAGACTGGGTGATAGATACCTCACTTCAACGCTAAGGTCTTGGCCGTCAGACTAGATCCATAGCTCTAGTGGTAGGCTGAGTGAAAGATACCTCCTTTCAAGGTTGAGGTCTAGGCACTGATTCCCTTCTGGGAGTGGCTAACAGTGAAAAGTGTGCTGATGGTGGGGTCTATGGGACCACTCACGCCATCCATCCATTGGGGTGGGCCACACCATCATGTATGTGTAGCGTTCACCGTCCCTGGACGGTGGGACCCATCCCCACGTGTGGGGTCATCCTTAATGTATGTGTATGTCCAGGCCGTGGACAGCTTGGACGTTGCCTTATATTAAATATAATATATCATACTATATTAGTTCTCTTATAATATAATATTATATATATATATATATATATATATATATATATATATATATATATATATATTTATATACATATGAGTGGGCTCGACGTGGGACCCACCTCTGCACCCTTTTAAAGCATAAAGCCGCACCACCAGTAGCTGTATATATATTATATATCTTACATATATAAGGGTGGGCCCTACGTGGGACTCACCTTTGATCTCCTTTAAAGCAGCAGTAGCTGCGTGTATGGCCGCTATATAACTTCCTATTGACGTCTGCAACGTATGGGTCCCACCAGGTATGTGTTATATCTAACCGCCCATTAATCTTGACAGTGGGACAACGTGGATGATGCGCTGCATCCACCGTCCAGCCATGGACGGTGGATCCCAACCATGATGTATGTGTTTTACACATGCTGTCCATCTATTTTTGATGGTGGGACCCACTGTCATATGACGACATCAAGTTCTATGGGTCCCACTGCCAAGGACGTCAGCAGGGGGTATGGAACCCCACTGTAATGAATGCTTTATATCACACCGTCCATATGGCTGGACAGTGGGCCAAGCTTGATGTATGTGTTACATCCAAATCGTCCATCCAAAGGGTGAGCTCGGTTAAGCTTGACACTAAAATAAGACAGATCTATATTAAGAGGACCACACTACATAAAACAAAGTTGAGTGAACGTCCACCATTGAAACTCTTCTCGGGGTCACAACGGTTCTGGATCAATTTGAAATTATTTTTCATCTTAATTCAGGTCTATGTGACCTTATGAACAGATTTTTTGGGAAATAAATGTTATGGTGGGCCTTGAGAATTCTAATGGTGATAATCATTATCACCACTGTTATTTGGAGTGCAGTCCATGTGATTTAAATATTTCTTGTTAATACTTTAAAATGATCCATAAAAATAGATGAATGGGGTGGATGGTGCGACCCCCTCCCTTGATGAAGGTTGGGCTCATTCCATGCGGCCCTTGTGAGGTGTATTTGGCCTATTAGTGCAGCCCATATAATGTAGCCCATGTAAATGCGACCCACTTGATATTCCGGGCCCATGGGCGAGGCCCAATGTGATGTATTCAAGGCCCATGGGTGTGGTCCATTGTGATACACTTGAGGCCCTCGTATGAAGCCTAATGTGATGCATGTGAGGCCCATGTGATGCATGTGTAGCTACTGTGTTGCATATAAATCCCTTACGTGAGCCACTCCTTAGGAGCAATGTTGGTTAGATGTCCACATTGAGGGGCAATGATGGTTAGACGTCCTCATTGTGACCTTCGCTTAGGCCTTGTTAGGCCCATTCTCTTCATGGGTTAACCTAAATAAGTGGGCCCCATTCACCGTAGACGAATGACTCTGTGCTATCGGATTTGATATAACCATGACTGAATGCAGATCTTTATACTATAGTTGATTGGCTGATCATCTATGGAACCCGCTTTATTTATTTACTGATTATCGAGGCTTATCAATGCTGATTATTGGTGCTAATTGTCATGACCGATTTGTCGATTCCAATTATCGATTGATTTCGATTGTCGTGGCCGATTGCCGATTAGCGATCGAGGCCATTTATCATGATCGATTGCCGATTTCGATTGACGTGACCGATTTACCAATTATGATTATTGACCGATTCTGATTATCGTGACCGATTTGCAGATTTCGATTGTCGAGGCCGAGTATCGAGGCCGATTTCGAGGGTCAATTCCAATTGCTGAGGCTGATTCTGATTGTCGAGGCCCATTATGATGTATTCGAGGCCCATGGGATGTGGCCTATTGTGATATATTTCTGGCCCCATATGGTGAGGTCCGACTTGATGTATATTAGGCCCGTGGGAGTGGCCCATTGCGATGTATATTAGACCCGTGAGATGCGACCCACTTGATGTATATGTGGCCCATGAGTGAGGCCCATCGCGATGTGTATTAAGCTCTTGAGTGAGGCCCATGGTGTCGTTATTTTGCCCTGGTGTGAGCCATGAGTCCACTGTATGTGAGGCTCTATATGGGCCATTTCTTGGGGATAATGTTGGTTAAATGTCTACATTGTCGAGGTTGATTGTCAATGCCAGTTATTGATACCGATTATGAGTATGTAACCGCATAACATCATGATACCTGCCCATACACATCATTTGTATGTTTGTTATGAGATGTGATTGACCATTGCATATATCATTGGGCAAGTTGTTATGAGAATCCCTAATAGGAAGAGGTTATCTCACATGAGCGCACGATATGCGTAGGTTGATGCATGACTGAATTGTATGACTCATGCATCTTACATTATGTATTGTGATTACTGTACACCCTAGAAACATCAGGGTCATAGCCTCCATAGGCATATCGTGGATGGCCAGATGAGACACCAAAAATATTTAGTTCAAGCATCGGGCTGCCATAGATGCCCCTGGGTGAAAATTTCTAAAACCCTCTTGATACCAGAGGACGCTGCAACATCAAGACCGAGTGGATGTATATGAGCGCCCGAGTGCCGAATACCAGGAGGCCGCGTTTCCCACTGTGTCGTGGTCGGTTAAGAGGGGGTGTGACCTTACCTGCCTGAGGGAGTAGGCATAGCTATGCTGGTTTGATCAGCTCAAGGAATAGGTCCTCTATCGACGAGCCGGGTAGGTATTGACAGACTACTGACCTGATAGATAGTGAGGTCTCTTCCACTTACCCAGTTGTGCGCTTGATGGTGTGGCAAGTGACGTGGAGTGTACTCGACCCTGGTGATTTTCTAGAGAGTAACTGTATTGATATGTGGACTTATTGAGCAGGAATTGCATATTCATTCATTCACTATCCACTCGGGCTGGTGGTGCATAACTATTTGTTATGTGTACCTTTGCATGGCCAGGATTTCGATTGGGCATGCGACTAACCTGAGATTAGGAGTTTACCACATTGAGTTTAACTATACAAATTTAGGTATGGAACTGGTTTGGATCCAAGTCCCTTCCTGCGATACTATGTACTATCATCTCGGCTTCACACTCCAGCATGTTCATTTCATTTGAACTGCATATTACATTGCATCCATAGTTCTTAGCATTTTGTGTTACTATGTTTCTGCACTTATATGGCCTAGACAGACTTAACGGGATTTACATATTGTATTGTACCCTTTGCATCTGATATTTGGCTCTCTTTGAATCTTCATTTGTATAGCTGATCTGTATTGGTTACTCTTATATCATATGATTATTAATCTTGTCAGTATTTTCGCTTGTCCTAATGATGTATGATTTATAGGCTTTATTGTAACTTGACACTTACCTTACATACACTTTCACCACTCTCTAAGCTTTCTATAAGCTTATGCATGATAGATGTGTGCAGGTGGTGTTAGGTTGTAGCAGCGTTGAGCTTAGAGCATGCAACGGTCTTCTGGAGCTTTGATTTCAACATTGTATTCAAATGATTATATTAGTGGATATGTGATGATGATGTTACCTTTAGGACTTGGGCATGCTTGTGAGTATGCTTCTTATGAGATAAATGTACGTTGAAAAATCCTCCTTGTAGGATCCCAGGATCGGAACCTGGCTGGTGGACGCTGGGAGTCGAGAATGGGGTACTAAGGAGGCTGTCTGCACCAGATTCTATGATTGGGATTCCTATGAATATGATTTTCGGGTTTGGGGCATGACAAAAGTTGGTACAAGAGCATAACTTAGGAATACCTGAGGATAATATCACATATCTACTGATAGCTACACTGCACTGTGTGATTGTTGAGAACTTAAAATAGTTAGACCCCTGAGTTTGAATAACTTAGAAACTTCCTGATATAGCTCCCTATCATGTGTGCATTAGTGAGTGCCCAAGGATGATAGGCCCTTGTTCTTTCCTGTAGGACATGACACCTAAGAGAGTAACTCGAGCGCCTTCCATTTTCTCGCTTGAGATTCCTATTCCCCTACCTGAGACTTCTACACCCCCATCCGAGTCTAGCACAGCACCGACCATGCCCATAAGTACAGACTGCTACAACAGATGTTATAAGCAATGATCACCATTCTTCAGAGAGGAGACCGAAAGAGGAAGGCCCCCTCCGGTAGCTCCCAGCTGCAATGAAGTCTATTTTCACATAGGCATAGGAACCATTTATCTTTTCAAACATTTGCACCACCTAAACGTTAGTCCTCAAGTGTATGCTTCAGATGTGATGAGGTGGGGCACTGCTTCTAGGATTGCCCCCACCCTCGACAGCCCCTGCCACTCAGACCGTTCTCTGGTGCTTGCTTTGGGTGCGGTGGGATAGGGCATTGTAGGAGCGAGTGTCCACGTCCTCAGCAGCAGTAGCAGCGACGATAGTATCTGCTGGCAGGACCCCATCAGCGGAAGCGGCAGCAGTAGGATCCTCAGATATCAGGAGGAGTCATCGATGATTCGTGTGACTTGGCCCCTACACCATCTTCCTATATTGTTCATGAACGAGGCGTCTTAGGAGTTAGATTTTAAGATTTGTGGACATTATCCCCATCTCTTAGAAGTTTGATTATGTTGGTATGTTATGTTCTAATTATATATATAGTGGTGTGGTTTCCCTCCCTTGGTAAGTTCTGTATTGGTTATGTTGTGGTTTAAATTTCAAGGATAAAATTTTTATTAGGTGGGGAGAGCTGTAAGGCCCGTAACCTAGTCCATACTATTTCATCAATTCCCGCAATCATTCCCATCAAATTTTGGAAACCTGTAACCTATAATTAATGTTTGCACATGACCCTAAGTCGTATCCTATAGATTTGAGTCGGCTTAATCCGAGACTTGTACCATTGTGACCGCACCGTCGCCACAGTTCCAACACCGCATCTTGCATACCAAACCGATACCTTGGCCAGGAGATGTGGGCCCACGTTCAGTTTGAAGAAAATGATGCTTATTGCAAAACTCAAGGAATCTCTACAATATGTCACCTTAATCAATCAATCAATCCCATTAAGGGTCAAGTATACCATCACCTCACACTCATCCCCAAGCAACTCCATAAGTCAAAAAGTTCTTACACACCCCATACCTTTCTTACACAACCTACTCATAAAGTCAACAATCTCTTACACACCCATCACTCACCACGTCCATCACTCCATCACCCATCCCTTTCTCTCTCCTTACAAGCCTCTCTCTCTCTCTCTCTCTCTCTCTCTCTCTCATTTCTCAAGCTCCATTCCAAGCAACCAAAAACACCACACGTTCAAGCTTCCCAAGCTCTCATGGAGGAGCTTTAATGTGGCCCACTTCCCACCCTCTCATCTCCTATCTCAACCATCCAAACTCCATCTCTTCCGTTTGAATCGAAGCTAAGGAGCAAATGAAGCCAAGGGAGCAAGGAGTGGACGGTGGGTGATCTTGGACCCACATTCTTACTTTTTATGATTTAAGGGTCCACTTGTTGTAAGACCCACTTGATGTATGTATGGTTCAAGGAAGGGCCCAATAGTGTCGGGGTCCTCCCCTACACGTTCCTTTCTTTCTCTCTCTTTCTCTTCCTATTATCAATGGCCCACCTAAGATGTGTGTATTTTATTCATGCCATCTACCGGTGGACCCCATCCATGTGGGACACACCATGATGTTTGTATATCATCCCAACCGTCCATCTAGGATGTGGCCCGCCCCACACGTATGGGTGGGGCCTTCCTTGATGTGATAACCCACCCAGATCCATAGCTCAAGAGATAGACTGGGTGATAGATACCTTTCTTCAACGCTGAGGTCTTGGCCATCAGACTAGATCTAAAGGTCCAGTGGTAGGCTGAGTGAAAGATGCCTCCTCTCATCGTTGAGGTCTGGGCACTGATTCCCCACTGGAAGTGGCTAACAGTGAAGAGTGTGCTGACGGTGGGGTCTATCGGACCATCCACTCCATCCATCCATTGCGGTGGGCCACACCATCATGTATGTGTAGCGTCCACCGTCCCTGGACGATGGGACCCATCCCCATGTGTGGGGCCATCCTTGATGTATGTGTATGTCTAGGCCATGGATGGCCTAGACGTTGCCTTATATTAAATATAGTATTAATATAATATATCATAATATATTAGTCATCTTATAATATAATATAATATTATATATATATATATATATATATATATATATATATATATATATATATATATATATATATATATATATACATATGAGTGGGCCCTAGTAGGACCCGCTTCTGCACCCTTTTAAAGCATAAAGTTGCACCAGCAGCAGCTGTATATGTATTATATATCTTACATATATAAGGGTGGGCCCTACATGGGACTCACCTCTACTCTCCTTTAAAGCAGCAGTAGCTGCGTGTATGACAGCTATATAACTTCCTATTGACGTCTGCAACGCATGGGTCCCACCAGGTATGTGTTATATCTAATCGTCCATTCATCTTGAAGGTGGGACTACTTGGATGATGCGCTGCATCCACCGTCCAGCCCATGGACGGTGGATCCCAACCATGATGTATGTGTTTTGCACATGCTGTCCATCTGTTTTTTATGGTTGGACTCACTGCCATCTGACGACATCAAGTTCTGTGGGTCTAACTGCCAAGGACGTCAGCAGGGGGTATGGAACCCCACCATAATGAATGCTTTATATCACACCATCCATATGGCTGGACGGTGGGCCATGCTTGATGTATGTGTTATATCCAAACCATCCATCCAAAGGGCCAGCTCAGTTAAGCTTGAGACCAAAATAAGACAGATCTATATTAAGAGGAACACACTACATAAAATAATGTTGAGTGAACGTCCACCATTGAAACCCTTCTCGGGGTCACAATGGTTCTGGATCAATTTGAAATTATTTTTCATCTTAATTCAAGTCTGTGTGACCTTATGAACAGATTGTATGGGAAATAAATGTTATGGTGGGCCTTAAGAATTCTAATTATGGGAATCATTATCACCATTGTTATTTGGAGTGCAATCCATGTGATTTAAATATTTCTTGTTAATACTCGAAAATGATCCCTAAGAATAGATGAATGGGGTAGATGGTGCGACCCCCTCCCTTGATGAAGGTTAGGCCAATGCCATGCGGCCCTTGTGAGGTGTATTGGACCCATTAGTGCAGCCCATATAATGCGGCCCAAGTAAATGCGACCCACTTGATATTCAAGGCTCATGGGCGAGGCCCAATGTGATGTATTCAAGGCCCATGGGCATGGCCCATTGTGATACACTTGAGGCTCTCGTATGAAGCCCAATGCGATGTATGTGAGGCCTAATATGATGCATGTGTAGCTGTTGCGTTACGTATAAATCCCTTATGTGGGCCACTCCTTGGGAGCAATGTTGGTTAGATGTCCACATTGAAGGGCAATGATAGTTAAATATCCACATTGAAGGGTAATGATGGTTAGACATCCTCATTGTGACCTACCCTTAGGCCTTGTTAGGCCCATTCTCTTCATGTGTTAACCTAAATAAGTGGGCCCCGTTCGCCATAGACGGATGAGTCTGTGCTATCAGATTTGATATAACCATGGCTGAATGCCGATCTTTATACTTGGTTGATCGACTGATCATCTATGGAACCTGCTTTGTTTATCTACTAATTATAAGTGCTGATTATTGAGGCTGACGCCGATTATCGATGCTGATTATCGGTGCCGATTGTCGTGACCGATTTGCTGATTTCAATTATCGATCGATTTCGATTGTCATGGTCGATTGCTGATTAGCGATCAAGGCCATTTATCGTGACCGATTGCTAATTTCGATTGACATGAACTATTCACCGATTCTGATTATTGACCGATTTAGATTGTCATGATCGATTTGTCGATTTTGATTGTCGAGGCCAAGTATCGAGGCTGATTCCAATTGTCGAGGCCCATTGTGATGTATTCGAGGCCCATGAGACATGGCCCATGTGATATATTTCTAGCCCATATGGTGAGGCCCGACTTGGTGTATATTAAGCTCGTGGGAGCGGCCCATTGCGATGTATATTAGACCCACGAGGTTCGACCCACTTAATGTATATGTGGCCCATGAGTGAGGCCCATCGCGATGTGTATTAAGCTCTCGAGTGAGGCCCATGGTGTTGTATATTTGGCCCTGGTGTGAGGCCATGAGTCCACTGTATGTTAGGCTCTATATGGGCCATTCCTTGGGGGCAATGTTGGTTAAATGTTCATATTGTCAAAGTTGATTGTTGATCCCGGTTATTGATACCGATTATGAATATGTAACCACATACCAAAATGATACATGCCCATACACATCATCTGTATGTTTGTTGTGAGATGTGGTTGACCATTGCATATGTCATTGGGCCGGTTGTTATAAGACTCCCTGATAGGCACAGGTTATCTCACATGAGTACATGATATGCGCAGGATTGATGCATGACTGGATTGTATGACTCATGCATCTTGCATTGTGTGTTGTGATTGTTGTACGTCCTAGCGACATCAGGGTCATAGCCTCCACAGGCATATCGTGGATGGTCAGATGGGACACCGTAAATGTTTGGTTTGAGTATCGAGCTGCCATAGATAGCCTTGGGTGAAAATCCTTAAAACCCTCTTAGTACCAGAGGACGTCCCAACGTCAAGACCGAGTGGATGTACATGAGCGCCCAAGTGTCAAATACTAGGAGGTCGCGTCTCCCACTGTGTTGTGGTCGGTTGGGAGTGGGTGTGGCCTTACCCGCCCAAGGGAGTAGGCATAGCTAGGCTGAGTTTGACCAGCTCGAGGAATGAGTCCACTATTGACGAGCAGGGTAGGTATTGGCAAACCACTGGCCAAGCGAATAGTGAGGTCTCTTCCACTTACCCAATTGTACGCTTGATGGGGTGGCAGGTGGCGTGGAGTGTACTAGACCCCAGTGATTTCTCAGAGAGTAACCATACTGATATGTGGACTTATTGAACAGGAATTACATATTTATTCATTCATTCATTTACTATCCACTCAGGCTAGTGGTGTGTAACTATTTATTATGCGTACCTTCGCACGGCTAGGATTTCAGTTGGGCACGCGACTAACCTGAGATCAGGAGTTTACCACATTGAGTCTAACTATCCAAATTTAGGTATGGACTGGTTTGGATAGAAGTCCCTTGTGGTGGACCCCGTAGCGTGTAATACTACGTACAATCATCCTGACTTCACACTCTAGCATGGTCATTTCATTCGCACTGCATATTACATTGCATCCGCAGTACTTAGCATTTTGCATTACTATGTTTCTGCACTTATATGGCCTAGACGGACTTAACAAGATTTATATATTGCATTGTTCCCTCTGCATCTGATATTTGGCTCTCTTTGACTCTTCATTTGTATAGCTAATCTGTATTGCTTACTCTTATATCGTATGATTCGTGATCTTGTCAGTATTTTTGATTGTCTCAATGATGTATGATTTATAGGCTTTATTGTAACTTAGCACTTACCTTACACACACTTTCACCACCCTCTAAGCTTTCTGTAAGCTTATGCACGATAGATGTGTGCAGGTGGCGTTAAGTTGTAACAGCGTTGAACTTAGAGCGTGCAGCGGTCTTCTGGAGTTTTAATTTCGACATATGTATTTTTCCTTTCAGCATTGTATTCAAATGATTATATTAGTGGATATGTGATAATGATGTTGCCTTTATGACTTGGGTATACTTGTGGTTATGCTTCTTATAAGACAAATGTATGTTGAAAAATCCTCCTTGTAGGATCCCAGGATCTGAACTTGCTGGGTGAATGCTGGGAGCTGAGAATGGGGTACGACGGAGGCTGTTAGCACTGGATTGAACGATTAGGATTCTTGTGAATTTGATTTTCGGGTTTGGGACGTGACAATCATCCTCCATTAAAATAGAAGCTTAGGAGCCTAGGAGTTCATGAAGCTAAAGAAGAAGATGATCAGTGGGTGTTCATAATGTTAGATCTTGATTTTGATGTAAGGCCCACTTGTAATTGAGACCTTTTTTTATGTATGTGCTGTAAATCCGAGAGGGTCCCATAGTGGCAAGGTCCCTCATCACGCCGTTATCTCCCTCCCTCTCTCTCTCTCTCTCTCTCTCTCTTTCTCTCTCTCTCTCTTTCTCTCTATCTTTTTAATGGTACTGATGATATATGTATGGCCCATCTGATGATCCATGAGTGGTACATCGATGTCCAGAATTTCTAGACAATCTAGATGTGCTGGATGTCCAGCTGTGGACTGCTCACTGTCCAGTAGCAGCGAGCCACCTTGCTGCCAACTGGCATGGATGAAGGGAAACCCAAATATCATCTTTGATACAAGCTACTGGTGGGCCCACACATGTGGACCCGCCTGATTCATGTATTTTCTAGACCATCCGCGGCCCGCCATGATGTACATGTGAATCCACACCATCCATCCAGGCTGAAAATGAAACAGATTCAAGTCTTAAGCAGAGCACACTGTCTGTGTAGGGCATCGCATGATGTATGTGTTTTACATCCACCGTCCATCTGGTGGGGTGTGGACCCCCACACGTGTGGACCCACTTGAGGAGATCCACACCGCCCATTCTTAGGATGGTGGGAATCCCACCTGGACTCTAGGCTGTATTGAAAAAAAAATAATAATAATAATAAATAATAATATTATATATATACATGATTTATATGTGGTGGGCCCCATGTGGGACCCACCTGTCTAGAAACAGATTGGCTGGAGTACCACCACTAGTTATTTAGCTGATGTATTACGTTAGTGTGGGTCCAATCATGTGGCATCTATTAATCCAAGCCATTCATCTTCAGGATGTGCGGACCCCATTGGATGTAAGTGTTTTATCCATTCCATCCATCAGTAGGATGTGGTCCTCACTTGGATGCACGATGCATCCACGCCGTCCACCTTGCTGGGCACCTGAGTAAGGCCCATCCGCTGTCCATCTTAAAGTAGAGCCCACCTATTGGTGTATGCAGGGCCCACTTACTGAATGTATTAGGCCACTTGTTGGCTGAGCATGGCCCACCTGTTGTGTGGCCCATTGTGATATATATGAGGCCCATTGTTATGACCTATTGTGACAGACATGAAACCCCTGAGATGTGGCCCATTGTGATGTATATTGGGCCTGTGTGAGAGGCTCATTGTGATGTATTTGTACCCCATATATGAGGCCCAATGTGATGTATTTAAGGCCCGTGGATGTAGCCCAATGTGATATATTTATGGCCTATTTGATGAGGCTCAATATGATGTATATGCAGCCCATTATGATGTATATGAGGCCCATAAATTACAGCCCATTTGATGTATATGAGGCCCATGTACTGCAGCCCATTATGATTTATATGAGGTCCATGAGCGAGGCCTAATGTGATGCATATGTAGCCCATGAGTGAAGTCCATCATGATGTGTATTTTGCCCTTGAGAGAGGCCCATGGTGATGTATATTGGGCCTTTGTGTGAGGCCATGGGCCCACTATATGTTTTGTCCTATGAGGGTCACTCTTTGGGAGCGATGTTGGTTAAATGTCCACATTGATGGGCAATGATGGTTAAATATCCACATTGTGACTTTCCCTCAGGCCCTTTGTTAGGTCGATTATCGAGGCCGATTATTGATGCTGGTTATCGATACCGATTATGAGTATGTGATAGCATAACATTATGATACATCCCCATACGCATCATTTGCATGCTTGTTATGAGGAGTGATTGAGCATATCATGTGTCGTTGGGCTTATTGCTACCCCACATGAGCCCACTGTACGTGTAGGCTTGATGCATGACTGGATGGTATGACTCATATGTCTTACATTATGTGACATGATCATTTGGCGCCCTAGTGACATCAGGGCTGCGGCCTCTACAGGCATATCTAGGATGGCCAGATGGGATACTGAAAATGTTTGGTTTGAGTATAAGGGCACTTTGAATATCCGTGGGTGAAAGTCCCTAAACCTCTATGGCCAGGAGACGCTCTAATGTCTAGACCGAGTGCATATACATGAGCGCCCAAGTGTCGAATACCAGTAGGCCGTGTTTCCCACTGTGTCATGGTCGGTTTGAAGGGGGTGTGGCCTTACCTGCTTGAGGGTAGGGGGCATAGCTAGACTGAGTTTGACCAGCTCGTAAATAAGTCCACTATCGATGTGCCGGGTAGATATTGGGTGACTATTAGCTAGGTGGATAGCGAGGTCTCTTTCACTTGCATGGTTGATCGTCCAGTGGATGGTGATTATGTGTAGAGTGTACTAGACCCCGGTGATGATCCCAGAGATGTACGTTATTGATATGTGGACTTATTGAGCAAGAGTTGCATACTCAGCATTTTACTCATTCATTCATTTACCATCCACTTGGGGTGGTGGTGTGCAACTAATTGTTATGTGTACCTTCGTAATGACTAGGATTTCGGTTGGGGCTCACGACCAACCTGAGATCAAGAGTTTACCACATTGAGCCTGACTATCCAAATTTAGGTATGAGACTGGTTTGGATAGAAGTCCCTTGTGATGAACCCCATAGCCTGCAATACTACGTACTATTATCCCAACTTCATACTTTAGCATGGTTATTTCATTTGCACTGCATATTACATTACATCCACGACATATGACATTTTGGGTTGCTATATTTCTGCATTTATATGCCTAAATGAGGTTGACGGTATTCATGGACACGTTAGGATTTGAATATTGCATTGCATCCTCAGTAAATGATATTGGCTTATTATGTCATTACATTGCATAGTCCGGATAAGGCTATGATATTTATGGACTTACCAACATATTTTCTTAGTACTCTGATATTATACGATTTATGGATTGCTAGTATTTCCACTTACTCTGATATTTATATTCTTGGCATGTGCATCGCACACACTTACACCACCCTCTAAGCTTTCTATAAGCTTATGCATGATAAATGTGTGTAGGTGGTGTTAGGTCACAATAGCATTGGGCTTGGAGCATGCAGCTGTCTTCTGAAGCTTTGATTTTTTATATATTGTAACACCCCAGATTTTTGCCAACCTGGAGTCAGACGTCCTTAGGTAATGAGTCAACCACAACACTCTCAAAGCTCAATCCCAAAGTCTAAAAATCACTTTTTAACCCATTTTCTTCAAAATCTCACCTTTTGCCACCTCATTCTTCAAATTTCTCCAAGTACTTTCATGTTGGACACAAATCCTAAAGTTTAAATGGTGAAGAACTATACTTAAACTAAAATTTACTGTAAATGGTACATACATGAATAAAATGGGATTTAGAATTTCATGATATAGATAGTTTATTTAGATATATTATCTTCTCCTACCCCAAAATTATATATTGTACGTCGCGTAACTCATTCCGGTTTGCAAATGAGACCCGATAATGCCTCGACAGACTCGTGGGCCCAAACGACACATTTCGGGGGGACCCAGGGTGGGTCCCACATGTTTTCGGCATTCCTCGGGGGGAGGACATCACCCTTGGGGTGAGCCTCACCCAAATGTCCAGTGACCGGCGAGGGGCTCGCCGGTTTGGCGAGGCCTCGTCCGTATAGCGGATTGGGTAGCTCGTTTTCTGCATTTTTTTACGCATTTCATATAACTTTGAAAAATCATATCTCCTTCATTATAACTCTAATTTAGGTGATTTAAAAATTATATTGAAGATAAATGAGTCTAGTTTTATATAAAAATATGTAAAAAGTATAATAAAATATTTAATATAGTTTAAAGTAGGTTGTTGTGACAACTTTTCGAAAATCACTTATTGGATAGCTGCTGCTTCTGGAATTTTTAGAATTTTTCTACATCACGAAATCTCATGAAATTTGGTGAAGATGAGGTAAAATTGATGATGAACTACTAAAAAATAATTAAAATAATATAATAACTAGAAGTACCAAAAAGGGGCATAGAATGGCCCTAGGACCGTATTCTACCATAATTAGGGTAGAATTTGGTTAAGTACTAAACTGAATACTCAGAAGAATTATCTTGAACCACTTTAAATACGAACTACAATACCCAAAATGAGTAGGACCGCTAATGCTACATTACCTAAAAATCTAGGATCAATCTCTAAACCCAGTTTCTCTTGAGAGCATCGTGAAACTTCGTATCGGACATGGACAACACGTCGAATGTCCAATAGCGATGAACTTAAACGAATATGACCGTCTTGTTGGACTTGACGAACACCTCAGAAATCAAGTCCAGATGGTATCCCGTGATGATTTTCTTGAGTCCGGAGCAAAGTGTGTGAGAAACGTGAGTGTTTTTAGATATTAAATACAAATTTAAGTAATTTGAGTCGTGTCTCTTGCGGGCCGATTATAAGAATTCAGACTGTCAGAATCAAACCCAAATATGCCCTCAGATCAGGAGAAATGTCCCACACATGCCAATATACTTATGGCCTTAATCGAGTGTCGGTGACCGTTGAACTGAAGCTGGTCTGCCACGGTCGATTTGTAAACCCGACCGGACTGAAAACTTAGCTTGATCAAGATCCAATATCAGGGAGCTTAAGTCCTACCCCATTCAGCAAAGGGGCCTCCAGAAATGCTCTATTGAGTCGAAATAGATGAGTTTTGGCTATAATCTAAGTATACCTCGGCCATGAGGCCATTTTCATGAGTCCTGTGCCTATATAAAGGCCTAAACCCACCTAATTTCTATTCCATATGATTTTGCAACCCCAGGAGAGAGAAGAGAGCAAAAAGAGAAAGAAAGAGAGAGAAAGTGAGAGGGAGAATGGGAGAGAGTTCCTGAGATTCGATCCCATCTCTCCATGGGCTAAATTACCACTTATGCAACGCTATTCCAACGATTCCGATTCTGAAATTGGGTAAGAAAACCTAACCCTAATCTATTTTAAGGTTTCAAATAGTGTAAGTTCTGGAATAGCTAACCTATTTCTTGTTATAGGTGGTTGATATGCCATAGATGAAGGGATAGTGTTCGAACCAAGTTTATTACGAGTCTACTGGTGAAAGGTGTGGACTATAAACGTTTAGGTTATGGTTTTCAAGGCTTTCAATGTTAAGAATGATTTATGTCTGACTTGATTGCTATCACACATGCTAAATACGATGTCTTCCGTATATTACATAAATATATATACTCTGTTGATTTTTAAATGCATTCCATGTGTTTGTTGAATTGCCTGAATGAGTATGGAATTACGGTTTGCACTTGTTATGATTGATCCTTAGAAATACATGATTAGTGTATGTGTGGCAACTCTTATGTGGAAGGAATTACTGTAATATGTGTTTAACTAAGCTATTACATGTATGTGAATATGTATAGGCTAAGTGTTTGATAAAATGCCTGAATGAGAAAATGCATGTTGTAGTATCTTTAATGAGGATGTTGAGATGCGATCCTCAATCCTCTTATGCATAGTTGCAGTTTCCTTTATGTAACCTATCTTACTATTATGTGATTTATGGGCGAATTACCTATTTATGATAACATGTTTAATATGTGTTTGTTGAAATATTTATATGCATTTGGAATCTGGATTTGTGATTGCCATGATTAACTATCGTAGGTACATGGTTGCTATGTAGTGACAACTCCTTGGCAAGAGATTTTCCCTAATACACATTATGACCAACATACGTGATGTATGTTGAAAAGTGTAGTCCAAGTGTTTACAAAAATGTCCAAATGAATTAGTAGTTAGTAAAGTGGGATTTATAAGTGACTTGGGATATGAATCCCAACTACCTTAGCTGTGTGTATGATTTCCTCCATGTACTGTATAGTCTGTTTATGCATGTTTAACTGTGTATATGATTTCCTCCATGTACTCTATATTCATGTGTGAGTTATATTCCATAGCATGTTCACATGATTGTAGGATTTGACTTCAGTATTCATTATTACTTGCTTATCTCAAATGCTTACTTGTTGTGAATGCACGCAGTTGGGGCTATATCATAGTCTAGGCAATCGGTAACAGGCCTTGTTCTGGTGGCTGAGATTATTTTTTACCACACAGGATGTGTTTGATGAATCCGAGCCGTACTTGGGATGTCGGCAGTGGTTAGGCCACACGGAGTGCTTACACACTTCATGTCGATCATCTCGATATGCGCTTGTACCAGTCAAGCTTGTCAAGTAATCCGATTGACCCAATGTATGTTCACCATGTATGGACGCTACTGCTTGAACCTAAGATACCAAACTTACCAGTGAAATACCCGTTTAACCTTGGTACCATGATCCACTAAGACTCATGAGACAGGCATGGTGGTATGGGACACTTTGGTTGAGCTGTCGGCCTACGCTAGGGTGACGAGACTCGCCGTAGTGACCAGTGAGTAACCCAAACTTGTGAGCCAAATACGGTGGTATGGGACACTATATTCGAGTTGTCGGCCTATACTGACGCAGCTAGCTGTGGTCTCCAGTTGGGTTGGTGACGAGCCTTCAAAAATAGACTGCTAGTTTGTAGGACGTTAGTGGAGTGACCTCGAGTATGAATCGGCCTACTTCGGCGCAGCCTGGCTGTGGTCCTTAGTCGGGTTGGTGATGAGCTTTTGAAAATAGACTGCCAATTGGTAGGGCATTAGTGGTAGTGACCTGAACTTGCCTATCGTATGTGATTAACTAGGATTAATGACCCTAGATGGATCAATGTTGGGTAAATGATATAAAGGGTGGTACCTTAGCTTCCCAATCCTGCTGTATGAAAGGGACTAATAAGAACTCGGTAATCATGCTCAAAACATCGCACTGCATGTGCCGTTGGCGTTGGTGTAGAGCACAGTGGTAGTGATTCATGTCGCGATCGTTAGATGTTGTCGCAAGAGGAAGTGCAGGCGAAGGCATGCATCATTATCGCATATCATTCATGCATTAACAAGAGTACTTAGGACCTAATTGTTGTATTGCGTTATCATTATTGCTTGAGTGAATTGATAACATGTTAACCTTTGCTTTATTATTCCACTAAGTTGATCACTCACTCCCACGTTACGGGACAGTGTTTGTAACACCAACCAGTCCCTGTTTTAGTTTCAGATGATGGCGATGCTTGCGAAGCGGAGCCAAACTTTTATGATGATGAGGAGGGTTTATCCTATATGCAGCTATTAGGCGGGTCTATGTAGAGCATGTTCTGATCGATGGGGTCACAGGGATGTTGATTAGACACCATTACACTTGTTATTTTACACTGTTGGGAACACCCGTGTATATTCATTATGTTTATTTCGGAGTATACATGTATATATTTAACCTGGTAACATGTTCACACTCTGGAGACCTACAACAATTTATATATTTTATATATCTATCACAGTCTTCCGCTTGTAAAATTTAACTGTCTCTGGAGTATGATATGTTGTTTTGGTATAATTCCACTCATGTTTAATGTACTAATGTGAACAACATTCAATCATCATAATCTATGTTGTATAAGTGATGAGTGGGAACTCGGGAGCTGAGCTTCTGCTCGACCCCCAATTTTCAAGGTGTTACATATATGTATTTCCCTTTCAGCATTGTATTCAACTGTTTATATTAGTGGATATGTGATGATGATGTTGCCTTTGTGATTTGGATATACTTGTGGTTATGCTTCTTACGAGATAAATGTATATTAAAAAATTCTCCTTTTAGGATCCTAGGATTAGAACCTGGTGTAAGGGCACTAGGAGCGAGAACGGGGTACTATGGAGGCTATCGGCACCGGATTCGGCGATCGAAAATTTTGTGAGCCCGTTTTCTGAGTTTGGGGTGTGACACCCGTTGTGATTGTATGAGGCTCATTATGATTATATGAGGCTCATTATAATTGTATGAGACCCAATTGTGATGTATGAGGCCTATCATATGTGTGAGGACCATTATATGCGTGAGTCCCATTGTATGTGTTAGGCCCAATTGTGATGGTGTGAGGCCCACTATGTGTAAGTGATTATGTGCACACCACCCATCCACTTATACGGGCCATGGGCCATCTTATACCGACCCACCATGTTGTACGTGATTATAATCATCTTTGGAATACTTCATGATACATGCTAATACACATCATCCGCATGCTTATTACGAGGAGTGATTGAGCATAACATATGTTATTGGGCTAATTGCTTATGGGACTCCCTAAGAGATGGAGTTGCCCCACATAAGCACACGGTGCGCATAGGTTTGATGCATGACTGGATGGTATGACTCATGCATCTTGCATTTTATGATATGACCATCGTATGTCTTAGCGAGATCAGGGTCGTGGCCTCTACAAGCATATCATAGATGGCCAAATGGGACACCAAAAATGTTTTGAGACATGAGGCACCATAGATGTCCCTGGGTGAAATTTTCTAAACCCCTGATGCCAGGGGATGCTCCAATGTTAAGACCGAGTGGATATATATGAGTGTATGAGGGCCGTATACCAGTATGCCGCGTCTCCCACTGTGTCGTGGTCAGTTGGGAGGGGATGTGGCCTTACCCACCTGAGGGAGTAGGCAATGTTAGGCTGAGTCTGACCAGCTCATAAATGGGTCCACTATCGACGAGCCGGACTGATATTGGTAGGTGGATAGTGAGGTCTCTTCCACTTACCCAGTTGTGCGCTTGATGGGGTAACAAGCTGGCGTAGAGTGTACTAGACCCTGGTGATGATCCCAGAGATGCACAATACTGATATATGGACTTATTGAGCAAGAGTTGCATACTCAGCATTTTACTCATTCATTCACTATCCACTCGGATTGGTGGTGCACAACTAATTTGTTATGTGTACCTTCGTAATGGCCAGGATTTCAGTTGGGGCATGACCAACCTGAGATCAGGAGTTTACCACATTGAGTTTGGCTATCTAAATTTAGGTATGGGACTGGTTTAGATAGAAGTCCCTTGTGATGGACCCCACAGCCTACGATACCACGTACTATCATCCCGACTTCACATTCTGGCATGGTCATTTCTTTTGTACCGCATCCCCAGCACATCGCATTTGGTTTACCACGACTCCACATGGCATAACTAATATGCTTTGCATACTCTGATATTGTACGACTCATGGACTTGTCAGTATTTTTGCTTACTCTGACCTCTATGACTCTTGAACTTGCCAGTATTTCTAACATTGTGTGATTTATGGACTTGTATTGTACATTTGGCACCTGCGTTGCGCACACACACCACCCTCTAAGCCTTCTATAAGTTTATGCACGATAGATGCATGTAAGTGATGATAGGACGCAGTTGAGCTGAGGCAGGAGTGTGCGGGAGAGCTTCTGGAGTTTTTGACATTTATCTTGTATTTTCCCTTCATGTATTGTACTTAAGGTTTTTTTTTTTATTATAGTGAATATGTGGTGGTGATGTTCTGGTTATTGTTTGGGGTTATGCTTATGGTTATGCTTTTTATGAGACACATAGAACTATCATATAGATATTTTTCTCCTTCGGAAGTGGGCCCTCGAAAGAAAACATCCTAACAACAAGAGAGAGGGCACCAACACGCTAATCAACGGAGCCAAACCCTAGGGGCACTACTAAAAATCGATGAACCACTTCTAGGTGCGGACCATTACCTTTAGGTTGACAATTATCAAACTCATGTCACAATTAATGATTTATGTGGTGAATAGATAAATGCATGATAGTTTGTGTTAATTATTAATTTCTGAAATGTATGGGCCAATGCATGATAATTAGTGTTGATTTATGATCGATATAATGCGTAGATGAATGCATGCGAACTAGTGCGCACTTATAAGGCCGCTTACTTTTTATATATTATCTTAGTGTAATACCACTTGCGTGTTCGATGAAATATACTATAAAGTAGGATAATTTGAAATCACAGTTTATATCCCTTTCTATTAGTCACGGTAGTCAATTTATTGGTGCAATTGATTGACCGAGACCACCTGGGTAGTCGGTTGGCTGGTAAACCGTGAATCTACTAGGGTGGCCTCGATTGGATTGGCTGCCCCAGACTAGTCCAATTGATCTGGGCCGAACACGGATAACCAGCAGTAGTCAGACTATGCGGGATGCTAGCATCCAATGCCGATTATGCCAGAGTTTGTTCGAGTCAACCGAATTAGCCTAACAGCCGACTAACCATGTGTGTTCACCATATATGATCATGCCTCCCTAAATCTGAAGCACTCCATACCTTTGAGAGACCTACTATTAACCATTAGTGATATGATCCCCAAGTCTCAGGAGCCGAGCATGGTGGTATGGGACACTTGAAAAGGTCGAGCTAAGAGTCCTAGGGGGGGTGAATAGGCCTATGCCAAATTAAAAATTAAATGTAGAATTAAAAAAATATAAATAAAGATAGCACTTAAACAATCCCATAATGCAGAAATGAATAACAACCTTAAATGTACAAGTATTGAGAGGTTGATACAGATGTTATTCTAAGGACAACCTTACACCAAAAACCAATAGCTTATGGTAGGACAACCTGATTCCTAGAATGGTTTGTGTATCAAAATCTCAAACCGATACAGAGGAATGAAGAATAAAATTAGCAAAGAAAATAACTGAGCTATTACAACATTCTCATACTTGCATAAAAAGATTACAACATTCTCCACAAATGCATAAAAAAGAAATTATAACATCCACACAATGTACTAATTAATCAATTACAACAAGACCAGAAATTATAGTGGTTGGCTTGTGTGTACACCAACTATTTATAAAAATAGCCACACAACTACTCCACTCCTAATATCCTCACACAGTGGATATTAGCGTTCACTATGCAGTAGGTTTTGCAAGGTTCACCTAAAACCTTCATAATTTTATCTTTCAAGTGGGCTTACACAATTCAAAAACCCCACACTCTGATTTTTTTGGATCACCTCAGATAAACCAAAAGAAAGAGATTTTTCTGGCACAATCTCGAAGAAACCAAAAGAAGAGATTTATAAAACTGTAAAATACTTATCTGGATATTCTCCTTTGATGCAGCCAGAAAGGACCAATTCAGAGTAGAAGTTCAATGTCCACACTCACTTATGAAAAGGTTTTAAGTTCTAAATGGATTTTAGATTAATTCACTTTAAGCTAGCTTAATTTGATTTTGATTCTAAGAAATGGGAAAATTTCAACTCCTTCTTCAAATAAGATTGGAATATAGAATAAAAAATTAAATGTAAAAAGATAATTAAAGAGAATATTTAAATGAGCACTAAATAGCTTAAGAATATCACAAACTTATCTCTCAGAGTGGTGTCTTGATTTTACTTGAATTGAATGAAAAACTCTGAAAATCATGCTCTATTTATAAGTGCAGAAACTGTTCACTCGACTGGCCTAGAGGTCAGCTCGACTTGTCGAAGGACCAATAAACTTTTAAAAATTCAGGCATGATAAGATAAAGTTGTTCTACGACTGGTTGAGTGGGAGGTTTGACCCGTCAAGCCCTGCAGTCGATTGGTCATGTGGGACCCATTTTAGTTGCTGGAGTTTAGGTCAAACACTGTTCACTCGATTGGTCGAGCAGTCTCCAAGACTAGTCGAGGCTATAACAAAAAATTTTGAAAATTAGTAACAAACCTTGGATTGGTCGAAGAATTTCTTGGACTGGTCGAGCCAGTACTAAGACTAGTTGGACATAGGCTAAGAATAGTTGTGAAACAGCCTATATAGTTTAAAGTGACCCAATTAAAGTATGCAATCAATATGACCTAACTTAAGGTCAATCAAGGATCATTCATACCTTATAAGTGATGTTTGAACATTGAAACATTTTTTGCTTCGGTTGATAGTTGATCATGATGTAAATGAAGCTTGACATCTTGAAGTATGTTGAAGCTTGAACTTGATGTACTTTGAAGCTTGAACTTAAAGTACTTGACTTGTATTTCATCTTGAGCTTTGAGGTTCAAAGTAAAGAACTTTGTCTTGATATGGATGAAGCTTTGAAACCTTTAATTATTGAAGCTTGAAAGATTGAACTAACACTTGGTGTTGTACTTGAACTTGAACTTGTATATCTTTTGATCTTGCATTTGAAGTTCTTGAGGTAAAGACCTTTGTTCTTGTACATGAGATGCATGATCTTGAATATGTAGATGAGCTACAAAAGACATAGATTCTAAGAAGTTTTGGCACTGCAAAATTTGACAATCATAGGAGGTAGAAAACATATCACTTACAACACTGTCTCCGTGCAGTCGGCCTACGTTGGGGTGAAAGGCATCCCCATAGTGACTAGCGAGCACAGGAGGTGATAAATGCTTGTTCGAACGACCCCATTAAATTACTTGGCCAATGGTTCTGTGCTAGAGTACCGTTCGAATGACTCGGGTAAGAATGGAATTCGGCGATGAGTAATTTTTCTTATGGTGATTTAGTTTTATGTGACAAGCTCGCATCTCGAAACTGAGTGATCATACTCGGTGTTTGGGTGATGATCTATATCGAGTTGATCCTCATACCTTCAGGTATCATGCCTTACCTTTAAAATTATTGATTTGCGAGACAAATGAGTGATACCTAAATTTGGATCATGGATCGCAAGCTCAGAGCTGCTACGGCCGCCTTGGGCCAAGTGATCTGGATAAGGCCATTGATTAAATGGAGGTGTTTCAACTTCCCTAATCTTATTGGATGAATGGACTTAATTAAATACTCGGATAACATGAACATTCATAACATTGCATTAGCATAGGTTGGCGACTCGACAGTCGAGGTCGCATTGAGGGAGTGTTGGTCATATGTGAATGTATAGATGGTGTCGTTTCAGGGAGTGTTGGATTGTGATGCCATGCATTATATCATAATAACATGTATGTGTATTAACAAAAGTATCTAGGGACTGCATGCTTAAATTGCTTTTCATTAATTGTGCATGTGGTTTTGATAACTAATATAACTTAATGTTAATGGAACCACTAAGTTGATCACTCACTCCCACTTTGGGACTGTGTTTTAAAATACCAATAAGGTGATATTATCGATGTAGGTATTATCGAGATTTTAGATGTATACGCTTAGAGTGGCTTGCACTACCGACGTTATGTTTTAGAGGATTGGACCAAACCGAAATCTTTCACTTTAATCATTTTTGGTATGTATATTATGTTTTGTATAATCCTTATTTGGGTGGACATCATATTCTAATTGTATTGTTACTGTCAGCCCCATATTTATTTATCTTTGTTATCTCTACCTCATTTTGGGTCCTCTAATTTGAATTGTGCTACTTTGATTGCTCATGTGAAAAATGAGTGTGAATATGAATGAGGTCACATGTGCATTTTATTTGGTTAACACCCGGAAACTCGGGATCAGGGTCTCTGTACTCGGGTCTCAATTTTTGGGGTGTTACATATAGTAAGAACTTAAATTAAGAAAAATAATATTGGTCTTGGATTTTAATGCAATGGAATAAAAGAGTTGTAAAAACTATTATACAAAGGACTAAGGATCGAGGAATCCCTAATCAATAGACTTTGAATTCAATTCTTCTTCTCGAGTTGATAACTCAACTGGAACTTGATTCCAATCCATTCTAATAGGAAGTTAGCATAGTAATATTAATTAAAAAACATCCAACATAGATTAAAATCATGATAGGCTTAATCTTTCATGAAGATTTAGGTAATCACATTGTAGGGAATTAAAAGCATCTAATGTACCTATTTTGTGTGAAATATCACATATTTTCCCATTGTAATTCATTGGTTTTGAGAACATAAATATGCCTAATTGATCTATTTTCACATGTTTACTCTTGCCGGGTGATTTTGAGAGCTAAGGAGAAAATAACACTTAAAGATAGGATTTATATTCAAAAGATTAATGCATGAAGATTTGGAGGTGTTTAATGATGAATTTATAAGCAAAAGATGCAAGAAAATCAAGTGCAAATGATGGAGAAAAGATAAGAAAAATCACAAGTTAAATAGAAGAAAAACAGATTGTTCAGTCTCACTTAAGGTCGGTTCGGTCCAACCGAAATCGCACAAAATAGTCTAAAAAGAAATTGTGATTTCCCGATATAGTTCGGTCCCACCAAAGCCTACTTCGGTCCTACCTAAGGCAATTTCGGTCCAAACTAAATTTGACAGATTTTGCACAAATTTTTTAGATGCGACTTCGGTGCGACCGAAGTGTAACAAAAGTGTAGAAATTGAAGTCAGTTGAAAGATGGTGTGAACTTTTACTATTTAAAGGAGTTCTCCTAATTGTTTTGGAGACAAATTAGAGTTTAGGAAAGATACCAAGGCTCTACAAAGCCATTCTTATTTTTTAATTTCTCAATTCTAGTTTGTTCTTCTTCTAAGATGTTAGTCTTATTATCCTAATCTCTTAGCTAAGGCTACAGGATGAAGTGTGTAGTTACTTTCATTATTTACTTTATTTGATTCAGCAAACAATAGTTGGAATTATTATATTAAATTAAATAGACTTGATTTTACTTTAAGATCTATGAGTTGTTTATTTTTTAATTTGTTGTACACGATGGGTGTGATGAATGCTTAATTTAATAATTTAACAATTGTTTAGCCTTAACCTAGAGAAGGAATCAATCTGTATAATTTTTTGATCTAGTGATGCCCAAGGGTGCATTGGACACTTTTGATTACTTACGATTGAAATCCTAGTGCTTCATGAGATAATTGTTCAATTGAATTCATATTCTAACATTGTTTATGATTGGTGTAACCAGTTCATCTTCTGATTGAATATGATAGGACTTCGATTTCAATTGAGTTATAATAGTTGAATCAGTAAAATAGATATTGTGATCTCTACAAGTGGATTTCTGGAGCCTTAGTCCTTTTTTCTTCTTGTTTAAAACCCTTTCCATCTCGCTGGATTAAAAATTCAGAAAAACTATAAAATTTAGATTAGTTCTAGGACACATTCCCCATTTCCTGTAAATTGAAGGGTCTTTAGCTCCCTGGAACTGTAACTTGTTGTTGATGCTTTCACGAATGCTCTGAGGTTGTGAGGTTTAGGGTTTTAGTTCTTCTCTATAAATATGATATGATCTTAAATATGCATAGAGAAAGTTCCCATGAGCTATGCATTTAAGAGTTCCAATAACATGATTAACCTACAAGGAGGTTTATTGGAACCTGACTGAATGCTAGAGTTCATAATTCAATCTTGAACACATAAGATGGTGAGTTAATGAATATGCCAAGATTGAATGATGAACTCTAATGGGAAAGAGGGAATGAGGAAGAGGGTATAATGTATGTAAAGAAATCTCTCGAACTCTCTTAATTTTTATCTCATTTTACTAAGAGACAACCTGAGGTATTTATATAAGAAGAATCCCAACGGTAAAAAAAAGGAGTAGAAATTTGTCATTGTTGATACTATCGAATAGCCTTTGATATTATCAAAATTTAAATTTTGATGATATCGAGTCTCATTCGACTGTATCAATTTTTTACACATATATGTTTGTTTTTGTGTAGAATAGATTCTGCTCGATTATATCGAGTAACATTCTATTTAATCAACGTGCACTTCGATGTTATCGAAAGGTAGTTTGATCCCATCGGATCTTCTTTAGAAAATTACCTTTGGTTGCTGAAAGATTTTGTCCAGATATTCAATGCTATCGATCATCATTTGATGCTATCGAATTTTGAAGTTCAATGACATCGAATAATATTCAATGTGATTGAAGATGCGTATTTTCTTTGATGGCTTACTAGACAAAATGTTCCTAATATTTGATGTAATCTCGCATGATTTGATACAATCGAGAACTTACTCTTGATGTAATTGAAAATGACTCGATTATATCGATGAACACTTTTGAGAATGATTTTATGTAGGAGTGCCCAAAGTCGATGTTATCGATCAGGGTTCGATTCTATTGAATTTTGAATTTCGATGAGATCGAGCTATATTCGATGTAATCAAGATTTCCCAGCAGATGGTTATGTTATTATTGGACAGAATGGGCCTATTAGTCGATGCAATCGAACCATGTTCGATAGAATAAAAAATGACTTCGAATGTAAATCGATGCAATCAAGTTTATCTGTGCAATTCATGTTTAACTCCTTTATCATTCTAAGTGTTCAACACTTAAACTTACCAAAGATGATTTTCAAAGAATTGAAGGTAAAACCAAGTTTTAATGGGGGTCATTTATATTAGGGGTTTGGTTAGGGAAGTGAGGATTCATTTACCTATTTGGAGCACTTGATCTTCTTTATGGTTGACGTCTTGATCTTGTAATCTTCATCTTGAGGCTCACTTGAGGATTGACTCAACATTCACATAATTTGACAAACTAGGGCACTTTCATTGATGGTTGTATGTTTGATGAGATTGTATGTTGATTATGGATGTTTGGATGATATTACCCTGGGTTTTTTATTCTTTTTTGGAATATATATATATATATATATATATATATATATATATATATATATATATATATATATATATATATATATATATATCATGGCATGTTAGTTTGTTTTGCACTTCACTCTTATCTTTTTGTTTCATGATGTTCTATCTTCTGTGGATATAATGTGATTGTTCTCCAACTTCAGTGATGCTTTAACTATTATTTATTGCTAATCCCTTTGCCAATTACTGACAAAAAGGGGGAGAAACATACCTCCCACCATTATGTGTATGTTGTTTTTTATGTTAATGGTGTAGGAAGATAAGGGGAGAAACTCAAGTGTCAAGACGTTATTTGTACAGTTTATTGTAAAGAAATGTAATAGTTTGTAAACTTGAGTTGTATAGATCATTTAGGGTTTGATAGTTGTTTTGTCGCCTAATTGACAAAGGGAAAGATTGAAAGTGCCCTTATTTGTCAATTAACGTGAAAGTTGAGTCTTAGAGTCCAGTGAGCCCCATATGAAGATTACAAGACTAAAGACTCGCAAAGTTGAAGAGGTTCAAGTGCACATTAAAGGTATATTAAGTCTCTCATCCCTAACCAAAGCCTTTCAGGTATTAAAACCCTTTAAAACTGGTCCATACTTGCCCAAAACTAACTTAAGAAATCCTTGGTAAGTATATTATAGGACTTAACTTGAAGCTTGTTGAAAATGTTTCATGTTGGAAAATTTATGTCAATGTCATCATAAGTGACATTGAGACATCTTCAATGTGAACGAAGAAAGTTCGATGACATCGAAACAGTAACCGGTTAGTCCAACAACCAAACCGTTAAAATCTGAAATTGTCGATGGCATTGAAGGGAGTTCAATGACATCAAAACTTAAGTTTTGATGACATCGCAAACAAGCCAAAACACTCTAGGAAGCTTTGAGGAATTTCAGAGATTCTTAATGTAATCGAACCACCTTCGATGGCAACAAAGATAAGTTATCGATGACATGGAATTATAAAATAAATTATCTAGTGAGTTTTCAAGAAAAATTCATAAAATTCTCAATGTCATCGAAATTGAAATTTTAATGACATTGAAAGGTTATTCAATGACATTGTATTGGAGATAAAATGGTCCAGTGTGTTTTCAAAGGAAAATTAATTAATTCTCGATGGCCTCGAAACACCTTCAATGATATCAAATTCAAATTTCGATGACATCAAAGGATGTTCAATGACATTGAAATTATGATCAATCTGTCCTGCAACCTCAATGCATTTTTCAAAAAAATCTCATTGGCATTGAGTCATCTTTCGATGACATCAAAGGTCTCCTTCGATGACATCAAAGGTTTCCTTCAATGACATCAAAGGGTGATCGATGACAACAGACAAAATCTATCCAGTACCAATTTAAAAACCTTGGTGCCGGGATCGATGACATCGGAGAAGGTTCGATGACATCGAAGGAAACTTCGATGGAATAGAAGACCCTTCAATGACATCAAACCCAACAAATTTCTTTCCATTTTTTTACTGTTGAGATTTTACTTTATATTTCACTTAGGGTTGGTTCCTGAAATTTTAAGCGAGCATTGAAGAGAGCTTTGAGAGAGTTATTGTTGGAGTAAATACCCTTACACCCGATTCCTCTTTTCTAGAGGAGTTCATCATTTAATCCATGGCTTAAAGGAAATCATTGAAACATTCATTGCCTGGATTGAGCTATTAACTCCAACCTTCATTAATGATCCAACAACACTTTTTAATGGCAAATCATTGTACTGGAATCTTTGAATGCTTAGCTCTGGCAATCTTCTCTGGCTCTTAAAGACCTATAATTAACTAAGTAGATTTACCAAAACCCTGACCTAACAACCTCGACATCATTGGAGCATCTACAACTGGTTGCGGTTCAACGGAACTAAAGAATCTTCATCACCTGAAAGATCTTCATCATTATATGTTGCATGGGGCTCACTTGCTTCTAGGTACGTATTAGAGTCCATTTTTTCCAAAAACCTTTCCTTTTTATTTTTTTTAACACACGCACACACACCCTACACACTCACGCTGGTGGAATTTCACCACCTATGGGTACTCGAACCCTTGATCGGGAGTTGAAACTCCTGAGAGTCTACCACCTGGGCAAGAGAAAGGACCCTCTAAAAACCTTTCCTTGTGTAGGATTAAGATTCAGAGTTTGTTATCTTCAAACTCACCAAGTCCTTTCATAGGCCTCCAACGGGAGAGTACGTGTAGAGTCATTGTGTAGGATCTATTGTCTTATGTAGACATTCTTGATAACCTTCTATATTCTGTAAAGGTTCATGGTTAACCTGATTTAAAACCATTGGATTATGAAATCTATTACACTCATTGGTTAAGTGGATCCGCCGAGAGTGGAGAAGGCACGTTCCGAACCACTATATATCATTATGTTTGTGATGCATGCTTTTGCTTAATTTCTATGATAATTCATGTTATGCTTAATTTCTATAAACAACATTCTTGATGAAATGCAACTTTCATATATTTCACTATCCTAATTTTTTGCTTGTGCTTCCTTCTCACTTAATCATGTTTTATAAGTGTTTTGAAGTTAGTGTATTTAATATAATTAAAAATTTGAAAATTCATATTCACACCCCTCTAAGACACTTAGACATAACTCCATACTTCACTAGTAGCGGTTTATCCACAATTTCACCCATAAATGGTTGATTCTTAAAACCCCGCTTCCCTTCACTATAAGGAAGTCGTCAAAAATCAGATTAAGGAAAGTTAGAGAAACATGTAGTTCATTTGAATAAAAACCCTGGAATAAGGGCCAGTTGATTACATGATGAATACAAAAAGAGATAGTGAAGGTTTGACAAACAAAACGGTAGATCTACGAGTGGGCCGATTTGTGGTTTTCGAATCTCTTAGTGGCCAATACCTTGGCCTTCACCGCCATCTTTCATCTTTTGCTCGATGAGATGTGCTGGCTAATGAGCTCTTTGAAGGAGCGGGTGATCAACGCGAGACGTCAATCGAGGGCAGCATGCTCTAAATCGACCGACTTCTTTTTGGCCCTTTTGGACTCTATATGGCCCTGATAGAGTGCTATCTCCAAGTTGTTGAAGCTTTGAAAGGATATTCAGAACCTCCTGTGGAGGTTTGCGATCTTTGGGTAACTTAGCAACATTCCTAAGACAAGGGTAGGGGTCATGCAAAAAGGAAGAGAGGGAGAAGGAATCAAGCCCTTCTATAAAGATTTCTTCCATGGTGTTGACGGACAAAGAGAGGAAATCCATCGGGTCTGAGGTAGTGTTGACAGAAGTCTTGTTTTGAGATCGCCCATGATGCATTTTGAATCCTAAAGAGTGCTTTTATAGGCGTGTGATTTAGTCATTAATGTAAGTCAGATAAGGTTTGATGATTGGGAACCTGAGACCAACAACTACCACGTCAATTTCTTTTTGATATCTTGGAGGAATATAGCAGAATAAATGTGATCCCTTTAGAAAATGTGGTGCAATTACTAGGGTTGATTCAACGCATGCATAAGAAGAAAAGAAAAAGAAATGGCTAAGTATAGTGCGACCGTGTAATAACGCGAAAGCTTGGCCGATACTAAAAACACTATCATGCATCATTTAGATAAATACTCAAGCTGCATTACTGAAAGGAGGATACATCCTATGCCCTAAACACGACAAAATAATTTTATTGGCATCAGAATTGATTTATTGCTTGGCAGGTCATCGAACGCATTGAAACATAAGGAAAACAGAGATACGAAGCTTGAAGGTGGTCGAGCTTAAATCTTCATCCCCTCGAACTCTTTGAGGAGGGCTTGCATTTCTACATCATTCTTTTCTTTCGTGGAAGCCCAACTGTCCCCTTTTTTTGATGACGAGCGGTAGGAGATGAAGCGGCTAATCAACCCGAAGGGTGCTTGAGGAAATCATGTCCTCAGCCGCCCTCTTGTCATTGAAGCTTGCCTTCGACTGTGCCTGATACACGGTGATCCAGGAATAACAGATCCTCTAGATCGTCCATCTCCTTAGCAAAATAGGTGAAGCCCTCTCTTTCAATTCCTCTGGTAACCTTGCTCAGTAGGATTATAACATCCTAAACATGGTGGGGTTGAATTGATGCATTGGGACGCATTGTAATTGCCTGTACCATGCTAGCTTATACTTTTTGCTCATCACTGCAGATTTCTCCTTCACTGAGGCCTGTTGTCGAAGGTATTCTACATTTTTTTTGGTTACAACAGTCAGTTTGCAGAATCGATCTCCCATAATGTACATGCATTTAAACATTTGGACAAGCTTCCCAAGCATTGCATATGATTTGGCTGTGGACGAGGCACACATTGCAAAGTCATTGGCATCAAACAACAGGGAGGAATGTGAGTATTTTTTTAATCTTCATTCAAAAATATCATTCAAATAATGCTTAACGCCTACAATAAGGGAGGATGAATTGGAAGCCATCGAGGTAGGTTGAGTTTGTAAGGGGGTAATGATGTGATGATGTAACAGGTGTCAAATGGTGTTTAAATAGGTGTCCCCAGTGCCAACAATCTAGAGTGATTGTGGTGATAAAATTGCCACATGTTCCAAGTAATTAGGAATGTGGAGCGGTTAAAGCATATAGTTCGGAAGTAACCCACATTCCACCAAACTATACAAATAAGTAAGTAGTTACACAACAGAAGTAAAAGATAAGTAAAAGGGTGATATGATGTAAAATGGCTCAATGATAAAATTAGTGATTATAATCAAAATTTAAAAGATAAAAAGTGTTGTAATGACTCCTTGGCGGCCCCCAATTGTCCCTTCGTGGTAAGCTGTGAAGCTTCCTTCTTGGTTGCTGACTGTGAAAGTAGACTGATACAACACTAATTTTTCATCATGGCCGCCCCCAATTGTCCCTTCATGGTATGCATGTCAAAATTTAAATTTTCATCATGGTTGCCCCCAATTGTCCCTTCATGGTATGCGTTTCAAAATTTAAATTTTCATCATGGCTGCCCCCAATTGTCTCTTCGTGGTATGCGTTTCAAAATTTAAATTTTCATCGTGGCTGCCCCCAATTGTCCCTTCGTGGTATGCGTTTCAAAATTTAAATTTGGGAGTGAGAGTCAGTGGCTAGTTAGTGAACTTCCTTCTTGTGTTGAAGGTGTTCTGCATACTTTCCCGCATATTTTTTCTTCATCGCAATTAGCTTCGCCTCCAGAGTTGTGATCCTTACTTCCAGGTTCACTAGTTCGACCTAAGAAATTTTCATCATGATGCTCTTGGTAGCAAGATCCTAGGCGGTGGGGTGCGTAGAGGTCCTCCTTGACTTGGTCGTGGCTTCTTCAGTCTTAAGATGGTTGATAATGACACCGACATGGTAGCATGTTTTGAGCAACCCCTGAAACTCATGTAGGGTCTGACTAAGAGAAGACGCCGTATGATTTGACTAATCGGTCGAGATGGTCAACCGATTCAACGTCAAGAGACCCCACTAAACCTTTCTACAGAAGGTCATGGAGCTTAGCCTTCATGTCTTTTAGATTACTGGAGGGAGAGGGAGACTTGGCCACAATTATTTCTCCAGCGAAGGCCCTCTCAAATGAAGAAATGATATCATCTACAAGAGCATCGTCAGCTAGAGTCGTACTAGAAGTAGCCACGATTGTCTCTACAACTACGATCGTAGTAGGCTCAGTAGTCTAGGTTGGGATTGTCTCACGACCTCGACCATGGCATTCTCTTCAGCTTTGACTACGGTCTCCTTAGCCTCCACCACTGCTTCAGCCACTACTTCGATAGTAGTGACCTCGGGCACAGTTGAAGCAGGAATCTCCTTAACCTATATGGGAGCCGATCTTGCAAGAAAAAGCATTAGCGGGAGTCAGGGATTTTTGATTAATAGATAAGGGGGAGGTTCCCTGCTCGTACTTTGACTGATTTACACAGAAGGAATGCGAGGGATTTGAATCATATATTTTGAGTCAGTAGGAAGCTTACTGACTTCGGGTGGACTGTTAATAGGGAGGCCTTCAGCACTGATCGTTGCCTCTGAACCAATAGTCAGGATCTTAGTAGTAATAGGGTCAAGGACCCTTGATGTTTGTGGTGGTGGTTTTTGTGATTGTTGAGGTTGGGCCATGACTAACTATTTCTAGCCAGCCGTCAACTCCTAAGTAACTATAAGAAGAACAAAAAAGGGTCAATTGATGCAAAAGTAGGAAAATTAATACAAACAAATATATGAGCGAGCGATCTCCACCTAGATAAGATTAAACAACATAGACAACGAGCTGATCTCTAACGGTTTGAGGATTTTTTTATTACAGTCACTAGCGATTAAGTAGAAGTAGGGAATGGTGGCTGATTAGGACGATAAGGGGTGAGATACCTCTCATATAAAGGAAGATCAAAATTATTCAATCTCTCTATCCCACTACCATTTATTCTAACACTTATTAAAATGGGCTTCCTGGTGACGTTTCAGGCTGTCTTCGATCTCTTTTGTGTAGTCATCAATAGAGAGATCGGACCAATACTTAGTTTTGAAAGAAGATACGACCTTGGTCGAAGAAGTACTTGATGGTCGATGTGGCCCTGCGGAGGCTGGTCGTGGTCGGTCCTTTATTATTGAATAAATCTTGAGAGGACTAACTGTAACACCCTTGATTTTTGCCAACCTGGGATTAGACGTCCTTAGGCAATGGGTCAACCAAAATACCTTGGTAACCGCTCAGAACCCAATTCCATAGCCAAATAAATCACTTAGGATTAACTCCTTTAGAAATTAAGCGTAAGGTAGCTAGCGCTACGCTGGAGTGGCTGTGAAATTTTCCCTGATCGCTTTAAATACGTTCTACAAGACCTCAAACTTGTAGAACCAATGATGATATGATATCCTAAAACCTTGGATCAAACTCTAAACCCGTTTGCTCTCAGGAACTCTTTGAAACTTTGTATTGGATCTAGACCACGCGTCGAAAGTCCAATACCTACCATCTTAGACCGTTATGACCACTTGGCTGGACTTGACAATCGTTTCAAAAATCAAGGCCAACCGACGTTCAGAGACTATTTCATTGAGCATGGAGTGAAGAGAGTGAGAATAGGGTTAGATTTAGAAATTTTAATTTAAATCTGACACGTGACTTGACACCTTATTATTAAGCATTCTGACCGTCAGAATTCAGCCAAATTACACCCTCGGATCAGGAAAAATTTCTACTTCATATCATGAGATTTGTAGACCTGATCTAGGTGCGATGACCGCTGAACTGAAACTGGACCACCATGTGCGATCTGCGAACTCTGCCGGACTGAAAACTTGATGTGTGCTAGATCCAGTATGCATGAGCTTAAGTCCGACCGCGTTTGGCCAGGGGACCTCCAGAAATGCTCTTTTGGACCAGAACAACCCCGAATTGGTTAGACCTCAAGTAAATATTGTTCCCAAGCATAATTTGGGAAGAAATTAGGTTATATAAGGGGCTTAAACCCTCACTTCTCTCACCCATCCAAATTTTCTAGAAACCCTAGCAAGAGTGAGAGAAAAAGTGAGAGTTTGTGAGAGAAGGTGGGAGAGCTTTTCCTGCTGCTTGCACTACCTGCTGCATGTGTTTAAGCCACGCAACCCAATCACTTTTCCGGTGATTTCGCCGCATTTCTAGGTAAGAAATACCCTAACTACTTGCTGATTTGATGTTCCGTCGATTCCTTAGCTAAGTAGCTTATACATCTTGTGATATAGATTTTCTGTTCGCCGTAGACGAAGCGTATTCGCTCCGTTCGAATCGATTCGCCTCTAGGGAAAAGGTGAGGATTTTAGACGCTTTGATTGACTGATTTCAAAGCTTTCAATGTCATTTAATAGTAGATTATCGACGGCAACGCCGTTTGACATGTACAACATGCTGTCCGTTTCCTGTTTCGTAAGCAGGCGAAAAATATGAGATTTAGGGCATTTTAGTCATTTGTAGGAAATACTGTTTGCATCCATATTTTGCTGATATGATTGACATGACTTTTTGTCACCTTAGGATATTAAGAATGCATGCATAATCAGTTTGGCGAAGAGATTCGTCCAAATGCGCACTTTGAGTCGACATATAATATGTAGACTTAAGTGTGTAGACTAAGTGTTTGTAGAAATGTTTGTATTAGTATTTATTGAATTAAATGGTGTTGTGAAATAGTTTTGAGATTGAATTCTCAAATAATATGCTGATGTAAATGATGTCCTTCATGTTGGCTATATGTATGATTTCATCATATGTAAGAAATGCATGTGCTAGATGATTTAGTTAAGTTGTATGTTATAGCATGTGTTAACATGCTCACATTGTTGTAATGCATTTTCATTACCTTTATATGATTGCTGATGTGGATTCATAAATGTTTGGGGCTATACTTAGTCCAGGCAGTCGGTAACAGAGAAAGTTTGTGGCTGGCTTTATCCACCATGAAGGACGCGTCGATGAACGCGAGTCGTGTTTGGAGTTGACGGCAGTGGTTAGGCCACGCGAAGTGTTTCATGCACTTCATGTCATTCGACTTGCGAACGATCGTGCTAGTCAAGCCCGTCAAGTAACCCGACTGGCCGTTGATTGTTCACCCTGTATGAATCATAACTGCTTGAACCTACGGTACTGAACTTACCATTGTAAACCCTGTCAACCATGGTACCTTGATCCATAAAGACTCATGAGCCAGGCATGGTGGTATGGGAAACCGCGGTAGAGCTGTCGGCTTACGCTGGGGCCACAAACCTCCCCTTAGTGACCAGTGAGCACCTATGACTCGTGAGCAGATTATGGTAGTATGGGACACTATATTCTTACTGTCGGCCTACACTGATCAGGCGACGAGCCCTTTATAGTAACCGCGAGCATATTCTGAGTCTACGGGAGGCGACGACCCTTCCATGGCAATGAGTGTACAGTAGGCCTGTATTGATAAGGTGATGGGGGAGCGGTGCAATGAGTGCGAACAACAGCCCTGACAGCCCTTGCAGCGACCTACAAAATATACATCGTATGAGATTACTAGGAGTGACGACCCTAAACGGGATTTGTGTTGGGATTGATATAAGCAAGGTACCCTAGTTTCCCAATCCTGCTGTATGAAAAGGACTAATAATAACTCGATAATCATATCACCATCACATTGCATGTGCGTGGAAGATGTGGAGCACTGTGGGAAGAAAGCATGCCGCGGGCGTAAGATGGTGTCGTATGAGGGAGATCGTCGGTGAGGGCATCCATCATGTCATGTCATATTGCATTAACCATAATATTTAGGAATGTTTGATTAATTGCTTTACTATTATCGCATGATTGATTTGAGAACATGCTAATCTCTGCTCTATTATCCCACTGAGTTAATTACTCACTCCCACATTACGGGACGGTGTTTCGGACACCCACTAGACTCTTTTGTGATTGCAGATGATGACGCGGCCTGTGAGGCGGAGCTAGACTTGATGATGATGAGGAGGATCCCTCCTTTATGCATGTTCTGATCGACCGGATTACAGGGAGATTCATTAGATGCCATGACACTTGTCATTTTATATTTTCAGAGCACTCATGTATATTCTTTCTTTCTATTTTGAGGTATACATTTATATGTTTAACCTGGTAACATGTTCACACTCTGGAGACTTACAATCAATTATATATTATATGTATGTATCATAGTCTTTCGCTTGTTAATTTAACTGTCTCTGGAATATGATATGT
This sequence comes from Magnolia kwangsiensis, assembly GCA_037074715.1. Classification (NCBI taxonomy): domain Eukaryota; kingdom Viridiplantae; phylum Streptophyta; class Magnoliopsida; order Magnoliales; family Magnoliaceae; genus Magnolia; species Magnolia kwangsiensis. Next base: position 77,071,355 of record CM073580.1, on the reverse strand, counting down.
TGTTCTGGCTTAATCCCACCCATGTTTAATACATTAACACAGACAACATTCAATCATACACAATTATATTGCATAAAGAACATTTTGGAACTCGGGAGTTGGGTTTTTACTCGACCCCCGATTTTTGGGATGTTACACTAACACACTGAAAAGTAAGGATTGGCGCTTTCAGGGGTGGATTAGGCAGATCTCCCAAATCAGAGATCTTCTTCAGGGTCGTCGGTGGTTGTGAAGCAGGCACTGGAGCATCAAAATCCTCCCTCATGACCTCTTGACTCGCTGCAACAACAGCCTCAGTCGTTGGAACTTGAGAAGGCGGGGAAGCGGCTGACTTGGTCTTCTGCTTACTTGTTATTTTCTTGGCAGGTGGGGCGGCTGAGGGAACGACTGTTCTCTTCTTACCCTTTGCCTCTAACTGTGAGACGAATTGGTTGTTGAGTTCAGAAGAATCCTTGTTTGTTATGCAATTTGGCATAATGACACTCCCACCAATCGAAGAAACTATCCATGGCCTATGGTAGGTTTGGATAGCTGGGAAGTACGAGAGCGTTCGCCTCATGGCGGTATGAAGCATTGAGAGAGGCATAGAGACCCGAATCGGTCACCACAAGGTGACTGAAGGGTGGCTGGTTACATGACTTATGAGTGAGAGGGCAAGGGACACGCTAGACGAGGCCAAACTACCAAGCGAACAATGAAGGATAATATTACTCGACCCCGACCTTAGCATTCTTACCCTGCTCAATCGTGCCTTCATACGAAAGGTCAAGACCGAGGAGATAACTTCCCCATTCATGATGCGACCGACTGGCCAAATATTCATCATCTGGCTTAAACTAACCGGTGAACCAGCCTGGCCCATATATTTCTCCCTCAAAGAAGGGCATGAAAGTCTCATTCTTCTTGGTCATGTTTAAGATGAAGAAATCCTCGAGATAGAGCTCGCACGAGAGATTCCCTTGGATGGAATGGAGAATCTGAGTATGGCTTCCCTTCATGCATAACATGACAGAATAGAGAAGGGCGTAAGTAAGCATAAATCCACATCTGCAAGAACAACATTGGTCCTCCTGTAGAATAAAAGCCTTGGTGGGTTATCTCATAAATACCCCGATATAGGTGGCCAAGCACAAAAGGCACCAGAGCAACCCTGAAGCCCTGAGAAAGTTGTTCGGCTAGAGCAACATACTTTGTGGTGACCTATTAAGCGTTCACACACAGAAGGTGGTGGCAGATCTAAAGAAGCAAAAATTCCATGTGCTCATCCACCTCAACTAGGCCATTGAGTTTGTGGTAGGCCTTCATGAAGTTGGTATAGACATTGGCAGAATTTTTAGGGAAATATTTGCACAACCTGGAAACAACACCAAAAAAACATGTCATTCTAAAGGGCGGATACTCAGTCAAACGTTAGATATCTTTTGTGGATGGGCTCATCGGACGTCAACCAAACAGGAAAGAGTTCATCAACGTGCTCCAAAACGTCGACATAGTAAGCAAAAGGGCTAGATTTCTCAGATACTCTCGAATGGTGAGTTTGAGGCATTCATATATGACATTCCTTCTCCATAATACATCATGCTGTGAGGATACCCGAGTGAACCATACTTCCCAATCTGGGCGTAGAAGGCTCGGACAGTGCTCTCGCACACATGAGACTTGCCTTCAAATATGGGACCCCACCCAGATTCCAACAAGAGGTTATAAGTGCTATGGCAGATAGCTCCTTTATGTTGTCAAATTTTGTGGTGCCAAAACCCCTGTCTGTGTCTTGTGTAGCATGAGGATATATACATGTTTAAGGCACTGCATCACAATGCTTCAAGACAAGTACGGTGATCTACTTCAAGACATGCAAGGTTAAGTACATTGTCCATTCCTGAAAACTTTAAAGATCAGAGTTTGTCAAGAGCTACATCAAAAGAAAAGTGCTTATTCAAGACTCAAGATAAAGCTCAAGTCAAGATGAAATACAACTCAAGAACGACAAATCCAAACTTTTAAAGATCTCAAGGTTCAAGCTACATAATGTAGAGTCTCAAGCTTCATAATCTTGAAAGGTTAATCATCATCTGAAGAATTGAAGTTTCAATGTTCATACTTCATGTCCTAGATATGAAAGACCTTAGATTGACCTTACGATGGGTCATTTTGGATAGATAATTCAATTACTCTTTTTATAAGTGTTGTAGTCTGTTCTAAGATAAATCTTGGACTTTATTCAACTAGTCTTAGCATTGGCTTGACCAGTCCAAGAAATTTCAAGACCAGTCCTAAGTTTGTTACAAATTTTTAGAATTTTTGGTTGTGCTACAACCAGTCCTGCAGACTGTTCGACCAGCCATGTGATCAATGTCGACTCATCCTACAACCAGTCCTGGATTTACGACTCAAAGTACAACAACTAAATTTGGTGCCTCATAGCTAGTTGTAGGGTGCTTACAACTAGTCATGGAGGGATCACGACCAGTCGTAGACTGCCTTCAACTAATCGTGGAATGGTTTGATCCGATCGCGCTTAAAATTTCAAAATCTTGTTGGTCCTACGACCATTCGTAGTGTCCACTGGACTAGTTGAAGGTGCGATTTCGGCAACTATAAATAGACGACGAATTTCAGAGTTTGATAACTCAATTTAAGATAAATCAAGGGATCGCTTTGAAAGATAAGTTAGTCTTATTTTAAGCTACAATGTGCATATTTAATATTTTCTTTTGTTAGCTTTATATATTTGATTTTGTTTCTATATTCTAATCTGAATTGAAAAGAGAAATTGTGATATTCCTTCTTCTTGGAATCAAAATCAAATAGAGCTAGCCCAACTGGTTTAATTTAAAATCAATCTAGAACCTAGAACCATTTCAAAGTGAGTATTGGACATTGAACTTCAACATTCCAACTTCTACTCTGATTGGTTCTTCCGAGCTAATACAAAAAGGAGAATTTCAAGTATTTTACATTTGTATAAATTTTCTTTATTTTGGTTTCTTTGAGATTAAGCCAGAAAAATCTCATTGTGTTATTTATCTAAGGAGAGCCAGAAAACTCAAAAGTGGGGTTTTTTTTTTTTTAATTGTGTAAGCCCTTTTAAAAAGACACAATTGTGATAGTTTTAGGTGAACACGAGAAACCTATTTTCATAGTGAACGCTAATATCCACTGTGTGAGGATATTAGGAGTGGAGTAGCAAGCTATGTGGTTGTTATTTAATAGTTGGTGAACACACAAGTGAACCACTATAACTTTTTATGTTTTTTGGATGTGTGATTTACATTTCCTATCTTTTATCATTCTAATTTGCGGGATGTATGCATGTATGTGAATGTTGTAATATTTACATTTCAAGCAATGTGGGGAATATTGTAATAATTTAGATTTAAATTCTTGTAATTTATTTCAATTCCTTGCTATTTATTTATTCCTCATTAGTTTGAGTTTTTGATATAAAGAGCATTTTAGAAATAAGGTTGTCCCACCTTAAACCCTTGGTTTTTATGGTGTTAGGTTGTTCTTAGAACAACATTTGTATCAACCTCTCAATACTTGTTTATTGAGGTTGCATTTCATTTCAGCATTGTGAATTGATTTTCTTTATTTGGCTATCTCATCTTTAATTCCGCTGTTATTATTTTAAATTTGGCATAGTCCTATTCACACTCCCTCTAGGACATATAGCTTGGCCTTTTTAATTAGACTATTCATATCCATTGCATGCTTTAGAAAATTTAAAATTTATCAAATGTATGTAAAAAGTGCCTTCTTAAATGATGATCTACATGAAGAAGTGTATGTTAAACAACTATCGGGTTTTGAAGACCCTAAGAATGCTGATCATGTTTATTGCCTAAAAAAGGCTCTCTATGGTTTAAAACAAGCTTCCAAGGCATGATATGAAAAATTGACTAAGATTTTACTAAGTCATAATTTTTAAATGGGAAGTGTTGATAAAACTTTGTTTGTTATGAAATTTTATGATCACATCTTAATAGTGCAAATCTACGTTGATGATATTGTTTATGGATCTACCTGTTCTAACATGACTGTTGAGTTTGTAGATTTAATGAAATCTAAGTTCGAAATGAGCATGGTTGGGGAATTGAACTATTTTCTTGGGTTGTAAGTAAAAGAACAATCTAATGGTATCTTCATTTCTCAGACCAAATATGCTCAGAACTTAATCAAAAAGTTTGGATTTGAGAATGATAAGAATTTTGATACTCCTATGAGTACAATCTTAAGACTCTTAAAGGACTCTACAGTTAAAAATGTGGATCCTAAATTATATTGTAGTATGATTGTACTAGATATCAGTCTAATCCTAAAGAATCTCATTTAACTGCTGTTAAGCAGATTATGTGATATGTCACAAGTTTAGATAATTTGGGTCTCTTGTATCCATATGATACTAGTGTTCAGTTGGCAAGGTATATCGATGTTAATTGGGTTGGAAATATTAATGATAGGAAATTAACTAGTGATGGTTATTTTTTTATCGAAAATTATTTAGTTTCCTAGTTTATCAAGAAGCAAAGTTCTATATCACTCTCTACTGCTGAGGCTGAATACATCGTAGCTGGAAATGCATATACTCAGCTTGTTTGGACGAAACGTATGTTAAATGATTATAAAATTACACAGGATTCAATGGTTTTATATTGCGATAATTTTAGTGCAATAAATATTTTAAAAAATTGAATCTAGCATTCACGTACCAAGCACATTGAAATTAGGTATCATTATATTCGTGAATTAGTGGAATAAAAATTAATATCTTTAGAATACATTCTAACCGAGACTCAACTTGCTGACATTTTCACTAAACCACTTGACAAAAGCAGGTTTAATAAATTAAAATTTGATCTTGGTATGTGCATTATAAATTGATTATTCATGCATGTGTGTATCATAGTGTAAATATATTTGATAATTTATGTATAATTTTTAAATTTTTATGAAAAATGTAAGTTTTTATTGGTACACGACCAGTCGTGGATGTGCTCGGCCAGTCATGCTATGACTAGTTGAGGATAGCTCAAGACCGACCATGGAGCACACTAATCTCTTTAAAATTGGAAAAAAACCATTTTCTTTTTCATTTCTTCATTCTTCTCCAACGGGTGTGGCATGACCAGTCGTACCCAACTACTTCATTCTTTAAGGTGAGTGCTCCATTTCAGTTTTCCTTATAAATTTATTCTCTAATGACTTCATATTCTTCCTTGGTGTTGTTGATTTCAAGTTTTCTTCAAGATTTTTGGGTTTTCTACACCCAAATCTGATCTTAGTAAACCCCACTTTATCATATTTGCATCTTTTTTATTCTTTGAGTTTCTTCATGTAAATGGATGCTAGAGAAAAAAAGAAAACTTTTACGGTACATCTTCTTCCAGATCTACTCTAATAACTCGTCGCCACCTTCGGTCATCCAAAGATGATCCCTCTTATGTTCAGGATTTTAGAATGCGAAAAGTTATTGTTGAGCGACCTATATTTCTTGATCACATTGCTCCATTTGGTATCGTTCCACTCCTCTAAGATGTAGCATGGGATAACATCTTACAATAGGGTGGGCCTACATACTAGTCTATTGATTAGTCCATGTTTGCATGTATCTCTAATTTTTCAACTAAGAATTTAACATTTAAAATTGATGTTAGAGAAGGTCCATTTGAAATTTACCGCTATTTAATTTCAGGATTAATGGACATACTTGTTAATGACGAGGGTATTCCAATTTATACTCTAACTGAGAAGCCCTCCGAATAAGAAAAACGTATGCTCATTAGAGATTTATGTAATAAGAATGTGTAATGGACTCATAAAGGGAATGCGCTCCGCTCAAAGTACTTGTTACCCAGATACGGGGTTCTCCACAAAATCTTTACTTCAAATCTGTATCCGCGTTCTGGTAACAAAATAGAACTGACTTCCTTTATGGTTCGAGTTTTTCAGTTTGTTGTTTCTGGTACTAAAGTTTGTCTTCCTTATTTGATATGTCATTCTATTATTCAATTCCGTCTCCATCCAGGTCATAGTGATATTCCATTTGCCTATCTTATGATTGTTTTAGTTTTTCATATGCTAGTTGCTATGCCTGTTGGAGAGGCTCCCATCCATCATCTTTTTTTTAACAATTCGAATATTAACAAGATGAAATTGGAATTGGCTCCTAGCCAACTGGATGTGGGTGGTGGTAGAGCCAAAGCAGGGAATGAAGAAGAAGCTGATGATCTTCCTCCTGATGATGTTAATGTGGATGATATTTTTGATGAACTTAAATCTGATTTTGCTAATGATCCTGACTATGAGCCATTTGAATTTGATGCTCGTCTTCGTGCTCTAGAGGAGAAGGTAGAGAACATGAATGTTGCCCATGATATGCAATTTAAATATATGCGCAAGTATCTTAGACACTTAAACAAAGGCCTTCATCAACTTGATCCTACCATACCTGCTCCATCTTGAAGATCTAATTAAATGCGTTACTCTTTGTCTGTAATAACTTTAAGTCTTCTTGTGTTGGTTTGTGAACTTTATCTAATTTACTGACTTTTGTTTGAACTAATTAATGGTTTGTGGACTTTATTTGCTTATATCTTGACCAGTTAATCTTTTATTATTCCTGTTTCTTCATCTTTTCCATTTTTTTTCTTTCCTTTGTCATATTGTTATAAAAAGGGGGAGAATTTTAATGGTTTTGCAAATGGTTTGATTGTTATTGATTGACTATGGAGAATTTTAATGGTTTTGCATATGGATTGATTGCTATGGATTGATTGTGAGTAGTAGTTATTTTTTTTGGCATTTTTTATATATATGTTTGTGCTACTCAAGGGAAGTGAGGAGATGTTTTGTGCTAGTTGATGATAACTAGTGCATGATTGATGATAACTGGTGCATGATTCTTTAACCTTATAACTGGTGCATGATTCTTATGTACATATTAGTCATATTATTGTTAAGAGTGTTTTGTCACGAATTTGAGAAAGGGGGAGATTGTAATGGCTATGGAAAATAGCTCCTTTATGTTGTCAAATTTTATGGTGCTAAAACCTCTATCCGTGTCTTGTGTAGCATGAGGATATATACATGTTTAAGGCACTACATCACAATGCTTTAAGACAAGTACGGTGATCTACTTCAAGACATGCAAGGTTAAGTACATTTTCCACTCTTGTAAACTTCAAAGAACAGAGTTTGTCAAGAGCTACATCAAAAAACAAGTGCTTGTTCAAGACTCAAGATAAAGCTCAAGTCAAGATGAAGTAACTCAAGAATGACAAATCCAAGCTTTTGAAGATCTCAAAGTTCAAGCTACATCATGTAGAGATCTCAAGCTTCATAATCTTCAAAGGTCAATCATCATCCGAAGAATTGAAGTTTCAATGTTCACACTTCATGTCCCAGGTATGAAAAGACCTTAGATTGGCCTTAGGATGGGTCATTTTGGATACATAATTCAATTACTCTTTTTATAAGTGTTGTAGTCTATTCTAAGATAATCTTGGACTTTGTTTGACTAGTACTAGCACTGGCTAGACCAATCCTAAGTTTGTTACAAATTTTCAGAATTTTTAGTTATGATACGACCAGTCCTGGAGACTGTTCGACTAGTCGTGTGTAGTGTCGACTCGTCTTACGACCAGTCTTGGATCTACGACTCAAAGTACAAGAACTAAATCTGGTGCCTCACGGCCAGTCGTAGGGTGCTTATGACCAGTCGTGGAGGGATCACAACTGGTCGTAGACTGCCTTTGACCAGTCGTGGAATGGTCTGAAATGATCGCGCTTAAAATTTCAAAATGTTGTTGGTCCTACGACCAGTCGTAGTGTTCACAGGACCAGTCGAAGGTGTGATTTCTGCAACTATAAATAGATGATGATTTTTAGAGTTTGATAACTCAATTTAAGATAAATCAAGGTATCACTCTGAAAGATAAGTTAGTCTTATTTTAAGCTACATTGTGCATATTTAATATTCCCTTTTGTTAGCTTTATATATTTGATTTTGTTTCTATATTCCAATCTGAATTGAAAAGAAGAATTGTGATATTCCTTCTTCTTAGAATCAAAATCAAATAGAGCTAGCCCAACTGGTTTAATTTAAGATCAATCTAGAACCTAGCCTAACTAGTTTAATTTAAAATCAATCTAGAAACTAGAACCATTTCAAAGTGAGAGTTGGACATTGAACTTCAACATTCAAACTTCTACTCCGATTGGTTCTTTCGATTTTACATTTGTGTAAATTTCCTTCATTTTGGTTTCTTTGAGATTAAGTCAAAAAAATCTCATTGTGTTATTTATCTAAGGAGAGCCAGAAAACTCAGAAGTGGGGGTTTTTTAATTGTGTAAGACCTTTTTAAAAAGACACAATTGTGAAGGTTTTAGGTGAACCTGAGAAACCTATTTTCATAGTGAATGCTAATATCCACTGTGTGAGGATATTAAGAGTGGAGTAGCAAGCTGTGTGGTTATTATTTAACAGTTGGTAAACACATAGGCGAACTACTATAACTCTTTGTGTTTTTTGGATGTGTAATTTATATTTCCTATCTTTTATCATTCTAATTTGTGGGATGTATGTGTGGATGTGAATGTTGTAATATTTACATTTCAAGCAGTGTGGGGAATGTTGTAATAATTAGATTTAAATTCTTGTATTTTATTTCAATTCTTTGCTATTTATTTATTCCTCATTAGTTTGAGTTTTTGATATAAAGAGTGTTCTAGAAATAAGGTTGTCTTGCCATAAACCCTTGGTTTTTATAGTGTAAGGTTGTCTTTAGAACAACATTTGTATCAACCTCTCAATACTTGTGTAACATCCCGAAAATCGGGGGGTCGAGCAAAAACCCAACTCCCGAGTTCCAAAATGTTATTTATGCAACATGGATATGTATGATTGAATGTTGTCTGTGATAATGTATTAAACATGAGTGAGATTAAGCCAGAACAGCATATCATACTCCAGAGACAGTGAAATTTGCAAGCGGAAGACTGTAATAGTATGTATAACGTACATAAACTGTTGTATGTCTCCAGAGTGTGAATATATTACCAGGTTATGCACATACATGTATACTTCAAAAGTAAACAAAATGAATATACATGAGGGCGTTAAAAATTCAAAATGACAAATGTCAAAGTATCTAATCAGCCTTCCTGTAATCCCGTCGATCAGAACACGCATAAAGGAGGGATCCTCCTCATCATCATCAAGTTCGGCTCTGCCTCACAGGCCGCGCCATCATCTGCAATCACAAAAAGGTCTGGTGGGTGTCCGGAACACCGTCCCGTAACGTGGGAGTGAGTAACTAACTCAGTGGAATAATAGAGCAAAGATTAACATGTTATCAAATCAATCATGCGCTAATAGTAACGCAGTAAATCAAACAATCCTAATACTGTTGTTAATGCAATTATGATATGACGTGATGTATGCCCTCACCGACGATCACCCTCATACGGCAACATCTTACGACCGCGGCATGCCACACTCCCTAGAGTGCTCCACATCTTCCAGGCACATGCAATGCTATGGTGATATGATTACCAAGTTGTTATTAGTCCATTCAAACAGCAGGATTGGGAAACTAAGGTACTTCCCTTGTATCAATCCCAACACGGATCCTGTCTAGGGTCGTCACTCCTAGTAATCTCATACGATGTACATTTCGTAGGTCACTGCAAGGGCTGCCAGGGCTGTTGCTCGCACTCGTTGCACCGCTCCCCCATCACCTTATCAATACAGGCCTACTGTACTCTACTGCACGGAAGGGTCGTCGCCTCCCGTGAACTCAGAATACGCTCGCGGTCACTACAAAGGGCTCGTCGCCTGATCAGTGTAGGCCGACAGCTAGAATATAGTGTCCCATACCACCATAATCTGCTCACGAGTCAAGGTGCTCATTGGTCACTACGGGGAGGTTTGTGGCCCCAGCGTAGGCCGACAGCTCGACCACGGTGTCCCATACCACCATGCCCGGCTCATGAGTCTTCGTGGATCAAGGTACCACGGTTAATAGGGTTTACAATGGTAAGTTCAGTACCCTAGGTTCAAGCAGTTATGATACATGCAAGGTGAACAAACATCGGCCAGTCGGGTTACTTGACGGGCTCGACTAGCGCGATCGCATCTCGAATTGAACGACATGAAGTGCGTAAAACACTTCGCGTGGCCTAACCACTGCCGCCAACTCTCAACACGAATCACATTCATCGACGCATCGTTCGTGGCTATGACCAGTCAGCCACGAATTCGCTCGGTTACCGACTGCCTGGACTAAGTCAAGTCCCACACATCTATGGTATCACATTAACACTATAAAAAGGTATTGGAATTGAAATATATCATGTGAGCATGTTAGCACATGTTATAACATTCAACTTAAGCAAATCTTCAAGGCATACTTCCCATGCATATTCAACTTAAGCAAATCCTCAAGCACATGCATTCCATGCATGTAATGAAATCATGCATTTTGTCAACAAGTAGAAAATCATTTAGGTCAGCATAATAATTGAAAAATCAATCACAAACTATCAAATAACATCATTTAATTCAATACATACTAATACAAGCATTTATACAAACACATACACTACACACTTAAGTCTACATATAGTATGTCGACCCAAAGTGCGCAACTAGGCGAATCTCTTCGCCAAACTAATTATGCACGCATTCCTAACTTCCTAATGCGACAACAAACCATGTCAATCACATCAGCAAAATATGAATGTAAACAGTACTTCCTACAAATGACTAAAATGCCCTAAATCTCATATTCTTCGTTAGCTTACGAAACGGGAAACGGAGAGCATTTTGTACATGTCAAACGGCGATGCCGTCAAGAATCTACTATTAAACGACATTGAAAGCGTTGGGAACCGTCAATCAAAGCGTCTAAAATCCTCACCTTATGTCTTGTAGACTCGGAAATTGAAACGGAGCGTATACGCTTCGTCTACGGCGGATAAGGAACCTAATACACAAGATTCATAAGCTACATCGCTATGGAAACAAGGGAAACTCAAATCAACAACTATTTAGGGTTTTTACTTACCTAGGATCGCGGTGGAATCGCCGGGAAAGCGGTAGAGGTGTGTTGCTTAAGCACGTGCAACGCGTAGTACAAGTGGCAGGAAGAACTCTCCCACACTCCCACAATCTCCCACCTTTTTCTCTCTCCCAAGCTAGGGTTTCTCTCAAATTCGGATGGAAGAGAGGAGTGAGGGTTTCAACCCCTTTTATAGCCTACAACATGCCCAAAATAGGCTTGGGAACAATGTTTACTTGGTGCCTAACCAAATCGGGGCCGTTTCGGTCCAAAAGGGCATTTCTGAAGGTCCCCTGGCCAAATGCGGTCGGACTTAAGCTCATGCATACTGGATCTAGCACACATCCAGTTTTCAGGCCGGTAGGGTTCCCAGATCGCACGTGGCGGCCCAGTTTCAGTTTAACGGTCACCGCACCAAGATCAGGCCTATAAGTCTCGTGATATGTAATAGAAATTTTTCCTGATCTAAGGGTGTAATTTGGCTGTATTCTGACGGTCAGAATGCCTAATACTGATGCGTCAAATTTGTGTGCCAGATTTGAATTTGAAATTCCAACTATGTCCCTATTCACACTCTCTTCGGTCCGGGCTCAATGAAATAGCCTGTGATCGTCAGTTGGACTTGATATTCGAAACGATTGCCAAGCCCAGCTAAGTGGTCATAACGGTCTAAGATGGTAGGCATCTGACTTACGACGCGCGGTCTAGATCCAATACAAAGTTTCAAGGAGGTCCCGAGAACAAACCGGCTTAGAGTTTGATCCGAGGCTTTAGAGCATTATAGCACCCTTGGTTCCACTCGCTTTGGGCCTTGTAGAACGTATTTAAAGTGTTAGGGACCATTTCCCAGCTATTCTAACGTTGCACTAGCTAACTTAGTCATATTTTCTAAAGGAATTGATTCTAAGTGGTTTCTTTGGCTATGGAATTGGTTTCTAAGCAATTTTCCAGGTGTTTTAATTGACCCATTGCCTAAGAACGTCAAATCTCAGATTGGCCAAAATTCGGGGTGTTACAATCTACCCCCCTTAAAACACAATGTCGTCCCCGACATTGACGAACGGCAAGGAGTACCTAGAGGGACTTTAGTATTGACATTCTAAGGAAGGTTCAAATCCTACTTAATAACCTAATCGTATGTATATCCGAACTCAAAGGTTTCGATCTTGGGCCAGTGGGAAAGAGGCCAACCACTCTTCCGCTGCGCCACTCTGATCAAACGGTAGCGTTGACTAACCTAACTGGATTGGACTCAATACGTTCTACCCCCCTTAAAACTTGGTTTTACTTAAGGTTGAAGAATATTTGCATCGATCCGTATATCAGAACGAGGCGCAACTTAGGGGCTATCCTTAACCTAAAATGGAAACAGCCTTTCTCTATATGGTCTTCCTTGCTAATGATGCGTTCTATGGCATTGGTACCTATGATCATAGAGATGAGCCTAACCTCTATTATGATTGAATTCAGGGGCAGGTATGAGTTGGTGGCAAGATGTCTAATTCTCTACTGGCTTTAAGTCCTCGCTATTTTCCAAAGACAATGTGATCCTGTTTAGTTGTAGATGGTTGGGCCATCACAGAAGAAAGGTTGTATAGTGGGTCTAAGCCGGATACGTTGAACCTTCTGTCTAATCAGGACAGAAAATGCGTTGTATCAGTTCTTAATCCAAGTCGATGCCGATCCTCTGCTTGATCAGAGCATTGGATTCATTGGTAACCACTAGGAGTAAGAAATCGACTCAAACCGCGAATACATCGCTTACATGTAGTTCCTTTACTCTGCATTCCCGAATGCAATAAGTCCTTGGGGAAGGCAATTCTAAGGGGTGTGCTAGTACATTCTAAGTTCAATCTGAGGGAGTTATAAATGTTCCCTTAGAGTGTATGGTTCCTTCCTATGGGCAACAACAGAAGTCTATAAGCCATAAAGGAATCTACCGAAGGAAGGGAGTCCCATTCCAACCAAATCTAACCTATCATTCCTTTACATATACAGGCTTTACCCTACTCTAGGTAACTAGTAGGCTAGTCTGTAACTCAGTAGCTATAATCTAAAGCTTAAGATTATACGGTAAATGGCTTTCCATACCATTTCTACTACAGAGGGTTGTTCTATCGCTTAGGGTCAAGATTGTCTAAATGGAATTGGATTTCTTATGTCGTTAGACTCTTCAAATCTAGGAGTGCTAACTCTAGGACCAAAACGCCAAGGGCCTATGTGGCCAGTAGCATTCAGTTGTATTAAATAGAACCGCGTTCTTAGTCCCATAGTGGGATCGGAAGTGGCATGCTTGGTAGGAGGGTGGGGTGGGATAAAAACTAATTTGTAGGCTGAATCCCGGGAGTTACAATACTCCCGATTCAGGGACAATAGCTTACAGTGAAATGAGACGGCATGCACTCCATTCCACAAATTTTGGCTACATTAAGCCCAAACCACAACACAAACATTCACATAACAAGTCGAAAGGCATCATACATTTCATTAAACCAAAATTGTCATAATACAAGGGATATCTCCCTATAAGTATCATGACAAAAAGTACATGAGAGCTATGTCAGTCAGCTACTACAGCAACATAGGTAAATTACCAGCCTTATCAGGCTTACAAAACACAACTTAAAACAAGAAATGACTAACTACTAATAATAACATCAAAGATCGCATCGCTAGTCGGAGTCTGGTGATGGAGGAGGAGCACCCTTATCCTGTAAGCAACACAGGATTGCCTTCAAGGTGCGAGTCACCTTGCCAAACTTCTTCTTTGTAACGGCCTTGGCATCAGCGACTTCTGCTCGAAGTTCTTGGACTTCCCTACGCAAAGCGGTCTGACTCTCCTCCATCCGAGCAATGCGGTCCTCGATAGTAGTCTGCGCAGGAGGAGGGCTCTCATCAGTATCCTAAGCCTCCTCTTCTGCTTCTTCCTGAGCCTCTTCCTGAACCTCTGCACTAGGTTCTTCTTCGCTTTGATCTTCCTCTTCATCAAAGTCATCCCTACTATCCCTTTCAAGTTGATTTTTACGGTATTGCGACCCAATCTTCATCTTGACCATTGTCGACTCATCGATAGTGTGAATCGATACCGGTAATTCGGGTCCAAGTCTATAGGCAAACTCAAGCGCAATCTTGCAAATGAGTCGGCCAAAGGGAAGGGATTCGGATGTTCTCCTCGACCTGGCTATGAGAACTATCTGCCGTAAGATGAAAGTGGCCATACATACGTTCTCTCCCTGGGCCACCAGAAATAAGAAATCGACCACAAGACGTGTGCATTCAATGCGGTTCGTCGACCTGGGATAGACATTGAACGTGCAGTATGGTGCAGCAGGCGCAAATCCTCAGACATGTACGTCGCCTTGAGGCTATTATTGGGCTGCCATGGAACCAACTTACTGCACAGAAACCTGGTGCGGCGATCTCGTTCACGTCTAGTCCTCAAATTCTTCTCACTTGGATGCACATCGCCTAGAGGCACGTTGAGAAGTCACGCAATCAACCGAACGTCGATCGTAGCCATCCGATCTCTACCAAAAGGGATTTTGAACTGCAAAGGCTCCAAGGTAGGACTCTGGATGCTAGCATAGAAGGCACGAACAGTGCTCACATTAGCACGAGCGCGAGCTTCAAAGATCGGTCCCCAGTGCGCAGCTTCAATGCGTTCGAACAACAGATACTCACCGAACAATCGCCCATCTACGTCCGCCTCAAATAACACTCTACGATCAGTGTATTCACCATGAGGCATCTCTGATAGAATGGTTCGTCCAAGGTGTGCATGGGGATCCAAATCCCGCTTTGTACGGCACTCCAGGACTGCAGCTGGACCTGCGGCGGTGCTTGAACTTGCGGCACCACCCCGCGGTCTTCTTGATCGAGCAGGACGGCTCGGCCCAGCCTCATCTGTCGCGGTTTTCCTCTTACCCATCAAAGATATGATGGATGAGAGTGACAAAAGGCCCAAAATGGCTTCCACGAAAGCCATGAAAAATACTGAAAATGCTGAGAAATGGCTGCCCAATCTGACAAAAGGAAATCTAGGCGTCGTAGAGGGATGCTTCAAGCTTCCCAAGGCTATAGTTTCAAAGAGAAATACAAACAAAAAGATGGGATGGAGCTCCTCACGATTTCAGCTATATTTGAGGGATTTTGGAGCTCCAAATGATGATATCTTCAAGGAAAGAGGCTGCCAACACCCAATAAATGATGGGTGGTGGTCGGTTTTGGCCAAGGAAGGTTGTAGAGGTGGTTTGGGACGCCGGGGTTTGGGATTGGTTGCTGAAAATCGAGTCTAGGGTATGCAAGGGGGCTGTTTGTGAAGGAGAGGTGGGTTTTGGGGGTTTTCGTGAGGTGGGAGGTAGCTAGGGGTGATGTGGACCCTATTTAGGAGGGTGCGCCCGAAGGACAGCACCATCCGAGCTCGCCGGCCGGCGATGCATCGCCCGACCGGCGATGGCATCGCCGGCCAACTTTGAAGTTGGCCGGTGGGACCCCATGGTTCTGGTCCCCCATGGTCCCAGGGTCCCAAAAAGTTAGGTCCCACCCCCTGGTTCATATTATTTTGGTCTGTATGAGCCCAAACATGTGTTCGGGGCTTTCCGGGTCCACATTGCAATCCCGAATACCAAACCATATGATGCAGCATATGAATTTGGGGTAGAAGGAGCCAGTAAACCTATCTAAATCCTTAGTTGCTAAAGAAAGTGAAGTTAGAATGGCCTTATGGACATTTTTCATGAAATTTTACTATTCACTATAAAATTTGATGAATGTAGTAATTTGTATTATTTTCACATTAGGTTTGATGCCTAACATGAAATGGATAAGAAAAAAACTGAAGGTTGAAGTGGTTAGAGGAGAAATTTTGAGACTTTTTGGCAAAACGGGGTTTTTAAGCCCTGGCGATTGATTACTGGAGTCATGGTCATCCCACGACCCAAGGATTCACTTTTGCGGTTTAAAACCGCTCATAGGATGTCTCAACCCGACTTCCTACAGCTTAGAAGTGATTCGGGTTGCCTTACGCGACCCGAGATGCGTTACAGACTCGATCTTGCGATCGATCCTAATAGACTTCGCCTATCGGCGAATCTGCGATCCTAGACGTGTTTCTAGACCCTTCTCGCACCCACCTAAGTCAAAGGAAGCGACAGCGTGCGTCGCGTGACCATAACCCAGGCCCGGTTTAATCCAAATCATGCTCTGATACCATCTGTAACATCCCGAAAATCAGGGGGTCGAGCAAAAACCCAACTCCCGAGTTCCAAAATGTTATTTATGCAACATGGATATGTATGATTGAATGTTGTCTGTGATAATGTATTAAACATGAGTGAGATTAAGCCAGAACAGCATATCATACTCCAGAGACAGTGAAATTTGCAAGCGGAAGACTGTAATAGTATGTATAACGTACATAAACTGTTGTATGTCTCCAGAGTGTGAATATATTACCAGGTTATGCACATACATGTATACTTCAAAAGTAAACAAAATGAATATACATGAGGGCGTTAAAAATTCAAAATGACAAATGTCAAAGTATCTAATCAGCCTCCCTGTAATCCCGTCGATCAGAACACGCATAAAGGAGGGATCCTCCTCATCATCATCAAGTTCGGCTCTGCCTCACAGGCCGCGCCATCATCTGCAATCACAAAAAGGTCTGGTGGGTGTCCGGAACACCGTCCCGTAACATGGGAGTGAGTAACTAACTCAGTGGAATAATAGAGCAAAGATTAACATGTTATCAAATCAATCATGCGCTAATAGTAACGCAGTAAATCAAACAATCCTAATACTGTTGTTAATGCAATTATGATATGACGTGATGTATGCCCTCACCGACGATCACCCTCATACGGCAACATCTTACGACCGCGGCATGCCACACTCCCTAGAGTGCTCCACATCTTCCAGGCACATGCAATGCTATGGTGATATGATTACCAAGTTGTTATTAGTCCATTCAAACAGCAGGATTGGGAAACTAAGGTACTTCCCTTGTATCAATCCCAACACGGATCCTGTCTAGGGTCGTCACTCCTAGTAATCTCATACGATGTACATTTCGTAGGTCACTGCAAGGGCTGCCAGGGCTGTTGCTCGCACTCGTTGCACCGCTCCCCCATCACCTTATCAATACAGGCCTACTGTACTCTACTGCACGGAAGGGTCGTCGCCTCCCGTGAACTCAGAATACGCTCGCGGTCACTACAAAGGGCTCGTCGCCTGATCAGTGTAGGCCGACAGCTAGAATATAGTGTCCCATACCACCATAATCTGCTCACGAGTCAAGGTGCTCATTGGTCACTACGGGGAGGTTTGTGGCCCCAGCGTAGGCCGACAGCTCGACCACGGTGTCCCATACCACCATGCCCGGCTCATGAGTCTTCGTGGATCAAGGTACCACGGTTAATAGGGTTTACAATGGTAAGTTCAGTACCCTAGGTTCAAGCAGTTATGATACATGCAAGGTGAACAAACATCGGCCAGTCGGGTTACTTGACGGGCTCGACTAGCGCGATCGCATCTCGAATTGAACGACATGAAGTGCGTAAAACACTTCGCGTGGCCTAACCACTGCCGCCAACTCTCAACACGAATCACATTCATCGACGCATCGTTCGTGGCTATGACCAGTCAGCCACGAATTCGCTCGGTTACCGACTGCCTGGACTAAGTCAAGTCCCACACATCTATGGTATCACATTAACACTATAAAAAGGTATTGGAATTGAAATATATCATGTGAGCATGTTAGCACATGTTATAACATTCAACTTAAGCAAATCTTCAAGGCATACTTCCCATGCATATTCAACTTAAGCAAATCCTCAAGCACATGCATTCCATGCATGTAATGAAATCATGCATTTTGTCAACAAGTAGAAAATCATTTAGGTCAGCATAATAATTGAAAAATCAATCACAAACTATCAAATAACATCATTTAATTCAATACATACTAATACAAGCATTTATACAAACACATACACTACACACTTAAGTCTACATATAGTATGTCGACCCAAAGTGCGCAACTAGGCGAATCTCTTCGCCAAACTAATTATGCACGCATTCCTAACTTCCTAATGCGACAACAAACCATGTCAATCACATCAGCAAAATATGAATGTAAACAGTACTTCCTACAAATGACTAAAATGCCCTAAATCTCATATTCTTCGTTAGCTTACGAAACGGGAAACGGAGAGCATTTTGTACATGTCAAACGGCGATGCCGTCAAGAATCTACTATTAAACGACATTGAAAGCGTTGGGAACCGTCAATCAAAGCGTCTAAAATCCTCACCTTATGTCTTGTAGACTCGGAAATTGAAACGGAGCGTATACGCTTCGTCTACGGCGGATAAGGAACCTAATACACAAGATTCATAAGCTACATCGCTATGGAAACAAGGGAAACTCAAATCAACAACTATTTAGGGTTTTTACTTACCTAGGATCGCGGTGGAATCGCCGGGAAAGCGGTAGAGGTGTGTTGCTTAAGCACGTGCAACGCGTAGTACAAGTGGCAGGAAGAACTCTCCCACACTCCCACAATCTCCCACCTTTTTCTCTCTCCCAAGCTAGGGTTTCTCTCAAATTCGGATGGAAGAGAGGAGTGAGGGTTTCAACCCCTTTTATAGCCTACAACATGCCCAAAATAGGCTTGGGAACAATGTTTACTTGGTGCCTAACCAAATCGGGGCCGTTTCGGTCCAAAAGGGCATTTCTGAAGGTCCCCTGGCCAAATGCGGTCGGACTTAAGCTCATGCATACTGGATCTAGCACACATCCAGTTTTCAGGCCGGTAGGGTTCCCAGATCGCACGTGGCGGCCCAGTTTCAGTTTAACGGTCACCGCACCAAGATCAGGCCTATAAGTCTCGTGATATGTAATAGAAATTTTTCCTGATCTAAGGGTGTAATTTGGCTGTATTCTGACGGTCAGAATGCCTAATACTGATGCGTCAAATTTGTGTGCCAGATTTGAATTTGAAATTCCAACTATGTCCCTATTCACACTCTCTTCGGTCCGGGCTCAATGAAATAGCCTGTGATCGTCAGTTGGACTTGATATTCGAAACGATTGCCAAGCCCAGCTAAGTGGTCATAACGGTCTAAGATGGTAGGCATCTGACTTACGACGCGCGGTCTAGATCCAATACAAAGTTTCAAGGAGGTCCCGAGAACAAACCGGCTTAGAGTTTGATCCGAGGCTTTAGAGCATTATAGCACCCTTGGTTCCACTCGCTTTGGGCCTTGTAGAACGTATTTAAAGTGTTAGGGACCATTTCCCAGCTATTCTAACGTTGCACTAGCTAACTTAGTCATATTTTCTAAAGGAATTGATTCTAAGTGGTTTCTTTGGCTATGGAATTGGTTTCTAAGCAATTTTCCAGGTGTTTTAATTGACCCATTGCCTAAGAACGTCAAATCTCAGATTGGCCAAAATCCGGGGTGTTACAACTTGTTTATTGAGGTTGCATTTCATTTCAGCATTGTGAATTAATTTTCTTTATTTGACTATCTCATTCTTTAATTCCACTATTATTATTTTAAATTTGGCATAGTCCTATTCACCCCCCCTCTAGGACATGTAGCTTTGCCTTTTCAGAGGTCCATCATCAGATATAGCCCAAATAGCCTTTTGTCCACATGTGCTTCAAACACAAATTTACGGTCACGAAACTTACCGTGTCCAATGCCCGCCGATAGAACTTTTCGAGTGGAATCTGGGGATCGAGATCCCACTTCGTCCGTTGCTCTCGTGCGGCGCTTGTACTTGCTCTGCGCCTGCTTTCTTCCTTGGACGGGTTGGGTGGCTAGGCCTGGCTTCATCACACCCTTCTATTTCCCATGAGAGATAGAATACGGCTGCCACTATCTCAAAGAGGGCCATAGGGTTGGAAAAGCTTGACAGGTGAGATAGGTTGGTGGGTTTTAGGGTTTATGAGACACAAAGAGGGATTTGTGTGCTCAAATGAGAAGGAATAGGGAGATAAAAAGTGGTAGGAGGTGGGTTTTTAAGGGAAATGATGGTGGGCGTATCTGTACTGAAGAAGAAGAAGAAGAAGAAGATAGAGTATGGGATGGAGATTTTGAGAAGAAAAATGAGGTTTTTGAGGAGTTTTGAGAGCTAAGAGGGGTGAAATGGGGTGAAAATGAGGCAAAGGGGGAAAAATAAAGGGCCCCACATGGATTTGCATGGCCTCACACATGTGGAAAGGGTGGCGGGCCGCTAGACCCACGGGCCTATCGTGGTCCGTTGGAGTGGACCGTGGTGCCTCACGGTCGGTGTAGTGCCGTTGCGGTCCGCTGGACTGTGGGAGTTGGCCACCCCCCTCTTAGGGTGTCGGAAATGTGTAGGGGACCTCCTGGGTCCCACTGATTTTCGTGGTTTAGGTCTCCTCGTCCGTTTGAGGTGGTTTCGGGTCCCAAATAGTGCATATTCACGCTTTTCGGGTCATTTGAGGGTGGTATTCACCAAATCATCATCCAAACCCTTCGATTGACGGTCGAGAAAGCGATTGGGATCATTCCACTTGATCACAGATGCATACAGGTCACATTTCAAGGGTCAGTTTCGCCCGTCGATGAAACTTGGGATCCTATGATCATTTCTATGTTTTATCATCCCTACCTAAGTCAAAGTATGCCAGTGTGCATCATGTTACCATAACCCAGGTCCAGTTTAATCCAAATCATGCTCTGATAACAACTTGTAATGCCCTAAAAATTGAGGGTCGAGCAAAGCTCAACTCCTGAGTTCCAACGCATCACTTATGCAACATAACTAATGGTGATTAAATGTTGTCTATGTTAGTGCATTAAACATGAGTGGGATTAATCCAAAGTAACATATCATACTCTAAGTGCAATTAAATTAAGCAAGTGGAAGACTTAAGTACTTGAATTATAATATGAAAGTGTTTCACCATCCAGAGTATGAATTTGTTCCAGGCTGAATATATACAGGTGTTTGTTCAAAAATTTACAAAATATCAAACTGTAACTGTCCAACTAGTCCATGTAACCCTGCAATCTTGTCGAATCAGAACAAGGTCTACAGAGACTCGCCTAATAGCTGAATATAGGAGAATTCCTCCTCATCCATGAAGTCCAGCTCCGTCACGTAAGCCACATCACAACTTACAACTAAATCAGAGTCTGGTTGGTGTTTTAAAACAATGTCCTAGAGTGAGAGTGAGTGATCAACTCAGTGGTGCTATAAGGCAAAGGTTAACATGTTATCAATTCGGTCAAGCAGTAATGATAAAGCAATACAACAATCATATCCTAAGTACTCTTGTTAATGCAGGAATGATATGTGTAGTAATGCATGCCCTCATCTGTACTCTCTTGGCGACGTCATCTCACGATCGTGCATGAAAAACTTCCTAAACATGTGCTTCCTCGCCAAAGCACATGCAATGCGGTGCATGGTCGTGTTAGCCAAGTGTTAGGTTTATTCATATAGTAGATTTTGGAAGCTAAGGTACCTCTCTTTATATCACTTATCCAAACAATGATCCGTCTAGGGTCATCATTCCTAGTTAATACATCTAATAGGCAACTTGTAGGGCATCACCCTTGATGAAAAATAGTGGATAGGTAAGTTCACGAGTTCACACCCGAGGTCACTAAGGAGAGGCTCGTCACCTCAGCATAGGCCTAAATTTATACTCGAGGTCACTACGAGAGGCTCATCACCATAATCAGGACTAGGAGGCGAGTTTCTGATTCTATTGAGCTTGGAGAAGTGCACACCACATTCAAACCCCCTTGCTGCATCCAACAATGACCTTGGATAGGGAAATTTGTCTATTCTCTCTTAGTTATTAATGGGTTGCACCACTTGGTTGGTGGTGTTCAGTCCCCTCAACTCAATTGCAAGTTGAGTGACTCAACTCCATTCCTATATGGAAAACTTGATCTGCCTTCATGGCAGTGGTCGTTTTTATAGGAGTTAGGTCCAGCGCTTCGAACCGAGCTCTGGTTCATCAAGGGTTGTGGTTAGGAGTGTCATTTGCACTAGAGTCTCCACTAAGTCAGTGACTCAGATGCAATACAGGAGAATAAATTTGACTCGCTGGGCCTCTCTAGTGAGTTGAGTCTAATCTAAGTCTGGTTGGTCATTCATTAGAGATATGAATCATCACCATAGATCCGAAACCCAGTAGTCTATTAATACAACAAAAGTTTTCTAGATTGGAGGCTCAACTAGTTATGAGTGGAGGCGTCTAATTGAGTTAACTTAGTCACAACTCGCCATTACCTTGTTAACATCTATTCAGGGACTGACTAAAACCACCTACCTAGAAGAACACTTTTTCCTTCAACAAAGTCCCCACAAGAGTCCTGCATTAGGACATTCCAAATCAACAAGTAGAGTAACCCCCAAAGGTGAGGAATAACCCACATTGCTTCCTTCATGTCATTGAATTCCAAATTGGTTTTAAGCCTAAAGAGTAGAGAATTTTAGAATAGTGTAAATATTGATTTTCACTCCATTTAACCTTTAGGTGATATTGATAATCATGAATTAATGTTTAAACCATATTGCTCTAATTTAATTTATAAGAATTTACATTATACTCCTTATGCCTCATTTGTAAACACTTGATTACATGTACTAGTTATAACATCAGGTAAGAATCTCATTTTCAACCATCTTATAAATAGTATAATTTCCCCATCACTTCTTATATATGCTAGGCCCATTTTAGTTTTAAATTTAATGCGTATGAAATTTTGGAATAATGTGAATAGTGATCTACTCCTTTTATTCCTATTTCGTAGCGATGAACATAAATTAATACTAAATTCTTATTACTCTAATTCTATATGGATTAACCATGTGTATAGAACTTAGCCTTGTATTCTCTATGAGAAATTTATGATTGTTTAAATATAAGTACACTTCTAGTAGTTATGCCTTGAGCCTCCAAATTACATTTTATTTTGTATTACGAACTGTATAATGAGGAATATATGGTGAATGTCTTCTTTTGTAAGAAATGTTGAATTAACTTTTAAACATTTCACATTTTTTAAAGCATACTCAGATTGACATACTACATTTGTGGGCCTTTACTTGAGCCTAGAGGAATTATTAGGATTTATGATTGAGCTCATGTTTGATGTTTGATATCTGATTAAAAGACCTCAAGCTTTGATGATGTTTATGAGAGCAATCTTGTTAAATTTAAGGAATGTACATGAGTATCATGGTTCATAACATTCACGCATGACATATGAAATTTTTCGAGTGCTCAATATAAGCCACACTATATTAAATTTACTAAAAGTTCCAACACTTCAGTTAAACTCATAGAGCATGTGCATTTGTGCCACTTTGGGCGGTCTTTCTTTACACGAGGCTTTTTCGGGATTAGACATCCTTAGGTGTACTCACCTACATGGTCTTTTTCAGGTGACTAGTTCTCCTTGGGCGTACCTTTGAGTATTTTTTCAGGTGACTAGTTCACCTTGGGCGACCCTTTATTTTGACAGCAGGATGTGCATCCCTAGATCTATGATTTAAGCATACATTCATGCACGTATTTTTATGACTTTGCCTTCATTATGATATTAATGTCTTATGAAATGAAAATGTTAGTTTAATCTACATTGGAATGATTTGATACGCTTAAATATTTTCACTCACCCAATTGTGTGGTTGCACCAAATAGACACAGGTATGATGATAGGTGGAGACCCCTATGACGGGATCCCAAGGGTGGATGAGGTGGAGTTTGGTGAGGAAGTACTCTTTGTGAATGTAGTTGAGCTATTGGAGCTCAATTTATATCTTAGAATTTTACTTACTTTCGTATCTTAGACTTCAAGTTTTGTTTGAGTTGTAATAACAATTCCTTGCTGAGGGAATCCATGTTGCTTTCATTTACTTGTATTAAACTTACTTTTTGTTACTCTTGATATCCCTGGCTCATGTAGTGATTTCTTTACTTTATACTATGCAATTTACCATTAATCAGAGGTATGATGGTCCATCTTATAACGTAATACTCGGGTTCTCGTACTCGAGCGACTATCCTCGGGTTTTGAGAACCAGGGTGTTACAGGGTCACAAGCGTTTAATCAATTCAATTCAAATATAATTATGACATGCATGAAAATATATTAATCTCGCATGTTTGACCAAATACAGGCGGTTCTTTAATTTGAATTATTTAGACTCATTCCAATAATGCAATTCCTAACTTTTTTAGTGCATACGTGTAGCACTCCGGTTTTCGAAACCCGAGTATACTACTTGTTTTCCAAAAACCCAAGTGTTAGCATTTAAAATTTAGTATAAATTTAAATCATCTTATCATTAATTAGAGTTAGTAATAAACATAGGTGGAGTAAACCATGCATTATATAAAAACATTCCAAACACCATAAAAATCCAAATGTAGTGCCCATATAAGACTTAACAATCCTAAATAACGAAGTTTATTAAATAAAATAGGAATCTGTCATCTAGTGATGGAGCTCAAAATGGGCCGCATGGACCCCATCTAGCTCCTCAGCTACCTAATCTGCTCTAGCAACCTAGTGAATAACATCGACTTGCTCTACACCTGCATCAACTAATATGGTTTGATAGCGTTAATGGATATCACAATGACGAGTACTCACTAAGATTACACACTCATCATTCATAATCCAGCATAGATCGCAAGTCATGGGAAGATACATATTAAACAACGCAATTTAAAATTATGATCATATATTCAGGAATAAGCCAGTTAACATAATTTCAACATTAAGAAAATATAATAACAATCACAATACAAGTGAACATGTTTGAATAGTCAAATAATCAATTATTCGACTTTCTATTGCACCCAAAAATCATATTGTACATGAACTCTGTAAGATGGCTAGAAAATTGATAAGCGAACTACAGCTCTACTCGAAAATCACAATACATGTGAACTCCGCAAAGTGAATAGAAAATCAAGCTTTAAACCTCTACTTCACCCGAAAATCATATCATACGTGAACTTTACGAGATGACTAGAAAATCGATAATAGAACTTTAGATCCCACCTGAAAATCATGGTACAATTGAACTCTGCAAGATGAAGAGAGAATTAACAGGGGCACTCCAACATTATCCAAAAATCATATGAAAAACTTAGCCTTAGCGAGTTAAAGCACTTGACTTGGTAACAACTCTTGGTAAGTATTTGAGTCGACTTGATCATGACTCAGCCGCTCCATATCTCTCTCTGATTTTCTCTCCTTCTTTCCCTCTACTCTCTGTAGACTCTCACAAGGCTCGAACTCAAGCCAAGCCTGAACTTGGCCAACAACTCAACTGAGTTGACTCGGTTGGTGCAACCACTGCCCAAATCGCTCTCTTCTCCCTCTTCCTTTTCTTCTTTTCTCTTCCTCTTCTTCTCTTTCTTACTCTCTCATACTCTTTTTCTTTCTTCCTCTCCCTGCTGGAATTCTAGCTAGATCGGCCCTAGCTCGACCCGACTAGACTCGGTTTCAGCCGAGTCGACTCAACAACCACCAATGACCTAAGCTCTCTCTCTCTCTCTATGCCTCCTCTCCTTTCCTTCTTCCTTTTCTTCCTTCTACTCCTATTGCTAGAAAATTCTAGCAAGAAGCCTGGTCCAGATGGATTGGACTACTCATGCTCAAAACACAGCCCACAGCCAAACGAGTCGGGTCCACTCGACCTGATGCAGCTACCTCCTCATAATCTCTCTCTCTCTCTCTCTCTCTCTCTCTCTCTCTCTCTCTCTCTCTTTTTCTTTCTCTCTCGCTCGGTCTCTCTCTCTCTCTCGCTCGGTCTCTCTCTCTCTCTCTCTCTCTCTCTCCCTCTCTTCCTCTTGCTTTCTATCTCTCTATCCTCTGCACTGCCAACAAAACTCACACCCAATGAGCGAGTAAGTCGCAAATCGAGCTGTAAGACCCCATACTTTTCAGTACTCAGGTGTTTCCACATAGGTTGACTTATTATAAATAGCAGTCTAATTAAATTGAATGTCCACACGTCCTATCCTAAACCCAAACGTAAAGACCACTACATCATCAAGTAAATCTTGTATTAGAATTTCAATCACTTGATAGATGAACCAAACTATCTAGAAGTCATACGATATTTAATAAGCATAATATTTTACACAAACATAGATTTTATATATATATATATATATATATATATATATATATATATATATATATATATATATAATTTATCTAAAAATGTATCATAATAGGGTGATATGCATATATTTAGTGTATATGAAATATTATGAAAATAATATTATATTAAATAAACATAACGAATGGAAATTTTACAATGTATAATTTAACTATAAATATTAATATAGTATTAAGTATCTTTTAGGAATATGTATACAAAAGATTATTAGATATTTTAATAAAAATGTGTATTATCTAATAATATTACTGAATATAAATGTGATTTTAATTAAATATGATATTTTTAATTCATTTATACGTATGTTTATTTATAAGGTGATAATATGAATCATGAATTAATAAATATGTGATTAATAGGCATGTATGTAGTAGTATGTTAATATTAGGAATTATATTTACATATATGTATAGGATTTTAATTATAAGTAATGTACACTAGTAATAAGAAAAATTATATTAATATTAGCATCGGTTAGTAATATAGGATGAGAACCTTACAAATGGCCCCTTGGACTCTTTTAACCGTTGACGTTCAAACTCGGGAAGATCCGACCATTTGGTTGGCGAGAATCCACAAATACAACCAAAATCAAGTTGTGGGCCCCACGTAGGACTTAGATATGCCTGATCTTCGGTCATAGGAACTATTTAGTCCCATAGGGCATCATTGATGGAGTGGATTTATCATAAACATCATGATGGACCCCACATAGAGGTGCGTGAGCACCTTAGCCAGTGTGCATGACGTGCATTGTACCAGCTGGAGCAGTCAAAGATCCCTTGACCGAAGTTTCTCTAAAAAGAGAGACTTCTCTCTCTCTGGATCTCATCAGTGGATGGATTTATGTCTGTGATTTCGGTATGTGGCCCACCATATGACCCCATTAGTTCGATCCAATCTATCCATCTGGTGCGGACGTGAAATGTGATCAAACCGCACTTTGCCCCACACTTGGAAGGGCAAGTTCATGCGCACAATCTTCAACCTAAACAAGCCATACAAACACAGTTTCCAGAAATGAAAACTTTCCCTACAACCTGTTGGCAATCCGTGTGAAGATGGATCTGCTTATCCTAGATATCCCTTTTCTGAGGCATCTCAGCCACCCAATTGCTCAGGGCTTCCCAAGCAAAAATCGGGGGCCGATTTCGGTCTCTACCCATGATTTTGAGAGGCAGATTCTACCAAATTAAATCTAGGATGCCCATTAACAATTCGACGGTCCTGAGAGAGTGTTTAGGGCTCTATTTAAGCCCAATGGATGGAGTTACAACGGGTCTCTCTTCCATGCCTTGCAGTAACTCAAAAACCAGCTGTTCTCTCCTATCGTCGAACCCACTGCCTAATCCTCCCTGAAGCTTTGAAAAAACTTGTTTACGAGCTCCATGGGGTTCTTTTAGACTACCCAGAAGAGTCGGTTTGAGGAGATACATCCTCGACGTCAATCTGCCATTAATGGCCAGCTTTCTTCCTCATCCCAACTACACCAACCTGACTTAGTTGGGTCACGGTTGAAGTGGGTCTCAGATTTCAGATGTCAGATGTGGGTGAGAAGGAGATAGAGAGAATGAGAGAGAGAGAGAGAAGAAAGAAAAAAGAGAGGGAGAGAACGTGAGAGAAAGAGAGAGGTGCGACTGCACCACACTGCTATACATTAAACCGAGTCACTGACTCGGTTTGGGTTTGGGGAAGGTCCTGCTTTGGCTGGTTAGAGAAGGAGAGCAGGGAAGAGAGTGAGAAAGGAAAAGGGAAAGAAAGAAAATAGAAAGAAGGAGAAGGAAGGAAGAAAATGGGAAGGAGAGAGTGGTGCTGACTGTTACATGCCGCACCAACCGCTCACACCAACCCCAACTGAGTTTGGTCTGGGATAGGCAAGTACTGACTCACTTTTGACTGGTTTTAATCCCAAACTGACCAGATACTCAAAGCAGCAAACTATTGTTGGTCCTTTCCACATCCAGAAGGAAGAAGGAGAAGTGAAGAGGCTTCATGCAGTGGCCGTCTTGTCGCACTAGCTCAAGCCAAGTCCTTCACTTGCTGTCAAGTTGGGCTGGGCATCCAGTTGTTGCTGTTGGACCTCCAGTAGAGGGAAAAGTAGAAAGAATGAGAGAGGAGAAAGAGGAAAAGAGAAAGAAGGGGGTTGAGCCCTGACTCATTGCCAAGTTAACTCAGCTGAAACTGAGTCTGACTGGCTTGAGTCAAGCTTGGGATTAGTCTAGGCATGGCCGGATTCCAACATAGAGAGAGGGGAAGTGAGAGAAAAGAAAGAGAAAGGAAGAAACAAGAGAGCGAGTGAGTGGGAGTGAAGCCGCACTAGCTCGACTTAACCAAGTCAAGGAGTTGACTTAGGACCGAGTTAACTCGCTGGAATAGGAGTTGGGCCACACTCAACTCTTGCTGAGGTATAAACCCTCCACCCTCTTATGTTGTGAATTATCATCATCAGTGTTGACTAATTAATACTTCTACTATGAATATTAGCTAAGAATAGCCACTAGTAAATTATTTATACTAATGTTAGTTATGTTAGATAAATAAAATAATATCATTACTAATTACTAGTGTATTGCTTTTGTCACTCTTAAATATTATCATAGATGGTAGATCACAATATTAATTATCATCAGAATGATTATTATTAATATGTTAGCTAATATGAAGTATAACACTAACGCTAATATTTATCTTATAACTATTGAGTTTAAACGTAACTGATACACCAATTAAGGTTCAAACCCTAATTATCTTGCCTAGAAATAAACTTTAGAATAAAATCCTAAAATCCAAGTATGGGGCTAGACTCTAGGATAAAACCCTAATTCCACATTAAAACCCTAAAAGATGACCCTAGGCTATGATCTTCAACCTTAGGTAGTAATTAGAACTAGGACCTAATTATACAAGTTTATGATGTGTAGTAGGAAACAATTCTAAGGGCATGAGCACTTAACGACACAAGAAGGTAATTTAAAGTATAAGGTGATGATTCTTCCCCTTAAGCTTTCCATCTTTCCATTTGCTTATGTTATAGTTTTTATTTAAATTTATAATTGATATCTCTCTCTTATAATCATATATATTAGCTAGTGGAAATTGAATTGCTATATTGCCAGCTTAATGTTCATCCTGTATATTTGTTCATGAATTATTTATGGATTACTTATGGAACTTAAACTGGTACATCAGTGGAAACTCCCCACTTATAAATGTACACCCATACTTGGGATGCAACTCGATTGACGGTGATTGCAATGGACCTTTGATCTAGTAGTTATTAAGTGGTCGTCTAAATGTGTAACGCCTTGGAAAAATTCGTACTGAGACTCGAGTACCAACTCGGTCAAAAATCACTTAGGATGAATTCCTTTAGAAATTAAGTATAAGTTAGCTAGCGCTATGCCAGAATAGTTGTGAAATTGTCCCTGATCACTTTAAATACGTTCTACAAGATCCAAAACTTGTAGGAGCACTGACGCTATAATACCCTGAAACCTAGGATCAAACTCTTAGCCTAGTTATTCTGGAACATGTCTTGAAACTTTGTATTGGATTTAGACCGCGCGTCGAAAGTCCGATATCTATAATTTCAGACCCTTAAGACCGCTTAGCTGGACTTGACAATCATTTCAAAAATCAAGCCCAACCGATGCTCTGAGGCTATTTCATTGAGCATGGAGTGAAGAGAGTGAGAAATGGATAGAGATTTGAACTTTTAATTCAAATCTAGCATGAGTCTTTGCGCGTTATTATTAAGCATTCTGACCGTCAGAATTCATCCAAATTTCACTCTCGGATCAAGAAAAATTTCTCTTTCATATCACGAGACTTGTAGACCTAATTTAGGTACGATGACCACTGAACTGAAACTGGACCGCCACGTGCGATCTGTGAACTCTACCAGTCTGAAAACTTCATGTGAGCAACATTCAGTATGCATGAGCTTAAGTCCGACCGCGTTCGGCTGGGGGACCTCCCGAAATGGTCTTTTGGATCGGAACAGCCCCGATTTGGTTATAACTTAAGTATACCTTTGTCCCAAGTCTGTTTAGGTGACATTTTAGCCTATATAAGGGCTTTAAACCCTCATATATCTCTCCCATCCGAATTTTCTTAAAACCCTAGATAGAGAGAGAGAGAAAAAGTGAGAGATTGTGAGAGAGTGTGGGAGAGTTTTTTCTTCCACTTGCTACGGCTGTTACACGTGCTAAACCTCGGCATTCAAATCACTTTTCCGGTGATTCTAATGCACTTTTAGGTAAGAAAAATCCTAACTACTTGTTGTTTTGGGTTTCTTTTGATTTAAATAGCGATGTAGCTTATGTAACTTGTGTATTAGGTCGCCTTTACGCCGTTGACGAAGCGTATACGTTCTGTTCGAAACGATACTCGTTTAGGGCAAAAGGTGAGGATTTTAGACGCTTTGATTGACTGATTTCAAAGCTTTCAATGTCATTTAATAGTAAATTAATGACAAGCACGCCGTTTGACATGTAGAACATGCTGTCCATTTTTCGTTTCGTAAACGTACGGTGAATTTGAGATTTAGGGCATTTTAGTCATTTGTAGGAAATACTGTTTACATCCATATTTTGCTGAAATGTTTGCCATGGTTATTTGTCGCATTAGGATATTAGGAATGCGTGCATGATCTGTTTGGTGAAGAGATTCGCCCTAATGCGCACTTTGGGTCCACATACGCTATGTAGACTAAAGTGTGTAGACTAAGTGTTTGTATAAATGTTTGTATTAGTATGTATTGTGTAAATGGTGTTGCGAATTAGTTTGAGATTGAATTCTCAATTAATATACTGATGTATATGATTTCCATCATGTTGGCTATATGTTTTGATTTCATTATATGTATGAAATGCATGTGTTGGATGATTTGCTTAAGTTGTATGTTATAACATGTGACAACATGATTGTATTGTAGTATTTTATTTCTATTACTCTCATATGTTTACTGATGATTAGTTTACAATTGCTTGGGGCTATGACCTAGTCCAGGCAGTCGGTAATGGAGTGAATTCGTGGTTGGCTTTTATTTTCCACGAAGGACGCGTCGATGAACGCGAGTCGTGTTTTGAGTTGGCGGTAGTGGTTAGGCCACACGAAGTGTTTCATGCACTTTATGTCGTTTAGCTTGAGATCCGCTCGTACTAGTCGAGCTCGTCAAGTAACCCGACCGGCCGTTGTATGTTCACCTTGTATGAGTCATAACTACTTGAACCTAGGGTACTAAACTTACCATTGAAAACCCTGTTAACCATGGTACCTTGATCCATAAAGACTCATGAGTCGGGCATGGTGGTATGGGACACCATGATCGAGCTGTTGGCCTATGCTGGGGCCATAAACCTTCCCGTAGTGACCAGTGAGCACATTTGACTCGTGAGCCGATTGTGGTGGTATGGGACACTACATTCGAGCTGTCGGCCTACTCTGATTGGTGACGAGCCCTTTGTAGTGACCGCGAGCGTATTCTGAGTCTACGGGAGGCGACGACCCTTCTGTAGCGACAAGAGTATAGTAGGCTTGTATTGATAAGGTGATGGGGGAGCGGTGCAACGAGTGCCAGCAACAGCCCTGGCAGCCCTTACTGCGACCTACAAATATAACATCATATGTGATTTTTAGGAGTGACGACCCTAGACAGGATCTGTGTTGGGATTGATATAAGGAAGGTACCTTAGTTTCCTAATCCTGCTGTATGAAAAAGACTAATAACAATCCGGTAATCATTATCCATATCGCATTACATGTGCCTGGAAGATGTGGAGCACCGTGGGAAGAAAGCATGCTGCGGGCGTAAGATGGTGCCGTATGAGGGAGTATGTCGGTGAGGGAATCCATCATGTCATTCCATGCATACTTTAATAACAGTATCTAGGAATGGTTGATTGTTTGCTTTACTATTAACGCATGATTGATTTGATAACATGCTAATCTTTGCTCTATTATTCCACTGAGTTGATCACTCACTCCCACGTTACGGGACGGTGTTTGTAACATCACCAGACCCTGTCTTAGATGCAAGTGATGAGGCGATTCAGAATGCAGAGCCGGACTATGATGAGGACCAGGATGAGTTCTCGTACTTGCAGTTTTCTAACGGCTTTGCATAGGTGGCCTGGATCGGCGGGACTTCATAATTGGACCTTATGACATTTTGATTTTTATTTTATTACATGTATATGAGACTCAGTGATGTATTCATACTTTGGAGACAGTCAGAGATTATTTTATTTTCTTATAGTGATATATATATCTTTCAGTCTTCCGCTTGCATTTTATCACGGAATCTGGAGTATGAATTGCAGTTTTGGTATAATCTTACTCATGCGAATGCTCTAACTCAGTCAATATTGAATCATGATCATATTTGTTGCATAAGTGATGGTCTGGAACTCGGGAGTCGAGTTATTACACGACCCCCGATTTTCAGGGTGTTACAAAATGGATCATTGATGTGGGCCTACAATCTAGGGTTGTTGTGTCCAGTGGTTTTTAAGGATGGTCTTTATCGTATGGTTTTAATATTTGCCCTATGTGGCATATTTTGATACTCGCCCTACGTGGTTTTGTTTTGATATTTTCCCTATATAGGTTCGATGTTTTATACCGTACAACCATGCAATAGTAAGCCCCATGTACTGTAATATGATTGGCTACTGGTCGATGGGTTTTCATTAAACATCCTAAGATAGTAGCCTCATGGGCCAGGGATGGTGGTAATGGGACACTACGCCCAAGCCGTCGGCTTACGCTGGGCCATGTGCTCCCCGTAGTGACCGTGAGCTCATTTAAATTGGCTGGTTGCAATTGGACTAATAACGGGTTGACTAATCATGCATGCATAACATAGACCAACGTCTATTGCTATTATACGTGTCATGCCCCAAACCTAAGGACGGACAGCTTCCGTGATGCCCCGAATCTGGCACTTGACTTCCTTACACCAAGTCCCAAGTTCGGCGCACCACAAGGAAGATTTTTAACTGATTTTTTTTTGTATGTACATATAATAATAATACCTGAGCATGAAGATCCATGATCAAAATACCAAGCAACACTCTCCATTATAAATCATGATGGTTACAAGTATAATGCTTTACAAAAGGTACATAACGTCAACATTGCCAAATCAAACAACAGATGTAATGCATCGAGAAAGCGAAGTCTTCTAAGCTACTCCAGTCCTGAAAACAATGAGAAATAAGAAGCTTAAGCAAAAGCCTAGTAAGTACACACATGTGTGTAGTGTGTCCTACATGCAAGCAAGATAAATATGCCACAAAGAAATCATGTATGGTGAAAGGCATATAGCACGTAAGGTGTGATATCAATGTCAATACAATGCATATGAATCATACTAATACTCTGAGTCAATGATACCAGTATCACCAAGTCATATTTTCATTTCTCTTATACCACAGCCATAACCGTATTACACGCATCCGCAATAACATCACCATTATCATATTGTCATGCCATATCATAACTATATATCTTGGGAAGCACTGTGGTCGATACCATGCACTCGACACTAGTAATAGACCTCGCATACCCGCCTTATGGTGGACTTCCACCAACTGTATATCATGAGAAACACCGCAGTCAATACCCATGCACCAAACACTAGTAATCGACCTCACATACCCGCCCTTCGGTGGACTTTCACCCGACATGCCAAGATAAATATGCCAATCGCGGATTTCATTCGCGCTTCTCCTCATCGACGAGTCAGAGCAGTCCCTGTTTGCACCTCAGCCCTTAAGCAGGTTGGACCTCGTCAGTGGGAGTCAAATCCATGACCCATGTATCCACTCGGCCCGACGGTGAGGCAACCCTAGCTAGCATAAGGGTTTAGGGACTTTTAACCCAAGGGGCACATCATCCCCTGCTATTTTCACACTTCTAGTGTCCTGTAACACCCTTGATTTTGGCCAATCTGGGATTTGACGTCCTTAGGTAATGGGTCAACTAAAACACCTGGAAAATCGCTCAGAACCCAATTCCATAGCCAAAGAAATCACTTGGGATTAATTCCTTTAGAAACTAAGCAAAAGTTAGCTAGCGCAACGCTAGAGTAGCTGGGAAATAGTCCCTAATCGCTTTAAATACGTTTTAAAAGACCCAAAACTTGTAGAATCCATGGTGCTATGATACTCTTAAACCTCGGATCAAACTCTAAGCAGGTTTGTTCTCTGGACCACTTTGAAACTTCGTATTGGATCTAGACCGCGTGTAGAAAGTCCGATACCTACTATCTTAGACCATTAGAACCGCCTAGCTGGACTTGACAATCATTTCAAAAATCAAGTCCAACCGATAATCACAGGCTATTTCATTGAGCCCGGACTGAAGAGAGTGCGAATAGGGGCATATTTGGAATTTGAAATTCAAATCTGGCACACGACTTGACGCGTAAGTATTAAGCATTCTGACCGTCAGAATTCAGCCAAATTACACCCTCGGATCAGGAAAAATTTCTATTTCATATCATGAGAATTGTAGACCTGATCTACGCGTGGTGACCGCTGAACTGAAACTAGACCTCCACGTGCGATCTGCGGACCCTGCCAGACTGAAAACTTGATGTATGCTAGATCCAGTATGCATGAGCTTAAGTCCGACCGCATTTGGCCAGGGGATCACCAGAACTGTACTTTTGGACCGAAACATCCCCGCTTTGGATAAACATCAAGTGAACTTTGTTCCTGAGCCTATTTTGAGCAATTTTAGGCTTATAAAAGGGGTTGAAACCCTCACTCCTCTCTCCCATCTGAATTTGAGAAAAATCCTAGATTGGGAGAGAAAAAAGGTGAGAGTTTGTGAGAGAGAGTAGGAGAGAATTTACCCGCCGTTGCACCACCTGTTGCAAGTGCTTTCGTAACACACCTCAATCACCTGGCCGGTGATTTCTCCTCATTTTCAGGTAAAAAAATACCCTAGAAGTTGCTGATTTGAGGTTACCTTGGATTCATAGCATGTTAGCTGATAAATCTCATAAAACAGGTTCTCTAGTCGCCGTAGAGGAAGCGTATACGCTCCGTTCGAAACGATACGTTTATAAGAGATAAGGTGCGGATTTTAGACGCTTTGATTGACTGTTTCCAACACTTTCAGTGTCGTTTCATAGTAAATTATCAACGGCAACGCCGTTTGACATGTACAACATGCTATCCGTTTCCTGTTTTGTAAACCGGCGAAGAATATGAGATTTAGGGCATTTTAGTCATTTGTAGGAAGTACTGTTTTCATGCATATTTTTCTGATGTGATTGACATGGTTTATTGTCACATCAGAATGTTAGGAATACGTGCATAATTAGTTTGGCGAAGAGATTCGTCTAAATGCGCACTTCGGGTCGACATACTATATGTAGACTTAAGTGTGTAGTGTAAGTGTTTGTATAAATGCTTGTATTAGTATGTATTGAATTAAATGGTGTTATGAATTAGTTTGAGATTATTTTCTCAATTAATATGCCGATGTAAATGATTTCCTACATGTTAGCTAAATGTATGATTTCATTACATGTATGGAATGCATGTGCTTGAAGATTTGCTTAAGTTGTATGTTATAACATGTGTTAACATGCTCACATGGTTGTATTTCATTTCCAATATTCTCACATGATTTGCTGATGTGATTCCATATGTTTGGGACTATGTCTAGTCCAAGCAGTCGGTAACTGAGCGAATTCGTGGTTGGCTTATCTTTGCCACGAACGACGCGTCGATGAACGTGAGCCGTGTTCTGGAGTTAGCGGCAGTGGTTAGGCCACACGAAGTGTTTTACGCACTTCATGTCGTTCGACTTGAGACGCGATCGTGCTAGTCGAGCCCGTCAAGTAACCCGACTGGCCGTTGTATGTTCACCCTGCATAACTCATAACTGCTTGAACCTAGGGTACTGAACTTACCATTGTAAACCCTGTTAACCATGGTACCTTGATCCACGAAGACTCATGAGCTGGGCATGGTGGTATGGGACACCGTGGTCGAGCTGTCGGCCTACGCTGGGGCCACAAACCTCCCCGTAGTGACCAGTGAGCACCTAGTCTCGTGAGCAGATTATGGTGGTATGGGACACTATATTCTTGCTGTCGGCCTACACTGATCAAGCGACGAGTCCTTTGTAGTGACCGCGAGCATATTCTGAGTCTACGGGAGGCGACGACCCTTCAGTAGCAGTAGAGTACAGTAGGCCTGTATTGATAAGGTGATGGGGGAGTGGAGCAACGAGTGCGTGCAACAGCCCTGACAGCCCTTGCAGCGACCTGCAAAATATACATCATATGAGATTACTAGGAGTGACGACCCTAGACAGGATCTGTGTTGGGATTGATATAAGGAAAGTACCTTAGTTTCCCAATCCTGCTGTTTGAATGGAATAATAACAACTCGAAAATCATATCACCATTACATTGCATGTGCCTGGAAGATGTGGAGCACTTAAGGGAGTGTGGCATGCCGCGGTCGTAAGATGGTGCCGTATGAGGGAGATCGTCGGTGAGGGCATATATCACGTCATGTCATATTGCATTAACAACAGTATTAGGATTGTTTGAATTACTGCTTTATTATTAGCACATGATTGATTTGATAACATGCTAATCTCTGCTCTCTTATCCCACTGAGTTGATCACTCACTCCCATGTTACGGGATGGTGTTTCCGGACACCTACCAGACCCTTTTGTGATTGCAGATGATGGCGCGGCCTGCAAGGCAAAGCCGGACTTGAAGATGATGATGATGAGGAGGATCCCTCCTTTATGCGTGTTCTGATCGATGGGATTACAGGGAGGTTGATTAGATACCTTGACACTTGTCATTTTATATTTTTAGAACACTCATGTATATCCTTTTGGTTTACTTTTGAAGTATACATGTATGTATATAACCTGGTAACATATTCACACTCTGGAGACATACAACAGTTTATATATGTTATACATACTATCACAGTCTTTCGCTTATAAATTTAAGAATCTTTGGAGCGTGATATACTGTTTTAGCTTAATCTCACTCATGTTTAATGCATTATCATAGATAAAATTCAATCATATATATCTATGTTGCATAAATAACATTTTGGAACTCGGGAGTTGGGTTTTTGCTCGACCCCCCAATTTTTGGGATGTTACATATGGTATCAGAGCATGATTTGGATTAAACTGGGCCTGGGTTATGGTCACGCGACATACGATGTCGCTTCCTTTGACTTAGGTGGGTGTGAGAAGGGTCTAGAAACACTTATAGGATCGCATATTCGCCAATAGGCGAAGTTTATTAGTATCGATCGCGCGATCGAGTCCGTAGCGCATCTAGGGTCGCGTAAAGCGACCTGAATAGCTCCTTGGTTGTAGGTAGGTGGGTTGAGATGTTCTTTGAATGATTCTAAACCCGTAAAGGTGAATCATTGGGCTGTGGGATAACCACAACCCTTGCATTCAATCGTCAGGGCTTAAAAACCCCGTTTCACCTAAAATCTTCAAAATTCTTCCTCTCACCACTCCAATATTCAATTCTTTCTTATCCTTTTCATGTTAGGCATCAATATTAATATGAAAATGACATAAAATCATACTTTGACAAAATATTACAGTGAATAGTAAAATTTCATGAAAAATAGCCATAAGGCCATTCTAAATTTGCTTTCTTTAGCAACTAATGAGCTAGATGGATGTACTAGCTCCTTTTACCTCAAAATCATATGCTGCATAATAGGGTTTTGTATTCGGGATTACAAATTGACCCCGGAAAGCCCCGAACACATATTTGGGCCTATATAGGTCAACATACAATGAACCAAGGTGGGGACCATATATTTTTGGAGTCCCTGGACCATGGGGGACTAGACCCATGTGGTCCCACCGACCAGATGATCGGACGGTCGGCGATGCCATTGCCAGTTCGGTGATGCATCGCCATCCATTTGTTGTAAAATTTGGTATGTGGGGGTGTTTTGGGCAATACACACCCCCCATGTAGTGTTCGTGCGTAGAAAACCCCAAAAAGAGGCACTTCCTTCACAAACAGCCCCATCCCTAGCTCCATTTGAGTTTTCTAGCTACCCTCTCCCAAATCCGTGGTTCCAAACCACTCCCAAATCCATTCTTGGCCAAAAACGGCCACACTCCATCACTCCATTGCTGTTTGCAGCCTTCCCTCTTACTGATCTCGTCGTTTGGAGCTCTTACAACCCCCAAAATGAGCTGAAATCGTGAGGTGCTTCATTCCCCTTTTTCATTCTCTCTTTTTTTAAAAAAAAATCTAGCCTTTGGGAGCTTGATGCATCCCTCTACAGGGCCTAGACTTGTTTTAGTCCATTTGGGCAACAATTTCTCCATATTTTCTCCTCTTCCATGGCTATTGTTAAGGCTGTTTCATCCTTTTCCTCCCTTTCCATCGTCCTCTCTCTCATGTCCCTTTTATTTGATCCTCAGACTCGCGGAAACCTGCTTATCCATCCCATTTCTCCACGTTCTTCGCTTGTTTGATTACCGTTTAAAATTTCTGTGTTTTGTTGTTGTTAGATAGAAAATGTGTTTGTGTTGTGGTTTGGGCTTAATATAGCCAAAATTTGTTGAATGGAGTGCATGTCGTTCGTTTGTTGTTAGGTATTGTCCCTAGATTGGGAGTATTATAACTCCTGAGATTCAGCCTACAAATTAATTTTTATCCCAACCCACCCTCCTACCAAGTATGCCACATCCAATCCCGACATGGGACTAGGAATGCCGTTCCATTTAATACAACTAAATGCTACTGGCCATATAGGCCTTTGGGCGTTTTGGACCTAGAGATAGCACTCTTAAATTTGAAGGATCTGACTATATAGGAAAGCCATTTACCGTATAATCTTAGGCTTTGGATTATAGCTACTGAGTTACAGACTAGCCTACTAGTTACCTTAAGTAGTGTAGAGCCTGTATATGCTAAGGAATTGTAGGTTAGATTTGGTTGAGGTAGAACCTCATTCCTTCGATAGGTCCCCTTATGACTTATAGACTTCTGTTGTTGCCCATAGGAAGGAACCATTCACTCTCAGGGAACATTTATAAATCCCTCAGATTGAACTTAGAATGTACTAGCACACCCCTTAGAATTGTCTTCCCCAAGGGCTTATTGTATTCGGGAACGCAGAGTAAAGGAACTGCATGCAGGCGATGTATTCGCGGTTTGAATCGACTTCTTAATCCTAGTGGTTACCAATAAATCCAATGCTCTTATCAAGCAGAAGATCGGCATCGACCCGGATTAAGAACTGATACAACGCATTTTCTGTCCTTATTAGATAGAAGGTTCATCCGGCTTAGATCCACTACACAACCTTTCTTCTGTGATGGCCCAACTACCTACAACCAAACGTGATCACATTGTCTTTGGAAAATAGCGAGGACTTAAAGCCAGTAAAGAATTCGACATCTTGCCACCAACTCATACCTGCCCCTAAACTCAACCACAATAGAGATTAGGCTCATCTCTATGATCATAGGTACCAATGCCATAGAACGCATCATTAGCAAAGGAAAACCACTGTAATGAGAAGTTGTTTCCCAATTCATGTCAAGGATAGCCCCTAAGTTGCACCTTGTTCCGATATACGGAGCGATGCATAGATTCTTAAACTTTAAGTAAAATCAAGTTTTAAGGGGGGTAGAACGTATTGAGTCCAATCCAGTTAGGTTAGTTGACGTTACCGTTCGATCAGAGTGGTGCAGCGGAAGAGTGGTTGGCCTCTTTTCCACTGGCCCAGGATCGAAACATTTGAGTTAGGATGTACGTACAGTTAGGTCAATAAATAGGATTGACCCTTTCTTAGAATGTTAGTACTAAAGTCTTACTAGATGCTTCTTACCCTTCGCCAATTTCGGGGACGAAATTGTGTTTTAAGGGGGGGTAGATTGTAACACCTCAGATTTTGGCCAATCTAGGATTTGACGTCCTTAGGCAATGGGTCAACTAAAACACCTGAAAAATCGCTCAGAACCCAATTCCATAGCCAAAGAAGTCACTTGGGATTAATTCCTTTAGAAACTAAGCATAAGTTAGCTAGCGCAACGCTAGAGTAGCTGGAAAATAGTCCCTGATCGATTTAAATACATTCTACAAGATCCAAAACTTGTAGAATCCATGGTGCTATGATACTCTAAAACCTCGGATCAAACTCTAATCAGGTTTGTTCTCTGGACCACTTTGAAACTTCGTATTGGATTTAGACCGCGCGTCGAAAGTCCGATACCTACTATCTTAGACCATTAGAACCGCCTAGCTGGACTTGACAATCATTTCGAAAATCAAGTCCAACCGATAATCACAGGCTATTTCATTGAGCTCGGACTGAAGAGAGTGCGAATAGGGACATATTTGAAATTTGAAATTCAAATTTGGCACACGACTTGACGCGTCAGTATTAAGCGTTCTAACCGTCAGAATTCAGCCAAATTACACCCTCGGATCAGGAAAAATGTCTATTTCATATCATGAGAATTGTAGACCTGATCTACGTGTGGTGACCGCTAAACTGAAACTGGACCGCCACGTGCGATCTGCGGACCCTGTCGGACTGAAAACTTGATGTATGCTAGATCCAGTATGCATGAGCTTAAGTCCGACCGCATTTGGCCAGGGGACCACCAGAACTGTACTTTTGGACCAAAACAGCCCCGCTTTGGATAAACATCAAGTGAACTTTGTTCCTGAGCCTATTTTGGGCAATTTTAGGCTTATAAAAGGGGTTGAAACCCTCACTCCTCTCTCCCATCCGAATTTGAGAAAAATCCTAGATTGGGAGAGAGAAAAGGTGAGAGTTTGTGAGAGAGAGTAGGAGAGAATTTACCCGCCGTTGCACCACCTGTTGTAAGTGCTTTCGCAACACACCTCAATCACCTGGCCGGTGATTTCTCCTCATTTTCAGGTAAAAAAATACCCTAGAAGTTGCTGATTTAAGGTTACCTTGGATTCATAGCATGTTAGCTGATAAATCTCATAAAACAGGTTCTCTAGTCGCCGTAGACGAAGCGTATACGCTCCGTTCGAAACGATACGTTTATAAGAGATAAGGTACGAATTTTAGACGCTTTGATTGACTGTTTCCAACGCTTTCAATGTCTTTTAATAGTAGATTATTGACGGCAACGCCGTTTGACATGTACAACATGCTGTTCGTTTCCTGTTTTGTAAACCGGCGAAGAATATGAGATTTAGGGCATTTTAGTCATTTGTAGGAAGTACTGTTTTCATGCATATTTTGCTGATGTGATTGACATGGTTTATTGTCACATCAGAATGTTAGAAATATGTGCATAATTAGTTTGGCGAAGAGATTTGCCTAAATGCGCACTTCGGGTCGACATACTATATGTAGACTTAAGTGTGTAGTGTAAGTGTTTGTATAAATGCTTGTATTAGTATGTATTGAATTCAATGGTGTTATGAATTAGTTTGAAATTATTTTCTCAATTAATATGCTGATGTAAATGATTTCCTACATGTTAGCTAAATGCATGATTTCATTACATGTATGGAATGCATGTGCTTGAAGATTTGCTTAAGTTGTATGTTATAACATGTGTTAACATGCTCACATGGTTGTATTTCATTTCTAATATTCTCACATGATTTGCTGATGTGATTCCATATGTTTGGGACTATGCCTAGTCCAGGCAGTCGGTAACTAAGCAAATTCGTGGTTGGCTTATCTTTGCCACGAACGACGCGTCGATGAACGTGAGCCATGTTCTGGAGTTGGCGGCAGTGGTAGACCACACGAAGTGTTTTACGCACTTCATGTCGTTCGACTTGAGACGCGATCGTGATAGTCGAGCCCGTCAAGTAACCCGACTGGCCGTTGTATGTTCACCCTGCATGAGTTATAACTGCTTGAACCTTGGGTACTGAACTTACCATTGTAAACCCTGTTAACCATGGTACCTTGATCCACGAAGACTCATGAGCCGGGCATGGTGGTATGGGACACCGTGGTCGAGCTGTTGATCTACGCTGGGGCCACAAATCTCCCCGTAGTGATCAGTGAGCACCTAGTCTCGTGAGCAGATTATGGTGGTATGGGACACTATATTCTTACTGTCGGCCTACACTGATCAGGCGACGAGTCCTTTATAGTGACCACGAGCGTATTCTGAGTCTACGGGAGGCAACGACCCTTCAGTAGCAGTAGAGTACAGTAGGCCTGTATTGATAAGGTGATGGGGGAGCGGAGCAACGAGTGCGTGCAACAGACCTGGCAGCCCTTACAGCGACCTACAAAATATACATCGTATGAGATTACTAGGAGTGACGACCCTAGACAGGATCTGTGTTGGGATTGATATAAGGGAAGTACCTTAGTTTTCCAATCCTGCTGTTTGAATGGACTAATAACAACTCAGAAATCATATCACCATTACATTGCATGTGCTAGAAGATGTGGAGCACTTAAGGGAGTGTGGCATACTGCGGTCGTAAGATG
Source organism: Magnolia kwangsiensis (assembly GCA_037074715.1). Lineage (NCBI taxonomy): Eukaryota > Viridiplantae > Streptophyta > Magnoliopsida > Magnoliales > Magnoliaceae > Magnolia > Magnolia kwangsiensis. Next base: position 77,028,608 of record CM073580.1, on the reverse strand, counting down.
GTGCCGTATGAGGGAGATCGTCGGTGAGGGCATACATCACGTCATGTCATATTGCATTAACAACAGTATTAGGATTGTTTGAATTACTGCTTTACTATTAGCGTATGATTGATTTGATAACATGCTAATCTCTGCTCTCTTATCCCACTGAGTTGATCACTCACTCCCACGTTACGGGATGGTGTTTCTGGACACCCACCAGACCCTTTTGTGATTGCAGATGATGGCGCGGCCTGCAAGGCGAAGCCGGACTTGATGATGATGATGATGAGGAGGATCCCTCCTTTATGCGTGTTCTGATCGACGGGATTATAGGGAGGTTGATTAGATACCTTGACACTTGTCATTTTATATTTTTAGAATACTCATGTATATCCTTTTGGTTTTCTTTTGAAGTATACATGTATGTATATAACCTGGTAACATATTCACACTCTGGAGACATACAACAGTTTATATATGTTATATATACTATCACAGTCTTCCGCTTGTAAATTTAACCGTCTCTAGAGCGTGATATGCTATTTTAGCTTAATCTCACTCATGTTTAATACATTATCACAGACAACATTCAATCATACATATCTATGTTGCATAAATAACATTTTGAAACTTGGGAGTTGGGTTTTTGCTCGACCCCCCAATTTTCGGGATGTTACATGTCCCATTCATTTTCAAGGATAAACCAAATAATCATCATAAATGTACATTTCATTATCAAGATCCAACTAATGTTATATGGCATGACTGTGGTATTTCGATCATCATGTAAGTCATGATTATACATGAATTCAAGCAATTATGATAAAGCATACGTTCAAGTGCATGTGGTATGCATATAATGTCATGAGTTTAGGGTCTACTTAACCTTTAAGCCAAAAATGACATACAATCATCATGTGCCAGTATCAACTATATCAATCCATAGTCATGTGACTAAACTGAAGAGGACGTATCTTACACATGAACGAATGTATTGAAGTACACTTGCACATACCATCATTCCCTGGTGCATGAGTATGATCATTAATAAGGTCAAGTACATAAATTTAATATGCTAGGAAATGGAATAACATTAATCAAGATATTAAATCACATACTTCCATTAACCTTAATCACTAGCATCACTAATATCATCCATAGTTATCATAGTCATGAGCATTAATTGTGTTTAGAATTACACCATATCCTTCGCAAGATAGATATTACATTAGTGACTTTGGCCAAACATTAATTTCTTCTATTAGGACCACATGGTTATGCCCTAACTGAGCCTTATGATTAATGAGTGGTGGTGACGCAAAGTACATGCACCAAGTGGTCATGAAATGAAAGGTATATATAGTAAATGAGTCACAGGATGGATGGTACTGGGGAAACTCATATAATATAGTGAACTTCATCTTCACGTGGATTGTTAGTAGATTAGATTTACAAATAATTAATGTAGTAGTTCTACAATGGTTTGGAAGGAACATGTAAACTTCATAAGATATAGTGAGCCTTAAGTTGAATGACTTGCTATATAATATACACATAAGAGTTAGTTACGGTTGGATGACGTACATTTGTCTCATACAACGTAGTGGGTCTTACTTCCAAGTGGTAATGCAAGCAGATGGTACACACACAAATGTTACGGTGGGTCCCAACAAGTAGATAGTATAGGTAACTCTCACTCATTAAGGCAGTACACGAAAGAACAGATCAGATGTACAAGGCACACAACAGCAGGCTTCATGATCGAACTATTTTGTTAGTAAAATAATTGAACAATGCAGATAAAATATATACATTTAGTGGGTTCACAAGTGTTTGAAAGTTATACTTTTAAATAACACTATTTCATGTCATCTAACTTATTTAGGAATTGGATCTAGGTTATTTTTGGAATCGTATTCTAGAATTAGCTAGTCTAATGGATAAATGGTGAAATATGCAATACTCACATCAAGGTAGGGTACATAATCAATCTGACACACGCCCTAAGTTCACATACAGAAGAGTTTACACCATCAGCATAGTCCATGAGTTTGAGTAATCACACAATTCTCATATGCGCACATGGTCTTATGGCCACTCCATTATCAGAAGTTCATATGGTTGAGTGGCCACACAAATGTCACTCTACTTGTCATAATAAGGGACTTAAGGTGAGATAGTTATTATTATTATTATTATTATTATTATTATTATACCATATTTGCATAATGGGGTAACCACTTTACTAAATTTTTATGTAGTCAGGTGGCCCGTACCACAATTTCACATAATTTATCAGTCACTAATGCACCACTTGATCATATGGTTGGGCCACACATTCCCCACACACCCACATGATTCACGGCTATCCATGCCACACATGATCACAAGATTTATGAGATACATATTCCGCACCATTTTGTCAAATCTAGTTATCATTCATCTCGTCAGTGATCATGTGGTTAAGGGCCACAACAATCATAAATCTACTTAGACAAGTAGTCACACAATTGCCCCAATTTTCATACAATTAGGTAGGCTATAAAAATCAAGCACTCACATGTGGTGGTCCACACAACTTCCACCAATCCACACTATTAGTTGGGCCACCCAAGATCCCAAATTCCTATAGTGTAGTGATCCACATGATTCCTACCAATTGACGGACTAAATGAGGAATAACTATTACAATGGGCACCATGAAAACAACTTAGATTGCAGTAAATATATAGGTAGCCCCACACTCTAAAATGATCTAATCAAAATAGATGAATGGCTAGTAAAACATGTATATTAGGTGGTCTATGATCAGTTAAAAAGAATAGATGGATAGATTTCTCACAAACATTGTTGCAGATCTAAGAAATATTTAACGGTGGACAAGTGATCAATACAGCTCCCGTGGCATGAGATTTGGATCTGACTAGTCTATGGGACCATACCCTAAAATGATAAGGATAAACCGATGAATGGCATGTATCTACATCATACTACAAGGTAGAGTCCATGGTCAAGGAAGCATCCCAGTATATAAGGGCACACTAGAGCCTAAGAATTTCTAATGGTTTTTACTACTATTTCTACTTATAGCGTGGCCCACCTAAAATCTTCATCTAGTGTCTGCGAGCAGGAGGTGGGCTCACTTCCCAAGTGACTGGAAAATATATAGGCAGTGTGGGTATACAACACATGCACGTAAGTGTGCTTCACATGTATCACATTATGTCTAGGGATGCCTTCATTGGTAAGCATGCAATTCCCTTTCCTTATTATTATTATTATTATTATTATTATTATTATTATTATTATTATATTTTGTATAATTGTTGGTCCCATTGACATGGTGGGGTTCACCCCATGAACAATTTGTACAACAAACAACATCATAGCTGATACCACCCACTAGATGAATGACATGGATATAAGCTACATCCGTCGGGTGGGACTCATAACACATGGATGGTCTAAATGATGGACGACTTGGATAATACGTGTAATTAGTTAACTCCATGGTCTAATGGCTGACCCAACTTTGGTGCAGTCACACATCACAGTAGAACTCAAAGGATTTAATAGTAGAGATTTTTATTCCCATTGTTTCTTATAGTGTGGTCCACCTAAGGTGTGGATCTGCCTCATTCTTTTACACATGACTTAAAATAGTCTGAAGGAGTTGATGAATGGCCTAGATATACTTTTCATCACCAAGGTGGGCCCCAGAAAAATCTAAGTATTTTGAGTACAATTCTCACTGTCCGAGTAGCATGGCCTGTGGTGTGTCCCACTTGGGGGGGGGGGGGGGGGGGGGGGAGGGATTTCAGATGCATGCAAAATTTAGGTGGACCCCAATGAGTGCTCTTATATGTTTTAACATGTCTTCACATGATTTTAGATGGTGTGGGCCACTGAGTTCCGTGTACGGCTGATTTTTGGGGTTGTCCCATTTTTAAAGGGGACCCATCAAATGCACAATGTAGATGCTCAACAAGCATCAAGGTGGGTCCTGTGGTGGGGCCCATTTCCTTGCCCGTTAAAAGCTCCAACGTCCTCTGGACGTCAGCATAGGTGGCGTCAACATCACAAGGATCCAATTTGTCTACTAGGTTCCTTGATTCATGATGGGCCCAATGAGTTCAATATTTAATATTTTTTGGCATACAAAAGATCACAGTGGACCCTAATAGTTTATTACTAATAAAAGGTCTTTTTGATGGTGTGGCCTACCAGAGTTTTGGATTGGCTTCATTTTTCGGCTCAATGCCTCAAATGAGCTGGAAGATAGGATGGACGGTGTGGATCAGATACATACATCAAGGGTGGGGCCTGTTGTGGGCCCACAGCCCTACCCTCACTTGGTCTCAAGTAGCAGGGACACTGCTTGCTGCAACGTCCCCTGAACACTGGCAGCAATTAGCGTCCGACACTTTTTTTGTTTAATTTTTTTTTATGCACGTGTGTACATGGGTGGGTGTGTGTGAGAGTTTGGTCAGCCCAATAGGACATGCTTGAACGGTTGGATGGCCTATAAAATTCTGGTAGGGCCCACAATCGATGGGTTCCACATGAAGCCTATGACAATTTAAGTTTTGTATATATTCTCATATACGTCCACACCATTAATCACATCATTATCATCAACATCATCTCCTTCATACATAAACACAACAAAAACAAAATAAAAATGAGCAGGATGGGTGTACTCACCTTGATGGATTAGATGCAATGGTTGAGATGGATGAAAGGGATGGGATTGATGGAGTTGATGGCCCACCAAGATCACTCCTCTCTCTCTCTCTCATGTGTAGAAAAATGGTAAAATGCTAAGGGATGGATGGGTATTTGTAGAGAAATTCATAAAAATTTGATTAAGTTAGGCTAATGTGATTAATATTAGCTTAGGCTAAGATTATGAAAATTAATTTATAATTTGTAATTAATGGTGGTTTAAAGGAGCATGGGATGGCATGGTGTGATGATGTCACACAAGAGGTGTGTCATGGAGGAGAGTTGACTTGAGGTGTACATGAGAGATGAGAGGTATGGGTGTGTGACATCACACACATGGGTAGAGATTCCGTAACACCCCGGATTTTTTTCTACCTAAAATTAGACGTCCTTAGGCAATGGTTCGACCATAACACCTTGGTAACCTCTTAGAACCCAATTTCAAAGCCAAGAAATCATTTAGAACGAAATTATTTAGAAATTTAACGTGAATTAGCTAGCGCTACATTAGATTTCCTGCAAAATTAGCACCAACCACTTTAAATACAATCTGTAAGACCTAAAACCTATAGAATCATTGACGCTATCTAACCCTAAAATTCAGGATCAAACTCTAAACCCGTTTTCTCTCAGAAACCCTTTGAAACTTTGTATTGGATCTAGACCGCGCGTCGAAAGTCCGATAGCGATAATCTTAGACAATTACGACTGCCTTATTTGACTTGACAATCATTTCGAAAATCAAGCCCAACTGATGTTCTGAGGCTATTTCATTGAGCCTGGAGCAAGGAGTGTGAGAAAGAGTGAAATTCATTAAAAATTAAATGTCATTTAAATAAATCTAGCACATTTCGTTTGCGGGTTAAGTATAAGCATTCAGACCGTCGAAATCTAACCCAAATACACCCTCGGATCAGGGAACATTTCCCACTCAGGTCAGTGTACTTGGAATCCTCGATCGAGTCTCCGTGACCGCTGAACTGAAACTGGTCCGCCACGTGCGATCTGGGAACACTACCGGACTGAAAATTTGATGTGGGCTAGATCCAGTATCCATGAGCTTAAGTCCGACCGCGTTCGGCCAAGGGACCTCCCGAAATGCTCTTTTGGATCGAAAAAGACCCGATTTGGCTATAACCCAAGTATACCTTGACTTAAAGTCTGTTTTGGTTATGTTTGGGCTTATAAAAGGGCCTTAAACCCTCTCTCAGAAAACCCATACGAATTTGGAGAAAACCCTAGGAGGGAGGAGAGAAAAGAGAGAGAAAGTGAGGGAGAAGCTGTGGCTTTCTCCTGGGAGTCCTCCCTGCTGCTCCACGTGCTAGATCCTTCCACCTGCATTGCTATTCTGGCGATTCCAATTCCATTCTAGGTAAGAAAACCCTAACCTCAACCTATTTTAGGGATTCTAGCAATATAAGTAGCGAAGTAGCTGACCTATCTTGTGAATTAGGTCATCATATCGACGTTGACGAAGCGTAGACTTTCTGTTCGAATCGATACGCTTCTACGGCGAAAGGTGCGGATTTTAGACGCTTAGATTATCTATTTTCAAAGCTTTCAATGTCGTTTAATGATAGATTGTCGATAAGAATGCGGTTTGACATGTAGAACATGCTGTCCGTTTTTCACTTCGAATACGTACGAAGAATATGAGATTTAGGGTATTTTAGGTATTTATAGAAAATACTGTATATGTACGTGTTTTGCCGATATGATTACCATGGGTATTTGTCATGTACCTATGTTAGTTATGCGTGTACGATCTGTTTGGCGAAGAGATTCGCCCTATTACACATATTGGCTGACATATGCTTTGTAGACTAATGTGTGTAGACTAAGTGTTTGTTGAAATGCCTAAATCAATATGATTTATGCCTGCCATATGTTTTGAATGTAAGAACATGATTGTTGTGTATTAGACATCTCCTTGTTATGAGGATCCGTCATATTATATGTTAAAATCAACATACGTCAAGTACGTTGGAGTTGTGTAGTCTAAGTGTTGTATAAATGCTTGCGTGAGTAAGCACTTAGTAAATAGTGTTGTAAACTAGTGTTGAGATAGGATTCTCAACTAAAATGATGATGCACATGATTTCCTCCATGCTTATTAGATTTGTATTGATTATCTTATATATATATATATGAAATGCTTGTGTATGGTTAAATTGCTTATGTTGCATCTTATAACATGTTGCTAACATGCTTGAATTACTCGTTATTTCAATTCTGTTTATCTCATATGATTACTAATTCACATTACCTGTGCTTGGGGCTATACTCTAGTCCATGCAATCGGTAACAGTTTAGAATTTGTGGTTGGATTCTATTCACCACGAAGTATGTGTATGACGAACCCAAGTCGTACTAGAGTCGTTGGCAGTGGTTAGGCCACGAAGTGCTTGTGCACTTCATGTCGGTCGATTCAACGTGCGCTCATGCTAGTTAGACTTGTCAAGTAACCCGACTGACCATTATATGTTCACCTTGTATTTGTCATAACTGCTTGAACCTAGGGTACTGAACTTACCAGTGATAACCCTGATAACCGTGGTACCTTGATCCACTAAGACCCATGAGCCGGACATGGTGGTATGGGACACCGTGGTCAAGCTTTCGGCCTACGCTGGGGCCACAAACCTCCCCGTAGTGACCAGTGAGCAACCTAGACTCGTGAGCTGATTATGGTGGTATGGGACACTATATTCGAGCTGTCAGCCTACACTGATAAGGTGATGGGGGAGCAGTGCAACGAGTGCGAGTAACAGCCCTGGCAGCCCTTTGTAGTGACCTCGAGCGTACTCTGAGTCTACGTGAGGCGACGACCCTTCCGTAGCAACAAGAGTACAACTAGGCCTGTATTGATAAGGTGATGGGGGAGTGGAGCAACGAGTGCGTGCAACAGCACTAGCAGCCCTTGCAGCGACCTAGAAATATATCATTTTATGAGACTACTAGGAGTGACGACCCTGGACAGGATCCTTGTTGGGAATGATATAAGGGAAGTACCCTAGTTTCCCAATCCTGCTGTATGAAAAGGACTAATAACAACTCGGTAATCATATTCATATCGCACTGCATGTGCCTATAAGATGTGGAGCACTGAGGAAAGAAAGCATGCCGCGGACGCAGATGCTGCCGCATGAGGGAGTATGTCGGTGAGGGCATCCATCATGTCATTTCATCCATGCATTAATCATAGTATTTAGGAATGTTTGTTTTTCTTGCTTTATCATTATCGCGTGATGGATTTGATAACATGTTAATCTTTGCTCTATGATTCTACTAAGTTAGCTACTCACTCCCACGTTACGGGATGGTGTTCCGGACACCCACCAGTCCCTATTTTAGTTTTAGATGATGGCGCTGCTTGTGAAGCGGAACTGGACTTGTATGATGATGAGGAGGACTTTCCCTTCGTGTTTCGATCGACAGGATTACAGGAAGGTTGATTAGAAGCCTTGGCACTTGTCATTTTATATTTTTGGAGCACTCATGTATATTTTTTTCTTTCCATTTTTGGAGTATACATGTATTTAATTAACCAGGTAACATGTTCACACTCTGGAGACTTACAATCAATTATATATTTTATGTATTTATCACAGTCTTTCGTTTGCTAATTTAATTGTCTCTAGAGTATGATATGTTGTTTTGGCTTAGTCTCAATCTTGTTTAATGTCATTCTACAGACAACATGCATTTATCATTATCTATATTGCATAAGTGACATTTTGGAACTCGGGAGTTGGGTTTCTATCTGACCCCTGATTTTTGAGGTGTTACAGATTCTCTCACCCTGTGTGGCATGTGCATGTGTGTATCACATGTGTTGTGCATGTGTATATCACATGTGTTGTGGAGTGGAGTATATGGCACCTTGCGCACATGATACACTAATTATTCTTCACGGTGTAACTCACAAACGGAGTATTGTATAGACACACGGGTGATACCTACGCGATCGCAGCGACGGGGCGGTCGATATGAGATAGGTTTCGAGGTCTTAAGATCCCAGTCAGTTGGGTGTGTACTATGAATGGCCAATCTAGGTCTAGCTAAGGGCATCAATTATCGTGCACATATGCATAGGAAATGGTATGGAATGGATGGGGTCTTATAATACGTAACGTATAAATTTACCTATCTGGATATTTTATCCGAGGCACCAACCATCATTTGTTATTATCGTACATATTTTCCTGTCCGGATATTTTACGTAGGTTGATTACTACATGGGTGACGACCCCTATGTCCGTCTGGATATTTTACCCGGGACTGATTGCATTCACACATCCATGCATCTACTAAGACTGTATTTACTCTGTTTTGGTTATCTGGATGTTTTATACTATTTCTTACTTAATGCGATGGTGTGTAATCTTAAGGAGAATTCACACTGAGTTGGTTACTCATCCATCAAATAAATATAACCGTATAGGTAGCACAGGTGGCCTTGATGATGTTCACATTCATATTGGTGAGGAGCAGGCTATGGTTGACAAGGGTGTATGATTATATTTGCTAAGGGCTGCTACAGGATTTCACAGCTCAAGATTGTTGCAAATTTACTCTATTTCATATATAATGTTATTTCATTTTATATTAGTAAGAATGGAGACATTGGTTTGTATAAGTCATTATGAGCACTCTCTTGTATACTCTAAATGTAATTAAAATTTTTCCTTACGTTAATTTGTCCATTTTACGCTCATCTGCTTACTTTGATAGTTGAAAAAAAAATTGTACACTTAAATTTGACCATCCTTTAAGGTTAACACTCAGGTTTTTTGGGAAATGAGTCATGTATTCGGGTCCTAAAAAGTTGGGGCATTACAAGTTGGTATCAGAGCGTAGTTTAGACAAACTTGGCCTTGCGAAATGATCTTATACAAGCTTTCAATGTCTCAAGTTAGGATGTTTGAAATTAGAAATTTGAACTTAGTTGAATTTCTCTTAGACTTAGAAGAATGATTGAGAATGTAGGAACTCAAACTTAGGTTCCCTCACAACTAATTTAGACAGTCATTTGAATTGATGTGGAATCCCATATGAGTAGGATACATTGAGAATGTAGATACCCAAAATCTTAGGTTCCCTTAGAATTATTAGAACAAATATTTGAACTTATGAGAACTTCCTTTGTAGCTAGGAAGAAATGAGAGTATAGAAACTCAAGTGTTAGGCTTCTTAAACGGATGACTATGGAGCTTAGAAATGATCTAAGGTTCCTTGGAAAATACAGATACTCAATATTTTATGTCTCTTAGAGAGTTGATGGATAATGTTAGAAATTACAAACTGAACTTAGGTCCCTTTTAACATTTTAGGTTTAGTCATTCAAACTTAGGAATGAAAACTTTGGTTCCCTTGTAAACTACCAAAATAATTGTGGGACTTAGGAATTAAATATGTGTACAAAACACTCATTATGGTGTACATAAGACTATGTAAAAACATTCCTTATACTTGACTTCCAAATGAAATTTTTTTAGAAATCTAGGATATGAACTCCCCTAAAAATTTCATAGCTAGGAATCACACTCTTGTAACAATAAAAAAATGGATTGGACTTAGGCCCATAAGAATTTCCTTAACCACCATGTTGTACATTTGATCGAGAACAAGTGCTCCCTAAGCTAAGGATCGCACTAGGAATGTAATCTGAACTCCCCAATACATCTTTTTACTTATGATTACTATTCCCCATAAATTCTAGCACATGAAATTAATTAGTGGTGAGGTTATGGGATTTTGGGTATGTTTTCAACCCGAGGTTGCACATATTAAGGTTAGATTTGAAATCCTAAGTGAGTTTAGAAATTTTCAACTCAAACTTCGTGTAGAAATCCTTGTCTTCAGAGCTAAGGCATCGCCACTAGAGTGATTTCTATAGATTCCCTTATGAATCTCTTGAATTACGTAGTCTGCTTCATCAGGTTGGAGGCCCCTGAGGTAGGGCTGTGAATTTCCCTTCTTGTATAGGACCCCATCCAAAACTACGTATCGTGCAGCTCTGATCTTCAGACGTCGGGCCTCTAACCTATCATGGGGGACTTCACCATATATGAGGTAGTTGTAGATTTGGTCTATCCAACTTGGAGTAGTTTTTATAAGACTAACCATCTCCTGATCAGCCCTGTCGATGCTCGGACTATCCAGAAATTCTACAAGGACGATCTTGAGAATCTTCCCTTCCGTGGCTGAGGCTAACCTTGTGAGGGTGTCGACCCAAGAATATTTTATCCTTGGAATCTAATTGATGATGTAGCTTCAAAACTTCTCTATCAACTTCCTGGCCTCGGCCAAATAAGCCACCATCCTGATTTCCTTGGCCTCATACTCGGTGGAGATATGGTTTACAACAAGTTGAGAATCGCATCACACCTTGAGAGACTGAACCCCCAGACTAGCTGTTGGTCTGAGTCCAGTCAACAAGGCCTCATTCTCTGCTTCATTGTTGAAGGCTTTGAAGTCGAGCTTGATAGCGTGCCGGATGGAGGTCTAATCAGGTGTAACTAGGATGATCCTCGCCCCTGAGTGCTTAGAGTTGGACGACCCGTTCACATAAAGGATCCATCTACGCTTCCCGTCTAATGCCGCATCCTGGATAAGTGGGGATCTGGGGAGGTCATGGGAACTTTCACCATGTCCGCATTTACTAGCTCTGTATCCTAAGTGGTGAACTCTACTATGAAATCAGCCATAACCTGACCCTTGATTGCAGTTCTCGACCAATACTGGATGTCGAACTCTTCGAGTTCTATCGCCCACTTGGTTAATCGACCTGACACCTCAGGCTTTTGAAGGACTTGCCTGAGAGGGGAGTCGGTCAGGACCACAATAGTATGTGCCTGGAAATATGGACGCGGCGTCTGTGCCAAGAAGACCAAGTTGAACGCCAACTTCTCCATACTTGGGTACCTAGTCTCGACGGGTACCGTAACCTTGCTTACATAGCAAATGGGGTGCTTCCTGCCCCAACGTCCCTGAAAAGTGCTGAAGTGACGGCTGAGACGAAGACAGCCAGATATAGGAATAGGGACTCTCCCTCTTTCAACTTGGAAAGTAAGGAAGGCGAGCCCAAGTACTGTTTTAGCTCGTAGAATGCTTGTTCGTACTCCGAGGTCCACTCGGCCTTCTTATGACCCTTCAACTGTTAGAAGAAGGGGAGGCATTTGTCAGTGGCTTGGGATATGAATCAACCGAGTGTTGCTACCCATCCAGTGAGGCATTGGATTTCCTTTGTCGTCCGGGGTGAGCTCATGTCAAGTAGTACCTTGATCTTCTCAGGATTCACCTCAATGCCCCTATGGATGACTTGAAACCCGAGGAACTTGCCTGAGCTAACTCCAAAGGTGCACTTGGAGGGATTTAGCTTCATGCGGTACTCCTGGAGGATTGAGTACGTCTTTGCGAGGTCCGTGATGTGGTCGGAGGCTCTAACGCTCTTCACCAGCATGTCGTCGACATAGACTTTTATGGTCCAACCAATCTGCTTGGTAAACATTTGGTTCACTAGCCTCTGATCCAACACTCCAGCATTCTTCAGGCCAAAGGGCATGACTCGGTAACAGCAGAGACCTTTATCTGTGACGAAGGTCATCTTCTGCCTGTTTGGAGGGTGCATCACGATCTGATTATACTCGGAGTAGGCGTTCAGGAAGGAGAGCTACTCATGTCCAGCTGCGTTGTCCACCAATTGATCGATCTGAGGTAGGGAGAGGTTGTCCTTAGGGCAGGCCTTATTCAGGTCCGAGTAGTCTATACAGACTCACCACTTTCACTATAAGAAATGCCACTTTTACCAACGAAAATTTTTGTAGGCAAAAGGCTTAATTTCGCAGCAAAAAAGTTTTACCAGCGAAATTTTTCGTTGGCAATTTCATAGCTAAAAGCCCGAGGGGAACACCTTTTACCCACGAAAAAAAAAATTCGTTGGCAAAGGTAAGACTTTTGCCGACGAAAGTTTTCGTAGGAAAAATATTTACCAACATTGAATTTCGTTGGTAAAAGTATTGACAAAACTTTTTACCTACGAATAGTTTTGCAGGTAAAAATACATACAAAACACTTTACCTACCAACAATTTCTTAGCTAAAAATATATACATGACTTTTTACCTACGAATACTTTCGTAGCCAAAAATATTTGAAACACTTTTTACCTACCAACAATTTCATAGCTAAAAATATTTACAAGACTTTTTACCTACGAATACTTTCGTAGCCAAAAATATTAAAAACACTTTTTACTTGCCAACAATTTTGTTGCTAAACATATTTACAAAATGTTTTACCTACCAACAATTTCGTAGCCAAAAATATTAAACTCATTTTAGCTACCAAAAATTTCATAGCTAAAAATATTAACAAGACTTTTTACCTACCAATAGTTTCATAGCTAAAAGGTACATGATTTTTCCCCAAACGTATATTCGTAGATAAAAATACTTAGAAAATGTTTCCCTACCACCAATTTTGTAGCTAAAAATTCCTTTACCTACGCATATTTTCGTAGGTAAAAATATTTACCAAACAAACACGTTTAACTACGAATGATATCGTAGGTAAAACTACCTTACAAAACGTTTAGCTACAAATATTTTCGTAGGTAAAAACATTTGTGAGACTTTTAACTACGAAAATTTTCGTAGGTAAAAACTTGGGGTAGACTTTTACCTACAAAAAGTTTCGTAGGTAAAAGTTTTTTTTTTCCCACCCTATATTCCAGCACAAAATTCTTGAAATACACCTGATATACACCTGTTACAATATAAATCCTGATATACACCTGTCATGTAATATATTTCATCATATTCACATTCACAACCATTTAACTTCAAAGTACATAAATAAATCTATCCAAACATAAATTACATCATGCATAAATACATATAAGTTTAACATCATAAATAAAATATAAAAAATCACAAAGATGGAGGCAGAGGTAGTGGGGCATCGATGGGTAAGCGTGCGGCAGAGGTTCTAGGTTTTGGTTAGGTTTAGGTTAAGGTTATATGTTATAGGTTATAAGTTATAACTTTAGGTTCGGGTTTGGGATCAGATTTTGCTTTGGGTTTTCAAGTTTAGGTTTAGGATTAGGTTAGGGAATTAAGATTAGGAATAGGTGTAGGTTTAGGTTTTGGGGTTTGAGAACACATTTAGGTTTTAGGTTTTAGGTTTAGGTTTTAGGTTTTAGGTTTAGGTTATAGGTTAAGGTTATAGGTAGGTTATAGGTTATAGCTGTAGAGAATTGAGAATAGGTTAAGGTTTAGGTTTAGGAAATCAGATTCGGGTTCGGGAATGGGTTTAGGTTTGGGTTTTCAAGTTTAGGTTTAGGCTTAGGTTAGGTAGTGGAGAATAGGATTAGGTGTAGGTTTAGGTTTAGGGATTTGAGAACACATTTAGGTTTTAGGTTAAGGTCATAGGTAGGCTATAGGTTATAGCTGTAGGAAATTGAGAATAGGTTATAGATAGGTTTTAGGTTATAGGTTTACGGATTTGAGAATAGGTTAAGGTTTAGGTTTAGGAAATCGGGTTTGGATTCGGAATAGGGTTTTGCTTTGGCTTTTTAAGTTTATGTTTAGGTTTAGGTTAGGTTGTTGAGAATAGGATTAGGTGTAGGTTTAGGTTTAGGGATTTAAGAACACATTTAGGTTTTAGGTTAAGGTTTTAGGTAGGTTATAGGTTATAGCTATAGGGAATTGAGAATAGGTTAAGGTTTAGGTTTTAGGTTAAGGTTATAGGTAGGTTATATGTTATAGGTTTAGGGATTTGAGAATAGGTTAAGGTTTAGGTTTAGGAAATCGGGTTTGGGTTCCAGATAGGGTTTTTCTTTGGGTTTTCAAGTTTAGGTTTAGGGTTAGGTTAGGTAGTTGAGAATAGGATTAGGTGTAGGTTTAGGTTTAGGGATTTGAGAAAACATTTAGGTTTTAGGTTAAGGTTATAGGTAGGTTATAGCTTATAGCTGTAGGGAATTGAGAACAGGTTAAGGTTTAGGCTTAGGAAATCGGGTTTGGATTCTGGATCGGGTTTTGCTTTGGGTTTTCAAGTTTAGGTTTAGGTTTAGGTTAGGTAGTTGAGAATAGGATTAGGTGTAGGTTTAGGTTTTGGGATTTGAGAACACATTTAGGTTTTAGGTTATAACCATAGGGAATTGAGAATAGGTTAAGGTTTAGGTTTTAGGTTAAGGTTATAGGTAGGTTATAGGTTTTAGGTTTAGGGATTTGAGAATAGGTTAAGGTTTAGGTTTAGGAAATCGGGTTTGGATTCGGGATCGGGTTTTGCTTTGGGTTTTCAAGTTTAGGTTTAGGTTTATGTTAGGTAGTTCAAAATAGGATTAGGTGTAGGTTTAGGTTTACGGATTTGAGAATAGGTTAAGGTTTAAGTTTTAGGTTAAGGTTATAGTTAGGTAATAGGTTATAGGTTTAGGGATTTGAGAATAGGTTAAGGTTTAGGTTTAGGAAATCGGGTTTGGGTTCGGGATCGCGTTTTGCTTTGGGTTATAAGTTTAGGTTTAGGTTTAGGTTAGGTAGTTGAGAATAGAATTAGGTGTAGGTTTAGGTTTAGGTTTAGGGATTTGAGAAGACATTTAGGTTTTAGGTTAAGGTTATAGGTAGGTTATAGGTTATAACTGTAGGAAATTGAGAATAGGTTAAGGTTTAGGTTTTAAGTTAAGGTTATAGTTAGGTTATAGGTTATATGTTTAGAAAATTCAGAATAGGTTAAGGTTTATGTTTAGGAAATCGGGTTTGGGTTCGGGATCGGGTTTTGCTTTGGGTTTTCATGTTTAGGTTTAGGATTAGGTTACGAAGTTGAGAATAGGATTAGGTGTAGGTTTAGGTTTAGGAATTTGAGAATAGGTTAAGGTTTAGGTTTTAGGTTAAGGCTATAGGTAGGTTATAGGTTATAGGTTTAGGGATTTGAGAATAGGTTAAGGTTTAGGTTTAGGAAATCGGGTTTGGGTTCGGGATCGGGTTTTGCTTTGGGTTTTCAAGTTTAGGTTTAGGTTTAGGTTAGGTAATTGAGAATAGGATTAGGTGTAGGTTTAGGTTTAGGGATGTGAGAGCACATTTAGGTTTTAGGTTAAGGTTATAGGTTATAGCTGTAGGGAATTGAGAATAGGTTAAGGTTTAGGTTTTAGGTTAAGATTATAGGTAGGTTATAGGTTATAGGTTTAGGGATTGAGAATAGGTTAAGGTTTAGGTTTAGGAAATCGGGTTTGGGTTCGGGATCAGGTTTTACTTTGAGTTTTCAAGTTTAGGTTTAGGTTTAGCTTAGGTAGTTGAGAATAGGATTAGGTGTAGGATTAGGTTTAAGAATTTGAGAATAGGTTAAGGTTTAGGTTTTAGGTAGGTTATAGGTTATAGGTTTAGGGATTTGCAAATAGGTTAAGGTTTAGGTTTTAGGTTAAGGTTATAGGTAGGTTATAGGTTATAGGTTTAGGGATTTGAGAATAGGTTAAGGTTTAGGTTTAGGAAATCAGGTTTGGGTTCGGGATCGGGTTTTGCGTTGGGTTTTCAAGTTTAGGTTTAGGTTTAGGTTAGGTAATTGAGAATAGGATTAGGTGTAGGTTTAGGTTTAGGGATGTGAGAGCACATTTAGGTTTTAGGTTAAGGTTATAGGTTATAGCTGTAGGGAATTGAGAATAGGTTAGGGTTTAGGTTTTAGGTTAAGATTATAGGTAGGTTATAGGTTATTGGTTTAGGGAATTGAGAATAGGTTAAGGTTTAGGTTTAGGAAATCGGGTTTGGGTTCGGGATCAGGTTTTACTTTGAGTTTTCAAGTTTAGGTTTACGTTCAGGTTAGGTAGTTGAGAATAGGATTAGGTTTAGGTTTAGGTTTAAGGATTTGAGAATAGGTTAAGGTTTAGGTTTTAGGTTGGTTACGGGTTATAGGTTTAGGGATTTGCGAATAGGTTAAGGTTTAGGTTTAGGAAATCGGGTTTGGGTTCGGGATCGAGTTTTTCTTTGGGTTTTCAAGTTTAGGTTTAGGTTTAGGTTAGGTAGTTGAGAATATATTTAGGTGTAGGTTTGGGTTTAGGGATTTGAGAAGACATTTAGGTTTTAGGTTAGGGTTATAGGTTATAGATGTAGGGAATTGAGAATAGGTTAAGGTTTAGGTTTTAGGTTAAGGTTATAGGTTGGTTATAGGTTATAGGTTTAGGAAATTGAGAATAGGTTAAGGTTTATGTTTAGGAAATCGGGTTTGGGTTCGGGATCAGGTTTTGCTTTGGGTTTTCAAGTTTGGGTTTAGGATTAGGTTAGGTAATTGAGAATATTATTAGGTGTAGGTTTCGGTTTAGGGATTTGAGAATAGGTTGTCACGCCCCAAACTCAGAAACCGGGCTCACAGAATTTCCGATCGCCGAATCCGGCGCCGACAGCCTCCATAGAACCCCATTCTCGGCTCCTAGCTCCCATTCGCCAGGTTCCGATCCTGGGATGCTACGAGGAGGATTTTGTATGTCAGTCTGATTCGTAATAAGCATAACCAAAGGCATAATCCACAAACAACAACCAAGAAATCCATTACATTTCCACTATGATAAAAAAATTTACAAGTACAATGGGCATAAAGGGAAATACAAGGGTAAATAACAGAAAAAAACTCCAAAATGATCAGCAACGTGCTCCTGCCTCAACGCTGCCTCGATCCAACGTCACCTGCACGCAACGGTCGTGCATAAGCTTACAGAAAGCTAAGAGGGTGGTGAAGGTGTGTGCGCAAGGTAGTAATATGTACATGCAATGTCAGAGTGATGCAGAATATGCAAATGGAAACATAATATCATGAGCCGTACCAAGGCTTATGCGATGCAAGACATGAATGGTATCGGCCATCCCAAGGCCATGCAATGTATAATGCAACTCAAGCATACGGATACTCATCAATGTCCACACATCAATACAGCTCAAGGTATGGAATATCACCAGGGTCTGGTACACTCTAAACCAGATTACCGCCACATCGCGCACAATAAGGTAAGTGGAAGAGACCTCACTATCCGTCCGCCAATATCGGGCGCGACTCGTCGATAGCGGACCCATTCCTCGAGCTGGTCAGACTCAGCCTAGCATTGCCCCCTACTCTCGGGCAGGTAAGGCCGCACCCCCTTCCAACCGACCACGACACAGTGGAGAGCACAGCCAACTGGTATTTGGCACTCAGTGCTCATCTACCCACTCGGTCTAAACGTTGGAGCAACCTCTTGGTACCATAAGGGTTTAGGGACTTTCACCCAGGGATATCTATAGTACCCCATGTAGAACAAGATTTCCGGTATCCAATCCTGCCAACCACGATACGTCTGTGGAGGCTACGGCCCTGATGTCGCTAGGGCGTACAATAACCATATCACACAAATGCGGAATGCATGAATCACGCTCTCCAGTCATGCAACCAATCCTGCGCATACCGTGCGCTCATGTAAGGCAACACCGCCTAACTGGAAGCCCATAAACAACCTGCCCGAAGGCAAATGCTATGATCAGTCAATCCTCATATCAAGCATACATATGATGCGTATGATCATGGGTCATGAAACTATACTAAACATGTTATAACAAAATGAATTATCTTACGATGCAGATGGGCCGAGACGGTCTATACACGATAAGTGTGGCCCAGTAATGGGCCCTAAGGAGAGTCGTAATGTGGACATCCAACCAGCATTACACTCGCAATGTGGACGTCAAACCAACATTGCATCCTCAGGTACGATCTTCTTAAAAAACCGCTACATAATCGGTATTTGGGTTTACACATTGCAATGGACCTTATGTTCCTCCCACTGGGCCTTACATATATATCAAATGGGCCATATCTTATGGGCCTTGTATTCGTCAGATGGGCTACATAAATGAGCCACACCAATGGGTCTTAAGTGCATTGCAATGGGTCAAAACCCGTGGGCCTTGGATTGCATCAATTGGACCTAATCATATGAGTCTAATATGTATCAAATGGTCCACACCAATTGGGCCCCCAAATGCATATCAACTGGGCCTCAACCCAGAGGCCTTATGTGAGTCGAATGGGCCTAAATTCCTAGGCCTTAAACAATTCTAATGAGCCTAGTCCATGAGCTTGCATGCATATCAAAGTGGGCCTAATCCCATGGACCCTTTCTTAATCAAATGGGTGTAGTCCCATAGGTCTTACAATATAACAAATGGGTCCACTTCCATGGGCGTAAGAATGCAACAAATAGGTCCAATTTTATGGGCCTAGAAGTACATCAAATGGCCTAGTCCCATGGACTGGCAACACATCAAATGGGCCTAAGCTCTTACGCCTTGAATGAATCCAATGGGCCTAGCCCATAAGCATTCCATAAGCCAAATGGTCTTAGCCCATAGGCCTTCCATAAACCAAGTGGGCCTAGCCCATAGCTCTTTGCTAAATAAAAGGGATGGATGGCCTGGATGCTTCACATGCGTCAAGGGTGGGGCCCACATGAGGGCCTGTCATAGCGTATGTGGTACGTTAAATAATATACATAAACTACATAATATATATATATATATATATATATATATATATATATATATATATAAAGATATATATATACACACGTGCTGCACACGCACACGCTACACACATGCTGCACATGCACGAACGCTGCACACACACTACACACACATGCAACACACGTACATGCAACCCACACACACGCAGCACACACGTAGCAATTGGGCCCCACCGTCACGCTGACGGTGGGTATAAAACCCATGCCTCACTGTGGGTCCCATGTGGGGCCCACTAGAAATGTTTATTATGCCATCCAGACCGTTCATAAGGTCACTCAACCTGGATGAAGGAAAAACATAAAATTTCAGCTTGATCCAACACTTCTGTGGACCCCAGGAAGAGTTTCAATGGTGGATGCTCATTCACACTGTTTCTTACGGTGTGGGCCACCTGAGTTTTGGACCAACCTGAAATTCGGAGGGGGCCCACCTGAGATTGGGACCCACCTCATGGACGGCTTGAATAGCATACAAACATCAAGGTGGGGCCCACGGCTGGAGCCGTGGGTCCCTGCTGAACGCCCGCCCGCCCGCCCGGGCGCTGCACGCTGCCGCGTGCAGCGTGCTGCGGCTGGCAGTGGAGAGACATGCCACCCTCTCTCTCTCTCTCCTAAATTTTGGTTTCTGCCAAAAATCACGTGTGGGACCCGCTTCTTGAAAATCCATCCCATCCATGGTGTTCTACAGCTCGCAACAGACAAAAAGAGTCCGGAGTTTGAATTTTTTTGAGGCCCAGAAACACCAGAAGAATTTTTAATGGTAACCGTCAATGTTTCCCATGCTATGGCCCACAAGATATTCGGATCAGTCCCATTCTTTTACTTGACGGTTAAATCGATGTGAGTAAGGGGATGGACGGCTCGGATCAGACATATACATCAAGGTGGGGCCTACACTAAGGGACCACCCAAAACCTCTCCTTTTCTTTCCTTTTTCTTCTTTCTGTAAAACGTCCAGCGTCCCAGACGCTGGACAGTTTTTATATATATATGTATTTTTTTTTTGTGTGGGCCTTGATGAAGTGGGCCACCACTGATGGGTGCCATAGGTTCAACGTCTAAGGTGGGCCCCACTTGAATAAAATAATTATATCAAGGTGGGATCCTTCAAGTGGGCCACACCATCCTTTTGCAATAAATAAAATAAAATAAAATAAAATAGAGAGAGAGACATGGAGAGTGGGACACGGCTAGTGATGGAGGGACCCCGTCACTATGGGCCCTCCCATGCATGAAATCATACATCAATTGGGTCCTTTTGTACATGTGACCCTCAAAATTAAAGATCAACGGTGGGGATCCCTTCCCCACCAATATGAATGGTCTAGATGACCTTTCTAAATGAAAGTAAACATCATGATGGGGTCCATGGAGAATGGCCCCATCATGGAATGATCATGATGATCCAAGTGGTCCATCGGCCACAAATAAGGGTCCCAAGTGAGATCCACACCATGGATCGGTGGGCCTCACTTGGTCCACCATAAAATCAAGAAAATCTACTCTATAGAAGCACCCACCGTCCGATCTTCTTGCTCCTAGAGGTTCCTTGGCACCTTGTCTTCAACTTCAATGGCTAAGATGAAGAATGGAGGGTTGAGATGGGAGATTTTGGAGTAGGAAGGTGGGCCACTTGGAGCTTAAGGTCTTTGGAGAAATTCCATACGTATGGAGCCCTTGCAATTTTTTTGTTGCTTGGAAATTTTGGAATGAGAAAGAGAGAAAGAGAGAGAGTGATGTAAAGGGAGAGAGAGAGAGTGATGGATGGATGGGCGAGTGATGGTGGTGTAAGAAAAACTTGACTTTTGAGGCTTTGGTGTAAGAGAGGTATGGGTTGTGAAGACTTTTGAGGCTTTTTGTGTAAGAGAGGTATGGGCTGTGAAGACTTTTGAGGCTTTTTGTGTAAGAGAGGTATGGGTTGTGAAGACTTTTGTGGTTGCTTGGGAAAATGGGTGAGAGTGATGTGTACTTGACATGTGATGGGTTGATGGGTGATTGATTGATGGGATTGATGTGATTGATGTGACACATCGTTGAGATTCCCTTAGTTTTCGCAACGCGCGGCATTTTCTCGCACCGAACGTTGGCCCATATCTCTTGATCCGGGTATCGTCTCGGCGCGCGAGTCGCTGTATCGGAACCGCGGCGACGGTGCGGTCGCTATGGTATTGGTCTCGGCTTGAGTCGACTCGGGTTGTCGGCATATGAATCCGGGTCGCGCGTCGATATCGGTTAAGGGTCGAAAGTTGCCGGAATTCGACCGGTAAGACCGCGGACGTGTACGGAAAGGTACGGACCAAGATACGGGTCTTATAGCTCTTCCCTCCTTATAAAATTTTCGTCCTCGAAATTTACACAAGCGTCGCAACTAAGCATAACTCGCGAGGAATAAGAAATATAACGTCATCATATAGAATCAGGGACAGCGTACAAAATACAATACATGATCATCAACCATCAAAGAGATGAGGATATCGCTCTCGAATCTCAGCCTCCCGCTCCCAAGAAGTCTCCTCTACAGAATGGTGACCCCACTGCACCTTCACCACTTGAATGACCTTGGTTCTGAGGACCTGCTCCTTCCGATCAAGGATACGAACTGGCTGCTCAATGTAAGAAGCGTCCTCACAAACCTCCAACGGCTGCCAATCAATAACGGGAACTATGTCTGACCCACACTTCCTCAACATGGAGACATGAAACACGTTGTGGACGCCAGACAACTGAGATGGCAAGGCAAGCCGATAGGCCACGGCGCCAACGCGCCCAGTGATCTCAAAAGGTCCTATGAATCTCGGGACAAGCTTGCCCTTCGCTCCAAATCGAACTACGCCCTTCATGGGCGAGACCTTGAGATACACATGGTCCCCTACATCAAACTCCAAGGGACGACGCCGACGATCAGCAGAACTCTTCTGTCGGCTCTGAGCTGTGCGCATCCTCTGCCTGATGATTTCAATAGCCTCTGAAGTCTCCTGCACAAGCTCGGGACCTAGGAGACGGTGTTCTCCAACCTCGATCCAACAACTCGGTGATCTGCATGGTCTGCCATATAGTGCCTCAAAAGGAGCCATGCCGATGGTCGCCTGATAGCTGTTATTGTACGTGAACTCAGCCAATCGCAGATGCTCATCCCAGCTACCCCCGAAGTCAATCGCGCAGGCCCGAAGCATATCCTCAAGTATCTGATTGACCCTCTCGGTCTGGCCATCGGTCTGCAGATGGTACGCAGTGCTGAGCTGCAAATCAGTCCCCATCGCACGCTGGAAGCTCCCCCAAAACTGAGATGTGAATCTCGAGTCTCGGTCAGAAACGATCGACACTGGAACGCCATGCAGTCTCACAATCTCCTCAATAAACAGTCTCGCAAGCCAGTCCATAGACCAAGTCGCACGCATCGCAAGGAAATGTGCCGACTTCGTCAGACGATCCACAACAACCCAAATAGCGTCATGACCGCGCTGAGTCCTCGGCAAACCCATAATGAAATCAGTCGACACGTGCTCCCACTTCCACATCGGGACGCTCAACGGCTGCAATAGACCAGGAGGTCTCTGATGATCGGCCTTGATACGCTGGCACGTGTCACATTCGGCCACAAAACTGGCAATCTGGCGCTTCATCCCTGTCCAAAATACTGTCGCCTCATGTCACGGTACATCTTCGTCGAGCCCGGGTGGATAGAAAATCTCGATCGATGTGCCTCGGTCATAAGATCTCTGCGTAACTCTGGGATATCTGGGACACATAATCGGCCTCTGAAGCGAAGTCCATCGTCTGTACCGATCTGCCAATCAACCCGACCCTCAGATGCCGCCTCAGCCATATAACCCTGCAGCGACTCATCAGCCTGCTGAGCCTCGATCACCCTGCCGACAAGAGAGGGTTGAATCGACAAGCTCGATAACTGTACAATGGAAGACTGCAGGCCGAACTCAAAGTCATATGCAGCAATATCCTCAAGCATCCGCCACTCCTGAATCATCATATGTGCCACTAGGGGGCATCTGCCACCACGTTTGCCTTGCCCGGGTGGTGCTGAAGGTCGAAATCATAGTCCTTCAGGAGCTCCATCCAGCGCCTCTGTCTCATATTCAACTCAGACTGCGAGAAGAGGTACTTCAAGCTCTTGTGATCAGAGAAGAGCTCGAACCTAATCCCGTAAAGGTAGTGCCTCCACACCTTCAGTGCGAAGACAACGGCAGTCAGCTCCAGATCATGTGTAGGGTAGTTCAGCTCATGGACCTTGAGCTGACGAGACGCGAAGGCCACTGGTCTCCCGTGCTGCATCAGGACAGCACCTAAACCAATGTGCGAGGCATCAGTGAATACAATGAAGCCATCACTCCCAGATGGAAGAGTGAGGACAGGAGCAGACGTCAGACGGTCCTTCAACTCCGTAAATGCTCGCTCGCAGGCATCACTCCAAATAAATTCTGCGCCCTTCCGAGTCAACCTGGTCAGCGGGGCTGCAATACGAGAAAAACCCTCAATGAAACGTCGGTAATAGCCCGCCAAGCTAAGGAAACTACGGATCTCTGTCGCAGTCGTGGGCTGGCCCCACTGACGCACTGCCTCGACCTTCGAGGGGTCCACTGCGACACCCTCCCTCGTCACCACGTGACCGAGGAACTTCACCTCCTCCTGCCAGAACTCGCACTTCTCCAGCTTCGCATACAGCTGGTGTGCGCGGAGGGTCTGTAAAGTAATCTCCAAGTGCTGTTCATGCTCCTCATGGGTCCTCGAGTAGATCAAAATGTCGTCGATGAAGACCACAACAAACTGATCTAGATATGGGCGGAATACCTCGTTCATCAGCTGCATGAAGACCGCGGGTGCATTGGTCAGTCCGAAGGACATGACCTGAAACTCAAAATGACCGTAATGCGTCCTAAATGCGTCTTCGGAATGTCCTCATCTCGGACCCGAATCTGATGATAACCGGAACGCAGGTCAATCTTCGAGAAGAATGTGCACCCTGCAGCTGGTCAAACAAATCATCAATCCTAGGGAGCGGGTACTTGTTCTTGATCGTGACTTTGTTGAGCTCGCGATAGTCAACGCAGAGCCTCAACGAGCCATCCTTCTTCTTCACGAAGAGTACCGGCGCTCTTCACGGTGAACTGCTCGGACGGATAAAATCCAACTCTCGTAACTCGTCCAACTGCTTCTGCAGTTCCCGTAACTCCAACGGTGCCATACGATACGGGGCCTTCGAAATAGGCGCGGTACCGGGCACGAGATCGATCTGAAACTCGGTGAGTCGACGAGGTGGTAATCCCGGAATCTCCTGGAACACATCGAAAAAAGCGCAAACTATCGGTAAATGGTCGATGCAAACTGCGACATGCTCCTCTATGGCGCACGACATCAAACAAGACAACTGCTCTCCTCTGGCCTCTGCAACGAACTGGAACTGAGGCACGCCGGGTATACAAAACATGACGGTCCTTGCGGCGCAGTCCAAAATGGCATAATACTCAGCGAGCCAATCCATGCCCAGGATGACGTCGAACTCGGACATCGACAAAACAAACAAATCAGCAGGAAGGAAGGTATCCCTAACTAGAACGGGGCATGCCGAGCAAAATCGTCCTAATGCTGCAGTCCTCCCCAAGGGAGTAGATACTGATAGGCTCTCACAAGCAGACTCCAACGGTAAGCCAGCCGATCGACAGAAGCTCTCGGCCACAAAAGAATGCGATGCACCAGAATCAAACAATACACGTGTAATGCATGCAGAAACTGGCAATATACCCTCAATGACTCCTCCGGATGACTGCGGATCCTGCTGAGCCGCATAAAATCTAGCCTGAGCCGGCTGGGGAGGTGCATGTCCCCTCTGAACGTGCTGTTGCTGCTGCTGGGGTCGCTGAGGCAGTCGAAAATGCTGCCTCTGCTGCTGTGGCCTCTGAGGCTGATGCTGATGCTGATGCTGCTGCTGAGGTGGCCTCGATGGTAGAGGCTGCTGTCGCTGCTGCTGTCGCTGCTGCTGTGGGGGTCTCTGCTGCTGCGGTGGAGGTCTCTGCTTCTGTGGACCTCCCTGCTGCTGCTGGGGACTGGGACACTCCCATGAACGGTGTCCTGTCGCACCGCACCTGAAGCAAGTGCCGGTGAACTGTCTCTGAGGTGGTGGCGGAGGTGCTGCTGGTGCTGATGGTGCACGGAAAGCTGGGCGACCAGTGCGCCTCTGCTGCTGTGGTCGACCCTTCTGGGAATGACTGGAAGAAGCCTGCCTCTTCCGGTCTCCCCTCTGACCACGATCAGACTGAGAACCGGCCCACTCAGTCTCGTATATCTGAGCCTTCCGCACTACTGCCTGGAAAGTAGGAAGCTCATGCCCAATGACACGACCTCGAAGGCCGTAACGTAAGCCGTGCTCGAAACGGTGGGCCTTCCGCCCTTCGTCATCAACCATGTACGGTGCGAATCGTGATAGTGCCATGAAACGGCCCGCGTACTGCGCCACAGTCATATCTCCCTGCACCAGAGTCTCGAACTCTAAGGCTCGCTGACGACGGATGTGGTCAGGGAAGTACTGCTCCTCAAATCGGTCCACAAAGTCCTCCCATGTCCAGACATAATCAGGTCCGGCGACACGGGCGACAGAGGTCCACCAATGCTCGGCCTCACCGTGGAAGAGAAATACTGCTAACCGGACGCGCTGCTCGGTCGTGCATAACATGGTATCGAATATCTTCTCCACATCGGAGCGCCATCTCTCGGCTGCAGTCGGATCTGGCTCGCCCTGGAAACGTGGGGGATCATGTCGTCTAAACTCACGAAGTACGGCGCTCGCGCGCTCCTGCTCCGCCTGAGCTGGTGAAACAGCTGGGCGTCTACCCTGTCCCTGGAGTGCGGCGGTCACAGCCTGTAATATCTGCTGTAACTGAGAGGCACTCACAGTCACCGTCGGCTCCTCATCAGCCTCAGGTGGAGGAATGTCATCCTCATGGGAGGAATCAGGGATCTCTGAGGGTGGAATGGGAGACGCAGGTGGTAGAGCTGGAGTCTCCGATGGTGAAGTAGAATCCTCAGGTGGTGGTGCGGGAGTCGATCGAGTAACAGGCGCCATACCCTACAGGAAAGAGCGAAAGCGCCGATCAACTTCAAAACTCTCGAATGTACGCACGTTAACGGTTTGAATCGGAAAGTCGCGAAGCTATCCGAACTTCAGAACTTAGCCATTCTGCACTCATAGCAAACATGTAATGTTGTTCTCTGTTATTCCCAAGTTATGCTCTGATACCAACTTCTGTCACGCCCCAAACTCAGAAACCGGGCTCACAGAATTCCCGATCACCGAATCCGGCGCCGACAGCCTCCGTAGAACCCCATTCTCGGCTCCTAGCTCCCATTCGCCAGGTTCCGATCCTGGGATGCTACGAGGAGGATTTTGTATGTCAGTCTGATTCGTAATAAGCATAACCAAAGGCATAACCCACAAACAACAACCAAGAAATCCATTACATTTCCACTATGATCAAAAACTTTACAAGTACAATGGGCATAAAGGAAAATACAAGGGTAAATAACAGAAAAAAACTCCAAAATGATCAGCAACGTGCTCCTGCCTCAACGCTGCCTCGATCCAACGTCACCTGCACGCAACGGTCGTGCATAAGCTTACAGAAAGCTTAGAGGGTAGTGAAGGTGTGTGCGCAAGGTAGTAATATGTACATGCAATGTCAGAGTGATGCGGAATATGCAAATGGAAATATAATATCATGAGCCGTACCAAGGCTTATGCGATGCAAGACATGAATGGTATCGGCCATCCCAAGGCCATGCAATGTATAATGCAACTCAAGCATACGGATACTCATCAATGTCCACACATCAATACAGCTCAAGGTATGGAATATCACCGGGGTCTAGTACACTCTAAACCAGATTGCCTCCACATCGCGCACAATAAGGTAAGTGGAAGAGACCTCACTATCCGTCCGCCAATATCGGGCGCGACTCGTCGATAGCGGACCCATTCCTCGAGCTGGTCAGACTCAGCCTAGCATTGCCCCCTACTCTCGGGCGGGTAAGGCCGCACCCCCTTCCAACCGACCACGACACAGTGGAGAGCACAGCCAACTGGTATTCGACACTCAGTGCTCATCTACCCACTCGGTCTAGACGTTGGAGCAACCTCTTGGTACCATAAGGGTTTAGGGACTTTCACCCAGGGATATCTATAGTACCCCATGTAGAACAAGATTTCCGGTATCCAATCCTGCCAACCATGATACGTCTGTGGAGGCTACGGCCCTGATGTCGCTAGGGCGTACAATAACCATATCACATAAATGCGGAATGCATGAATCACGCTCTCCAGTCATGCAACCAATCCTGCGCATACCGTGCGCTCATGTCGGGCAACACCGCCTAACTGGAAGCCCATAAACAACCTGCCCGAAGGCAAATTCTATGATCAGTCAATCCTCATATCAAGCATACATATGATGCGTATGATCATGGGTCATGAAACTATACTAAACATGTTATAACAAAATGAATTATCTTACGATGCAGATGGGCCGGGACGGTCTATACACGATAAGTGTGGCCCAGTAATGGGCCCTAAGGAGAGTCGTAATGTGGACATCCAACCAGCATTACACTCGCAATGTGGACGTCAAACCAACATTGCATCCTCAGGTACGATCTTCTTAAAACACCGCTACATAATCGGTATTTGGGTTTACACATTGCAATGGACCTTATGTTCCTCCCACTGGGCCTTACATATATATCAAATGGGCCATATCTTATGGGCCTTGTATTCGTCAGATGGGCTACATAAATGAGCCACACCAATGGGTCTTAAGTGCATTGCAATGGGTCAAAACCCGTGGGCCTTGGATTGCATCAATTGGACCTAATCATATGAGTCTAATATGTATCAAATGGTCCACACCAATTGGGCCCCCAAATGCATATCAACTGGGCCTCAACCCAGAGGCCTTATGTGAGTCGAATGGGCCTAAATTCCTAGGCCTTAAACAATTCTAATGAGCCTAGTCCATGAGCTTGCATGCATATCAAAGTGGGCCTAATCCCATGGACCCTTTCTTAATCAAATGGGTGTAGTCCCATAGGTCTTACAATATAACAAATGGGTCCACTTCCATGGGCGTAAGAATGCAACAAATAGGTCCAATTTTATGGGCCTAGAAGTACATCAAATGGCCTAGTCCCATGGACTGGCAACACATCAAATGGGCCTAAGCTCTTACGCCTTGAATGAATCCAATGGGCCTAGCCCATAAGCATTCCATAAGCCAAATGGTCTTAGCCCATAGGCCTTCCATAAACCAAGTGGGCCTAGCCCATAGCTCTTTGCTAAATAAAAGGGATGGATGGCCTGGATGCTTCACATGCGTCAAGGGTGGGGCCCACATGAGGGCCTGTCATAGCGTATGTGGTACGTTAAATAATATACATAAACTACATAATATATATATATATATATATATATATAAAGATATATATATACACACGTGCTGCACACGCACACGCTACACACATGCTGCACATGCACGAACGCTGCACACACACTACACACACATGCAACACACGTACATGCAACCCACACACACGCAGCACACACGTAGCAATTGGGCCCCACCGTCACGCTGACGGTGGGTATAAAACCCATGCCTCACTGTGGGTCCCATGTGGGGCCCACTAGAAATGTTTATTATGCCATCCAGACCGTTCATAAGGTCACTCAACCTGGATGAAGGAAAAACATAAAATTTCAGCTTGATCCAACACTTCTGTGGACCCCAGGAAGAGTTTCAATGGTGGATGCTCATTCACACTGTTTCTTACGGTGTGGGCCACCTGAGTTTTGGACCAACCTGAAATTCGGAGGGGGCCCACCTGAGATTGGGACCCACCTCATGGACGGCTTGAATAGCATACAAACATCAAGGTGGGGCCCACGGCTGGAGCCGTGGGTCCCTGCTGAACGCCCGCCCGCCCGCCCGGGCGCTGCACGCTGCCGCGTGCAGCGTGCTGCGGCTGGCAGTGGAGAGACATGCCACCCTCTCTCTCTCTCTCCTAAATTTTGGTTTCTGCCAAAAATCACGTGTGGGACCCGCTTCTTGAAAATCCATCCCATCCATGGTGTTCTACAGCTCGCAACAGACAAAAAGAGTCCGGAGTTTGAATTTTTTTGAGGCCCAGAAACACCAGAAGAATTTTTAATGGTAACCGTCAATGTTTCCCATGCTATGGCCCACAAGATATTCGGATCAGTCCCATTCTTTTACTTGACGGTTAAATCGATGTGAGTAAGGGGATGGACGGCTCGGATCAGACATATACATCAAGGTGGGGCCTACACTAAGGGACCACCCAAAACCTCTCCTTTTCTTTCCTTTTTCTTCTTTCTGTAAAACGTCCAGCGTCCCAGACGCTGGACAGTTTATATATATATATGTATTTTTTTTTTTGTGGGCCTTGATGAAGTGGGCCACCACTGATGGGTGCCATAGGTTCAACGTCTAAGGTGGGCCCCACTTGAATAAAATAATTATATCAAGGTGGGATCCTTCAAGTGGGCCACACCATCCTTTTGCAATAAATAAAATAAAATAAAATAAAATAGAGAGAGAGACATGGAGAGTGGGACACGGCTAGTGATGGAGGGACCCCGTCACTATGGGCCCTCCCATGCATGAAATCATACATCAATTGGGTCCTTTTGTACATGTGACCCTCAAAATTAAAGATCAACGGTGGGGATCCCTTCCCCACCAATATGAATGGTCTAGATGACCTTTCTAAATGAAAGTAAACATCATGATGGGGTCCATGGAGAATGGCCCCATCATGGAATGATCATGATGATCCAAGTGGTCCATCGGCCACAAATAAGGGTCCCAAGTGAGATTCACACCATGGATCGGTGGGCCTCACTTGGTCCACCATAAAATCAAGAAAATCTATCCTATAGAAGCACCCACCGTCCGATCTTCTTGCTCCTAGAGGTTCCTTGGCACCTTGTCTTCAACTTCAATGGCTAAGATGAAGAATGGAGGGTTGAGATGGGAGATTTTGGGGTAGGAAGGTGGGCCACTTGGAGCTTAAGGTCTTTGGAGAAATTCCATACGTATGGAGCCCTTGCAATTTTTTTGTTGCTTGGAAATTTTGGAATGAGAAAGAGAGAAAGAGAGAGAGTGATGTAAAGGGAGAGAGAGAGAGTGATGGATGGATGGGCGAGTGATGGTGGTGTAAGAAAAACTTGACTTTTGAGGCTTTGGTGTAAGAGAGGTATGGGTTGTAAAGACTTTTGAGGTTTTTTGTGTAAGAGAGGTATGGGTTGTGAAGACTTTTGAGGCTTTTTGTGTAAGAGAGGTATGGGTTATGAAGACTTTTGTGGTTGCTTGGGAAAATGGGTGAGAGTGATGTGTACTTGACATGTGATGGGTTGATGGGTGATTGATTGATGGGATTGATGTGATTGATGTGATACATCGTTGAGATTCCCTTAGTTTTCGCAATGCGCGGCGTTTTCTCGCACCGAACGTTGGCCCATATCTCTTGATCCGGGTATCACCTCGGCGCGCGAGTCGCGGTATCGGAACCGCAGCGACGGTGCGGTCGCTATGGTATTGGTCTCGGGTTGAGTCGACTCGGGTTGTCGGCACATGAATCTGGGTCGCGCGTCGATATCGGTTAAGGGTCGAAAGTTGCCGGAATTCGACCAGTAAGACCGTGGACGTGTATGGAAAGGTACGGACCAAGATACGGGTCTTACATAGGTTAAAGTTTAGGTTTTAGGTTAAGGTTATAGGTAGGTTATAGGTTATAGTTTTAGGGATTTGAGAATAGGTTAAGGTTTAGGTTTAGGAAATTGGGTTTGGGTTCGGGATCGGGTTTTGCTTTGGGTTTTTAAGTTTAGGTGTAGGTTTAGGTTAGGTAATTGAGAATAGGATTAGGTGTATGTTTAGGTTTAGGGATTTGAGCACACATTTAGGTTTTAGGTTAAGGTTATAGGTAGGTTATAGGTTATAGCTGTAGGGAATTGAGAATAGGTTAAGGTTTAGGTTTTAGGTTAAGATTATAGGTAGGTTATAGGTTATAGGTTTAGGGAATTGAGAATAGGTTAAGGTTTAGGTTTAGGAAAACGGGTTTGGGTTCGGAATCAGGTTTTACTTTGAGTTTTCAAGTTTTGGTTTAGGTTTATGTTAGGTAGTTGAGAATAGGATTAGGTGTAGGTTTAGGTTTAAGGATTTGAGAATAGGTAAAGGTTTAGGTTTCAGGTAGGTTATAGGTTATCGGTTTAGGGATTTGAGAATAGGTTAAGGTTTAGGTTTAGGAAATCGGGTTTAGGTTCGGGATCGGGTTTTGCTTTGCGTTTTCAAGTTTAGGTTTAGGTTTAGGTTAGGTAGTTGAGAATAGCATTAGGTGCAGGTTTAGGTTTAGGGATTTGCGAACACGTTTAGGTTTTAGGTAGGTTATAGGTTATAGCTGTAGGGAATTGTGAATAGGTTAAGGCTTAGGTTTTAAGTTAAGGTTATACGTAGGTTATAGGTTATAGGTTTAGGGAATTGAGAATAGGTTAAGGTTTATGTTTAGGAAATCAGGTTTGGGTTCGGGATCGGGTTTTGCTTTGGGTTTTCAAGTTTAAGTTTAGGTTTAGGTTAGGTAATTGAGAATAGGATTAGGTGTAGGTTTAGGTTTAGGGATGTGAGAGCACATTTAGGTTTTAGGTTATGGTTATAGGTTATAGCTGTAGGGAATTGAGAATAGGTTAAGGTTTAGGTTTTAGGTTAAGATTATAGGTAGGTTATAGGTTATAGGTTTAGGGAATTGAGAATAGGTTAAGGTTTAGGTTTAGGAAATCGGGTTTGGGTTCGGGATCAAGTTTTACTTTGAGTTTTCGAGTTTAGGTTTAGGTTTAGGTTAGGTAGTTGAGAATAGGATTAGGTATAGGTTTAGGTTTAAGGATTTGAGAATAGGTTAAGGTTTATGTTTTAGGTAGGTTATAGGTTATAGGTTTAGGGATTTGCGAATAGGTTAAGGTTTAGGTTTAAGAAATCGGGTTTGGGTTCGGGATCGAGTTTTTCTTTGGGTTTTCAAGTTTAGGTTTAGGTTTAGGTTAGGTAGTTGAGAATAGATTTAGGTGTAGGTTTGAGTTTAGGGATTTGAGAAGACATTTAGGTTTTAGGTTAAGGTTATAGGTAGGTTATAGGTTATAGCATTAGGGAATTGAGAATAGGTTAAGGTTTAGGTTTTAGGTTAAGGTTATAGGTTGGTTATAGGTTATAGGTTTAGGGAATTGAGAATAGGTTAAGGTTAATGTTTAGGATATTGGGTTTGGGTTGGGGATCGGGTTTTGCTTTGGGTTTTTAAGTTTAGGTTTAGGATTAGGTTAGGTAGTTGAGAATATGATTAGGTGTACGTTTAGGTTTAGGGATTTGAGAATAGGTTAAGGTTTAGGTTTTAGGTTAAGGTTATAGGTAGGCTATAGGTTATAGGTTTAGGGATTTGAGAATAGGTTAAGGTTTAGGTTTAGGAAAACGGGTTTGGGTTCGGGATCGGGTTTTGCTTTGGGTTTTTAAGTTTAGCGGTAGGTTTAGGTTAGGTAATTGAGAATAGGATTAGGTGTATGTTTAGGTTTAGGGATTTGAGCACACATTTAGGTTTTAGGTTAAGGTTATATGTAGGTTATAAGTTATAGCTGTAGGGAATTCAGAATAGGTTAAGGTTTAGGTTTTAGGTTAAGATTATAGGTAGGTTATAGGTTATAGGTTTAGGGAATTGAGAATAGGTTAAGGTTTAGGTTTAGGAAATCGGGTTTGGGTTCGGGATCCGGTTTTACTTTGAGTTTTCAAGTTTTGGTTTAGGTTTAGGTTAGGTAGTTGTGAATAGGATTAGGTGTAGGTTTAGGTTTAAGGATTTGAGAATAGTAAAGGTTTAGGTTTCAGGTAGGTTATAGGTTATCGGTTTAGGGATTTGAGAATAGGTTATGGTTTAGGTTTAGGAAATCGGGTTTGGGTTCGGGATCGGGTTTTACTTTGCGTTTTCAAGTTTAGGTTTAGGTTTAGGTTAGGTAGTTGAGAATAGGATTATGTACAGGTTTAGGTTTAGGGATTTGAGAACACGTTTAGGTTTTAGGTAGGTTATAGGTTATAGCTGTAGGGAATTGTGAATAGGTTAAGGCTTAGGTTTTAGGTTAAGGTTATATGTAGGTTATAGGTTATAGGTTTAAGGATTTGAGAATAGGTTAAGGTTTAGGTTTGGGAAATCAGGTTTGGGTTCGGGATCGGGTTTTACTAAGAGTTTTCAAGTTTAGGTTTAGGTTTTGGTTAGGTAGTTGAGAATAGCAATAGGTGTAGTTTTAGGTCTAGGGATTTGAGAATTGGTTAAGGTTTTGATTTTAGGTTAAGGTTATAGGTAGGTTATAGGTTATAAGTTTAGGGATTTGAGAATAGGTTAAGGTTTTGGTTTAGGTAATTGGGTTTGGGTTCGGGATCGGGTTTTGCTTTGGTTTTTCAAGTTTAGGTTTAGGTTCAGGTTAGGTAATTGAGAATAGGATTAGGAGTAGGTTTAGGTTTAGGGATTTGAGAATAGGTTAAGGTTTTGGTTTTAGGTTAAGGTTATAGCTTGCTTATAAGTTATAGGTTTAGGGATTTAAGAATAGGTTAAAGTTTAGTTTTTAGGAAATCGGGTTTGGGTTCGGGATCGGGTTTTGGTTTAAGTTTTCAAGTTTAGGTTTAGGTTTATGTTAGGTAGTTGAGAATGGGATTAGGTGTAGGTTTACGTTTAGGGATTTGAGAATAGGTTATGGTTTAGGTTTTAGGTTAAGGTTATAGGTAGGTTATAGGTTATAGGTTTAGGGATTTGAGAATAGGTTAAGGTTTAGGTTTTAGGTTAAGGTTATATGTAGGTTATAGGTTTTAGGTTTATGGATTTGAGAATAGGTTAAGGTTTAGGTTTAGGAAATCGGGTTTGGGTTCGGGATCGGGTTTTGCTTTGGGTTTTTAAGTTTAGGTTTAGGTTTACGTTAGGTAGTTGAGAATAGGATTAGGTGTAGGTTTAGGTTTAGGGATTTAAGAACACATTTAGGTTTTTGATTTAGGTTTTAAGTAGGTTATAGGTTATAGCTGTAGGGAATTGAGAATAAGTGAAGGCTTAGGTTTTAGGTTAAGGTTATAGGTTATAGGTTTTGGGATTTGAGAATAAGTTAAGGTTTAGGTTTAGGAAATCGGGTTTGGGTTCGGGATCAGGTTTTACTTTGAGTTTTCAAGTTTTGGTTTAGGTTTAGGTTAGGTAGTTGAGAATAGGATTAGGTGTAGGTTTAGATTTTAGGATTTGAGAATAGGTAAAGGTTTAGGTTTTAGGTAAGTTATAGGTTATCAGTGTAGGGATTTGAGAATAGGTTATGGTTTAGGTTTAGGAAATCGGGTTTAGGTTCGTGATCGGGTTTTTCTTTGGGTTTTCAAGTTTTGGTTTAGGTTTAGGTTAGGTAGTTGTAACACCCTGAAAATCGGGGGTCGTGTATAAACTCAACTCCCGAGTTCCAGACCGTCACTTATGCAACAAAAATGGTTATGATTCAATGTTGTCTGATTTAAAGCATTCACATGAGTAAAAGTATACCAAAACTGCAATTCATACTTCAGATCCAGTGATAAAAGCAAGCGGAAGACTAAACAATATATATATCACTGTATGGAAAAAATAAAGTAATCTCAACTGTCTCCAAAGTATGACTACATCTCTGAGTCTCATATACATGTAAATAGACAAAGAATAAGTTCAAAATAGTCCCACTGAAGTCCCCCCTCGATCCAGGTCACCTACGGGAAGCCGTCGTGATACTGCATATACGAGAACTCATCCTGGTCCTCGTCAATCTCCGGCTCCACCTCCTGGATCTCGTCGTCACCTGCAACTACAACAGGGTCTGGTGGGTGTTGCAAACACCATCCCGTAACGTGGGAATGAGTGATCAACTCAGTGGAATCATAGAGCAAAGATTAGCATGTTCACAATTCAATCACGCGATAATAGTAAAGCAGTAAATCAGACAATTCTAATACTGTTGTTAATGCAAGATGATATGACGTGATGTATGCCCTCACCGACGATCACCCTCATACGGCAACATCTTACGACCGCGGCATGCCACACTCCCTAGAGTGCTCCACATCTTCCAGGCACATGCAATGCTATGGTGATATGATTACCAAGTTGTTATTAGTCCATTCAAACAGCAGGATTGGGAAACTAAGGTACCTCCCTTGTATCAATCCCAACACGGATCCTGTCTAGGGTCGTCACTCCTAGTAATCTCATACGATGTACATTTCGTAGGTCACTGCAAGGGCTGCCAGGGCTGTTGCTCGCACTCGTTGCACCGCTCCCCCATCACCTTATCAATACAGGCCTACTGTACTCTACTGCACGGAAGGGTCGTCGCCTCCCGTGAACTCAGAATACGCTCGCGGTCACTACAAAGGGCTCGTCGCCTGATCAGTGTAGGCCGACAGCTAGAATATAGTGTCCCATACCACCATAATCTGCTCACGAGTCAAGGTGCTCATTGGTCACTACGGGGAGGTTTGTGGCCCCAGCGTAGGCCGACAGCTCGACCACGGTGTCCCATACCACCATGCCCGGCTCATGAGTCTTCGTGGATCAAGGTACCACGGTTAATAGGGTTTACAATGGTAAGTTCAGTACCCTAGGTTCAAGTAGTTATGATACATACAAGGTGAACAAACATCGGCCAGTCGGGTTACTTGACGGGCTCGACTAGCGCGATCGCATCTCGAATTGAACGACATGAAGTGCGTAAAACACTTCGCGTGGCCTAACCACTGCCGCCAACTCTCAACACGAATCACATTCATCGACGCGTCGTTCGTGGCTATGACCAGTCAGCCACGAATTCGCTCGGTTACCGACTGCCTGGACTAAGTCAAGTCCCACACATCTATGGAATTACATTAACACTATAAAAAGGTATTGGAATTGAAATACATCATGTGAGCATGTTAGCACATGTTATAACATTCAACTTAAGCAAATCTTCAAGGCATACTTCCCATGCATATTCAACTTAAGCAAATCCTCAAGCACATACATTCCATGCATGTAATGAAATCATGCATTTTGTCAACATGTAGAAAATCATTTAGGTCAGCATAATAATTGAAAAATCAATCACAAACTATCAAATAACATCATTTAATTCAATACATACTAATACAAGCATTTATACAAACACATACACTACACACTTAAGTCTACATATAGTATGTCGACCCAAAGTGTGCAACTAGGCGAATCTCTTCGCCAAACTAATTATGCACGCATTCCTAACTTCCTAATGCGACAACAAACCATGTCAATCACATCAGCAAAATATGAACGTAAACAGTACTTCCTACAAATGACTAAAATGCCCTAAATCTCATATTCTTCGTTAGCTTACGAAACGGGAAACGGAGAGCATTTTGTACATGTCAAACGGCGATGCCGTCAAGAATCTACTATTAAACGACATTGAAAGCATTGGGAACCGTCAATCAAAGCGTCTAAAATCCTCACCTAGTGTCTTGTAGACTCGGGAATTGAAGCGGAGCGTATATGGTTCGTCTACGGCGAGTAAGGAGCCTAATACATAAGATCCATAAGCTACATCGCTATGGAAACAAGGAAAACTCAAATCAACAACTATTTAGGGTTTTTACTTACCTAGGATCGCGGTGGAATCGCCGGGAAAGCGGTAGAGGAGTGTTGCTTAAGCACGTGCAACACGTAGCACAAGTGGCAGGAAGAACTCTCCCACTCTCTCACAATCTCTCACTCTTTTCCTCTCTCCCAAGCTAGGGCTTCTCTCAAATTCGGATGGGAGAGAGGAGTGGGGGTTTCAACCCCTTTTATAGCCTAAAACATGCCCAAAATAGGCTTGAGAACTATGTTTACTTGGTGCCTAACCAAATCGGGGCCGTTTCGGTCCAAAAGAGCATTTCTGGAGGTCCCCTGGCCAAATGCGGTCGGACTTAAGCTCGTGTATACTGGATCTAGCACGCATCCAGATTTTAGGCCGGTAGGGTTCCCAGATCGCACGTGGCGGCCCAGTTTCAGTTTAACGGTCACCGCACCAAGATCAGGCCTATAAGTCTCGTGATATATAATAGATATTTTTCCTGATCCAAGGGTGTAATTTGGCTGTATTCTGACGGTCATAATGCTTAATACTGATGCGTCAAATTTGTGTGCCAGATTTGAATTTGAAATTCTAACTATGTCCCTATTCACACTCTCTTCGGTCCGGGCTCAATGAAATAGCCTGTGATCGTCAGTTGGACTTGATATTCGAAACGATTGCCAAGCCCAGCTAAGTGGTCATAACGGTCTAAGATGGTAGGCATCTGACTTACGACGCGCGGTCTAGATCCAATACAAAGTTTCAAGGAGGTCCCGAGAACAAACCGGCTTAGAGTTTGATCCGAGGCTTTAGAGCATTATAGCACCCTTGGTTCTACTCGCTTCGGGCCTTGTAGAACGTATTTAAAGTGATCAGGGACCATTTCCCAGCTATTCCAACGTTGCACTAGATAACCTAGTCATATTTTCTAAAGGAATGAATTCTACGCAATTTCGGGTCGAGTTGATACTCGAGCCCAAGTATGGATTTTTCACGGGCGTTACAATCTACCCCCCTTAACAAATAATTTCGTCCTCGAAATTTTGTACCTTTTCGTACTCCTCGAGAAGCTGTGGGTAGTTCTTTCTGATCTCGGCTTCTGTCTCCCAAGTAGCCTCCTCCTCAGTATGATGCGTCCATAGTACCTTCACAAGGGGAATCACCTTGCTACGCAGTACCTGCTCCTTCCGGTCTAAGATGCGTGTCGGTCGCAGGATATAAGTAACATCCTCTCCTAACTGCACCTGCTCCCATCTGATGATATGAGAAGGATCAGCAACGTACTTCTTCAGCATAGAAACATGAAATACGTTGTGGACGCTCGCGAGGGGCGTGGGTAAAGCCAATCGGTAAGCCACTGCTCCCACACGATCGAGGATCTGAAATGGACCAATGAATCGCGGTGCCAGCTTCCCCTTCTTCCCGAACCGAAGGACTCCCTTCATAGGGGAAACTCGCAAACACACATGATCCCCGACTGTGAACTCTAGTGGTCTCCGTCTCGTATCGGCGTAGCTCTTCTGTCTGCTCTGCGCTGTAAGAAGCCGACGTCGAATAATATCAATCTTCTCTGACGTCGCCTGCACCAACTCTGTGCCAATCAAGCTGCGCTCACCGACCTCTAACCAGCAATGCGGTGCGCGACAAGGTCGCCCATACAGCGCCTCATAAGGTGCCATGCCGATACTCGTCTGGAAGCTATTGTTGTACGCAAACTCCGCATATGCAAGACAGTCATCCCAACTGTCCTTGAAGTCCAATGCGCAAGCTCGCAACATGTCCTCCAGGATCTGGTTCACTCGCTCCGTCTGTCCGTCCGTCTGTGGGTGGAAGGCAGTACTGAACTTCAACTTCACACCCATGGCCTCCTGAATGCGAGTCCAGAAAATAGAAGTGAACCGCGTGTCTCTGTCCGACACGATCTCCAACGGAACTCCATGCAGACGCACGATCTCTCTAATATACAATCTAGCCAGCTCGTCTGCAGAGTTCGTAACTCTGATCGGTAGGAAGTGCGCCGACTTCGTCAATCGGTCGACGATCACCCAAATAGAATCATGCCCCTTCCTCGTCTTCGGCAACCCAGAAATGAAGTCCATGGAAATGAAATCCCACTTCCACTCTGTAATCGGCATAGGCTGCAAAAGTCCAGGTGGTCGGCGATGCTCTGCCTTCACCTGCTGACAAGTGAGACAACGGGACACGAACTCAGCTATGTGGGTCTTCATACCTTCCCACCAATACGTTCTCTTCACGTCACGATACATCTTCGTGCTGCCTGGATGCATCGCGAGTCTAGTAGAATGCGCAGCCTCAAGAATCTCTCGTCTCAAGTCAGGGACATCAGGAACGCATAGGCGGCCACGGTAACGTAAGCCCCCATCCATACCAACTCGCCAGTCGGCGTCAGCATCATCACTGGCCTGCTCTCGAAGCTCAGTAAGATGCGCGTCGTCCCTCTGCGCCTCGATGACACGGTCATCGATCTGGGATCGCACCTCTACGTGTGCGATGAACTCAAATGGCTCCTCTACGGTGAGTTTCTGCTCAAAGTCTCGCAAAAACTCAACCATATCCCACTCGGCAACCATCAGCGGAGCCGCAAACTCTATCGCCTTCTTGCGGCTCAACGCATCAGCCACAAGGTTCGCCTTCCCAGGATGGTAAGAGACTTCAAACTTGAAGTCCTTCAGCGTCTCCATCCATCGCCGCTGCCTCATATTCAAGTCCCGCTGCGTGAATATGTACTTGAGGCTCTTGTGGTCGCAAAAGAGCTCGAACTCCTCTCCGTAGAGGTAATGTCTCCAGAGTCTCAGTGCGAATATCACGGCTGCCAACTCCAAGTCGTGTGTAGGGTAATTCTCCTCGTGCTTCCTTAATTGTCTCGAGGCATACGAAATTACCCTGTCCCTCTGCATAAGGACACAACCCAAACCAACGCTAGACGCGTCAGTGTATATAGTGTATTTAACCCCTTGCTCTGGCAATACTAGCACAGGGGCGGACGTAAGTCTGTCCTTCAGCTCCTGAAAAGCTGACTCCGCCTTATCATTCCAGGCGAACTTCACGTCCTTCCGTGTCAACTGAGATAAGGGTCTCGCGATCTTCGAGAAATCCTGAATGAAGCGCCGATAGTAGCGAGCGAGACCCAAGAAACTCCTCACCTCAGTGACAGAACCAGGCTGCTCCCAGTCCTGCACCGCAGCTACCTTAGACAGGTCAACTGCCATGCCATCCTTGGACACCACGTGTCCCAGAAACTTCACCTCCTGCTTCCAGAAGTTGCACTTCTTATACTGTGCGAACAACTGATGCTGTCTGAGCGTATCAAGGACCAAACGCAAGTGCTCCTCATGCTCCTCTCGACTCCTAGAGTATACCAAAATGTCGTCGATGAAGACAACGACGAATCGATAGAGGAAAGGCCGCAATACCCTGTTCATCAGATCCATGAACACGGCCGGTGCGTTCGTGAGACCGAACGACATCACAAGGAACTCGTAATGACCAAAACTGGTCCTGAATGCTGTCTTCTGCACGTCCTCATCTCTGACGCGCAGCTGATGATATCCTGACTGAAGATCAATCTTCGAGAAGTACTGTGCTCCTCTCAACTGATCAAACAAGTCATCGATCCTGGGCAAAGGGTACTTGTTCTTCACCGTGAGCTGGTTCAGCCTGCGATAATCAATACACAATCGCAGCGAACCATCCTTCTTCTTCACGAACAAGACCGGTGCTCCCCAAGGAGACACGCTAGGCCGTATAAAGCCAAGCTCTAGCAGGCCATCAATCTGCGTCCTCAACTCCTCCATCTCACATGGTGCCATGCGATACGTCGGCAGTGAGACGGGTGTAGAACCAGGAATCAGATCGATAGTGAAATCGATCTCACGTCGGGGCGGCAAACCAGGGATCTTCCTGAACAGATCCCCGAACTCAGAAACAACTGGCGTCTGCTCAAGTACCTGGGCACCAGCGTCGCGCAATAGAGTGGCGTAGCTAAGAATGCGGAAAGGAAGATTTATCCGCACTGAAAATGTGAAAGGCGTGCCCTCAGGCTCGTACACCGTCACCACACGAGCCTCGCAGTCAATCTCGGCTCTCGCTGCAGTCAACCAGTCCATGCCAAGAATGACGTCGAGATATACGAGCGAGGGATCGACGACCAGATCAAGAGTCATCGTCCTGCCTCCCAGATCAACTAAACAACCCCCACACATCTGGGTGACATCCGAATAATCTCCATGAGCTGCAAGGACTCGCACGCTATCCATAGTGATAGTCTGCAACCCAAGACGTCTGACTACGGCACGCGATATCAAAGAAATCGTGGAACCAGTGTCCACCATGACAAGAACGGGAGTACCTCCGATATGGCCCGTGACCTCGAAGGCTGAATGCTGGAAAGTCGGCGTCGTAGCT
Organism: Magnolia kwangsiensis; assembly: GCA_037074715.1. Lineage (NCBI taxonomy): Eukaryota > Viridiplantae > Streptophyta > Magnoliopsida > Magnoliales > Magnoliaceae > Magnolia > Magnolia kwangsiensis. Next base: position 76,987,273 of record CM073580.1, on the reverse strand, counting down.
GCCTCAGCGGTCAGTGTATGAACTCGAGCCTGCTGTGGCCGGTTCGGCCGCTGTGTCAAGGGCCGTGGGGACTGTCGAATCTGTGATACTGTGGGTCTGAAAGAGGGATGCGCAGGAGCTGACCGTATAGGCGGTGCTGATATCGCCTGTGGACGTACACGATCAATCTTCTGCGGCGGCGAGAACCCACTGTCCCGCATCCTCGAAAAGCAACTCTGCGCTAGGTGGCCCGTCCTCCCACAGTATGTGTATGATAAATCAGGGCGCCGAAACGGTCCTACTGGCGCCGTGGTCCTGGTAGGAGGATCAATGCGAGGCCTCTTGCCCGTGAAGGGCCTATCTGGCAACTCCGGTCGCGGCCTGGAAGTAGTCGGGCCTCGTGATCGCGCAAGTCGATCCACGTCCTGCTCTGCCCGCATGGACATGTGAACCAACTCCGCATAGGAGGGGAAACTGATACAGCACATCTTCGACCGAATATCCGGTCGTAAGCCCTCCAAAAAGCGCCGTATACGCATCTGCTCATCAGCTAGAATCGTCGGGACGTACCTGCCCAACTCTGTGAACCGATGCTCATACTCGGTAACCGTCATCGCTGCCTGCCTGAGACGGAGAAACTCATTCTCCCTCTCGTGCCTGTAGGTCTGAGGATAATACTTCTCATGGAAGCGGAACTTGAATGCTGCCCATGTCCATACGAAATCGGCGGTAACAGTCCGCAATATACTATCCCACCACATACTGGCCTCTCTCTCAAACTGGAAGGTAGCCAGCTCTACCTGCTCAGCCTCGGTACAGTGCAACATGCGTAGAATCTTCGACACTCGGTCGAGCCAGAACTCGGCCTCCTCGGGTCTGTGAGAACCCGTGAAAGTAGGAGGCCGCAAGCGCTGAAATCGCTCCAGAAGGCCCCGTGTGTCGGCAGGATTCCCCGCAGGGAAAGCAGGCTGCGCAGGATGTGCTATGCCCTCATCCTGGGCGTAAGCATAGGCATCCTCAGCTGGATGCGCAGGTGGTGTTGGCGGAGTAGATGCAGTCGCACCCCCACCCTGGGCTAAAGTCCCGACTATAGTAGTCAATAGCTGCTGCTGCTGTAGCATCATAGCCATCATCTGCTCGAATCTATCAGGTGGTGGAGCAGGCTGTGGCGGATGAGGTGCGGAAGTAGATGCGCGTTGTGGCTCTCTAACTGATGGTGTAAATGGCGGTGGTCCATCTGTAGGACCAACAGCAGGCTGAGACGACCGAACCGCCTTAGGAATCGGGCCCACAGCAGGGTCCGGACGAGTGCCAGACTGAGAGGGAGCCTGATCCATCTGCTCTGACAATGAAAGCCGAACCGCGCTCCTCGTAGTCTTAGGTGGCATTCCCTATATTCAAAATAGGGCGCAACCTTGTCAGTCTCAATTGCTCAAATACACCACAATCATTCACTAAAGAGTCAAAGGCATTCCATGCATTTCAATTAATCAAAATTGTCACAGTACAAGGGATATATCCTTACAAGCATCATGACTAGAATGACATGGAAATTAAGACAGTTAAGCAACAGCGACAAAAGCAAAGCACTAGCCCTAATAGGCTTTACACACATGAAACAGAAAATAGCTAACTACTCATAACAACATCGAAGATCGCGTCGCTAGTCGGAATCTGGTGACGGAGGAGGAGCACCCTTATCCTGTAAACAACACAGGATTGCCTTCAAGGTGCGAGTCACCTTGCCAAACTTCTTCTTCGTAACGGCCTTGGCATCAGCGACCTCTGCTCGAAGTTCTTGGACTTCCCTTCGCAAAGCGGTCTGACTCTCCTCCATCCGAGCAATGCGATCGTCAATAGTAGTCTGCGCAGAAGGAGGAGGGCTCTCGTCAGTATCCTGAGCCTCCTCTTCTGCTTCTTCCTGAGTCTCTTCCTGAACCTCTGCACTAGGTTCTCCTTCGCTTTGATCTTCCTCTTCATCAAAGTCGTCCCCACTATCCCTTTCAAGTTGATTTTCACGATATTGCGACCCAATCTTCATCTTAACCATCGTCGACTCATCGATGGTGTGAATCGATACCGGCAACTCGGGTCCAAGTCTATAGGCAAACTCAAGCGCAATCTTGTAAATGAGTCGGCCAAAGGGAAGGGATTCGGATGTTCTTCTCGACCTGGCTATGAGAACTATCTGCCGTAAGATGAAAGTGGCCATACATACATTCTCTCCCTGGGCCACCAGAAATAAGAAATCGACCATAAGACGTGTACATTCAATGCGGTTCGTCGACCTAGGATAAACATTGAACGTGCAGATGTGATGCAGCAGACGCAAATCCTCAGACATGTACGTCGCCTTGAGGCTATTATTAGGCTGCCATGGAACCAACTTACCGCACAGAAACCTGGTGCGGCGATCTCGTTCACGTCTAGTCCTCAAATTCTTCTCACTTGGATGTACATCACCTAGAGGCACATTGAGAAGTCGCGCAACCAACCGGACGTCGATCGTAGCCATCCGATCTCTACCAAAAGGGATTTTGAACTGCAAGGGCTCCAAGGTAGGACTATGGATGCTAGCATAGAAGGCACGAACAGTGCTCACATTAGCACGAGCGCGAGCTTCAAAGATCGGTCCCCAGTGCGCAGCTTCAATGCGTTCGAACAACAGATACTCGCCGAACAATCGCCCATCTACGTCCGCCTCAAATAACACTCTACGATCAGTGTATTCACCATGAGGCATCTCTGATAGGATGGTTCGTCCAAGATGTGCATGGGGATCCAAATCCCGCTTTGTACGGCACTCCAGGACTGCAGCCGGACCTGCGGCGGCGCTTGAACTTGCGGCACCACCCCGCGGTCTTCTCAATCGAGCAGGGCGGCTCGGCCCAGCCTCGTCTGTTGCAGTTTTCCTCTTACCCATCAAAGACAGGATGGATGAGAGCGACAAAAGACCCAAAATAGCTTCCACGAAAGCCATGGAAAACGCTGAAAATGCGGAGAAATGGCTGCCCAATCTGACAAAAGGAAATCTAGGCGTCGTAGAGGGATGCTTCAAGCTTCCCAAGGCTGTAGTTTCAGGGAAAAATAAGAACAAAAAGATGGAATGGAGCTGCTCACGATTTCAGCACTATTTGGGGGATTTTGGAGCTCCAAATGGGAAAATCTTCAAGGAAAGGGGCTGCCAACACCCAATAATCAATGGGTGGTGGTCGGTTTTGGCCAAGGAAGGGTTTAGGAGGGGTTTGGGTCGCCGGGGTTTGGAATGGAGCGCTGAAAATCAATTCTAGGGCATGCAAGGGGGCTGTTTGTGAAGGAGGGGGGTGTTTTAGGGGTTTTCGTGGGATGGGAGGTAGCTAGGAGTGATGGGGGAGGTATTTAAGTGGGTGCGCCCAAAGGGCAGCACCATCGGAGGTGGCCGGCCGGCGATGCATTGCCCGGCCGGCGATGGCATCGCCGGCCAACCTTCAGGTTGGCCAGCGGGACCCCATGGGTCTGGTCCCCCATGGTCCCAGGGCCCCAAAAAAGTTGGTCCCACCCCTTGGTTCATTATATTTTGGTCCCTATGAGCCCAAACATGTGTTCGGGGCTTTCCGGGTCCACATCACAATCCTGAATACCAAACCATATGATGCAGCATATGAATTTGGGGTAGAAGGATCCAGTACATCTTTCTAGCTCCTTAGTTGCTAAAGAAAGTGATGTTAGAATGGCCTTATGGCCATTTTTCATGAAATTTTACTATTCACTGTAAAATTTGGTGAATGTACTAATTTGTATTATTTTCACATTAGGTTTGATGCCTAACATGAAATGGATAAGAAAGAACTGAAGGTTGAAGTGTTTAGAGAGGGAATTTTGAGAATTTTTGGCAAAACGGGGTTTTTAAGCCCTGGCGATTGATTACTGGAGTCGTGGTCATTCCACGGCCCAAAGGTTCACTTTTGCGGTTTAAAACCGCTCATAGGACGTCTCCACCCGACTTCCTACAGCTTAGAAGTGATTCGGGTCGCTTTACGCGACCCGAGATGCGTTACAGACTCGATCTTGCGATCGATCCTTATAGACTTCGCCTATCGGCGAATCTGTGATCCTAGAAGTGTTCCTAGACCCTTCTCGCACCCACCTAAGTCAAAGGAAGCGACAGCGTACTTCGCAAGACCATAACCCAGGCCCAGTATACTCTCATTCATGCTCTGATACCAACTTGTAACACCCTGAAAATCGGGGGTCGTGTATAAACTCAACTCCCGAGTTCCAGACCGTCACTTATGCAACAAAAATGGTTATGATTCAATGTTGTCTGATTTAAAGCATTCACATGAGTAAAAGTATACCAAAACTGCAATTCATACTTCAGATCCAGTGATAAAAGCAAGCGGAAGACTAAACAATATATATATCACTGTATGGAAAAAATAAAGTAATCTCAACTGTCTCCAAAGTATGACTACATCTCTGAGTCTCATATACATGTAAATAGACAAAGAATAAGTTCAAAATAGTCCCACTGAAGTCCCCCCTCGATCCAGGTCACCTACGGGAAGCCGTCGTGATACTGCATATACGAGAACTCATCCTGGTCCTCGTCAATCTCCGGCTCCACCTCCTGGATCTCGTCGTCACCTGCAACTACAACAGGGTCTGGTGGGTGTTGCAAACACCATCCCGTAACGTGGGAATGAGTGATCAACTCAGTGGAATCATAGAGCAAAGATTAGCATGTTCACAATTCAATCACGCGATAATAGTAAAGCAGTAAATCAGACAATTCTAATACTGTTGTTAATGCAAGATGATATGACGTGATGTATGCCCTCACCGACGATCACCCTCATACGGCAACATCTTACGACCGCGGCATGCCACACTCCCTAGAGTGCTCCACATCTTCCAGGCACATGCAATGCTATGGTGATATGATTACCAAGTTGTTATTAGTCCATTCAAACAGCAGGATTGGGAAACTAAGGTACCTCCCTTGTATCAATCCCAACACGGATCCTGTCTAGGGTCGTCACTCCTAGTAATCTCATACGATGTACATTTCGTAGGTCACTGCAAGGGCTGTCAGGGCTGTTGCTCGCACTCGTTGCACCGCTCCCCCATCACCTTATCAATACAGGCCTACTGTACTCTACTGCACGGAAGGGTCGTCGCCTCCCGTGAACTCAGAATACGCTCGCGGTCACTACAAAGGGCTCGTCGCCTGATCAGTGTAGGCCGACAGCTAGAATATAGTGTCCCATACCACCATAATCTGCTCACGAGTCAAGGTGCTCATTGGTCACTACGGGGAGGTTTGTGGCCCCAGCGTAGGCCGACAGCTCGACCACGGTGTCCCATACCACCATGCCCGGCTCATGAGTCTTCGTGGATCAAGGTACCACGGTTAATAGGGTTTACAATGGTAAGTTCAGTACCCTAGGTTCAAGCAGTTATGATACATACAAGGTGAACAAACATCGGCCAGTCGGGTTACTTGACGGGCTCGACTAGCGCGATCGCATCTCGAATTGAACGACATGAAGTGCGTAAAACACTTCGCGTGGCCTAACCACTGCCGCCAACTCTCAACACGAATCACATTCATCGACGCGTCGTTCGTGGCTATGACCAGTCAGCCACGAATTCGCTCGGTTACCGACTGCCTGGACTAAGTCAAGTCCCACACATCTATGGAATTACATTAACACTATAAAAAGGTATTGGAATTGAAATACATCATGTGAGCATGTTAGCACATGTTATAACATTCAACTTAAGCAAATCTTCAAGGCATACTTCCCATGCATATTCAACTTAAGCAAATCCTCAAGCACATACATTCCATGCATGTAATGAAATCATGCATTTTGTCAACATGTAGAAAATCATTTAGGTCAGCATAATAATTGAAAAATCAATCACAAACTATCAAATAACATCATTTAATTCAATACATACTAATACAAGCATTTATACAAACACATACACTACACACTTAAGTCTACATATAGTATGTCGACCCAAAGTGTGCAACTAGGCGAATCTCTTTGCCAAACTAATTATGCACGCATTCCTAACTTCCTAATGCGACAACAAACCATGTCAATCACATCAGCAAAATATGAACGTAAACAGTACTTCCTACAAATGACTAAAATGCCCTAAATCTCATATTCTTCGTTAGCTTACGAAACGGGAAACGGAGAGCATTTTGTACATGTCAAACGGCGATGCCGTCAAGAATCTACTATTAAACGACATTGAAAGCATTGGGAACAGTCAATCAAAGCGTCTAAAATCCTCACCTAGTGTCTTGTAGACTCGGGAATTGAAGCGGAGCGTATATGGTTCGTCTACGGCGTGTAAGGAGCCTAATACATAAGATCCATAAGCTACATCGCTATGGAAACAAGGAAAACTCAAATCAACAACTATTTAGGATTTTTACTTACCTAGGATCGCGGTGGAATCGCCGGGAAAGCGGTAGAGGAGTGTTGCTTAAGCACGTGCAACACGTAGCACAAGTGGCAGGAAGAACTCTCCCACTCTCTCACAATCTCTCACTCTTTTCCTCTCTCCCAAGCTAGGGCTTCTCTCAAATTCGGATGGGAGAGAGGAGTGGGGGTTTCAACCCCTTTTATAGCCTAAAACATGCCCAAAATAGGCTTGGGAACAATGTTTACTTGGTGCCTAACCAAATCGGGGCCGTTTCGGTCCAAAAGAGCATTTCTGGAGGTCCCCTGGCCAAATGCGGTCGGACTTAAGCTCGTGTATACTGGATCTAGCACGCATCCAGATTTTAGGCCGGTAGGGTTCCCAGATCGCACGTGGCGGCCCAGTTTCAGTTTAACGGTCACCGCACCAAGATCAGGCCTATAAGTCTCGTGATATATAATAGATATTTTTCATGATCCAAGGGTGTAATTTGGCTGTATTCTGACGGTCAGAATGCTTAATACTGATGCGTCAAATTTGTGTGCCAGATTTGAATTTGAAATTCCAACTATGTCCCTATTCACACTCTCTTCGGTCCGGGCTCAATGAAATAGCCTGTGATCGTCAGTTGGACTTGATATTCGAAACGATTGCCAAGCCCAGCTAAGTGGTCATAACGGTCTAAGATGGTAGGCATCTGACTTACGACGCGCGGTCTAGATCCAATACAAAGTTTCAAGGAGGTCCCGAGAACAAACCGGCTTAGAGTTTGATTCGAGGCTTTAGAGCATTATAGCACCCTTGGTTCTACTCGCTTCGGGCCTTGTAGAACGTATTTAAAGTGATCAGGGACCATTTCCCAGCTATTCCAACGTTGCACTAGCTAACCTAGTCATATTTTCTAAAGGAATGAATTCTACGCAATTTCGGGTCGAGTTGATACTCGAGCCCAAGTATGGATTTTTCACGGGCGTTACAGTAGTTAAGAATAGGATTAGGTGCATGTTTAGGTTTAGGGATTGGAGAACACGTTTAGGTTTTAGGTTTAGGTTATAGGTTATAGCTGTAGGGAATTGAGAATAGGTTAAGGCTTAGGTTTCAGGTTAAGGTTATATGTAGGTTATTGGTTATAGGTTTAGGGATTTGAGAATAGGTTATGGTTTAGGTTTGGGAAATCGGGTTTGGGTTCGGGATCGGGTTTTGCTTTAGGTTTTCAAGTTTAGGTTTAGGTTTAGGTTAGGTAGTTGCGAAATGCAATAGAAGTTGGTTTAGGTTTAGGGATTTGAGAATTGGTTAAGGTTTAGATTTTAGGTTAAGGTTATAGGTAGGTTATAGGTTATTGGTTTAGGGATTTGAGAATAGGTTAAGGTTTAGGTTTAGGAAATTAGGTTTGGGTTTGGGATCGGGTTTTGCTTTCGGTTTTCAAGTTTAGGTTTTGGTTTAGGTTAGGTAGTTGAGAATAGGATTAGGAGTAGGTTTAGGTTTAGGGATTTGAGAATAGGTTAAGGTTTTGGTTTTAAGTTAAGGTTATAGGTTGGTTATAAGTTATAGGTTTAGGGATTTGAGAATAGGTTAAAGTTTAGTTTTAGGAAATCAGGTATGGGTTCGGGATCGGGTTTTGCTTTAAGTTTTCAAGTTTAGGTTTAGGTTTAGGTTAGGTAGTTGAGAATAGGATTAGGTGTATGTTTAGGTTTAGGGATTTGAGAATAGGTTAAGGTTTAGATTTTAGGTTAAGGTTATAGGTTGGTTATAGGTTATAGGTTTAGGGATTTGAGAGTAGGTTAAGGTTATAGGTAGATTATAGGTTTTAGGTTTAGGGAATTGAGAATAGGTTAAGGTTTAGGTTTAGGAAATCGGGTTTGGGTTCGGGATCAGGTTTTGCTTTGGGTTTTTAAGTTTAGGTTTAGGTTTACGTTAGGTAGTTGAGAATAGGATGAGGTGTAGGTTTATGTTTAGGGATTTGAGAACACATTTAGGTTTTAGATTTAGGTTTTAAGTAGGTTATAGGTTATAGTTGTCGGGAATTGAGAATAAGTGAAGGCTTAGGTTTTAGGTTAAGGTTTTAGGTAGGTTATAGGTTATAGGTTTTGGATTTTGAGAATAAGTTAAGGTTTTGGTTTAGGAAATCGGGTTTGGGTTCGGGATCGGGTTTTGCTTTGTGTTTTCAAGTTTAGGTTTAGGTTTAAGTTTGGTAGTTGAGAATAGGATTTGGTCTAGGTTTAGGTTTAGGAATTTGAGAATAGGTTAAGGTTTAGGTTTTAGGTTAAGGTTATAGGTAGGTTATAGGTTAAAAGTTTAGGGATTTGAGAATAGGTTAAGGTTTACGTTTAGGAAATCGGGTTTGGGTTCGGGATTGGGTTTTGCTTTGAGTTTTCAAGTTTAGGTTTAGGTTTAGGTTAGGTAGTTGAGAATAGGATTAGGTGTAAGTTTAGGTTTAGGGATTAGAGAATAGGTTAAGGTTTAGGTTTTAGGTTAAGGTTATAGGTAGGTTATAGGTTATAGTTTTAGGTATTTGATAATAGGTTAAGGTTTAGGTTTAGGAAATCAGGTTTGGGTTCGGGATCGGATTTTGCTTTGTGTTTTCAAGTTTAGGTTTAGGTGTAGGTTAGGTAGTTTAGAATAGGATTAGGTGTAGGTTTAGGTTTGGGGATTTGAGAATAGGTAAAGGTTTAGGTTTTACGTTAAGGTTATAGGTAGGTTATAGGTTATTGGTTTTGGGATTTGAGAATAGGTTAAGGTTTAGGTTTTGGAAATCGTGTTTTGGTTCGGGATCGTCTTTTTCTTTGGGTTTTCAAGTTTAGGTTTAGGTTAGGTAGTTGATAATAAGATTAGGTGTAGGTTTAGGTTTTGGGATTTGAGAATAGGTGATGGTTTTAGATTTAGGTTTTAGGTAGGTTAATGGTTATAGCTGTAGGGAATTGAGAATAGGTTAAGGCTTAGGTTTTAGGTTAAGGTTATAGGCAGGTTATAGGTTATAGGTTTAGGGATTTGAGAATAGGTTAAGGTTTAGGTTTAGGAAATCGGTTTGGGTTTGGGATCGGGTTTTGCTTTGGGTTTTCATGTTTAGGTTTAGGTTTAGGTTAGGAGGTCGAGAATAGGATTAGGTGTAGGTTTAGGTTTAGGGATTTGAGAATAGGTTAAGGTTTAGGTTTTAGGTTAAGGTTATAGGTAGGTTATAGGTTATAGGTTTAGTGATTTGAGAAAAGGTAAAGGTTTAGGTTTAGAAAATCGGGTATGGGTTCGGGATCGGGTTTTGCTTTGGGTTTTCAAGTTTAGGTTAAGGTTTAGGTTAGCTAGTTGAGAATAGGATTAGGTGCAGCTTTAGGTTTAGGGATTTGAGAAAACATTAAGGTTTTAGGTTTCGGTTTTAGATAGGTTATAGGTTACAGCTGTAGGCAATTGAGAATAGGTTAAGGCTTAGGTTTTAGGTTAAGGTTATATGTGGGTTATAGGTTATAGGTTTAGGGATTTAAAAATAGGTTAAGGTTTAGGTTTATGAAATTGGGTTTGGGTTCGGCATCGGGTTTTTCTTTGGGTTTTCATGTTTAGGTTTTGGTTTAGATTAGGTAGTTGAGAATAGGATTAGGTGTAGGTTTAGGTTTAGGGATTTGAGAACACATTTAGGTTTTAGGTTTAGGTTTTAGGTAGGTTATAGGTTATAGCTGTAAGGAATTGAGAATAGGTTAAGGCTTAGGTTTTAGGTTAAGGTTATATGTGGGTTATAGGTTATAAGTTTAGGGATTTAAAAATAGGTTAAGGTTTAGGTTTATGAAATCAGGTTTAGGTTCGGGATCGGGTTTTGCATCGGGTTTTCAAGTTTAGGTTTTGTTTTAGGTTAGGTAGTTGAGAATAGGATTAGGTGTAGGTTTAGGTTTAGGGATTTGAGAATAGGTTAAGGTTTAGGTTTTATGTTAAGGTTATAGGTAGGTTATACGTTATAGGTTTAGGGATTTGAGAATAGGTTAAGGTTTAGATTTTGGAAATCGGGTTTGGGTTCGGGATCGGGTTTTGCTTTGGGTTTTCAAGTTTACGTTTTGGTTTAGATTAGGTAGTTGAGAATAGGATTAGGTGTAGGTTTAGGTTTAGGGATTTGAGAATAGGTTAACGTTTAGGTTTTAGGTTAAGGTTATAGGTAGGTTATATGTTATAGGTTTAGGGATTTGAGAATAGGTTTAGGTTTAGGAATTTGGGTTTGGGTTCAGGATCGGGTTTTGCTTTGGGCTTTCAAGTTTAGGTTTAGGTTTAGGTTAGGTAGTTGAGAATAGGATTAGGTGTAGGTTTAAGTTTTGGGACTTGTGAATAGGTTAAGGTTTAGGTTTTAGGTTAAGGTTATAGGTAGGTTATAGGTTATAGGTTTAGGGATTTGAGAATAGTTTAAGGTTTAGGTTTAGGAAATCGGGTTTGTGTTTGGGATCGGGTTTTACTTTGGGTTTTCAAGTTTAGGTTTAGGATTAGGTTAGGAAGTTAAGAATAGGATTAGGTGTAGGTTTAGGTTTAGGGATTTGAGAATAGGTTAAGGTTTAGGTTTTAGGTTAAGGTTATAGGTTATAGGTTTAGGGATTTGATAATAGGTTAAGGTTTAGGTTCAGGAAATCGAGTTTGGGTTCGGGATCGGGTTTTGCTTTGGGTTTTCAAGTTCAGGTTTAGGTTTAGGTTAGGTAGTTGAGAATAGGACTAGGTGTAGGTTTAGGTTTAGGGATTTGAGAACAAATTTAGATTTTAGGTTAAGGTTATAGATAGGTAATGGTTATAGCTGTCGAGAATTGAGAATAGATTAAGGTTTAGGTTTTAGGTTAAGATTATAGGTAGGTTATAGGTTATAGGTTTATGGAATTGAGAATAGGTTAAAGTTTAGGTTTAGGAAATTGGGTTTGGGTTCAGGATCAGGTTTTACTTTGAGATTTCAAGTTTAGGATTAGGTATAGGTTAGGTAGTTAAGAATAGGATTAGGTGTAGGTTTAGGTTTAGGGATTAGAGAATAGGTTAAGGTCTAGGTTTTAGGTTAAGGTTATAGGTAGGTTATAGGTTATTGGTTTAGGGATTTGAGAATAGGTTAAGGTTTAGGTTTAGGTTAGGTAGTTGAGAATAGGATTAGGTGTAGGTTTAGGTTTAGGGATTTGAGAACACATTTAGGTTTTAGGTTTAGGTTTTAGGTAGGTTATAGGTTACAGCTGTAGGGAATTGAGAATAGGTTAAGGCTTAGGTTTTAGGTTAAGGTTATATGTAGGTTATAGGTTATAGGTTTGGGGATTTGAAAATAGGTTAAGGTTTAGGTTTAGGAAATCGGGTTTGGGTTCGGGATCGGGTTTTACTTTGGGTTTTCAAGTTTAGGTTTAGGTTTAGGTTAGGTAGTTGAGAATAGGATTAGGTGTAGGTTTAGGTTTAGGGATTTGAGAATAGGTTAAGGTTTAGGTTTTAGGTTGAGGTTATAGGTAGGTTATAGGTTATAGGTTTAGGGACTTGAGAATAGGTTAAGGTTTAGGTTTAGGAAATCGGGTTTGGGTTCGGGATCGGGTTTTGCTTTGTGTTTTCAAGTTTATGTTTAGGATTAGGTTAGGAAGTTAAGAATAGGATTAGGTGTAGGTTTAGGTTTAGGGATTTGTGAATAGCTTAAGGTTTAGGTTTTAGGTTAAGGTTATAGGTTATAGGTTTTGGGATTTGAGAAGAAGTTAAGGTTTTAGTTTAGGAAATTGGGTTTGGGTTTGGGATCGGGTTTTGCTTTGAGTTTTCAAATTTAGGTTTAGGTTTAGGTTAGGTAGTTGTGAATAGGATTAGGTGTAGGTTTAGGTTTAGTGATTTGAGAACACATTTAGGTTTTAGGTTAAGGTTATTGTTAGGTAATAGGTTATAGTTGTACGGAATTGAGAATAGGTTAAGGTTTAGGTTTTAGGTTAAGATTATAGGTAGGTTATAGGTTATAGGTTTATGGAATTGCGAATAGGTTATGGTTTAGGTTTAGGAAATCGGGTTTGGGTTCGGGATCGGGTTTTACTTTGAGTTTTCAAGTTTAGGTTTAGGTTTTGGTTAGGTAGTTAAAAATTAGATTACGTGTAGGTTTAGGTTTTGGGTTTTGAGAATAGGTTAAGGTTTAGGTTTTAGGTTAAGGTTATAGGTTATTGGTTTAGGGATTTGAGAATAGGTTAAGGTTTAAGCTTAGGAAATTGGGTTTGAGTTCGGGATCGGGTTTTTCTTTGGGTTTTCAAGTTTAGGTTTAGGATTAGGTTAGGAAGTTGAGAATAGGATTAGGTGTAGGTTTAGGTTTAGGTATTTGAGAATAGGTTAAGGTTTAGGTTTTAGGTTAAGGTTATAGGTTATAGGTTTAGGGATTTGAGAATAGGTTAAGGTTTAGGTTTTAGGTTAAGGTTATAGATAATAGGTTTAGGGATTTGAGAATAGTTTAAAGTTTGGGTTTAGGAAATCGGGTTTGGGTTCGGGATCGGGTTTTGCTTTGGGTTTTCAAGTTTAGGTTTAGGTTTAGGTTAGGTAGTTGAGAATAGGATTAGGTGTAGGTTTAGGTTTAGGGATTTGAGAACACATTTAGATTTTAGGTTAAGGTTATAGATAGGTAATGGTTATAGCTGTAGGGAATTGAGAATAGGTTAAGGTTTAGGTTTTAGGTTAAGATTATAGGTAGGTTATAGGTTGTACATTTATGGAATTGAGAATAGGTTAAGGTTTAGGTTTAGGAAATCGGGTTTGGGTTCGGGATCGGGTTTTACTTTGAGTTTTCATGTTTAGGTTTAGGTTTTGGTTAGGTAGTTAAGATTTGGATTAGGTGTAGGTTTAGGTTTTGGGTTTTGAGAATAGGTTAAGGTTTAGGTTTTAGGTTAAGGTTATAGGTTATTGGTTTAGGCATTTGAGAATAGGTTAAGTTTAAGTTTAGGAAATCGGGTTTGAGTTCGGGATCGGGTTTTGCTTTGGGTTTTCAAGTTTAGGTTTAGGATTAGGTTAGGAAGTTGAGAATAAGATTATGTGTAGGTTTAGGTTTAGGTATTTGAGAATAGGTTAAGGTTTAGGTTTTAGGTTAAGGTTATAGGTTATAGGTTTAGGGATTTGAGAATAGGTTAAGGTTTAGGTTTAAGGTTAAGGTTATAGGTTATAGGTTTCGGGATTTGAGAATAGTTTAAGGTTTAGGTTTAGGAAATCGGGTTTGGGTTCGGGATCGAGTTTTGCTTTGGGTTTTCAAGTTTAGGTTTAGGTTTAGGTTAGGTAGTTGAGAATAGGATTAGGTGTAGGTTTAGGTTTAGGGATTTGAGAACACATGTAGATTTTAGGTTAAGGTTATAGATAGGTAATGGTTATAGCTGTAGGGAATTGAGAATAGGTTAAGGTTTAGGTTTAGGTTAAGATTATAGGTAGGTTATAGGTTGTACGTTTATGGAATTGAGAATAGGTTAAGGTTTAGGTTTACGAAATCGGGTTTGGGTTCGGTATCGGGTTTTACTTTGAGTTTTCAAGTTTAGGCTTAGGTTTTGGTTAGGTAGTTAAGAATTAGATTAGGTGTAGGTTTAGGTTTTGGGTTTTGAGAATAGGTTAAGGTTTAGGTTTTAGGTTAAGGTTATAGGTTATTGGTTTAGGGATTTGAGAATAGGTTAAGGTTTAAGCTTAGGAAATCGGGTTTGAGTTCGGGATCGGGTTTTGCTTTAGGTTTTCAAGTTTAGGTTTAGGATTAGGTTAGGAAGTTTAGAATAGGATTAGGTGTAGGTTTAGGTTTAGGTATTTGAGAATAGGTTAAGGTTTAGGTTTTAGGTTAAGGTTATAGGTTATAGGTTTAGGGATTTGAGAATAGGTTAAGGTTTAGGTTTTAGGTTAAGGTTATAGGTTATAGGTTTAGGGATTTGAGAATAGTTTAAGGTTTAGGTTTAGGAAATCGGGTTTGGGTTCGGGATCGGGTTTTGCTTTGGGTTTTCAAGTTTAGGTTTAGGTTTAGGTTAGGTAGTTGAGAATAGGATTAGGTGTAGGTATAGGTTTAGGGATTTGAGAAAACATTTAGATTTTAGGTTAAGGTTATAGATAGGTAATGGATATAGCTGTAGGGAATTGAGAATAGGTTAAGGTTTAGGTTTTAGGTTAAGATTATAGGTAGGTTATACGTTGTACGTTTATGGAATTGAGAATAGGTTAAGGTTTAGGTTTAGGAAATCGGGTTTGGGTTCGGGATCGGGTTTTACTTTGAGTTTTCAAGTTTAGGTTTAGGTTTAGGTTAGGTAGTTAAAAATATGATTCGGTGTAGGTTTAGTTTTAGAGTTTTGAGAATAGGTTAAGGTTTAGGTTTTAAGTTAAGGTTATAGGTAGGTTATAGGTTATTGGTTTAGGGATTTGAGAATAGGTTAAGGTTTAGGTTTAGGAAATCGGGTTTGGGTTCGGGATCGGGTTTTGCTTTGGGTTTTCAAGTTTTGGTTTAGGATTAGGTTACGAAGTTGAGAATAGGATTAGGTGTAGGTTTAGGTTTAAGGATTTGAGAATAGGTTAAGGTTATAGGTTATAAGTTTAGGGATTTGAGTATAGGTTAATGTTTGGGTTTAGGAAATCGAGTTTGGGTTCACGATCGGGTTTTTCTTTGGGCTTTCAAGTTTAGGTTTAGGTTTAGGTTAGGTAGTTGAGAATAGGATTAGGGGTAGGTTTAGGTTGAGGTATTTGAGAACACATTTTGGTTTTAGGTTAAGGTTATATGTAGGCAATAGGTTATAGCTGTAGGGAATTGTGAATAGGTTAAGGTTTAGGTTTTAGGTTAAGATTATAGGTAGGTTATAGGTTATAGGTTTATGGAATTGAGAATAGGTTAAGGTTTAGGTTTAGGAAATCGGGTTTGGGTTCGGGATCGGGTTTTACTTTGAGTTTTCAAGTTTAGATTTAGGTTTAGGTTAGGTAGTTAAGAATAGGATTAGGTGTAGGTTTAGGTTTAGGGATTTGAGAATAGGTTAAGGTTAAGGTTAAGGTTATAGGTCATTGGTTTAGGGATTTGAGAATAGGTTAAGGTTTAGGTTTAGGAAATTGGGTTGGGGTTCGAGATCGGGTTTTGCTTTGGGTTTTCAAGTTTAGGTTTAGGTTTAGGTTAAGTAGTTGAGAATAGGATTAGGTGTAGGTTTAGGTTTAGGGATTTTCGAACACTTTTATGTTTTAGGTTTAGGTTTAAGGTAGGTTATATGTTATATTTGTATGGAATTGAGAATAGGTTAAGGCTTAGGATTTAGGTTAAGGTTATATATAGGTTATAGGTTATAGGTTTAAGGATTTGAGAATATGTTAAGGTTTATTTTTAGAAAATTGGGTTTGGGTTCGGGATCAGGGTTTGCTTTGGGTTTTCAAGTTTATGTTTAGGTTTAGGTTAGGTAGTTGAGAATTGGATTAGGTGTAGGTTTAGGTTTAGGGATTTGAGAATTGTTTAAGATTTTGGTTTTAGGTTAAGGTTATAGGTAGGTTCAGGTTATAGGTTTAGGGATTTGAGAATAGGTTAAGGTTTAGGTTTAGGAAATCGGGTTTGGGTTCGGGATCGGGTTTTGATTTGGATTTTCAAGTTTAGGTTTAGGTTTAGGTTAGGTAGTTGGGAATAGGATTAGGTGTAGGTTTAGGTTTATGGATTTGAGAATAGGTTAAGGTTTAGGTTTTAGGTTAAGGTTATAGGTAGGTTATAGGTTATAGGTTTAGGGATTTGACAATAGGTTAAGGTTTAGGTTTAGGAAATCGGGTTTGGGTTCGGGATCGGGTTTTTCTTTGGGTTTTCAAGTTTAGGTTTAGGTTTCGGTTAGGTACTTGAGAATAGGATTAGGTGTAGGTTTAGGTTTAGGGATTTGAGAATAGGTTAAGGTTTAGGTTTAGGAAATTGGGTTTGGGTTCGGGATCGGGTTTTGCTTTGGGTTTTCAAGTTTAGGTTTAGGTTTAGGTTAGGTAGTTGAGAATAGGATTAGGTGTAGGTTTAGGTTTAGGGATTTGAGAACACATTTAGGTTTTAGGTTTAGGTTTTAGGTAGGTTATAGGTTATAGCTGTAAGGAATTGAGATTAGGTTAAGGCTTAGGTTTTAGGTTAAGGTTATAGGTTGGTTATAGGTTATAGGTTTAGGGATTTGAGAATAAGTTAAGGTTTCGGTTTAGGCAATCGGGTTTGGGTTCGGGATCGGGTTTTGCTTTGGGTTTTCTAGTTTAGGTTTAGGTTTAGGTTAGGTAGTTGAGAATAGGATTAGGTGTAGGTTTTGGTTTAGGGATTTGAGAATAGGTTAAGGTTTAGGTTTTAGGTTAAGGTTATAGGTTATAGGTTTAGGGATTTGAGAATAGGTTAAGGTTTAGGTTTAGGAAATCGAGTTTGGGTTTGGGATCGTGTTTTGCTTTAGGTTTTCAAGTTTAGGTTTAGGTTTAGGTTAGGTAGTTGAGAATATGATTAGGTTTAGGTTTAGGTTTAGAGATTTGAGAACACATTTTGGTTTTAGGTTAAGGTTTTAGGTAGGCTATTGGTTATAGTTGTAGGGAATTGAGAATAGGTTATAGGTTCAGGTAATATGATTAGGTGTGGTTTAAGTTAAGGGTAAGGTCCCTGCAAATACAGATATAAAAATGGCCTGTCAACATGGTCAGGCCCTTTTAATGCTGTCCATAGGAAATGGACAGCTTCCTCATGGTCATAACAGCGGTTCCACCTTCCATTCAGATGACCCCCGCTCATCCGGATAGCTCCGACGCACATTCAGATATGCTCCATTAATTTTGAGCTAATACCAAAATACAGTCTGTCCAAATGCCCAGGTCCTCCCAATGCTATCCATAGGAAATGGACAGCTTCATCATGGTCATAACAGCGGTTCCCACCTCCCAGGGACCCCCGCTCATCTGGATAGCTCCGACGCACATCCGGGTATGCTCTATTAATTTCGAGTAAAATAACTTAATCGTAAATGAACTTTTATAAAATAAATTTTAATTTACTAAAATTTACCTGAAGGCGCTGACGGATGAGCTGCCGCACATCATCTGTCATGTCTACCCAACGGGGGGTGGTGAGGGGGATCAGAGATCGGCATAAGACACCGACCTCCGACGTAAACAAGCTGGCATTGTTCCCAACAGGTCTAATACAATCCTGTGGGAACTCTACCGTCGCCTGAAGAATGGCACCTGCATTAAAAGAAAATTTGAGAAAGGCTTAAAGGGGCAGTCAGAATGATATATTTTATAAACTTTTGTTGTATTTCTCTAAGGGAAACAGTCACACCTTCATACCATCATTTCTAGGATGATATTTCCTTGCCAGCAACCTAATTCTTCTCTAAGACAAGTGCCTATGAGTCAGTAAGGGTGAAACTCTAACAAGAGTGGGCTTGTTGCCAACCTGTTTGTAAATATTTATCAATGAAGAAGAAAAATAAATCATAACCAATATCCCTTTGAGCAAATATCCTTGTTGAAAATTCTACAAGTCTTCCATGAGAGACGTATATGCCATACTGGGAATTCACGAATCTTGTATTACTGAATTGTCCTTCCATCTACATTCATAATTCCAATCCAATAACTAAAATGAGAAATGGTATCCAAGATACAACATCCAACTTCGAAAAAGGAAAAGGAAAAAAATATCTAAAACACTACAATACAAGCATAGTTTTCTTCAAAGTAAAACTACAATAAGGTTTGAATGCAAGCACACATGGTCGAGTTGAATCTAAGTCTCAAAATTTCCACCTTCACTTTTCTTAAAATGGTATTGTGCTTTAAGTAAAGAGACGCTATCAAAAATTGAGGACTTTCTATCATTACTATCTACTAGCATATATATCCATGTAGGATGTAAGTGTAACATGAGAATAGGTAGAATCCATGACCTCATTAGAATATATATATATAACTTAGATGATGGTGCTGACGACTAAGCATCCATATGTCTTGTAAGATTCATCTAGAATAAAAGTTCTCAATATGCATCTTTTATGAAAGTACAATGTGCTATCAAAAATTGAGGACTTTCTATCATACTATCTACTAGCATATATATCCATGTAGGATGCAAGTGTAACATGAGAATAGGTAGAATTCCATGACCTCATTAGAATATATATATATATATATATATATATATATATATATATATATATATATATATATATATATATATATATATATATATATATATATATATATATAACTTAGATGATGGTGCTGACAACTAAGCATCCATATGTCTTGTAAGATTCATCTAGAATAAAAGTTTTCAATATGCATCTTTTATGAAAGTACAATGTGCTATCAAAAATTGAGGACTTTCTATCATAACTATCTACTAGCATATATATCCATGTAGGATGCAAGTGTAACATGAGAATAGGTAGAATTCCATGACCTCATTAGAATATATATATATATATATAACTTAGATGATGGTGCTGACGACTAAGTATCCATATGTCTTGTAAGATTCATCTAGAATAAAAGTTCTCAATATGCATCTTTTATGAAAGTACAATGTACCAGACTAGAAAGGAAACACACAGAAGTAATAGAGAAGTCTATGTTACATCTAGTAAAAAGATCCAGATTAACCATGCTTAAAAAAAGAGCACTCACACATTCTTCAAGCCTTGTTGTTGAACAAAATCTAGACATTGTTTCACAAGCTGCACCAGATCGAAATTTGTTAAAGCATGAAAGTTGCTTTCATCAATTAAAAAGAAACAAGAAATATTTTCCTTCTTATTTATTTCCAGCACAAGAAATTTCACAATTTTACTTCTCGTAGCCACTTTAAACATGAACAAACCATTGATCCCTTTATAATCACCAGAATGATTATAGGGTTTAGAATTCAATGGAACTATAGTGCATGTACATCAAGATAACATTTACTAAATAAAAAATTCCAATTTATCAGTAAGGTCCAATTTATTAGTTAGATACATCCAGCTAAACCAAATACTACTTCTTCTTTTTCTAGATTGAAACAGGGTAGATAGTTGATGATCTTTTCATATATAACCAATGTGACATATGGAGAGAGATAGGACTTATAATAATGCCATGTGCCTCGCTCAGACATCTCCTAACAAATTTTCTTTCTAATATAACAAAAAAGCTCATCACTTGTCCATCCTCTGTTCATGAAACAAAATGAAGGTTCTTCTTGAAACAATGTTGGGTTTCAAAATCAATTTAAAAGCACTATATATAAGCGTGTTTTGCATAAATGATGAAAGCCATATATATAAGATCTTGACGTCACCAAAGAATATATCAAAATCAATTTGAAGGCACTGTGGATAAGTACATTTTGCAGATAAGTATGATAAAAGGGTGTGAAATACCTACAGAGATTGTCCACACATCACACGAACATATCATGACAGTTTTACATTCAAATAAACCATTCCATTCATCCATCAATAGATGGATCTAGCAACTATAGCTAGTAATGAAGGCTTGCACATTCAGTTCCAAGTAATCATATACAACAAATATATAGGAGACCATAGGTACCTGCATATAACATAGTGGGTTGAATTCACTGAGAGAAACATGAGCGACAACCAAGCTGCATGACAATGACGGCATTTATAATGGGTCTCGTGAGATGCAGCCAGCAACAGTTTTCTCAGCTTGAGATATCAGCTATCTTTTCCCAGCAGAGAAACATGAATAGGCCACCTTTACAGACTTAACAGGACTAAGTGCAAGTTAGCAAGTCATCAACCACATCTGTTGTACTACCAAGATGTCAGCAACATCTATTGTATTAATCTAAATTCCCTTCGCCTTGCTGCAAGAATTAAGATTGACAAAGCTAGATTTTGAAGGAAATTTTCATCACAATGTATATGCACCTACAAATGCAATGTTGAAAATTTTCTGTATCAACAATTTCTCGATCGTACTGTGTCTGGTGTATTAAGAGAAAATCTTGAGTACTCTTGCATGGTGTGATAGTTGATATGTAGGGAATATGAAATTGATACGCATCTCAAACAGTCATTATATTATACTTGGACGTACATAACAACAATTCAAACTGGCATCACACCCATGCTAAAATACTTCCCTTTACCTCACTACCTACCAAAAAAAGACTAACAGAAAATCCACAAAAGTAAATACATGTATGAACTTTAATGCAGTATCTTTGGTATCGTTTGAGGTTCATCCATAGTCAAGCACTCAAGCTGATCTCTTTCATTACTGGTGCAGGCATTCCTTTCTGAAGTATCAGATGTCTCCTCAACAGAAGTACCAGTAGACTACATGCATTCCTTTCTGAACGCCCTCTTTCTTTGTTCCTTTGATTGTTGAAGTCTGAATATTTAACGAATTCATGGATTTGTTTCATACTCCCAACTTTTATGGTTGAAGATGCACTGCATTTTACATCCAGTGATTCAGGTACCTGAGAACAAATCTGAGAGGCCTGTAACTGACTTGTAATACATTGTGGCTTTCAAGCACTTTGTTTTGCAGGTTCTCCAAGTTCTAAAATAGAGCAATGATGGTGACCAAATCTGTTACAAAATGCTCCTGGTAATGCTCTTTGCATTTGCTGAATAGCTATTAAATTGCTCTCAATCCAGTTCCACTGTCTGATCTACATTCTGATTTCTGGGTTTAAAAACAAAGGTTATGACCATCATTTTTTTTTCTTATAATTTTTTTACAAATTTAGCACATGGAAGAAGTCAACAGGAAAATCCATACAAAGCCTTGTAGTGCCCTTTAACAACTAGCACCATGGATTGGGTAGAGTTCCTAATTGGTGCACATACACATCAGAGCCAGTTGTTAAATGGAACCTTATGGCCGGTGAACAAAATCTTTATGTCAAGCCGTGGACTTTGTCCATGCAATTGGCTTTCAAAATCTCATAGAAACTCCTCATCATTTCAAGCTAATCCGAACAAGCATATATAATTTATTATTAAACATGTGTCAAGATGATCCTAGCAAACAGATGATGCGTGAAGGGAAGGGAGTTGAAAATAAAAAATAAAAATAAGAGAACCCAACTGACCTTCATAGTTTATGATAGAAGGAGAAGGTTTGCGTTGGAGCTTTCCATCAATTCCAAATCCAGCAAAGTTAGTTCCCAAAACAGGAAATCTCTCCTTTTCATCCTTTCTTCTACTCTGAAAATCTCTTACCCTCTTCTCATTGTCAAAGCTAACATAACCCAAAAGCCAGTAATTTCCACATGAAGTTTCATACACAACCAACGCAAACACAAAAGTAAAAGCCAAATGAGAAACAATTTCAACACAACAAGAAAACCTCCCACCTAAAATTCTCACACCAGAACCACCATTTTCATGATAAATAAAGTAAAAAAGGAGCTTTTCAGCTTCTTCATTTAAAAACCCAGTAAAAAACCACTCAACAAAAACTCAGCTGCAAAAGAAAAAAAAAAGAGACTGAAATTCCACCCTAATCAGACCATTTCAGCACCAATTCAAAGATTCAAAATTCCCACCTTTTTTTTCCATTCAAAATCTTCTTGAGAACAAAACCCACATGCAGAAACATGAAATCTCACCCCACTAAATCACAAAAGTCCCATCTTTATCATACAAGCATCCTCAAAATTCTCCTAATAACAAAACCCAAAATATGCAGGTACCTGAAATTCCAGCCGTAGACTCCTTTGCTAGGGCCAATCAAACTCATAAAGTTTCACTTGAAAAGGATATGCAGAATCGCAGATGGAGAGAATCGAGCTCTTAGATTTTTAGGGCCGGGAAGCTCTGCGGCAAGAGAAAATAGGGTTTTTAGAACCCATTTCCTAAAGGTTTTAAAGTTATAATGCCTCTTATATCTTGCGAGTCTACCCCCATTTACAACAAACAAAGCTTCTCCAACCCTAAACTTTGATATCCAAAATCAAAGGGTTTGGAAAATCAGATGGGTGTAAAAAACTATATATCATCTATCCACAATTGGGAGCACAGTTTGGATGGTCCAGATTAGCCATATGGAGAGTCATTTATGATCAATACGAGTCACCACCACTTTGAAATATGCATACAACTTGGTGGGAACAGGTGGGCCATACCATCTAAAATCATGTGAAAAAATGCCTAAAACATATAAAAGCACTTGGTGGGCCCCACCTGAAATTTTTATGCATTTGAAACTTGGTTTGACTCCTCATCCAAGTGGGACACACATAATGGACGGGCTAGATTTGTGAACCACATCTCAGTGGGCCTAACAAATGATTACGAATATTTTAATGGAGGGTAACCCCTCTCAACTTTTGTATGTGGTGTGGCCCAAAAAAGTCACGGATTGACTTGATTTTTAAGCCCTAGGCCCACCATGGAATGGTGCATCTGAGTGATGGGGTAGATGTGGGCCCACTTTAATTTATATATTGTATATCTATATGATCCATTTGTTTTGCCAACTCATTGTAGGATGTGAGCCCAAAAATGAATCATAATCAAATATCAGGTGGACCACACCACATGAAAACAATAGTGATTGGTTATCCATCATTAAAATCATCGTAAGGCTAACTGTACTATTTTATTTTTTTTTACATGGAGACTATAATTCGTCTTCGAGAGACAATGTTCAACAAGTTCAACTACTGCTACAACAAGGGCAAATACTTCATAGCCATGAAGAATGAATAAATCTTTCTATTTTTATTTATTTTTTTTATTATTTTTTTTATAGGAACAGGATTCCTTAAAATTTCACAAACAAAGGGAGAAATCCAAATTATAAAAGAGATTTCAACATCAAAGCTGGGAAAAAAAAAAAAAAAGAAGAAATGTGATACCCAAATACCCAAATCCAGATGGACAAAAAAATCATCAAATCCCAAAACAAAAAGATATAAATGAAGAGAAAACATAAATATCAGCTTGATCCAAAACTTCTATGAATGTTATTTTTAATGGTGGACTGAACTTCTATGAATGTTATTTTTAATGACGGACGTTCAGTCCCTACTTTGTAGTCCACTTAAGCTTTTGACCTGCCCCATTTTTTAGTTAATATCTTAAAACAATCTGAGAAAAGCATTGAATGGTATGGAGAAAGTCAATCCATGAGTTAGGTGAGCCAAGAGCTTAAAAATAAAGTCAATTCATGACTTGGGTGGGCCACACCACATAATATAACGGAGACGGGTTTCCTTAAAACATTCATAATCATATATTGGGTCTGCCTAAATGTGATTCACATATCCAACCCACTCATTATGTGTGTCCCACTTGGATGAGGGGTTAGACCAATTTTTTGCCGCATCCAAAACTCATGTGGGTCCCACCAAGTGCTTTTAAATTTTTTAGGATGCCTTCACATAGTTTTAGATGGTATGGCCCACTTGAGTTTTGTATACAGATTATTTTTGAGATATCTCATAACCTAAAGGGGACACATCAAATCCACGGTATTGATGTTCGACACACATCATGATGGGGCCCACAAAACTTACTAACATCAATTCTTAAGTTCTCACGAGGTCAGTAAGTTGGGTCACAATTTTGACTAGAAGATTTGGCCCATTTTATATGTCTGGTCCATTCACTCTATTTTACTAATCAATACCCTCAATTTGACTAGTTACTCACCTCAATCAGGCTACATATGAGAAAAGATATTGGGTATACTAAGATTGATCAACAATTTCAGTGAAATTTGATTTAAACATCTGAAGTTATTTACTCTTCAACCTGGATTGATCAGATTGTCCAAAAATGGTTAAATGTTGTTCATAGTATCAAAAATATATGAATGAATAGACAACACAAACATCAACTTGATCCAAAACTTCTATAGCCTCCAAGAAATTTTAAATGGTATAGGTTCAAACACACTATTTCCTGTGGTGTGGTCCACTTGAGCTTTGGATATGCTTCCTTTTTGTTCTTTAGACCTCAAATTATCTGTTAACATGGATGAATGGATTGGATAAAATAAATAAATAACGGTGGACCCCATAGAGTTAACTCTGGTAAAGGTAACGAGTAACTCAAATGTAGTGGAGAAAGGTTTTCTTACAACATTCGTAATCATATATTGGGCCTGCCTAAAGGAGATTCACATATCCAACCCAGTCATTATGTGTGTCTCACTTGGATGAGGGGTCAGACCAAGTTTCAACCGCATCCAAAACTCATGTGGGCCCCACCAAGTGCTTTTATATCTTTTAGGATGTCTTCACATAGTTTTAAATGGTTTTGGATTTTAATTTCACAGACCCTTTAGCTACGAATAGTGTCGTACGCAAAGATGGGCTTTCCCTACGACATTATAATTCGTAGGGAAAAGTAGGGTTTTTGATTTTTGAAAGATTTAACAGACCCTTTAGCTACGAATATTGTCATAGGCAAAGATTGGTTTTACTAACGAAATTTAATTTCGTAGTTAAATCTAAATTTTTGTATTTTTTGTTGTTTTAAAAGTTTAAAAGAAGCTTCAGCTACGAATATTTTCGTAGGCCAAGGTGGGTTTTTCCTATGAAATTAGAATTCGTAGGAAA
The DNA here is from genome assembly GCA_037074715.1 of Magnolia kwangsiensis. Classification (NCBI taxonomy): domain Eukaryota; kingdom Viridiplantae; phylum Streptophyta; class Magnoliopsida; order Magnoliales; family Magnoliaceae; genus Magnolia; species Magnolia kwangsiensis. Next base: position 76,962,417 of record CM073580.1, on the reverse strand, counting down.
AAGTAAGGTTTTCAAAAATTTAACAGACCCTTTAGCTACGAATATTGTCGTAGGCAAAGATGGGTTTTACCTATGAAATTCAATTTCCTAGGTAAATGTAAAGTTTTCAATTTTTTATTTTTTTTGAAAAGTTCAAAAGATGCTTCTACTACCAATATTTTCGTAGGCAAAGGTAACTGGCCCTTTAGCCACGAATATTTTTGTAGGCAAAGGTAACTGACCCTTTGGCCACGAATATTTGTTTTTACTAAAGTTTAAAAGACCCTTTAGCTACGAATATTTCGTAGGTAAAAGGAATGTTTTGGATTTTTTATTTTTTTAAAATTTAACAGACCCTTTAGCTACGAATACTTTCGTAGGTAATGATGGGTTTTACCTACGAAATTAGATTCCGTAGGTAAAAGTAAGGTTTCTTTTTTTTGAAATTCAACAGACCCTTCAGCTACGAATATTTTTGTAGGTAAAAGTAAGGTTTTCAATTTTTAGTTTTTTTAAATATTCAAAAGACCCTTTAGCTATGAACATTTTCATAGGTAAATATGGGTTTTAGCTACGAAATTTGATTTTATAGGTAAAAGTAAAGTTTTCCATTTTTTATTTTTTAAAAATCAAAACTCCTTTAGCTACGAATCATTTCATAGGTAAAGAGAGCTTTGAGCTACGAAATTAGATTTCGTAGGTAAAAGTTGTGGAAGAAAAATTCAAATGACTCTTTAGCTACGAATATTTTCATAGGTAAATATGGGTTTTACCTACGAAATTTGATTGCGTAGGTAAAAGTAAATTCAAAACACATTTTTGATTTCTTGGTGTGGGTGAAAAAATTAAATGTCCCTCTAGCTATGAATATTGTCATAGGTAAAGATGGGTTTTACCTACGAAATTAGATTTCGTAGGTAAAAGCTGTCCCTCTAGCTACGAATATTTTCATAGGTAAAGATGGGTTTTACCTACGAAATTAGTTTGGTTGAAAAATTCAAAAGACCCTTTCGCTACGAATATTTTCGTAGGTAAATAAGGATTTTACCTACGAAATTTAATTTCGTAGGTAATAGTAAACTTTTGGATTTTTTTGAAAAATTCAAAACCCCATTTAGCTACGAATATTTTCGTAGGTAAATATGGGTTTTACCTACGAAGTTAGCTTTCATAGGTAAAAGTAAAGTTTTCAATGTTTTTTATGTTGAAAAAGTCAAAAGACCCTTTACAAATGCAAATTTTCATAGGTAAAGATGGCTTTTACCTACGTAATTAAATTTCATCGGTAAAAGTAGGCTTTTACCTATGAAAATTATTTTTGTCGGTAAAAGTCATCTTTACCTATGAAAAATAATTTTGTTGGTAAAAGTTTCGTAGGTAAAAACCATATTTCTTGTAGTGTTTCTGTTAGCTTTCTTCATGAGGACCACGTTAGCGATCCAGTTTGGATAATGTACCTCCTCGATGAATCCGACGTTGAGAAGCTTTGACATTTCATTTACTATGGCCGAGTACCTCTTGATGTCGAACGCTCTTCTCTTCTGTTTCCTTGACCTGTGATCCCAATCCAAATTCATCCTGTGGACCCAAACATTGGGAAAAATCCCCGGCATATCTTCATGTGACCATGTAAAGACATCTTTGTGTTGTTGTAAGAAAGCCACCATCTGAGACTGATGTTCGGAATTCAGCGACGATCTGAGCAGAACCGTTTTGATCGGGTTGGCTTCATCAAGTAGGAAGGTCACTAAGTCCTCCATGGAGGAGTCTTCTACAGGAGCTCTAGGGTCAAGGATGTTAACAGTGAGGGTCTGCTTCACCAAACTCTTTCTTACAGCTATCGCGTAACACCTCCGAGCTTCACGCTGATCCCCACGGAGGTATCCCACCCCTCCCTCAGTGGGAAACTTCAATTATAAGGTGATAAGTGGACACGACCGCCTGCATTGCATTAAGAGAAGGTCGACCCAGAATTACGTTGTACACCGACGACACATTCATAATAAGAAAGTCCACCAAAAGTGTGACTTGATGCTAGCCTTCCCCTACTGTCACAAGGAGGGAGATGGCTCCCTCGGAGATCACCTTATCCCTGACAAATCCGTGTAGGGGAGTTTTCACAAGTCAGAGGCGTGACTTGTCGATACCCATTCTCTCAAACGCCTCAGAGTAGATGACATTGGCCGATCTCTCGGTGTCGACCAGGATGTAGTAAACCTTGTGGTTTGTTATAGTCATAGTCACCACCTGGGCATCGTCATGCGGATGCTGAATTTTACACATGTCATCGTCTGTGAAGGTCAACCTACAAGGGCTCACTCGAAGTTCTTTCCTCTACCTTTCAGCTAAGTGAATGTAATGCTCTGGGTTCGAGATCCGGGAATAAGCTTTTGTGAGCCCTATTTGAGTCACCTCCACCAGATGAACCACCATAGATGGTGCATATCTCAGCGGGCTCTTTGATAGTCTTGCTCGGCTACTCTTCTCTCCGAGCTGACTTCTCTTCCTTAGCGTATTGTCGGGGGTGACCCTTACGGATGAGGGTCTCGATCTCATCCTTGAGATCCACATAGTCGCTCGTATTGTGACCTTGGTCATGATGAAAACGGTAGTACTTACGCTTGTCTTGTTGTTCTATGTCATCCTGTATACAAACTAGCCACTGCAGGAGTCTATGATCCCTGATATCTAATAGGATCTGTTCTGGAGATGTGTTGAGGGAGGGTGTAGGAGCGGAACTTTCTCTCAAGCCTCTCGCTTGATTGGCGATCGAGAGAGGATCGATCATCTAGCTTCTTGATGGATAACTAAGGATCTTCATTACTCGGTCTCTTCTCCTGGACGAATGCTTAGCTACTTGTACGTTCCTGCGGGAGTTGGAGAACTCCTTGGCATTGGTATATTTCTGAGCCTTTTTAATGAGCTCAGCTAAGGTGGTCGGTGGATTCTTCTCTATCGAGAAGGTGAACTTCCCTTCTCTGAGTCCACCGAACATGGCAGAGAGTGCCATCTTTTCGTCATACTCTTCCACTAACAACGCCGCTTCGTTGAAGCAGGCAATGAAGTCCTTTAGTGACTCCTTGTTCCCCTGCTTGAGGGTGAATAGATGAGAAGTGGGCGGCTTCCGACTCTTCTTACTAGAGATGAACTGGGTAAGGAATAATCTGCTAAACTCCATGAAGGAGCTGATTGACTTTGGATTAAGCTGTCGATACTAACTCCGAGCAGATACGGAGAGGGTTATTGAGAAAGCTCTACACATCATTGTGTCCGTGGCCGACTGGATCTGCATCCACGAACGGTAGGAATCCACATAGTCTGACGGTTCTCCAGACCTAGAGTATTGGATGATTGGAGGCATCTTGATCCTCTGCAGCATCACTTCACCTATGATTTCTGAAGTGAAGGGAGGCTCGGTCTCTTCCATCATCGCCTGGACTGTAGTCAGGATGGACGTAGACTACTGGTTCTTCTGCAATGTCTTGATCTGGTCATGGAGTTCCTTATGCTGAGCCTCCCAAGGATTCTGATTCCTAGCCACTGCCTCTTAGGGGGCCTCCATCGCCTCGGATGTTCTACCCTGTCTTCTCCTCTCTAGGCGATGGCAGAGATCAGTATGGGCCAGAGCTGAAGTTACAGACACATAGGATGGCTCCCCATCCCGAGCAGGTTTTGAGACTCGGGTGGACTGATTCTCAGACATTGCATTCTACGTAGGGTTGGGAGCTTATGCGGACTATGAATGGGACCCCATGACCCGAGAACTGACCTGTTGTGGTCATTCCTCGGACACACGGGGCTGCTTCTAGCACATTAAGAGATGGCTGCTGGTTTGGTTGTGCTTTCATTCGGCTAATTTTGTCCCTTGGCATCTGGATTTCATTTCGTACTTTCCTCCTCGGTTCTGAGTCTGATGAGATAGCCCTATAAGAGTCGATTCGGTGTGTAATAGAGAAGAAGATTGATGTTGTCCGCTAAGTTTAGGCTCCACTGTTGTCAAATTCTTCTTTCTTCTCACCATTTTCGATAAAAGCTTCTAGCTTTTTGTTCGAATTTTCCACAGACGGCGCCAAAAAATGTTGAGGTTCTAGTAAAACCTTCTAACTTTTTGTTCAAATTTCCCACAGACGGCACCAAAAAATGTTCAGGTCAAAATCTGGACCACCCTCCACTCAATGCTACAGACTCGAAACGAACCCTGATCTTGATCAAAAAGAATGAGCAAAGAAGACCCTGGTTTAAACAGGAGACCCTCCAATGCCTAAGTCAGGATAGAGAATCTGAGTCTAAGTTGTGCGTAATGTAGAGAGAGGGTGCGAGATATTGTGTACCTGTTGCAATGGGGTCCCATAATATATATATTTTAGGTAGAGAGGATCACGTCCGTTAATCTCGGCACAATTTACTCAGTCATGCGGATATTATAATCGTGGAGATATTATCCACAATTTTTGGGTCGTGCAGCGTATCGTGTCTTAAGTACGCTTATTCTCTGGCGAGATCTTCAGTCACGTCCGCATTTAAGATAGTGCCCAGGCTCAGTACTCAGAGTGTCACGATCCGGGCTCGACCTCATCTTGCCTAAACCTGAGACTGAGTAATAGTAGTTGGAGTTTACCATCGAAATGCTCAAGGTCGGAGTTCAATGAATGTCGTCGTCTTCATATGAGGACGAGTATGAGGATGAGAGCTCGTCTCAGCTAGCCTTTAGTCGTAACTCAGAGGTTAGCTCACAATTGATGCAACGTTCTCCTTTCGAGGCCTTAATAACTAATTCAGATAGCTCAAGGATGACTCTAATTGTCCTTATTCATGTTTCCCCGTGACACCAAGTTTTCAAGTTAACATGATCTATCTAAATATTGAGTCAACTCAAGTTTCTAAGTTTTGAACTACGATCCATAGAAGCAATCACATACCGGCTGGGTTGGATAGCGCCCGAGACTTCAACTTCAGCACAACTTATGAGTCGAGTTGAGTTGAGTCATGACTCATTCAGATCTTCGAGTTAACCAGTCAAGTCAACTTCTAGAGTTCTAAATATGATACGTACGTGCGGTCAATCACTTTTGGGATGAGCTGTGTTGGGTTACACAAGGCCATAACCTAAGCCTAACCTTAGTTGGGGTCAGGTTGAAGATTTTTCTTCCCGAGCTTGACCGAACCTAATGTTTGGGTGGGCCATTGAGATTAGGGTTGAGCCCGACCCAGGTTGTAACCCTGATGAGTCACAATATGGCAGTGGATATTGTACGGTCATATTCGTGGAATATCCCACAAATGCAAACTTTTATTTTATTTTATTTTTATTTTTGTTTCTTCGTATATATGAATCATATAGATTGGCTTTCGTGTAATTCAGGTACGTGACTCAAATAACATGATCCACGATTAACTATATATAAGACTGATTAATGAAAGTTTAAATTGCTGTATAAACCTATATGTTTGTTCAGCACCGTTTAATCATCCTCCTCACGCCTTACATGTGGCACTGATGTGCAGCTATCTAGACCATCCAAATTGTCGGTTCAGGGATGGAGCAAATCTCTATAATCACACTGAGCAACCAATCCTAACCACCCAATAAACGGCCATCAGATAGTTGATTTTATATTCTCAGTGCAACATTTACCGTTGCTCCATCCAGACTTGGATTATAGATTTGGAAGGTTTAGATTGCCTTACAACTCTGCGGCAGGTAAATTCCAAAAGTCAGAACCATTTCTAAATGTTGCCACACATGAGTCTTACCTCTAATTAAATAACAATCGGGTCAGCTTCATAAGCTGTATACAAGAATGCAACCTTTGTACTTGAAACACAAAACTACATCATTTTAGGTCTTGCTGGTGGCCTCAACAAGGCAAGATGATGAAGGTTCAGGTCACCTCCAGAGAAATCATCAAACCATCATCTCCAACTCGTCATCACCTACGCAGGTTCAAGATCACCTTACTAGATCAGTTACTCCCTCGAATGTACGTACCTATGCTATTGTTCTACTCCAGCAAAGATGGCTGTAACATTGAAACTGTTGAAAGAACTCAACAGCTAAAGAAATCTCTATCAGTGACCTTGACCAGCTATTACCCATTGGCTGGGAGGATTAAAGAAGACAGTTCTATAGTTGAATGTAACGACGAGGGTGTCGACTTTTCTGAGGCCAGAGTCAATGGTCGGCTCTCCGAGTTCCTGGAACAACCCTATGTTGAAGTACTGGATCAAATGGTTCCTTGCAATTACTACTTCGCTAAGTCAGGCCGGGACGTCCTCCTAGCTGTCCAAGTCAACTTATTCAACTGTGGTGGAATGGCCATTGGTGTGTGCATTTTTCACAAGGTTGCCGATGGGACCACGATAGCCACATTCATCAATGGGTGGGCCAGCCAATCGCATGGCACCAGTGACACCACAGGTCCTGACTTCCAGTCTTCCACAATTTTCCCGACCGAAGGGCCTGAGCCATTGTTTGCTTTTGTCACGAAAGAGAACGTTGTGACAAAGAGATTTGTATTTGACGCATCTAAGATTGCCGCCCTTAGGGATAGACCGTCCATTGATTCGCAGGTAGGACGCCCTACGCGTGTCGAAGCATTGTCAGCACTTATCTGGCGATGTATCATGAGGACACGTGGAGAAGAGGGGTCTGTGCGGGCTTCTCTGGCAGTACATGCCGTGAACTTGCGAGGAAGGATGTCTCCTCCATTGCCAGACCATTCCTTTGGGAATATTATATTCTTTGCGACTTCAGTGGTGACGGAGAAAGAGTGCCTTGAAGACATGCAATGTTACCTTGAGCGAAAGCTAAGGGATGCAATAAGAGAAGTAAACAGTAATTCCATAAAAGAACTGCAAAAACCAGATGGGATTTCACAGGCTCTTGCAGCCATAAGTTCTGAAGTTGGAAAATATGTTGACTGTGGTATAGACTACTGTTATTTTAGTAGTTGGTGTAGATTTCCTCTCTACGAAGTGGACTTTGGGTGGGGGAAGCCCGTGTGGGTTAGTATTGCCTCTTTACTTCTTAAGAATTTAGTTTTCCTGAACCGAACAAGATGTGGTGATGGAATAGAAGCTTGGGTGAACATGGAGGATGTTCACATGGCTAAATTTGAACAGGACCAAGAGCTCCTTTCTTTTGTTTCGTCTCCATTGAAAACTGGTTGACTCAGCTGGGAGCTCAATTGATCTGACTCAGTATGGGTGGCCATCAACGTCTGTTCATTGAAGTGGATCCTTGCATTTGTCTCACCATACCACACAATGGTAGCATGGAAATGGTGCATGACTGAAATAATCCAAAATTAGATTTTCCTTAGTTTAGTTATAGAGATTTCTCTAATAAGGGTACGTGTGTATCCATTGTGAGTTGCACAGTTAAACTGGAAACTTTGTTTGGAGTCCTTTATAATATATTGTTATTTTACATTGGCTACTATGGTAACTTGTTTTTAACTTTGGGTGTTTTTACTTCATTCCTGTAAAGTTTTTACCATTCTCTGTAATTTAGGGTCTAGCAAAGTTTTTACCATTCTTAAACCCAAACTTTGTTTGGAGTCCTTTATAATATATTATTATATAATGTAAATATTGTAGCCATAGGAGTAGTAAAGTTTTTACCATTCTCAAACCCAAATTTCTTAACTAAGTTTATCACATACTTGCTCTGAGATATGAAAATTCCATATTCAAATTGTTTCACTTGAAGTCCAAGAAAATATTTCAGTTCTCCCACCATGCTCATCTCAAATTCTGATTTCATAGACTCTGCAAACTTAGAAGAAATGTATAATGTGATTTTCCATACAATTGATTGATGAACCATTATCAATTATTTATCATTTTGAAAATTATGGTTAATGTATAATTTTAATTATATATGATTTTTATGAATTTATATGGGGTGATGTGTACAAGAATTGCCCTTTACTAATTTTGAGAGTGACGCGTGCTTCCACTTTATATTGAGTTGGCATTTTGCACATCTCCCATTATTTTTATTGAGTTAGCCTATTTGCTACTCTTTTCTTTTATGGAGTTAGCTTATTGCTACTCTTCTGCTTTATTAGGTCCGCCTTGGGCACCTCATTTTGTGGTTTGGGCATGTGTCTTGGAATTCCAAAAACCTCATAGCTCGACTTATTTCTTCATTGATGCAAGTGATGTGTTATGGGCTTCATGTATAGTGGTTTATATATATTATCATGGACGTAATGCATTTCGGGTAACGACACTCTTGGTCGACATGTAATCCCGTGGGCTAAGTAGTGGTGCACAATCGATGTAATTAAACTGTCATACATGTTACATCACCTCCAAGATTGGATGTCGCAAATAGTCACTCTATGAACAAGTTGTGTCACGTAAATCTTCCAACCATGTATTGTGTCGCCTTGAGATGTTGACATAAATCCACACTAACATTGGACACGTCGATGAATCTCCATAGTGTGAGAATACAAGGCAAGCTAGGTTTTCTATGAACTATATTTCATATTGTGATGTTTACTACGTATGATGGACCACACACACTATGCTAGGCATACATTCATGTATATTGGTTGCGCATACCGATATCACTCGTAGTGGTGGAGTACGGAATATATTGGAACCCTCATATTATTTTTATAAATCTCTTGAATTATTGTTAATTATAAAAGAGAACCATCACTATGAGTGGGGCATTGACCCTCTTTAGCCATACAGATATTGTAGATGAATTATAGGTTGATGATACGGACAATGATCATTCTGTGTAAGATATATTTGAATAAAGAAGAATAATGGCACTGAAATTTATTTGTTTATTTATTTTCCACTACTTACTTTAATATGATGCAATGAGCTCCCATTGAGAAAGCATTTGAAGATTAGTTGGATACTTTTTACTCTAATAATAAATATAATTGATTTTACTCTCATAAATGTTTGCATTTGTGAATGTAACTGGATGTCATTTAAATGAACAAAAAAAAGTATAATTTTGAAGTGTTCATAACCCCAAGTGTAGGGTCCTGATGTAGTAATAACTAGTGAGAATGACGTCGAATCCATAGGGACTAAACTTGTACGTATTCTTAAAAGAACTAGAGCTAGAACTCGAAGAAGATCTAAATCTGAATTCTGGAATAAAAAAAGAGTAATTGTAAATAATGTTTAAACTATCAATTAAAGATAGGAACTAGGGTGCTAAGGATCTAGTTGTAGCTATTAAGATGCAACCTTGCTTGATCCAATAAACACATGCAATTGGAATTAGAGTCCTATCCTATCCAATTGGAAAATAAAGCAAATTAAATCAAATGTGAACTTTTCATTGACCTAATTCTCAATGGTAGAGAATTGTGAAGATTGGAAGGGATTCCATCACCCTATCATGCCCAAGAGATGATGATGAACAATGAGATTTACCAATCTCACTACCTCAAAACATGAAAAGAAGATATCTAAAGCTATCACAACATCCATTGTAATTTGAGTCACGATATATCATAGAAAACTAAAAATATTTTTTTTAATATCAAACTAGAAATTAATGAAGTTCAATAAGAACAAGAATTAAAGAAAAATAAACATTCCAACACGCTACAAGCTTCACCTCTTAGCCCTAGCTAAGAGGTCAAGCCAACCATAGACATGATTGAAGTCAAATCTCTTAAATAAAGCATAAAAAATAAACTAGGAAAGAAGAAAAAACTCTTTGGCAGTTGCTTCACCCCTTTGTTATGCTCCTTGAGACCTTTCCAAATCCCGGAAGATGCTTTAGAGCATCTTAGGGAGTCTTATTTATAGTTGTGGAACTCCAACTTTCTCATCGAGTTGAAAAATTTTAGAAACCAGCTCAAATTTACATACTTTGCGTAGTTTTCAAAAATAGAATCGGAGTTTAAACCGCCTCAAATTTAGAACTCTGCATAGTTTCCCAAAATATACTTAGAGTTTCAGAATACTTTTCAGGACAATTTCAGGAATATGTTTGTTTCCATGACATTTTCAGGATTCATTTTCTTCACCTCAAATATTTAATTCTCTTTATTCCTTACTTAGTTTTCTTGGATCTTTGGAATATCAATTCTTCATTAATGAATTCCAAGTCTCCAAATATTCATTTAGTAATCTTTTGAGCACAGATCTTTGACATCAGTTTCACCTTAAGCTCTCCAAATCACCTCGCACATGAAAATATGTATAATTAAATTGATTAAGCACTATTATGTTTATAAAATCAAGGTATAAATAGGGGTAAATATGCAATATTTCATACTCAACACACACCCCAACCAACATTTTGCTAGTCTCGAGCAGAACCTGCATGAAGTAATTCTCAATTCTCAATGTTCAAACCCTTTTTCATAAATCAATACTCTTTGCAATCAAGTATGGATGAGTGGAAGTAAGACGAGAAAGCGGGATTTTGAAAACCTAGAGTCGAATCATATAAACAATCCATCAAATAGGTTCTTTATACATTAAATCAGAGTATAAGTTTATATATCAAGTTTTTATAATGTGCTTAATGAATTCCATCTTAACTTTCACAAAAAAATATACTATCATTACATAATATTAACCATCATCATCACCTCAAGATTAATTGAATAATCAAGTACTAATTCTTAACTTATCCCATTTTTCTTCTTTTTTTAGTTTTTTATTTTATATCGATGGTCCCTTTTTATTTATTCATTCTTTTTCAAAATTTTCATTCTTTTTCATTCTTTTATAGTCTTTTCATTCTTTTTCAATCTTTCCATCATAGATGACCTTTTTGTTGATCTTACTATTTTTTAACTAGTTTTTTTTCATCTTTTAATGTGGATAAAATTCTCCAAAATTAATTCCTAATCTTCTATCAATTCTTCACATACTAACAGCCAGAAATTCTAGCATAATTAATAGAAAACAACTTGAACGTGTCTTATGACTTAGATTAACATGATATTCAAACTTCCTCTTAATCAATTGAGTGTAAGAACTGTAGGTGATAGACTACTTAGTTGATCAAACTCTAATAATTCAAAATTCAATCTCAATCTTATCATCATACTTAAAACATTCTTTACATAGAAAATTTATCATTTTTCAAATAGATTTCAACTTGAAACATTGAAAATTTCAAAAAAATATTTTTTTCAGAACTAAGAAAACAATTATTAGTTTACCTAATCCACACCCCCAACCTAAAATCTACATTGTTCTCAATGTAAAAATAAAAAATATAAGCATGCAACGAATATGAGACAACAAAAAGAAAGGAGAAGTGATGAAATGATAGTACCTGAAGAAAGGGGATTGAAGTTTTTCCAAGGTTCTCAAAGTGAAGATGGGTTAGCACAAAGATTCAAACAAAATGAAAGCAAATTATCCTAATCCTGAATCCTACGAAAGCAATAAAAACTAACTACACATCCATCAGACTAGGAGATCAATCCTAGTACACAGGATCAGTCAGAGGCATGAACATGTCCTTTGAGTTAAAATTCTCAACAAATAACTTTAAACGATGTCCACTCACTTTTAAAATATGGTCATTCGTTGGATTCTTTATCTCAACGGCCCCATGTAGATAGACATTAGTAATAGTGAAAAGTCTGGTCCATCGAGATCGGAGTTTACTTGGAAAAAGGTGTAACTAAGAATTATACATAAGGACTTTTTGACCGGTTATAAATGATTTCCAAAGGATGTTCCTGTCATGAAACACTTTCATCCTGTCCTTGTAAATTCTCGAGTTCTCGTATGCATCGTTCTGAATTTTCTCAAGTTCATTCAACTGTAGTTTGCGTAGTGAACCAGCGTTGTTTAAATTGAAGTTCAGATTTTTGATAGCCCAGTAAGCTTTATGTTCCAACTCTACAGGAAAGTGGTAAGCTTTCCCATAAATGAGTCTAAAGGAAGACATTCCAATGGGGGTCTTAAAAATGGTACAGTATGCCCATAAAGCATTGGTCAAACGGATTAACCAATCCTTATGGTCAGGGTTAACCGTTTTCTCCAGAATGTATTTAATTTTCATGTTAAAAATATCAGCTTGCCCACTTGTCTGCAGGTGGTATGGAGTGCTCACCTTATAAGAGATGTCATATTTCTTCATTAAGTTTTAAAATGGCCTATTATAGAAGTGTGAACCTCCATCACTAATGATGGCCCGAGGTGTTCTAAACTGGGAAATGATATTTTCTTTTAAAAATTGAATGATCATACAATGGTCATTGTTCCGGCACGAGATCGCTTCAACCCACTTAGTGACATGGTCTACTACTAGCAAAATATATAAATTCCCAAAGGATTTGGGGAATGGCCCTATGAAATTGATGCACCATCAATCAAATGCTTCAATGATAATAATGGGGTTCAGAGGCATTATATTTTGATGGGACAATACACCTAATTTCTAACAACTCTCACAAGCTATAATGTCTCGAAAAAATCCGTACAAAGATCCAAGTACCACCTCAGGCATAAATCGCTAAGGATTAAATTATGTAGAAATTAGATGAAAATTAATTAAGTACTAAATGGAATAAATTAGCAGATTAGCTTGAACCGCTTTCTATATGAACTGCAAAACCTAAAACCATTAGAATCGCTAACCCCACATTACCTAAAAATGTGAAAATCAATCTCAAACCTAGTTGCTCTCGGGAGCACATTGAAACTCCGTATCGGACCTGAACCATACATCAAAAGTCTGATTACCACAAAACTTTACGATTATGACCGCCTTACTAGGCTTGACAACCATATCAGGAATCAAATTCAAATAGTATTAAAAAATACACAACTTGAGCCCGGAGCGAAGTGTGTGAGAAACACAAATATATATAGAAAATGAATTCAAACTTAAGTGAATTAGGTCATTCACTTGTAGGCCAAATCTAAGGCTTCAAACCGTCAGATTCTGACCCAATTACCCCCTTCAATCAAGGAAATTTCCCTACACATGATAGTGTACTTGTGGCCCTTATCGAATAACGATGACCATTGAACTGAAATTGGTCTTTCACGGTCGATCCACAAATCCAACCGGACTAAAATCTTAATCTAGTGTAGATCCATGGTTAGGGAACTTTCTCCAGACCGTACATAGGTAATGGACCTCTAGATAAGCTTCGTTGGCCCAAAACAGTCACCCTTTGACTATAACCTAAGTATACCATGGCCCTGGGGCCATTGACATCAGTTCTGGACCTATATAAGGGCCTAAAACCACCCATCTCATTTCATACAAATTTCCTAAACCCTGGGAGAGAGAAAAGAGAAAAGAGGAGGAAAGAGCAAGGAGAAGTGAGAGAGAGTTGTGGTTTGTTGTTGGGATTCATTCCCACCACTCCACGTATTGAACTATCTTTCACGTGTCGTTATACTGGCGACTTCGACTTCATTTTTTAAGTAAGAAATCTAACCTTAATCTATTTTAGGGATCCAAATAGAGAAATCGATGACATAGCTAACCTATTTCATGATTTAGGTAGTCGTTTTGCTGTAAACGGAGACGTAGTGTACAAACTGAGTTCGATACGAGTATATTGATGAAAGTTGCAGCTATAATGTAACATCCTGAAAATCGGGGGGTCGAGCAAAAACCCAACTCCCGAGTTCCAAAATGTTATTTATACAACATAGATATGTATGATTGAATGTTGTCTATGATAATGTATTAAACATGAGTGAGATTAAGCCAAAACATCATATCATACTCCAGAGACAGTTAAATTAGTAAGCGGAAGACTGTGATAGTATGTATAACATATATAAACTGCTGTATGTCTCCAGAGTGTGAATATGTTACCAGGTTATATACATATATGTATACTCCAAAAGTAAATCAAAAGGATATACATGAGTGTTCTAAAAATATAAAATGACAAGTGTCAAGGTATCCAATCAACGTCCCTGTAATCCCGTCAATCAGAACACGCATAAAGGAGAGATCCTCCTTATCATCATCAAGTCCAGCTCCGCTTCTCAAGCAGCGCCATCATCTGCAATCACAAAAAGGGACTGGTGGGTGTCCGGAAACACCATCCCGTAACGTGGGAGTGAGTGATCAACTCAATGGGATAAGAGAGCAGAGATTAGCATGTTATCAAATCAATCATGCGATAATAGTAAAGCAGTAAATCAAACAATCCTAATACTGTTGTTAATGCAATATGACATGACGTGATGTATGCTCTCACCGACGATCTCCCTCATACGGCACCATCTTACGACCGCGGCATGCAATCGTCCCTCAAGTGCTCCACATCTTCCAGGCACATGCAATGTAATGGTGATAAGATTTCCAAGTTGTTATTAGTCCATTCAAACAGCAGGATTGGGAAACTAAGGTACTTCCCTTATATCAATCCCAACACAGATCCTGTTTAGGGTCGTCACTCCTAGTAATATCATACGATATACGTTTTGTAGGTCGCTGCAAGGGCTTTCAGGGCTGTTGCACGCACTCGTTGCTCCGCTCCCCCATCACCTTATCAATACAAGCCTACTGTACTCTACTGCTACTGAAGGGTCGTCGCCTCCCGTAGACTCAGAATACGCTCGTGGTCACTACAAAGGGCTGTCAGGGCTGTTGCACGCACTCGTTGCTCCGCTCCCCGATCACCTTATCAATGTATGCCGACAGCAAAAATATAGTGTCCCATACCACCATAATCTGCTCACGAGTTTAGGTGCTCACTGGTCACTACGGGGAGGTTTGTGGCCCCAGTGTAGGCCGACAGCTCGACCACGGTGTCCCATACCACCATACCCGGCTCATGAGTCTTCGTGGATCAAGGTACCATGGTTAACAGGGTTTACAATGGTAAGTTCAGTACCCTAGGTTCAAGTAGTTATGACTCATGCAGGGTGAACATACAATGGCCAGTCGGGTTACTTGACGGGCTCGACTAGCACGATCGCATCTCAGGTTGAACGACATGAAGTGCGTAAAACACTTCGTGTGGCCTAACCACTACCGCCAACTCCAGAACACGGCTCGCGTTCATCGACGCGTCCTTCATTACAAATACCAACTAACCACGAATTTTCTCTGTTACTGACTGCCTGGACTAAGTATAGTCCCAAACACATATGAATCCACATCAGCAATCATGTGAGAGTATTGGAAATGAAACACAACCATGTGAGCATGTTAACACATGTTATATCGTACAACTTAAGTAAATCATCTGACACATGCCTTTCATACATATAGTGAAATTATGCATATCGCCAACATATAGGAAATCATTTCCATCAGCATATTAATTGAGAATTCAATCTCAAACTAAATCATAATGAAATCATCAAGCACATGTTATAACATACAACTTAAGCGAATCATCAAGCACATGCATTTCATTCATATAATGAAATCATGCATATGGCTAACCTGTAGGAAACCATTTACACCAGCATATTAATTGAGAAATCAATCTCAAATCAATTCATAACAACATTTAATTCAATACATACTATTACAAGCATTTATACAAACACTTACACTACACACTTAAGTCTACATGTAGTATGTCGACCCGAAGTGCGCATTTAGGCGAATCTCTTCGCCAAACTAATTATGCACATATTCCTAACATTCTAATGCGACCATAAACCATGTCAATCACATCAAAAAAATATGAATGAAATCAGTACTTCCTACAAATGACTAAAATGCCCTAAATCTCATATTCTTCGTTGGTTTACGAAACAGGAAACAGACAGCATGTTGTACATGTCAAACGGCGATGCCGTCAAAAATCTACTATTAAACGATATTGAAAGCATTGAAAACAGTCAATCAAAGCGTCTAATATCCGCACCTTGTCTCTTATAAACGTATCGTTTCGAACGGAGCATATACGCTTCGTCTACGGTGAATAGAGAACCTAATTTACGAGTTATATCAGTTTACATGCTATGGAACGGAACAAATGCCAAATCAGAAACTTATTAGGGTTATTTCTTACCTGAAAATGCAGAGAAATCATCGGCCAGGTGATTAGAGCGCGTGGCTTAACCACTTGTAGCACGTGGCATAAGCAGCAGGGAATTCTCTCCCACTTTCTCTCACAAACTCTCACCTTTTCTCTCTCCCAATCTAGGACTTTTTACAAATTTGGATGGGAGAGAGGAGTGAGGGTTTCAACGCCTTTTATAAGCTCAAATGTGTCCAAAATAGGCTCGGGAACAAAGTTCACTTATGACATATCCAAATCGGGGCTGTTTCGGTCCAAAAGATGATTTCTGGTGGTCCCCTGGCCGAACGCGATCGGACTTAAGCTCATGCAAACTGGATCTAGCATACATCAAGTTTTCAGTCCGGCAGGGTTCGCAGATCGCACGTGGCGGTCCAGTTTCAGTTCAGCGGTCACCGCACGTAGATCAGGCCTGCAAGTCTCATGATATGAAATAGAAATTTTTCCTGATCCGAGAGTGTAATTTGGCTGAATTCTGATGGTCAGAACGCTTAATACTGACGTGTCAAGTCGTGTACCAGATTTGAATTTTAAATTCCAAATCTGTCCCTATTCGCACTCTCTTCAGTCCGGGCTCAATGAAATAGCCTGTGGTTATCGGTTGGACTTGATTTTCGAAATGATTGTCAAGTCCAGAAAGGCGGTTCTAACGGTCTAAGATAGGAGGTATCGGACTTTCGACGCACGGTTTAGATCCAATACAATGTTTCAAAGTGGTCCAGAGAACAAACCTGCTTAGAGTTTGACCCGAGGTTATAGAGTATTATAGAGTCATTGGTTCTACTCGATTTGGGTCTTGTAGAACGTATTTAAAGTGATCAGGGACTATTTCCCAGCTACTCTAGCGTTGTGCTAGCTAACTTATGCTTAGTTTCTAAAGAAATTAATCCTAAATGATTTCTTTGGCTATGAAATTGGGTTCTAAGCAATTTTTCAGGTGTTTTAATTAACCCATTACCTAAGGACGTCTAATCCCAGGTTGGCCAAAATCCAGGGTGTTACATATAAATTTTTAGATTATGATTTTTAAGGCTTTTAATGTCGATTAATGATTTATGACTGACTTGATTGCTGTCACATGTGCTTAGATGCGATATTTTCTGTGTATTACACTTATATATAAACTATGTTGAATATGATACATTTCATATGTTTGTTGAAATATTTGAATGAATATGGAATTATGATTTGTGCTTGTCATGATTATTAATTGAGAATATATAATCATTGTATGTGTGGCAGATCCTTTGTGAAAGGATTTACTATAATATATGTTATAACTACTTTATTACATATATGTTGATATGTGTAGTCTAAGTGTTTGATAAAATGTCTGAATGAGAAGTTGCTTGTTGAAATTTATTTAATAAGGGCAATGAGACAGGATTCTCAATTACCATATCTATAGTTATAGTTTCCTTCATATAACCTATCTCGCTACTACGTGATTTATGGATGAAATGCCTATGTATGATGACATGTGCACTATGTGTTTGTTAAAATGCTCAAATGAGATTTATATTGAAATTGATTGTCACACGCTGTTTTGACTATCACATATGAGTCCGTATTGTATTTAAGTATAATTTGGACTAATGTATAGTCCAGGCAATCGGTAACGGTATACAATCAATGGCCGAACCAGTTTCGCCACAACGGATACATTCAATGAATCCAAGTCGTACGTTCTTTTTCGATAGTGGTTAGGTCACGTGGAGTGTTTATGCACTCCATGTTGATTAATTTAACGTGCGCTTGTACCAGTTAAGCTTATTAAGTAACCTGATTGGTCCAATGTATAATCACCATGTATGGACGCTACTGCTTGAATCTAAGGTACCACTTAACAGTGAAAAGTCCGTTTAACCTTGGTATCACGATCCGCTAAGACTCATGAGCCTGACATGGTGGTATGGGATACCATGGTCAAGCTATTAGCCTACGTTGGGGTGACGAGCCTCCCCGTAGTGTCCATTGATCAAAATTAAACTCATGAGCCGAATACGGTGGTATGAGACACTGTATTCAAGCTGTCGGCCTACGCTAAGGTGATGAGCCTTTTTTATAGTGACCTCAAGTATAAGCTAGGCCCATAACAAGGTGATGAGCCTCCTGCAGTGACCTAAACTTACTTGTCCACTGCTTTTAAATCAAGGGTGACGTTGCCCTATAACTTGCCTATCGTATGTGATTAACTAAGATTGACGACCCTAGATGGATCATCGTTTGGGTAAATGATATAAAAGGAGGTATCTTAACTTCCTGAATCTGCTATATGAATAAACCTAATAAAGTATTGGCTAACATGACCATGCCTCGCATTGCATGTGCTTTGACGAGGAAGCGCATGTTTAGGGAGTTTGCCATGCGCGATCATGAGATAATATCGCTGAGGGAGTACAAGCGAGGGCATGCATCATTATAGCATATCATTCCTGCATTAACAAGAGTACTTAGGATATGATTGTTGTATTGCCTTATGTAACATCCCAAAAATTGGGGGTCGGGTAGAAACCCAACTCCCGAGTTCCAGAACATCACTTATGCAACATAGATAATGATAAATGCATGTTGTTTGTAGAATGGCATTAAACAAGATTGAGACTAAGCCAAAACAGCATATCATACTCCAGAGACAGTTAAATTAGCAAGCGGAAGACTGTGATAAATACATAAAATATATAATTGGTTGTAAGTCTCCAAAGTGTGAACATGTTACCAGGTTAATTAAATACATGTATACTCCAAAATGGAAAGAAAGAATATACATGAGTACTCCAAAAATATAAAATGACAAGTGTCAAGGCATATAATCAACCTCCCTATAATCCCGTCGATCAAAACACGGAGGAGAAGTCATCCTCATCATCATATAAGTCCAGCTCCGCTTCACAAGCAGCATCATCATCTGCAACTAAAATAGGGACTGGTGGGTGTTCGGAACACCATCCTGTAACGTGGGAGTGAGTAGCTAACTCAGTGGAATAATAAAGCAAAGATTATCAGGTTCTCAAATCAATTACGCGATAATAGTAAAGCAATCAATCAAACATTCCTAGATACTGTTGTTAATGCATGCATGAAATGACATGATGGATGCCCTCACCGACATACTCCCTCATACGGCACCATCTTACGTCCGCGGCATGCTTTCGTTCCTCAGTGCTCCACATCTTCCAGGCATATGCAATGCGATATGGATAATGATTACCGAGTTGTTATTAGTCATTTTTATATAGCAGGATTGGGAAACTAGGGTACCTTGCTTATATCAATCCCAACACAGATTCTGTCTAGGTTCATCACTCCTAGTAATCTCATACGATGTTATATTTGTAGGTCGCCGCAAGGGCTGCCAGGGTGTTGCTCGCACTCGTTGCACCGCTCCCCCATCACCTTATCAATACAGGCCTAATGTACTCTCATTGCTACGGAAGGGTCGTTGCCTCCCGTAGACTCAGAATACGCTCGCGGTCACTACAAAGGACTCGTCACCTGATCAGTGTAGGCCGACAGCAAGAATATAGTGTCCCATACCACCATAATCTTCTCACGAGTCAAATGTGCTCATTGGTCACTACAAGAAGGTTTGTGGCCCCAGCGTAGGCCGACAGCTCGACCACGGTGTCCCATACCACCATGCCCGGCTCATGAGTCTTTATGGATTAAGGTATCATGGTTAACAGGGTTTCCAATGGTAAGTTCAATACCATAGGTTCAAGCAGTTATGATTCATACATGGTGAACATACAATGGCCAGTCGGGTTACTTGACGGGCTCGACTAGTACGAGCGCATCTTAAGCTGAACGACATGAAGTGCATAAAACACTTCGTGTGGCCTAACCACTGCCGCCAACTCAAAACACGACTCGCGTTCATCGACACGTCCTCTATGGCAAATAGAAGCCCACCACTAATTTAATCCATTACCGACTGCCTGGACTAAAGCATAGCCCCAAACATGTGTAATCCATACTAGTAATCATATGAGAGTAATATAATTGAAGTTCAACAATACAAGCATGTTAATACATGTTATAGCATACAAAGTAAGCATATCAACCAACACATGTATTCCATACATATAAGAAAATCAATTCATATAGCAAACATGTAGGAAATCGTATACAACATCAGGTGGATTGAGAATTCATCCTTAAAACTAATTTACAACACCATTTACTCAATACATACTAATACAAACATTTATACAAACACTTAGTCTACACACTTTAGTCTACATAGCGTATGTGGATCCAAACTGCGCATTAGGGCGAATCTCTTCGCCAAACAGATTATACACGCATATATAATATCATAACACGATAAATTTACATGTCAAGCATTTCAGCAAAATACGGACGAGCACAGTATTTTCTATAAATGCCTAAAATACCGTAAATCTCATATTTACCATACGTTTATGAAACGAAAAACGGACAGCATGTTCTACATGTCAAACAGCATGCTCGTCGATAATATACTATTAAACGACATTAAAAGCTTTGAAACCAGTCAATCAAAGTGTCTAAAATCTGCACCTTTTGTCGTAGAAGCGTATCGGTTCGAATAGAATGCATACGCTTCGTCAACGGCGTACCGGCGACCTAATGCACAAGATACATAAGCTACGTTGCTATTGAATCGAAGGAATCCCAAAGCAGCAAGTGTTTAGGGTTTTTCTTAACTAGGAGTGCGTTGGAATCACCGGGAAAGTGATTTGAAGCGTTGCTTTGGCACGTGCAAAAACTGGTGCAAGTGGCGGGAAATCTCTCCCACAATTCTCTCACAATCTCTCACTTTTTCTCTCTCTCTCTCTTTCTAAGGTTTAATCCAAATTCGGATGGGAGAGATATGAGAGGGTTTCAAGCCCTTATATAGGCTAAAATCTCACCAAAACAGACTTGGGAACAAGGTATACTTGAGTTATAACCAATTCGGGACTGTTCCGATCCAAAAGAGTGTTTTGGGACGTCCCTTGGCTGAACGCGGTCGGACTTAATCTCATGGTCACTGGATGTTGCTCACACCAAATTTTCAGACCGGTAGAGTTCACAGATCGCACGTGGTGGACCAGTTTCAGTTCAGCGGTCACGGAGACTCGATCGAGGATTCTAAGTACACTGACCTGAATGAGAAATGTTTTCTGATCCGAGGTTGCATTTGGGTTAGATTCCAACGGTCTGAATGCTTATACTGATCCCATAAGAGAAACGTACCAGATTTATTTAAATCCCATTTAATTTTAATTGAATTTCACTCTTTCTCACACTCCCTGCTCCAGGCTCAATGAAATAGCCCCAGAGCATCGGTTGGGCTTGATTTTCGAAATGATTGTCAAGTCCAGCTAAGCGGTCCTAACGGTCTGAGATTATAGATATTAGACTTTCGACGCACGGTCTAGATTCAATACAGAGTTTCAAAGGATTCCTGAGAGCAATGGGTTTAGAGTTTGATCCTAGGTTTCAGGGTATTATAGCGTCATTGATTCTACAAGTTTTGGATCTTGCAGAACGTATTTAAAGCGATCAGGGATAATTTCGCAGCTAATCTAACGTAACGCTAGTTAACTTACACTTAATTTTTAAAGGAATTAATCCTAAGTGATTTCTTTGGCTTTGGAATCAAATTTTGAGAGGTTACCAATTTACTATGGTTGACCCGTTGCCTAAGGACATCTAACCCCAGGTTGGCAAAAAATTCGGGGTGTTACACCTTATCATTACTGCTTAACTGAATTGATAACATGTTAACCTATACCTTATAGCTCCACTAAGTTGATCACTCACTCTTACTCTAGGACGGTGTTTTAAAACACCAACCAAACTTTGTTGTAGCTACAGATAATGGCAATGCTTACAAAGCAGAGCCTAACTTTTATGATGACGAGGAGTTCTCCTACATGTAACTCTCTAGTGGGTCTATGTAGACCTGGAGTTACGTCGAAGGGATTACTGGGATACTAACTAGTTGAACATTGCATTGCATAATTTTATGAATTTTAGAACTATACATGTAATTATTTAACCTAGTGACGTGTTCATACTCTGGGGACTCACAACCACCTATATGCTTTATATATCTATCACAATCTTCCACTTGCGAAATCTAATTATCTCTGAAGTATGATATATTGATTTAGTGTACTCCCATTCATGTTTAATGCACTAATACAGACAACATTTAATCATCATTATCTGTATTGCATAAGTGATGCGTTGGAACTTGGAGCTGGGCTTTTGCTCGACCCCCGATTTTCAGGGCAATATATAAGCTTTGCAAAACTTATGAGTGTCCTTAAACATAGTGGGCCAATAAAAGCTGCACTACAGAATTTTGGTCGTGGTCATTTTAGAAGAAAAGTAACCACCATAGGTCTGTGAATGACAGAAGGAAATGACACTTTGGTGTTCATTGTTTGGCACACATCTCCTAAGAATTTGGTCTGGACAATATTTGAATAAATACAGGTCATCCCAGAAGAACGTATGAACTTTGGTGAAGAATTTTTTTCTTATCTTGTGCATTTCAATGAGTCGGCATGAAACTTATGACAAGATAGTTAACAATGACAGCAAACTAAGGTAATTTGGAGAGTTTAAACAATTGTTTGTCGGGGAACATATCGTTTATAGGTGGCATTTCAAGGGAATTGGGGAGATCAAGTCTCGAAAGATTATTAGCCACTATGTTCTCTACTCCTTTTTTGTCTCGTATTTCCAAATCAAATTCCTAGAGTAGGAGGATCTATCTTATCAAGCAGGGCTTAGCATCATTCTTAGAGAGAAGGTACTTTAACATCGCATGATCAATATAGATGATGATCTTAAATCCGATCAAGTAGGACTTAAATTTGTCCAAAGCGAACACTATGGCTAATAGTCCTTCTCCGTAGTAGAGTAGTTTACTTGGGCAGGATTTAAAGTTCTACTTACATAGTGAATAACGCAAGGCTTCTTTTCTTTTCTCTAGCCTAACACTGCCCCAATAACATAGTTAGATGCATTACATATAATCTCAAAATGAATGCTCCAATCGGGTGGCTGCAAGATAGGTGTGGTAGTCAACATGCCCTGAAGCTTAGTAAAAGCTTCCTGACATTGCTCAGTCCACTCGTATGGTACATCCTTTTGAAGTAGATTACATAAAGGACGAGAAAGGTAGATAAAGTCCTTTATTAATCATCTGTAAAATCTAGCTTGTCCTAAGAAGGATCAAATGTCTCGCGTTCTCTTGGGAGGAGGTAGGTTAGAGATTAGATCAATTTTAGTCTTATCTACTTCAATTCCCTTGGACAAGATGATATGTCCAAAAATAATTACCTTACGAACCATGAAATGAACTTCTCCCAATTTAGTACCAAATTCTTTTCCTCACATTGCTTCAACACATTTTTCAGATTTTCCAAACACTTGTTGAAGAATGGACCAAAGATAGAGAAGTTGTTGTAATGCCCTGAAAATCGGGGGCCTGAGTTCCAATGCATAACTTATGTAACAAAGATAATGATGTTTAAATTTATCCATATGAGTGCATTAAACATGAGTGAGATTATACTAAAACAACATATCATACTCTGGATATAATTAAATTAAGCAAGCGAAAGACTGAAACATATATATTTAAATATGTGGGTGTTTTACCAACTCCAAAGTATGAGTATGTAACTAGACTGAATATATACAAGCATTGTTTCAAAATATACAAAATGTCAAAACGTAAAGTGTCTGACTAAATCATATATCCCTGTGATCCCATCGAATCAGAACATGAAAAGGCCTAGCTATATGTCCTAGCGGGGTGGGGGGAGGGGAGGGGGGTTGAATAGGATTATGCTAAATAAAAATCTATAACAACAAAAATTAAAGGAATATGATAGTTAACAAGATAACTAAATAAACCACAATGCAAGAATGTAAAGAAAACTCAAAATTTAGATCTTGAGAGGTTGATACAAATGTTGTTCTAAGGACAACCTTACACCAAAAACCAGAGTTTATGGTAGGACAGCCTGATTTCCAGAAAGGTCTTTGTATCAAGTCTCAAACCGAAGAGAAATAAAAATAAATACAAACTACACTGAAAAAATAAATTGTAATAAAAAATATGTATTGTTTTAGGGACAACCATGCACCATAAGAATGGCAGGGCAACCTTACTGGAACAATTTAATATCAAGCTGATAAACGAATAGCAAGAAATAAATTCTAAACTATTACAACATTCTCCACAATGCTTGAAATAAAAGATTACAACATTCACAACCATATATACATCCCATAAATGAATAAATAAAGATATGAAATGTAAACCATTCAATCAAAACACAAGGGATTATAGTGGTTTGCCTGTGTATTCACCAACTGTTATACAACAGCCACATAGAATGCTACTCCACTCCGAATATCCTCACATAGGGGATATTAGCGTTTACTAACAATGTAGGTTTTCACAGGTTCACCAAAAACCTTTACAATTGTGTTTTTGTCTGTGGTCTTACACAATTAAAAAACCCCATTTTAAGTTTTACTAGCTCTCCTCAGATAACCAAAGCAACGAGATTTTTCTGGAAAATCCTGAAAGAAACCAAAAAAAAAAAAAAATTATAATTAAATGTAAAATACTTGATTTTCTCCTTCGATTTAGCAGCCTGGAAGAACCAAATTAGAGTAGATTGAATGTCCAAGTTCAATGTCCAGTACTCGATTACAAAGGTTCTAGTTCTAATTGATTTTAAAATTAAACCAACGTAGGGCTACCTGTAAATGATTTTGATTCTAAAGAAAGGGAAATAACAATTCCTCTTTTCAAATTAGATTGGAATATAAGAAACAAAATCAATTAAATAAAGCTAAAGAAATAAAATATTAAATAAGCACACTTAGCTTAAAATGGAGCATAGACTTATCTCTCAGAAGGTCGGATTAATTACTTTTTCTATATCTATTGAATCTGAGATTCGTTCTCTATTTATAGCTGAGAAAAACACGACTTCGACTGGTCTTAAGACTTCTACGACTGGTCGAAGAACCAACAGAAGAAAAAATCGGGCGCGATAAGATTTTCAGTTGCACGACCGGTCTTGGGTACCCTATGACTGGTCAAAGGTCCCCTTCAACTGGTCGTAGGTTTCATACGACTGGTCATAGTTGGCCCAATCTCAACGCTGAACTTTATGTCGAAGAACCACAACCGGTCGAAGAACCAGTCGACACTATTCACAGGACTAGTCAAACAGTCTCCAGGACTGGTCGAAGAATAACCAAAAAATTTTGAAAATCCTCAACAACTTAAGACTGGTCGAGGAATTTCTTGGACTAATCGAACCAGTGTTAGGACTAGTCGAACAAGGTCTAGGACTAGTCTTAGAATAGATCAAAGTCACTTATAAAAGATATATGGATTATGTATCCAAAGTGACCAACTCTAAAGGTTAACTTAAGGTCAGTTATACCTCAATAGTGAAGTAAGGACATTGAAACCTGAATACCAGTGACCTTGAGTATCATGAAGATTGAGTTCTTGAACTTGAGATCTTCAGCTTGAAAGACTTCGGAGAAATTGAACTTAAAAGCTTCTGAGATCTTCAACTTGAATAGCTTACAAGAACTTGAAAGCTTCTGAAATCTTGACCTTCGAGACCTTCAACTTGAAAAGCTGTGCTTGTCTACTCGAAGTCAAACTTATATCTTGAATAGATCTTTTGTTCATCATATAAACAAGCTTCAAAGTAGTGTCTTTATCACCACAAATTTGACAATCACAAGGGGCTATTCACTATAGCACTTACAATCTCCCCCTTTGTCAAATTAGTGACAAAACACACTTCCGAGATAGGATACATATCACAGAATATTTGATTAAAGAATCATGCACCAGTTGTTAAACCGACACACATTCATGAACCTGCAAATTTATATTCAGCCAATAAGCAGTCCATACTCATATACTCATGTTCATACAGACCACACATAGACCACCACTGTTCATATTCCCCCTGAGTAACATATTTCACCAATCCAACTTTAAACTAAGAAGCAAAAGTATATCTACTCCCCCTTTTTGTCACAATATGACAAATGAAGAACAAAGAAGATTGGAAAGGAGTAATAAGCAAGGAGTAAAAGAAGAGGTTGCCAAATAAGAATTGAAACCATAGCATAAACAACACATATAATAGATAAACTGAGACACAACCAGCGATAGTGACAATAGAAAATCTAGTCAAGTGAACATGATATAAGAAAGTTATTATAGACCAGAAAATAGAAAACGAACTAATCTGATCCAGATGGAGCAGGGATGGAAGGATCAAGTTTGTGCATGCCCTTGTTCAAGCGCTTAAGATATTTGTGCATATACTTGAATTGTAAATCATGAGCAACAGACACGTTTTCCATCCTAGCATGTAAAGATTCAACCTTACTTTCCAATGCAACAAACCATGCATCGAAAGCAAAAGGTCGATAATTTGGATCATCTACAGAGTCAGAATCAAGCTCTTTAAAGATATCATTCATATTAATATCATTAGGAGGAAGATCACCAGCTTCTTCCTCATGTTTAGCTTCAGCTGCACCACCACCATCAACTTGGCCAGGAAGAAATTCCAGCTTCATCTTGTTGAGATTAGAATTATTAAACTTCAAGTGATGGATAGGGGTCTCTCTGACCGACATATCGACTAACATATGAGAAGTCAATACAGTCATCAAATATCCAAAGGGTATATCACTATGACCAGGATGGAGTCTGAACTGAATGATAAAATGACAAATCAAGGAAGGTAGGCAGAGATGAGCACCTCGGGCTACACTATGAAGAATACGAACCATAAAAGTCATTAACTCAGTTTTATTGCCCGACCGAGGATATAGATTAGACACAAAAATCCAGTGCAAAACTCTATATTTGGGCAACAGATACCTTGAGGGGAGCGCATTTCCATTATGCGTCCATGGAGCATCCAAATAGCATAAATCCTTCGAAAGCATATGTTTTTCAGTTTGAGAGGGTTTTTCAGTCAATGTATGGATGGAAACTCCCTCATCATTAATTGGAATTTTCATAAGAGCAGAAATCAAGTGACGATCAACATCAAATGGTCCTTCTCTTGTGGCAATGCTAAACGTTAGATTTTCCAGTGAAAATTCAGTTATGCAAGAAAACATGGATTGGGCAATGGACCGGTATGCAGGCTCACCCCAATGTAGTAAGTTATCCCAACCTACATCTTGGAGCATAGGAAGGATGTCAAAAGGAGCAATATGATTAAGATCAACAGGATGTTTAACGATTATATTTCACAAACGGATGTCACGAACATATGATGGATCGTCCTCAAAATCCCTAAGATGATGTTTAGTGAGAGGGGGTGATCTGGAAGAAGATGATGGACCACAAGAAGTTGATTTCCTTCCTCTAGAAGCCATTTGCAATAAGGAGTTCAAGAATAAAAGGAGTTGCAAACGAAAGAAACTGAGTTTTTCTAATATCAGATTTTTCAGAATAACTTCCCCAAATCATAATGAAACTCAAAATAAATAGTTTCAAGAGAAAAAGAGAAGTATTCTAAACTTAAATCTAGAAGAAAAATGTAAATGGAGCACTTACAATGAAGATTTTGGGAGTTGGCTTCGACTAGTCGAGGTTCGACCGGTTAGAGGAAGAAATAGAAATGAGGAAGATGAAGGATTTCTCCAAATTAAAAGGGTTTCACGAGTTCCTCGACTGGTCATGGATGTACACGACCGGTCGAACCACGTTGTGTATTTCCACGATCGGTCGAGTACAAGCTAAAAATGCATTTTCAAAAAAAAAAAAATTTCAAGATTTTTCAAAATATTTTATAAAAATTAAAATCTAACCTATCAAGCGTATATAATATGATACAAAAATGCATAAAACATCATCTTACAATGCACATGCCAAGATCAAATTTCATTTGATTAAACTGACTTTTGTTGAGTAGTTTCGTGAAAATATCAGCAAGTTGATTCCCGGTAGGTATGTATTCCAGAGATATAACTTTTTCTTCTATTAATTCACGGATATAATGAAATCTAATGCTAATGTTCTTAAAACGAGAATGCTGAATAGAATTTTTTAAAATATTAATGGCACTGGAATTATCACAGTATAATAACAGAGAATCATGTTTAATTCTATAGTCACTTAGCATTCACTTCATTCAAACAAGCTGCGTACACGCATTACCAGCTGCGATGTATTCAACTTCAGCTGTTAAAAGTGATATAGAACTTTGTTTCTTGCTAAACCAAGAAACTAAACAGTTTTCGATATAAAAGCAACCACCACTGGTTGATTTTCTATCATCAAGATTACCAGCCCAGTCAGCATCCGAGTACCCAGCTAATTGAACGCTAGTCTCATGAGGATAACAGAGACCGAGATTCACAATACTTGCGACATATCGCATAATCCGCTTGACAGCAATCAAGTGCGATTCTTTAGGACTAGACTGATATCTAGTGCAAATACCAACACTTAGCGCGATATCAGGTCTACTAGTAGTTAAATACAATAAACTACCAATCATACTCCGATAAATTTTAGGATCAACATTTTTACCTTCAGAGTCTTTTGAGAGTTTCAGGGTAGTACTCATAAGAGTATCGAAGTTCTTACCATTCTCAAATCCAAATTTCTTAATTAAATTCAAGGCATATTTAGATTGAGAAATGAATATTCCATTAGGTTGTTGCTTTACTTGCAACCCTAGGAAATAATTCAATTTCCCAACCATGCTCATTTCAAACTATGATTTCATCAAATCTACAAACTTAGTAGTCATGTCAGTACAAGTAGATCCATAAATGATATCATCAACATAAATTTGTACCATCAAAATATGATCATTATATTTTTTAACAAACAAAGTTTTATCAACAGATCCCATTTAAAAATTATGGCTTAACAAAAATTTTGTTAGTTTCTCATGCCATGCCCTAGGGGCTTGTTTTAAACCATAAAGTGCCTTTTTAAGCCTATACACATGATCAGTATTCTTGGGATCTTCAAAACCCATCGGTTGTTCCACATAAACTTCCTCATGCAAATCGCCATTTAAAAATGCACTTTTCACATCCATTTGATAAATCTTAATCTTTCTATAACATGCAATGGATATAAACAGTCTAATTAATTCAAGACGTGCTACAGGTGCAAAGGTTTCATCAAAATCAATACCTTTAATTTGAGTGTAACCTTGTACCACTAGTCTAGCCTTGTTTCTAATTATATTTTCAAGCTCATCAAACTTATTTTTGAAGATCCATTTTGTTCCAATGATG
This sequence comes from Magnolia kwangsiensis, assembly GCA_037074715.1. Taxonomy (NCBI): domain Eukaryota; kingdom Viridiplantae; phylum Streptophyta; class Magnoliopsida; order Magnoliales; family Magnoliaceae; genus Magnolia; species Magnolia kwangsiensis. Next base: position 76,933,156 of record CM073580.1, on the reverse strand, counting down.
TGTTTATCTTTAGGTCTTGGTACGAGATACCAAACATCATTTCTTACGAATTGGTTAAGTTCTTCTTTCATCACAACAATCCACTTTTCATCAGTAAGAGCTTCTTTTACGTTAGATGGTTCTATTTGGGACGTAAAATACACATAATTACATATATTGTCAAGTTGTCTACAGGTGCGAACACCGGTGAGAGGGTTTTCAAGAATTTTTATGGTTGGATGATCTATAACAGTCCTTAATTCAGAATCATTCTGATTAGATGAAGTATCGGATTTATCAATTACTAGAACTTCATCATTATCTGAATTTGAGATTGGTGTGTTTAAATGATCATCAATGAAAACATTGATGGACTCTTGAATCACACTGGTTCTTTTGTTCAGAACCCTATAAGCTCGACTGTTTAAGGAATATTATAGGAAAATTCTTCATCACTCTTCGTATCAAACTTTCCCAAATTTTCATGATCTCGAAAAAGTTTAGCACTTGCTGCTAAAAACTCAAAAGTATTTGACAGTAGGCTTTTTATCGAACCACATTTCGTAACCCGTTTTATTATTATCTTTGCTAGTGTAGACTTGGTTAATAATATAACAAGCTGTATTGACCGCTTCAGCCCAATGATTCTTAGAGAGCTTCATGCTATTCAACATGACATTAGCATTTCTTGAAGCACTCTATTCTTTCTTTCCACTATACCATTTTGTTGTGGAGTTTTGGGCGCTGAGAATTCATGTAATATTCCTTAGTCGCTACAGAACTTCTCAAAACCGCTATTCTCAAATTCAGAACCATGATCACTACGAATCTTATTGATTTGAAAACATTTTTCCGTTTGAATCCTTTTGTGAACTTTTCTTAATTCTTCAAGGGTTTCTGCTTTGTCCCTTAAGAAGATTACCCATGTATATCTGGTAAAGTCATCCACTATTACCAAGATATACCTTTTGCCACCTCGACTCTTCGTTCTGGTAGGTCCTATCAAATCCATGTGGAGTTCGAGTGGTCTTGATGTGATATTTAAATTCACCTTTTTGTGTGAGGTTCTTGTTTGTTTGCCTATCTGGCATTCACCACATATTTTATCTAATTTTTGAAGCTTAGGTAAACCTCTTATAAGTTCTCGTTTACTCAATCTATATAAATTTTGATAATGTACATGTCCAAGACGTTTATGCCACAAATCAGTCTTGTCTGTATGGACCATGTAACATGTTTGATTAGATGAGCTGGATTCGCTAACAATATAACAATTTTCAGATGTTCTACGTCCAGTTAGTATTACAGAACCCTTATTGTTTAGAATCTCATAGCTTTGATTAGAAAACCGTACATTATGGTTATTATCGCATATTTGAGATATGCTAAGTAAATTATGTTTTTGACCTTTAACATATAAGACATTTTTAAACACAAGAAGATTACAAAGTAGAACCGTACCTTGGACCATAATCTTGCAGTTACTGCCATCACCAAAAATGACTGACCCATCAGTCATATCTTTTAGATCGGAGAATAACGCCTTGTCGCCTGTCATGTGTCTGGAGCATCCACTATCTAGGTACCACTTTGAATGGCTTGAAGCTTTGAAAGCGGTGTGGGAAGCCAAGCAGGTAACCTTAGGAACCCATTTCAGTACTGTTTTGGGTTTAGGAGGATAGTTGGTCTTCTTATATCTATTGTTGTAAAAATGACCTATAGAGTTAGATTTTAAGAGCGCCTTGAGTAAATCAACTATCTTTTCAGTTAATGAATTTCGTTTCTGATTAAAGTTGACATGGCTGCTTTTCAGTTTTTGAAAAGTTTTTAAATTTTTAGAAGAACCTTAATAAGTACTTTTTCCTTTTGAGTTTGAGGACTCTCCTTTCACAAACTTAGGAGGAGTATTCTTTTATTTAGGAGGTGTGTTCTTATCATAGCCCAACCCAGATCTGTCACCACATTTTCTTGATCCACATAATAGTTTTCTAACTTAGGATCACCTTGGGCATATCTCCATGTGTCCTTTAAACTCGGAAGAGAAGATACTTCATTTTTAAGTTTCTCATTTTCAGATTTCAGATTTTCAATCTGGGACGTTTTGAATTCTAAATCGCATTTTAATTTTTCAAAACAATCTGAAATTTAGAATTTTTCTAAAACAAGTGACTTAAAACATTCTTTGAGTTTAAAAAACTTTTCTTTTTGAAGTTTAAGTTTGACAACAATTTTAAAACTTTCCTTGTATAGGGCATTATAAGCATCTTGAAGATCATCTTCATTTTCACATTCACTGTTCAGATTTTCCTCACTAGTTGAATCATCATGATCTGAAAATGTGAACTTGGCTAGAGTCATGAGGGCTTTTATTTCATTACCCGACTTGGTTTCAGAATCTTCTGATATAGAAGAAGCTTCAGAATCAGATGATTCATCCCATGTAGCCAACATACCCTTCTTCTTAGGTTTATCCTTTTTAAGACATTTGTTTGTTAAATGCCCATATTCTTGGCAGTTGTAACATTAACTATCTTTCAAAGACTTCCAAGTTTTAGATTTAGGTTTAGATCTTTTCTTCTCATTTAATTTTTAAAAATCTACCCTTTTCTTGCTTTTGAATATTTTATAAAACTTTTTTGCTAAAAGAGTCATATCATCTTCAGAATCAGAATTTTCTTCAGAATTACATTTAGAAGATTTTAGTACGATAGATTTACCTTTAGGAGATTTAAAGTTTAACTCATAGGTTTGTAAAGAACTAACTAGTTCTTCTACCCTCATATTATCCATATCACGAAGTTCCTAGATCGCGGTTAGTTTGGAGTTGAACTGTTCAGGAAGAGAGCGTAGTATACACACACTTTACTTTCTGGGATTGTATCGCCAAGACCCCACATAGAGTTTACAATGTCATTTAATCTTGTATAAAAGTCCATAAATGTTTCATTTTCCTCCATATGAATTTCTTCAAATTTAGTTGTGAGGAGTTGGACTTTAGATTTTTTGACAATTGTAGTACCCTCGTGTGTCATTTCTAATATATCCCAGGCTTGCTTTACAGTATCATAGGATATGATTCTTTTGAACTCATCTGGTGATAGTGCACAAGTGATTACATTTAGTGCCTTTGCATTGGCATACTCTCATTTTTCTGAAGGGTGGTCCAAGAGAAATAAGGAGTTACTCTCATTGATTTTGAACCATCAACTCCAGTCACTTCAGTGGTAGGAGGTTTCCGTTCAGTCACCGTGGATTGCCACACACTCTCATCTATTGATTTGAGGAAGATCCTCATCCTGGCTTTCTAGTAGGCATAATTGGAGCCATCAAAGGGTGGAGGTGCAGTGACTAATAGGCTATCAAAATTTAACATCTTAAATAGCTTAAATCGTTAGCTCAGGAATTAAATCTAAGAATTAAGAAAAAATGAGTTATTAGGCTTTGATACCACTTCAAAAGGCAGGGGGGGGGGGGGGGGGGGTGTGAATATGACTATGCCAAATAAAAATATATAACAGCAGGAATTAAAGGAATATGATAGCCAACAAGATAACTAAATAAACCACAATGCAGGAATGTAAAGCAACCTCAAAATTCAGATCTTGATAGGTTGATACAAATGTTGTTCTAAGGACAACCTTGCACCAAAATTCAGAGTTTATGGTAGGACAACCTGATTTCTAGAAAGGTCTTTGTATCAAGTCTCAAACCGAAGAGGAATAAAAGTAAATACAAACTGCACTGAAAAAATAAATTGTAATCACAAATATGTATTGTTCTAGGGACAACCATGCACCATAAGAATGATAGGACAACCTTACCGGAACAATTTAATATCAAGCTGATAAACGAATAGCAAGAAATAAATTCTAAACTATTACAACATTCCCCACAATGCTTGAAATAAAAGATTACAACATTCACAACCACATATACATCCCACAAATGAATAAATAAAGATATGAAATGTAAACCATTCAACCACAACACAAGGGATTATAGTGGTTCGCCTGTGTGTTCACCAACTGTTATACAACAGCCACACAGAATGCTACTCCACTCCTTATATCCTCACATAAGGGATATTAGCGTTCACTAGCAATGTAGGTTTTCACAGGTTCACCAAAAACCTTTATAATTGTGTCTTCGTCTGTGGGCTTACACAATTAAAAAACCCCACTTCTAAGTTTTATTGGCTCTCCTCAGATAACCAAAGCAACGAGATTTTTCTGAAAAATTTTGAAAGAAACCAAAACAAAAAGGAATTTACAATTAAATGTAAAATACCTGATTTTCTCCTTCGATGTAGCAGCCCGGAAGAACCAAAATCAGAGTAGATGATTGAATGTCCAAGTTCAATGTCTAGTACTCGATTACAAAGGTTCTAGTTCTAATTGATTTTAAAATTAAACCGACATAGGGCTACCTTTAATTGATTTTGATTCCAAAGAAGGGAAATAGCAATTCCTCTTTTCAAATTAAATTAGAATACAAGAAAAAAAATTAATTAAATAAAGCTAAAGAAAGAGAATATTAAATAAGCACACTTAGCTTAAAATGGAGCACAGACTTATCTCTCAGAAGGCCGGATTAATTACTTTTTCTATATTTATTGAATCTGAGATTCATGCTCTATTTATAGCTGAGCAAAACAAGACTTCGACTGGTCTTAAGACTTCAACGACTGGTCGAAGAACTAAAAGAATTTTGAAAAAATCGGGCGCGATAATATTTTCAGTTGCACAACCGGTCGTGGGTATCCTACGACTGGTCGAAGGTCCCCTTCGACTGGTCGTAGGTTCCATATGACTAGTCGTAGGAGGCCCAATCTCAATGCTGAACTTTGTGTTGAAGAACCACGACCGGTCAAAGAACCAATCGACACTGTTCACGGGACTGGTCGAAGAATAACCAGAAAATTCTAAAAATCCTCAACAACTTAGGACTGGTCGAACCAGTGCTAGGACTAGTCGAACAAGGTCCAGGACTAGTCTTAGAACAGATCAAAGTCACTTATAAAAGATATATGGATTATGTATCCAAAGTGACCTACTCTAAAAGTCAACCTAAGGTCAGTTATACCTCAATGTGAAGTAAGGACATTGAAACTTGAATACCAGTGACCTTGAGTATCATGAAAATTGAGTTCTTAAACTTGAGATCTTCATCTTGAAAAACTTTTGAGAACTTGAACTTAAAAGCTTCTGAGATCTTCAACTTGAATAGCTTACAAGAACTTGAAAGCTTCTGAAATCTTGACCTTCAAGATCTTCAACTTGAAAAGTTATGATTGTCTACTCGAAGCCAAACTTGTATCTTGAATAAATCTTTTGTTCATCACATAAACAAGCTTCAAAGCAGTGTCTTTGTCACCACAAATTTGACAATCACAAGGGGCTATTCACTATAGCACTTACAGAACAAGGTCTACAAAGACCCGTCTAATAGATGAACATAGGAGAAGTTCTCCTTGTCCATGAAGTCTATTTCAGCTGCATAAACTCAATCATTGCCTGCATCTACAACAGATTCTGGTTGGTGTTTTAGAACACCATCCCAGGTGGGAATGAATAGCTAATTCAGTGGAACTATAAAACAAAGGTTAACATGCTATCAATTCAGTCAAACAGTAATTATAAAGTAGTACAACACTCATGTCCTAAGTACTCTTGTTAATGTAAGAAAGATATGCAATAATGATGCATGCCCTCACCTGCACTCCCTCAGCAACACCATCTCACAGTCACACATGCTACTCCCACTGTGCTCTTCCTCGCCAAAGACACATGTAATGCGGTGCATGGTCGTGTTAGAAAAGTTCTTAATTAGGCTTATTCATACAGCATGTCATGCCCCAAACTCAGAAAATGGGCTCACAAAATTTTGATCACCGAATCCAGTGCTGACAGTCTCTGTAGTGCCCCATTCTCGGCTCATGGCAATCATATGCCAGATTCTGATCCTGAGATCCTACAAGGAGGATTTTCAAAATAATTTTCTTTTTTATAATGGAGCATAACCATAAGCATAACCAAGTCACAAAACAACATCACCAAAAATCCACTATATCAAAAACTTTAAGTATAATGTGGAAAGAGAAATACGAGGTGATCAAAAAGCTCCAAAATAGTCAGATGCGCACTCCTTCCTAAGCGTTGTTGTTGTCCAATGCTACCTGCATGCAATGGTCGTACATAAGCTTACAAAAGCTTAGAGGGTGGTGTAAGTGAGTACGCAAGGCAAGTGCCAAGTGTACAATATGAGAGTAATGCGAAAATATGCGATAAGTCCATGAATACTATCAGCTGTACTAAAGCTATATGATGCAAGACATGAATGTTATCGGTCATACCAAGGCCATGCGATATGAGGCCTATGTAGCCAAATGTCATATGTGAGATGCAAAGCAAGCATGTCAATCCTCATCAAGTACACATATCAGTACAGTTCCTATCTGGATATCACCAGGGTCTAATACACTTCACATTGACTGCCTCCTCCCTAGTTGCACAGTCAAGCAAGTGAAAGAGACCACACTATCCGCCTGACCAATAGTCTTCCAATACCTACGCGGCTCATCGATAGCAAACTCATTTGTGAACTGGTCAAACTCAGCCTAACTTATAGCCCCCTCACTCAGGTGGATAAGGCCACACCCCCTTCCAACTGACCACAACACAGTGGAAGATGCGGCCGACTAGTATTTGGTACTCGAGCGCTCGTATATCCACTCGGTCTAGACATTGGAGCATCTCTTGGTACCAAAAAGGTTGTGAAATTTTTACCCAAGGGCATCTTAAGTGCCCACAATGTTAGAGCCAATATTTCTGATATCCGATACGACCATCCATGATGTGTCTGTGGAGGCCACGGCCTTAATGTCGCTAGGGCTTGTAGTAGTCAAGTCACACATATGCGGGATGCATGAGTCACATCGTCAAATCATGCAGCAATCCTGTGCATACCATGCACTTATGTAGGGGCATCTGTCTCATAAGGAGTGCCATAAATGTCTCAGCCCAATGGCTTATGCTATGAGCAATCATTCCTCATCTCAAGCATACATATAATGCATATGACATGAATCATGGAGCTATACTAAGCATGTTATAAAGTAATGAATTATTAACAAGTTGGGCCTATCAATGGGCCCTAAAGAGAGTTACAATGTGAATATTTAACCAACATTATACTTATAATGTGGACGTCAAACCATCATTGTTCCCTAGGCACGGGCCGCCATAAATATCATTACATAAACCATGGAGAATCACACATTGCAATGGACCCTAAGGACATCTCGTTGGGCCTCGACCCAAGGGCCTTAGATACATTGAATGGGCCGCATCATATGGGCCTTATATAAATCAAGTGGGCCACATCAATGGGCCTTTTGTACATTACAATGGGTCACAACCCCTGGGCCTTGAAATACATCATAATGGGCCTCATTATATGGGCCATACATTCATAGCAAGGTGGGCCTCAACAACGGCCTCATACACCTCAAGGTGGGGCTCAACAACGGGCCATAAATATGGGCTACAAATGCATCAAGATAGGCCTCCATGGATGGCCACAAGTACATCCATATGGGCACCATCACATGAGCCTTGTATAAATTAATGGGCCACACCATTGGGCCCTACGTATACTTCAAATGGGCCATACCAATGGGCCCCATGTATACATCAAATGGGCCACACCCTAAATATAAGTGGGATAATGATTTCCACCATTTAAAATTCTTAAGGCCCGCCATAAAAATATGTTTCCCTTCCAACCTATTCTTAAATTAACATAGTGATAGATGAAGTGTGAAACAAATATTAACTTAATGGGAAGCTACTATGGCCCTTAGAGATTTTGAACGGTGGGCGTCATTGACCACTACTTAAAATGGTGGCGTCCTCTTGAACTTTAGATTTGCCTCATTCTTTAACACATGCCAGACAAATGAGCTTTAAAATGGTTAAGGTTTGGATGCAACACATGCATCATGGTGGGTCCCATTGTCATTGGACAGTGTGAATAAAACACATACATCATTGAGGGTTCCATCGTCCACTTGGACGGTGGGAATAAAACACATATATCATTGTGGTTCCCATGTGGGGCCCACCATAACGTTTGTTTTCCATCCAACCTGATGATAAGGTCACGTAGACTTGGATGAAGAGTAAAACAAATATCATATTGAATCCAAAGCTTCAGTGAAACCTAGAAGGGGTTCAATGGCAGCCGTTAAATCACCATTGTTTCCTATGATGGGGCCCACCTGAGTCTTGGATGTGGCTGCACTTTGGAGGGGGCCCACTTCAAGAAGGGGACCACCCAATGAACGGGTTGGATGAAAAATATATATTTCATGGTGGAGTCCATGGCTGGGGCCGTGGGTCCCTGCCCGCCCGCCTATGGCGCAAGCGCTGCCTGCGCCTCTGGCAGTAGCAGTACCTGCTGCATTGAACTTTTTTTTTTTTTTTTTAAATGAGCTTTCCTGTAGTTTTTCATGTATGGGGCCCATATCACGTAGATCCACCCCATCCACTGGCTCCCATGGCTCAAGACAAGCCAAACGAGTCCAATATTGAATATATTTCGGCTTGTAGCAAAATTAAAGTGAATTTAAACTGTGAGAATAAATGTTTTGAAGGGTATGGCCCGCTTGATGAGCAGATTAGCTTCATTTTTTGGCTCAATTTCTAAAATGATCTAAGGAATGGAATGAACGGCTTGGATTAACAACATACATCAAGGTGGGGCTTATATGAGTGGGCCATCCCAAAGGCTTGAAACAGGCTAATATTTGTTTTTTTTCCCAGTTCACATCCAGCGTCATGCACGTAGGTGAGATGGGCCCTGCTCAGGTGGGCCACCACATGATGGATGGTGTGGGTACAACGCATATAAAGTGAGCCCCACTTATATATGGCTTGGATAAAAGTCATGCCTCATGGTGGGGTCCATCCTGATGGGCTACACAACCACATCATCATCACATGAAAAGAAAATGAAAAGGAGAGGGAGAGAGAGAGAAAGAGAGTAGGACACGCGTGATGGAGGGACCCTAACACTATGGGCCCTCCCTTGCAATCAATCATACATCAAGTGGGTCCCAATACATGTGGGCCCATTAAATCAAAATCCAATAGTGGAGATTTCTTTTCCACTAAAATAAACGGTCCAGATGACCTCTATTCAAGCTAGGAAGGTAAACATCATGATGGGGTCCATGGAGAATGGCCCCATCAGGGAATGATATTGATAATCAAGGTGGGCCATCGGCCACATCTTAGGGTCCAAAGTGAGATCCATACCATCAATCGGTAGGCCTCACTTGGCCCATCATCAAAACATGAAAAACCTATCCTATAAAGTACCCACCTTCGATCTTCTTCATCCGTTGGAAAGCCAATCTCCTTGTGCTTCACTTTGATGGAGGGAGATGAAGCTTGAATGGCTAGGATGATGGATTTGGGATGAGAAAGTGGGCCTCACACATGCACTTTTCTCTCCATGGGAAGAGCTTGGACATGGGTTTTTTTTATTGCTTAGAATTGTGTTGGGAAATGAGAGAGAGAGAGAGAGAGGGTTGTAAGAGAAGTGAGGGATGGGTGTGATGGGTGAAAGGATGAGTAATGTGTGATGTGTACTTAACATGTATGGTTTTGTAAGAGAGAGGGTGAGAAAGTGTAATGCCCGAAAATCGGGGGTTGGGTAGAAACCCAACTCCCGAGTTCCAGAACATCACTTATGCAACATTTTCAACGTTGGATGAATGTCAACCATAATAGTGCATAAAACATGAGGTGGATAAAGCCAAAACAACATATCATACTCCAGAGAGTTAAACTTAGCAAACGGAAGACTGTAATAAATATATAAAATGTATAAATGATTGTAAGTCTCCAGATTGTGAACATGTTACCAGGTTAACTAAATACATGTATATTCCAAAATAGAAAGAAAAGAATATACATGAGTGTGAAAAGAAAAGGCAGAATACCAAGTGTATTGGCATCTAATCAGCAACCCTATAACCCCGTCAATTAGAACTTGCATATAGGAGGGATCCTCCTCATCATCATGAAGTCCAGCTCTGCTTCGCAAGCATCACCACCATCTGAAACTAAAATAGGGACTAGTTGGTGTGCGCAACACCGTCCCGTAACGTGGGAGTGAGTAGCTAACTTAGTGGAATCATAGATCAAAGGTTAACATGTTATCAAATCAATCAAGCGATAATGGTAAAGCAAGCAAAATAAACATTCCTAAATACTGTGATTAATGCAAGAATGAAATAACATGATGGATGCCCTCACCGACATACTCCCTCATGTGACACCATCTTATGTCCTCAGCATCCTTTCTTCCCTCAGTGCTCCACATCTTCCAAGCACATGTAGTGTGATATGAATATGATTACCGAGTTGTTATTAGTCCTTTTCATACAGCCAGATTGGGAAACTAGGGTACTTCCCTTGTATCATTCCCAACAAGGATCTTGTCTAGGGTCGTCACTCCTAGTAGTCTCATATGATGATCTTGTCTAGGGTCATCACCCTGTGATAATGGAAGGGTCGTCGCCTCACGTAGACTCAGAGTATGCTCGAGGTCACTACAAATGGCTGTCAGGGCTGTTGCTCGCACTCGTTGCACCGCTCCCCCATCACCTTATCAGTGTAGGCCGACAGCAAGAATATAGTGTCCCATACCACCATAATCTGCTCACAAGTCTGGGTTGTTCACTGGTCACTACGGGGAGGTTTGTGGTCCCAGCGTAGGTCGACAGCTCGACCACGGTGTCCCATACCACCATGCTCGGCTCATGAGTCTTAGTGGATCATGGTACCACGGTTATCAGGGTTATCACTGGTAAGTTCAGTACCCTAGGTTCAAGCAGTTATGACAAATACAAGGTGAACATACAATGGTCAGTCGGGTTACTTGATGAGTTCGACTAGCACGAGCGCACGTTGAATCAACCGACATGAAGTGCACAAGCACTTCGTGTGACCTAACCACTATCGACAACTCTAGTACGACTCGGGTTCATCATACACATCCTTCGTGGTGAATAGAATCCAACCACGAATTCTAAACTGTTACCGACTGCCTGGACTAGAGTATAGCCCCAAGCACATGTAATCTAAATCAATAATCATATGAGAGAGACAGAATTGAATTACAAGTAATTCCAGTATGTTATTAGCATTTTATAACATTCATCATAAGCAGTTAACCATACACAAGTACTTCACACATAAGGTAATCAATTGAAATACAACAAGCATGGAGGAAATCATGTGCTTCATCAAATTAGTTGAGAATCCAGTCTCAACGCTAATCTACAACACTATTTTCTCAATACTTACTAATACATACATTTATACAAACACCTAGACTACAAAACTCCAACGTACTTGACGTATGTTGATTTCAACATATAATATGACAGATCCTTATATCAAGGAGATGTCTAATACACAACAATCATGTTCTTACATTCAAAACATATGGCAGGCATAAATCATATTGATTTAGGCATTTCAACAAACACTTAGTCTACACACATTAGTCTACATAGCATATGTCGACCAATATGTGCATTAGGGCGAATCTCTTCTCCAAACAGATCATACACATATAACTAGTATAGGTACACAACAAATACTCATGACAATCACATCAGCAAAATACATACGTATACAATATTTCCTACAAATACCTAAAATACCCTAAATCTCATATTCTTCGTACGTATTTGAAATGAAAAATAGACAGCATGTTGTACATGTCAAACAACATTCTTATCAATAATCTACCATTAAACGGCATTGAAAGCTTTGAAAAATGGTAAACTAAGTGTCTAAAATCCACACCTTACACCGTAGAAGCGTAATGAATTGAATAGGTACTCTACGTCGTCGTCAATGACTGATTGACAACCTACAACACAAGGTGAGTCAGCTACTTAGCTACTTGTACCCATAGGAGCCTTAAAACAGGTTAGGGTTAGGGTTTTCTTACCTAGAATGAAACCAGAATCGTCGGAACAACGATACAGAAAGGTGGATAAGGCACGTAGAGAGACTGGGAAGAATCCCAGGAAGAATCACTAGCTTCTCCCTCACTTTCTCTCTCTTTTCTCTCTCTCTTTCCTAGGGTTTTTAGAAAATTCGTATGGGTTAGAAAGCTAAGGGTTTAAGGCCCTTTTATAAGCCCAAACATACCCAAAACAGACTTGAAGTCAAGATATACTTAAGTTATAATCAAATCGGGTCTGTTTTGATCCTACGGAGCACTTCTGGAAGTCCTGTTACTAAATGCAGTCGGACTTAAGCTCTTTAATATTGGATCTAGGTCCAGCTAAGATTTTAGTCCTATCGGATTTCTAGATCGTCTGTGGCGGACCAGTTTCAATTCAGCGGTCACCGAAACTCGATCAGGGCCACAAGTACTATGACATGAAAGGGTCAATTTTTCCTGATCCGAGGGTGAAATTTGGTTGAATTCCGACGCTCAGAACACTTACAAATAACGCGCAAGTGAACGTGCCAGATTTAGAATTATTTTTCTAAATCTTTTCCTTTTCTCACTCTCTTCACTCCGAACTCATTAAAATAGCGTCAGGACATCAGTTGGGCTTGATTTTCAAAATAATTGTCAAGTCCAACTAGGTGGTCATAATGGTCTAAGATTATAGATATCGGACTTTCGATGTGCGGTCTAGATCCAATACAAGTTTCAAAGTGCTCCCGAGAGCAACCGGGTTTAAAGATTGATCCTGGATTTCAGGGTAACATAGCGTTAGCAGTCCTACTCATTTTGGGTCTTGTAGTTTTTATTTAAAGTGGTTCAAGTTAATTCTACTGAGTATTCAATTTGGTACTTAACCAAATTCTAGCCTAATTATGGTAGAGCACGGTCCTAGAGCCATTCTATGCCCCATTTTGGGCACTTATAGTTATCATATTATTTTTATTATTTTTTTGGTGGTTAATCATCAAATTTACCCTGACTCCACCAAATTTCATAAGATTTAGAATAGTAAAAAAATTCTAAAAATTCCAAAAGCAGCAGCTGTCCAACAAGTGATTATCACATAGTTTCTCACAATGACCTACTTTAAACTATGTTGAGTATTTTATTATATTTTTAAAATATTTTTATATAAAACTAAACTCATTTATCTTCAATCTGATTTTTTAATCACCTAAATCAGAGTTACAATGAAGGAGATATGATTTTTCAAAGTTAGAAGAAATGTGTAAAAAAAAAAGTGCAGAAATCGGCCTGCCAGACCGCTGTACGGACGAGGTCGGCGAGGACCTCACTGACCTATTTGGTGAGGAATTACCTCAGGGGCGATGTCCTCACCCCCCGGGGATGCCGGAAACATGTGGGACCCATCTTGGATCCCCCCAAATTGAGCCGTTTGGGCGCATGAGTCCGTCGAGGGGTTTATCGAGTCTCATTTGCTAACTGAAATGTGTTATGCGACGTACAATATATGTTTTTGGGATAGAAGAAGTTAATCCATCCAAATAACTTATCTACATCATGAGATTTCAAGAATTCAATAGTCAAAATCCTAGTTTATGCATGTACGTACCATTTACGGTAAGTTTTAGTTTAAGTATAGTTCTTCACTTTTTAAACTGTAGGATTGTGTCTAATATGAAAGTACTTAGAGAAATTTGAAGAATGAGGAGGCGAAAGGTGAGATTTTGAAGGAAATGGGTTGAAAAACGATTTCTGGACTTTAGGATTGATCTTTGAGAGTGATATGGTTGACCCATTTCCAAAGGACGTCTAAATCCAGGTTGAAAAAAATCCGGGGTGTTACAGAAAGAGTTGACTTGGTGGTTGCTTGGGGATGGGGTGAGAGGTGATGTGTACTTGACATAAAGTGATTGATTGATTGATTGATGGGACATGTTATAGAGATTCTCTTGGGATCGTAAAAGTGCAGTGTTTTCTCAAAATAAACACTAGCCCGCATCTTCTGGTCAGGGTATCGGATCGATGCGTAAGACGCGGCATTGGAACCGCTTCGACGGTGCGGTCGCAATGGTACAAGTCTCAAATTAATCTGACTCAAATCTATAGGATACGACTTAAGGTCGTGTGTAAATATCGATTATACGTTGCAAGTTACCGAAATTCACTGGGAATAATCGCAGGAGTTGACGGAACAGTACAGACTAGGATACAGGTCTTACAGATCTCCCCGCCTAATAAAAATTTCATCTTCGAAATTTACACTATCATCGCAGCTAAGATATAACTCCTGAGGGAATAGAAAACATGACATCATATATAATCAAAACACCATATATCATAGAATCAAACATCTAAAAGATGGGGTTAGTACTCTTGAATCTCTGCATCGCGCTCCCAAGATGCCTCATCCATAGTATGATGGCCCCATTGTACCTTCACAAAGGGAATGACCTTAGTCCGCAGGACCTGCTCCTTTCGATCGAGGATACGAACAAACTGCTCAATGTAAGAAGCGTCCTCACGAACCTCCAGCGGCAGCCATTCAATAACAGGCACGATGTCTGACCCACACTTCCTCAACATAGAGACATGGAAGACATTGTGGATGCCTGACAACTGAGGCGGCAAGGCAAGCCGATAGGCCACGGCGCCAACGCGCCTGGTGATCTCGAAAGGTCTTATAAATCTCGGGGCAAGCTTGCCCTTCACTCCAAAATGAACCACACCCTTCATGGATGAGACCTTGAGATATGTATGGTCCCCAATGGTAAACTCTAAGGGACGACGCCGACGATCAGCAAAACTCCTCTGCCAGCTTTGAGCTATACACATCCTCTGCCTGATGATGTCGATAGCCTTTAACGTCTGCTACACAAGCTCGAGACTGGGAGACGTTGCTCTCCAACCTCAGTCCAACAACTCAGAGATTTGCATGGTCTGCCATATAATGCCTCAAAAGGAGTCATACTAATGGTCACTTGATAGCTATTGTTGTACGCGAACTCAGCCAATCGCAGGTGCTCATCCCAACTACCTGAGAAATCAATCGTGCAGGCTCAAAGTATATCCTCAAGGATCTGGTTGACCCTTTCTGTCTATCCATCGGTTTACAGATGATACGTGGTGCTGAGCTACAAATCAGTGCCCATCGCTCTCTGAAAGCTCCTCCAAAACTGAGACATGAACCTCGGGTCTCGGTCAGAAACAATCAAGACAGGAACATCGTGTAGTCTCATGATCTTATCAACAAACATCTTGGCGAGACGGTCCATATGAAGTCTCACGAATTACAAGAAAATGTGTTGACTTCATCAGATGGTCCACGACAACTCAGATGGCGTCATGACCGCGTTGTGTCCTTGACAAGCTCATGATAAAATCGGTAGATATGTGCTCCCACTTCCACATCAGGACGCTCAACGGCTGCAATAGACCAGGGGATCTCTGATGATCAGCCTTGACAGGCTGGCACATGTCACACTTAGCCATAAAACTGGCTATCTGGCGCTTCATCCCTGCTTAAAAATATTGACGCCTCATATCGCGATACATCTTCGTCGAGCCAAGGTGGATAGAGAACCGCGATTGATGTGCCTAGTTCGTAAGATCTTGATGCAACTCAAGAATATCTAAGACACATAATTGGCCTCTAAAGCGAAATCCACCATTAGAACCAATCTGCCAATCTGTCCAACTCTCAGCTGCTGCATCTGCTCGGTACTCCTGCAATGACTCATCTACCTGTTGAACCTCGATCACCCTTACGACAAGAGAGGGTTGAATCGACAGGCTCGATAACTACACAATAAAAGACTACAAGCAGATCTCGAAGTCAAATGCAAACATATCCTCATGCATCCTACACTCCTGAATCATCATGTGCCCCACCAGGCCTCATGGCTGATGGCTCAGGGCATCTGCCACCACATTCGCCTTGCCCAAGTGGTACTGGAGGTCAAAATCATAATCCTTCAGAAGCTCCATCCAACGCCTCTGCCTCATGTTCAGCTCAAACTGACAGAACAGATATTTTAAGCTCTTATGGTCGGAGAAGAGCTCGAACCTCATCCGATAAAGATAGTGCCTCCACACCTTTAGTGTGAAGACAACTACTGCCAACTCCAAATCGTGCGTGGGGTAGTTCAACTCATAGACCTTAAGCTAGCGAGATGCATAAGCCACCAGCTTCCCGTGCTACATTAGGACAACACCCAAGCCAACTTGTGAGGCATCAGTAAATACAACAAATCCATCACTCGCAGAAGGAAGAGTGAGGATAGGAGCAGACGTGAGGCGGTCCTTCAGCTCCATAAATGCCTGCTCATAAGTGTCGCTCCAAATAAACTCAGCACCCTTTCGGGTCAACCTGGTCAATGGGGTTACAATACGATAGAATCCCTCAATAAACCTCGGTAGTAGCCCACCAAACTAAGAAAACTACTAATCTCGAATGTATTCGTGGGCTGGCCCCACTGATGTAAGACATCGATCTTCGAGGGGTCCACTGCAACACCCTGCCTCGTCACTACATGACCGAGGAACTTCACCTCCTCCTGCCAGAACTCTCACTTCTCCAACTTCACGTAAAGCTGGTGTGCACGGAGGGTCTGCAAGGTAATCTCTAGATGCCGCTCATGCTCCTCATGGGTCCTTGAATATATCAGAATGTCATCGATGAACACCACAATAAACTGGTCAAGATACAGAAGGAAGACCTCATTCATCAACTACATGAATACTGCGGGCGCATTGGTCAATCTGAAGGACATGACCTGTAACTCAAAATGACCATAGCGCGTCTTAAAGGCTGTCTTTAGGATATCCTCATCTCGAACCTAAACCTGATGATAACCAGACCGTAAGTGTATCTTTGAAAAAAACTGTGCCTTTTGCAGTTGATTAAACAAATCATCTATCCTCGGAAGCGGGTACTTATTCTTGATCGTGACCTTGTTGAGCTCGTGGTTATCTACACAAAGCCTTAACGAGTCATCCTTCTTCTTTACGAAGAGTACCGATGCTCTCCATGGTGAACTGCTCGGACGAATAAAGCCTAAATCACGTAATTCGTCCAACTACTTCTGTAATTCCCATAACTCCAATGGTGTCATACGATACGGGGCCTTCAAAATAGGCGCAGTGCTGGGCAGGAGATCAATCTGTAACTCAATGTGCCGACAAGGTAGTAACCCTGAAATCTTTTGAAACACATCGAGAAAAACACAAATAACCGGCAGCTGGTCGATACTCAAAGCAACTGACTCCTCAACGGCACATGATAATAGGCAAGAAAGATGCTCTCCTTTAGGCTTGGTAACAAACTGGAACTCTGGTACATCGGGTATATAGAACGTGACTGTC
This sequence comes from Magnolia kwangsiensis, assembly GCA_037074715.1. Taxonomy (NCBI): domain Eukaryota; kingdom Viridiplantae; phylum Streptophyta; class Magnoliopsida; order Magnoliales; family Magnoliaceae; genus Magnolia; species Magnolia kwangsiensis. The sequence continues at coordinate 76,915,810 of CM073580.1, read as the reverse complement.
CTCACGAAGTAGCCCAATATAGCGTGATACTCGGTGAGCCAATCTATGCCTAGAATGACATCAAACACGGACATCGGCAATACGAATAGGTCAGTAGGTAAGAAGATATCCCCAATCAGAACGGGGCAAGACGAGCAAACTCGGTCTAATACTGTAGTCTTCCCCAAGGGCATCGATACTGACAAACCCTCATAGGCAGACTCCATCGGCAAACCGGTCGATCAACAGAAATCATCTGCTACAAAGGAATGCGATGCACCAGAATCAAACAATACACGTGCAATATAAAGTACCCTCGACGACCCCTCTTGATGACTGAGGGTCTTGCTGGGCAGCCTAAAATCTACCCTAGACCTGCTGGGGAGGTGAAAATCCCCTCTGAGGTCTCTACTGATGCTGCTACCGCTGTGGCGGCCTGATCTTCTGCCTCTGCCACTGTGGGGGAGGCCCAGGAGGCTGGAGCTGTGGTCGCTGCTATAGCAATGGTGGCTGTCGTGGAGGCTGATGCGGTGTCCTTGGCTGCCACCATTACGGATGCGGACACTCGTGCACACGATACCTTATCCTACCACACCTAAAGCAAGTACCTGTAAACGGTCCCAGAGGTGGTGCTGGGGGAACTACCGGTGCTCGAAATGATGGGCGGGTTATGTGTCATTGCTGTAAACGATGTTGTTGCTGCTGGAAACTATCAGAGGGCACCTTCCTCTTCTGATCTCCCCTCTGGTCATGGGCTCTCTGCAAACTGGCCCAATCTGACTCATAAATCTGTAAACTCTCCACAATCTGCTCAAATATCGGAAGCATGTGTCCGATCACATGACTCCTGAGGGCAGGACGCAAACCGTTCTCAAAACAACGGGCCTTCCACCCCTCATCATCAACAAGATATGTCACAAATCTCAAAAACGTGATAAAACGAGCCTCATACTAGGACACAGTCATGTCCCCCTAGACCAGAGTCTTAAACTCTAATGCGCGTTGCGTCGCACATGCTCGGGAAAGAACTTCCAGTCAAACCGGTCTACAAAGTCCTCCTAGGTCCACTTGAAATCAGCCGCTATGCCCACCAATGCTGAGCCTCACAGTGGAGAAGAAATACAGCTAATGGAACTTGCTGTTGGGTCGTACATCTCATGGTGTCAAATATCTTCTCCACCTCAGAGCACCATATCTCTGCTGCAGTAGGGTCTGGCTCACCCTAAAAATACGAGGGATCATGCTGAAGGAAGTCCTTGAGAAGGGCACTTGCACGCTCCTGCTCAGCCTCGACTGGTGTCACAGTGGGATGCCTGCTCTACCCTAGAAGAATAGCGGTCATCGCCTGAAGCATCTATTGCACCTGGGTGGCACTCACAGGTATGGTCGAATCCGCACCGATCTCAGGTATAGGGGTGGCATCCACAGGCTAGAAAGCAGGAATATCCGGTGGTGGAGTGGGGTTTATAGGTGGTAGAGCGGGAGTCGCAGGTGGTGGAGTGGGATTCGCTTGGGTTGCTCTTCTAGCCATCATGTCTTATAAGAAGGGAAAAGGGCCTATCAGCCTTGAGAAATCTCGAAAGCATAAACGTTAAGGGTCTATGTCGAATAATCGCTAAGTTATTCAGACTCAGAACCTATTCATTCTAAATTCATAGCAGATATGTGATGTGATCTCAGGTATTCCCAAGTTATGCTCTGATACCAACTTCTGTCATACCCCAAACTCAGAAAATGGGCTCATAAAATTTCCTATCACTGAATCCGGTGCTGACAGCCTCCGTAATGCCCTATTCTCATCTCCTAGCAATCATATGCTAGATTTCGATCCTGGGATCCTACAAGAAGAATTTTTAGAATAATTTTTTTTTTGTAATGAAGCATAACTACAAGCATAACCAAGTCACAAAATAACATCACCACATATCCACTATATCAAAAACTTTAAGTATAATATGAAAAAGGAAAATATAAGGTGATCAAAAAGCTTCAAAATAGTCAGATGCGCACTCCTGCCTCATCGCTGCTGCTGTCCAATGCTACTTGCACGCAACGGTCATGCATAAGCTTACAAAAGTTTAAAGGGTGGTGTAAGTGTGTACGCAAGGCAAGTGCTAAGTGTATAATATCAGAGTAATGTGAAAATATGCGGTAAGTCCATGAACGCTATCAGTTGTACCAAAGCTATATGATGCAAGACATGAATGTTATCGACCATACCAAGGCCATGCTATGAGAGGCCTATGTAGCCAAATATCATATGCAAGATGTAAAGCAAGCATACCAGTCCTCATCAAGTACACATATCAGTACAATTCCTCTCTGGATATCACCGGGGTCTAATACACTTCACACTGACTGCCTCCTCCCTAACTACAAGTCAAGCTAGTGGAAGAGACTACACTATCCTCCAGACCAGTAGTCTACCAATACTTACCCTGCTCGTCGATAGCGGACTCATTTATGAGATGGTCAAACTCAGCCTAGCTTATATGCCCCTACCTCGGGCGGATAAGGTCACACCTCCTTCCAATCGACTACAACATAGTGGGAGACGCGGCCTACTGGTATTCGGTACTTGGGTGCTCATATATCCACTTGGTCTAGACGTTAGAGCATCTCTTGTACCAAAAAGGTTTTGAAATTTTCACCCAAGGGCATCCTAAGTGCCCATAATGCTAGAGCCAATAGTTTCGATATCCGATACGACCATCCACTATGTGCCTGTGAAGGCCACGGGCTTGATGTCGCTAGCGTGTACAATGATCATGACACACATATGCAGGATGCATGAGTCATATCATCAAATCATGCAGCAATCCTGCACGTACCACGTGCTCATGTGGGGGCATTTCGTCTCATAAGGAGTCTCGTAAATGTCTCATCCCAACAGCTTATGCTATGATCAAACATTCCTCATATCAAGCATATATATGATGCGTATGACATGAATCATAGAGCTATACTAAGCATGTTATAAAGTAATGAATTATTAACAAGTATGGGCCTATCAATGGGCCCTAAGGAGAGTTATAATGCAAATATTTAACCAACATTATACTTACAATATGGACGTCAAACCATCATTGTTCCTTAGGCACGTGCTCCCATAATTATCATTACATAAACCATGGGGAATCACACATTACAATGGACCCTAAAGACATCCCGTTGGACCTCGACCTAAGGGCCTTGGATAGATCGAATGGGTCACATCATATGGGCCTTATATAAATCAAGTGGGCCACATCAATGGGCCTTATGCACATTGCAATGGGTCATAACCCCTGGGCCTTGAAATACATCATAATGAGCCTCATAATATGGGCCTTACATTCATAGCAAGGTGGGCCGCAACAACAGCCTCATACACCTCAAGGTGGACCTCGACAACGGGCCATAAATATGGGTTACAAATGCATTAAGATGGGCTTCCACGGATGGCCACAAGTACATCCAGATGGGCACCATCACATGGGCCTTACATAAATCAATGGGCCACACCATTAGGCCCTACGTGTATACTTCAAATGGGCCATACCAATGGGCCCCATGTATACATCAAATGGGCCACACCCTAAATATAAGTGGGATAATGATTTTCGCTATTTAAAATTCTTTAGGCCCACCATAAAAATATGTTTCCCATCCAACCTATTCTTAAATTAACATAGTGATAGATGAAGTGGGAAATAAATATCAACTTAATGGGAAGCTACTATGGCCCTTAGAGATTTTGAACGGTGGGTGTCATTGACCACTACTTAAAATGGTAGGGTCCTTTGAACTTTAGATTTGCCTCATTCTTTAGCACATGCCATACAAATGAGCTTTAAAATGGTTGGAAGGTTTAGATGCAACACATGCATCATGGTGGGTCCCACTGTCATTGGGCAGTGTGAATAAAATACATACATCATTAAGGGTTCCACCATCCAATAAAACACATATATCATTGTGGGTCCCATGTGGGGCACACCATAACATTTATTTTCCATCCAACCTGATGATAAGGTCACGTAGACCTGGATGAAGAGTAAAACAAATATCATATTGAATCCAAAGCTTCTGCGAAACCCAGAAAGGGTTCAATGGCAGCCGTTAAATCACCACTATTTCCTATGATGGGGGCCACTTGAGTCTTGGATGTGGCTGCACTTTGGAGGGGGGCCACTTTAGGAAGGGGCCCACCTAATGAACGGGTTGGATGATAAATATATATATCATGGTGGGGTCCATGGCTGGGGCCATGGGTCCTTGCCCGCCCACCTATGGTGCAAGCACTGCCTGCGCCTCTGGCAGTAGCAGTGCCTGCTGCATTGAACTTTTTTTTTTTTTTAAATGAGCTTTCCTGTAGTTTTTCATGTATGGGGCCCATATCACGTAGATCCACCCTATCCACTAGTTCCCATGGCTCAAGACAAGCCAAACGAGTCCAATATTGAATATATTTCGGCTTGTAGCAAAATTAAAGTGAATTTAAACTATGAGAATCAATGTTTTAAAGGGTATGGCCAGCCTAATGAGCAGATTAGCTTCATTTTTTGGCTCAATGCCTAAAATGATCTAAGGAATGGAATGTACGGCTTAGATTAACCACATACATCAAGGTGGGGCTTATATGAGTGGGCCATCCCATAGGCTTGAAATAAGCTAATATTTGTTTTTTTTCCTAGTTCACGTCCAGCGTCCCTAGACGCTGGACGAGTTAGGTATGCACGTAGGTGAGATGGGCCCTGCTCAAGTGGGCCACCACATGATGGATGGTGTGGGTGCAATGCATATAAAGTGAGCCCACGTATAGATGGCTTCGATAAAAGTCATGCCTCATGGTGGGGTCCATCCTAATGGGCCACACAACCACATCATCATCACATGAAAAGAAAATGAAAAAGAGAGGGAGAGAGAGAGAAAGAAAGTGGGACACGCGTGATGGAGGGACCCCGACATTATGGGCCCTCCCTTGCAATCAATCATACATCAAGTGAGTCTCAATACATGTGCGCCCATTAAATCAAATTCCAACAGTGGAGATTTCTTTTCCACTAAAATAGATAGTCCAAATGACCTCTATTCAAGTTAGGAAGGTAAACATCATAATGGGGTCCATGGAGAATGGCCCCATCATGGAATGATATTGATAATCAAGGTGGGCCATCGGCCACGTCTTAGGGTCCATAATGAGATCCATACCATTAATCGGTAGACCTCAGTTGGCCCATCATCAAAACATGAAAACCTATCCTATAAAGCACCCACCTTAGATCTTCTTTGTCTGTTGAAAAGCCAATCTCCATGTGCTTCACTTTGAAAGAGGGAGATGAGGTTTGAATGGCTAGGATGATGGATGTGGGACGGGAAATTGGGCCTCACACATGCACTTTTCTCTCCATGGGAAGAGCTTGGACATGGGTTTTTTTTTTTGTTACTTGGAATTGTGTTGGAAAATGAGAGAGAGAGGGAGAGAGAGAGAGAGAGAGAGAGAGAGAGAGAGAGAGAGAGAGAGAGAGAGAGAGAGAGAGAGAGAGAGAGAGAGAGAGAGAGAGGGTTGTAAGAGAAGTGAGGGATGGGTGTGATGGGTGAAAGGATGAGTGATGTATGATATGTACTTGACATGTATGGTTGTGTAAGAGAGAGGGTGAAAAAGAGTTAACTTAGTGGTTGCTTGGGGATGGGGTGAAAGGTGATGTGTACTTGACATAAAGTGATTGAATGATTAATTGATTGATGGGACATGTTGTAGAGATTCTCTTGGGATCGTAAAAGTGTGGTATTTTCTTGAAATAAATGCTGGCCCCCATCTTCTGGTTAGGGTATCGGATCGGTGCATAAGATGCGGCATTGGAATCGCGGTAAAGGTGCGGTCACAATGGTACAAGTCTCAAATTAAGTCGACTCAAATATATAGAATACGACTTAAGGTCGTACGTAAATATCGATTATACGTTGCAGGTTGTCGGAATTCGTTGGGAAGGATCGTGGAAGTTGATGGAACAGTATAGACTACGATACGGGTCTTACACAGTAGATTCGAGAAGCTAAGATACCTCCCTTTATATTATTTACCCAAACAATGATCCATCTTGGGTCGTCAATCCTATTTAATCACATACGATAGGTAAATTATAGGGCAACATCACTCCTGATTTGAAAAGCAATAGATAGGCAAGTTTAGGTCACTATGGGAGGCTCGTCACCTTGGCGTAGGCCTAGTTTATACTCGAGGTCACTACAGAAAGGCTCGTCACCTTAGCGTTGGCCGACAGCTCGAATACGGTGTCCCATACACCACCATATTCGGCTCACAAGTTTGGGTTGCTCGCTGGTCACTACGGAGAAGCTCGTCACCCCAGCATAGGCCGACAGCTTGACCACGGTGTCCTATACACCACCATGCCTAGCTCATGAGTCTTAGAGGATCTTGGTACCATAGTTGAAATGGGTTTTATATTGGTAAGTAATACCTTAGATTCAAGCAGTAGCGTTTATACATGGTAAACACATAATAGGTCAATTGAGTTATTTAACAAGTGCGATTGGTACGAGTGTACGTTGAATTGATCGGCATAGAGCACGAAAGCACTCCATGTGGCCTAACCACTATCGACAATCACCGTATGGCTCGGATTCATCGAATGTATATAATGTGGCGAAACTAATTCAGCCACTCAAACAGGAATTGTTATCAATTTCGTAGACTACGTAGTAGTCCCAATTATACTCAAATGCAACATGTGGAGACATGTGATAATCACATAGGCATTTAAAAAATAATCCAAGTACTACACTTATTTGAGCATTTTATCAACATGTTGAACATGCTACCGAACATTTTAATTCATCCATAAATTATATAGTTGAAATTAAGATTACATGAAGGAAATTATACATATAGATGAGGTAATTGAGAATTCTATCTCAACCCCCTTATTAAATACAATTCATTAAACAATATCTCATTCAAACATTTTTACAAACACTTAGACTGCACATTACTTTATACATAAACTAAATTAGTTACAGCATATATTATGGCAAATCCTTTCACAAGGGGATTGTCATACATACAACATACATGAATCCTAAATTAATAGTCATGATAAGCATAAATCAGGATTTCACACTCATTCAAATAATTTATTAAACACTTAGGCTACCCTTTTACCCAATGTATAGACTAGGTTAGTTACAACACTTATCTTAGCAAATCCTTACACAGAGAGGTCAGCATGCATAAAACAACGGTGAATCATAGTTTAATAGTCAGAACAAACATAAATCATATTTACATGTTCATACAAACCTTTCAATAAACACGTGGAATGTATACAATATTCAACATAGTTTACTGTAACATCTCGAAAATCGGGGGGTCGAGCAAAAACCCAACTCCCGAGTTCCAACATGTTATTTATGCAACATAGATATGTATGATTGAATGTTGTCTATGATAACGTATTAAACATGAGTGAGATTAAGCTAGAACACCATATCATACTCCAGAGACAGTTAAATTAACAAGCGGAAGACTGAGATAGTATGTATAACATATATAAACTGTTGTATGTCTCCAGAGTGTGAACATGTTACCAGGTTATATACATACATGTATACTCCAAAAGTAGACAAAACGAATATACATGAGTGCGCTAAAAATATAAAATGACAAGTGTAAAAGTATCTAATCAACCTCCTTCTAATCCCGTCAATCAGAACACGCATATAGGAGGAATCCTCCTCATCATCATCAAATCCAGCTTCGCCTCACAGGCCGCGCCAACATCTGCAATCACAAAAAGGTCTGGTGGGTGTCTAGGAACACCGTCCCGTAACGTGGGAGTGAGTAGCTAACTCAGTGGAATAATAGAGCAAAGATTAACATGTTATCAAATCAATCATGCGATAATAGTAAAGCAGTAATTCAAACATTCCTAATACTTTTGTTAATGCAATTATGACATGACATGATGTATGCCCTCACCGACGATCTCCCTCATACGGCACCATCTTACGACCGCGGCATGCAATCGACCCTCAAGTGCTCCACATCTTCCAGGCACATGCAATGGTATGGTGATATGATTTCCGAGTTCTTATTAGTCCATTCAAACAGCAGGATTGGGAAACTAAGGTACTTCCCTTATATCAATACCAACACAGATCCTGTCTAGGGTCGTCACTCCTAGTAATCTCATACGATGTATATTTTGTAGGTCGCTGCAAGGGCTGGCAGGGCTGTTGCACGCACTCGTTGCTCCGCTCCCCCATCACCTTATCAATACAGGCCTACTGTACTCTACTGCTGTTGAAGGGTCGTCGCCTCCCGTAGACTCAGAATACGCTCGCGGTCACTACAAAGGACTCGTCGCCTGATCAGTGTAGGCCGACAGCTAGAATATAGTGTCCCATACCACTATAATCTGCTCACGAGACTAGGTGTTCACTGGTCACTACGGGGAGGTTTGTGGCCCCAGCGTAGGCCGACAGCTCGACCACGGTGTCCCATACCACCATGCCCGGCTCATGAGTCTTCGTGGATCAAGGTACCATGGTTAACAGGGTTTACAATGGTAAGTTCAGTACCCTAGGTTCAAGCAGTTATGACTCATGCAGGGTGAACATACAACGGCCAGTCGGGTTACTTGACGGGCTCGACTAGCACGATCGCATCTCAAGTTGAACGACATGAAGTGCGTAAAACACTTCGTGTGGCCTAACCACTGCCGCCAACTCCAAAACACGGCTCGCATTCATCGACGCGTCGTTCGTGGCAAAGATAAGCCGACCACGAATTCGCTCGGTTACCGACTGCCTGGACTAAGCATAGTCCCAAACACATGTGAATTCACATCAGCAATTCGTGCAAGGGTATTGGAATTGAAATACAATCATGTGAGCATGTTAACACATGTTGTAACATACAACTTAAGCAAATCACTTGATACATGCCTTTCATACATATAATGAAATTATACATATCGCCAACATATAGGAAATCATTTCCATCAGCAAATTAATTGAGAATTCAATCTCAAACTAAATCATAATGAAATCATCAAGCACATGTCATAACATACAACTTACGTGAATCATCAAGCACATGCATTTCATTCATATAATGAAATCATGCATATGGCTAACATGTAGGAAACCATTTATACCAACATATTAATTGAGAAACCAATCTAAAACTAATCCATAACATCATTTAATTCAATACATACTAATACAAGCATTTATACAAACACTTACACTACACACTTAAGTCTACATATAGTATGTCGACCCGAGTGCGCATTTAGGCGAATCTCTTCGCCAAACTAATTATGCATTCATTCCTAACATTCTAATACGACAACAAATCATGTCAATCACATCAACAAAATATGAATGAAATCTGTACTTCCTACAAATGACTAAAATGCCCTAAAACTCATATTCTTCGTTGATTTACGAAACAGGAAACGGACAGCATGTTGTACATGTCAAACGGCGTTGCCGTCGATAATCTACTATTAAACGATATTGAAAGCTTTGGAAACAGTCAATCAAAGTGTCTAAAATCTGCACCTTGTCTCTTATGGATGTGTAAATTCGAACGGAGCGTATACGCTTCGTCTACGGTGATTAGAGAACCTAATATACAAGTTCTATTAGCTACTTCGCTAGGAAATGAAAGGAACCTCAAATCAGCAACTTCTAGGGTATTTTCTTACCTAAAAATGTGGAGGAATCGCTGGGAAAGTGATCGGAGTGCGTTGCCTAAGCACGTACAGCACGTGGCACAAGCAGCAGGGAATTCTCTCCCACCTTCTCTCACAAACTCTCACCTTTTCTCTCTCCCAATCTAGGGATTTTTGCAAATTCGGATGGGAGAGAGGAGTGAGGGTTTCAACCCCTTTTATAAGCCCAAACTTGCCTGAAATAGGCTCCGGTACAAAGTTCACTTAGTGCATATCCAAATCGGGGCTGTTTCGGTCCAAAAGATGCTTTCTGGTGGTCCCTTGACCGAATGCGATCGGACTTAAGCTCACGCATACTAGATCTAGCATGTATTAAGTTTTCAGTCCGGCTGGGTCCGCAGATCGCACGTGGCAGACCAGTTTCAGTTCAGCGGTTACCGCACGTAGATCAGGGCTAAAAGTCTCATGATATAAAATAGAAATTTCTCCTGATCCGAGGGTGTAATCTGGCTGAATTCTGACGGTCAGAACGCTCAATACTGACGTGTCAAGTCGTGTGCCAGATTTGAATTTGAAATTCCAATTCTGTCCCTATTCGCACTCTCTTCGGTCCGGACTCAATGAAATGGCCTGTGATTATCGGTTTGACTTGATTTTCGAAATGAGTGTCAAGTCCAGCTAGGCGGTTCTAACGGTCTAAGATAGGAGGTATCGGACTTTCGACGCGCGGTCTAGATCCAATACAAAGATTCAAAGTGGTCCAGAGAACAAACCTGCTTAGAGTTTGGTCCGAGGTTATAGAGTATTATAAAGTCATTGGTTCTACTCGACTTGGGTCTTGTAGAACGTATTTAAAGTGATCAGGGACTATTTCCCAACTACTCCAGCGTTGCGCTAGCTAACTTACGCTTAATTTCTAAAGGAATTAATCCTAAGTGGTTTCTTTGGCTATGGAATTGGGTTCTGAACGATTTTTTAGGCGTTTTAATTGGCCCACTGCCTAAGGACGTCAAATCCCAGATTGGCCAAAATCTGGGGTGTTACAATCTACCCCCCTTAAAATAAAATTTTGTCCCCGAAACTGGCGAAGGGCAAGCAGTACTTTTTTGAAGGAAGGTTCAAATCCTATTTAATAACCTAACCGTACGTACAACCTAAATCAAATGTTTCGATCTTGGGCCAGTGGGGAAGAGGCTAACCATGCTTCCGCTGCGCCACTCTGATCGAACGGTAGCGTTGACTAACCTAACTGGATTGGAATCAATACGTTCTACCCCCCTTAAAACTTGGTTATACTTAAAGTTCAAGAGTCTATGCATCGCTCCGTACATCAGACCGAGGTGCAACTTAAGACCTATCCTTGACCTAAAATGGAAACAACCTTTCTCTACATGGTTTTCCTTGCTAATGATGCGTTCTATGGCATTGGTACCTATGGTCATAAAGATGAGCCTAATCTCTATTGTGGTTAAGTTCAGGGGCAGGTATGAGTTGGTGGCAAGATGTCGAATTCTCTACTTGCTTTAAGTGCTCGCCATTTCTCAAAGACACTGTGATCCCGTTTGGTTGTATGTGGTCGAACCAACACGGAAGAAAAGTAGTATAGTGGGTCTGAGCCGGATACATAGACTTTCTGTCTAGCTAGGACAGAAGATTTATTATATCAATTCTTAATCTGAGTCGATGCTGATCTTCTGCTTGATCAGAGCATTGGATTTATTGGTAATCACTAGGATTAGGAAGTCGATTCAAACCGCGAATACATCGCTTACATGTAGTTCCTTTATTCCGCGTTTCCGAATGCAATAAGCCCTTGGGGAAGGCAATTCTAAGGGGCGTGCTAGTACATTCTAAGTTCATTCTGAGGGATTTATAAATGGTCCCTAAGAGTGAATGGCTCCCTCCTATGGGCAACAACAGAAGTCTATAAGTCATAAGGGGATCTATCGAAGGAAGGGAGTCCCATTCCAACCAAATCTAACCTACTATCCCTTAGCATATATAGGCCTTACACTGCCTAAGACAACTAGTAGCCTAGTCTGTAACTCAGTAGTTATAATCCAAAGCCTAAGTTTATACGTTAAATGGTTCCATACCATTTCTACTAGAGGGAGTTGTTCTATTGCTTAGGGTCAAGATTATCTAAATGGAATTAGATTTCTTATGTCGTCAGATCCTTCAAATCTAGGAGTGCTATCGCTAGGTCCAAAACGCCAAGGGCCTATTGTATGAAACGAAACTACATTCCTAATCCCATGTTGGGATTGGGAGTAGCATGCTAGGTAGGAGGGTGGGTTGGGATAAAAATTAATTTGTAGGCTGAATCTCAGGAGTTACAATACTCCTAATCTAGGGACAATACCTAACAAAAAAAAATGATCGGCATGCACTCCATTCAACAAATTTCAGCTATATTAAGCTCAACCCACAACAAAAACACATTTTCTACCTAACAACAACAAAACACAGAAATTTCAAAACAGTAATCAAACAGCGAAGAACGTGGAGAAATGGGATGAGTAAGAAGGTTTCCACGAGTCTGAGGATCAAATAAAAGGGACTTGAGAGAGAGGACGATGGAAAGGGAGGAAAAGCTAAAATGGCCTTAACAATAGGCATGAAAAGTTGAGAAAATGCGGAGAAATGGTTGCCCAAATGGACAGAATGAAATCTAAGTGTTGTAGAGGGATGCTTCAAGCTCCCTTAGGATGTATTTTCAGAAAGAAAAGAGAATGAAAAAGGGAAATGGAGCACCTCACGATTTCAGCTCGATTTGGGCGTTGTAAGAGCTCCAAACGATGAAATCTTCAAGAGGAAGGGCTGCAAACCGAAATAGAATGGTGGAGAGTGGTCGGTTGTGACCGAAAATGAGATTGAGAGAGTTTTGACATCGAGATTTGAGGGGAAGGCAGCAAAAATGTGAAGAAAGGAGAGCTTAGAGGGGCATTTTGTGAAGGAGGTACATCTTTTAGGGGGTTTCAAGGTACAGACCACAAACCAGGGGGCTACCCTAGCCTCCAAACTCCTCCAGTCCAAAGCCCAGACCAAACGGAAGAGTTTGACCGGCGATGCATCGCCGAATCGGTGATGGCATCGCCGGTGAACTTGAAAATTGGCTATTGAGGCCATATAGGATGGGTTCCCCCTGCCCTAGGGATTCCAAAAAGGTATGGTTCCCACTTTGGTTCATTGTAGATTGCCCTAGGGAGGCCCAAACATCCATTCGAGGCTTTTCGGGACCAATCTGTAATCCCAAATACAAAACCTTATCATGCAGCATATGATTTTGGGGTAGAATGAGCTAGTACATCCATCTAGCCCATTAGTTTCTAAAGAAAGTGAAGTTAGAATGGCCTTATGGCCATTTTTCATGAAATTTTACTATTCACTGTAAAATTTTATGAAAGTATGATTTTATATTATTTTCACATTAGGATTAATGCCTAACATAAAAAATATAAGAGAAAATTGAAGATTGGAGTGGTGAGAGGAAGAATTTCAAAGATTTTCGGTGAAACGGGGTTTTTAAGCCCTGGCGATTGAATACAGGGGTCGTGGTTGTCCCACGGCCCAAGGATTCACATTTACAGGTTTATAATCATTCAAAGAACGTCTCAACCCACTTACCTACAACCTAGGAGCTATTCGGGTTGCTTTACGCGACCCTAGATGCGCTACGGACTCGATCACGCGATCGAAATGAATAGACTTCGCCTATTGGCGAATCTGGGATCCTAGAAGTGTTTCTAGACCCTTCTCACACCCACCTAAGTCAAAGGAAGCGACAACATACGTCACATAACCATAACCCAGGCCCGGTTTAATCCAAATCATGCTCTGATACCATCTGTAACATCCCGAAAAACGGGGGGTCGAGCAAAAACCCAACTCCCGAGTTCCAACATGTTATTTATGCAACATAGATATGTATGATTGAATGTTGTCTATGATAACGTATTAAACATGAGTGAGATTAAGCTAGAACACCATATCATACTCCAGAGACAGTTAAATTAACAAGCGGAAGACTGTGATAGTATGTATAACATATATAAACTGTTGTATGTCTCCAGAGTGTGAACATGTTATCAGGTTATATACATACATGTATACTCCAAAAGTAGACAAAACGAATATACATGAGTGCGCTAAAAATATAAAATGACAAGTGTCAAAGTATCTAATCAACCTCCCTGTAATCCCATCAATCAGAACACGCATATAGGAGGAATCCTCCTCATCATCATCAAATCCAGCTCCGCCTCACAGGCCGCGCCAACATCTGCAATCACAAAAAGGTCTGGTGGGTGTCCAGGAACACCGTCCCGTAACGTGGGAGTGAGTAGCTAACTCAGTGGAATAATAGAGCAAAGATTAACATGTTATCAAATCAATCATACGATAATAGTAAAGCAGTAATTCAAACATTCCTAATACTGTTGTTAATGCAATTATGACATGACATGATGTATGCCCTCACCGACGATCTCCCTCATACGGCACCATCTTACGACCGCGGCATGCAATCGACCCTCAAGTGCTCCACATCTTCCAAGCACATGCAATGGTATGGTGATATGATTTCCGAGTTCTTATTAGTCCATTCAAACAGCAGGATTGGGAAACTAAGGTACTTCCCTTATATCAATACCAACACAGATCCTGTCTAGGGTCGTCACTCCTAGTAATCTCATACAATGTATATTTTGTAGGTCGCTGCAAGGGCTGGCATGGCTGTTGCACGCACTCGTTGCTCCGCTCCCCCATCACCTTATCAATACAGGCCTACTGTACTCTACTGCTGCTGAAGGATCGTCGCCTCCCGTAGACTCAGAATACGCTCGCGGTCACTACAAAGGACTCGTCGCCTGATCAGTGTAGGCCGACAGCTAGAATATAGTGTCCCATACCACCATAATCTGCTCACGAGACTAGGTGTTCACTGGTCACTATGGGGAGGTTTGTGGCCCCAGCGTAGGCCGACAGCTCAACCACGGTGTCCCATACCACCATGCCCGACTCATGAGTCTTCGTGGATCAAGGTACCATGGTTAACAGGGTTTACAATGGTAAGTTCAGTACCCTAGGTTCAAGCAGTTATGACTCATGCAGGGTGAACATACAACGGCCAGTCGGGTTACTTGACGGGCCCGACTAGCACGATCGCATCTCAAGTTGAACGACATGAAGTGCGTAAAACACTTCGTGTGGCCTAACCACTGCCGCCAACTCCAAAACACGGCTCGCGTTCATCGACGCGTCGTTCGTGGCAAAGATAAGCCGACCACGAATTCGCTCGGTTACTGACTGCCTGGACTAAGCATAGTCCCAAACACATGTGAATTCACATCAGCAATTCGTGCAAGGGTATTGGAATTGAAATACAATCATGTGAGCATGTTAACACATGTTGTAACATATAACTTAAGCAAATCACCTGATACATGCCTTTCATACATATAATGAAATTATACATATCGCCAACATATAGGAAATCATTTCCATCAGCAAATTAATTGAGAATTCAATCTCAAACTAAATCATAATGAAATCATCAAGCACATGTCATAACATACAACTTACGTGAATCATCAAGCACATGCATTTCATTCATATAATGAAATCATGCATATGGCTAACATGTAGGAAACCATTTACACCAACATATTAATTGAGAAACTAATCTAAAACTAATCCATAACATCATTTAATTCAATACATACTAATACAAGCATTTATACAAACACTTACACTACACACTTAAGTATACATATAGTATGTCGACCCGAAGTGCGCATTTAGGCGAATCTCTTCGCCAAACTAATTATGCATTCATTCCTAACATTCTAATATGACAACAAATCATGTCAATCACATCAACAAAATATGAATGAAATCTGTACTTCCTACAAATGACTAAAATGCCCTAAAACTCATATTCTTCGTTGATTTACGAAACAGGAAACGGACAGCATGTTGTACATGTCAAACGACGTTGCCGTCGATAATCTACTATTAAACGACATTGAAAGCTTTGGAAACAGTCAATCAAAGCGTCTAAAATCCGCACCTTGTCTCTTATGGATGTGTAAATTCGAACGGAGCATATACGCTTCGTCTACGGCGATTAGAGAACCTAATACACAAGTTCTATTAGCTACTTCGCTAGGAAATGAAAGGAACCTCAAATCAGCAACTTCTAGGGTATTTTCTTACCTGAAAACGTGGAGGAATCACCGGGAAAGTGATCGGAGTGCGTTGCCTAAGCACGTACAACACGTGGCACAAGCAGCAGGGAATTCTCTCCCGCCTTCTCTCACAAACTCTCACCTTTTCTCTCTCCCAATCTAGGGATTTTTGCAAATTCGGATGGGAGAGAGGAGTGAGGGTTTCAACCCCTTTTATAAGCCCAAACTTGCCCGAAATAGGCTCCGGTACAAAGTTCACTTAGTGCATATCCAAATCGGGGCTGTTTCGGTCCAAAAGATGCTTTCTGGTGGTCCCCTGACCGAATGCGATCGGACTTAAGCTCACGCATACTAGATCTAGCACGATTTAAGTTTTCAGTCCGCCTGGGTCCGCAGATCGCATGTGGCAGACCAGTTTCAGTTCAGCGGTTACCACACGTAAATCCGGGGTGTTACATTTACACATGTATAATTCATGGAAAAAGTCGTAACTAAGATCATGTGGCAGCAATCAAGTCAGACATAAATCATTAGCTAATATTGAAAGCCTTGAAAACTATAAACTAAACTTTTATAGTCTTCACCTTTCATCGGATTGCTCTTTTCGAACTCGGTTCAAACACAACGTTCCCGAATAAAGAACAACGATTACCTAAATCAGGAAATCCATCAGCCAAGTTGATAAACAACTATTCTAAACCTTAACTATGGCATTAAGGTTTGGATTTCTTACCCAAATCGTCGTTGAAATGAGTTGTGTAGTGTGGTGGGTAGGTGAATCGAGGCATAGAGTTGTGGGAGAGAATCCTAGCAACGATCACCAAGTATCCCTCTTCCTTCCTTCCTCTTTTCTCTCCCTTTCTCTCTCTCTCTCTCTCTCTCTCTCTCTCTCTCTCTCTCTCTCTCTCTCTCTCTCTCTCTCTCTCTCTCTCTCTCTCTCTCTCTCTCTCTCCCTTAGGGTTTTTAGAAAATTCGTATGAGGGAGAGAAGGGGTGGTTTAAGGGCCTTATATAGGCTCAAAAGCGATGTAAATGGCCCTAAGGCCATGGTATACTTGGGTTATAGCCAAAGGGCGTCTGTTTCAGGCAAACGGAGCTCATCTGGGGGTCCATTACTTGTCTATGTCACAGAGTAAGTTCCCTGACCATGGATCTAGGCCAGGATATGATTTCGGTCTGATCGGATTAGTAAATCGACCGTGGAGGACCTATATCAGTTCAACGGTCATACACACTCGATCAGGGCCACAAGTATATGGATAGGTGCAGGAAAATTTCTCTGATCAATGGGTGTATTTGGGTCAGAATTTGATGGCCTGAAGTCTTCAATTTTGCTCGCAAGTGAATAACCCAAATCACTTAAGTTTGAGTTTATTTTCTAAAGATATTCGCATTTCTCACACACTTCGCTCAGGGCTCAAGCTGTGGTTCCTGGATACTATTTGGGCATGATTCCTGTGATAGTTGTCAAGCCCAATAAGGTGATCATAACCCTATAGTTTTGCTATAATCGGACTTTCGATGCACGGTCCAGGTCCGATATGGAGTTTCAATGTGTTCCCGAGAGCAGTTGGGTTTTGAGATTTCTCCTAAGTTTTTAAGTAATGTTGAGTTAGTGAATTTAATATTTTTAGGTCTTTTAATTTGTATAAAAAGTGGTTCAAGCCAAATCCATTGATTGTTTAGTTTGGTACTTAACTAAATTCCACCCTAATTATGATAGAATAAGGTCCTAGGGTAATTCTATGTCCCTTTTTAGCACTTTTAGTTATTATATTATTTTAATTATTTTTCTAGTAGTTTATCATCAAGTTTACTTTATCTCCACCAAATTTCATTAGATTTCATATTGTAAAAAAATTCTAAAAATTCTAGAGGTAGAAGCTATCAAAATTAATAATTTTTAGACAGTCGTCACATTAACCTAAATTTAACTATATTAAATTTTTTATTATATTTTTAATTATTTTTATATAAAACTATACTTATCAAACTTCAATCTAGCTTTCGAATCACCTAAATCGGAGTTATAACGAGGGAAATATGACCTTTTAAAGTTGGTTAAAAAATGCAAAAAATCGCAACGAGTGTCCACCGAACTTCAGTGCACCAGTTGCGCGCTGCCGACCTGGCGGTGGCGCTGCCCCCTCGCTGTGATGTCAAGTGGTGATTTTGCCATATGATTTTTGAAATAGGTGTATTTTGCAAACCGAAATGAGTTGTTCAACATGAAATATATGATTTTGGGGTAGGAGAAGCTGCTCTATCCAATTAACATATTTATTTTGTGAGATTCCAAAAGGTTAATGATAAAAAACCCATTTTATATAATATTTATTATTTGTAGTAAATTTTAGTTTAAGTATTATTCTTCATCTTTTAAACTTTAGGATTAAAGTCTAATATGAAAGTACTTAGAAAATTATAAGAATAAGGCGGTGAAAAGTGAGATTTTTGAAGGAAATGGGTTGAAAAGGGGATTTGAGACTTTGGGATTGAGTTTTGATAAGTCGATAAGGTGTTATAAGAGACCCATTACCCAAGGACGTCTAACTCCAAGTTGGCAAAAATCCTTTGTAACGTATTGAAAAAATTCGTACAAAGACCCGAGTACCACCTTAGGCAAAAATCACTAAGGACTGAATCCTTTAGAAATTAGAGAAAAATCAATTAAGTTCTAAACTAAATTGAATGGCAGATTATATTAAATTACTTTTTATACAATCTATAAGACCCAAAACCAGTAGAATCACTAATGCTACACTACCTAAAAATGTAGAATCAATCTCAAAACCCAGTTGCTCTCGGGAGCGCATTGAAACTCCGTATCAGACCTGAACTGCGCAACAAAATTCTGATTACCGTGAAACTATATGGTTATGACTGCCTTGCTGGACTTAATAATCATCTCAAAAATCAAATCCAAACAGTATCCAAAAATGTACAACTTGAGCCCGGAGTGAAGTGTGTGAGAAATGTGAATATCTTTAGAAAATGAACTGAAACTTAAGTGAATTGAGCCGTTCGCTTACAGACCAATTTTAAGATATCAGGCCGCAAGATTCTGACCCAATTACACCATCAGATTAGAAAAAATTTCCAACACAAATTAGATTGTGGTCCTGATTGAGTATCGATAGCAGCTGAACTGAAATAGGTCCTCCGAGATCAATCCATAAATTCGATTGGACCAAAATCTTAAGTTAACCTAGAGCCAATGTCAGAAAATTTTCTTTGGATCGTATGCAGAAAATAGGCCTCCAGATGTGCTCCGTTGGACCGAAACAGGCACTCTTTGGCTATAACCTAAGTATACCATGGCTCAGGGGCCATTTACATCATTTCTAGGCCTATATAAGGACCTAAACCCACCCCTCTCTCATTCCATACGAATTTATAAACCTTAGGAGAGAGAAGAGAGAAACAGAGAAGGAAAGAGTGAGGAGAAGAGAGAGAGTGGGAGATAGTTCTTGGGATTCAATCCTGCCGCTCCACTTGCTGAATCGCCTCTTCCGTGTTGCTATTTCGGCGATTCTGGTTTCATTCTTGAGTAAGAAATCCTAACCCTAATCTGTTTTAGATATCTAACTAGAGAAAATGGTGAAATAGTTAACCTATTTCATGCTGTAGGTTGTCGTTGTGTCGTAGACAAAGACAGAGTATTCAAACTAAGCTCGTTACGAGTCTACTAGCGAAAGGTATAGATTATAAATGTTTAGGTTATGGTTTTTAAGGCCTTCAATGTCAGTAATGATTTATGACTAACTTGATTAATGTCACATGCTCTTAGATACGACATTTTCCATATATTACATATATATAAACTATATTGAATATAACACATTCTATGTGTTTGTTGAAATGTTTGAATGACTATGGAATTATGATTTGTGCTTTCCATGCTTGTTACTTGATAATACATGACCGTTGTGTGTGTGACAACTCCTTTGTAAAAGGGACTTGCCATAATATGTGTTATAACTAACATATTACATGTGTGTTGAAATGTGGAGCCTAAGTGTTTGGTAAAATGTCTAAACGGGTAAGTGTTTGATAAATTGTACTTTATAAAGGCATTGAGAAAAGATTCTCAACTACCTTAGCTACATGTATAAATTCCTTCATGTATTTAAAATCCAACTATGTGATTTATGTATGAAATGCATGTGTAAGATGTCATGTTTACTATGTGCCTTTCAAATTGCTCAATGATTATGATGCTTGAATTGTTTGCTCAATACTGTTATAGTTACCATATGTGAATTTTACTGCATTAAAGTTTGATTAGGATTACAACGTAGTCCAGGCAATCAGTAACAGGTTCTGATTGAGTGGCTAACTTAGCTCCGCCACACGGACACGTTCGATGAATCTGAATCATACAGTGACTATCGACAGTGGTTAGGACACACGGAGTGTGTATGCACTCCATGTCGATTAGATTAGCGTGCACTCATACCAATTGAGCTTGTCAAGTAACCCGATTGACCTAAATGTATGTTTACCATGTATGGATGCAACTCTTGAACCTAAAGTACCACTTACCAATGAAAACCCGTTTAACCTTGGTATCGCGATCCGTTGAGACTCATAAGCCGGTCATAGTGGTATGGGACACCGTGGTCGAGTTTTTGGCCTACGCTAGAGTGACGAGCCTTCCCATAGTGTCTAGTGAGCAACCCAAACTTATGAGCCGAATACGGTGATATGGGACACTGTATTTGAGCTATCGGCCTACGATTAGGTGACGAACCACTCGTAGTGACCTCGAGCATACCCTAGGTTTGCGCAGAGGTGACGAGCCTTTCCATAATAAACTAAAGTATAATTCAGGCCTGCACTAAGGTGACGAGCCTCTCCGTGTTGACTTAGAACTGCCTATCATATGAGACTAACTAAGATTAATGACCTTAGATGGATCATTATTTGGGTAAGTGATAAAAAGGGAGGTACCTTAGCTTTTCGAATATGCTGTTTGAATAAACCTAATTAAGAATTGGGCTAACATGATTATGCATGCATTACATATACTTTGGAGAGGAAGTGCAGGTGTCCATAGTGGTGTATGCCACGATCATGAGATGATGTCGTTGAGGGAGTGTAGGCGAGGGCATACATTATTATTGCATACCATTCCTACATTAACAAGAGTACTTAGGATATGATTGTTGTACTGCTTTATCATTACTACTTGATTAAGTTGATAATATATTAACCTTTACCTTATAGCTCTACTGAGTTGATCACTCACTCCCACTCTTAGACGGTGTTTTAAAACACCAACCAAACCCTATTGTATTTGTAAATGATGACGAGGCTTTCATGACGGAGCCTGACTTTTATGATGACGAGGAGGAGTTCTCCCATATGCAGCTATCAGGCAGGTCTATGTAGGTCATGTTCTAATCGACGGGGTGACAGGGATGCTGACTATATGCTATTACACTTATTATTTTATATTTTGAAACACACATGTATATTCATTTTGTCTATTTTGGAAGTATACATGTATATATTTAACCTGGTAACATGTTCACACTGTGGAGACCTACAACAGTTTATATGTTTTATATATCTATCACAGTCTTCCTCTTACTTAAATTTAATCATCTCTAGAGTATGATATGTTGATTTAGCTTAATCTCATTCATGTTTAATGCAGTAACACGGATGGCATTAAATTATCATTTTCTATGTTGCATAAGCGATGTGTCGGAACTCGGGAGTTGAGCTTTGCTCGACCTCCAATTTTTGGGGCATTACAAGTTGATATCAGAGCATGATTTGGATTAAACTGGACCTGGGTTATGGTAACGCGACACACACTGACGTAATTTGACTTAGGAGGGTGCGATGAAATGTAGAAACAGTCATAGGATGCCTAGTTTAGCCAATCGAAGAAAGTGACCGAAATTGACTGTTGAAATTGGGCCCATACGCCTCGGTGATCATGTGAGATGGCCTCAAATCCTTTCCCAGACCATCAATCAATAAGTTTAGATTAGGATTTGGTACATTTTTTACTCAAAAAACATGAAAAGTGTGAATATACACGTGATGGGACCCGTAAACACTTTAAACGGACTTGGGGGCCCAAACGATGCAAATCGGAGGGATCCGAGGTGGGTCCCGCGCACATCCGGTGTATCGAGGGGGGGGGGAGATAACATCGCCAGTTTAGGGAGGCATCCCCCCACTGTCTAGTGACTGGGGATGACATCCCCGAATTGAGGATGCATCCCCAATTTTGGACAATGGGCCTGTCAGGCTGCATCGGGCTGTGCCGGGCCAATCGAGCTGGAGAGTGTAAATGGTTGTAGGGCCCACAAAATCATGTGGGACCCCTTATATTACCCCTTTATTCTTCATTTCTCTCATTCTTACCCTCCAAGCTTTCCAAATCTCTCAAAACCTCATCTTTCTCTCTCAAATCCCCCTTCATTCTACCATCTTCTTCTTTTTCTTCACCACCTAATCTCTTTCCCTCATCCTCCTCAAAACCCTATCTTCTACTATTTCCATCTTCCCTATTTCTTAATCATTTGGGCACAAAGTCCATAACTTTGTGTCTCATCTTTCAGAAAGCCTCCAAATCTACCTTCATTATAAGGCTATTTGGTTTTCATGGATCTTTTTGAGCTTGTGGATGCCATTTTCTCTCTCTTAAAAATTTTTCCCTTATAGGAAAGAAGAGAGCTCCTACAGATGAAGTTGGGCCTAGCCAGCTAACCTGTCCAAGGAAGAGATCAGGCACAAAGCCAAGTACGAGTGCCGTATAAGAGCTGAGGACGAAGCAGGAGCTTGATCCCCAGGTTCCCATTGAGAGATCTCTATAGCTTGGCATTGTACATGGTAAATTTCAGGGTCGTAGGGTTCTCTTCAAAGTGCATGTGGATGAGAAGCTGTTTGGGCTTTATTTGCTAATGGACCACCTGTCAGACACTAGGTGGGGGCGCGTATTCGAAGGCAAGTCACATGCAATTGAGGACACTGTCCGAGCCTTCTACGCCCATATACAGGACCCATCACTAGAGCCTCTGCAGTTCAAGATTCCCGTGGCATGGCGGGAAGCAGTTGTCGATGTCGGTTTGATACCTCAGGTCATGAGGATACAGCATGGTGAGGTGCATGCTGATAAGAAGTATTTCAGGAGTGCACATGAAAGAGATCATCGCACGTAATACCTTTTTCGCCGCTTGGTACACTAGAACAATGGCAACTTCCTCCCAGTGATCAAGATGACCCCTGATTTTTGCCTACTCCATCATATATTCACATACAATGTGTATCCGAGGTGGAGCAATCATACTGAGTGCACACACTTTATGGTAGACTTCTTATACCATGTTGGGCAGGGAGATAACTTGTGCCTACCTACCTTCATCCTACGTGAGATAGTCCTAACTACCCGTTCTACTAAGACGGCTAGTACACTTCCCTTTGGCTGACTCATATGCAAGCTTGCTCGTGAGTTTGGCTACAGAGTTGGCCCTGATGAGGTGGTGTTGATTCATTTTATCGATGACACCACACTCTCCAACTTGAAGATTGGGCCGCGACCGCAACATGATGGGTCTGAGGATGAGGAAGGCAGTGAAGAAGATGAGGGGAGTGAGGAAGAGGAAAGTGATGGAGAAGAGGAAAAAAATGAGATAGAGGAAGAGGAAGAGTAGGAGGGGGAAGAAGAGGAGGCCCAAGACACTGATGAGGGCCCTCTTCCTGCTACTCATGAGCCCCACCGTAATTGGGCTACTTTAGAAACCCGCTTGGCTCGACTTGAGGATGGTCAGGTCGCCCTGCGACAGGGGCTTGAAGAGAACAAGGCCTTCATGAAACAAAAATTCAAGAAGATGTCTCGCACCTTGAGGGTTATCCTGTGTTGTTTACAGGACAAGGGTGCTCCTCCACCATCACCAGATTCTGACTAGCCTTATGTTATAGTCGTCCCTAAGTTTTCTTTACTTTCTTGTTTCTATGTATAGCCTTGATAGACTTAGTAATATCGTATAGTGGTTGAAAGTGCACCTACTGCGTGCCCTGGTTTGTCAATTACGTTGAAAGTTGAGTCAGTCGGACAACAGCGCCTAACAGGAAGATCAAGTCAAGCGTCTGCCTAAACTGGATGTGTGGAAGCTCGTCATAGGTAAATCATAGCCTCACATCCCATGTCCCAAAGCACCAGGTGATTAAAACCCTTAAAAAGAATTAGAACATCTTAGGGTTTCTGTGTAAGAAAATTTTTTATCAAAAAGAAAAATCTTTAAAGTTTTTCTTACATTGTCGATTATATCGATTACCCCTTCAATATGATCAACCAGCTCTGTTGATGTCCTCGGCATCTCAATCGATACAATCGAGTGAGGACAAAAAGCGTCCAGCAATCAAACAATCATCTAGATGATTTATCGATATATCGACTTGCGAGTTGATATCATCGATATTCGAATATCGATCATATCTGAAACGGATCGATATAATTGACAGACTATTTTTCGGTGCCCCTATTTTTCTAAAGAAAACTAACACAAGCTTCGATATATCGATGACTGTCCGATTCAATCTGAACTCAAATATCGATCATATCAGGAGTCAGTGGAACATATCGATTGTGGGCACATGTTTTAACCAGCATGAATTTCAGGTTGTTTTTAATGATGATCGGGGTACCAATCGATAAATCGATATTCATATATCGATCATATTGAGACCGAGTCGATTGGATCGAGTTCGGACAAAAATCGTCCAACAAGCTTATAGGTAAATCTATACAATTTATTGATCCCATCGATAATGTCTCTGATATGATCGATGTACAAATTTTAATGACATCGACTGTTCCTCGATCATATCTGTGGAACGTGAAATTCTTTAAGGGTTCTCTCTTATTTTCACCTATCGATAGATCGATCCACCACTCGATGGAATAGGAGTTCGAAATCCGATAACATCGATGTGTGTCTCGATCCCATCGACCAGTTGGCGAAAGGTTTCCAAAAGTGAAATGACAATTGAGTTTGTATCATCGAGAGGTCTGCCGATACAATCGAGAGTATACGCTCGATCATATCGACGACTGCTCGATGATATCAAACTCTGTCATAAATATGACCGTTTATATCCGTTGGAACCTTTTGCCTATATATAGAAAGATTAGTCTTTATTGCTAGTAGAGAAAGAAGAGAGTTCTTTTGAGAGTTTTAACCTTCCTATCATTTACCTTAAGCCCTTTCTCTCAGGAAGTTCATCCTCCAATCTACCCTCATCATTGATATCTCATAGAGTAGATTGGGGAATGAACTTCCTCATTCAAGGATCCTTTAGCTACTACCATAATGATAAATCATTAAGCTAGGATGCCTTGAATGCATAGATGATGGGAACCACTCTATCTTCCTTATAGGAAAATCTTCAAAGAGTGGTATTCCATCATAACCTTGACCCAACCTAAAGCCTAGTATAGATACATCTTTGTGTTGCGGATCAAGGGAGCTGAAGACTCTTCATCAACAAGAAGGAGATCTTCATCGCTGCGCTAAAAGGGACTCATTAACTTATCTGTAAGTACTAAGAGTCCAGAGGACACTTGTGATCATTCCTTTCTAGGATTGGGTTTTAGGTGTTGCTCACCATTTGAAGTCCTTAAAGGAGGCCTCCGACGGGAGTGTACTTGCGGGGTGCGTTGTGTAGACCCTTGCTCTGTGGAGAGCATAAACATCTGGTTAGGAGTACACCAGCAAAACTCCAGGGTTAGAGGTGAACCGAGTAAAAACCTCCGGGTGCATTCTATGGACCCTTGCCCTGTGTAGGCATAAACATCTGGTTAGGAGTACGCCAGCAAAACTACAGGGTTTGAGGTGAACCGAGTAGAAACCTCTGTAAAGGTTGAAGGTGAACCTGATTTAAAACCTTAGGTTTGAGGTGAACTATGGGAAACCTCCTTAGTGAAATTCGGTCACTCAAGGGTTGAGTGTGGAAGCCGGGAGTGGAGTAGACAAGTCGTCGAACCACTATAAAATGACTGTGTTTGAGATTGATATTGTCTTTCATTTATGTGATTGCCTTACATGCCTTTATATATGATTATCTGAAATCACATCTTATGCATACACAGTCATATCCATCACAATCTCATCTATAAATTGTTTATCTTTTAAATAGTTTGTGATTGGATCCTCTACCAGGCTTGGAAGCCAGTAGAGTTAATTTTGAGTAATCCTAATCTGTACTCTATGATAGGATTAGTGTGATAAGAATTTTTAATAACTCATAAAAACTTTAAAATGTCTTATTCACCCCCCTCTAGGATATATTGACATATCGCTACTTCAACTCAAGCGGTCTACACTGTTATTTCAATGGTTGGCATGCTTTGGTGTTTGAAACCTTGCTTAGATTAGTTCACATGCATTTTCAGTCATGCTTCATGTAATACTATGTCTCATGTATTGTGACAAATTTTGTTAAATGAAATGTATGCAGCTCCTTTTGCTATGAAATGTGTAGGATGCTTGAAAAATTGAGTATGGCTATGCTAAATCTTACACGGGTTGCACCTTATGTTGTATATAGGGAATGCCACCTAAGGTCACATGGAGTACGACACGTCTCACACTTGGCAACTTGATTGACGGGGCACCTCCCCTAAGTGATAGCCATATGGACACCATTTTGGGCCTGGATCATGAGATTATGCTGGATTCTCAGCCGGCCACTCGCCCCACTGATGGGCCGACACTTGTTGCACCACCAGTTTCTGAGCAGCACCATGTGTCTACCTCGATGCCACACGTGCCTCAGTCGGCTCCTCCTGATAGGTTGGAGCAGATGATGCTCTTGATGGAGCAGCAGCAACAGTAGCAGCAACAATTCTTCGCCACCATTGCGGGGGCCATTGCTCAAAATGTACATGCGGTCCCGCTTGCACCACCAATGCAGCCTGCTGAAAATATGAGTGTCAGCGGTTTATACGAGCGATTCCAGTGCTTCCAACCTCCTACTTTTGTGGGTACTTATAGACCTAAGGAGGTCGAGTATTGGCTCAACCGCATCTCTAAGATGCTGAAGCCGCTATACTGCACTAAGGCAGAGCAGGTGGAGTTGGTCACCTACGTGTTTGAGAGGGCCATCCTCTAGTGGGATAGCATCCTTCGGACTATTGTTGTTGGCTATGTATGGACGTGGGCGGCTTTTGAGATCCACTTCCATGAGAAGTACTTTCCCCTCACGTATCGTAACGAGAAGGAGAGTGAATTTCTTCACCTCCATCAGGGAGGGATAATAGTGGAAGAGTCCGAGAATAGGTTTACGGAGCTAGCCAGATATGCTCCCCTGATATTAACCTACTAGCTGATGCAAATGTAGCAATTTTTTGAGTGTCTACGACCCGAGATACGCTCAAAGATGTGTTGCGCTAACATATCCAATTATGTTGAGCTACTGGGCATGTCTCCAAGAGTTGAGTTGGATGGAGACAGGCTGTCCCATACACGTGTGCCTATGGTTCCTAGGCCTCGACTGGATTTGTCGAGCAGATCGTTCCTCGGCAAGAGGGCCCATGCAGACTCGCCTCCCAGGCTTGCGGCTCCACCGACTCAGCTGAAGCGAGCGGACTTGTGGTGCACCTATTGCAAGAGGTCTGGCCACCTTGATACGTATTATTTCACTAAGATGAGGGACAATGGCTTCTCATCACCTCAGAGGATCAACCGCTAACTTCCTCAAGCTATTGTAGCCCCACCTCTGCGGTCAGCACCAGCACATCCATCTTTTCGGTGACCTGCACCTCGATTTAGGCCGCCTCACCGATCTATGGTACTGCAGCCTAACCGTTCTTAGCAGGCACGAGTACTTGCTCTTAAAGCTGAAGTGTCTGATTCAGCAGTTATGATGCTTTTAGCTTTCGAGGTCACTGCACACATCCAAGGTACCCCCGTATTTCTATAGGTGGACACCTGGTCCACTATTTCGATGATATCATGTTCTGCAGTTAAGTGCTTAGGGTTGAATACGACTCGATGGTTGGGGTGAGAGTTATCGCAGCTCCAGAAACTTTTTCAAATGCCACCAAGTTGTGTAAGGGTTGCTTAATAGATTTAGGGAGCAGGATGATATGCATTGACCTGATTATCACTACGATACACCATTTCGACGTCATCCTTGGTATGGATTGTCTTACTGAAATGAGGGCCTAGATTGACTGCGAGACGTGACTGGTGATGACGCATGGGCCTAAAAATATGACCTTCACTGTCCCCATTTAGGTCAGTTGCCCCTTTCGGGTTCTTTGTTATGCTACCCTATTGAAGGATCATAGCGGTCCGACACTTGAAAACGTGTCAGTCGTTTGATATTTTGAGGATGTGTTTAGAAAGATACTTGGATTGCCTCCTCAATGTGAGATCAATTTTACCATTGATCTAGTCCCTAGTGCGACACCCATTTCATTACCGACTTATCGCATGCCTCCGTGTGAGATGGAGGAATTGAGGAAATAGATCGATGATCTGTTGGATGCTGGCTTCATATGATCGAGTGTATCTCCTTGGGGAGCACCCATATTATTTATGAAGAAGAAAGATGGATCACTGCGATTATGCATTGATTACCATAAATTGAACCAAGTGACGGTGAAGAACAAGTACCCTTTTGCCCAGGATAAATGATATATTTAATCAATTGAAGGAGGCACAGTATTTCACGAAGATCGACTTACAGTCAGGGTATCACCAATTGCGCGTTAGGGATGAGGATGTGCAGAAGACAGCTTTCAGGACTAGTTTTGGGCACTACGAGTTCCTTGTGATGTCGTTTGGACTCACAAACGTACAGGCCGTGTTCATGGACTTGATGAACCAGGTGTTTCGGCCGTATCTATTCCATGACATCCTGATATACTCCAAGAGTTGGGAGGAGCAAGAGGAACACCTGCGAGTAGTCTTTGATACTCTAAGGGAGAACCAATTGTTTACACGGTACAAGAAGTGTGACTTCTAGAAAGCAGAAGTCAAGTTCTTGGGACATGTGGTGTTTAAGGAAGGGATAGCTGTGGACCTTGCTAAGGCAGCTACAGTTTAGGACTGGGAGCAGTCCAGTTCGGTTATGGAAGAGAGGAGTTTTCTTGGCCTGACAGGTTACTACCATCGATTCATCAGGGACTTTTCCAAGATAGCCAGACCGTTATCTCAGCTAACTTGGAAAGATCTTAAGTTTTCCTGGAATGAAAAAGCAGAAGCAGCTTTTCAGGAACTGAAGGACAAGTTGACGTCTGCCCCTGTGCTGGTATTGCTAGAACAAGGGGTCAAGTATACCATATACACCGATGCATCTCGAGTTGGTTTAGATTGTGTCCTAATGTAGAAAAATAGGGTAATTGCCTATGCATCGCGATAGTTGAGGAAACACTAGGAAAACTACCCTATGCACGACCTAGAGTTAGCGGTTATCATCTTTGCATTGAAGCTCTTGAGACATTATCTCTATGGAGTGGAGTTCAAGTTTTTTGACGATCACAAGAGCCTCAGATACATATTCATGTAGAGGGACCTAAATATGAGGCAGCGATGATGGATGGAAACCTTGAAGGACTTCAAGTTCGAGGTCTCCTACCATCCTGGCAAGGCCAACCTTGTGGCAGACGTGTTGACCTGCAAGAAGATGATAACATTTATGGATCCACTGATGATAGTAGAATGAGATATGGTATAGTTTGTGTGATACTTTGAGCAGAAACTTACGGTAGAGGAGTCATTCGAGAGCATCGCTCATATTCATGTTCAGCTGCTCATCGATGACAGGATCATCACGGCTCAGAGAGACGATGAACTATTGGCCAAGATGAGAGAGCAGGTTAGCGACAGTGAAGACTCAAAATGGAGAGTTGGTACGGATGGAGGTTTACGTTATCGTGGATACCTATTGAAAGGGCCTACCTATATGCCTTAGAGGGGGGGTGAATAGGGCAATGCCAAATAAAACTAATAACAGCAGAATAATAAAAGATTTAAAGCACAATGCTGAATATAAAACAATCACAATAGCCTAAAATAAAGAGATTGATACTTTATCAGTTCTAAGGACAACCTTACACCAAAAATCAAAGGTTTAAAGTAGGACAACCTTATTTCTAAAACGCCCTTTGTATCAAAAACCAAAGAGGAATAATAAGTAATGAAATCAAAATAACTTGCGGAAAATAAATCCTAAGTTATTACAACATTCATCCACACTTGCTTGAAGTGATTACAATATTCATCCACAAACACAAACCACAAAACTGAATGAATAAAGGAATGAAAGAATAAAGCACATCCACAACACACCGATATATAGTGGTTCGCCTATGTGTACACCAACTGTTATCCAACAGCCACATAGATTGCTACTCCACTCCTAATATCCTCACACAGGGGATATTAGCATGCACTATCAAAATAGGTTTCACAGGTTCACCTAAAACCTTCACAATTGTGTCTTTGATATCGGGCTAACACAATCCAAAAACCTCACAATCTGAGTTTTCTGGCTCTCCTCAGATAACCACTACAATGAGATTTTTCTGGCAAATCTCAAACAAAAACGAAAGAAAGTAAATTACAAAATATGTAAAATACCTGAATCACCTTTTGAAGAAGCCCGGTAGAACCAATCGGATTAGAAGTTCGATTCGACGTTCAAAGTCCAATACTCACTTTGAGAATGGTTCTAAGTCTAATTGATTTTAGATCAAACGGGCTAGATCTATTTGATTTTGAATCCAAGAAGAAGGAATATCAGAAATTCCCCTTTTCTAATAAGATTGGAATGTAGATCAAAATTAAATGAAAATAAGCTAGCAAAGGAATATTAAATAAGCATAAAGTAGCTTAAAATACACAAACTTATCTCAGAGAATAGCCTAAAGATTGCTTGAATAGAATTAATTTGAAGTGCTAAAACTCTGAAGTTCGTGCTCTATTTATAGCCTGAAAAATCCCGTCTACGACTGGTCTTAGGATCCTAGGACTGGTCGTAGCATCAAAGTTTTTTGAAAGATTTCTGCGGGATAAGATTTTCAGTTCTACGACCGGTCCTAGGTGGTCTATGACCGGTCGTGGGTCACCTACGACTGGTCATGAGTCACCTACGACCGGTCGTAGGACCATAAAAACGGTTGCTGGAGTTTGAGTCGTAGGGCTATGACCGGTCGAAGTATGAGTCGTAAAACTTCCAGGACTAGTCGTCGGATGTCCAGGACTGGTCGTAGGATAGCTAGAAAGATCCAAAAATCTTCAACTACCTACGACTGGTCCTAAAAAACTTAAGACTAGTCGTAGCAAAGCTAGGACTGGTCTTGAAGTCCCTAGGACTGGTCTTAAAACACTACAAACAAGCATATTAAAATATATGAGTTATGTATTGGGAATGACCTACAGTAAAGCCCATCCTAAGGTCAATCTAAGGTCAAACAAACCTTAAAAGTGAGATGGACATCGAAAGTCTGTTCACTCAGATGACCCTTAAGAGAAGCTTGTGAATATACAAAACTTGTAGTAGGCTTTCATGAGCTTGATCTTGACTTGACAAAATCTTCTAGTAAACTTGAACTTGATCAAATCTTGAACATGCAACCTTGAAAACTTCTATTCTTGATTTCTTCATCCAAGACTTGAAAACTTTCTTCATTTAAGATCTTGTCTTGAAAAGCAATGTCTTGATATGTCTTGATTGCAATGACTAGTCTTCAAACATAAAACACAAGATATACAAGACATAGATATAGGTTTTGGCACCACAAAATTTAACAACAAAAGGGATATGAAATCATAGCACTTACAATCTCCCCCTTTGTCAAATTTGTGACAAAACCCATAGCATCAAAGATAATAAGGAATGATAAGTCATGAAATCACAAAATACTCTACTCCCCCTGAGTAATACGAGTATTGCTCATATAATCAGTACAGAACATGAAAACCTCAAGACTTTAATCCACATATCCATCAATCCGCATATCTTTCTCAATCAATACAAATAAATTTACTTCCCATATACGTATTACTCCCCTTTTAGCAATGCTTACTACTCCCCCTTTTTGTCACAAAATGACAAGGGAAAGGCACAATAGGAAGGAGAACATAGAAAGTAAAAAAAAAATGAGAAAGAGATATGAAAGGACATCATATAAATCTTAAGCATTAAGTCATAATCCATTATCCAAAAGACAATACCCAAAAGATAATGTTATCAAACCATAATACATATCTAAAATAAAAAGATAATGTGAAACTATCCAGAAGATAATTCACCTAATCTGATCCAAAGGAGGGAGCAGGGATAGTTGGATCAATCTGGTGTAAGCCCTTGTTTATGCAACGAAGATATTTTCGCATGTACTTGAATCTCATATCATGGGCTATATTCATATTATCAACTTTTTCCTCCAATGCACGAAGGCGTGCATCAAAATCAGATGGATCATAATCTGAATCATTAGGTGAATCAGTTTCAATATCATAAAAAATGTCATCCATATTAACATCTTGAGGAAGATCGCCAGCTTCCCCTTCGTTTCCAGCATCACCACCAACACCACTAATACCAACTTCATCAAATTGGCCAGGAAGCAGATCTAACTTCATCTTATTAAGATTGGAATTGTTGAAAATAAGATGATGAATTGGTGCCTCATTAATAGGTTTATCGACAAGCATGTGAGTGGCTAAAACAGTCATAAGATAACCGAATGGAATATCACTATGACCCGGATGGAAACGAATCTGAATAATGAAATAACAGATCAAAGATGGAAGACAGACCTTTATACCAGAAGAAATAGAATGCAACACACAAACCATTAAAGAGGTCAACTCGATTTTATTACCGGACCGAGGATATACATTGGAAATGAAGAAACGATGTAATATTCTGTATTTGGGCAACAGATACTTTGCAGATCTGGATGAAGATGGACCACGGGATGTTTTCTTTATCCCTCTAGCATCTATATTCAAAAAGATATACAAAGAGCAAGCAAGATGCACAAATGAAAGATGGGTTTTCTCTAGATCAGCAAATAGAGAGGAAACCCTTGAAAAACTCAACAAGAGATGAAATCAAGCTATACTATGAACAAATCAAAGCATAAAGAGTAAGACACTTAAAAAAATGATGAAATAGGACTTACATTGAAGAAAAACTAGAAATCCTATGACTGGTCGAGCCACGACTCGTCGTAGGTCGGTGTGAAAATGAAGAAGAAGGAGATTTTCACCAAATTATATGATGTTCACGAGCACTACGACCAAAAAATTTATTTTTAATGAAAAAATTTAAAATTTAAACAATTATAATATGAAATATAATACACTATGATACATGAAAACAAGAATATTCAATGTAAAATGCACATACCAAGATCAAATTTTAATTTATTAAACCTGCTTTTGTCGAGCAGTTTAGTAAATATATCAACAAGTTGACTTTCGGTTGGTATATATTCCAAAGAAATACTTTTTCTTTAACCAACTCACGAATGTAATGATACCTAATATCAATATGCTTAGTACGAGAATGCTGGATTGGATTTTTGGAAATGTTTATAGCACTAAAATTATCACAATGTAAGATCATTGAATCTTGATTAATTTCATAATCGCTAAGCATGCGTTTCATCCAAACTAGTTGAGTACATGCATATCTAGCTGCAATATACTCAGCCTCAGCAGTGGAGAGTGATATTGAGCTTTTCTTCTTGCTGAACCAAGAAACTAAGCAATTTTCAATGTAAAAACAACCACCACTGGTTGATTTTCTATCATCAATATTTCTGGCCCAATCAGCATCTAAGTACCCAGCTAATTGAACACTAGTATCAAAAGGATACCAAAGTCCCAAATTTATAGAACTTGTGACATATCTAATAATCCGTTTAACAGTAATAAGATGTGATTCCTTAGGGTTAGACTGATATCTCGTACAAATTCCAACACTAAATGCGATATCAGGTCTACTAGCAGTTAGATACAATAAACTACCAATCATATTGTGATATAGTTTAGGATCTATATCTTTACCTGAAGAGTCTTTTGAGAGTTTTAACGTTGTACTGATAGGAGTATCAAAGTTCTTACCATTTTCAAATCCAAACCTTTTAACCAAGTTTGAAGCATATTTGGTCTGGGAAATGAAAATTCCATTAGGTTGTTGTTTTACTTGCAACCCAAGGAAATAGTTAAGTTCGCCAACCATGCTCATTTCGAACCTTGATTTCATTAACTCTGCAAACTCAGTAGACATGTTAGAACAAGTAGATCCATAAATAATATCATCAACACATATTTGAACCATCAAAATATCATTGTTATTCTTCTTAACAAAAAGCGTCTTATCGACACTACCTACTTGAAAGCTATGACTAAGTAAGAATTTATTCAATTTTTCATACCATGCCCTGGGTGCTTGTTTTAGACTATAGAGAGTCATTTTAAGACGAAATACATGGTCAGATAACTTAGGGTCTTCAAACCCTGAAGGTTGTTCAACATACACTTCTTCATGTAAATCGCCATTCAAGAAAGCACTCTTTACATCCATCTGATAGATTTTAAATTTTTAAAACATGCGATGGAAATAAAAAGTTTGATTGATTCAAGGTGAGCGACTGAAGCAAAGGTTTCATCGTAATCGATGCATTCAATCTGAGTGTACCCTTGTACAACCAGTCTAGCCTTGTTTCGTATAATATTTCCAAGTTCATCAGACTTATTTTTAAATATCCACTTTGTTCCAATAATGTGTTTATCTTTAGGTCAAGGAACAAGATACCAGACATCATTACGAATAAATTGATTAAGTTCATCCTGCATAGCAACTATCCAATTTTCGTCAGAAAGTGCTTCTTTTACATTCACCGGTTCTATTTGGGATGTAAAACAAACATAATTACATATGTTCTCAAGTTATTTGTGAGTACGAACTCTAATGAGAGAATTTTCAAGTATTTGATTGGTTGGATGATCTTTAACAGTCTTTGGTTCAGATTCTTTTTGACTTGATGAGATATCTTGATTGTCAATAATAAGAGTTTCATCATCATCTGAACTTGAGGCTGGTGTATTCAAATGATTATCAATGACCACATTGATAGAGTCTTGAATCACACCAATTCTCTTATTTAGAACCTTATAAGCTCGACTGTTCAAAGAATAACCAAGAAAAATTCCTTCGCCACTCTTCATATCAAACTTACTTAAATTTTCACGATCCCGTAAAATATAACACTTGCTGCCAAAAACCTGAAAGTATTTGACAGTAGGTTTCTTTTCAAACCATAATTCATAAGCAGTCTTATTATCAGATTTACTAGTATAAACCCGATTAATAATATAACATGCGGTATTAATTGCTTCAGCCCAAAGATTTCTAGAGAGCTTCATGCTATTCAATATAACATTAGCCATATCCTGAAGCACTCTATTTTTCCTTTCAACTATACCATTTTGTTGCGGTGTTTTGGACGCTGAGAATTCATGTGATATTCCCTGATCGCTACAGAATTTCTTAAAACTACTGTTTTCGAATTCAGATCCATGATCACTACGGATCTTACTAACATGAGAATCTTTCTCATTTTGGATTCGTTTGATGACCTTTTTCACTTCATCCAGGGTTTCAGTTTTGTCTTTTAAGAACGATACCCAAGTGAATTTTGTATAGTCATCTACAATAACCAAGATGTATTTTTTGCCTCTTCGACTCTTTGATCTGGTATGTCCAATAAGATCCATGTGGAGAAGCTCGAGTGGTCTAGATGTGGTGTTAGAGTTCACTTTCTTGTGAGAACTCCTAATCTGTTTGCCCAACTGGCATTCACCACATATTTTGTCTATTTTTTACAATTTAGGTAGACCTCTAATTAGTTCTCTTTTGCTCAATCTAAATAGGTTCCGATAGTGTACATGTCCAAGGCGTTTATGCCATAATTCAGTTTCATCGGTATGGACCATGTAACATGATTGAGTAGATGAGCTTGCATTACTAACTATGTAGCAGTTTTCAGAAGTTCTGCGACCAGTTAATATAACAGAACCCTTTTTATTAACTATCTCACAACCTTGATTAGAAAACTTTACACTATGGTTATTATCACATATCTGAGAAATGCTTATCAGGTTGTGTTTTAAGCCCTTAACATATAAAACATTCTTAAATAAGGGAAGGTTATAGAGTTGAACCGTACCTTGGCCAATGATTTTACAATTGCTTCCATCACCAAAAGTGACTGACCCTTCAGTCATATCTTTAAGATCAGTGAATAAGGCTTTGTCACCTGTCATATGCCTGGAGCAACCACTATCTAGGTACCATTTTGAATGGCTTGTTTCTTTGAAAGCAGTGTGGGCAACCAAGCTGGCAACTTTAGGAACCCATTTCATGGCTGTTTTGGGTTTAGGAGTATAGATGGTCTTTTTCTGTCTATTGTTGTAGGAACGACTTATAGAGTTTGACTTTAATAGCTCCTTGAGAAGATCAATAATTTTTTCAGCTAATTGATTTCGATTTTGAAAATTAAAGTTGACATGGCTACTTTTAGATTTTTAAAAAGTCTTTGAATTTTTAGAAAAACCTTGAAAGTATTCTTTTCTTATGAGTTTGAAGACTCTCCTTTTACAAATTTAGGAGCAAAGTTCTTTTGTTTTGGAGATGTATCCTTATCATAGCCCAACCCGAATCGATCGCCACATTTTCTTGATCCGGACAATAATTTTTTCAATTTATGATCACCATGGGCATATCTCCATGTGTCTTTCAAACTTTGAAGAGAAGCTACCTCATTTTTGAGTTTCTCATTTTCGGATCTCAAATCTTCAATTTTGGAGGTTTTGAAATCTAAATCATTTTTGGTTTTTTCAAAAGAATCAGAAATATGAGACTTTTCTAAGACAAGAGACTCATAATCTTCCTTAAGCTTAGAAAATATTTTTTTTTGTAATTTATGCTTGACAACAATTTTACAACTCTCTTTATAAAGGGCATTATAAGCATCCTGAAGATCATCTTCATTATCACAATCACTGTTCAGATTTTCTTCACTAGATATATCATCATTATCTAAAAAAGTGATCTTGGCTAGAGTTATAAGGGCTTTAACATCTTTGCCTGACTCGGATTCAGAATCTTCTGATTTAGAAGAGGATTCAGAATCAGACGATTCATCCCAAGTAGCCATCATAATTTTCCTTTTTTGATTTGTCCTTTTTAGGACATTTGTTAGCTAAGTGCCCATACTCTTGACAGTTGTAACATTGACTATCTTTTAAGGATTTACGAGTTCTAGGTTTAGATCCTCTCTTATCATTTGATTTTTGAAAATCAACCTTTTTCTTGTTTTTGAAAATTTTGTAAAACTTTTTTGCTAAAAGTGCCATATCATCTTCAGAATTTTCTGTATCCGAAGTGCTCTCTTGTGAAACATTTTTAGATGATTTTAGAGCTAATGATTTTCCTTTAGGAGCCTTAAAGGATAACTCATAGGTTTGAAGTGAACCAACTAGTTCCTCAACCCTCATGGTATCTGTATCACGAAGTTCCTGAATCGCGGTCACTTTAGAATTGAACCGTTCAGGAAGTGAACGTAGTATTTTTGCGCACACTTTACTTTCAGGAATTCTATCACCAAGACCCCACATAGAGTTCACAATGTCATTCAATCTAGTGTAGAAGTCCATAAACATCTCATTCTCCTCCATATGAATTTCTTCAAATTTAGTTGTGAGGAGTTGGACTTTAGATTTATTGACAATAGATGTACCCTCATGTGTCATTTCTAATATATCCCATGCTTGTTTTGCATTTTCACAAGAGATGATTCTTTTGAATTCATCTGGTGATAATGCACAAGTAATTGCATTTAGTGCTTTTGCATTTGCACTACTTTCACTTTTCTGAAGTGTGGTCCAAAACGAATAAGCCGTTACTTTCATAGTTTTTGAACCATCAACATTAGTTACTTCAGTGATAGGAGGGTTCCATTCATTCACTGTGGCCAGCCACACACTTTCATCCAAGGATTTAAGGAAGATCCTCATCCTGGCTTTCCAATAAGCATAGTTTGTTCCATTAAAAGGTGGTGTCCTAGTGACTGATAGGCTATCAAAATTTGACATCTTAATATAGCTTAGATCATTAGCTCAGGAAATAAATCCAATAAATAAACAATAAGCTCGAGCTATTAGGCTCTGATACCACTTGAAAGGGCCTAGCTATATGCCCTAGAGGGGGGGTGAATAGGGCAATGCCAAATAAAACTAATAACAGCGGAATAATAAAAGATTTAAAGCACAATACTGAATATAAAACAATCATAATAGTCTAAAATAAAGAGATTGATACTTTATCAGTTCTAAGGACAACCTTACACCAAAAACCAGAGGTTTAAGGTAGGACAACCTTATTTCTAGAACGTCCTTTGTATCACAAACCAAAGAGGAATAATAAGTAATGAAATCAAAATAACTTGCGGAAAATAAATCCTAAGTTATTACAATATTCATCCACACTTGCTTGAAGTGATTACAACATTCATCCACAAACACAAACCACAAAATTGAATGAATAAAGGAATGAAAGAATAAAGCACATCCACAACACAACGATATATAGTGGTTCGCCTGTGTGTACACCAACTGTTATCCAACAGCCACACAGATTGCTACTCCACTCCTAATATCCTCACACAGGGGATATTAGCATGCACTATCAAAATAGGTTTCACAGGTTCACCTAAAACCTTCACAATTGTGTCTTTGATCTCGGGCTTACACAATCCAAAAACCCCACAATCTGAGTTTTCTAGCTCTCCTCAGATAACCACTACAATGAGATTTTTCTGGCGAATTTCAAACAAAAACCAGAGAAAGTAAATTACAAAACATGTAAAATACCTGAATCACCTTTTGAAGAAGCCCGGTAGAACCAATCGGATTAGAAGTTCGATTCGACGTTCAAAGTCCAATACTCACTTTCAGAATGGTTCTAAGTCTAATTGATTTTAGATCAAACGGGCTAGATCTATTTGATTTTGAATCCAAGAAGAAGGAATATCAGAAATTCCCCTTTTCTAATAAGATTGGAATGTAGATCAAAATCAAATGAAAATAAGCTAGCAAAGGAATATTAAATAAGCATAAAGTAACTTAAAATACACAAACTTATCTCAGAGAATAGCCTAAAGAATTCTTGAATAGAATTGATTTGAAGTGCTAAAACTCTGAAGTTCGTGCTCTATTTATAGCCTGAAAAATCCCGTCTACGACTGGTCTTAGGATCCTAGGACTGGTCGTAGCATCAAAGTTTTTTAAAAGATTTTCACGGGATAAGATTTTCAGTTCTACGACCGGTCCTGGGTGGTCTATGACCGGTCGTGGGTCACCTACGACTGGTCGTGGGTCACCTACGACCGGTCGTAGGACCATAAAAATGGTTGCTGGAGTTTGAGTCGTAGGGCTACGACCGGTCGAAGTATGAGTCGTAAAACTTCCAGGACTAGTCGTCGGATATCCAGGACTGGTCGTAGGATAGCTAGAAAGATCCAAAAATCTTCAACTACCTACGACTGGTCCTAAAAAACTTAAGACTGGTCGTAGCAAAGATAGGACTGGTCTTGAAGTCCCTAGGACTAGTCTTAGAACACTCCAAACAAGCATATTAAAATATATGAGTTATGTATTGGGAATGACCTACAGTAAAGCCCATCCTAAGGTCAATCTAAGGTCAAACAAACCTTAAAAGTGAGATGGACATTGAAAGTCTGTTCACTTAGATGACCCTTAAGAGAAGCTTGTGAATATACAAAACTTGTAGTAGGCTTTCATGAGCTTGATCTTGACTTGACAAAATCTTCTAGTAAACTTGAACTTGATCAAATCTTGAACATGCAACCTTGAAAACTTCTATTCTTGATTTCTTCATCCAAGACTTAAAAACTTTCTTCATTTAAGATCTTGTCTTGAAAAGCGATGTCTTGATATGTCTTGATTGCAATGACTAGTCTTCAAACATAAAACACAAGATATACAAGACATAAATATAGGTTTTGGCACCACAAAATTTGACAACAAAAGGGATATGAAATCATAGCACTTACACCTATACGTCTCAAACCTACATGACTTGAGAAGGGAAGTTCTCAAAGCTGCTCACAATTCGAAGATGGCAATGCATCCTGGCAGTACGAAGATGTACCGAGACATGAAGCGCTCATACTGGTGGGATAACATGAAGGCCCACATAGTAGATTATGTGTCCTGTTGTCTCACGTGTCAGCAGGTCAAGGTAGAGTATCGCCGACCTCTTGGACTGCTTCAGCCCATGTCCATAGCTAAATGGAAATGAAATTTCATCTCTATGGATTTTATCTCAGGGTTACCGAAGACAAGGAAGGGACATGATTCTATATTGGTGACTGTGGACCGATCGACAAAATTGGCTCATTTTATCCCTATCAGAGTTTCAAACTCAGCAGATGATTTTTCCAGGTTGTACATCAAGGAGATTGTACGGCTGCATAGAGATCGTGTCAGATAGAGACACACGATTCACATCTATTTTCTGGACTCGTATCTAGGAAGCAATGGGTGTGAAACTGAAGTTCAGTACTACGTTCCACCCACAGACTGACGGGCAAACGGAACAGGTAAATCAGGTGATGGAAGATATGCTGCGAGCTTGTGTGCTTGATTTCAAGGACAATTGGGATGACTGTCTTCCTTATGCAAAGTTCACTTATAACAACAATTTTCAGTCTAGTATTGGCATGGCTCCCTATGAGGCCTTGTATGGGCATCCCTGTCGAGCACCGCACTGCTGGGCGGAGGTTAGTGAGAAGAGTTTGATTGGCCCAAAGTTAGTTCAGGCGACTTCAGAGAAGATCGACATTATCAGGCGTCGACTTCTGACATCACAAAGCAAACAGAAGAGCTACGCTGATGTGAGGCAGCGACAGCTAGAGTTCGAGGTTGGGGACCATGTATTCCTGAAGGTTTTTCCAATGAAGGGATTCCTCTGGTTTGGAAAGAAAGGAAAACTCACGCCGAGATTCATTGGCCCATTCTAAATATTAGACTGAGTAAGTATGGTAGCCTACCGCCTTGTTTTGCCCACACCGCTCGTAAGCATGCACAACGTATTTCATGTGTCGATGTTGAAGAAATACGTTCCTGATCCTACCCACATTATCAAGTGAGAGCAGGTACAGTTGAGTGAGGATGCTACTTATGTGTTGCGACCGACGCGTATCCTAGATAGGAAGGAACAAGTGCTGCATAGTAAAGTGATTCCACTTAAGAAGGTTTTTTGAACACACCACACTGAGAAAGAGGCTACTTGGGAAACAGAAGCCGAGGTTTGAAAGAACTACCCTCAGATTCATGAGGAGTATGAAAAGGTACTAATTTTGAGGATGAAATTTTTTCTTAAGGGGGTAAATTGTAACGTCTCAGAAAAATCCATACAAAGACCCGAGTACCACCTCAGGCAAAAATCACTAAGGAACGAATCCTTTAGAAATTAGACAAAAATTAATTAAGTACTAAATTGAATTGAATAGAAGAATAGCTTAAACTTCTTTTTATACGATCTGTAAGACCCAAAACCAGTAGAATCGCTAACGCTACACTACCTAAAAACCTAAGATCAATCTCATAACCCAGTTGCTCTCGGGAGCGCAATGAAACTCCGTATCTGACCTGGACCGCGCGTCGAAAGTCTGATTATCATGAAACTATACGGTTATGACCGCCTTGTTAGACTTGATAACCATCTCGAAAATCAAATATAAATAGTATCCAGAAACGCACAACTTGAGCTCGGAGTGAAGTGTGTTAGAAACACGAATACATTTAGGAAATGAACTGAAACTTAAGTGAATTGAGTCATTCGCTTGCAGGCCAATTTTAAGGTATCAAGTCGTTATATTCTGACCTAATTACACCCTCGGATCAGGAAAAATTTTCAACACAAGTCAGTGCACTTGTGGCCCTGATCGAGTATCGATAACCATTAAACTGAAACAAGCCCTCCATGGTCGATCCTTAAATTCGATCGGAACGAAAGCTTAACTTGACCTAGATCCATTATCACGAAATTTTTTTTGAATCGTATGCAGAAAATGGGCCTCCAGATGTGCTCTGTTGGACTGAAACAGCCACTTTTTGGCTATTACCTAAGTATACAATGGCCCTGGGGCCATTTGCATCAGTTTTGGGCCTATATAAGGACCTAAACCCACCACTCTCTCATTCCATACGAATTTGTAAACCCTAGGAGAGATAAAAGAGAAAAAGAGAAGGAAAGAGTGAGAAGAAGAGAGAGAAAGTGAGAGATAGTTCCTGGGATTCAATCCTGCCGCTCCACTTGCTGAATCGCCGCTTTCGTGTAGCTATTCAGGCAATTCTGGTTCCGTTCTTGGGTAAGAAATCCTAACCCTAATCTATTTTAGATATCCAAGTAAAGTAAATGGTGAAATATTTAACCTATTTCATGCTGTAGGTTGTCGTTGTGTCGTAGACAAAGACATAGTGTTCAAACTAAGCTCATTACAAGTCTACCAGCGAAATGTACAGACTATAAATGTTTAGGGTATGGTTTTCAAGGCCTTCAATGTCAGTAATGATTTATGACTGACTTCTTTGTTGTCACATGTGATTAGAAACGACGTTTTTCATATATTACATATATATATATAAACTATGTTGAATATAACGCATTCTGTGCGTTTGTTGAAATGTCTGAAGCTTGTCATGCTTGTTACTTGAGAATACATGACCGTTGTGTGTGTGACAACTCCTTTGTAAAAGGGACTCACCATAATATATGTTATAACTAACATATTACATGTGTGTTGAAATGTGTAGCCTAAGTATTTGGTAAAATGTCTGAATGGGTACACTACCAAAAAAGGGGCAAAGGATTCAGACAACGTTACTTTTTTGCTATGAATATAAACCTTAGCTATACTTGTTACAGTTTTAATCTGTAGCTAAAAATTTGATACACCATTAATAATTAATAGTGTTGTAAGGGGCTCTATGAGGCCTAAAAAAACTATATGTTCTATCTAAGCTGTCTATATATTTATAAATATTACTTTATAGGTTGAAAAAAATCAGCTAGATTGAAGGCTCAAGTGGACCATACGGTAGGAAACATTGATATTAAATTATAGTTACTTCTTATGGTGTGGTCCAGTTGGGCCTTCTATATACCTGAAATTTGGTTTCCTAAAGTAAAATAATTTATTAAAATTATGGAGAGGAATGGATTAACGAAATACATCATGGTGGGCCCCATGGAGTCCCTAATCAGTCTGTCCATCAGAAAAGCCCCAAATTTGGGTGCGCGCTCATAACAGAGCCGCGCCCAAACACTGTATTTCGCACACTCTCTCTCCCTGTCTCTCTCTTTGTCTCTCTCTCTCTCTCATTTGCCTTGTAGACATGTCGTACCTCAGTTCTACCATAACCCAGCTACCATACGACGACATTGTAATGGTGCTTCGACCACACCTCATCGGCATACAAATCCAACGGATTAGGGTTTCCACTTCTGGAAGGTGATATTCTTTTGATCTTCTCAGCTTTAATATATTCATGATTGTTTGATAGTGCTAAATTCATGAAACAAAATTCTCTTTCTTTTTTATTTTTAGTATTTCTTCTTTGAAGTTCTTTAATCGATTAGGGTTTACTTTTACTTTGTAATTTCTTTTTTGGAGAGAAATCTCAACAATGCGAAGAGATCTATCATTGAAGGAAATTGTAAGGATACTTCTCCTT
The DNA here is from genome assembly GCA_037074715.1 of Magnolia kwangsiensis. Lineage (NCBI taxonomy): Eukaryota > Viridiplantae > Streptophyta > Magnoliopsida > Magnoliales > Magnoliaceae > Magnolia > Magnolia kwangsiensis. Next base: position 76,872,152 of record CM073580.1, on the reverse strand, counting down.
CCTCTTCATCCGGATCCAAAAACTCTCGACTCCTGAAATGTTGATGAACAGCTTTGAATTCTTCATGAATCAGTTTTAGTTCCAACTTTTTATGCATTTTTTGTGGCTGTTTCAGCTTGATTCTTTGAAAACCCACATTTCACAGATCTCAATTTTTTATTTTTTTTTCCCAGCTTTTCTTTTGATTTCGTTATGAAAACCTGGATTTTGAAGATCTGCACATTTTCCTGAATTTGATTTTAGATTTTGTTAATCTGGAACCTTAGTTTTCTGTACTTTTTTCAGCTGAATTTTTTTACCCAACCCTTGTATTTCAACATCTGAAAATTATGATTCCTTTAAGTTAATCTATTTGAAGTTGACTTTTGGCTCTAAAATGTAAGTTTCTACTTCCTTTTTTAGCATTTCCCTTGGCTTCTGTGTGAAACTTCCTGGATTTCAAGAGCTAGATATACTATTTTCTTTTGTTCGTGATTATCTTATAAAAAACCTGGAAATTCAAGTTCTTGAAACTTCAATTTCTTCTGAGTGGATTTCTATCCAAAACCCCAATTTATTTCTCCTTAACCTTGAATTTCAAGTTCCCTTTTAGTAAAATTGCTTAAGATTACTGCATTTTGCTCTAGCCATTTCAGGAGAGGTTTTTTTTTTAGTGATTTTGGAATTTCAGCTCATAATAGAATGTGGAGTCTGACATGACAACTCCCAGGTGAGGCCTGGTTCCCACGTCAAATGGTACATATATCGGGGATCTAGTCATCTGATGTGTAGTACACATTGTGAACTTGTACCAAAAATCAAGATGGTGTACACTCATCAAGTGAGCCACACATGTTCTACCGCCCATTTTTCTCACACAAGTGGCCAGCCTGATCTGTGGACCGACTAACATTAATTTTAGTTCATGACATGCTCGAAGTGTACCCTACCTGGTGAATGGCCTAGATCTTTGAAAGGTGTGTTGTCTGACAGTTATCTAATGGTAATTTCCACCCCCTCAAATCATGGTTTTTTCATTGAGTCACAACCCTGAACATAAATGGCAAAATGAGGCTCTTTCCTCTTTATTGGAAAGGGGTTTCTTTTGCATCCAAACAAGCATCTCTCATGATTTCTGGTAATTTTATTAAGATTACAAATTCCAAAGACTGCATAATATTTTCTTCATGCCTTGAGCCAAATATAGCCTTAGTTTCTGTAACACCCTGAAAATCGGGGGTCGTGTATAAACTCAACTCTCGAGTTCCTGTAACGCCCGTGAAAAATCCATACTTGGGCTCGAGTACCAACTCGACCCGAAATTGCGTAGAATTCATTCCTTTAGAAAATATGACTAGGTTAGCTAGTGCAACGTTAGAATAGCTGGGAAATGGTCCCTGATCACTTTAAATACGTTCTACAAGGCCCAAAGCGAGTGGAACCAATGGTGCTATAATGCTCTAAAACCTCGAACCAAACTCTAAGCAGGTTTGTTCTCTAGACCACTTTGAATCTTTGTATTGGATCTAGACCGCACGTCGAAAGTCCGATACCTCCTATCTTAGACCGTTAGAACCGCCTAGCTGGACTTGACACTCATTCAGAAAATCAAGTCAAACCGATAATCACAGGCTATTTCATTGAGCCCGGACCAAAGAGAGTGAGAATAGGGTTAGAATTGGAATTTGAAATTCAAATCTGGCACACGATTTGACGCATCAGTATTAAGCATTCTGACCGTCAGAATACAGCCAAATTACACCCTTGGATCAAGAAAAATACCTATTACATATCACGAGACTTATAGGCCTGATCTTGGTGCGATGACCGTTAAACTGAAACTGGACCGCCACGTGCGATTTGGGAACCCTACCGGTCTGAAAACTGGATGTGTACTAGATCCAGTATGCACGAGCTTAAGTCCGACCGCATTTGGCCAGGGGACCTTCAGAAATGCCCTTTTGGACCGAAACGGCCCCGATTTGGTTAGGCACCAAGTAAACATTGTTCCCAAGCCTATTTTGGGCATGTTTTAGGCTATAAAAGGGGTTGAAACCCTCACTCCTCTCTCCCATCCGAATTTGAGAGAAACCCTAGCTTGGGAGAGAGAAAAAGGTGAGAGATTGTGAGAGAGTGGGAGAGTTCTTCCTGCCACTTGTACTACGCGTTGCACGTGCTTAAGCAACACACCTCTACCGCTTTTCCGACGATTTTACCGCGATTCTAGGTAAGTAAATACCATAAATAATTGTTGATTTGAGTTTCCTTTGTTTCCATAGCGATGTAGCTTATAGATATCGTGTATTAGGTTCCTTATTCGTCGTAGACGAAGCGTATACGCTCCGTTTCAATTCACGAGTCTACAAGGCTTAAGGTGAGGATTTTAGACGCTTTGATTGACGGTTCCCAATGCTTTCAATGTCGTTTAATAGTAGATTCTTGACGGCATCGCTGTTTGACATGTACAAAATGCTCTCTATTTCCCGTTTCGTAAATTAACGAAGAATATGAGATTTAGGGCATTTTAGTCTTTTGTAGGAAGTACTGTTTACATTCATATTTTGCTGATGTGATTGACATAGTTTGTTGTCGCATTAGGAAGTTAGGAATGCGTGCATAATTAGTTTGGCGAAGAGATTCGCCTAGTTGCGCACTTTGGGTCGACATACTATATGTAGACTTAAGTGTGTAGTGTAGGTGTTTGTATAAATGCTTGTATTAGTATGTATTGAATTAAATGATGTTATGTGATAGTTTATGATTGATTTCTCAATTAATATGCTGACCTAAATGATTTTCTACATGTTGACTAAATGCATGATTCCATTACATGCATGGAATATATGTGCTTGAAGATTTGCTTAAGTTGAATGCTATAACATGAGTTAACATGCTCACATGATTGTATTTCAATTCCAATACTCTTGCATGAATTGCTGATGTGATTCCATAAGTGTTTGGGACTAGACTTAGTCCAGGCAGTCGGTAACCAAGTGAATTCATGGCTGACTGGTCATAGTCACGAACGACGCGTCGATGAACGTGATTCGTGTTTGGAGTTGGCGGCAGTGGTTAGGCCACGCGAAGTGTTTTAAGCACTTCATGTCGTTCGACTTGAGATGCGATCGCGCTAGTCAAGCCCGTCAAGTAACCCGACTGGCCGATGTATGTTCACCTTGTATGAGTCATAATTGCTTGAACCTAGGGTACTGAACTTACCATTGTAAACCCTGTTAACCATGGTACCTTGATCCACGAAGACTCATGAGCCGGGCATGGTGGTATGGGACACCGTGGTCGAGCTGTCGGCCTACGCTGGGGCCACAAACCTCCCCGTAGTGACCAGTGAGCACCTAGACTCGTGAGCAGATTATGGTGGTATGGGACACTATATTCTAGCTGTCGGCCTACACTGATCAGGCGACGAGTCCTTTGTAGTGACCGCGAGCGTATTCTGAGTCCACGGGAGGCGACGACCCTTCCGTTGCAGTAGAGTACAGTAGGCCTGTATTGATAAGGTGATGGGGGAGCGGTGCAACGAGTGCGAGCAACAGCCCTGGCAGCCCTTGCAGTGACCTACGAAATATACATCGTATGAGATTACTAGGAGTGACGACCCTAGACAGGATCTGTGTTGGGATTGATACAAGGGGAGTACCTTAGTTTCTCAATCCTGCTGTTTGAATGGACTAATAACAACTTGGAAATCATATCACCATAGCATTGCATGTGCCTGGAAGATGTGGAGCACTCTAGGGAGTGTGGCATGCCGCGGTCGTAAGATGTTACCGTATGAGGGAGATCGTCGGTGAGGGCATACATCACGTCATGTCATCTTGCATTAATAACAGTATTAGGATTGTCTGATTTACTGCTTTACTATTATCGCATGATTGAATTGTGAACATGCTAATCTTTGCTCTATGATTCCACTGAGTTGATCACTCACTCCCACGTTACGGGATGGTGTTTGCAACACCCACCAGACCCTGTTGTAGATGCAGGTGAGGCTGAGATCCAGGAGGTGGAGCCAGACTTTGAAGAGGACCAGGACGAGTTCTCGTACATGCAGTATCACGATGGCTTCGCGTAGGCGACCTGGATCGATGGAATTTTAGTGGGACCATTTTGGATATTTATTTTGTTCATGTATATTATATGAGACTCAGAGATGTAGTCATACTTTGGAGACAGATGAGATTTACTTTATTTTTCCATACAGTGATATACATATTGTTTAGTCTTCCACTTGCTTTTATCACTGGATCTGAAGTATGAATTGCAGTTTTGGTATAATTTTACTCATGTGAATGCTTTAAATCAGACAACATTGAATCATAATCATTTTTGTTGCATAAGTGACGGTCTGGAACTCGGGAGTTGAGTTTATACACGACCCCCGATTTTCAAGGTGTTACAGTTCCAGACCGTCACTTATGCAACAAAAATGATTATGATTCAATGTTGTCTAAGTTAAAGCATTCACATGAGTAAAAGTATACCAAAACTGTAATTCATACTCCAGATTCAGTCATAAAAGCAAGCAGAAGACTAAAGGATATACATATCACTGTATGGAAAATAAAATAGATCTCAACTGTCTCCAAAGTATGAGTACATCTCTGAGTCTCATATACATGTAAATAAACAGAATTCAAATGTCCAAAAAGACTCCCACTGAGAAGTCCCGCCAATCCAGGCCCCCTAAGCAAAGCCGTCGTGGTACTGCATATATGAGAACTTGTCCTGGTCCTCATCATAGTCCGACTCTGCCTCCTGAATAGCTGCCTCACCTGCATCTAAGACAGGGTCTGGTGGGTGTTGCAAACACCATCCCGTAACGTGGGAGTGAGTAGCTAACTCAGTGGAATAATAGAGCAAAGATTAGCTTATTTTCAAATCAATCATGCGATAATAGTAAAGCAGTAAATCAAACATTTCTAATACTGCTGTTAATGCAATATGACATGACATGATGGATGCCCTCACGGACATTCTCCCTCATGCGGCACCATCTGCGTCCGCGGCATGCTTGCATACCGCTCAGTGCTCCACATCTTCCAGGCACATGCAATGTGATGGTGATATGATTACCGAATTATTATTAGTCCATTCAAACAGCAGGATTGGGAAACTAAGGTACTTCCCATATATCAATCCCAACACAGATCCTGTCTAGGGTCGTCACTCCTATTAATCTCATACAATGTATATTTTGTAGGTCGCTGCAAGGGCTGCCAGGGCTGTTGCTCGCACTCGTTGCACCGCTCCCCCATCACCTTATCAATACAGGCCTACTTGTACTCTCATCGCTACGGAAGGGTCGTCGCCTCTCGTAGACTCAGAATACGCTCGTGGTCACTACAAAGGACTCGTCGCCTGATCAGTGTAGGCCGACAGCAAGAATATAGTGTCTCATACCACCATAATCTGCTCACGAGTCGTAGGTGCTCACTGGTCACTATGGGGAGGTTTGTGGCCCCAGCGTAGGCCGACAGCTCAACCACGGTGTCCCATACCACCATGCCCGGCTCATGAGTCTTTGTGGATCAAAGTACCATGGTTGACAGGGTTTACAATGGTAAGTTCAGTACCCTAGGTTCAAGCAGTTATGACTCATACAGGGTGAACATACAATGGCCAGTCGGGTTACTTGACAGGCTCGACTAGCACGAGCGTATCTCAAGTCGAACGACATGAAGTGCATAAAACACCTCGCGTGGCCTAACCACTTCTGCCAACTCCAAAACACGACTCGCGTTCATCGACGCGTCGCTCGTGGCAAAGATAAGCCAACCACGGATTTACTCGGTTACCGACTGCCTGGACTAATTATAGTCCCAAACAGTTATAAATCCACATCATCAATCATGTAAGAGTAATGGAAATAAAATACAATAATGTGAGCATGTTAACACATGTTATAACATATAACTTAAGTAAATCTTCCAACACATGCATTTCATACATATAACGAAATCATGCATATAGCCAACATATAGGAAATCATGTACATCAGCATATTATTTGAGAATTCACTCTCAAACTAATTCATAACACCATTTAATTCAATACATACTAATACAAACATTTATACAAACACTTAGTCTACACATTTAAGTCTACATATAGTATGTCGACTCAAAGTGTGCATTTAGGCGAATCTCTTCGCCTAACTGATTATGCACACATTCCTAATATCCTAATGTGACAAGAAGTCATGTCAATCATATCAGCAAAATATGGATGAAAACAGTATTTCCTACAAATGACTAAAATGCCCTAAATCTCATATTTTTCATCTACTTACGAAACAGGAAACGGACAGCATGTGTACATGTCAAACGGTGTTTCCGTCGATAATCTACTATTAAACGACATTGAAAGCGTTGATAAAAGTCAATCAAAGCGTCTAAAATCCACACCTTTTATCCTAGAAGTGTATTGATTCGAACAGAGCGTATACGCTTCGTCTACGGTGAACCGGGAACCTAATACACAAGATCTATAAACTACCATGCTAAGGAACTGAAGGAACCTTAAATCAGCAAGTGTTTGGGGTATTTTCTTACCTAGAAACGTGGTGAAATCGTCGGGAAAGTGATTGAGGTGCGTTGCTCAGGCACGTGCAACAGGTAGTGTAAGCATCAGGAAATTCTCTCCCACTCTCTCTCACAATCTCTCACCTTTTCTCTCACACCAGCTAGGGTTTCTAGCAAATTTGGATGGGTGAGAGAAGTGAGGGTTTAAGCCCCTTTTATAACCTAAAACTTGCCCAAAACAGGCTTGGAAACAATGTTCACTTGATGCCTAACCAAATCGGGGTTGTTTCGATCCAAAAAGACATTTCTGAAGGTCCCCTGGCCGAACGCGATCGGAGTTAGGTTCATGCACGTCGGATGTCGCTCACATCCCATTTTCAGACCAGTAGGGTTCGTAGATCGCACGTGGCGGTCCAGTTTCAGTTCAGCGGTCACCGCACGTAGATCAGGTCTACAAGTCTTATTATATGAAATAGAAATTTTTCCTAATCCGAGGGTGTAATTTGGCTGAATTCTGACGGTCAGAACGCTTAATAATAACGCGTCAAGTCGTGTGCCAGATTTGAATTTCAAATTTCAAATCTAACCCTATTCTCACTCTCTTCACTCCAGGCTCAATGAAATAGCCTCTGAATGTCGGTTGGACTTGATTTTCGAAATGATTGTCAAGTCCAGCTGGGCGGTTATAACGGTCTAAGATTGTAGGTATCAGACTTTCGACGCGCGGTCTAGATCCAATACAAAGTTTCAAAGAGGTCCTGAGAACAAACCGGTATAGAGTTTGATCCGAGGTTTTAGAGTATTATAGCGTCATTGGTTCTACTCACTTTGGGTCTTGTAGAACGTATTTAAAGTGATCAGGGACTATTTCCCAGCTACTCTAGCGTTGCGCTAGCTAACTTACACATATTTTCCAAAGGAATTAATCCTACGCGATTTCTGGTCGAGTTGGTACTCGAGTCCAAGTACGGATTTTTCCAGGGCGTTACAATCTACCCCTCTTAACAAAAAATTTCGTCCTCAAAATTTATACCTTTTCGTACTCCTCGAGAAGCTGTGGGTAGTTCTTTCTGATCTCGGCTTCTGTCTCCCAGGTAGCCTCTTCCTCAGAGTGATGCGTCCACAATACCTTCACAAGGGGAATCACCTTGCTACGCAGTACCTGCTCCTTCCTGTCTAGGATACGCGTCGATCGTAGGATATATGTGACATCCTCTCCTAATCGCACCTGCACCCATCTGATGATATTAGAAGGATCAGAAACGTATTTCTTCAGCATAGAAACATGAAATACTTTGTGAACGCTCGCGAGAGGCGTGGGTAAAGCTAAACGGTATGCCACTGCTCCCACACGATCGAGGATCTGGAATGGACTAATGAATCGCGGTGCCAGCTTCCCCTTCTTCCCGAACCGAAGGACTCCCTTCATAGGGGAAACTCGTAAAAATACATGATCCCCAACCGTGAACTCTAGCGGCCGCCGTCTCATATCGGCATAACTCTTCTGTCTGCTCTGCACTGTGAGAAGCCGACGTCTAATAATATCAATCTTCTCCGACGTCGCCTACACTAACTCTGGGCCAATCAATCTGCGCTCACCGACCTCTGCCTAGCAATGCGGTGCTCGACAAGGTCGCGCATACAACGCCTCGTAAGGTGCCATACTGATACTCGCCTGAAAACTATTGTTGTACGCGAACTCCGCATATGCAAGACAATCATCCCAACTGTCCTTGAAGTCCAATGCACAAGCTCGCAATATGTCCTCTAAGATCTGGTTCACCCGCTCTGTCTGTCCGTCTGTCTGTGAGTGGAAGGCAGTACTGAACTTCAACTTCACACCCATAGCCTCCTGAATGCGAGTCCAGAAAATAGAAGTGAACCGCGTGTCTCTATCTGACACGATCTCCAACAGAACTCCATGTAGACGCACGATCTCTCTTATGTATAGTCTAGCCAGCTCGTCTGCAGAGTTCGTGACTCTGATCGGTAGGAAGTGCGCCGACTTCGTCAGACGGTCGACGATCACCCATATGGAATCATGTCCCTTCCTCGTCTTCGGCAGCCCTGAAATGAAGTCCATGGAAATGAAGTCCCACTTCCATTCTGCGATCGGCATAGGCTAAAGAAGTCCAGGTGGTCGGCGATGCTCTGCCTTCACCAACTGGCAAGTAAGACAACGGGACATGAACTCTACTATGTGGGTCTTCATACCTTCCCACCAATAGGTCCTCTTCACGTCACGATACATCTTCGTACTGCCTGGATGCATCGCGAGTCTGGTACAATGCGCAGCCTCGAGAATCTCTCATCTCAAGTCAGGGATATCTGGGACACACAGGTGGCCACGATAACGTAAGCCCCCGTCCGTTCCAACTCGCCACTCGGCGTCCGCATCATCACTGGCCTGCTCTCGAAGCTCAGTCAGATGCGCATCATCCCTCTGCACCTCGATGACCCGGTCATCGATCTAAGATCGCACCTGCACATGTGCGATGAACTCATACGACTCCTCTACAGTGAGTTTCTGCTCAAAGTCTCGCAAAAACTCAACCATATCCCACTCAGCAACCATCAACGGAGCCGCAAACTCTATCGTCTTCTTGCGGCTCAATGCGTCAGCCACAAGGTTCTCCTTCCCAGGATAGTAAGAGACTTCAAACTTGAAGTCCTTCAAAGTCTCCATCCATCGCCGTTGCCTCATATTCAAGTCCCGCTGCGTGAATATGTACTTGAGGCTCTTGTGGCCGTAAAAGAGCTCGAACTCCTCTCCATAGAGGTAATGTCTCTAGAGTCTCAGTGCGAATATGACGGCTGCCAACTTCAGGTCGTGTGTAAGGTAATTCTCCTCGTGTTTCCTTAATTGTCTCGAGGCATACGAAATTACCCTGTCCTTCTGCATAAGGATACAACCCAGACCAACGCTAGACGCGTCAGTATATATAGTGTATCTAACCCCTTGCTCTGGCAATACTAGCACAGGGGCGGACGTAAGTCTGTCCTTCAGCTCCTGAAAAGCTAACTCCATCTTATCATTCTAGGCGAAATTCACGTCCTTCCGTGTCAACTGAGATAAAGGTCTCGCAATCTTCGAGAAATCTCGAATGAAGTGTCGATAATAGCCAGCGAGACCCAAGAAACTCCTCACCTCAGTGACAGAACCAGACTGCTCCCAGTCCTGAACTGTAGCTACCTTAGACAGGTCGACTGCCATGTCATCCTTAGACACCACGTGTCCCAGGAACTTCACTTCCTGCTTCCAGAAGTCGCACTTCTTGTACTGTGCGAACAACTGATGCTGTCTCAGAGTATCCAAGACCAAGCGCAAGTGCTCCTCATGCTCCTCTCGACTCCTGGAGTATATCAAAATGTCGTCAATGAACACAACAACGAATCTATAGAGGAAAGGTCGAAATACCCGATTCATCAGATCCATGAACACGGCTGGTGCTTTCGTGAGACCGAACGACATCACAAGGAACTCGTAGTGGCCAAAGCTGGTCCTGAATGCAGTCTTCTGCACGTCCTCATCCCTGACGCGCAACTGATGATATCCTGACTGAAGATCAATCTTCGAGAAGTACTGCGCTCCTCTCAACTAATCAAACAATTCATCGATCCTGGGTAAAGGGTACTTGTTCTTCACCGTGATCTGGTTCAGCCTGCGATAATCAATACACAATCGCATCGAACCATCCTTCTTCCTTACAAACAGGACTGGTGCTCCCCAAGGAGACACACTAGGTCGAATAAGGCCAAGCTCTAACAAACCATCAATCTGCGTCCTCAACTCCTCCATCTCACATGGTACCATGCGATACGTCGGCAGTGAGACGGGTGTAGAACCAGGCACCAGATCGATAGTGAAATCAATCTCTAGTCGAGGCGACAAACCAGGGATCTTCCTGAACAAATCCCCAAAATCACAAACGACTGGCGTATGTCAAGCATCGGGGCATCAGCGTCCCGAAATAAAGAAGCGTAGCTAAGTATGTGGAAGGAGAGATTTACCCGAACTGAAAATAAAAAGGCGTGCCCTCTGGCTCGTACACCGTCACTATACGAGTCTCGCAGTCAATCTCGGCCCTCCCAGCAGTCAACCAGTCCATGCCAAGAATGACATCGAGATAAATAAGAGAGGGGTCGACGATAAGATCAAGAGCCATCGTCCTGCCTCCCAGATCCACCAGGCAACCCTCACACATCAGGGTGGCATCAGAAAAATCTTCATGAGATGAAAGAACTCACACTCCATCCATGCGAATGGTCGGCAGTCCAAGACGCCTGACAATGGAATGCGATATCAAAGAAAGTGTGGATCCAGTATCCACCATCACGAGAATAGGAATACCTCCGATGTGGGCAGTGACCTTAAAGGCCGGATGCTGAGAAGTCTCTGTCTCAGCTGCCTCAGCTGTCAAGGCATGCACCCGCACCTGCTGTGGCCTGTTCGGCCGCTGTGCCACGGGCCGTAGAGGCGGCTTGAACTGAGATACCGGACGTCTGAAGGAAGGGTGCACAAGAGCCAACCGTAAAGGCGGTGCTAATATAGCATGTGAGCGTGTACGGTCGATCTTCTGGGCGGCGAGAACCCACTGTCCCGCATCCAAGCGAAACAACTCTGTGCCGAATGGCCCGATCTCTCACAATAAGTACATGATAAATCGGGGCACCGTATCGGGGGTACTGGCGCTGTAGCCCTAGGAGGAGGGTCAACGCGAGGCCTCTTGCCCGCAAAGGGCTTGTCCTGCAACTCTGGTCGTGGCCTAGGAGCAATAGGGCCACGAGATCGCATAAGTCGATCCACATCCTGCTCTGCCCGCATGGACATGTGAATCAGCTCTGCGTAGGAGGGAATGCTCACGCAACACATCTTCGACCGAATATCCAGTCGTAAACCCTCTGAAAAGCGCCGTATGCGCATCTGCTCATCTACCAGTATAGTTGGGACGTATCTGCCCAACTCAGTGAACCGATGTTCATACTCAGTCACCGTCATGCCTCCCTGTCTGAGGTGCAGAAACTCGTTCTCCCTCTCATGCCTATATGTGGGGATAGTATTTCTCGTGGAAGCGGAACTTGAACGCTGCCTAGGTCCAGATATAATCAGCGGCAACGGTCCGCAACACACTGTCCCACCATAAGCTGGCCTCTCATTCGAACAAGAACGTAGCCAACTCAACCTGCTCAGTCTCTAAGCAATGCAGCATCCGTAGTACCTTCGACACACGGTCGAGCCAACACTCGGCCTCCTCGGGTCTATGAGAACCCGTAAAAGTGGGAGGCCATAAGCGCTGAAATCGCTCTAATAAGCTTCGTATGTCTGCGGCATTCCCTATAGGGTAAGCAGCTGGTGCAGGATGAGCCATGCCCTCATCCTGAGCATATGTATAGGCATCCTCAGCTGGATGCGCAGGTGGGGCAGGTGGAGTCACACTCCCACCCTGGGCTAGAGCCCCCACTAAAGTAGTCAGGAGCTGTTGCTGCTACTGCATCATGGCCATCATCTGCTCAAATCTATCTGGAGGTGGAGCAGGCTGCGGCATGTACTACGTCCAAGAAGATGCACGGTACTGTTCTCTTACGGGCGGTGTGAAAGGCGGTGGTCTAACTGTAGGACCAGTAGGAGGCTGAGACTCACGTACTGTCTCAGGAATCGGGCCCACAGCAGGGTCCGAATGAGCACCAGACTGAAAGGGAACCTGATCCATAGGCTCACCCAATGTAAGCCGAGCTATGCTCCGGGTAGCCTTCGGCGGCATTCCCTATATTCAAAATAGGGCGCAACCTTGTCAGTCTCAATAGCACAAACACACCGCAATCATTCACATAAAGAGTCCAAGGCATTCCATGCATTTCATTTAATCAAAATTATCACAATACAAGGGATATCTCCTTACAGGCATCATGACAAGAAGTACATGGGAACTAAGACAGTTAAAGCTACAACAGCAACATAAGTAAACCACTAGCCTTAACAGGCTTACACAACATAAAGCAGGAAACGACTAACTACTAACAACAACATCTAAAATCTCATCGCTAGTCTGAGTCGGGTGATGGAGGAGGAGCACCCTTATCCTGCAAGCAGCAAATGATCGCCTTCAAGGTGCGAGTCACCTCACCGAATTTTCTCTTCATAACGGCCTTGGTATCCTCGACCTCAGCCCCAAGTTCCTGAACTTCCCTTCACAAGGTGACCTGGCTCTCCTCAATTCGGGCAATGTGAGCATCACGAGTATCCTGAGTAGAAGGAGGAGGGCTCTCATCAGTATCCTGAGCCTCCTCTTCTACCTCTTCCTGGACTTCTTCCTCTACTTCCGCTCCAGGTTCTCCCTCACTTGGATACTCTTCGTCATCAAAATCGTCCTCGCTATCCTCATCAAGCTGAGTCTCACGGTACTGAGACCCGATCTTCATCTTGACCATGGTAGACTCATCAATGCAGTGAATCAGAACTGGCAACTCCAGCCCAAGTCTATAAGCAAACTCAAGCGTGATCTTGCATATAAGCCGGCCAAAAGGAAGCGACTCAGACGTTCTCCTTGATTTCGCTATGAGGATAATCTGTCGCAATACAAAAGTGGCCATACACACATTTTCTCCCTGAGCCACCTGATACAAGAAATCAACCATAAGGCGTGTACATTCAATGCGATTTGTCGACCTAGGATACACGTTGAACGTGCAAATGTGGTGCAGCAGGTACAAATCATCAGACATATGAGACGCCTTAAGGCTATTGTTAGACTGCCATGGAACCAGACTACTGCATAGGAACTTGGTACGGCGATCTCGCTCATGCCTAGTCCTCAAATTCTTTGCACTGGGATGAACATCACCAAGGGGCACGTTCAGAAGTCGCGCTATCAACCGAACATCGACCGTAACCATCCGGTCTCTACCAAAGGAAATCTTGAACTGCAATGGCTCCAATGTAGGATTCTGAATACGAGCGTAGAAGGCATGAACGGTGCTCACATTAGCACCAGAACGGGCTTCAAAGAGAGGACCCCAATGTGCAGCTTTAATGCGATCGAACAATAGGAATTCACCGAAGAGTCTCCCTTCCACGTCCGCCTCAAACAACACCTTATAGTCAGTATATTCACCGTGAGGCATCTCTGCTAATATCACTCGCCCAATTTGAGCATGGGGATCCAAATTCCACTTTGTATGGAACTCTCGGGCTGTGCTTGGACTTGTGGCGGCGCTTGAGCTAGCGGCGCCACCCCTCGGTCTTCTAGATTGTGCAGGGCGACTAGGCCCAGCCTCATCCGATGCGGTCTTTCTCTTTTCCATCAAAGAGAGGATGGTGGAGAAGGAGAAAAGACCCAAAATGGCTTCAACTATAGCCATGAAAAGTGAGGGAAATGGGGAGAAATGGCTGCCCAAACAGACAGAATGAAATCTAAGCATTGTAGAGGGATGCTTTAAGCTCCCTAAGGCTAGATTTTCAATAAGAAAAGAGAAGGAAAAAGGAGAATGGAGCTCCACCCGATTTCAGCTCGTTTTGGGGGTTGTAGGAGCTCCAAATGACGAAATCAGAGAGGGAGAGGATTACTAATCACCCTAGAAGGATGGACAGGCATCGTTTTCAGCAATTAGTGGGATTGGAGGGGATTTGGAGCTGCGGTTTGAGAGAGGACAGCAGGAAAAATGTGAAAGGGAGGGCGTTTGGGCATTTTTTGTGAAGGAGGTACCTCATTTAGGGGTTTCTGATGGACAGAACACACATGGGAGGGGTTCCCTACCCTAAAAACACCCCTTGCCAAAAATTCAATGCAAGTGGGGCCCACCCATCGGCGATGTATCGCCGGATCGGTTATGGCATTGCCGGCCGGTCACCACTCCGGCTGGTGGGACCATATGGGTTGGGTCTCCCCTGCCTCAGGGACCCCAAATATGTATGGGCCCCACCTTAGTTCATTCTATATTGGCCTAGGGAGGCCCAAACTTCCATTCAGGGCTTTCTGGGGCCATTCTGTAAATATGAATGCATTCCCCTATTATGTAGCATATGATTTTGAGGTAGAAGGAGCTAATACATCCATCTAGCCCATTAGTTACTAAATATTACAAACTTAGAATGGCCTAATGGCCAGTTTTCATGAAATTTTACTATTCACTGTAAAATTTTGTCAAAGTATCATTTTATATCATTTTCACATTAGGATCAATGCCTAACATGAAAAGTCAAAGAAATAATTGAAGAATGGAGTGGTGAGAGGAAGAATTTTGAAGAAATTAGGTGAAACGGGGTTTTTGAGCCCTAGCGATTGAATGTAAGGGTTATGGTTGCCCCACAGCCTAAGGATTCACATTTACGGGTTTAGAACCATTCAAAGAACGTCTCAACCCACCAACCTACAACCTAAGAGCTACTTACGTCGCTTCACGCGACCCTAGATGCGTTACAGACTCGATCGCTCGATCGATACGAATAGACTTTGCCTATTGGCTAATCTGCGATCCTATAAGTATTTCTAGACCTTTCTCGCACCCAACTAAGTTAAAGGAAGCGACAGCGTACGTCGCTAGATTATAACCCAGGCCCGATATAATCTCATTCATGCACTGATACCAACTTGTAACACCCTGAAAATCAGGGGTCGTGTATAAACTCAACTCCCGAGTTCCAGACCGTCACTTATGCAAAAAAAATGATTAAGATTCAATGTTGTCTGAGTTAAAGAATTCACATGAGTAAAATTATACCAAAACTGCAATTCATACTCCAGATTCATTCATAAAAGTAAGCAGAAGACTAAAGGATATACATATCACTGTATGGAAAATAAAATAGATCTCAACTGTCTCCAAAGTATGAATACATCTCTGAGTCTCATATACATGTAAATAAACAGAATTCAAATGTCTAAAAAGAGTCCCACTGAGAAGTCCCGCCAATCCAGGCCCCCTAAGCAAAGCCGTCGTGGTACTGCATATATGAGAACTCGTCCTGGTCCTCATCATAGTCCGGCTCTGCCTCCTGAATAGCTGCCTCACCTGCATCTAAGACAGGGTCTGGTGGGTGTTCCAAACACCATCCCGTAACGTGGGAGTGAGTAGCTAACTCAGTGGAATAATAGAGCAAAGATTAGCATGTTCTCAAATCAATCATGCGATAATAATAAAGCAGTAAATCAAACATTTCTAATACTGTTGTTAATGCAATATGACATGACATGATGGATGCCCTCACCGACATTATCCCTCATACGGCACCATCTGTGTCCGCGGCATGCTTGTGTACCACTCAGTGATCCACATCTTCCGGGCACATGCAATGTGATGGTGATATGATTATCGAGTTATTATTAGTCCATTCAAACAGCAGGATTGGGAAACTAAGGTACTTTCCATATATCAATCCCAACACAGATCCTGTCTAGGGTCGTCACTCCTAGTAATCTCATACGATGTATATTTTGTAGGTCGCTGCAAGGGCTTCCAGGGCTGTTGCTCGCACTCGTTGCACCGCTCCCCCATCACCTTATCAATACAGGCCTACTTGTACTCTCATCGCTACGGAAGGGTCGTCGCCTCCCGTAGACTCAGAATACGCTCGTGGTCACTACAAAGGACTCGTCGCCTGATCAGTGTAGGCCGACAGTAAGAATATAGTGTCTCATACCACCATGATCTGCTCACGAGTCATAGGTGCTCACTGGTCACTACGGAGAGATTTGTGGCCCCAGCGTAGGCCGACAGCTCAACCACGGTGTCCCATACCACCATGCCCGGTTCATGAGTCTTTGTAGATCAAGGTACCATGGTTGATAAGGTTTACAATGGTAAGTTCAGTACCCTAGGTTCAAGCAGTTATGACTCATATAGGGTGAACATACAATGGCCAGTCGGGTTACTTGACGGGCTCGACTAGTACGAGCGTATCTCAAGTCGAACGACATGAAGTGCATAAAACACCTCGCATGGCCTAACCACTGCCGCCAACTCTAAAACACGACTCGCGTTCATCAACGCGTCGCTCGTGGTAAAGATAAGCCAACCACGGATTTACTCGGTTACCGACTGCCTGGACTAATTATAGTCCCAAACAGTTATGAATCCATATCAGCAATCATGTAAGAGTAATGGAAATGAAATACAACAATATGAGCATGTTAACACATGTTATAACATATAACTTAAGTAAATCTTCCAACACATGCATTTCATACATATAACGAAATCATGCATATAGCCAACATATAGGAAATCATGTACATCAGCATATTATTTGAGAATTCACTCTCAAACTAATTCATAACACCATTTAATTCAATACATACTAATACAAACATTTATACAAACACTTAGTCTACACATTTAAGTCTACATATAGTATGTCGACTCAAAGTGTGCATTTGGGCGAATCTCTTCGCCAAACTGATTATGCACGCATTCCTAATATCCTAATGTGACAAGAAGTCATGTCAATCATATCAGCAAAATATGGATGAAAACAGTATTTCCTACAAATGACTAAAATGCCCTAAATCTCATATTTTTCGTCTACTTACGAAACAGGAAACGGACAGCATGTTGTACATGTCAAACGGTGTTTCCGTCGATAATCTACTATTAAACGACATTGAAAGCATTGATAAAAGTCAATCAAAGCATCTAAAATCCACACCTTTTATCCTAGAAGTGTATTGATTCGAACGGAGCGTATACGCTTCGTCTACGGCGAACCGGGAACTTAATACACAAGATCTATAAACTACCATGCTAAGGAACCGAAGGAACCTTAAATCAGCCAGTGTTTGGGGTATTTTCTTACCTAGAAACGTGGTGAAATCATCGGGAAAGTGATTGAGGTGCGTTGCTCAGGCACGTGCAACAGGTAGTGCAAGCAGCAGGAAATTCTCTCCCACTCTCTCTCACAATCTCTCACCTTTTCTCTCACACCAGCTAGGGTTTCTAGCAAATTTGGATGGGTGAGAGAAGTGAGGGTTTAAGCCCCTTTTATAACCTAAAACTTGCCCAAAACAGGCTTGGGAACAATGTTCACTTGATGCCTAACCAAATCGGGGTTGTTTCGATCCAAAAAGATATTTCTGAAGGTCCCCTGGCCGAACGCGATCGGAGTTAGGTTCATGCACGTCGGATGTCGGTCACATCCCATTTTCAGACCAGTAGTGTTCGTAGATCGCACGTGGCGGTCCAGTTTCAGTTCAGCGGTCACCGCACGTAGATCAGGTCTACAAGTCTCATTATATGAAATAGAAATTTTTCCTAATCCGAGGGTGTAATTTGGCTGAATTCTGACGGTCAGAACGCTTAATAATAACGCGTCAAGTCGTGTGCCAGATTTGAATTTTAAATTTCAAATCTAACCCTATTCTCACTCTCTTCACTCCAGGCTCAATGAAATAGCCTCTGAATGTCGGTTGGACTTGATTTTCAAAATGATTGTCCAGTCCAGCTAGGCGGTTATAACGGTCTAAGATTGTAGGTATCGGACTTTCGACGCGCGGTCTAGATCCAATACAAAGTTTCGAAGAGGTCCTGAGAATAAACCGGTTTAGAGTTTGATCCGAGGTTTTAGAGTATTATAGCGTCATTGGTTCTACTCGCTTTGGGTCTTGTAGAATGTATTTAAAGTAATCAGGGACTATTTCCCAGCTACTCTAGCGTTGCGCTAGCTAACTTACACATATTTTCCAAAGAAATTAATCATACGCGATTTCTAGTCGAGTTAGTACTCGAGTCCAAGTACGGATTTTTCCAGGGCGTTACAGTTTCTCATCCTCTTGATGAGTTCTAGATCTGAAGATGCAGTTCACTTCATCATCACGCATTTCTTGTTGCCTCAATAAACTTCTGTATGTTTACTTCTGGGTTATTGTGGATCATTCTGTAATTATCTACTTCAAGTCTTTCATAAGTTTTTTTTAAAAAAAATATTCCTTTAAATCTCCACTATTGAACAGGTGAACTGCCTCACGTGTCAAAATGACATGTATGTCCAACATATGAACCTAGTGCCAGGCCTGGCACTACATATACATGAACATGCCTTGTGCCCTTTTTTTTTAAAGAAATAAAAAACAAGTTAATATCCTTCACCATCATGTCTTAAACCACACTTAAAATTTCTAAAATATAAAATCCAACAAATAAAAGCTTATGCCATAGAGACCAAAATCCCAAATAACTTGGAAGCATCTCAACTTTCTAATGGTTTCAACGAATCTGATCTGGCAACACAAAGTTGCAGACATCATTGATCAGAATTACATGAAACCCTCGATGCCTTGAATGTTGTCTTAAGCTTCCTAGTTGGTGGCCTAACCTTCTTAAACACCAACGGGAACTTGATTTTGGAATCATGAAATTGCTTGGTATTCTCTCTCTTGTAAAGCGAGTCAGGTATGGTAGCTATCTTGATGATCTGAATGCAAGGAGACCTTACCCTGTGGCGAGAAGCCATCTCATCATACATCTACTCAACAGCACCATTAAGAGTGGTGTCCCAGTATTCCTTGTACATATTGTGGTAACCAGTTCTGCTCTGGTACCGCAACTAAATTCGTTAGTTATCAACAATGGTGAGATTCCTCTCAAAAATCTCATTATGAAAAGTACTTGCCCGATACTAATGGAACATGCCTTGTACCTAAATCCAGGTTGGTCCTAACCCTCAATATGGGCAATCCATCAAGTGGGTCCATCCTTGATTGCCCCTCACTCTAAAAAAAAATTACTTTTGACTAGATGATTTTAACTATCCAATCAATGGCTAAGGAAAATGATGGTTTATATTGTTCATATTACAAACAGTCTACTAATCTAGACTTTCCATGATGTAGGTCCTAAGCTTGATTGTTCATTCATTTTTCCATATCATCACGGGTCATGAGCCCAAAAATGAATGGGCGTTTAATAATCATTGTTTCGTCTTATGTAATCCACATAAGATTTGGATCTTCCTTTTTCCAGTCTCATGCCCTAACATGATGTAGAAAAATGGATGAATGGCATGGATGAAACACATACATCATGCGGTGAGCCACACAGCATCGTCAATAGGCAATCCAGATCCCTCATGATTGGACCGTTCATCATGTGGGGCTTGATTTGTTTTTTCCTAGTTGTCTCAAATATCATTTGCATCACATGGTTATAACAATTGGACTAATGGTTACAAAATGGACCCTTTGTCAAGGGTGGGGAAACATTCTCAAGATTCCCAACTTCATGAATTAGGGAATTTTAGATTATTATTTTTAATTGCTAATTGCATGATTTATGTCCTTTTACTAATTGGCAATTAGTGTATTTATCAAGTAACACCAACCCAAACACATTAATTGCCAAATCCAAGGATTTGACAGTTAAAAATTTGCCAAATTCATGCAATTCATGAATTTGGTGTGCATCCAAACAGGCCCATAAAATGTGCAGCACTTTATAATTAGGCTTTTTGGTTGCTAGCTTCTAAGCACATGTCATGGAAGTAGTTTATATGCACATTTTCTTGGAGCATCTTATAGGTTAACCATGTGGGGCATTGATTGAATTGTCAAGAATATTATAGCCATTCTACGCAACCTTTCCTTTATAAAACCACATTATAAAATTCTTAAATTCTTTAGGAGATGTTTATACTATTCTAAGTGCTTTTACCCTTATTTGCGGTTTGACTATTTGCTGACGTGCATGGAATACGTCATGTACATGAGATCCACCACTAGGACCTAAAAATTTAGTCCTATTTAAAACATAGGTTGTCTACAATATGGGGGGATAGTTGAGATGGAAGTCCCACTATTGCAAGAAAGTAAGATGCATGTGGGGTCCACTGTATTAGTGTTTATACGGCGTCTTATTCAATCATCTAATGCACCAGACCAGGATAAACTGAATTTAGAGTTTTTGAGCATGATTTTACATTGTTTCATATGGTGTGGCCCACCTAAGTCTTAGATTGGACTGATTTTTAAGATTTAGAATTTAGAGTTTTTATGGTGTGGCCCACCCAAGTTTTGGGTTAGACTGATTTTTAAGATCCAAGTGAAAATATGGTGACACATCTAATGGATGAGTGGACTAGATGAAAATTCTCCACCATGTGGTGCATGATTAATTGTAAACATGCTTTATTGGTATGACTACGGGCAATTAGAGCAGTTGATTCCCTGTAGTTCTATACTGGCTCTCTTGTTTGTATATTTTCTATAAAACTTATGTATGTATGTTTGTATCTTTAATATCAAAGACATTGATATTTGATATTCAATGTGTCTTAGGAACCAGTATCCAAGCAACATCGAGGAATTGACTTTGTCGCATATAAAACTCAGGTATCATACTTTTGAATTTGGAAGGGTGTTTTAGGACCTGATTTCTAGGGCTATATGATTCTAAAGGATGTTACAGGGAGCATAGATCCATTGCCAAAATATTAGATCTGAGGTAAAATGATTGTCTTTTTGAGGATTTTGAGAGTCAGACTGAGTAATTCTCACAGCAGAAAATGATCAAGTCCAACCATTTGATTTGGATCATGACCCCACATCATATAAACTTCTCGTATCAGTTTTTCCTCCATCCCTTACAGGTAGGAACCACTGTTATGACCATGATAAAGCTGTCCATTTCCTATGGACAGCATATGGGTGGCCTGGCCATTTGGACAAGCCCATGTTTATATATTATCTCAAAATTAAGGAAGCAGATCCAGATGTGCGTCGGAACTATCCGGATGTTGGGCGGGGGTCCTTAAAAGGTGAGAATCGCTACTATGACCATGATGAAGCTGTCCATTTCCTATGGAGAGAAATATGAGTGGCCTGGCCATTTGGACAGACCCGTGTTTATGTATTATCTTGAAATTGATGAAGCAAATCTGGGTGTATGTCGGAGCTATCCGGATGTTGAGCAGGGGTCCATAAAAGGTGAGAACCGCTGTTATGACTATGATGAAGTTGTCCATTTCCTATGGACATCAATATGGGTGGCCTAACCATTTGAATAGGCCTGTGTTTATGTATTATCTCGAAATTGATTAAGCATATCCGGATATGTGTCGGAGCTATCTGAATGTTGAGCGGGAGTCCCTAGAAGGTGGGAACCACTGTTATTACTATGATGAAGCTGTCCATTTCCTATGAATAACAATATGGGTGGCCTGACCATTTGGACAGGCCCGTGTTTATGTATTATCTTGAAATTGATGAAGCAAATCCAGATATACGTCGGAGTTATCTGGATATTGAGCGGGGCTCCCTAGAAGGTGGGAACCACTGTTATAACTATGATGAAGCTGTCTATTTCCTATGGACAATAATATGGGTGGCCAGGCCATTCGGACAAGCCCGTGTTTATGTATTATCTCGAAATTGATGAAGTAGATCCGGATATGCATCGGAGATATCCAGATGTTGAGTTGGGGTCCATGAAAGGTGGGAACCACTGGTATTTATTTTTTCCCTTCATCACTGTCTGTGTGATCTTGTGAACAGGTTGAATGATAAATAAACATCACTATAGGCCCGAACCCGAACTTGAACCCGAATTACTAAACCTATAACCTATAACCTTTATCTAAACCTATAACCTAAACCTATTCTCAAATTCCAAAACCTAAACCTAAACCTAAACCTATAACCTATAACCTAAACCCAAACCTAAACTTAATCCTATAACCTATTCTCAAATCCCTAAACCTAAACCTATAACCTTAACCTTAATCTAAACCTAAACCTGAACCTGAACCTGAAGCCGAATTCCTAAACATATAACCTATAACCTCAATCTAAACCTATAACCTAAACCTAAAGCTAAACCTAAACCCAGACCTATAACCTATAACCTATAACCCACCTATAACCTACACCTAAACCTAAACCTATAACCTAAAAACTAAACCTAAACCTAAACCTATTCTCAAATCCCTAAGCCTAAACCTAAACCTATAACCAAAAACCTAAACCTATATCCTATAACATATAACCTATTCTCAAATCCCTAAACCTAAACCTATAACCTTAACCTTAACCTAAACCTGAACCCGAACCCAAATTCCTAAACCTATAACCTATAAACTAAACCTATAACCTAAACCTAAACCTATAACCTATAACCTAAACCTAAACCTAAACCTAAACCCAAACGTATATCTTATAGCCTATAATCTACACCTAAACCTATAACCTATAACCTATAACCTAAAGCTAAACCTATAAACTAAACTTATAACCTAAACCTAAACCTAAACTTAAACCTATTCTCAAATCCCTAAACCTAAACCTATAACCTAAACCTGTAACCTATAACCTATAACCTATAGCCTATAACCTCAATCTAAACCTAAACCTAAACCTAAACCTAAACCTATAACCTATAACCTATAACCTATAACCCACCTATAACATACACCTAAATTTAAACCTATAACCTTAACCTAAACCTAAACCTATAACCAATAACCTAAACCTATTCTCAAATCCCTAAACCTAAACCTATAACCTAAACCTTTAACCTATAACTATAACCTAAACCTAATCCTATAACCTATTACCTATTACCTATTCTTAAATCCCTAAATATAAACTTATAACTTTAACCTTAACCTTAACCTAAACCTGGACCTAAACCCGAACCAGAATTTCTAAACCTATAACCTATAACCTCAATCTAAACCTATAACCTATAACCTAAACCTAAACCTAAACCCAAACCTATAACCTATAACCTATAACCTACCTATAAGCTACACCTAAACCTAAACCTATAACCTTAACCTAAACCTAAACCTATAACCTATAACCTAAACCTAAACCTACTCTCAAATCCCTAAACCTAAACCTAAACCTATAACCTAAACCTATAACCTATAACCTTAACCTTAACCTAAACCTAAACCTAATCCTATAACCTATAACCTATTCTCAAATCCCTAAACCTAAACCTATAACCTTAACCTTAACCTAAACATAAACCCGAACCTGAACCCGAAGCCGAATTCTTAAACCTATAAACTATAACCTCAAGCTAAACCTATAACCTATAACCTAAACCTAAAGCTAAACCTAAACCCAAACTTATAACCTATAACCTATAACACACCTATAACCTACACGTAAACCTAAACCTAAACCTAAACCTATTCTCAAATCCCTAAACCTAAACTTAAACTTATAACCTAAAACCTAAACCTATATCCTATAACCTATAACCTATTCTCAAATCTTTAAACCTAAACCTATAACCTTAACCTTAACCTAAACCTAAACCCGAACCCAAACCCGAAGCCAAATTCCTAAACCTATAACCTATAAACTAAACCTATAACCTAAGCCTAAACCTATAACCTATAACCTAAACCTAAACCTAAACCTAAACTAAAACCTATAACCTATAACCTACATATAATCTACACCTAAACCTATAACCTATAACCTTAACCTAAAGCTAAACCTATAAACTAAACCTATAACCAATAACCTAAACCTAAACCTAGACCTAAACCTATTCTCAAATCCCTAAACCTAAACCTATAACCTAAACCTGTAACCTATGACCTAAACCTATAACCTATAACCTCAATCTAAACCTAAACCTAAACCTAAACCTAAACTCAAACTTATAACTTATAACCTATAACATACACCTAAACCTAAACCTATAACCTTAACCTAAACCTAAAGCTATAACCTATAACCTAAACATAAACCTATTCTCAAATCCCTAAACCTAAACCTATAACCTATAACCTAAACATAAACCAAAACTAAACCTAATCCTATAACCTATAACCTATTACCTATTCTTAAATCTCTAAACCTAAACCCATAACCTTAACCTTAATCTAAACTTAAACCCGAACCTGAATTCCTAAACCTATAACCTATAACCTCAATCTTAACCTATAACCTATAACCTATAACCTAAACCTAAACGTAAACCCAAACCTATAACCTATAACCTATAACCTATAACCTACCTATAACCTACAACCTACCTATAACATAAACCTAAACCTATAACCTATAACCTAAACCTAAACCTAAACCTATTCTCAAATCCCTAAACCTAAACCTAAACCTATAACTTAAACCTATAACCTAAAACTAAACCTAAACCTAATCCTATAACCTATAACCTATTCTCAATTCTCTAAACCTAAACCTATAACCTTAACCTTAACCTAAACCTAAACCCAAACCCGAACCCGAACCCAAATTCCTAAACCTATAACCTATAACCTCAATCTAAACTTATAACCTAAACCTACAACCTAAACCTAAACCCAAACCTATAACCTACACCTAAACCTATAACCTAAACCTAAACCTATAACCTATAAACTAAACCTACAACCTATAACATAAACCTAAACCTAAACCTATTCTCAAATCCCTAAACCTAACCCTATAACCTAAACAAGTAACCTATAACCTAAACATAAACCTAAACCTATAACCTATAACCTATAACCTAAACCTGTAACCTATTCTCAAATCCCTAAACCTAAACTTATAACCTTAACCTAAACCTAAACCTAAACCTGAACCTGAATTCATAAACCTATAACCTAAACCTAAACCTATAACCTGATCTATGTATGTATGTATGTATATATGTATGGATGCATGCATGTATGCTTTTTTTTTTCTCTCCTCTTTTTCTTACTCATGTCTTTCTCTCTTACTATGTAATGTTTCTACAAGTATGTTCCAATTTTGTTAGTTATAGTGTAGCGCTGGCATTCCCCATTCTGTTTTACTGATAGAAACCATATATCAGCGTTAGGAACATATATGACATCAGCACTAATGTGAAAATAGAAAATCAAAAAACCAGAATGCTCTGTTAGACATTAATTCTCTGTGCAACTGCACAGTTGTCATCCAAACCACTTTAGTATGTTGATGGGTTGTTACTACTTTTGGCAGAAAACCATGAAGTCTAGTAGGAATGGATATTGTCTGTAAATAGTAAGTTTACTTTTTATAGTAAGTCACATATTTTAGTGTGTTTGAGTTGGAGTTTTGAGTTTAAAAGTCCATCATAGGTTTGAACACATTTTTAAAAGGATTGTAATTTCATTTTTTTTACTAATTCTGATTTTGATTTTGATTCTGATTTTGAAATTCTGATTCGAGAAACATAAATACATGCACAAAAAAATAATAACATACATGCATTATTAAAAAAAAATATCCCTAGTTTATCAATATGTCAATATTTCACAAGTAAATCTCAAGCTTTAATAACAAAAGAAAGGAAGCTTAATATAACCTAATACTATGAAGTATATACATGAAGACTCAAGAATTAAGACATCAGGGACATCAATAATAGCAACAAAAAATCATGATAGTTCAATAATGCCTACTTAAATTGAAGATTTGGAAACCATCTATGATTGCAGGCCTATTTCTGTAATAATTATTGTTGACAGCCTTATAACAAAGGAGCTAAAAACCAAGACCACTCTCCTTGAATACCAATCTACTGTAAAGAAAATCACAAAAAGTTCTTTAAGGCATCTATGAAAGATCAAAGTCCAAAAAAGAGGAATGCATGGTTAATTCACTGTCAGTTAGGAATGCTTTAGTTTTTGTTTAATCATTAACTACTCTTCCATAAGTTACGTAAGTTTAGAGAAGTTGTAGCCCAAATCCCAAATTTTCACCTGAAACATCTTCTTAGTTAGGTTTGATAATTAGTTGCCTAAGAGTATCCACTACCATAATGTACAAGAAAGATGACAACGGAAAACCCCTCAAAATCATTAAAAAGCCTTTTAAAGACCCATTTATGAGCACAAAGGAAAAAGCATATCCTATAAACTTGCATTCACTTCCTCTACTTCATTCATAAACCAAACCTCATTAACATGCAGTTGTTGAGGCATAAAAAATATTCCATGTCCGGGGTATTTTGGTAAATTTCATGTCTGGGGTATTTTGGTAAAATTTCATGTCCAAGGGGTAGTTTAGGTATACTGGTAAAAATCCAGTTCCAGGGGTAGTTGAGGTATTTTGATAACATTCCATGTCCAAAGGGTAGTTTAGGTATCCTGGTAAAAATCTAGTTTCAGGGGTAGTTTAGGTATTTTGATAACATTCCATGTCCAAGGGGTAGTTTAAGTATTCTGGTAAAAATCCAGTTCCAGGGGTAGTTGAGGTATTTTGATAACATTCCATGTCCAAAGGGTAGTTTAGGTATTCTGGTAAAAATCCAGTTCCAGGGGTAGTTTAGGTATTTTGATAACATTCCATGTCCAAGGGGTAGTTTAGGTATTGTGGTAAAAGGGATTGAAAAGGGTAGTTTGGTAAAAAGGGGTGCACATGTGTCATTTTAAGGGAGAATGATTATTCACCACCATTTAAGAGGTAGCTTGGTGGTCACCATAGTTTAAGAAAAGAAGAAGATCATATGTGAAGAGATAGGTGGTTGTGATCACCACTCTGTAAGAGTGGTGGGGCCTATAAATACCTCACTCCTACTCCATTTGAGGGGTTGGATCGGCTAGATCAGATGGTGGGCTAAAGAAATGAGGAAAAGAAGTCAGGAGAGAGAGAGAGAGAGAGAGAGAGAGAGAGAGAGAGCTTGGCTATTACGCCAGCCCGCACAACGGACGAAGGCTGTTGCACGTAGTCGCATAAGGGAGAGCTGTTGCGCGTAGTCGCGCAAGGAAATCTGCTGTTGTGCGCAGTCGCGTAACCGGGCGGAGTTGCAAACGTGTAAAGAGGAAGAAAGATTCTTCCTTTTACTGGGGCACTGTTAATGCCCAGTACGGTCATCTTTGGAGAGATCCACACCGTCCAATATCTTCCTTTCGAGATTTCAATCTTGAAAGGAGAGTTCTCAATGTGTGTTGACATGGCCCACCTGGACAATCAAGCCTTAAAAGCAGCCGAATGGTCCCTTTTCAATCGCTATAGAGATCATATGACTGGACATGGTCACCAAAGCTCAGAATCACCTCGATTGTTTTTTCCCCCTCTATCTGATGGATGACTCGGATTAGCCCCTCCCTATATCATGGTGGCTCACAACGCACAGACAGAAGCTCTGTTTTACAACAGAGTCAACGTACGTCGACTCTGTGAATTTCGACGGCCCATGTATTGAAGCTATATAAGAAATCCATGTCTTCCACTATGTTCAGCATGAAAAACCATTCGGGATGGACTACTTTTGTAGTCGGATCGATGTGGCCCACAGGGTTATCTACTCTGTCGTTCATCCTTTGATTAACGGCTAAGATCTTACACTTTCTTGCATGGAGATAAAAGGATATCTAGGCAAGGTTTATACCTCCCTCCAGTGATAGGTGAACGGTTCTGATCATCGAAACGAACAATGAGTGGGCCCCACTAGACAAAAACAGCGGCCGCAGTAAAGACACTGTCCGTTTTTTAGGATTTGAGAAGAAAGTGTCGGTCAGCGCCCGCTGACCGACTTTGGCTATAACGGTGCACGGCTTGTGCAAGTATACTGTATACACGTGCAGTGTACATGTAGGCTCCATCTTGATGTTAGTGGAAATCTGCTCCATCCATCCGCTTCATCACTATGTTTGATGTGTTGGGACCAAATCTGAAGCATATCTAGATATCAAGTGGACCCCAAATCATGATTTCAGGGGCTGATTTGTCAGTTTATCCATTTCTACAAGGATTCAGGAACTGAAACTTAACGTGTGCAGCTAATTTGTGGTTCTAAGGCTGCACATAAAGTTTTAGTCTGAACGGACGGTGGCAACCCCATGATCTTACATCCTGGGAGACTTTTCATGCCCGTTTAGCATGATCGGCCTGATTTTCTCAAGGCTTGGCCACACTTCAATGGACTGCTGTATATTTTAAGGAAGAATGACTAGAAGGATGCTCTATCTCATTGGAAGACTAGCTGATCAGATCAGCAATTCCTCTTAAGTACCTAGGAGATGACCAAAATAGTGGCGGAATGCTATCGAAATTTCTATCTCATTGGAAGACTGGCTGATCAAATCAGCAATTCCTCCTAAGTACCTAGGAGACGACCAAAATTGCGTCGGAATGCTGTCAAATTTTCTATCTGATTGTTTTCTCTTTCATTCAGTACATTGCATTAATTGTACTTTATTTTCAGAATCAAGGGAATCAGAGGATGTAAATGAACTCAGATAAATGTGATCAATGTTCTCTCATTCATTCTTTGTTATCATTGAATAAATCCCCCAAATAGAACGCATTTGTTTCTTTTTCGAAACAGCAGTTTCACCATATCCACCTAAGTATCATATACATACACACGTGGGTGATTGTCCCTAATGTGTCACATATGTGACATCTGACCTCTCCATATTTTGATATACAATACTCAGGATTTCATATGTAAAACTCAGTCCATTTGAATCCTCAGGTTGGCGACAATATATATATATATATATATATATATATATATATATATATATATATATATATATATATATATATCAATGGTCAGCAAAAAAAAAAACCATCATTTTACCTTGTCAGTTGTGGATAATTGAAAAGTAAAATTATCTGATATTCAAAATTAAATGGAAAGTTCAGATCTGATAAACCTAATGTGTCACATACGTGATATCTTCCTATACAAGTGTTTTTTTTTTTTTTTTTGTCTTTTTTCCTTTTGAGATGTGTACAAAGGCATGCTTATTTGATTGTGTCTACAAATGCTATTTTATACAGGCTGACAAGCTAAAGAAGTCACTGGAGGATGAAATTCATTTTCTCAAGGGAAGGGTTTCAGAACTTGAAAGATATCTTGTGTCAAAGTCTACAGAAGTTGCATTTGCAGTTTCAAGGAAAGAAGAAGCTCTATCTTCTGCATTTGCTGAAATTGACCGTGTGAAGGAAGAAAATTCTGTAAAAATGTGAGCATTATTGCATTATATGGAGGGTGTTTACTGTATTGGAGTGTATTTATTTCTTGCACATGAGGGCACGCCTTAGTTGTGATTCTTATGATAGGTTGAGCAAAGTAAAGTATTGCTTATTTAAAAATATGAATGTAGGATGCATTGTATAATTTGATTGTTATTTATAATAAATGCATCATTTTTTTTTCCTGATTACATTTTATATACTATTTCTATCAGCATTAAGCTTTGATGAGTTGTTAATCACAGCAGGTTCTTGCAATGGAAACAGGCACCATATTACAATTTTTTAAAAAATAGCTACAAATTTTGGTCGTAGCTATTGTTCTGAAAACTGTAGCTATTGCTAACTACAAATTATTGCTATGGATTTCATTCCACTTTCAGCTACTGATATTATCCATAGTAGTAGGTGCACTTCACTGCAGAAATTATAGCTACTACTTTTTTCCATAGCTAGTGATATCAACTGCTACGGATCTAATCTGTAGCCATAGGTATTTTATGCTACAAAAATTATAGCTTCGGCCGTAGCTATTGATACCTACTGCTACGGATTTAATTGTAGGTGTAGCTATATTTCGCTACAAAAACTATCACTACGGCTTTTGTCCGTAGCTAGTGGTATCTATTACTACGGATATAATTCGTAACGATACCTTTAGCTACCCCACCAATCGCAGCGGACGTGCTACGGACCATATCTGTAGTCAAAGGCCTTTTGCTACAGTTTTTTGCTATAGCGTTTGTCTCTTTTTCTTGTAGTGGTAAGTGTTTGATAAATTGTACTTTATAATGGCGTTGAGATAAGATTCTCAACTACCGTAGCTACATGTATAAATTCCTTCATGTATCTAAAATCTAACTACGTGATTTATGTATGAAATGCATGTGTAAGATGTCATGTTTACTATGTGCCTTTCAAATTGCTCAATGATTACGATGCTTGAATTGTTTTCTCAATACTGTTATAGCTATCATATGTGAATAGTACTGCACTGAAGTGTGATTGGGACTACAATGTAGTCCAGGCAATCGATAACAGGTTCTGACCGAGTGGTTGACTTAACTTCGCCACACGGACACATTCGATGAGTCTGAATCATACGGTGACTATCGATAGTGGTTAGGCCACATGGAGTGCGTATGCGCTCCATGTCGATTAGATTAGCGTGTGCTCGTACCAATCGATCTTGTCAAGTAACCCAATTAGCCTAAATGTGTGTTTATCATGTATGGACACAACTGCTTAAACTTAAAGTACCACTTACCAATGAAAATCTGTTTAACCTTGGTATCGCGATCCACTAAGACTCATGAGTCGGGCATAGTGGTATGAGATATCGTGGTTGAGCTATCGGTCTGC
The DNA here is from genome assembly GCA_037074715.1 of Magnolia kwangsiensis. Lineage (NCBI taxonomy): Eukaryota > Viridiplantae > Streptophyta > Magnoliopsida > Magnoliales > Magnoliaceae > Magnolia > Magnolia kwangsiensis. Next base: position 76,841,389 of record CM073580.1, on the reverse strand, counting down.
GTTGGGGTGACAAGCTTCCCCATAGTGTCAAGTGAGTAATCCAAACTCGTGAGCCGAATACCGTGGTATGGAACACTGTATTCGAGCTGTCGGCCTACGATTTGGTGATGAGCCACTTGTAGTGACCTCGAACATACCCTAGGTCTGCGCAGAGGTGATAAGCCTTTCCGTAGTAAACTAGAGTATAATCCAGGCCTGCACTGAGGTGACGAGCCTCTCCGTGGTGACTTGAAACTTCTTATCGTATGAGACTAACTAGGACTGATGACCCTAGATGGATAATTATTTGGGTAAGTGATAAAAAGGGAGGTACCTTAGCTTCCCGAATATGTTGTTTGAATAAACCTAATTAAGAATTGGGCTAACACGATCATATATGCATTGCATGTGCTTTGATGAGGAAGTGCACGTGTTTGGAGTGGTGCATGCTGCGATCGTGAGATGATGTCACTGAGGGAGTGTAAGCGAGGGCATATATCATTATTGTATACCATTCCTGCATTAACAAGAGTACTTACAATATGATTGTTGTACTGCTTGATTGAGTTGATGATATGTTAACATTTGCCTTATAACTCCACAGATTTGATCACTCACTCTCACTCTAGGATGGTGTTTTAAAATACTAACCAGACTCTGTTGTAGTTGCAGATGATGATGAGGCTTTCGTGACAGCCTGACTTCTATGATGACAAGGAGGAGTTCTCCTATATGTAGCTATCAGGCGGGTCTATGTAAGCCATGTTCTGATCGATGGGGTTACAAGAATGCTGACTAGATGTCATTACACTTTTTATTTTATATTTTGGAACATACATGTATATTCATTTTGTATATTTTGGGAGTATACATGTATATATTTAACCTAGTAACATTTTCACACTTTGGAGACCTAAATAGTTTATATGTTTTATATATCTATCACAGGCTTCTACTTGCTTAAATTTAATCGTCTCTAGAGTATGATATGTTGATTTATCTTAATCTCGTTCATGTTTAATGCACTAACACGAATGACATTAAATCATCATTTTCTATGATGCATAAGTGATGTGTCGAAACTCGGAAGTTGAGCTTTGCTCGACCCCCGATTTTTGGGGCATTACATCTGGGACGTTACAATTGTCCATGAAGACCTCTAAATATTATCCCACTATATCAGAAAATATACTCAACATGCATCAATGAAAAGTGGCGGGGGTATTACACAGTCCGAGTAGCATCCTTTGGTAAGTAAAAGTATTAAAGGGGCATGTGAATGTGGTCTTTTCTTGATCTTTAAGGGCTATCTCTATCTAATTGTAGCCCAAATATCCATTAAGGAAGCAATAGTAAGAATGACTAGCTAGCTTTTTCAAGATTTAATTAATGAAAGGTAAAGGAAAGTGGTCCTTCCTCGCGACAGTATTCAACTTTCTGTAGTTAATGCACATTCTCCAACCAGTAGTAACTCTAGTTGGCACGAGTTCATTGTCGGCATTGGCTATGATGGTGATTCCGGACTTCTTAGGAACCTAAGTTGGACTCACCCATTAGCTACGGATATGGGGTATATGATACCCACATCGTACAACTTAAGTACATCGACCTAACCACTTCCTTCATGTTTGGATCTAATTGGCATTGTGGTTGTCGAGAGGTCTTCGCATTATCCTCAAAATGAATGCGGTGAGTACAAATCAAATGGTCAATTCCCTGAGGTTCACAATCGACTATCCAAGGGCTTATTTATACTCAATGAGAGTAAAGATAAGCATACTCTCCTATTCTTGCTCAAGGTGGAGAAATCACTACCAGGTATGTATCATCTTGACCTAAATAAACATATTTAAGATCACAAAGCAAAGGCTTTAGGTCAAGCTTTGACGCTTTGAGGCTAGATGGTATATGCACTACATTAGTTTGGGGTAATTCTTCAAATTGTGGCCTCCACCGATTAACTTCAAGTACAGACGTAGCATCAAGCATGACATCTATCTCCCTAATTGTGTCATCATCCAAATCAGGGGAGTGGGCCAAGCACATCTCCAGACTGTCAGAGTATAGAGTAAGGATTGCTCTATCTTCCATGATAGAATCTATTAAGTTAATGTTGTGGATATCATTAACATCTTCTGACTATTTGGTCATGTTGAAAAAGATATTAAGCTCTAATGTCATATTTTCGAAAGATAAATTTATAATTTCATTCCTGCAATTAATAATTGCATTTAATGTAGTAAGGAATGGGCGACCAAGAATGAAGGGAATTTGAGTGCTCACATATATGATGGGTTAAGTATCCAGGATAATAAAATCTACTGGATATCAACTTGAACTAACACATCCTCAATCATCCCTCTCAGTACACGAACTGAGAAATTAACAAGTTGTAATGTAATCCAGGTGGGTTTTAATTTACCTAAACCCAATTGTTCATAAACCAAGTGATCAAGTTCACACTCACCCCCAAGTCAAGAAGTGCTTGCTCAATCCGATAGTTCCCAATTACACAAGTGATGGTCAGGCTACTAAGATCTTTGTATTTTTGTGGCACATCTTGTTTGAGGATGTCACTCATTTTTTCTGTTAAAAGGATTTTCTTTTGTATGCACCTCTAGAATATCCTGAGAATTAAATAGAACTTTTGGTGCAATTAATCATTGAGGGAATGGCGCAATCTACTTACTTTGAGGTTCCGGTTCTAACTCATGTGGAGTAATGTTAGGTCTATCATTTTTATCTTCTTCGGGGTCCTTAGGCTTTTCAGCCCTTACCAGAATAGATTTATCAATTTTCTTTCCACTCCTAAGAGTAGTGATAAACTTGGCTTACTCCATTTGATTAAAGAGCTTGGGTTACTAATTTCACATTGTGGCTTTGGATTGGGGAGAGGTTAGGCTGGAAGCATCCCTTTCTCTCCACTCACTAAGTATGACTCAATCCTTTGAATGGACGATAAAAACATTCTCATTGTTGTTTTGATATCCTGGAATGCTTGTACCATATTCTGGTTGAATAACGTTTTTGCATGAATTTTTGAACCGTATCCTCTTAATGTCTCTTCTGATTTAAAAATTGAGTAAGGGCCTCTTGTGGGTTAGCCATCTGTCCATTCCTCCAATTGAAATTTGGATGGTTTCTCCAGCTAGAATTGTATGTATTTGAGGTGGGTCCTCTAAAAGGTCTTTGATAGTTGTTCATAGCATTCGATTGCTCATTCAATATCTCTTGAAAAGCAAGAATTGTTGGGCAATTCTCAGTTATATGTATGTTACAAGAACAAATACCACAAACCACTTCCTCAGCCTTATCAGATTTGATAGGTTCTGCCTTGTTAATTTCTATGGCCTTGACTTTTCTTGTGAGATTGGTCACTCTTGCACTCATATCATCTTCCTCTTTTAAAACATAAATTCATCCCATGTCCTTTGATCAAGTAGGCTTAGAAGTGGTGATTCTTGGAGAGGTGTCCCGTAAATGCGCATTTTCTGCTAATTGATCGAGGTAATCCCAAGCATCATCGGCTTCTTTGTTCATGAATTTACCATTATACATCATCTCTACAAACTGACGCATTGGTGAAGTTAATCCGTTATAGAAAAAGCTTATTGTTCACCATACTTCATGGCTATGGTGTGGATAGGAATTTGTGCGATCTTTGAACCTTTCCCAGCATTGGAAAAAGGTCTCTTCCTCTTTTTGGGCAAAGTTCATAATTGCCTTCCTTAAAGTGTTAGTTTTATGAAACGGAAAAAACCTTTTGAGAAATTCTTAGATTATGTCGGCCCATGTGCCAATGGATCTTAGCTTTAAGGAGTGCATCCACGTATTAGCCTTCTCTATCAATGAAAAAGGAAACAATTTAAGTCATATTGTGTCCTCAGACACGTTTGGAAAGTGTAATGTAGCAACTATCTCATCAAACTCCATGATGTGCAAATATGGACTTTCATAATCTAGTCCATGAAACGTAGGAAGGAGTTGCATCAATCAAGGTTTGATATCTACATTTCCTGCATTAATTGAAAAGACTATGCAGAAAGGTGTACTCAAGCCCTCCGGTTGTAAATAATGGCATAGAGTACGGGGCAGGGGTTCATGATGCACCTTGTTTTTATCTTGAACTTCCTCAATTGGTGGTTGAGGTTGAAGTTGATTTGTAGCCATCACTTCGATTAACTAAGAGGATCTCAAGTGTTGTCTAATCTTTTGATGGATAGGCAACCATTTAATTAATCCTCCTTCACTCAAGAGACGTTAAGTGTTCTCATGAACCCACTTGGGCCTAAGCACGCACAACCCTCAAGTAACTAAACAATTAAACCTAAAAAATAAACTAGAAAAAATAAAACAAATAAGAGATCTAAAAAAATAAGAGAGAGTGTTAGAATAAAATTACCAAATAAGAGTTGCTATGTTAAGAATCTTACAAAATAAAAAACAATATTACTTTCTAAAAATAATTTCAGAAAAAATCCTAAACTAAAAACATAGCAGAAAGATAAATCTTAATCTTAACCAAATTATAATATTAATTAATTATAGAAAAAATATAGCCATAGTCTCCGACAACGGTGCCAAAAACTTGTTCACAACCTCAAGTGTAGGGTCGCGATTTAGCAATAACTTGTGAGAATGAGGTCAAATCCACAGAGAGTAAACTTACATGTATTCTGAAAAGAACTATAACTAAAACTAGAAGAAGATCTAAATTTGAATTCTACAATAAAAGAGAGTAATTGTGAATAATGTTTAAACTATCAATTAAAGGTGGGAACTAGGATGTCAAGGATCCACTTGTAGTTATTAAGATGCTACCTTGCTTGATTCAATAAACACAATTTGTAAGACATGTATCCTATACCATACCGTTTCGTAGGCTTCCACGATCCTCTCGGTCGAATTCCGACAACTCTCGACCTGTATCTGACATTTGCACGTGATCCTAAGTCAGGTCCTATATACCGAAGTCAGCTTGATCCGAAACTTGTACCTTAGTGACCGCGGCATCGCTGCGGTTCCAACACCGCGACTTGTGCACCGAACCGATACCCATGCCAGAAGATGTGGACCCATGTTCATTTCGAAGAAACGTCGCGTGTAACAAATTTCGAGGGAATCTCTACGACATGTCCCATCAATCAATCAATCAATCAATGTCAAGTACAAGTCATACCCCAAGTACATCACCCATCTCTCCCTTTTCACAAGTCAACTCTCTCTCTCTCCCTTACCCATCCTTCTCTTCCACAATTTTCAAACTAACCCATACCTCACCATCCCCATTTCTTACAACAACCATTCCAACATCCATTCCATATTATTCCATCACTTCTTTCTCTCTCATTTCTCAAATCCCTCAAGCAAGAAACTCCATACGTCCAAACTTCTCTCTCCCAAGCAACAAGTGTGGCCCACCCTCTCATCTCTCATCCCCACCATCAAAACCCCATCAACCACCATTAAAAGTGAAGGCAAGGAGCTTACGAGCCTAAGACACCAAAGAGAAGGCCTAGAGGTGGGTGATTTACCGTTATTTTTTATTTTAAGGCCCCACTTGTTGTGGGACCCACATGATGTATACATTATATAAGGGATGGCCCATTAGTGGCAAGGTCCCTCCCCTTTCATGTCTCTCTCTCTCTAACTATCATGATTGGAGTGGGCCCCACAAACATGTGTTATATATAAATGTCCATCAAGCGGTGTGGCCCATCCTATTGCAGGTGGTGGTCCACACCATCCATTATTTGGGACTATGGAGATCCCTACACTAGATTGAAGGATATATATTATATTATATTTATTTTAATATATATATATATATATATATATATGCGTGCATGGTGGGCCACGTCCAAGTGGGACCCACCATGATGCTTGTGCTGTATGTAGACCATCCAGCGTCCAGAGACGCTGGATGTGGCCAGGAAAACCGTGAAGTGTGAACTAATGGTATGGTGTACTGACACCACAAAATATCAGCTTGGTTCAAAATTTTTGAGTGCACCATTCATGTAGGCCCCACCTTGATGTATGTACTTAATCCAAGCCATCCATCCTTTTCCTCAGATCATTTTAGGCGTTGAGCCAAAAAATGATCTCAATCCGAATTTCTGGTGGGCCATAGCATAACAAACAAAGTTTTCTACCATTAAAATACACCCTAATGTTGTTGTATACCAAAACCCATCGAATATTGGGCTTGATAGGTTGGTATTGAGCCATAGGAGCCGATGGTCAGATCGGATCTACCTAATGTGGACCCCACCTATGAAAAATCACGAGAAATCAATTTACCAATACACACACACACACACACACACACACACACACACACACACACACACACACACATACCTGCAGCAGCGCCTGCTGCTGCAGCGTCAGCAGGACACTGTCGCTCGTGCGACTGTGGACGTGAAGGGGGGGGGGAGGGAAATGGGTCCCACTTGTAGGCCCCACTATGATGTGCATCGAACATCAACACCTTGCATTAGTGGGCCCCCCTCAGGGTAGCGAGCCGTCCAAAAATTATCCATATTCGAAGCTCAGGTGGCCCACATCATAGGAAACAGCGGTGATGGAATGACTGCCATTAAAACCCTTTTTGCGTGGGCAGAAGTTTTGGATCATATAAAATTTATTTTTTCCTTTTCATCCAGGTCCGTGTGACCTTACCAATGGGTTGGATTGCAAATAAGCATTATGGTGGGCCCCACGTGGGACCCACAGTGATGCATGTGTTTTATTCACACCGTGGAACCCAAAAAAAATAATTAAAAAAATAAAAAAAAAATGTGTATGCATTTTATCACTGTCGTCTAACCATTTGGCTGGGCTACGAGACGGTCAGTGGACCCCACCATGATGCATGTCTTGCATCCAAACCGTCTAACCATTTTGGAAGCTCATTTTAAGGCATGAGCTGCAAGTTGAGACAGATCTAGATCAAGTGGACCACCCAGTAAAAAAGGCAGTGGGGGTTGAGCTTCTACCATTGAAATTCTTTTGTTGTCACAAAAGTTTGGATTGTTAAGAAATTGTTTTCCCCTTAATCCAAGTCTATAAGAACTCATGATCAGATTGGATATAAAATAAATGTTATGGTGTGTCTTAAGAATTTTAATGGTGAAAATCATCGTCACCACTGTTATTTGGAGTGTGGTCCAGTTAATCTTTTGATATGATTCATGTATATATATGAGGACCATGTGATTAGGCCCATCTAGATGTATTTGTTTTCTGATGTTGAGGCCCACTTTGATATATAAGAGGCCCATGTGGTTACGCCAATCTTGATGTATTTATGGCCTAATGTTGAGGCCCACTTTGATATATATGAGGCGCATGTGGTTAGGCCAATCTTGATCTATTTGTAGCCCGATGTTGAGGCCCACTTTGATGTATATGAGGCCCATTTGATGTATTGCAGACCTATGGGTTGAGGCTTAATAAGACGTACATAAGGCCCATTGTGATGCATGCAAGGCCCATGACTTACGGCTCATTACAATGTACGTAAGGCCCATTGGTGCCGCCCACTTGATAAATATAAGGCCCATGTGATATGGCCCATTTGATGTACTTAAGGCTCAATAGGATGTATTTAGGTCCATTGTAATGTGTGATTCTTCCATGGTGTATATAATGATGTTTACAACGGGTTGTGCCTTGGGAGCAATGATGGTTTAACGTCTACATTGTATAGATGATACTAGTTAAATGTTCGTATTGTCACTCTCCCTAAGGCCCATCGATAGGCCCATACTTGCTACGGGCAGAGTCCATCACTTTGTAACATTATTCATGATCATACGCACCATATGTATGATTGATATAAGGAGTGATTGATCATAGCATATGCCTTCGAGCAGATGGTTTATAGGACTATCTGATAGGCAGAGTTATCCCACATGAGCGCACGGTATGCGTAGGATTGAGGCATGATTTGACTATATGACTCATGCACTTTGCATTATGTGATTATTGTATGCCCTAGCTACATCAGGGTCATAGTCTCCACAGACACATCGTGGGTAGCTGGATTGGATACCGAAAATACTGTTTCTAGCATCGGGGCGCCATAGATGTCCCTGGGTGAAAATTTCTAAACCTGATGGTACCAAAGGATGACTCCAACGTCGAGACCGAGTAAATACACAAGCGTGCAAGGGCCGTATACCAGTAGGTCGCGTCTCTCACTGTATCGTGGTCGGTTGGAAAGGGGTGTAACCTTATCCGCGTGAGTGAGGGGATAATTTCTAGGTTGAGTTTGACCAGCTTGAGGAATGGGTCTGCTATCGACAAACCAGACCAGTATTAGCAGGAAAATAGTGAGGTCTCTTCCACTCTCTCAATTGTGCATCCGGATAGGGGCGGCAAGCTAGCATAGAGTGTACTAGACCCCGATGATTATCCAAAATGAGAACTGTACTGATATTAATGACCTGTACGAGGATTTGGATGAGAATTGGCATACTTGAGTTCCATTTCGCTTCGCATGATCTTGATATGGCCGATAGGATTCATATCTTACACCGCATAGCCTTGCTATGGCTAATTGCATTCATGTACTCATCCGTATGATTCTACATTACTCTGACCTTGCATTCTAAGCACGCTTATATTGCACACACACTTACACCATCCTCTAAGCTTTCTATAAGCTTATGTACAATTGATGAGTATAGGTGACGCCAGGATGCAGCCGTAGCATAGTAGCAGCAGGAGCGTGTAATCGAGCTTTTGGAGTCTCTGTTATTTGCATTATCTTATATTTTCCTTCAGGCACATTATACTCAAAAGTTTTTTATCATAGTGGATTTTGTGATAGTGTTCTTGTGATTATTGTTCGTGGGTTATGCTTATGGTTATTGTAACATCCTGAAAATCGAGAGTCGAGTAGAAACCCAATTCCCAAGTTTCAGAACATTACTTATGCAACATAAATGCTTATGATTGAATGTTGTCTGTATTGGTGTATTAAACATGCATGGGATTAAGCCAAAACAGCATATCATACTCCAGAGACAGTTAAATTATGCAAGCGAAAGAATGTGATAGATACATAAAATATATAATTGATTGTAAGTCTCCAGAGTGTGAACATGTTACCAGGCTAACTATATACATGTATACTCTAAAAATGAGCAAAAAGAATATACATGAGTGTGTAAATAAAAGGCAAAATATCAAGTGCATTGGCATCTAATCAGTAACCCTGTAACCCCGCCAATCAGAACATGCATATAGGAGAAATTCTCCTCATCATCATACAAGTCCGACTCCACTTCACAAGCAGCGCCATCATCTGCAACTAAAACAGGGACTGGTTGGTGTGCGCAACACCGTCCCGTAACGTGGGAGTGAGTAGCTAACTCAATGGAATCATATATCAAAGATTAACATATTATCAAATCAATCAAGCGATAATGATAAAGCAAGCATATCAAACATTCCTAATTACTGTGATTAATGCAAGAATGAAATGACATAATGGATGCCCTCACCGACATACTCCCTCATGCGACACCATCTTACCTCTGCGGCATGCTTTCTTCCCTTAGTGCTCCACATCTTCTAGGCACATGCAGTGTGAGATGAATATGATTACCGAGTTGTTATTAGTCCTTTTCATACAACAGGATTGAGAAACTAGGGTACTTCCCTTATATCATTCCCAACAAGGATCCTGTCTATGGTCGTCACTCCTAGTAGTCTCATACGATGGTATATTTCTAGGTCACTGCCAGGGCTATTGCACGCACTCATTGCTCCGCTCCCCCATCACCTTATCAATACAAGCCTAGTTGTACTCTTATTGCTATGGAAGGGTCATCGCCACACGTATACTCAGAGTACGCTCGAGGTCACTACAAAGGGCTGCTAGGGCTGTTGCTCGCACTCGTTGCACCGCTCCCCCATCACTTTATCAGTGTAGGCCGACAGTTCGAATATAGTGTCCCATACCACCATAATCGGCTCACGAGTCTGGGTTGCTCACTGGTCACTACGGGAAGGTTTATGGCCCCATAGTAGGCCGATAGCTCAACCACGGTGTCCCAAACCACCATGCCCGGCTCATGAGTCTTAGTGGATCAAGGTACCACGGTTATCAGGGTTATCACTGGTAAGTTTAGTACCCTAGGTTCAAGCAGTTATGACGAATATAAGGTGAACATACAACGGTCAATCGGGTTACTTGATGAGTCCGACTAGCACGAGCGCACATTGAATCGACTGACATGAAATGCACAAGCACTTCGTGTGGCCTAACCACTGCCAATGACTCTAGTACGACTCGGGTTCGTCATACACATCATTCGTGGAGAATAGAATCCAACCACGAATTCTAAAATGTTACCGACTGCCTGGACTAGCGTATAGCCCCAAACACTTGCAATCTAAATCAATAATCATATGAGAGAGACAGAATTGAAATACGAGTAATTCCAGCATGTTATCAACATGTTATAACATACATCAAAAGCAGTTAACCATACACGAGTATTTCACACATAAGGTAATCAATTCAATACAACAAACATGGAGGAATTCATGTACATCAATAAATTAGTTGAGAATCCAATCTCAACGCTAATCTACAACACCATTTACTCAATACTTACTGATACATACATTTATACAAACACTTAGACTACACAACTCCAACGTACTTGACGTGTGTTGATTTCAACATATAATATGACAAATCCTTATATCAAGGAGATGTTTAATACACAACAATCATGTTCTTACATTCAATACATATGACAGGCATAAATCATATTGATTTAGGCATTTCAACAAACACTTAGTCTACATACATTAGTCTACATAGCATATGTCGGCCAATATGTGCATTAGGACGAATCTCTTTGCCAAACAGATCATACACATATAGCTAGTATAGGTACACGACAAATACTCATGGCAATCATATCGGCAAAATACGTACGTATACAGTATTTCCTACAAAAACCTAAAATACCCTAAATCTCATATTCTTCGTACGTATTCGAAATGAAAAACGGACAGCATGTTCTACATGTCAAACAGCATCCTCATCAGCAATCTACCATTAAACGACATTGAAAGCTTTGAAAACAGGTAATCTAAGCGTCTAAAATCCGCACCTTAAACCAGAAAATGCGTATTCGTTAGGATTCAGACAATGTGTCTTCGTCAACGGCAGATACGCTACCTATGGCAAGAAACAGGTTAGCTAGAACTCTTCTACAGCTAGTCTAAGCTTCAAATCAAGTTAGGATTAGGGTTTTCTTACCTAGAACGAAGTTGGAATCGCCAGAATAGCGATGCAGGTGGATGGATTTGGCACGTAGAGTAGCAGGGAAGAATCCCTGGAGAAATCCCCAACTTCTCCCTCACTTCTCTCTCTTTTATCTCTTCTCTCTCCTAGGGTTTTCTCCAAATTCGTATGGGTTAGAAAGCTAAGGGTTTAAGCCCCTTTTATAAGTCCAAACATGATCAAAACAAACTTTAAGTCAAGGTATACTTGGGTTATAGCCAAATCGGGTCTTTTCCGATCTAAAAGAGCATTTCTGGAGGTCCCCTGATCAAATACGGTCGGACTTAAGCTCATGGATATTGGATCCTGATCACATTAAGTTTTCGTTCTGATAGTGTTCCCAGATCGCACGTGGCGGACCAGTTTCAGTTCAGCGATCACTGAGACTCGATCGAGGATTCCAAGTATACTGACCTGAGTGGGAAATGTTCCCTGATCCGAGGGTGTATTTGGGTCAGATTCTGACGGTCTGAATGCTTATACTTAACCCGCAAGCGAAACGTGCCAGATTTATTAAATCACATTTAATTTATAAAGAATTTTACTCTTTCTCACATTCCTTACTCCAGGCTCAATGAAATAGCCTCAGAACATCAGTTGGGCTTGATTTTCGAAACGATTGTCAAGTCCAACTAGGTAGTCGTAATTGTCTAAGATTATCGCTATCGGACTTTCGACACACGGTGTAGATCCAATACAAAGTTTTAAAGGGTTCCTTAGAACAAACAGGTTTAGAGTTTGATCCTATGTTTTAGGGTAACGTAGCGTCAACAATTCTATAGGTTTTGAATCTTACAAATCGTATTTAAAGTGGTTGGTGCTAATTTTGCAGGAAGTCTAGTGTAGCGCTGGCTAATTCACGTTAAATTTCTAAAGAATTTGGTTCTAAATGATTTCTTGGCTTTGAAATTGGGTTCTGAGAGGTTACCAAGGTGTTATGGTTGACCCATTGCCTAAGGACGTCTAATTCCAGGTAGGCAAAAATCCGGGGTGTTGCAGTTATACTTGAACAGAATCAAAATCATGTTTGAAATCCTCCTTGTAAGATCAGAGGATCGGAACCTAGTGTATAGGTGTCGGGAGACGATAATAGGATACTATGGAGGCAGTCTGTGTCGGATTTAGCGATCGAAAATTTTGTGAGCCCGATTTTTCAGTTTGGGGCGTGACACAATTGGAATTAGAGTCATATCCTATCCAATTGGAAGATAAAGCAATTTAAATCAAATCTGAATTTTTCATTGACCTAATTCTCAATGGAAGATAATTGTGAATATTGGAAGGGATTCCATCACCCTACCATGCCCAGGAGACGATGGTAAACAATAGGATTTACCAGTCTCACTATTTCAATAAGGAAAAGAAGATATCCAAAGCTATCATAACATCTATTGTAATTTAATTCACAATAAATCATAAAAAAAAAAAAATTAAAAATATTTCTTTAATATCAAACTAGAAATCAATGAAGTTCGATAAGAACAAGAATCAAAGAAAAATAAACATCCTAACATGCTAGAAGCTTCACCTCTTAGCCCTAGCTAAGAGGTCTAACCAACCATAGACATGATTAAAACCAAATCTCCTAAGTAAAGCATGAAAAATAAAATATGGAAGAAGAAAAACTCTTTGATGGTAGCTCCACCCCTTTTTTATGCTCCTTGATAACTTTTCAAACCCTAAAAGATGCTTTGGAGCATCCTAGGAAATCCTATTTAAAGTTATGGAACTCCAACTTTTGTACCAAGTTAGAAAATTTTAGAAACCGCCTCAAATTTAGCACTTTATGCAGTTTTTAAAAATATACTCGGAGTTTCAGAATATGTTTTTCAGGAAAATTTCATGCATATGTCTGTTTTCAAGACATTCTCAGGATTCCTTTTGTTCACTTCAAATCTTTAATTCTCTTCATTTCTCACTTAGTTTTTTTAAATTTTTGGCACGTGAATTCTTCGTTAATGACTTCTAAGTGTCTAAATATTCATTTAGTAATTTTTTTTTTAGTACAAATATTCTTTTTGGCATCAATTTCACCTTAAGGTCTCGAAGTCACCTTACACATGAAAACATGTATAATTAAATTGATTAAGAACTATCATGTTTATAAAATCAAGGTATAAATAGAAAAAAATATGCAATATTTTACACTCAACATGAAGCATCGAATTTTTATATTATTAGCGACCGAAATTCTTGGACACAATTATATACTCGAGTCACAAAAATTCAGGGCGTTACATATTGGTCTTACAATTCTAGTTGGAACTGATCCACTCATGGAACTATGCCTGGGAAAAGCACTTGCTCAGTAGATGGGCTTTGGTAGCCATTCACAGAAAATCTAATGTTAGTGCTAGTCAAGCCAGCAGCTATCTCACAGCTCATTCCCATGAGGCAGAGATGTTCTTGCTCTTCCAACAAGTATTGGAGCCATGCTTGTCCTATAGATCTTAATCGTGATGTGCATTGTTGGGTCAACTCAATGCACCTTACTTAATTGTTGCTAAATCAACTAGATTCACATCCCATAAAAGAAACTGGCGAGGAATGTGTCCTGCATTTGCTTCCATGAGCGAATAGAGTTTGGTTTAGACCTGCGTACCAGCGGAAGGCTTTCCTAGTGAACGATGCGCCAAACATTCGGAGACAATAATGAGAGATCAACAAGAATTTTCCATTGCTCTAATGAAAGAGGATCAAATGTTCTTTGGGTGATCCTATTCCGTCCAATTTCTAAAAATTCAGGTCTTTTGAAATTCACTGGAAATAGCAAGTCTCCGATTTTGCAAGGGGAAGGGGTTAGAAGAATTTTTCCTAAATCTCCTTTTCTTGCTCTTCTAAGTTGACAGCGATTTTGCGGATTTCTTCTCACGTTGTGAAGTGCATTTGTCCAAAGTTGGAGCCATTGAATCCATCCCTTTGTGGTAGTGATGGTGTTTCTTGGGGTGGAGGTTGCTCCCTGTCAAGCTCATTGTCATGCGGACGCAATGGTTGTGTCCCCTCAACTGCAGGCGGCACCACATGTTAAACCATGTTTTGAGTAACTGCAGTCAATGTCTCATGCATGACTTTAAACTCTTTGGCCATGGCAGCTTGTGCAGGAAGTACTTCGTTAAATGAATTCTCAGGTGATGATCCGTTTGGGCTATTCAGATCGGCCACGTATACCATCGCTACTCCCGAAAACGCGTGTGAGTCATTGCATGTTTCAAATGGTAACTGCGCATGGACGCGGATTTCCTGCGAAAGCCTTTCGCAGGAAGATCCTCCGCAAGGATGCTGGGTGGGTCCCTCCGATATGTTTGTTAGAAATCCACACCGTCCGTCCGTTTTTCGAGCTCATTTTAGGACGCATGTCCAAAAGTTAGATGGAATACAAAACTCAAATGGGACACGGGGGAGGAAGCAGTGGAAATTCAGTGAGAACCGTTGAAGCATTCTTATGGCTAAAAAAGTTTTGTATCAGGCTATCATTTTGGTATTTTCACTTCATCCCATCGGGAATAACCTTATAAACGGTTTGGATAGCATATAAACATCAAGGTGGAGCTCAGGAAGATTTCAACGGTAAGAATTTCTTTCCCCAATTTTCCCGTTCGTGTGACCCAGTTGAGTTATGTATCCACCTCCAGTTTCGATACACAAACTAATTTGATATCTCAAAAACTGACGGACGGGGTGGATTTCTCACAAACATATCGGTGGGCCCCACCCAGCATCCGTGCGCAAGAACTTCCTGCGAAAGGCAAATCCGCGTCCAACTGCGCATTTATGAGAGTATGTGGTGTAGCCATGGGAGAGGCGCCTCTTGACTCGAGTATAATCTCTTGCAAGTACAAAGGACTTTGCATTCCCAATATTGATTTCGCATCCTTAATGGAAGCCGGGTTGGAAGATCTACTGCAATAGCTTTTGGTGCATGGTTGCCCCCGAACAAGAAGTTACTAAGATATAATAGGCAAAGGTGTGATCTCTAAGTGATATCTGATGTTGATGGCTCGGAGCATGCTTCTTCCACTGTTCCTATATATATACACACACATACATACATATATATAGAGTATGAATATTTATGCATAAATGTTATGAAATGCATGTCAAGTAATATATATATATTACTTGTGCTATCTTACTTGTGCTGTATATGAAACATGATGGGTGCACTCACTAACCTGGCCAACTAACATTGTGGATTGACAACCGTACAGACGCAAAGGAGACAGGAAATTTGAACCAAGTGCCCAAGAATGAGGCCCGATTGGCGGATGAAACTTAGGATCAATGGCTGTATTTGGTGGAAGATGAACTAGTTGAATTGGATGGATGAATTGTTTATATGATTGACTGATAGGAGATTTAGTTTCCATTAGTATATTTACTAATGTCTAGGTTTGATTTAAGATTGTTCAAGAACATGATATTGCTTAACAATATCTGAATTTATAGTTGAATAAAGTCCAAAATGGGTGGACGTAGTTGAATTTCAGAATTTAATTATGTGGTTGTGAATGTGATGGGTTTGGCAATGGAAAAGTATGCAATTGTGTGGATGTATGAATGTTAATTCAATGTGAACTTAGAATACGTTAAATTACGCCTCCAAACAAATGTATGATGAGTAGAATTATGTACACTTGGCATATGAGTCATGGACTATAACTTGGGTCTGAGGGTGCATACTCTACATCTAAATTATAGGGCATGACAGAATGGTATCAGAGAGAGGCTTCCATACATACATAAATGTAGATCCCTAAAATTATAAACTCTATACTTAGGATTCACCCCTTGATTGTGATGATTGACAAAGAACTTAAAACCAAGTTTAAATGCCACCAACACCCTGAATTGTGCTTAGTAACTAATAACTGAAATTTGAACTTTTAGTCTGCAACATTCTGCAAAACAAAAGTGGACAGTAGGAAACATTTATACCAAACCTTAGTTCTTTTTATAGGACATGATGGCCCCAAAGAAGACACGCAGTTTACATGATATTGTCCCATCAACTAGTGTCATCGTCCCCCCGCGAACCGGCAGTAAACCCAAAAATTCCATTAGAATTTGAAACGTCTGTTAGAGAACAAGATGAGAACGTTGAGGGGGAAGAGGAGACGAAAAGTCATTCCCCTGCCCCTCTAACGGGAAACTTGGGTGGTGTCGAGCCTAGTGCGCAACTTCCATTGCCACAGACTGCTATGTACGCACATTACGCTGGATCTAGCTCCCAACCATGGGATGTCACATTTTGATTAGTAACTTAGATGGCGGATATGATAAAACAACAACAAGACCAATTCGTAGCCCAATGGAACTTAATAGTGAACATGAATCAGGCACCTCAGGGCCAGCATAATCCAGCCTTATCTAGACACGAGCCATTAGGTGGAGTATACTTGAGAAATTCATGAAATTGCGACTACCAATGTTCAAAGGCACTTCAGATTTGCCAATAGCAGAAGACTGGCTAACGGAGGTTGAAAAGATTCTAGAAGCGATAGATTGTCTAGAAAACCAAATGGTTAGATTGGCGACGTTCATTCTCCAAGGTGATATATGGTGGAGATGAGATTGGTCTCGATGGAGCATGTGTGGACTTGGAGCGAATTCAAAAGCAAGTTCAACGAAAAATACTTTCCTAAGGCCTATCATTTTCAGAAGATGGTCAAGTTCTCAAAGTTGGAGCAAGGGGCTATGATAGTAGCTCAGTATGAGGCAAAGTTCGCCGAATTATCCCGATGTGCCCTGAAGGTGGTGGAAGATAGAATACAAGATTCGAAAAATTGAAGAAAGCAAGTTCCACGAAAAATACTTTCCTAAGGCCTATCGTTTTCAGAAGATGGTCAAGTTCTCAAAGTTGGAGCAAGGGGCTATGATAGTAGCTCAGTATGAGGCAAAGTTCACCGAATTATCCCGATGTGCCCCGAAGGTGGTGGAAGACAGAATACAAGATTCGGAAAATTGAAGAAAGCCTCCACCAGAACATTAGAACCTGATTTGGTTGTGCAGATATCCAAAGTATTCCGAAATCATCGACAAAGCCCTGCGAGTCGAACGAGACAGGGAACGAACTAGTGCTTAGTTAAGAGAACATCAAAATAGGACCACACCTAGTAACAACAACCATAAGAAAAGAGGAAACAGACCAACGCCCCAACCACAACACCAAATACTCGAGTGGCCTTTTGCAGGGAATTGTACGCATCGTGGGAAGTATGAGCATAAGGCACAGTTTTGTAGGACTCGACTTAGAGACATCGGACAATTATCACCACTTCAACAATCATCTTCAAGGCTTCCTTGCACCAACTCAACAGTTCATCTAGTCGCCCCAGACATCTAGACCGTCACATTCATAACCTTAGGCGTCGCATCCTATGCCTCATCGGCCGTCACAGAATTAGCAGAATCGACCCCAGCAATTATCACGACCTGCGAATTCTCAAGGATGACAACCGTTCAGACATCAGCCTACGCAAGCCAAAGTTTACGCCGTCGCACCTACTGATGAACCATAAGTTGATAATAATGTCATAGAAGGTACGATTATCATGTTCGATAAGCTTGTTGCCATATTGTTCGATTTTGGAGCTTTATTATCATTTGTTGCAACTGTGATAGTTGAATGGTTAGGAGTTAAAACCAGTAGCTCTTAGTAAGTTAATTTCAGTATATCACCAGTGGAGAAAACTGTCACATTGGACAAGATATTTAAATCCTTTGAAATTAGAATCAAAGGTATCCTGATGCCAGTAGATCTAGTAGTGATGAATATGAAGGGGTATGATATTATTTTACGAATGGATTGGCTTACTTCCTATCACGCCAAGATTGATTGTCATGCCAAGACAGTTACTTTCTCTGTTCCAGGGAAAAAGCTTTTCCAAATCCGAGGGTGACAAAAGGACGAAAAAGTAAAACGTATTATGGTGCCAAAGGATGGAGAATCACAGAAGCTGGTGTTAGAGAAAATTGCGATTGTGGAAGTATCCAGAGGTTTTTTAAGATATAACTAGATTGCCGCCTAGAAGAGAGGTAGATTTCAACATTGACCTCATACCATGAATTACACCTATATTAATCCAGCCATACAATATGCCACCGATAGAGCTGCAAGAGCTTAAGAAACAGTTAAAAGAACTGAAGACTCAAGGTTTCATCAAACCAAGTACGTCGTCATGGGGAGCACCTGTACTATTTGTGAATAAGAAGGATGGGAGCATGCGATTATGCATAGATTGTCGTCGGCTAAATGAAGTGACGATAAAAAATAAATACCCACTCTCGCGCATTGATTATTTATTCGATTATCTAAAGGGAGCTTGTTACTTTTCTAAAATTGACCTGAGGTCAGGATATCACCAATTACAGATCAAGGAAGCAGATGTTTATCAAAGGGCTTTCAGGACACACTACGAGCACTATGAGTTCCTAATTATGCCCTTCAGCTTGACTGATGCCCCAATCGTGTTCATGGATTTAATGAATAGGGTATTCCAGTCGTATTTGGACAATTTGTGATCGTGTTCATTGATGATATATTAATTTATTCTAAAGACTAGCAAAGGTCATGTGGTGCACTTTAAAATTACGCGAGGTGGTGGTGGGCCACTCCAGTTATACATGCAGAAGCTTGGCGGAGCTTAGGAATGAATGACTATGAACTAGAGAGGGGGAGATTAGGACCAAGGACTTACCACGTACACACCCGTGTTAATGGCCTACACAAGGGCTTACACACGTACTCACCTATGTCATTCGCACGTACTCACCCGTGTTGGTGGCGATACGGTCCTACACAAGAACCTACATGAGTTTGGGTTACAAATTCTACAATCAATCCTACACAAGAAAGAAGTGTATGGACTCTTACAATTGAGTACTTATTTGTCAAATTGAGCCCCTTTTGTAGTGTCGTGCTTGAGTCGCTTTTTTAAAGCTCTCCCATGCTTGAATCTGGTCCTCAAATGCTCCCCCGATCGTCGATGTTGATGTTTTAGATCGTTCGATCATTTGTCTTACATATTATGTGTCAATGAGGTAACCAAGGCAGTGGAGGTTGGGTGAATCTCCTATAGCACATGGGAATATTGTAATTCCTAGAGGATTCACCTAGAGAGTTTGGACAAGAATTTGACTATAGGCATAGTGTCTAATTTTGAAAAGGTGAGAATCCATCCACATCTTCAAATAAGAGCATGGAATGCTCATTAGATTGAAGAATCACAAGAAGATTGGCATGAAACTCTTTGGATTGAGGTCTAGGATGTGTGGCATAAGTGGGAAAACACCTAGCCTCCATTTGAACCAAAAAGCCGTCCAAAAGCCCAAATATTAAATGCCTTGTATACAGTGTTAAAAGTATCGGTATCGCTACAAGTTTCGCTAGCCAGGGATACAGAAACAATATCGATATCGCCAATTATATCACTGCTAACCGGAAATGCGGGGAAACATGGGAAAAACGGTAGAATTTTTAGTGAAACTTTAGGAGATGTTAAAATGTACATATTTGCATATTTATAAATAATTTTAAAAAAAAAAAATTGCAAAAAGAATACATATATAACAAGTTTTCATTTAATGTGCCCTTAAAAGCACGTGCTGTTGTAAGAAATCAGTCCAACCATCCCATTTGGCCTATTAACCATCCAACCTTCCATCCAAACATCCATCGATATTGCAAAATATCAACAATACATGATATTTCACCAAAAAATCATTAACAATTGGAAAGGAAACAAAATATAATGATCGCGCATGTTGTAATATCGAGATAAAATCAATATTATCAATGACAAATTGAACACTACATACAACCATGTGCCCATTAAAAAAAATTGAAATAATTTTTTTTTCCAATGAACAAAATTTTGATGATATCAATATGTTGGCGATATTATTGAAATATCATCGATACACTTATGATAAAAACATTACCTAGAATTTACATAGTCAAAAATATTGGCAATGCATTGGTGATATTAATGCATTGGCAATACAAGCGACACCTAAAATTTACATAGTTGAAAACATTGGCGATTACATTAGCGATATTGATACATTGGCAATACTTAGCGATACATTGTTAATACCTGAAATTTCTGTTACAGTGTTATCGATATTGCCACTAGTGTTACCAGTATCGCCGAACAGGAGATTGAGATAATATTGAAGATAATTCGAACATTGCCTGTATATAGGAACCAAGTTCTAACAATAAAAAAGGGCAAAAATCGGTCAGTTCAATGGGATCGAAATACCAGTTGATGAGATCGAGCACATAGAATTTCCAGCTGAAATGTTGCTAGACAAATATGATGCTCCTACTCGGTGCTACCGAGTGTTATTCGATGCCATCGAGCAGCTTCTTTGATCCCATCGAGTGGTATCATGATGTCATCAAGTAGCTTAGATATACAGGTCAATGCTTGCTAGACAGCTCAGACCCTTTAAAGTTTATCAAAGACGAAGGTGGCCAATGAATACATCTTTATGGCTCAATGATAGTTCGTGGCACAACCAAGGAGGATTTTGAAAGCCTTGCACGTGTCCCTGGATTAATTGAAGGGCGCACATTAGGGCACACATGTAAGTTGAGTTAGAATACTGATATGTTACGCATGATTTTTTATTTTTTTTAGAAAGCTTTGTTTTGTGCGTTGTTTTTCTTTTTTTTCCTCTTTTGATATAGGGGTAGTTTAGTCATTTTCTTTTAAATCCGAATTTTATAAATAGGGTGTTTTCTACCCTAAACCTAATAATGATGTTTTTTAAATGAAAGCTTGGTGCCTCACTGTGATAATTTCTTCTCTTCCCTTAATTTATTCTCTTCTTCTAAATTATATTTCTAGTGTTAGCAAAAGGGATGCGTGCAAACCTAGAGAAAGTCAAGACCATAGTTGATTGGCCTAAACTGAGGAACATCCATAAAGTGCGACACTTCCATGGCTTAGCCACATTCCATCGTCAGTTCATCCGGAGTTTTAGCACAATTATGACTCCCATTACATAGTGTATGAAGAAGAGAGAATTTGTGTGGTCGAAAGCCGCAGTTAAGGCTTTCAAAGAAATTAAGGGTAAGATGGTCGAAGCTCCTATCATGCGCCAAAATTTTAGGGTAGTGTAGAACGTGTCAGATGGCGAAGCAACAAAAGAAAAATTTTGGATTATATACGCCATTACCTGTGCCACATGTGCCGTGGCAAGACATTGGCATGGATTTCGTGCTTGGACTTCCCAAGACGATTAAAAAGCATGATTCCATTTTTGTCGTTGTGGACAGCTTCTCTAAGATGGCGCATTTCATCTCATGTTCTAAAACTTTGGATGCGTCTAATATTGCTAAGGTCTTTTTCGATGGTGTGGTCTATCTCCATGGTTTACCTAAGACCATAGTGTTTAACCATGATGTCAGATTTACCAGCTATTTTTGGAAGACACTATGGCACATGATGGGAACACGTTTGCAATTTTCTAATGCATACCACCCCCAAAATGATGGCCAAACTGAGGTGGTTAATCGTAGCCTTGGAAACCTCTTACGATGCTTAGTGGGTGAACATGTGAAAACTTGGGATTTGATTCTACCTAGAGCCGAGTTCGCCTACAACAGTTCAGTCAATAGATCTACAGGGTTGAGTCCATTTAAAATTGTTAGTGGGCACAAACCTCGAATGCCCATAGACTTGTTACCCATGTCAGTTACCCAAAGATCATCTAAGTCAATCAATGCATTTGCACGACACATTCATGACTTGCATGCATATGTTAGACAACGAATAAATGCGAGTAATGATAATTATAAATGTTCAGCTGACCAACATCATAGGTGGAGAGAATTTTATGAAGGGAATTATGTAATGGTTAGGATTAGACCAGAGCAATTTCTTATAGGTTCTGCTAAGCAATTACAAGCTCGCAGTAATGGACCATTCAAAGTATTGCGTAAAATTGGGTTTAATGCGTACAGGGTAGACCTTCCACCTGAAATGAGAATAAATCCAACGATCAATGTGGAAGATCTAGTCCTCTGTCCTAATCCTCTGTCCTAACCCTTCCATTGTTTCTTCTTCCCACCCTTGGCCACTTTCTGACTTTACTTCTCAACCCAATCCACCCCTTCCACCATCAATTGACCGTAAGGAAGAGATTGAAGGGATAGTGGAAGAGGAGATTGTTTCCACATGAGATGAGGGCTTTGAAAGGTACCTTATCAAATGGAAGAACAAGCCACCATCCGATTCCATGTGACTTACAGAAGCGGAACTACAGCGGATTGATCTAGATTTTCTCGAGATACACAAAAGTTTTAACTCGTTAGAGCCGAGTTCTTCTCACCTGAGGGGAGTTGATGAGGACATCAGACCCTTTGAAGTTTATCAAAGACGAAGGCAGCCAACGAATACATCTTTATGGTTTGATGATAGTTCATGGCACAATCAAGGAGGATTTTGAAGACCTTACACGTCCCTAGATTAATTGAAGGCCCCACATTAGGAGGACACACGTGTAGGATGAATTAGAAGACTGATCTGTTATGCGGGATTTATTTTTTCTCAAAAAGCTTTGTTTCGCGCATTTTTTTCTTTTGTTATAAGGGTAGTTTAGTCATTTTCTTTTAAATCCGAATTTTATAAATAGGGTGTTTTCTACCCTAAACCTAATAATGATATTTTTTAATGAAAGCTTGGTGCCTTCTTCCCCTTTCTGTGGTAATTTTTTTTCTTCCCCTAATCACTTTTCTTCTTCTAAATTTTATTTCTGGCCCTCCAACTTTCTTCTTCTCTTTCTATATCTAGTATTCTTTGATTGCTATTGACCCTGAAAATCTGAGATTTGATCCCAGCCCTCTCAGATTTTTCAGTCATCCCTATTCCAGAAATTCTTTGATTTCCTGGACTGGATAAGTTGCATTGATTGTTGGATTGAAACCATGCAAGATCGAGAGGTCCCATCCCTTGTCAGATCCAATCCACACATGATTTGAATACGGTACCGCAGGATTGTGATGATGGTCTGCAACCATTGCATGTTTCCTTTGTTATTATCTTTACTATGATGTGGAAAGTTGAATATTTCAATTGATTTGCTCAATTTATTTCGCTAGATAATTTATGTGCTCACACATGCATTTTACTTTAGACCGTCCAGCATCACCTAATCCATGAATTGATTGAATCCATAAAAGTTAAGAAGATTGAGGGAAAAACCTTGAAGGTTTCATAAAATCGCAACAGAACCCTGCCGACTTCGATCAATCGATCGAAGATGACCTATCGATCGATCAAACAGGTCAGTTTTTGTCCAACAATCAAAGTCTGAAATTCATAATATGGATCAATTGATCGATACTTAGGTTCAATCGATCGAGGGATTCCTCGAGCGATCTCGATCAATCGAGGGTATCAATCGAGCATGATGAAATCTTTCCACCGACCAAACTAATTTATTTCTAACTTTTCTCGATCCATCGATCATAGGGTTCGATCAATCGAAGGGGACCAAAAGTGTCCATAGACCTAATCTTATAAATTTGAATTTCTCCGATCCATAATTGATTGATCAAAGGATCGATTGAGAGCCTTCAATGCTTGCTCGATCGATCGATCATATTGACCAACAGACCCCTGTTTTTATTTTTCAAACTGAGTTAATGAATTAATAAGATTATAATGGATTAATGGTGGGTCATCTTGGATTGAGCAAATGTGGACCCCACTGGATGGAATAGCTAAATTAAATTTGTGAATTGTTTAATAGGGACTTGAATTCTAAATTCCAAAGCGTAACTGTTTGAATGATTTAGTTCTACCAATAACAGGTGAGTGAATCCCAACGTCTCATACCTGTACGGTTAAAATAGATGTTATGATTGTTATGATTATTATGATTGCTAAGTGCTGTGTTACCATGCTAAGATGATCCTTGTTATATGATCCATGCTCTAAACGATTGCTAATGCAAATTGAATATGTAGGCATATAAACTATTACATTCATGAATTCATTGTTTCCTCTCATACAAAGAGATGTATACGTTGACTGCATATGTCGATGGATAGACATTGCGCATGCATTACATGCATCCATAGAGTTCATGCGCTAATTCTTAGAGGCCCGCTCTTGATGAGTGCATGCACACCTCGTGCCTGGGCTCCTAAGGGATCTCCCTAGATGGTCTCCTGGTAGAATTGTTGTCAGATGCCCACGTTAGTGGAAGCCTATTCACGTAGTAAATGCAAGACTTGCCCATGCCTACCTACAGTAGAAGCCTGTCAGGTGCAGATGCAGGTTGATAGATATCTAACCTAAGTGGATGATCATCCTACTTGACATGCATTTCATAACACTTTTGCATACATATTCATACCTATATATATATATATATATATATATATATATATATATATATATATATATATATATATATATATATATATACTGGATGTTGCTTGTGCTATCTTGTGTTGTGTATGAACAAGGATGGGTTCACTCACTAGCTTGGCTAGGTAACATTATGGATTGACAACCGTACAAAGGCGAACGAGACAGGAAATCCAAACCAAGTGTCGGAGGTTGGCGGATGAAACTCAGGATCAATGGCCGTATTTGGCGGAAGATGAACTAGTTGCATTGGATGGATGAATTGTTTATATAATTGATTGATAAGAGATTTAGTTTCCATTAATATAGCTACTAATGTCTAGGTTTGATTTGAGATTGTTTATGAACATGATATTGTTGAACGATATCTGATTTCATAGTTGAATAAAGTCCCAAATGGGTTGAAGTAGTTGAATTTCGGAATTTAATTATGTGGTTGTGAATGTGATGAGTTTGGTAATGGAAAAGTATGTGATTGTGTGGATGTATGAATATTAATTTGGTGTGAACTTAGAATATGCTAAATTATGCTTCCAAAAAAAAATGTATGATGGGTGGAATTATGTACGCTTAGTGCATACATCATGGACTGTAACTCGGGTTTGAGGGTGCACACTGAATCCAAATTGTGGGACGTGACAGTTCGCCTCCTTGGATCATCTCGATGTTACCCAAATCATAAAATACCCCTACGTTTTACATTATGAATTGCACGATCTCGATTTGAGAACCAGATTGCTATTTTTAGCTTTCTGAAATATAGTTATATTTCACTTACTATTGATTAAGTTGTAATGAAAAACTTATATTTACAATGTACAGATTAATACTTCTATTTATTCAGTTATAATATAATACTAAGCATGCAGGGTCAATAATAACATGCATAATTTCTTACAAAATTTGCAACATGAGTTCATACATAAACTTCTATTTCTTTTCTTCTTCTTCTTCCTCTTCTTCTTATTCTTCTTCTTCTTCTTCTCTCTCTCTCTCTCTCTCTCTCTCTCTCTCTCTCTCTCTCTCTCTCTCTCTCTCTCTCTCTCTCTTTCCCTCTTCTTTCCCTCTTTTTCTTTTCAGTTTCCCTCTTTTTTCATTTGGTATCGGAAAAAAAATTCGAAAACGGATTGGCTGGTGTACCACACACCAGCTATATAGCTGCTGCAGGTACGTGTCATGCTAAGACGAGAGCTGACACTCCTTGAGCTCCGAGTTGTATGAACGGTTCAAAGGAGATCAAAGTTACATGGGCTCCACAGTGATGTATTTATTATATCGGCACCGTTCATCTATTTTTACAGATCATTTTAGAGCATTACCCAAAAAATGAATCATATCCAAAGATCATCTGGACCACACCAAAAATAACAGCGGAGATAATTATTTTCACCGTTAAACAATTCGTAGGGCCCACCATAACGTTTATTTTCCATGCAATCTGTTCGTAAGGTCAAAAAGACCAGAATGAAGAGGAAAAACAAATTTCATATTGATCCAAAACTTCTGTGATCCCAAAAAGGGTTTCAACGGTAGACGTTCAATCCCCCACTGCTTTTTGCAGTGTGGTCTACTTGATAATTAGATTTGTATTATTTTTCGTGTCAAGCCTTAAGACGAGCTCGTCAATGAATGGACGGTTTAGATATAATACATACCTCATGATCAGACCCACAGGATTGCTGACGTCAAATGAATGGATTGGGTACGCAGCACGCTTTTATCGCATAAGTTAATAAATGGTACACGTGCCATGTGGGCCCCACCATGATGTATGTATTTTATCCATGCCGTCCATCCATTTTGCCACATCATTTTAGGTCATGATCCAAAAAATTAGTAAGATCCAAATCTCAAGTGGACCACAACATAGGAAACAATGGTTATAGAATGCTCACCATTAAAAATTTCTTAGGGTCCACTGTAATGTTTATTTTCCATCTAACCTATTAATAGGGTCACACTGACGTGGATGAAGGGAAAACACACATGTCAGCTTGATCTAAAACTTTCGTAGCCCCTAATAAATTTTTAATGGTGGACGTTTAATTATTGTTGTTTCTTATGGTGCGGTCCACCTGAGCTTTAGATCCGCCTCATTTTTGGGCTCATGCCCTAAAATTATTTGGCAAAATGGATGGACGGTATGGATATAACACATTCATTATGGTGGGGCCCAAAAAACTTTGACACTTGTGTGCTATACTACACTTCACAATCCGAGTCCCACCTAATTCGGGCCCTTAAAAAATTATACACGACATGTATTAACTTAAAATTTACCAATTAAATTATAGACTGTAATTGCTAACTCACAATGCCAAAATCAATTTGTTTGAATAGTTTTAATTGTTAATTTGTAGACGCTTATTTTTTAAAATAGGGCCTTTTGATTTTTTTCATGATTCACTATCCAATAAATTGCCACTAATTCATAAGTGGGATAATGCTAATAAATTGCATGAATTTGAGGCTGATTTTGGGCATGGATTGGTCCTCCAAGTTAGCCCCAAATTGGCAACGCCATCTACCTGAATTTAATTTCATTTTTTTAAAGAACTACTGGGAGAAATGATATCAAATTGTTAAGTATATAAATTAGATATTTAGAAAATTAAATATGTGAATTTTGTAGTCAAATTCAGGTTATATGGCTCATAAATTCATCAGACAGTCCAATACAACTTCTCACCAAAGAGTGGACCGTTACACCACCATAAACTTGTTCCAATTTATAAATGAATGCATATTTGGAATGCTTAGAATATTCCGGATTTAATCCATATTTTTTCATATTTTTTTGGCAAAAAAAAAAAAATGCACTGTTACGAGCCGTTACGCCCCTGTATCGTCGTTACACCCCTGTATCCGTATCGATATCAGAGGGCACCGTTGCACCAACCGATACCGATACGTAATACCTTGTTGCTGACTTGTTGTCCAACACTGCCTACATAGCATCGCTGGTCATATAGGAGCCTTAAAAAATTTTCCCTCAAGTTCATTGGCATATGACACATGCGAGGTTTGCAAATTCCACATGATGGGGAGCCCTGCCTATACACAAGTAGGGACATGTTGTTATGGAAACTTGTGTGAGATTCACACTTGGTCAAGCAAGCTACATTGTTTAGATGTTTTGGCCTAAAAATGAGGCCATTTCACACCCACCTTGGTTGGGCCAACACATACAAAACAAATGAATGTCCAAAAAAAAAAAATCAACTGTCACTTAGCATTCTACAATGTGGCTCACTTACAGAGCGAAATGGTCCAACGTTTAGGCAAAAGATCTAAGCATTGTTTCGAATAAGATGGAAAGCTTAGATGATGCAGAACATGAAATGTAGATATGATATGCAAGATTTCAGGCTTAGATCACGTTAGTTCAGAAACAATTACACAAATTCCACATCCCACACAAAAGTCCAAATATTCAATTAAGGGGAATCTATGTGGGTTCAGGCCTACACAGGCTAGGGCTGGATCATTAAAAATTATGGACCAAACGATGCTCAAAGGGAAATAGAAATCATCAACACATGCATGACAATCAATCCCTAATCCAAGGAATTCACCAATTTCAAATCAAGGAACCCTAGGGGTGAGGAAATGGGTAAATAAATTAAGGATAATGCAATCTAGGGTTAGGGTTTATGAAAATAGATATAAAAAGAGAGAAAATAAGAAGGAAAACCTAAACCGATGAAAGTCCATGCATGCGGACAGCGGTAGGGCCTGGCGCACGTGCGCATGAGCCTGGCTGCACGTGCGAGCGGGGCCCGAATCCCTAAACAGACTCCTTGGCCCTGGTCGGCCAGGGGAGGTCTCTAAAATCTCCAAGTTTTGTGGCGATCTGACGTACGGTCAAGGCGCAATGATCCGTCGAAGTTTCGGCCCTCCTGCAGGGCCAAATTTTGGAAATTGGCTGTAAAGAAACAAACGGTTGCAAAAACCAGTGGATTTGAAGCGAGGATGATCGTAAAATGGATGAAATAGGGGAGGGGGAGGATTGGGATAAACGTGGTTTCGCACCATGATAGTTAGCCCTTTGAAAAGGGAGGGCTTCGCACCCACTTGAATTTAGCCCTTCGAACAAGGAGGGCTTCGCACCCACTTGAATTTTTCTACAACTCAGAAACTCAGAGAGCAAAAACACACATAAGAATTTTTTTTATTCAACTTCAATGAATCAAAAAAATTACAAGGGGTGCCTATTTATAAGAAAACTCTATACCTCAAAACTCGCGACATGTACGCAACCTATTACTTGGCGATGAAGTAAACCAAAATAAAAACCAATCAAAGAAATCTAAAGCGTTCATGATGTTTTAAAAAACATAAATAAGCAAAACCTAAAATATGAACTTAATCCGACTAGTGGGCCACGATCATGAGATCCCATGATGGGCTTTACTTGACTATCGGGCCCACTCTCTTAAACCAAAACTCCCTCTTCTAACTAGGAGGTCATACCTGGACGTCGTCATTAAGCCAGATCAACGGTGGGGCCCTCATTTTCCTTGTGTACGTGCGTAGGGGGGGCGATGTGTGTGCGCGTGTGCGTGATATCCCCATCAATTCTCCCCAGCTACGAAGATTTCGCCACTAGTGAAATAAAACTCCTGAACTGCTCTAGGATGTCAAGATCAAATCTTTGAAGCTCCTCCTCAGCAAACCACGTTGTCTGAAGCTGGGCGTGACTTCCATTTAATCAAGTACTTCTAAAACCCGTCGTCCGACATTGAAACTATCTGATGGTCCAGGATATCCTCTATTTCCTCTCTGGGTATGTGAAGATTAGTTATGAGAGGCAGGGGCTGAGAAGAAATATCAGGAAGAGTAGGTATGGGAGGTAAACGCTGAGAAAATTGGTCGGGACGGGTAGGTATGGGATGTAGAGGCTAGGAAAATGGGTCGAGAATAGTAGATATGGGAGGTAGAGGCTAGGAATATGGGTCGAGAAGGGGCCATGGATTAAGGAATAAATTTGAAGAATCAGGATGGGTGGGCGAAGGGCCGGACAAAGTATTAGTGGTCCCTTGAAAAGTAATTAAATCCTCTACATTGAATGCGAAACTAATTCGCATTGAAGGTGGAAGATCTACCTCATACGCATTGAGACCGTTTCATTTTATAATTTTAAAGGGTGCAGCACTACGCGCCTGTAACTTACGAATGGCCTCTGGAGGATACCGCTCGGGCCTGATGCGGACCATCACAGTCCCCAATATTGAATTATATGAAACGTCCGTGCTAGTTTGTAGAAAATTTGTAATGTTCATTACTAGTAGTGATCTTCTGCCTGATTTCTTGATGTCATGAATGAATGTGATGCGTAAAAGCCTCTACAAGCTCTGACGGCCTATGAAACAGTGACATAGGGACAAGATCAATAGGTCTATCAGGTTTGTAACCAGTAACGACGTCATAAGGACAGACCTGTGGACCTATCGACAAAACTATTAAACGCAAATTCGACTGTATGTATTACGGTGTCCCATGTTCTGGTGTGTCTTATATCCCTCCTAGGGGCAAACTCATCCGGTAGATCATCAAGAAAGACATAATGAAACTCATTCACTACCGGAATGGCCTCAATGGGTAACTCTACATTAGCCTCTGGTGCACTCTCTCTAGCCACAAGGTCGTACATATTGTACCACTCAAAATAGTGGTCTTGATGTCCCTCAAGGGGTGGGTGCATGGGTGCATGCCCATGACTGATTCCTTGGCCAACTCCATTCATTGGTCTATCCTCCTAGCCACCTGCCTGAGATTGAACATCTATCCCAATGGTGAGGTTTGTCCCGGCGGAGGCCTTTAGTTGGGTAACGCACACATCAAATTGATCAAAATGTTGGTCTATATGTTGTTCCAAGCACTTACCCAAAGACTCGATCTGCTAGGACAGTTTGTTTAGTGACTCTTGCAATCATTTCATATTTAGTATAGGTTGCAAACCAACCACGACCCATACGTGAGGGCATACAACTATTAACTCCACCTAAGACTTTCTATGACGACTATATGCAACTAGATAGGACTAAATGATACTATGAGACTCTATATGAGGGAAACTATGCACTGTTACTAAAATCCAGCAACATAGTTGACGAAATACGGGAATAACAGAAAGTTACAGAAATGTGAATTGCTAACTCCCTGCAAACAGAAATTTCATCAACTAATATCAGGGACTACGGGCTTCTAAACAGCTATATGTGATGAAACTGGATGCATGAAGAACTTGAACAAACTAACCTTGAACATGTAATGTATTCCCCTATAAGAACCCTAGGCTCTGATACCAAATTTGATGCAGGACATGAAATTCAGATATGATATGCAAGATTTCAGGCTTAGATCACGTTAGTTCAGAAACAATTACACAAATTCCATATCCCACACAAAAGTCCAAATATTTAATTAAGGGGAATCTAAGCCACACATGCATGACAAGCAATCCCTAATCCAAACGATGCTCAAAGGGAAATAGAAATCATCCACACATGCATGACAATCAATCCTTAATCCAAGGAATTCACCAATTTCAAATCAAGGAACCCTAGGGTGAGGAAAGGGGAAAATAAATTAAGGATAATGCAATCGAGGGTTAGAGTTTATGAAAATATGTATAAAAAGAGAGAAAATAAGAAGGAAAACCTAAACCGATGAAAGTACACGCGTGCGGACAGTGGCAGGGCCTGGCCGCACGTGCGAGCAGAGCCCGAATCCCCAAACAAACTCCTTGGCCATGGTCGACCAGGGGAGGTCTCCAAAACCTCCAAGTTTTGTGGCGATCCGACATACGATCAAGACGCGGTGCTCCGTCGAAGTTTCAGCCCTCCTGTAGTGCCAGATTCTGGAAATTGGCTATAGAGAAACGAATGACTGCAAAAACAAGCGGATTTGAAGCAAGGATGATCGTAGAATGGATGAAATAAGGTAAGGGACGGACTGGGATAAATGTGGCTTCGCACCATGGTATTTAGCCCTTTGAAAAGGGAGGGATTCGTACGTACTTGAATTTAGCCCTTCGAAAAGGGAGGGCTTCACACCTTGAATTTTTCCATAACTCAGATAGTAGAAAAACACGCCGGAATTTTTTATTCAACTTTAATGAATCCAAAAAACTACAACGGGTGCCTATTTACAAGAAAACTCTATACCTCAAAACTCTCGCCATGTGCACAACCTATTACTTAGTCATGAAGTAAACCAAAATAAAAACCAATCAAAGAAATCTAAAGCATTCATGATGTTCTAAATAACATAAATGAGAAAAACTTAAAATATGAACTTAATCCGACTAGTGGGCCATGATCATGAGATCCCATGATGGGCTTTACTTGACTATCGGGTCCACTCTCTTGAACCAAAACTCTCTTCTAACTAGGAGGCCCTCCCTGGACGTCGTCATCGAGCCAAATCGACGGTGGGGCCCTCCTTTTCCTTGCGTACGTGCATGGGGGGCGGTGTGCATGTGCGTGTGCGCATGATGTCCCCATCATTAGATCTTTGCACACATGTTCCATAATTGCATGTGTGCCTACAAGCAATGGGCAGGGCTCTACACATGTGGAATTAGAACCTCCACACATGCCATGATCACAAAGCGCATGGAAGGCACAACTCCACTTCAGCTCTTAATCTATTGGATACATTCTCACTAATCACTCCATTCTTTTGAATTGTAGAACCAAGTTATGAAACATGTCAATTTAAAGATCTCCTAGACATTGACTTCAACTAAAGCCTAACCTCTATAATTATTCACACTAAGTTGCATTCCATGTACTGTCTTGTTTCTGTTAATTTTAAAACCTCTAGACTTAAAGCTTTCCTCCAAACCTGTCTTAGAATTTACCCACTACGAAAGCCCTTTTGGTGGATAAGGTTAAAGACATTCGATTGGCCCTTTGGCTGCATAGCTCAATCAGTTCATTCGAGGGGCCATTAGGTTGGATCTGTCAGCCTCATAGTCCAATCAGACTGCTGGATTGGTCCAGATGAGTCATCTGGCCCATGAGATCATCCAAATCAACAATCAAGTCAATATGAACAGTTGATGTGTTCAAATATGCAACTTGCAAGGATGGATGGTGTACAACATTAGGTGTGGTTAAATTTTTAATCAGAATGACATGGATAGTTGGATCTTCAATCAGGATATCCTAGATTGTTTGGATGAACAGTTGCCAGGTAACACATGCAAGTCTGGTCTCACACTAGTACGAAAACTGTTTTCAGCATTTTGAAAAAGTAAAACTAGGCTAATTAAGCAACTATTAAAGGAGACACTCGAAGCAATGAGAAGGGCAACAAAGACAGCTATAGCTGAAGCTGTAATGCACACAGACATTATTATATGTTGAAAAGGTTAACTTACGTTATTATATGTTGAAAAGGTTAACTTACTTCTTGGGTTCCATTGAACTGAAGACACCCCATTCCCTTTGGGATGGGACTGTTTTGCCTTGCTTGTCTCGGCCGAATGTTTCGACATACCAACCACCAATGTCATGCATGCAACAACGAGGCTCAAACAGCCAAAATCTACATAATAACACAAAAACAGATGTTGTCTCAAGTTGTCCACAAATTTGAAACCTCTCTCTAATGACTCACCAACAAAATAGGAAAAAAGAATAAAGAAAATAAAATGTGTAAAGGAGCCATGGTTTCAACACATTGTATAATTACAAGAAATTCATCACATGCATTAACTGATATTACACAAAGATCCATTTGATGTCAAGGACATGTGTATACCCACCTTTACCCAAAATGTCAAATCAGGGTCAAACTGAATAGTAAAAAGATGGACAAAAACCATGAGTTTTCAGAGTTATTTGAAAATTATTAAAAACAAGAAAAAAGTAATATATAATGAATTAATTTTGTAGCATCTATTATTCCACGTCAAAGATCTTAGTGAATCAAGAACTTAGAATCAGCGCATTTCCATGGATGATGTATATGAAGCATCGTCACCAATCTAACATAGAAAGCATCCAACCTGGTTTACATCGTCACCACTCTAACATAGAAAGTATCCAACCTTGTTAGTTGCCTGCAGCTCCATTCCATCTTCCATTAATCCCTATGATATGGTAAGTATAAACTACAAAATCTACTAGACTTCATTTAATTCTTTTTAATGGCAAATTTTACAGCGTACAAAAATTTTCGTTAAAAATAGGATTGAAGTTGAATCATGAAACATTTCTTATGAGAGTCAAATAAGTCATAAGATTCGAGTAGATTATTGGATCTTAACAACTTAGGTTTATTGTAAATAACCTACGAAAACAACCACATCAAATGAAAAATTACCAAAAAAAAAAAAAAAAAAAAAAAAAAAAAAAAAAAAAAAAAAAAAATGAAAAGAAAAGAAAAGAAGAAGAAGAAGAAGAAGAAAAGAAGAAGGGTATGAAAGGAAAATGATGTATAATAATTTTAGGGTATTGTTATTGTTGATGATTGTGGATGTGGGTGTTGTTGATGATTGTGGATGTGGGTATTTTTGATGATTGTGGATGTGGGTCGTGATGAATGAAATAATGGGCCATATAGTGGTACAACCCACCTAGTTTTGTGTTTTGTCCGTGTGTCCCTTCACTTAGTCTATTAGGGATACTTCAGAAACTCATGAAATATTGTAAATTAGTGAGATATTTTTTTGGGAAATTGCTTTTTTGACTTAATATATAAAGGAGAGCAGGATGTGTAACTCTCATTCACTCTCTATTCTCTTTCTCCCATATCTTTTTCTTTCTTTTTACATCTACATAATTCTATATGGTATTAGATTGGATTTCATTCCGATTTACACAACTTTTATCTCTTCTATCTCATTCTCTCTCTCTCTCTCTCTCTCTCTCTCTCTCTCTCTCTCTCTCTCTCTCTCTCTCTCTCTCTCTCTCTCTTTTTCTTTTTTTTTTTTTTTTTTTTTTTGTTGGGGGGGGGGGGGGGGGGGGCGGGCGTCTTTTGTGATGGTTCATGTGTAAAAGGGTATGTTGTGTTCGTAATCATCACTCTTGTGTTTGGTTGGAACATGCAGGCTAATTGTTTCATCAAGTGTGGTGTGTACATGGTGTGGAGTGTACAACTAGAGCATTCTTATATCGGGAGGAGTCAACCCTCGTTGGTGTAAGCATCGTGCTATGCTCTTTGGTTTCTTCTTCTTATGGTGTAGGGTGATCAAAGTTCTGATTCCTAAATCCATTTGATTTTCTTGGGGTTCAAATAATCTCTATAAAACTAAATGGAGCAAATTATCTCCAATGGTCTAAATCGATTCTTGTATTTTTATATGGCCAAAGGAAAATTACAATATTTGACCAAGGAAAAACCAGATGAAAGTGATAGAACATATGATCATTGAATCCAAGAAAATGCTTAGACCATGATGTGGTTGTGGAACAATATGGAAACATATCTATTAGTGGGAATGTGATAATTCTAGATATTGCAAAGGAGGTGAGGGATAAATGACAAGAGATGTATCCATTCGATAAAAGCATTTCTTATACACATCAGTTGTTTGAAAAGATTTTTGCATTCCAACAAGGAGATAAGACCCTCAGTGAATATTTTTTATAACTCCAAGGAATGTGGGAGGAATTGAATGTATATTAGCCACTGACTAGTAATATTGAGAAACAACGTCAACAACGTGAGGAGTTATGCGTGGCTAAATTTCTATTTGACTTAAAACTAGAATATGAGCCAGTGAGTGCACAAATCTTAGGTGGCAAGGATGTTCCATCTCTAAATGAATTTTATAGCCACCTTCAACCTATATGCCGCAACTCTATGGGTGGAGTCGGTAATAATTCGGTTTTAGCATATTTGTTGGACGTGTCAAAGGTCATGGTTGTGATGGCCAAAGTAATAAAGGTGGTGGCAGAAGTAATCAAGGTGGTCGTGGTGATGTTGGGAGAGCTTGTGGTAGAGGTTATTGACCTAAGAAGTGTACTCAACATGGGCTTACAAATCACAATGTTGATAAATGTTGAAACATACATGGAAATCCAGCTTGGGCAAATCAGGCAGCTTATTTTGAAAAGAGTAGTGGGTCTCGTTCTACTAGTTTTACTCCAACTCAACAGCCAAGTGCATCCAGTGACATGGTCATGCTAACTAAAGATGAGTATTCCAAGTTATTGAAGAATCAGCCTATCTGTACTGCTACTCCCACTTCCATAGTCACTTTCCTAAACTCGAGCATGACTTGTTTAGGGTACTAGTTCTCTACTTTGTGGGTCATTGACTCTGGAGCCTCTGACCATTTGACAAGATAGCCTAATGCCTTTTCCTCTATTGATACATTATGGTCAAGTTGGTCAGCCACTTTGGCAAATGATACCCAGTCCAAAATGTGTGAAATGGGTACTGTTCATCTACATTTGTTCTTTCATTGTCATTTGTCATCTTTGTACCTAAATTTCCTTTTTATTCTTATGTTTGTTAATAAACTGACAAAATCACTTAATTGTTATGCAACTTTATATCCTTCTTTTTCTTTCTCATTTCTATTTCTTTCTGCTTCTACATAGTTCTATAGTTATCTTCAACCACTCTGACTGATAAATATACCTATCCTTTATTTTTATTTTTTATACGTAATGATTTAAATATAGGTGTTGAAGCATATATCGCATACGGAAACATATTAGTATCGCATGGGAATGTTCAATGCATCGCGGAATGTATTGTTGTTTTAGGGAAACATGGGAGGGAAACATTTGGAAATTGATTGAATTTTTCATTGAAACTTCAGGGGATGCTAAATAAATAAATAAAAACATTATTACACAATGACTCTAGAGATCACGAAAAACAAGTATACATTATAAGTTTCCTAATCTTAGTAATGGGTTCTAAATTATGTGTTTTCGAAGTGATGCAATTATATCCAAAAATCAGTTATATCCTTTATAAATCATATAAGATGGGCACAAAAACACAACCAATGCTTTTGAAAGCACAAAAAGAAGTAAATATATACATGTGTCCTCATTACACCTATGCAATTGTGCCTCAAATCCACGTACAATTACATGGCAGTTCAAAGTCATCAACTCCATCTCCACAGGGGTGACCATAATACTGCTCCTTCACGTATCAACGATTAAAATTCTTATGTATTGATAATGCTCATCCTCACCAAGCTAGATTAGTACACCCATCGATGGATATTGTGTAATTGTCAGTCTGTGGTTGATGTGGATCTGGAGCTGGATATATGTCACTCCTAGATACATTTGCCTATAGTGATACCATGGATATCCCCACTCATGTGTAAGTATACAATTACCGAAGGATAGCATATATGTATTGTAACTGTTGAGTCACTTGTCACGTATCCATGAGGTCCATAACCATATGATCCATATCTATATTATGGCACAAAACTAGAGCTACCCCACCCACCATTGATGTCCATCGATCCCGTGGTCCATGCCAAAGACTCCTTAGTGCCTCTAAGTTGCTTCTTCTTATGATGATTATACTTATTCTTCGGCTAAGAAGCCCGTGTAAGGACAAGATGAGAATCATAGTCTTCTTCCTTAGTGACATGCTCAAATTCTCTCCCTAGTGAATGAGCTAATAGGCCTCTGACTTTGAGTCTTGCTACAGACTTCACCGTCATTGTCACCTCATCGTCACCACCATCATGGCCATCACTACCATTGTCGCCACCTCCATCGCTTTGTGTTGTTGTTAGTGTCGTAGAGATTGTGGCCATCACGTGCCCCATGAGATCCTGATTTTTGGTTCTCTCCAATACCCTTTGACAATGGAACGAAAGCTTTGAGGGGAGATCTTGCATCCTCTACAATTGCATCAATGTCAATGCACTGGGATGCCACCTCCTCTATTATCTTTGGATTTGTCTATCCATCTACTTGATCCAGGTCAACTAACTTAAACTTGTAAAGTGGGTCATTTGTATCCCCTTCATAAAATGCATTATGACCAATCATCATGAGATCTAGTGGGTCCTCTTCTGCTCTTCTTACACCTACCCATAGCAGCCTCTGTCGAAACTATATGTTATAGTGACAGAATAACAGCCTTTGGAGCCTCTCGTAACCCAATTTGTTTTGTTTCTTCATGTAAATGAGTTAGAACATGCTCCAATTTTACTGACACGATGATGATGACACCGTTTGTGAGTTGTAGATAGCTAATCACTATAAGGTCATGGATCACTCTTGTGCATGGCCCACCAATCGGTTGCAAATTGATTGTGGTCGTCTCTTAGTCTCATATGTAATTTTAAAACATAAAGACTAACTTTTAACTACAAAACTGCATGCAACAACTCACATGGCATCAGTCTTTTTCGCCTCTTCTGCAACCTTGCACCCAAACAAGCCCCTCGCATCTCAAAAGTCCACAATATGTTGATGGCATTTTATACTAATTGTCAATATAATGTCTAGCAGGAACTTAGGGAAGAACTTAAATGTAATAGTTTACATTGTTTCCGAAACAAGCTTTCTTCAAAAAATTGGGGAATAACTTCTCGTATACTTTGTGCACCGCGGTCTTTAAGTCATTGTTTTCGCAAAGTCTACGACTGTAGTGGTACTTGGAATTCAAGAAGTATGCTAAAACACATCACGGTGCACACATTTACATTTAGTGTCAAAGAAATAACCACACAGGTCCTTTCTATGGAAGCAGCCAATAAAGCATTGAAACATATAAACAATTAAATAAAATTACTTACAAGCCATGTGAAGTGGGCACTCAAAAGCCCCATCCCATCGGTCATCAATGATTGTGCACCCACTTATACACCTTCAAGGCTTTAAACTTGATGGCATCTTTCATGTACCATAAGGACTGGTACATGGAACCCATCAATGGATGTCTGGTTATCCACCGTCCTTGGCACTTTGTACGCAGTCTCAAAAAGTGTTGTTCATGATAATCCCCTCAATCGTCATTGCCAATTTATTGTTGCTCTGTTTCCAATTTGCATATTCTCTAGAATTAAACTAGAACTCCATACCTCTGTTTGAAAATGCTTACTAAGGCAATGAAGTTAGTGGAGAATCATGTCGCCCCTGGCCATAGTACATCGTCATAACACCTCACATGTATCTCGCCTAATAGGTAGGTTTGAGTGCAGATGAAATTTGTAATTATCCAAGCATGAACAATCACCATCTTAATTGCAGGCATGTCCCCTATCACCTCAACATTGAATTAATGCAATGAATTGTGCACAGGGTCCAGTATAGCTCGTACTTCTTCAACTCCTTCCTCGCCTTAACGAATGCACTCATGTTGCCGGTGACAAACTGCACAACATTCTTCCTCCTCACCTTCTTCATTACATCCTTCATCGGCCAATATATATGATGCAAGGTATTCTGTATCGGTAATAGTGGTCGTAACGGTCACCACAGTTACCGATATGGGTATCAGTCCTAACGGCCGGTACGGAGGCATAGCGACCGTTACAACCCCCGTAACAGTTGAAATTTTCTCCCTCGAAAAATTTTAGAAAATTCAGAATAATGTAGATATTCCAAATTTGTATTCATTCTTTTGTTTTGAATATGTTTATGGTAACGTAACAATCCACTCTTTGGTGAGAGTGTTGTGTTGGGCTATCTAGTGAATTTATAAGCATGGTTATGTCTCTAATCTTTACACGTCACAATCAAGCATTAGAATTAGAAATCATAAAAAATGCATGTATACCACTTTTTTATTTTTTGAAAAATTAACCCTCAGATCTTCTATTCGCCCAAATCGCTTCAATTTATTGTTTTAATTCTAAAAACTATAGTATGAGTGGTTGAAATCTATTGTAGGATGATCAGGGAAAGTTTTTAGAATGAGAAAATTTAAATTAAAATATATATATATGAGAAAAATGGATTTACATCGGGAAAAAAAAAAAAAAAAAAAGTAGTCATTTTTCAACCGTTATGGGGGTGATGGTCGTCATGCCGCACAAAGGCCAATACGATCGCAAAAAACCAATTGCTTCTTTTCACCCCCATATCATGTAACGGTCACAACCGTTACCCATACGTATCAGCCTTTACAGCCGTATCATAACAGATATGAAACACCTTGATATGATTTGTTCTCAATTTCATTTGACATATTAACAAACTAATTTTAATATGGTCCTCCCTCTACAATAGACTATAAAATTTATGATGGACAACTTCGTCGGCCCTATCCATCTGTTACAACCAATGTTCGCAATATCGATACTATTGGCCAATATATCCTGCGATACTATTAGTATCGCAGTCCAGCGATATGATACCCTCAAAAATTAGAAAAAAAAAAAATAAAGATAATTGGATAAACTCCTTTGTATCGGCGATATATTGCAAGATATAGCAAAATATCGACCGACATCACCAACATTGGAGAAAAATATAGAAAAAGTTTCTCTTACGGTTGTGATCATACTGATGGAGTCGTTTTCTTCTGGATTTGGTGGGCCGCTGTCGACATCGCCAGATCATGTAAAAAGATCCCTAAAACCTTTCTTTTTTCCTTCGAAGAAAACCATATTTCCAGTGAGGATGATGCGGATTTGGGTTGGGATTTGCAAAAGAAAGATTTTCGGGAGAGATTTTTGGAAATATTGCGATTCCGACAAGATTTTGGGATGGATTGCACCGTTCTCTCGACTGTCTTTAATGGAGAAGAGAGTCGAAGGACTCTCTCTCTCTCTCTCTCTCTCTCTCTCTCTCTCTCAACACGGAATAGATTAGCTGTTACGCAGATACAGCCAAGTGGGCGTTAATCTTACCGCGTGGGGCCCATCTTGATGAGTGCGTTTTATATCCACACCGCACATCCTTTTTTTCCGATTATATAAGGATGTTATCCAAAAACATAAGCAGATCCAAATCTCAGCTGGGCCCTAGGAATTTTTTAATGATGAGCGTTCAGTAATCACTGTTTCATGTGGTGTGGCCCACCTGAGATTTGGATGTGCTTAATGTTTGGGACTAAGACCTAAAATGGGTTAGAAAAATGAATGGACATATTAGATATACAGCATATCATCAAGGTGGGCCTTACAGTAAGGTGAACACCCACTAAGCTATTATCTGGGTAACACCTAATCCGCACCCCTTAACTTAAGGGAGAGTGGATTCAGTACGACCCGATTGCACAAAAGACAGTGGGGCCCTTTCATTGGGGCCCACCTTGATTTATTTATTGTATATCCATTTCATCCATCCATTTAGAGATATCATTTTAGGTCATGAAAAAAAAGAAGAAGAAGAATGAGGCAAATCCAAAGCTCAAGTGGACCCCGCAAATATATATATATATATGGGAAAAGGTACTATGCGCTCGACCTCACGATAAGCTCCCATGAGGTCGAGCTGTGTGGGCCCCATCGTGATGTGTGTCGACCATCAACACCGTGCATTTGATGGGTCCCCTTTAAATTATGGGATATCCCAAAAATCAGCCATATACGGAACTCAGGTGGGCCATACCATCTAAAATCATGTGAAGATAATGTTAAAACATATAAAAGCACTTGGTGGGGCCCACTTGAAATTTGCATGCATCTGAAACTTGGTCTGAACCCTCATCCAAGTGGGACACAC
Source organism: Magnolia kwangsiensis (assembly GCA_037074715.1). NCBI lineage: Eukaryota > Viridiplantae > Streptophyta > Magnoliopsida > Magnoliales > Magnoliaceae > Magnolia > Magnolia kwangsiensis. The sequence continues at coordinate 76,800,092 of CM073580.1, read as the reverse complement.
ATGATGGATGGGCTGGATTTGCAAACCACATCTCGATGGGCCCAAAAAATGATTATGAACGTTTTAATGATGCACAGCCCCTCTCCACTTCTGTATGTGGTGTGGCCTACACAAGTCACGGATTGACTTGATTTTTGAGATCTAGGCCCACGATGGAATGGTGCATCTGACTGATGGGGTAGATGTTCGAAACGCATCACGGTGGGGCCCACGCAGCTCGACCTCATGGGACGAACTCGTGAGGTCAAGCGCATAGTACCTTTTCCCTATATATATATATATATATATATATATATATATATATATATATATTGGGGATTAAAGGCCTACCATTAAAAACTTCTTTGAGGCTTGGGGCCATAGAAGTTTTCGATCAAGCTGATAGATGTGCTTTCCCTTCGTCCATGTCTGCCTAAACTTATAAACAGTTTGGATCTCAAATAAACGTCATGGAGGGCCCCCCAAAAATGGTTTCAAGTTTCAACGTCAGCCATCACTGTCCCCACTGCTTTCTGCGATGCATCCACTTAAGCTTTAGATCAGCCTCATTCTTTGGCTCGTGATCTAAAATGATATCTCCAGATGGATGGATGGTGTGGATACAACACATACATCATGGTGGGGCTACAGTCAGGGTCCCACCCAAATCCCTGTTCAGTCGTACGCACGATTGGGTACTACCCCCACCTGGTTGAAATCGGATTGCGTACTGAGTTACTCAGTACGCTCTTATCGTACTAAGTAAACTCTATTTGGGCCCACGGTGAATGTATTTAGTTTATCCATGTCATCCAATCGTTTTTCCAACTCATTTAATCGGTTGATTCCAAAATTGATATACTACTAAGTAAACTCTATTTGGGCCCACAGTGAATGTATTTAGTTTATCCATGTCATCCAATCGTTTTTCCAACTCATTTAATCGGTTGATTCCAAAATTGAAGTATATCCAAAGCTCAAGTGGACCATACCACAGGAAACAGTAGGAATAAGTTGAAACCTTGTTAGGCCTCACAGTGATGTTTATTTGTCATCCAACATGTTCATAAGATCACAAAAGCATGGATGAAGGAAAAACACAATTATAAGCTTGATCCAAAACTTTTGAGGCCCCAAGAATTTTTCAATGGCAGGCATTCAATTCAAACTGTTTCCTGTGGTGTGGTCCATTTGAGCTCTGGATATGCTTCATTTTTTGGCTCAAGCTCTATTAAGTATCCAGTAAAATGGATGGAAGGAGTGGACAAAATATATATAAATTACGGTGGACCCCATGCCAATAGCGAGGCGGCTTCTGGACACTGCTCCGTGACGACCACCATGATGAATTTGTTTTATCCACATGCCCATTTATTTTTCTGGATCATTTTAGGCCATGAGCCCGAAAATGAGAAAGATATAAATTCAAGTGGACCACATATTAGGCAGGTTACACTATATCAGACCATCGTTTGTCCATTGATTTCAAGTAGGCCCCACCTAATAAGTGAACCGGCTCAATTAAGCTTGAAAGGACGTTAAGAGATGCATCTGAAGGTTCATATATGTTATGTATGTGGTTATTTATCTATTCGAACTATTTGCACTTTTGAAGTCGATCATGTGGGTCCACCTTTGGATGCCCATCACTCTAAATATTGCTTTCTATTATATCATCTGCTTTTGAATGAATTGGATGTGATTTCATACATGTCTTCATACATTTATAAATGTTATGCATTATATTTTAATATAGTTGCCTTTGTTCACACAAACAGCGCATAGCTTAGGACCCTATACAAAGGAAATCTATTATGTGCACTTTTTTTGAGATGTTATGATTTAAAAGTGTGTATTAATGTCTTTTCTAATAATCCCTGAAGTTTTATTAAAAAATTCAACCATTTTCCTAATGTTTCCCCATGTTTCCCAAAAAGTGTGATAAATTACGCGATACAAACGATATATCCAATGCGATAACCAATACGTCCCAAGGGTGCGATACATTGTGCGATACCGACATTTCAAACATTGGTTACAACAACATTATCTCATAAGTTTTCCACGACGAAATAACAATACGTCTCAATAACCTCATCATCTAAGGCCACATAATCTCATGTGGTGTAGGTGGCACCACACCCTTGCTCCCACATTGCACTTCAGTAATCAAATTCTTTAAGTGAGGGCTCATAGTTACCCTAGTTGGCAAATGGTCAATATTAAAAACATAGCCACAAAATTTCCCACCCTCTTTCCCACATTCCCTCCACTTTAAAGATCCTTCAGCCACATCTACTTCTCATCCCCCCCCCCCCCCCCCCCCTATACATTGCTGGATTGAAGGTGCATATAGCATCCACACGCTATTACGACTCATACCTAGCCCCCAACCTCCTCTCAGCATCCCTCGACTGTTGCTCCCCACTCGAATGCAGCCCTCTACTCCACTCCCCACACCAGCCTCCCATAGAGCCCTCAAAAGTAGCCTACTCGCATCCCACCACATCATTTGGACCCTTTTCACTCCTCCACTAAGGACTCCTCAACAACTCATTTATCTTGCACTAGATGTGCTAACTCCTTAAACTCCCTCTTAGGCTTAATGTGTTCATCTCAATCTCACCCCTTTCCACAACAATTCCATCTATGTCCTCGCTTCCCTCAGAACACGTCTACAATTTAGTTGTTCCTCGTATGAGACACCCCACCTCCCTTTGACAGCTTCTTGCAATAATTGCACGTGGACCCATGTCGATTGTCGGGAAGCAAGGTCTCATACTGCCAACTAATGTTAGGATGCCTCCCCTTTCTAGACATTTTCTACCTGCATGACCACATTAGGTAAAAGGAATATTATGTGCAACAAATAATATCATATTATTTTTAAATTATTTAAATAATAAATATAAAAATCACTAATATTTCTATAATGCATGTAATTTATAAGAACATTGCAAGTATTATCTAGTTACGCTAAATTTGTCCTACAATGTGCAGTGCATTTATTTAAAAAATCTATTTTTAAATTATTTTACAATTTTTTTAAAATAAATGTGTGATTGCTATTAAGATTAGTGTACACTCATCAATACCCAAATATTAGGAACAAATATGGGTTGGTTGGAGTAAATTAAAAAAAAAAAAATACATTTTTTTTTAAATTAAGAATTGTTTTAATATATATATATATATATATATATATATATATATATATATATATATATATATATATATATATATATATATAAACTTCCATCAATCTGTAAATCAGCTTACAAGTACTCTCACATGATTTTTCCACACTCTGATTGTAAGCTAAATAGATGACATAAGAAAAAAAAAAAATCCCAAAAATTCACAAAATTGATAATCGGAGATAAAATCTATGATTGAGCATAAACATTATGTAAAATCATGAATTACTAACTTGATTCCACCAATTCTAAGCAATTTAAACAAGAAAAAATAATTTAAATTGATAAAAATTCACCGACTAGGTTTTATCTTGTCAAGGCTCTCCAATGTCGATTTCCCCACCCAAATCCTCTTTTCCCTCCATACAAATCAAAAGGATTGGACAAAATTCTCTTAAGAATGTAATTCCCAAAGAGAATTTTGAGAGTTTTTTTTTTTTCTTCTTTTTTACCTTTTTTTTCCGCAAGAGGGGCTGACACTATCAATATCATCAATACATATTGCATGTATCAACAATACCATGGATTTTATAGCTGCAATAACTTAAAATATGTAAATTGATGCATTGCAATATCCCGCAATATATTAGGCAATACAGCCCATCGGCATCATGTGATATTTGATAGGCTGATACTATTGATATTTAAATCGTTGGTTATACGATAGTGCAATGTTATACCAATGTATTGATAACAAAAAGAACTTACAACATATAGCCAGAAGTAGAAAGGATGGTTGTATTTATCCATCCGACTGGGAATAAACAATGACATACTAAATTTATGGATACACTAATCCAATATGGAAATGATGATTCAACTTGAATGTTGCAACAGTGATCACTGAAATAATTAGGAACCCATCTGTCAGTATAAATTTTACAGAAATGGCTCAGCTTACTTGCTGGGTGGTAACCTGGCTCTGCTACATCTGCATTCACAAGCTGAAACTTCATCTCCAACTTGGTACCAATGCATGTGCTTCACCTAAACAAAGTAAACAATATCACTTGATCACGGAGATCAACAGAAAGTCAATTTCTTGAACACCGACATTCAATAGCAAAACAAGAATTACGAGACCACCCTACAGTAACTTTGGGTAGTAAATACATGATTATATGTGCATGAAAGAGTCAACCAATAAAAATATAGTATAATTGATGGGGACATCTTGCGCACATGCATCTCCCCCCCCCCCCCCCCCCCCCCCCCCCCAAATGCACATACGCAAGGAGGGCCCCACCATCGATCTGGATTGATGACGATATCCAGGGAAAGCCTCCTAGTTAGAGAGCTACGTTTTAGTTCGTTGGAGTGGACCCGATAGTCATGTAAATCCCACCATAGGTTCTCATGAACGTGGCCCACTATTCTAATTAATCTAGTACTTTGGGTTTTGCTTATTATTATTATTAGGAATATCATGAACGGTTTATATTGCTTTGATTAGTTGTTATTTTGTATTACTTCGTCGCCAAGTACTAGGTTGTGCACATGGCGCGAGTTTTGGGGTATAGGGTTTTATTATAAATAGACACCCCTAGTAGTATTTTTATTTCATTGAATATTAATAAAATTTCTATGTTTTCCTGCTCCTTTCCGAGTTATGAAAACCTAATTGGGTGCAAAGCCCTCCTTTCTTCGAAGGGCTAACTACCGTAGTGCGAAAGCACATCTATCTCGATTCGCCCCCACCTTCTACCATCAATATTTCTCTTTTCCTATAAGCAATCCATCTACAAATCCATTAAAATTTGCAGGCGTTTCCCCATCTACATCAGTTTCTGGAATCTAGCCTTGCAGGAGGGCTGAAACTTCGGCAGAGCACTACGCACAAACCGTGCATCGAATCGAGCTGATATTTGGAGGTTTTGGAATCCACCCCTGGCCGACCAAGCTGACCCTATTCTAAATAGTGGGCCCCACACATGTGCGGCCAAGATTACATGCACGTGCGTCTAGGCCATTATTGTTGTCCACACGTGCGGTACTTATCTGGTTCGTCTTTCTCTTCTCTTTCACTCCTCTTTTACCCAAAATCCCTAAACTTAACCCTAAATTATTTAAATCCTCAATTTTATGCACTTTCTTCAACCTTAGAGTTCCCCGAATTGAAATTTCCGAATCCCTTGGATTGGAGGAATTATTTTTGTGCATGTGTGGATGAATTTACCTTCCTTTGATTCTTATTTGGTCTATAATTTCGATTGATCCAGCCTTAGCATGTGTAGGCCTGGATCCACATAAGATTCCCCTTGATTGAGTGTTTGAACTTTTGTGTGGGATTGTAACGTCTCGGAAAAATCCGTACAAAGACCCGAGTACCACCTTAGGCAAAAATCACTAAGGATCGAATTCTTTAGAAATTAGACGAAAATTAATTAAGTGCTAAACTAGATTAATCGGTAGATTGGCTTGAACTACTTTCTATACGAACTGCAAGACCTGAATCTAGTAGAATCGCTAACGTTACATTACCTAAAAACGTAGGATCAATCTCAAAACCCAGTTGCTCTCGGGAGCATCACAAAACTCCGTATCGAACCTGAACCGCGCGTCGAAAGTATGATTACTGCAAAACTATATGGTTATGATCGCCTTACTGGGCTTGACAACCAACTCGGAAATCAAATCTAAATAATATCCAGAAATGCATAACTTGAGCCCGGAGCGAAGTGTGTGAGAAACGCAAATATCTTTAGGAAATGAACTAAAACTTAAGTAAATTGAGTCGTTCACTTGTAGGCCAATTTTAAGGTTTCATACTATCAGATTCTGACCCAACTAAACCCTTGGCTCAGGAAAAATTTTCAACCCATGTTAGTGTACTTGTGACCCTATCAAGTAACAGTGACCGTTGAACTGAAACAGGTCCTCCGTGGTCGATCCACTGATCCGATCGGACCGAAATCTTAACCTGTCCTATATCTAATGTCAGAGAACTTTCGTCAGACCGTATGCAGGAAATGGGCCTCCAGATGAGCTCTGTTGGACCAAAACCGTCGCTCTTTGGCTATAGCCTAAGTATACCATGGCCCTAGGGCCATTTACACCAATTCTGGGCCTATATAAGGACCTAAACCCACCCCTCTCTCATTCCATACGAATTTCAAACCCTAGGAGAGATGAGAGAAAAGGAGAAGGGAAGAGTGAGGAGAAGAGAGAGTGTGTGAGAGATAATTGCTGGGATTCGATCCTACCGCTCCACGTGCCGAATCATCCTACCCGTATCGCTATTCCGGCGATTTCGACTCCGTTCTTGGGTAAGAAATCCTAACCCTAATTTGTTTTATAGATCCAAATAGAGTAAATGGTGAAATAGCTAACCTATTTCATGTTATAGGTAGACATTGTGTCGTAAACAAAGGCGTAGTGTACAAACTGAGTTCGATACGAGTATATTGACGAAAGGTGCAGACTATAAACGTTTAGGTTACGGTTTTCAAGGCTTTCAATGTCAGTTAATGATTTATAACTGACTTGATTACTACCACATGTGCTTAGATACAATGTTCTCCATATATTACATATATACGCAAACTATGTTGATTTTAATGCATTCCATGTGTTTATTGAAATGTTTGAATGAATATAGAATTAGGGTTTGTGCTTGCAATGATTATCGATTGAGAATATATGATTGTTCTACATGTGGCAAACCCTTCGTGAAAGGATTTGCTATAATACCTGTTATAACTTCTTTATTACATGTATGTGATATGTGTAGCCTAAGTGTTTGATAAAATGCCTGAATGAGAGAATACTTGTTGAAAAGTATTTAATTAGGGTGTTGGGATATGATTCTCAATCACCTTATCTATAGTTACAGTTTCCCTCATGTAACCTATCTTACTATTACGTGATTTATGAATGAATGACTATGTATGACAATATGTATGTTATGTGTTTGTTAAAATGCTCAAACGAGATTTATATTTGAATTGTTTGCCACATGACTATCACACATGAATGCTTACTGTGTTTGAATATGATTGGGGCTACTGCGTAGTCCAGGCAATCGGTAATGGTTCTCAAATTAGTGGTCAAGGTCATTTCGCCACACGACATGTTCGATGAATCTGAGTCGTACGCTGCTTGTCGATAGTGGTTAGGCCAAGCAGAATACTTACGCACTCCATGTCGATTAGTTCAACGTACGCTCGTACCAGTCGAGCTTGTTAAGTAACCCAATTGGCCCAATTGTATGTTCACCATGTATGGACGCTACTGCTTGAATCTAAGGTACCACTTACTAGTAAAAAGCCGGTTTAACCTTGGTACCACGATCCGCTAAGACTCATGAGTCGGACATGGTAGTATGGGACACCGTAGTCGAACTGTCGACCTACGCTGGGGTGACGAGCCTCCCCGTAGTATCCAGTGAACAAACCAAACTCATGAGCCGAATATGGTGGTTAGGACATTGTATTCGAGCTGTCGGCCTACGATCAGGTGACGAGCTTCTCGTAGTAACCTCGAGTATATACTAGGACTATGCTAAGGTGACGAGCCTTTCCGTAGTGACCTCGAGTATAGACTAGGCCTGCGCTGAGGTGATGAGCCTCTCCGTAGCGACATGGAACTGCCTATCGTATGTGAATTACAAGGAATGACGACCCTAGATGGATCAATGTTTGGGTCAATGATATAGAAGGAGGTACCTTAGCTTCCCAATCCTGCTATATGAATAAGTCTAATTAAGAACTTGGCTAATCACGTACATACATCGCATTGCATGTGCCTTTGGCATTGGTGTTGAGTACAACGGAAGTGTTGCATGCACGACCGTGAGATGATGTCGCAGAGGGAGTGCATGTGAGGGCATACATCATTATCACATCTCATTCTTACATTAACAAGAGTACTTAAGACATGATTGTTGTACTACCTTATCATTACTGCTTGATTGAATTGATAACATGTTAACCTTTGCTTTATAGCTCCACTGAGTTGATCACTCACTCCCACTCTAGGACTGTTTTAAAACACCAACTAGACTCTGTTGTAGTTTCAAATTACGACGAGGCATATGAGACGGAGCCTTCCTTCTATGATGATAAAGAGTTCTCCTATCTGCAACTCTCTAGTGGGTCTACGCAGACCTGGAGTTGCACCATCAGGGCTACAGGGATCTAAACTAGATGACTTTACACTTTATCATTTTATAAATTTTGGTATTATATATGTAACTATTTGACCTGGTGACATTCATACTCTGGGGACTTACAATCACTTATATGCTTTATATGTATTTATCACAGTCTTCCGCTTGTGTAATTTAACTGTCTCTGGAATATGATATGTTGATTTGGTATAATCTCATTCATGTTTAATGCACTAATACAGACAACATTAAATCATCATTATCTATGTTGCATAATTGATGTGTTGGAACTCAGGAGTTGGGCTCCTGCTCGACCCCTGATTTTCAAGGCATTACAGGGACGTGAAATTTTGTGTAATTGTTTCTAAACTAGTTTGATCTAAAGCCTGAAAATCTTGCACATCATATTTGAATTTCATGTCCTGCATCAATAATGAAACTAGAAGAAGCGTTAGGTTAGCTTAATAAACAACCTGTCACAAGTGCGAACATGTTAGGGGTTATGACCAAGTCTATCACGCCTTAAAAATGGACCTCGGGCCATATAACATGTTTGCACTACCCCTAATTGGTATGTGACTAGGCCACAATTGGGATTTGATTGGGGAAATTTTGGGGTTTGTACAGTTGGTAATGTTTCCCTCAACTATGATGTCCAACAAGATAAGAGAGCAATTCAAAATTGTATTCCAGTAAGTAACATTTATAGGTACATGAATGCATGAGTTTCAATTGACATAAATACACTGCAAAAAGGATGAAACATTAGAGTGTGCTAATATAACCCTTACTATGCTACTCTTGTCGTTTGCCTTCGCCTGAAAAAAAAAATGAGAATAAGACATGAGCTAAAAAGCCCAGTCAATACATCTCTCATGTGTGCGGTGTTTCTATGATATGCCATGAAACTTAACCATATCAGAGTGCGCAAGGTACCTGTATACAATGCATTATGATACAATGGCATATAATGCCAATAAACATGATAAAATGCAATAATGTATACCACGCCTCCAAGGCCAAATACCCAACACATCAAGCAAGTCTGTCACACCCCAAAAATGAAGCTCGAGCCCCTGACACCGCTCTTGGGATGTGACTAGGGAAATTTTGGATACTCTTTTTTTTTCTTTTTTTTTTTAGTTGGTAGTATTTCCCTCAACTATGATGTCCAATGAGATAAGAGAGCAATTCAAAATTTTATTCCACTAATTAATATTTACAGGCACAACGAATGCTCGAGTTCCAATTTACATAAATACACAACAGAAATCAAAAAAATCAAACATCAGTGTGTTAATATAATCTATGTTATGCTACTCCCATCATCTGCCTTGGCTTGAAAAAAAAAAAAAAAAATGGGAATAAGGAAGACATGAGCTAAAATACTCAGTGAGTACATCTCTCATGAGTGCAGTGTTTCTATATCATGCCATGAAATTTAACAACATCAAAGTGCACAAGGTACCTGTACACAATTCAATATGATGCAATGTCATAAAATGCTAATAAACATGATGTAATGCAACAAAATGCCAAATGCAGTCATGTATACCATGCCTCCAAGGCCAAATATCCAACGCATCTCAGTACTGTTATCCTCTAAAAAGCATCAGGGTCGATACCCAAGCACACCAAGTTATGGCCTCGCATACCCGCCTCATCAGTGGGACCAAACACACCATGGCCAATAAACTACTCCACCCGGCAGTCGGCAACAGACCCTATTGCACTCCAACACACCAAGAGGTCAACCTGAACCCATTTTGCACATCCATCCATGCTAGGTTGGACAGACCTCTTCCCATGCGACCACAATGGCATCAACTATGGACTCAACTGAGTTCAATTGACCCAAATATGAAGCATAATACTAAACATACAAATGAAGTACTGAGAAAATGATACACTTGCAACATTTATTGAAGTATACTCTTAACTTCACAACGCATATTGACAAGATATTTTCCCCCAAATTTGCTGAAACTTTCATGTTGTATTAGTATTTAGGGGGTGTTGATTAAAATGAAACTAACTAAAAGAGTGTGAAATGAAAGTTAAACAGGGTTAATGTGGTGCATACATTTCATGTTGGAGTTAAATTTCGGCCCTCTACACTGCATCAAAATCAAACTGGACAAACAATAAGGGTTTCACATGATCTGGAGAGGTACAACGAATAGATGTTTTAGGAGGAAAATACAAGAAATATGGCAGCTCCTACCAACTTTTGGGCCTTCAAATTTTCAGGGAAAATAAGGGGAAATAGAAACTTATGATTATGTGGGGTAAGGATATCAAGGATGTTCTATCAATTTAGAAAAATCGTCAAGGGCCAAAAGGTCATTTCCCCATTTAGGTGGTGGGTTTTGATGATTGATTTTAAAGGTTCTTTGCGGAGGAAATTTCAAGGGAGCAAGGACAACTTGATTGGAATCTTGTAATATGGAAAAAAGTAGAAGAAAAACTATTGGGGAATCCTGGCCATTCTACAAACAAATATTGAAATTTGTGCTTTTACGAGAAAAGTTAAGGGCAATGGAGCTTTATGCTTGTAGTTGCACAAAGAGATTTAAGGTTCTCGAAAGATGCACAAAGGGATAAGTCTCTCATGAATGTGAAGAAATTTATAATAGAAGCAAAGAACCAAAAAGTTGAAGATCCCCAGGCAATCCACAAATGAAGAGAAATATAAGCTTGTTAAGGAAATCTAAAAAGATTAAAGTGAGGGAAAGAAAGAAGGCGAACAAGGGAAAACAGAAGAGGGGGAGAGAGAGAGAGAGAGAGAGAGAGAGAGAGAGAAGATTAGGGCTTAATTTGTGTGTTAGTTGTTGTCAGTGTTCGAATTATCTCCAATATTATCGAAATATCTCCGACATTATCTTTATCTCTAGCTCAGTGATACCGATAACACTGGTAGTGACACCGATAACGCTGGTAGTATAAAAAATTCCAAGTATTAGCAATGTATAGCTAAGTATCACCAACATATCAATATCACTAATATAATCGCCAACATTTTCAACTATGTAAATTCTAGGCGTCGCTTGTATCGCCAATGTATTGCCCATATTTTCGACTATGTAAATTCTGGGTAATGCTTGTATCATAAGTGTATCGACGATATTTCAATAATATCGCCAACGTATTGATATCATCAAAATTTTGTTTATTAGAAAAATATATATATATATTTCAATTTTTTTCATGGGCACAAGGTTGTATCGTGTTCAATTTGTCATTGATAATATCTCAATCTTATTGATATCGCAACATGCTAGATATTGAGACCACAATCTTTCATTTTCTTTCCAATTGTTGATGGATTTCTTGGTGAAATATCATGCATTGTTGATATTTTGTAATATCGATGCATGTTTGGATGGAAGGTTGGATGGTTAAATAGGTCAGATGAGATGGTTGGATTGATTTCTTACAAATGCACATGCTTTTAAAGCCCCATTAAATGGAAACTTGTTATGTATGTATTCTTTTTGCAATTTTTTTATTTCTAAATATACAAATATGTACATCTTAACATCTTCTGAAGTTTCGCTGAAAATTCCACCATTTTCCCCATACTTCCCCGCATTTCCGATTATCGACGATATCGATATTGTTTTTGTGTCCTTGGCCAGCAAAACTTGTAGCTATACCGATATTTCGAACACTAGTTGTTGTGGAAATGAGGGTCACAATGTGCATAAGTTCCTATGGAGCACGATACTAAGGATCTTTGTCATTTATTTTGTTCTCATCCTTTGTGATATTAGGTTTCTATTTTTATAAATATTCACTCATTAGAAATAAAGATATTGAGTGGGAGAGAATCCCCATCTCTCTTCTCTAATATCATGAAATAAAGTGGTACGAGACTTGCATAGTAAGTTCTTCTTTCTTCCTACCAAATCTATTCTCTTTTCTTCCACCCTCATATTTCTTTTATTTCTTTTCTTTGAGAGTCCACTGAAAAAAATTGATAGACCCTTGAGACCCTTTTTCTCCTTATGGTGATGAAAGAAGGTATACTAGCCCCATCATTACCTTCTTAAGGTTTAAAGGGACCCATCTGGCACCCTCAATAGGGCTGGTAGCCATTTGCATCTGTAGCAGGGTCCATGGACCCCCACTTTTCTCCATTGGCAAACCCATTAGGGTCCACTTATGCCAGCTTCAGGGTTCATAGACCCCACTAACGTCACTAGCAAACCCAACACTGTCCACCTACATCCAATAGCAGGGTCCAAGCACCCCACTAACATCATCAGCATGCCCATAAGGGTTCACCTAAATCAGTAACAAGGTTCGTAGACCATATTGCCATCGCTGGTAGAACCATCTGCATCCAACAACACTAACAACAGATTCTATGGAACTCAAGTCACTAGCAGACCGTGTTCAAATTATCTCTGATATTATCGAAATATCTTCGACATTATCTTTATCTCTAGCACAGCGATACCAATACCGATAACACTGGTAGTATAAAAAATTTCAAGTATTAGCAATGTATTGCTAAGTATTGCCAACGTATCAATATCGCTAATATAATCACCAATATTTTCAACTATGTAAATTCTATGCGTCGCTTGTATTGCCAATGCATCAATATCGCCAATGTATTGCCCATATTTTCGACTATGTAAATTCTAGGTAATGCTTGTATCATAAGTGTATCGACGATATTTCAATAATATTGCCAACATATTGATATCATCAAAATTTTGTTAATTAGAAAAAAAAATTTTATTTCAATTTTTTTCATGGGCACAAGGTTGTATCGTGTTCAATTTGTCATTGATAATATCTCGATCTTATCGATATCGCAACATGCTGGATATTGAGACCACAATCTTTCATTTTCTTTCCAATTGTTGATGGATTTCTTGGTGAAATATCATGTGTTGTTGATATTTTGCAATATCGATGCATGTTTGGATGGAAGGTTGGATCGTTAAATAGGTCGGATGGGATGGTTGGATTGATTTCTTAGAAGTGCACATGCTTTTAAAGCCCCATTAAATGGAAACTTGTTATATATGTATTCTTTTTGCAATTTTTTTATTTCTAAATATACAAATATGTACATCTTAACATCTTCTGAAGTTGAAAATTCCACCGTTTTCCCCATGCTTCCCCGCATTTCCAGTTATCAGCGATATTATCGGCGATATCGATATTGTTTCTGTATCTTTGGCCAGCGAAACTTGTAGCGATACCGATATTTCGAACACTGCTAGCAGATCAGTCTAGGTCCATCAGGGTTTGCAGTGATGTCCACTTAATACATCATTCTTCTTGAGCATCCCAACTGCATCCGCTGTCATCAACTGAGAATTTCATGGGTCCCACCACCATAGCAACAAACCTCATAAAGACAGTAGTACTCGCAGAAACATTCCCAAGTCAAATCTATTCTAAGCACTTTTTATTAAGATGACAGAAAATTATCAAAAAGTCTAGTTCACAAGGGGACACAATGATCATCCTGGTCTTGCGATAACTAATGTCAAAATAGATGGTGGAAATTATCTAGAATGGTCACAATCTATCAAAATAAACGTTGGATCCAAATAAAATAAAATTTAAAAAAAAAAAAAAAAAAAAAAAAAAAAAAAAAAAAAAAAAAAAATCCTTAGATTTGTAATGGGCAACAAGAAAGAAGTACCCATCCGTGATCAATCTCATGATGATAGCGAAAATGAGAATTTGACCGTCATGTCATGGTTGTTGCACCCAATATAACCAAACATATATCAAGGGTCGTTGTTCCTAAGGACAACAAAGGACATCTAGGACACAGTCACCAAGACATCCTCTCAAAGAAATGATATGGCCCATCTATATAAACTTTAACATTGAAATTGCTAACCTTCAGCAAGGGAAAAAGATTGTTGAGGAATGTTTGTGGACCTACAAAAGGAAAAAAAAAATTGTAGTTGGACCATCATCAGGCTATTACATTGTAGAACATGTCTAGAAATAAATGGAGCAACTAAGAATTTTCAATTTTCAAGCTAGATTCCATCCTGATTTTAAGCTGTAGAGTGTTTAGATTCTTGGGAGAGATTCCTACACCTTTAAAATGTATAATTATATCTGAGGAGAGGCTAGACATCGAGCAACCACTGTTGGAATAATCTGTTGTTTCATGATGCCCTATTCTAGCAATTGACACTAAACCATTCAAAGCACAAGCACAGGGAAAAGTATACAATCTTCCTAAAGCCAAGGATAGGTTGAGATGCGCTCATTACAGGAGAAGAAACCTTTGAAAACAATGTTGAATCATCAATCCAAGTCTCCACACGAAAGACTTGTTAAAAATCAAGGGCCAATACAATTATAGTTCAAGGGGGAGAAAGGTTCTAGTGATCCTAGTTTAAATGGCTTTGCTCCAAATACAGGCAACGACATTAGTGGTCTTCAGCAACAATTGGCAGCTCTTAAAGATTCTCTTCCATCTACTACACCGGTGGAGTGGCCAGGTACATACGTTATCTGCCAATCACATTTTTCAGTAAACATTTACATACTAGCTAACCGATTCAAGAGCATTTTATCACATGACTAGTACAAAAAATGGTTACCTCTCATATTCTTCCATGTTTAGCAATATCAAACTTGCAGATGGGTCCTTATCCCAAGCCTCTGGAAAGGGAACCTATTGTCTTTTTCAGTCTCTTCACCCATATGAGTATCACGATGGAGAGGATCGTGCTATCTTCTTCCTACTATTCGTTGAGGCAATCACTCAAGTCCAGCAACACCAACTATAAGGTAAAAGAGGTCTACCAACCTCATTATGAGTATCTTGGAGCAATATTAGTGCCTACAAGTGGAGAATGAAAGTATTTGGGCATATGCATGTAATGCAGGGACATTTTCACACCGGGCTTGAGTGGGGTGGCCTGTGGGATGCAGGGGCACACTCAGCGTGGGTGGCCCGTGTGAGGCGCGTAACTCATGTGAAGCGGGCCCCACCCATGTGAGGCAGGTGGCTTGTGTGAAGTGGAACCTATGTGAAATGAGGCCCACGATGGGGGTTCGGCCAAGGTCCTAACCCATGAAATGTAGGGCTTGGGCTATGATATAAATGGATTAATTCGTCATTCTCTATCCGTTCGAGCTTTTAAAGCAAGTGATTAATTGTCCTGCATTAAAGTGGTATCAGAGCAGGAGGTCTCGTGTTCGAGACTCCTCACCAGGGGTAATTAATGCAGAGGAATTTTCACACCAGGCTCAAGTGAGGTGGCCTGTGGGATGCAGGGGCAAACTTGGGGTGGGTGGCTCGTGTGAAGTGGAACCCATGTGAAGTGCGGCCCACGAGGGGGGTTCGGCCAAGGTCCTAACACATGAGATGTGGGGTCTGGGCTATGAGATAAAGGGATAATTCGCCATGCTCTATCAATTCGAGCTTTTAGAGCAAGTGGTTAATTGCCTTGCATCACCATGTCATAGGAAGACAATAATGCGCCAACGCCTCCACGAGCAATTGCTAGAAGCCATATGAGTTAACCCACAAATAAGGTTATGACCTGTTGTTTTAGTGTTTATAATTGCCACCATTAATCGAACCACCGGCCTCCACCACCTGGATGTGTATTGATTGAAGCTTATTCCCCATTTGTCCCATGGACTCCCTACAACCCAAACACTCATAGCCACCATGAAGCCCCCACCACCACCACCCGCCTTCTACTCTAACCCAACATATGAACCGGGGTAATATCGACCAGTCCAAACACTGCCAATCAGCCAACCACCACACAAGTAAACCTAACTTCCATCATCTTTCCATTGTTGGGCGACCTAAGATCCCCACATCTTTGCTAATATGGCACACCAACTTATGCTCTATCTGATGTGCATCCTCCCATTTATAGCCTACCTCACCCACAAATTCCTCAATCACCACCAACTTATCCAGATCCACTACCTTATATATGTCAAGCTCCCCCACCAACGGGTAACCTGCTTCCTGCTTTCCCACCAGACTGTACCGGCCTCACGGTCTATATTGAAATCAACACCATGCTGAATTGGAAGAGTAGCCCCAACTGAAAAACCTGCATCTATTTACCATAGAGATCCATGTCAACCCTTGTCATCAGGAGTTCATGCCACTCCAATATGAGACATTTGACTGGATGATTGATGCTTTTGTAGGAAACTCTAGGTTATTCATGAAGGAATTCCCTTAGTCCTTATATCATGTCATTGGGCCAGTTTTGACTGTTTCTCGAGCCTCTCGCCGCCCTCCATCTCTACATGGCAGGAGATGCAGGTGGCTTTTAGTTTCACACTAAATCCTCCTAACCATTCAACACCCAGGACCCAGTTTAGTACACAGAATGACAAGGAGTCATCCGACTCCTACGCAATCCGTTCTTGAAGCCTCACTGTTAAGTTAGGACAGACCTTCTCTAGACAATAATAATAATAAATCAACATATTTGTGTGCAGAGCCTGCAGATAAAGACCTGGAAAATCATTTTGGGGCGGTGCTCATGTCATTCCAAGAGTTGATGATCAAGACGGTCATTGCTGATGAGACCTTCAAAACTTGAACTACATGAAAGGTCAAAGTTGATGAACTTGTGAGGAATCTCAGTGCTGCAAAGGGCAGTTGGGTGGAGTATGTGGCAACAATCGGGATGATAAAGGAAGACATGGTGGTGGCCATGCACAGAGAGAAGACTGATGGCTGAAGGATTACAATTTTCAACCTAAATGATACTGAAAAAAGGTATAATATCATGGTGGCAGCAAGAAGGTTGCAGTTGTTGCATTAAAGTATGATATCAAGAAGGGGAATTACACCAAGTCCTGATCCCGCCAGTATCATAAGAAATTGGGCCAAGGCACTTGATTTTTCAGGAATAATTCGCAATTGCATAAAAACACAGCAAGATTGGAAACAAATGTGAACTCCAGCATTGTTAAACAAACTAAATAAAGAAAAAAACATGAGCAATCTGTATTAAAAGAGGGGCTGGAGCAATCTTATTAGACTAGAGCTCCCAGGTGCACAAGGTGCTATAGCACACTCCACTCTTTAGATTACATTTTTTGACCCCTTTATATAGATAGAAGTCACCAACCACCTCCCCACAAGTATCTGACGTGGAACTAAAGTTGAAAGACAATAAACAAAAGACCCCACAAAATAATAGGCTGAGTTAGTATTCTCAACTAGCACAGAAGACGAAAACATACCATTTAAACCTCTAAATTTCTCTGAGATGCCACATGGTTGATAGAGAACTCCAATCCACTCTGAACTTCTTGGAGAATCCTAAGTTTTAATGTGATGGTTTTCAACTCATACTAGTGGGCATAAAGAGGCTGAAGTGGCATGTTGTGGTTGAACACCATGATTCACGACCAGTCACAAATTGTTTGAGCTGCACCCTATCTATTGGCATGGCATGATCTGATTTGAGAGGCTTAGCTAATCTTCTCTCCATTTGCCTAGATGAAGATCCCTTTAGTTGATTCAATCACTGGAAACCATTGGAAAGAAAAGAAGACTATACAGAAATCAGACTTGTAGCTCCCTTCTACCTTGTTTGATTCCACCCCTCTTCAATTCATTTTTAGTATGTGAGCAGGCATGCTTGGTTCAGCCAGCATGCTGGCACTTAGTCTTTTATCTCACATTTTCCCGCTTAGGTTGTTTTAGCTTTAACATAAAAAATGATAGGCCACCTTCTGTTACTAGAAACCAGCTTTACCTTCGGGTGTGTTTTGCCTGGATAACAAAGTGAGTGAGATTATTTAGCCTATTCTGCCTCCTCGTTTACAGTCCAATCATGAGACCAGACAACGATGCACTTACATCCTTACACCAAGTACCCAAACGGTACCGGCAGGAACACATATTATAGGTAAGCATTTTCACATCAAAATCAAATTGGTTGTAACAATTGATGGTATGGTAATGAACAAGCTTGAATTTACAAGCTACATCTAACAGTGAATAAAAGCAAGAAATTCTGAGAGTCATGCTAAAACCCAAATCTAGCATTCCAAGAAGTGTATCCCAATGCACCACAGGTTTTTTTTCAACAATATGCTCTATTTACAAGAAGGAAGCAGCCATAACAATAATGCATGAATTGGAAACACCATATTTGTTTTCTACTTAAGGGCAACAAGAAAGCAAATGCATCCAAAAATGAATCAACAAAATTGGATAATGGAAGATAAAAAGAGAAGGACATTGAAGAGAACAGTTGTACAAACCATCAATGTTCTATGCTTCATAATCGCATGAGTTTTTGTACCACTGTTATTGTAGACACAGCAGGATCCTTCTTCTGAGTTGGTTCCCAGTCCAGATATCGTCCCCAATAGAATCCTCGATCCAACTGAACTGCTTGAACTTGAAATTGAGGAAGATGTTTTCCTCGCACACATTTGATCTGCATTAGAATTGAGGAAAACATGAATGTGATCTTGAGAATCTTGATTTTGAGTCCCACTAGCAAAGCTTTTAGGAGGAATCCTGGTTGCTACAGCAACTAATTCACCAGAAATATGCAGCTCCAAATCTTTATAAACATCTGATGCATGGTCTCTACAGTTTCTGGTTTCCATATGCTCAACCTCATCATTTTCCATATCTCTAGATTTCGTGGTAATGCTTGCAGGCTGGACATGCTGAGACATCTCAGAAACTATGGAAATGAAAGGATTTATTTTTTCAGAGTAAACATGAGATATCTCTGGAATCTTGTCTACTACATTAACAATTCCAAAAAGATCACGTCCAGAAACCAAGTGCAGAACCTCGGGAGTTTGGTATGCAGACCTTTCCTCAGCTTCAAAACAATCTGGAAGCAGATCCATGGACTCAATGAGTGGACCATAGTAAGCTGCATGTATGGCGGAATAGAATTCATCTTCAAGTATATCGAAGTAGCCTGAGCCAATCACGACCCTTTTCCGTGACAGTATATCATTTATAGCAAATCTGTACCATTTTAGCCATTCCACTACTTCCATCTGCTCTGTCTTAGTTACATGAGACTCATATCTATACATAGTTGAACCCTGTCGTGGTTGCTTTGGGATGATCTTCCTCTTCGTGAACAAGTACTGATCATAGTGGGCTCTTCTCTCAGAATCCGAAAGAATCTGTACCAAAAACTGATGAGATTTCTTAGCATAAAAATTTCCACCAATAAATATAAAATTATATAATAGTATATCATGGTATGTTGTTGCAACACCTATGCATGACAAAATTTGAGCAAACAAACACACTTAGAATGCAAATGTGTGTACACTTATGTGCAGAAACATACACATGAGTACACATACACACAAGCAAATACATAAATATTTTGCCTATATAATAAGTAAAAGAGATGATCTGGGACGAGGCTTTCATTAGGCCTGAAGGGCTGAAAAAATGATAAGAGGAAGACATAGAACATGGTTTGAAGTGCTGATAAAGGAAATGAAGGCTTGTTCACTTACAGAAATTAGGGCCTTAGATAGGATTGATTGATGAAATAGGATCCATAAAGCTAATCATAACTATCTGGGAGAGGACTTTGATGATGGTGGTGGTGGTGATAATGATATAGATATGTAACTAGGGGCAGTGTTTTAAATATCGACGATATTAGCCGATATATCCCACGATATATCTTGTATCCCACTTGTACGATATGAAACGCAATAGTAGTGCCGATATATTCCACATGTTCGATTCAGTTAACATTTTCAATTTCCGATCCATTTTTTTTTTTTTTTGTTGAAATTATATTAAATCAGTATCAAATGGTTACAAATCCATTAGTTCTTCATGTTTTGCACGAAAAATCATGAAGTTGGAGCTTTGATTTTGATATCCATTGGTTCTTCATGTTCTCCATGCTTTTTTTTTTCAAAATTTTCCTTCAATTAGCTGTCAATTGAGGCTAATTTTGAAATATTTAGGAGTATTTGATGAAATGATCATCACATAAACTCTAATTATCATCACATGTTGATGCACGCCAATGCATAAACCAACTATCGTATGAGATCAAGTAGCAAAATTAAGATAATTAACAAAAAAACATAAACCTTACCATAATCATCACAGATACCATGAAAACCAAAAGAACATCATGCATAATCATAGCCTAAGTTACCAGCATCGTCACACAAGATCATTAAATAAAAGAAAACTAAGATCTAATGGGTGTAGGAACACCCAATTAGCATAGGGTATAGTCTATCTCAAAGCAGAATACCTAATACACCCTAGTGTGAAATTAAGGTTAAAAGAGATTGAGAAATCTACGAATAAATTGGGTGAATTGGTTAAGGGGATTTGGGTAAAAGATAAGAGGTTTTTGATTTAAGGTTGACGGAAAACCAAAAGGGCAAGGATTCACACGTGTGGTTGTACGACCACATGTGTGACGTGGGATGGATGGGTTTAGGTCGGTTAGGGTTTTGGTGGTAGATAGGTAAGGGAAAGATGGGTTTAGGAAAAGATGAAGACTTAGGATAGAAGAAATGAAAAACTTGAAGAAAATACCTTAATAAAGGGAAGAGAGATGATGATGTGGGGATAGATGGAGACCCTCTGTTAATGAAGATTAGCCTCACACCAATCTCCCTTCTCAATCACATGGAAGTATCTTCAAATCTCATGAAGATGGAAGAAGAAGAAAAAGAAGAGTAAAAGCCTCTTTTTTTTTCTTTTTCTTTTTTTTTTTCACAAAACCTAATGAGGGAAAGAGTCACACGCCGACCCTCTTTTTATAGCTTCACCAAGTTTCACTAATTACAAAAACACCCTATCTTATGAAATTTTAATAAAAATGATCTTAGTTTAAAAAGAATCTACTAAATCACTCATAAAAGTGTCCAAACATAAAATAATCAAAACTAAATCCTAAAAGATGATAGATTCTAAAATAATAATAATAATAATAATAATAATAATAATAATAATAATAACTAATGTGGATGATCAATGATCAATGGCCCGATCATGTGATCCATGCGATCCAATGGCCCAATCGTCACATCCCTCCAATCCAACAGTCTAGATCACTCCACATAGCAGCCCATGTGCATCTTCCTAGTGTGGGGTCTTCCAGATACTCGCACATGCACATGGGGTCTTCAACACGATCACGGGTACTCACCTAGCCACAGGGACATCGATGCAGCCCGCCTCCTCCTCTGATACGTATGCAAAGGTGTACGCAAAGTGATGTCCTCATCACATACACTCTAATTTCGAATTTGAGTGTAGGTGGTTGATTTGAGAAATTTTCAAAATTTTTCCAATTTCTCCCAAATTTCTTTTAATGTTGCACTCCAAACATGTAAGAGGGTTGATCTACTGATTTGTTAAGTCTTTATCAATTTTTGAAAAAATAAAAATAATTTCTTAATTAAAAAATTAATAATAAAAAATATTAAAATATTATTTTTTCTAAATTTCCCTTCAACTGGCTATCAATTAAAACTATTTTCGAAGTATTTAAGAGTGTTTGATGAAATGATCATCACATACAGTCTAAATGTTATGCATTCAATTTGAATACATTTCTATTAGTTCAGTCAAACAGCACATAGCTTAGAACCCTATACAAAGGAAACCTATTATGCGCACTTCTTTTTTGAGATGTTATGATATAAAAGTGTGTGTTAAGGTCTTTTTTAACAATCCCTGAAGTTTCATTGTAAGATTCAACTATTTTTCCAATGTTTCCCCATGTTTTGTGATAAATTACCCGATACAAACGATATATCCCGTGCAATAACGGATATGTATCTATATCCCAAGGATGCGATACATAACGCGATGCCGATAACGGATATGTATCTATATATCCCGTGCGATAACGGATATGTATCTATAACCCAAGGATGTGATACGTAATGTGATGCCGATAATGGATATGTATCTATATATCTCGTGCGATAACGGATATTTATCTATATATCCCGTGCGATAACAGATATGTATCTATATATCTCGTGCGATAACGGATATGTATCTATATATCCCATGCGATAACGGATATGTATCTATATCCCAAGGATGCGATACGTAACGCGATGCCGATATTTCGAACACTGACTAGGGGAAGGATCTGAATATTTACATCTTAGTTATCAAGCACTCAATCTTGGAACATGCATAAACAATGTACAAGATCCAAACCATGCATCTCTTGGGACCTAAAATGGATAGCAATACCCTACAAATCATAACTGCAAGATGATCCCAACCACTGATTGAACATTTTCAGGGAGAGCAACGCGGTGGCAAATAGTTTGGCATGGATGGGAAGCAGCACCCAAGGCTTCATGGTTTATAGGTCTCACAAGGGCCTCCCCAAGGTGGTGAAGGGCAGTCTGGTCACAGATAAGGGGACAACATGAGGAATAAACTCCTGCCAAAATGATAGCTTTGTGGATGAAATCAGCAGATTCGTGCCACAGTCTATGGCAGTTGGATCTGCAGCAAAATTCTCTCACCTTAGCAGCTCATTTCCCCTGGTTTCTCTCCTAGTACCTTCTGTCCAACACTGTGCAGCTGGCGTAAGCAT
The DNA here is from genome assembly GCA_037074715.1 of Magnolia kwangsiensis. Taxonomy (NCBI): domain Eukaryota; kingdom Viridiplantae; phylum Streptophyta; class Magnoliopsida; order Magnoliales; family Magnoliaceae; genus Magnolia; species Magnolia kwangsiensis. Next base: position 76,777,236 of record CM073580.1, on the reverse strand, counting down.
GGGTTGTGGCCTGGATGGGGCAAAAGCCTGGAATGGATTTGAAGTGTGTACCATGTGTGATGTGCTACAAACAGCATTCCATGGCACGACAGTGTCAATGTTCAACGGGGTCAGCATGGCAATGTCAGATTCTGTGGCAATAGCAACAGCAGCTTCAGTTACAAACAGCATCAGCTCCAGCAGCAGCATCTTCTGGTTGATGCTCTCTAATCAGCTCCAGCTGATGCAGAAGCATCTTCACAAGTGTTGCTTGGTCTTGAACAATTCAGAAATCCAGCAGCAGCAGCAGAAAATTCAGGTGTTCTCTCAGCAGCAGCAGCAGTGCTTTGTGGCCTGCTCTGCTATGAGATCCCTCTGGATGGCCAGAGAAAGGTTGGTTTGGTTAGTGGTTATTTCTGTTTGATGTTGGTTGTTGGTGATAATGATGTCAATGTTCAATCGACTGGTAGTAGCGCTGCAGCAATGGTTTTGGTTGGTGGGAGTGTATCTTGGGCTTAGTGGGGTTCAGAGCAGGAGGGTTGTATCCTGTGGCTGCACATAGCCTGTCCTGATTGGCAGGCATTGTAAAAGCGGGGGATTGGTTTGTTTTGGATGGATTAGTCTTCTATCTGTGGGGGTGTGGATTGTTTATTTTGTATTGTGATGGGGACATCATGCGCACACGCGCATGCACGCCGCCCCCTATGCACGTACGCCAGAAGGAGGGCCCCGCCGTCGATCTGGCTCGATGATGACAGCCAGGGAGGGCCTCCTAGTTAGAAGATAGAGTTTTGGTTCATTAGAGTGGACCCGATAATCATGGAAAGCCCGTCACGTGATCTCATGATCGAGGCAGATTGATTTCATATTTTAGGTTTTGATTATTTATGTTATTTAGAATATCATGAACACTTTAGATTTCTTTGATTAGTTTTTATTTTGGTTTACTTACTCGTCAAGTAATAAGTTGCACACATGGCGCGAGTTTTGGAGTATACGGTTTTCTTATAAATAGGCACCCCTTGTAGCTTTTTGGATGAATTGAAGTTGAATTAAAAAAATTCTTGCATGTTTTTTCTGCTCTCTGAGTTCTTGAGTTGTGGAAAAAATTCAAGTGCGAAGCCCTCCCTTTTCGAAGGGCTAACTACCGTGGTGCGAAGCCACATCTATCACAATCCGCCCCCATCTCATATCATCCATATTTCTCCCATTCTACGATCATCCTCGCATCAAATCCATCTGTTTTGCAGCCGTTCAGCTTCCTACAGCCAGTTTCCAGAATTTGGCCCTGCAGAGGGCCGAAACTTCGACGGAGCGCTGTGCCCCGACCACACGTCGGAATGCCACGAGATTTGGAGGGTTTGTAGTCCCCCCTGGCCGACCAGAGCTAGCTTCCTATTTTTCCCTTTTACACTAGTTTTTTATAACCTTAACCCTATATTACATTATCCCTAACTTATTTGCCCATTTTCTCACCCCAGGGTTCCTTGCATTGAAATTGGAGAATCCCTTGGATTAGGGACTGATTGCTATAAATGTGTGGCTGAATTTTATTTCCCTTTGAGCATCGTTCGGTCCATAATTTTATTGATCCAGTCCTAACCTGTGTAGGCCTGGACCCGTACAGATTCCCCTTTAATTGAATGTTTGAACTTTTGTATGGGATGTGGAATTATTATGTGATTGTTCTGAATTAGTATGATCTAAGCCTGAAATCCTCCATATCATATTTAAATTTTAGCCTCTACCTCCCATACCTACTCTTCCCAACCTTCGCAGCCAATGGCGAAATCTTCACGCCAGGGAGAATTGATAGGGACATCACGCCACCCCTACGCACGTACGGAAGGAGAGGGAGGGCTTCACCGTTGATCTGACTCGATGACAAGGTCCCTGGAGGGCCTCCTAGTTAGAAGACGGAGTTTTGGTTCATTACAGTGGGCATGATAATCAAGTAAAGCCCATCATGGGATCTCATGATCGGGGCCCACTAGTCTGATTAATCTCGTATTTTTGGTTTTTCTTATTAATGTTATTTAGTATATCATGGACGATTTATATTTCTTTGATTAGTTTTTTCTTTTTCTTTTTTTTTTCTTTTTTTTTTTGTGCGAGGGGTTTGCAAGTGCCAAAAGAAAATGAGAGAGATGCCTGTTCATCTCTGTTTGTTGCTCTGCTGTAGTTAGTAGGGATGTAATAGGTGGTGGTTGATGTGGAGTGTTGGATCAAGCAAAGGTGATCTGTCTCCCACAGGTGAACTGTGTTTTCTGCAGGTGGCTATGGGCCCTGACCCTAAGTTCTTTTCGAAGAGGAGTCTCTCTTGGGGGTTTGTTAGAGGCCTTAGGTCGGAGACCCTTGGTTGGCTCTGTCAATTAACAAAGGAGGAATGTTGTTTCCTTTTTCTTTTTTCTTTTTTTTTTTTTTCTTTTTTTGTAGCTTATGTGATTTGTTTGGTCTATATGATAGGCATGGCCATCGGGTTTTTTTTTTCCCCTTAGCTTATGTGTTTCTTTTTCCCTCTCTAGGCCTTAAGATTATCAATGGTGGACATGTATTTAGTGTTGGGCATTTGTTTCTATTCATTGGCAATGCAGGTCTTCCCCACTCGCACGGGTTGATGTTCACTCCCCAAGTGCAGGGTTGTGATGTAGTAATAACTCGGTAAGACCGAGGTCGAATCCCAAGGGACTCAAACTGTACGTTATCTAAAACTAACTAGAACTAGAACTAGAATGAGATAAAATCTAAATCAAATAAACTTTAATGAAGAATTGTGAGATTATTATCTAAAACTTAAGAGGAATCAGAGATAGGAAACTAAGGATTCAGAGGATCCACTTGTAGAGATCAGGGAGATCTTATGCCAGCTTAAAGAATCATGGAGTTTAACTGAACTTCCGTTGATATAGTTTCAAAGAGATGAAAGGTATATGAATTAGAATGGATTCCATCACCAAACCATGCCTAAGAGACTATGGCAAACAACATAATTAAACTAATTACCAACCAATCACACGTATGGAGGTTAGGAAGGGTACCGACATCCGACCATGCCCAGGAGACTATGGTGAACAACAGTGCTTCCTAACGTCATAAACATGGAAAGAAAAAGGACATAATCAAAGCCATTGCAGATCCATTGTAATTTTAGTCACAACAGACCATTAAAGACTAAAAACATTCCCAATATTAATCAACTAAAATCAACGTCAATTCATATATTATAATTAAATTAAAATCATAAAATCTCCCATCTCACTACAAGCTTCACCTCCTAGCCCTAGCTAGGAGGTTTAGCCCAACATGAATAGGCTAGATATCTCAAAACAAAATAAAATAAAAATAAAAGAAATAAACAAACTCAACTCTCTCTCTTGCAGACGTCCGACGTGAGCCTTCCTTCCCAGCTCTGAATCTTCCTCCCCAGACCTGAATCCCCCCTCCCCACGTCCAAAACCTTCTTATATAGCTGCTGGAGTGGTGAAAATCGGATTTGAATCGGATTTGGAAAGCTATGCATGCCCATTGAAAGCTTTTTCACAGCCAAGTTCAGTGCCTCGAAACACGCCACTTTCCTCGCTTAAATTCCAAAGAAACACCGTCCTTTAAGACTTTCTTGGGTCCTCTACATGATAGACGGTTCAGATCTGCCATATGATCAAAGATGGTGGGCCAAAACCGCCTAGAAAAGTCAGTTTTCGCGGATGTGCGAAACCTTTCACACCATTTCGCTGTTGTGATCGGTGGGCCCCACAGAAGCATTTTCTGAAAAATCCACCCCGTCCATTGGATTCAGGACAAAATTTCAGTCAAGAATGGGTGGTTTTGAACGTCCATTGGCATGTTTCAAAGAAGAAATAACTAAAAGATCAGATTTGAACGCTACAAGGCAGCCCTTTTGTGGCCCCTGTATCGCACACGTGTGTACGCATGGATGCAAAAGGTCAGCATGGTTTTGTAGCTCTCGAAGCCCTCTACAAGATGGACGATGTGGATTATCCGTACGAGGCATGTGTGGGGTCCACTATCGACCGCAAAAAACGGACGGACAGCGAAGGACGCTGTCTGTTTTTGCGTAAAGAGACGGGTCAGCGCTGCTGACCCGTCTTCTCCTGGTACGGTGCATTGCGAGTGCACGTGCACTGATTGCACGCTCAATCCCATGTGGGGTCCACGGCAGTGTTCTGGAGAAATCCGTTCCGTCCATCCTTTTCACCATATCATTTTAACCGTGTGAACCAAAGTTGAAGCGTATCCAAATAGCAGGTGGGCCCCAAATCAAGGTATTAGGGGCTGATGTGTTTGTTGAGCTACTTCTACAAATATCCAAGGGCTCAAATTTTATGTGTACGGTTAATTTATGGTCCCCAGGCGATGTATGAAGTTTCGTGTCAATCTGATGGCAGAAATAATGTGATCTTGCATTCTACACCAATTTCAGGCCATCTGACGGTGAATGGCTGAAATTTCTCTAATCTCTGGCATGTGATTCTGTCGATCTTAGCCCCCTGGAGTCCCGTAACTTGCCTTGGTGCATCTTGAGCGCTAAAACTATATTTTTAACACACATTTTCAGTTCAAGCTCATAAAGACACCCTGCATCACAAACACGATTAAACGAGCCATTAAACAGTATCTTGTTCATAAATCCAGGAAATAATCGGGGTCTAATATGCAATATTTGACCCTCAACAGTTGATTACCCTTAACATGCACATAGAGGGCATGTTTAGGAGGAGGAAGCCCGCTAAGGTGCAATTACCCTTGTTACCAAAGCAAAGAAGATGAGGAAGCACAAGTTAAGGTGCCTTTAGTCACAATTATGAATATGTATTATTGGATCCCTAACATATTGGACATGTTCAAATGAATTTTTACGTGTTAGTGCTTCTTGGGCTATGCCACCATAGAGTAAATAGCTTTGAGCGACTGGAAGGAATCAAATGACATTCACAGTGGCAGTGATGTTAGGAGTTACGATGCTTAATCTATACTCACATGCTTTAGGCAAAACCTTTGTTTGCTGAGGCTAGAAATTGCTAAGCTAGTACTCATGCACATTAGGTAAGATCTCTATCTCCTGATGATGTCATGACCTGTATGGAAGTTATGAATTCGATTCTGATCCAAGACCCTAGTATCTAATTCAATATGATCAGTGCATTGTTCAAGCAAGCAGGTCTCGTATGTGACCCTTGTGCTCTCATCTACCCACTTTTGAGTTTAAGAGGATGGGATTGAGTATCGCTGGTTTAGCATAAAATAGGATGGTCATAGTTGATTCGATTGGGGTATATATTGCTAGGAAAGCGGCTTAGTCGATTCTGAATTATGTAATTTCGTGGGAAAGACCCCTTGGTAGCAACACCAGGTTCCTAAAACCATGTTTAGGCACTTTAGACTTATCTGTCATGCCGTTATCAAGTTTTGTGAGATGATAATTTGCAAACTTATTCTTAAAATTATATGTATGTAAATAATTTATTTTGAAAAAACTTCAAAGAACCTTTGCAAAAGATTTGTGATTTGAACATGATAAGAGGTTAAGTGTGTATGGTGGCAAAGCGATCTTAGATCAAGAGTTATCTGCATCCAATGTGGTCATATGGGTCTAGGGTAGGCCTCGGAGAGCTTGGGAATCTGTACACTAGTGCGGTGGTCATTTAGCATACAGGCACCTGTGTATAGAGAGTGGAATCGCGGCTGGTCCTACTTCCCTGATTCTTACTCCATGTATATGACATCGGTCAACTTTGTTAAGGCGAATTGTCCTACCTCCTCGATTCTTACTCCATGTATATGACGTTGGTCAACATTGTTAAGACGAATTGTCCTACCTCCTCAATTCTTACTCCATGTATACGACATCAGTCAACATTGTTAAGGCAAAAGAAGAGATGAGACATAATGTGGGGCCCATCCACTTGCATTTGATTAAGACCATGCCATTGGCATACCATCTTTGTCATCAAATCAAAGAGTTAAATTGGCTTGTCTTCCCGTATGTGGTTACTTTAAGGGGGCCACGGGATTCTGTTTTTTGGCTCACTGACTCGGTCATGTAATCGTATCACTCGATCCATAATAATAATTACCTAAAATATAATGTGCCACGTTGTCTGCATGCATCCAACAAATGGAGCATAGCCTAATAATTACACTAAAGAAGATAATATTAACCATCTGTTTTTCCCCTTCATATTCAGAGCACTCACTATTTTACTTTTAACCATCCATTGATGGACACCAATTGGAATAAATGGTTAGCATTGCTTGATCATTGTGAATTTAGATATTTGCTCCTTAAACAATGTGATCCACCATTTGGATGGTCTTGATAGATGTACATCAGTGATGATGAGTCACCAGTCTACCCCAGTGAGAGATGTGAACCCCGAACATTGAAGCCCTGACCTAAAACAATCGCAATTCAATTCAACAGTTCATCCAACGGCAGCCTAAATTCAAACATGAAGCTCAACGATTTTCAGCCATTCAATCGGACACGCGATTCTCAACAAGATTACAGGTCTGGTAAGGATAAGAAAAGTATGCCCATCCATACCTCATACGCTGCAAGAATTTGGACGAACTGTCGAGAGGCAGACGCACCGTCACCGTCGGATCGTGCGACGTCTGGATGGGTTTCTTTGGCCAATTTACGGAAAGAAGCCTTGATTTCTGCGAAGGTGCTAGTTTCAGGAATCCCTAAGACGTCGTAGGCGTTTCTGCCAAAAAAGTGTTCGTCCGTCGACTGCGTACTGAACTGTTTGGTACGACTCCTTATGAAGAAGGTGAGAGAGCAGCTGTTGCTGGAAATCGTAAAGGCCGTGTAGAGATACAAACGTTTCGGTACGAAACTTTCTCCGATCCGATAATCCATCTTCGAAAATCGGAAATATGTTAGCATCTCCGACGAGTTTAATTTTACACTGGCGGAGAATGATTCTGAGGGAAGTTATTTTATACTCCGCCAGAGTATGACTCTTGATATAAAGGCACTCACAAATTTTTATTTTTTTTAAAGGGTGTCGACCTTTTCAGCCATTAGGACACCCTTTTTTTAAGGCATTTCCAAGCAATCAGCCACGACCACGTATATCGGCTTTTTAAGGCATTTCTAAGCCGTCAGCCACGACCACGTATATCGGATGTGTCGGGGGGGGGGGCGCGATGTTGCAGGCGAGCAAAACCGACTGGTGCTGACCGGTTACCCAAACCCAATTGAATAGGCAGTCAAAAATTATATGCAGAAATTGTACACATGCATATATGAATTCAAGTTAAACCGATTAGGTCACGGAACAGACAGTCACGAAAAGTTTGATTCATGGACGCTTACGTTGAGAGATTAAGCCATGCATTTTTTCTAATTTTTAACCAAAAAATAATAATCACCAGCCCAATGGTGGTAGTATCAAAAGAGCATAATGAGTATACAACTTGAAACATCTAAAGTGGACCCGGATGGGATGGCTTGGTGACTCAAACGTCAGGCACCTTGTCAGGATGGGGTGCTATACCCTCATACCTGCATTAGTCCTTGATTTTTTTAGAATAGAGATAAAGTCAATGTGTTGTTGGCTGGCTGTCATTCTTTCGTGCTTTCGTGCCCAATTTGAATTTAAATGAAGCTTATTTTATACAGTGATGAAATATGACTTCTTTATTTTATAAATCAGGACAGGAATGGCCAATTGATAGGTACCACAGTTCCACTGACCCTCTGTCTCTAGAAGCAAGCATCTAGAAGGTGCTCAGGCCGAATTAACTAAATGCAATAATTTCATGTCAAACAATGTCGAGTAAATTCATCATCGAGGATGTCGTTGCAAGGATCTGGACCACCCTTCGCCAAGTTCTGTGTGCTCAAAGCGAACCTTGGACTTGCATAAGATGGTAAACAAAGGAGACCCTGACTCAAACAGGAGACCCTCCGATGCCAAAGTCAAGCTAGGGAATCCGGGTCTAAGTTACGTAGAGTAGAGAGGGTGCGAGATATTGCGTACCTGTTGTAGTGGGTTTCTCTCGTATTTATACCTAAGGATCGAATGGGTCATTACCATTAAACTCGGCATGATCTACTCCATCAAGCGCGGATGTTACGCACACGAAGATATCGGCCACGATCCTTAGATTGTGCGTCGGATTATTCTCCAATATGCCTTATCGGGATGTCCCGGAGTGTGATCTTCGGCCACGCTCTTACTCGGGCTAATCCCATGACTCGGTTCCTTGAGCTCAGGTAGGACTAACTTCAGTGGGGCTTCAGATTCAACATATCCGAGCCCATGACTGAACCCCATGGATGGACCATATAGTCAGAACTCATTGTAGGAGCTCGTGGTCAGAGTACATGGTTGGACAAGTCGGCTCGAACATATTATTGACACTCTAAGGTGATGCCAGTGGAGGCATAAGGGGGGTTGGTTCGGACAGACCTTCGATTCCAGTAGATAGTAGAAGATTCGAACATCGGTCAGATTTCCACCTCGGGATGGGAACTTACTTCGAGTCTGACGCATATTAATCGGGGGTCTCGATCGTGGGTGCCACAGTTAACCACCACGCAACTCAGTTCGGATTTACCCATAACAAAAGCCCCCTACTCTCTAAGTTCGGGCTCGGACTCAGAGAGTAACATACTCTGAAAAATGAACCGAGGCTAAGAAGGTGAGTCATTGCTCTTCTTGCAATGATGGGCTTCAATCACGACACCACCATGATGACCTTTGAGATTCGTGCCCTGCACTGAGTTAGCTGGCTCTTTCGTTCTGGCCATTGAGCATCGTACACATGGCCAAAGATATCGAAACACTTCAACTGACTGAATCGAATGAGGCCACGTGAATCTTAAGAGATGAAGAGACAACATTGCATTGAATGCTAGTTGTTGTAAGACCTGTATCTTGGTCCGTACCGTTCCGTAGACTTCCGTGGTCTTAACGGTCGAATTCCGGTAACTTTTGACCCTTAACCGATATTTACGTACAATCTTGATTCGTATGTCGCCAACCTGAGTCGACTCAACCCAAGACCACTACCATAGCGACCGCGCCATCGCTGCGGTTCTGATGCCGCGACTTGCGAGCCGAGGCGATACCCTGGTCAAGAGATGTGGGCCAACGTTCGGTGCGAGGAAAACGCCGCGCGTTGCGAAACCCAAGAGAATCTCTACGATGTGTCACATCAATCCCATCAATCCATCAATCCATCACATGTCAAGTAATGTCAAGTACACATCACTTTCACCCTTTCCCAAGCAAGCCACAAAAGTCTTCCATACCCAAACTTTTCTTACACAAATGCCTCAAAAGTCTTCCAATGTCATTCTTTTCTTACACAAAAGGCCACAAAAGTCAAAAGGTGTCTTACACACCCATCACCACATCCATCCATCACTCTCTCTCTCCCTTTACGACTCTTTCTTTCTTTCTCATTTTCAAAAAGAAATCCAAAGGAGAGAACCCTCCATACGTATGAACTCTCTAAGCTTTCCCAAACTTCAAGTGTGGCCCACCTTCCTACCCCATCATCTCCCATCCTAGCCATCCATTCCTCATCTCATCCATTGAAGTTGAAGCTAAGGTGCTAAGGAACCCCTAGGAGCAAGAAGATCGGACGGTGGGTGCTTGTTAATATAGGCTTTTCATGTTTTTGAGATGGGCCAAGTGAGGCCAACCGATCAATGGTTTGGATCTTACTTGGGACCCTAAATTGTGGCCGATGGCCCACTTTGATCATCATGATCATCCATGGTGGGGCCATTCTCCATGGACCCCATCATGATGTTTATTTCTTTAGAAAGGTCATCTAGACTGTCCATATTGGTGGGGAAAGGATCCCCACCGTTGATTTTTAAATTTTATGGTCCCATGTGTAAAGGGATCCCTTGGATTGTATGATTTTATTTTATTTTTTGGAGGGCTCATAGTGGCGGAGCCCCCCCGTCGCAAGCGTGTCCCACTCTCCATCTCTCTCTCTCTCTCTTTATTTCTTTTTATTTTATTTTATTTTATTTTATATAGTAGGGTAGTGTGGCCCACTTGAATGGACCCCACCTTGAGGTACTTATTTTGTCCAAGTGTTCTTCAAGTGGAGCCCACCTTACATGTTGTACCCACAACATTCATCAGTGGTGGCCCACTTCAACAGGGCCCACCATAATGTAATTTTTTTAAAAAGCTAAACCGTCCAGCATCTGGGACGCTGGACGTCCTTGTAAGAAAAAAAAAAGAGAAAGAAGGAAGCTTTTGGGGTGGTCCCCTCATAGGTCCCACCTTGATGTTTTGGCACAATCCAAGTTGTCCATCCTCTTTCCCTTATCATTTTAAGGTTGAGCCAAGAGTTGGGGTTGATTGGAAGATCTGGTGGGCCATAGCATCGAAGAATGCATCATTACCATTCAAGGATCCTTTTCTTATTTTATTTTATTTTCTAATCATAAAAAAATTCAAACTTTAGACTCTTTAGGCTTGTTTCGAGCCAGGGACCCCAATGGATGGGGTGGATTTTCTTGTTGCGGGCCATAGATACCAAAAACCCCGGAATAATGGGTTTTTCAAAATTTTAAAAAGAAAACTAAATGAGGCAGAGCCTCTGCTGACGCCAGCGTACAGCGTGCGGGCGGACGGACGGTGGGGCAGCCACCCACGGCTCCAGCCGTGGGCCCCACCTTGATGTTTATCTGCCATCTGACCCATTCATTTGGTGGGCCACTCCCTGAAGCGGGTTCCCCCCAAAGATGAGGCCGATCTGACGCTCGAACGGCCCACACCATAGGAAACAGTGGGATTGAACCTCCACCATTGAAGCCCATTTCTGGGTCCACAGAAGTTTTGGATCGAGATGAAATTTGTGTTTTACCTTCACCCAGGTCCAAGTGACCTTATCAACAGTTTGGATGGCATCTAAACATTACAGTGGGCCCCACATGGGACCCACAATGATGTATGTGCTTTATATCCACCGTCTAGGCAGACGGTGGAAGTCCACCATGATGTTCGTGTTTTATCCGTCCGCTGGACGGTGGTGCTAGGCCCACGGTGATACTCGTGCACCGCCCAACCTCAGTGGACCCCGCCATGATGCATGTGATGCATCCAGACCGTCTATCCACTTGGAAAGATCATTTTAAGGCATGAGTGAAGATTGGGTGGGCCACCTATGTTTGGGAATGGCCCATTTAATTTATAAAAGGCCTATGGGTCAGGCCCACTTGATTTGTAAAAGGCCTATGGGTTAGGCCCATTTGATTTATAAAACGCCTATGGGTTAAGCCCACTTGATTTGTAAAAGGCCTATGGGTTAGGCCCATTTGATTTGTAAAAGGCCTATGGGTTAGGCCCATTTGATTTGTAAAAAGGCCCATGGGTTTAGGCCCATTTAAGACACATAAAGCCCATAGGATTAGGCCCATTCGATGCAATCTAATGTCCACGGGTTATGACCCATTGTAATGCACATAAGGCCCATTGGTGCGGCCCATTAACGTGGCCCACTTGATGAATAAAAGGCCCATATGATATGGCCCATTTGATGTATTTAAGGCCCAATGACATGTACCTAAGGTCCATTGCAATGTGTGATCCCAACCTGATTTATATAAGGATTTTCTCTACGGACTATGCCTTGGGAGCAATGTTGGTTTGACGTCCACATTGCGAGTGTAATGTTGGTTGAATGTCTACATTACGGCTCTCCTTAGGGCCTAGTGTTAGGCCCGTACTTATTGTGTATAGGCCGTCTAGGCCCATCTGCATTATAAGAATAGTTCATCTCATTATAACATGTTTAGTATAATTCCATGACTCATGATCATACGTATCATATGTATGCTTGATATGAGAGGTGACTGATCATAGCATATGCCTTCGGATAGGTTATTTATGGGCTCCCGAGTAGGCGGTGCTGCCCAACATGAGCGCACGATACGCGCAGGATTTGTTGCATGATTGGATAGTGTGATTCATGCATTTCACATTGTGTGGTATGGTTGTTGTATGCCCTAGTGACATCAGGGCTGTAGCCTCCACAGACGTATTGTGGTTGGTAGGATTGGATACCAAAAATCTTGTTCTATATGGGGTGCTATAGATATCCCTGGGTGAAAGTCTCTAAACCCTTATGGTACCAAGAGGTTGCTCCAACGTCTAGATCAAGTGGGTAGATGAGCGTTGAGTGTCGATTACCAGACGGTTGCGCTCTCTACTGTGTCGTGATCGATTGGAAGGGGGTGCAGCCTTACCCGCCCGAGTGTAGGGGGCAATGCTAGGCTGAGTCTGACCAGCTCAAGGAATGGGTCCGCTATCGACGAGTCGAGCCCGATATTGACAGACGGATAGTGAGGTCTCTTCCACTTACCTTATTGCGCGCGATGAGACGGTGATCTGGTTTAGAGTGTACTAGATCCCGGTGATATCCCAGATTTGAGTTGTATTGATGTGTGGACATAGATGAGGATCTGTATGCTTGAGTTGCATTTCACATCGCATGGCCTTAGGATGGCTGATATCATTCATGTCTTGCATCGCATAGCCTTGGTACGACTCATGATATTATGGATCCATCTGTATATTTCACATTACTCTGATATTGCATGTTCATATTACTACCTTGCGCACATACTTTCACCACCCTCTAAGCTTTCTATAAGCTTATGCACGACCGTTGCGTGCAGGTGACGTTGGGGCGCAACAGTGTTGAGGCAGGAGCGCTTTGCAAATCGTTTTGAGAGTTTTTGTTCTTCATCATTGTATTTCCCTTTATGCTCATTGTACTTGTAAAGTTTTTTATCATAGTGAAAATGTAATGGAGTTCTTGGTTGTTGTCTGTGGGTTATGCCTTTGGTTATGCTAATTACGAATCAAACTGACATTGAAAATCCTCCTCGTAGCATCTCAGGATCGGAACCTGGCGAATGGGTGCTAGGAGCCGAGAATGGGGTTCTACGGAGACTATCGGTGCTTGATTCGGCGATCAGAAATTTTGTGAGCCCGATTTCTGAGTTTGGGGCGTGACAGTTGTGCACAGATCGGAGGGATGCTAAGGGGTAATGGCGCATTGAATGGTGACTACGCGGGAGTCAGAGCAACGTTTGGTTACGCGTATGACGAATTGCCACGTGTATAATTAGGCTCAGATCCGAGCCACTTCGGCTTCAGAGACAATTGTCTATCATCATTGCAGATGGCGAGCTCGGGCTATAAGAGTCCTGAGGTTCTTTTCATTTCATTCCTCTTGCGCACGAATACCTTCAAGTTTTCCTGACCTTTGCTTCTCTGTTCGATACCTACTATCGAAGAAGAGTCTTCACCAGTTGGGAAAGGGATTTATCTGCTCAGAATAGAGGATTCCGCTTAGATTTACTTGCTGGAAAAGGATATCTTTGCCGGAGTGAGTCACCTATAGGTCGGAGCGAATCGCCCACATCGTTGTGAGTCCCTCACTGCTTCAATTTTTCCCTTCATAATGTTAAGCTGTTCGGACAAAGTGGTTCGCGAAGTTCTGAACGGGTCGGAGCCCAAGAGCACCGACTCCGAGTGTCAGGGCTCGGAGGGTACCTTCGACACCATCCCGCTCCATCCCCCACCTAGAAGAGCACCGGAGCAAAGTCCAAAGGATGGGCTAAGGGGGAGAAGAGGATACCCCAAGACCCTGCTAGGAGATCGTTGGTAGGGCCCTCCGGGGGGGATCCGAGGCGAGAGTCCTAGGGGCTCTATTCTGACTGAGTCTCAGATGACCCTCCTCCGCGCTTAGTACTAGATTCCCGACTCAGTGCAGATAAGGGCTCCTTCTACCCTCGAGGGACCTGGAGCCCCCTCAGATGGGGAGGTCGCCATCTTCGTCTACGGCCTTCAGTGCGGACTTCAGTTTCCACTGCACCCCTTCGTGCATGCACTGCTGGCGCAGTTGAAGCTGGCCCCGAGTCAGCTCATTCCAAATGCTTGGCGCATCTTAGTGTCAGCGTATATCATCTAGAGGCTATTAAAGAACCGAGAGCTGACACTAGACAATTTTCTGGCAATGTACCAGGCAAAGCATGACAAGGTCGAGCCATACTGGTACTATTTCTCGACCAAGGCTCCATACACCCCGGGCTACATCACTAAGCTTCCCTCTTCCAACAAGGATTGGAAGGGGAAATGGTTCTGGGTCTCAAGGGAGTGGGAAGCTCTAGCATCTGAGCTTAGACACCTTCGAGTCTGAGTACCCACCCGTTCGCCCTTCCAGGTAGATCTGCGTAGGTTTGATTTCTTTTACTTCTTCGCCTCATCCTTCATTCTAACCTCTACTTGTCTTGTAGAGTATTTGAGGGGGCCACCAGAACTATCTTCTCCCCTCCGAGTCCAAGTCACCAGGCTTAGCTACTAACTAAGGCAGACCGCACCTGACACTATCTCCTCAGCCGGAACTTCATTTCGTCTGGTTTTTGTCGATTCCAACCTCTCTCCACCTCCTTAGGCAAGCTTTCCAATTTTTTATTTTACACTAGAATATCCTGATCAAAGGACTGACTTACCTTGTTGATCAGGAATGGCTAAGGCGGCAGGATCAAAGAGGAAAAGGAGGACAACAACGCGTTCCTCTGGTGAACGTCCCCCTTTTGATGTTATCCTGGCCTCAACGCCAGAGATTCGGATTAAAATAACGGCTCGGAAGAAGAAGATTCCAGCAGCCGAGCCTATTACAACCGAGGTCTCTGTGGCTGAGGTGCCGGCGCCACAAGCACCAGTACCAGCACCAGCACCAGCCCCGGCTTCTGAGGCTAACTTGCCGCTGCCTCCCGAGATTCGTAGGGAGGTCGGGGGGAGGCTGTCGCACCAAACCTCTTTGACCACTTGGTTGGCGACACCGAGAATCCCAACCTTGTCTTCACCATCGAGGAACTTATGGGTGACGGGGCCGATGCGCTGGTGTAAGTGCTATGATTTCATATCCCTTTGGTTGTCAAAATTTGTGGTGTCAAAACCTATATCTATGTATTGTATGTCTTGTGTTTTTTGATTGAAGTCTATTCATTGCAATCAAGACATATCAAGACGTCGCATTTCAAGACAAGATCTTATATGAAGACAGTTTTCAAGTCATGGATGAAGAATTCAAGAATTGAAGTCTTCAAGATTGCATGTTTAAGATTCGATCAAGTTCAAGTATATTAGAAGACTTTGTCAAGTCAAGATCAAGCTCAAGAAGGCCTACTACAAGTTTTGTATATTCACAAGCTTCTCTTAAGGGTCATCTAAGTGTACAAACTTTCAATGTCCATCTCACTTTTAAGGTTTGTTTGACCTTAGATTGACCTTAGGATGGGCTTTACTGTAGGTCATTTTGGATACATAACTCATATATTTTAATATGCTTGTTTGGAGTGTTCTAAGACCAGTCCTAGGGACTTCAAGACCAGTCCTAGCTTTACTACGACCAGTCTTAAGTTTTTCAGGACCAGTCCTAGGTAGTTGAAGATTTTTGGATCTTTCTAGCTGTCCTACGACTAGTCCTGGACATCCTACGACCAGTCCTGTGAGTTCTATGACTCATCCTTCGATCGGTCGTAGCCTTATGACTCAAACTCCAGCAACCATTTTTGGGGTCCTACGACCGGTTGTAGGTGTCCCAAGACCATTCGTAGGTGGCCCACGACCGGTCGTAGACTGTCCAGAACCGGTCATGGAACTGAAAATCTTATCCCGCGAAAATCTTTCGAAAATCTTTGATGCTACGACCAGTCCTAGGATCCTAAGACCAGTCGTAGACGAGATTTTTCAGGCTATAAATAGTACATAAACTTTAGAGTTTTAGCACTTCAATTCAATTCTATTCAAGCATTCTTTAGGCTATTCTCTGAGATAAGTTTGTATTTATTTTAAGATGCTTTGTGCTTATTTAATATTCCTTTTGCTAGCTTATTCTTATTTGATTTTGATCTACATTTCAATCCTATTAGAAAAAGCGAAATTTCTGATGTTCCTTCTTCTTGGATTCAAAATCAAATAGAACTAGCCTGTTTGATTTAAAATCAATTAGACTTAGAACCATTCTTAAAGTGAGTATTGGACTTTGAACGTCGAATCGAACTTTTACTCCGATTGGTTCTACCGGGCTTCTTCAAAAGGTGATTCAGGTATTTTACATGTTTTGTAATTTACTTTCTCTGGTTTTTGTTTGAGATTCGCCAGAAAAATCTCATTATAGTGGTTATCTGAGGAGAGCCAGAAAACTCAGATTGTGGGGTTTTTGGATTGTGTAAGCCCGAGATCAAAGACACAATTGTGAAGGTTTTAGGTGAACCTATGAAACCTATTTTGATAGTGCATACTAATATCCCCTGTGTGAGGATATTAAGAGTGGAGTAGCAATCTGTGTGGCTGTTGGATAACAGTTGGTGTACACACAGGAGAACCACTATATATCGTTGTATTGTGGATGTGCTTTATTCTTTCATTCCTTTATTCATTCAGTTTTGTGGTTTGTGTTTGTGGATGAATGTTGTAATCACTTCAAGCAAGTGTGGATGAATGTTGTAATAACTTAGGATTTATTTTTCGCAAGTTATTTTGATTTCATTGCTTATTATTCCTCTTTGGTTTGTGATACAAAGGACGTTCTATAAATAAGGTTGTCCTACCTTAAACCTCTGGTTTTTGGTGTAAGGTTGTCCTTTGAAGTGATAAAGTATCAATCTCTTTATTTTAGGCTATTGTCATTGTTTAAACTCAGTATTGTGCTTTATATCTTTTATTATTCTGCTGTTATTAGTTTTATTTGGCATTGCCCTATTCACCCCCCCTCTAGGGCATATAGCTAGGCCCCTTTCAAGTGGTATCAGAGCCTAATAGCTCATGCTTATTGTTTATTTATTGGATTTATTTCCTGAGCTAACGATCTAAGCTATATTAAGATGTCAAATTTTGATAGCCTATCAGTCACTAGGCCACCACCTTTTAATGGCACAAACTATACTTATTGGAATGTCAGGATGAGGATCTTCCTTAAATCCTTAGATGAAAGTGTGTTGTTGGCCACAGTGAATGAATGGAATCCTCTTATCACTGAAGTAACTAATGGTGATGGTTCAAAAACTATGAAAGTAACGGATTATTCGCTTTGGACCACACTTCAAAAAAGTGAAAGTAGTGCAAATGCAAAAGCACTAAATGTAATTACTTATGCATTATCACCAGATGAATTCAAAAGAATCATCTCTTGTGAAAGTGCAAAACAAGCATGGGATATATTAGAAATGACACACGAGGGTACATCTATTGTCAAGAAATCTAAAGTCCAACTCCTCACAACTAAATTTGAAGAAATTCATATGGTGGAGAATGAGATGTTTATGGACTTCTACACTAGATTGAATGACATTGTGAACTCTATGTGGGGTCTTGGTGATAGAATCCCAGAAAGTAAAGTGTATGCAAAAATACTACGTTCATTTCCTGAACGGTTCAATTCTAAAGTGACCGCGATTCAGGAACTTCGTGATACGGATACCATGAGGGTTGAGGAACTAGTTGGTTCACTTCAAACCTATGAGTTATCCTTTAAGGCTCCTAAAGGAAAATCAATAGCTCTAAAATTATCTAAAAATGTTTCACAAGAGAGCACTTCGGATACAGAAAATTCCGAAGATGATATGGCACTTTTAGCAAAAAAGTTTTACAAAATCTTCAAAAACAAGAAAAAGGTTGATTTTCAAAAATCAAATGATAAGAGACGATCTAAACCTAGAACTCGTAAATCCTTGAAAGATAGTCAATGTTACAATTGTCAAGAGTATGGGCACTTAGCTAACAAATGTCGTAAAAAGGACAAATCAAAAAAGAAAAGCATGATGGCTACTTGGGATGAATCGTCTGATTCTGAATCCTCTTCTAAATCAGAAGATTCTGAATCCGAGTCGGGCGAAGATGTTAAAGCCCTTATGACTCTAGCCAAGATCACCCTTTCAGATAATGATGATATATCTAGTGAAGAAAATCTGAATAGTGATTGGGATAATGAAGATGATCTTCAGGATGTTTATAATGCCCTTTATAAAGAGAGTTGTAAAATTGCTGTCAAACTTAAATTACAAAAAGAAAAATTTTCTAAGCTTAAGGAAGATTATGAGTCTCTTGCTTTAGAAAAGTCTCATATTTCCGATTCTTTTGAAAAAACCAAAATTGATTTAGATTTCAAAACCTCCAAAATTGAAGATTTGAGATCCGAAAATGAGAAACTCAAAAATGAGGTAGCTTCTCTTCAGAGTTTAAAAGACACATAGAGATATGCCCATGGTGATCCTAAATTGGAAAAATTATTGTCCAGATCAAGAAAATGCGGCGATCGATCCGGGTTGGGCTATGATAAGAATACATCTCCTAAACAAAAGAACATTGCTCCTAAATTTGTAAAAGGAGAGTCTTCAAACTCAAAAGAAAAGAATACTTTTCAAGGTTTTTCCAAAAATTCAAGGATTTTTCAAAAACCTAAAAATAGCCATGTCAGCTTTGATTTTCAAAATCGAAATCCTTTGGCTGAAAAAATAATTGATCTTCTCAAGGAGCTATTAAAGTCTAACTCCATAAGTCTCTCCTATAATAACAGACAGAAAAACACCATCTATACTTCTAAACCCAAAACAGTTCTGAAATGGGTTCCTAAAGTTGCTAGCTTGGTTGCCCACACTGCTTTCAAAGCTACAAGCCATTCAAAGTGGTACCTAGATAGTGGTTGCTCCAGGCATATGACAGGTGACAAAGCATTATTCACCGATCTAAAAGATATGACTGACGGGTCAGTCACATTTGGTGATGGAAGCAATTGTAAAATCATTGGCCAAGGTACGGTTTAGCTTTATAACCTTCCTTTATTTAAGAATGTTTTATATGTTGAGGGCTTAAAACACAACCTTCTAAGCATTTCTCAGATATGTGATAACAACCATAGTGTAAAGTTTTCTAATCAAGGTTCTGAGATAGTTAATAAAAAGGGTTCTGTTATATTAACTGGTCGCAGAACTTCTGAAAACTGCTATATAGTTAGTGATGCAAGCTCATCTACTCAATCATGTTACATGGTCCATACCGATGAGACTGAATTATGACATAAACGCCTTGGACATGTACACTATCGGAACTTATTTAGATTGAGCAAAAGAGAACTTATTAGAGGTCTACCTAAATTGCAAAGAGTAGACAAAATATGTGGTGAATGCCAGTTGGGCAAACAGATTAGGAGTTCTCTTAAGAAAGTGAACTCCAATACCACATCTAGACCACTCGAGCTTCTCCACATGGATCTTATTGGACCAACCAGATCAGAGAGTCGAGGAGGTAAAAAATACATCTTGGTTATCGTAGATGACTATACCAGAATCACTTGGGTATCATTCTTAAAAGACAAAACTGAAACCTTGGAAGAAGTGAAAAAGGTCATCAAACGAATCCAAAATGAGAAAGGTTCTCATGTTAATAAGATTTGTAGTGATCATGGATCTGAATTCGAAAATAATAGTTTTGAGAAATTCTGTAGCGATAAGGGAATATCACATGAATTCTCTGTGCCCAAAACACCGCAATAAAATGGTATGGTTGAAAGAAAAAATAGAGTGCTTCAGGATATGGCTAATGTTATGTTGAATAGCATGAAGCTCTTTAGAAATCTTTGGGCTGAAGCAGTTAATACCGCATGTTATATTATTAATCGGGTTTATACCAGTAAATCTGATAATAAGACTGCTTATGAATTATGGTTTAAAAAGAAACCTACTGTCAAATACTTTCGGATTTTTGGCAGCAAGTGTTATATTTTACGGGATCATGAAAATTTGGGTAAGTTTGATACGAAGAGTGACAAAGGTATTTTTCTTGGTTATTCTTTGAAAAGTCGAGCTTATAGGATTCTAAATAAGAGAACTGGTGTGATTCAAGAGTCCATCAATGTGGTCATTGATGATCATTTGAATACTCCAGCTCTGAGTTCAGATGATGATGAAGCTCTTATTATTGACAATCAAGATATCTCATCAAGTCAAAAAGAATCTAAACCAAGGACTGTCAAAGATCATCCAACCAATCAAATACTTGGAAACCCTCTCACTGGAGTTCGTACTCACAAACAACTTGAGAACATATGTAATTATGTTTGCTTTACATCCTAAATAGAACCGGTCAACGTAAAAGAAGCACTTTCTGACGAAAATTGGATAGTTGCTATGCAGGATGAACTTAATCAATTTGTTCGTAATGATGTCTGGTATCTTGTTCCTAGACCTAAAGATAAACACATTGTTGGAACAAAATGGATCTTTAAAAATAAGTCTGATGAACTTGGAAATATCATACGAAACAAGGCTAGACTAGTTGTACAAGGGTATACTCAGATTGAAGGCATCGATTACGATGAAACCTTTGCTCCAGTCGCTCGCCTTGAGTCAATCAGACTTTTTATTTCCATCACATACTTTAGAAAATTTAAAATATATCAGATGGATGTAAAGAGTGCTTTCTTGAATGGTGATTTACATGAAGAGGTGTATGTTGAACAACCTTCAGGGTTTGAAGATCCAAAGCTATCTGACCATGTATTTCGTCTCAAAAAGGCTCTCTATGGTATAAAACAAGCACCCAGGGCATGATATGAGAAATTGACTAAATTCTTACTTAGTCATAGCTTTCAAGTAGGAAGTGTCGATAAGAAGCTTTTTGTTAAGAAGAATAACAATGATATATTGATGGTTCAAATACATGTTGATGATATTATTTATGGATCTACTTATTCTAACATGTCTATTGAGTTTGCAGAGTTAATGAAATCAAGGTTTGAAATGAGCATGGTTGGCAAACTTAACTATTTCCTAGGGTTACAAGTAAAACAACAACCTGATTGAATTTTCATTTCTCAGTCCAAATATGCTTCAAACTTGGTTAAAGGTTTGGATTTGAGAATGGTAAGAACTTTGATACTCCTATGAGTACAACGTTAAGACTCTCAAAAGACTCTGCAGGTAAAGATATAGATCCTAAACTATATCGCAGTATGATTGGTGGTTTGTTATATCTAACTGCTAGTAGACCTGATATCGCATTTATTGTTGGTATTTGTGCAAGATATCAGTCTAATCCTAAGGAATCACATCTTACTGCTGTTAAACAGATTATTAGATATGTCGCAAGTTCTATAAATTTGGAACTTTGATATTCTTTTGATACTAGTGTTCAATTAGTAGGGTACTCAGATGTTGATTGGGCCGAAAATATTGATGATAGAAAATCAACCAGTGGTGGTTGTTTTTACATTGAAAATTACTTAGTTTCTTAGTTCAGCAAGAAACAAAGCTCAATATCGCTCTCCACTGCTGAGGCTGAGTATATTGCAGCTAGATATGCATGTACTCAACTAGTTTGGATGAAACGCATGCTTAGCAATTATGAAATTAATCAAGATTCAATGATCTTACATTGTGATAATTCCAGTGCTATAAACATTTCCAAAATTTCAATCCAGCATTCATGTACTAAGCATATTGACATTAGGTATCATTACATTCATGAGTTGGTTGAAGAAAAAGTTATTTCTTTGGAATATATATCAACCGAAAATCAACTTGCTGATATATTTACTAAACCGCTCGACAAAAGCAGGTTTAATAAATTGAAATTTGATCTCGGTATGTGCATTTTACATTAAATATTCTTGCTTGCATGTATCATAGTGTATTATATTTCATATTATATTTGTTTAAATTTTAAATTTTTTCATTAAAAATATGAGTTTTGGTCGTTACTCAACCGGTCGTGGATGTACATGACCAGTCGTGGTACGACCGGTCGTGCACAACACTCGACCGGTCATGGAGCTCGTGAGCATCATATAATTTGGGAAAAATCCCCTTCTTCTTCATTTTCACATCGACCTACGACGAGTCGTGGCTCGACCAGTCATAGGATTTCTAGTTTTTCTTCAAGGTAAGTCCTATTTCATCATCTTTCTTGAAGATTCATGCTCTCTATACTTTGATTTGTTCATAGTATAGCTAGATTTTATCTCTTGTTGAGTTTTTCAAGGGTTTCCTCTCTTTTTGCCGATCTTGAGAAAACCCATTTTTCTTTTGTGCATCTTACTTACTCTTTGTATATCTTTTTGAATATGGATGCTAGAGGGAAAAAGAAAACATCCCATGGTCCATCTTCTTTTAGATCTGCACTGATAACTAAACGGCACCTTCGGTCACCTGAAGATGATTCTCAAGATGTAAGAGATTTGTGTGTCCGTAACATTATCGTTGAGCATACCGCTGATCTCAATCACATTGCTCCATATAGTATTGTCCCCCTTCTTGAATCTGTAGGCTGGACTAACATTTTGCTTTGGGGTGGGCCTACATACCAATCTATTGCCCAATCAATGGTAGCATGCATCTCTGAATTTTCTCTTGATAATTTAACATTTTCAATTGATACTAGAGAAGGAAAATTTGAAGTAGATCGTCATTTGATATCGGGTATTATGGATATACCTGTTAATGATAAAGGAATACCGATTCATACTTTATACGACAAACCATCTGAATCGAAAAAACGCATGTTAACAAGAGATTTATGCAAAATTGATGTACAATGGACTCACAAAGCGAATGGGCTCCCTGCAAAGTACCTGTTACCCAAATACAAAATATTACATCGTTTCTTCATTTCCAATGTATATCCTCGATCTGGTAATAAAACCGAGTTGACTTCTTTCATGGTTTGTGTGTTGCATTCTATTGCTTCTGGTACGAAGGTCTGTCTTCCTTCTTTGATTTGTTATTTCATTATTCAGTTTCGTCTCCATCCGGGTCATAGTGATATTCCGTTCGGTTATCTTATGACTGTTTTAGCCACTCACATACTTGTCGATAAACTTGTTAATGAGGCACCAATTCATCATCTTATTTTCAACAATTCCAATCTTAATAAGATGAAATTGGATCTGCTCCCTGACCAAGTTGATGATGGTGGTGATGGTGGTGAAGCTAGAAATGAAGGGGAAGCTGGAGACCTTCCACAACAAGATGTTAATATGGATGAGATTTTTGATGAGATAGAATCTGATTCACCTAATGATCCAGATTATGATCCATCTGGTTTTGATGCACGCCTTCGTGCACTGAAGGAAAAAGTTGATAATATGAATATAGCCCATGATATGAGATTCAAGTACATGCGAAAATATCTTCGTTGCATCAATAAGGGCTTACACCAGATTGATCTGACTATACCTGCTCCCTCCTCTGGATCAGATTAGGTGAATTATCTTCTGGGTAGTATAATATTATCTTTTTATTTTGGATATGTATTATGGATTATGGTTTGATAACATTGTCTTTTGGATATTGTATTTTGGATTATGGATTATGGCTTGATGCTTTAGGTTTATTTTATGTCTTTCATATCACCTTCTCATTATCTGCTCTCTATGTTCTCCTTCCTATTGTGCCTTTCCCTTGTCATTTTGTGACAAAAAGGGGGAGTAGTAAGAGCTAAAAGCTAAAAAGGGGAGTAGTATGGGAAGGGAGTATTTGTTTGAATTGATTGATTGAGAAGGATATGTGGATTGAAGTCTTGAAGTTTTCATGTTGTGTATTGTTTTCATGAGCAGTTCTCGTATTACTCAGGGGGAGTAGCGTATTTTGTGATTTCATGGCTTATCATTCCTTATTATCTTTTATGTTATGTGTTTTGTCACAAATTTGACAAAGGGGGAGATTGTAAGTGTTATGATTTCATATCCCTTTGGTTGTCAAATTTTGTGGTGTCAAAACCTATATTTATGTATTGTATATCTTGTGTTTTTTGTTTGAAGTCTATTCATTGCAATCAAGACATATCAAGACGTCGCATTTCAAGACAAGATCTTATATGAAGACAGTTTTCAAGTCATGGATGAAGAATTCAAGAATTGAAGTCTTCAAGATTACATGTTCAAGATTCGATCAAGCTCAAGTATACTAGAAGACTTTTTCAAGTCAAGATCAAACTCAAGAAGGCCTACTACAAGTTTTGTATATTCACAAGCTTCTCTTAAGGGTCATTTGAGTGTACAGACTTTCAATGTCCATCTTACTTTTAAGGTTTGTTTGACCTTAGATTGACCTTAGGATGGGCTTTACTGTAGGTCATTCTGGATACATAACTCATATATTTTAATATGCTTGTTTGGAGTGTTCTAAGATCAGTCCTAGGGACTTCAAGACCAGTTCTAGCTTTGCTACGACCAGTCTTAAGTTTTTCAGGACCAATCTTAGGTAGTTGAAGATTTTCGGATCTTTTTAGCTGTCCTACGACCAGTCCTGGACATCCTACGACCAGTCTTGTGAGTTCTACGACTCATCCTTCAACCGGTCGTAGCCCTACGACTCAAACTCCAGCAACCATTTTTGGGGTCATACGACCGGTCGTAGGTGGCCCACGACCGGTCGTAGACTACCCAGGACCGGTCGTGGAACTGAAAATCTTATCCCGCGAAAATCTTTCGAAAATATTTGATGCTACGACCAGTCCTAGGATCCTAAGACCAGTCGTAGACGAGAATTTTCAGGCTATAAATAGTGCACGAACTTCAGAGTTTTAGCACTTCAATTCAATTCTATTCAGGCATTCTTTAGGCTATTCTCTGAGATAAGTTTGTGTTTATTTTAAGCTATTTTGTGCTTATTTAATATTCCTTTCGCTAGCTTATTCTTATTTGATTTTGATATACATTCCAATCCTATTAGAAAAGGGGAATTTCTGATATTCCTTCTTCTTGGATTCAAAATCAAATAGAACTAGCCTGTTTGATTTAAAATCAATTAGACTTAGAACCATTCTTAAAGTGAGTATTGGACTTTGAACGTTGAATCGAACTTCTACTCCGATTGGTTCTACCGGGCTTCTTTAAAAGGTGATTCAGGTATTTTACATGTTTTGTAATTTACTTTCTCTGATTTTTGTTTGAGATTCGCCAGAAAAATCTCATTGTAGTGGTTATCTGAGGAGAGCTAGAAAACTCAGATTGTGGAGTTTTTGGATTGTGTAAGCCCGAGATTAAAGACACAATTGTGAAGGTTTTAGGTGAACCTGTGAAACCTATTTTGATAGTGCATACTAATATCCCCTGTGTGAGGATATTAGGAGTGGAGTAGCAATCTGTGTGGCTGTTGGATAACAGTTAGTGTACACACAGGCGAACCACTATATATCATTGTGTTGTGGATGTGCTTTATTCTTTCATTCCTTTATTCATTCAGTTTTGTGGTTTTTGTTTGTGGATGAATGTTGTAATCACTTCAAGCAATTGGGATGCATGTTGTAATAACTTAGGATTTATTTTTCACAAGTTATTTTAATTTCATTGCTTATTATTCCTCTTTGGTTTGTGATACAAAGGACGTTATATAAATAAGGTTGTCCTACCTTAAACCTCTGGTTTATGGTGTAAGGTTGTCCTTAGAACTGATAAAGTATCAATCTCTTTATTTTAGGCTATTGTCATTGTTTTATATTCAGCATTGTGCTTTATATTTTTTATTATTCCGCTGTTATTAGTTTTATTTGGCATTGCCCTATTCACCCCCCCTCTAGGGCATATGGCTAGGCCCCTTTCAGCTGGTTAGTCCCACTGTGCCCGAGGCCGAGGGTCAAGCCTCCGCGGCTAGTGGTGTTGGGTGCAGTACAGACTCAGTCCCTTCCGAGGGACAAGAATTTGAGCCTAGTCACTATATGTCTTTGTTGACTGATTGGGCTACCAAGCACGCGACGAAGGCAGCCATTGTTCGCTCTCTGACTCGTCCTCTTGGGTCGGTGATAAATGACTTCACATCGTGCAGTTATATGGTAAACTCAACTCTATTCTTTTTTTTAAAAAAAAATTGTCGATTTCTGATTATGAGTCGGTTTAATCTTGTCCTTTTAGGCACTTCCAATGCTCTTCCTTACTGGGAGAGGCTGAAGGGAAATGGCTCGACTGAAAGGGGAGAAGGCCGAGCTAGAAGGGCACATGAAGGCCTCGGTTAATGAAGCCGAGAGGTTGAAGATCTCGGCTAGGGAGGTCGAGAGTTTGAAGGCTCAACTGGGAGAATGCTACCTAAAGCAGATGGGGCTACGGGGGGAGATCAACGAGTTGCAGGCTCGTGCTAATTCGACCGAAGCTGACTTGGTCGATTCAATGGCTGACAACGCTCAGTTAGCTACCGAGCTTGAGGTTGTCAGGCATGAGGCTGTTGAAGGTCTCACCAAGAAGCACTTCAAGCTCGAGGCTGCGACTACTACCCGAGCTATCACGGCTGTAGAGGAGTTCAAGTCTTCCTAGGAGTGAGTCGACGAGATGGAGAAGATCTACAACTTTGCCTACAATGCTGGCTACAGGGTGTGTTTAGGCGAGGTCTGAGGCATCTATCCCAAGCTAGATCTTGATGTCCTGACAGTGAAAGAGGCTGAGTCTCCAGAGGCAAAGGCGGACCCCCAGCAGCTGCCAAGGCCGAGAAGGCCTCCAGAGTTGAGCCTCCAGCAGATCCCACTTTGGGTTGACTTCTCCTATTTTTCCCTTTATCTTTTGTAACGGAATTTTTGTAATGTTTCAGATGTTAATGAAACCTCTTTTGCCTCAATGCATGAATGTGTGAATGTTTACTTTTTTTAATCGTGTAGAATTAACGACTGTTGAATGAAATTTTCCAAAGGAGTTCGTCTTACCCTTCATATAGTGGGTCATTATTAAATGACGAGCCAATCCCTTCTTTAAGGGATCAATTCACCAAAGGAGTTCATCTCTGCACGTGAGAGATGACCCTTCATATAGTAGACCATGTAGACAGAGTAGATCAAATAGAAAAAGAGATGCTTCTTTTATTAAGAGCCGAAAATGGCTAGTAGATCTGAATCATACATAGCTTTCCCTTTCAGGGGTATTAAATTTTTAAGTGCTCAGTATTCCATGGGTGAGATAGCAGGTGGCCCTCCAGATCTTCCAAATGGTAGGACCCCGGCTTCGCTGAGCTGACCACATGATAGGGTCTCTCCTAGTTCGGTCCAAGTGATCCTACTCTGGGCTCTATAGTGTTCGGGAAGATGCGACGGAGGACCAGATCTCCTGGTTGAAACCATCTTGTCTTGACTCTGGAGTTATAGAACCGAGAGACTCGCTGCTGCCAAGCCACAACTCCGAGCTTCTTTAAGTAGGTCTAGATTTGTTGTGATTTGGTCAGGATTCTGCCCTTCTTGGTAACTTCTTACTCACGCAGTAAGGAGTCCTATCTCAATCGGGATGACAACCTCCGAGTCGTATGATAGGGAAAAGGGGGTTTCCCCTATGGATGATTGAGTTGTGGTCCTGTAGGCCTAGAGGATGAATGGGAACTCGTCGGCCCAGTTGCCCTTAGCTTTCTCCAGCTTTGTCTTCAGATGATGCTTGATGACCTCGTTCACAGCTTCCACTTGCCCATTGGACTAGGGATGACGAGGTGATGAATACGCATTGGCGATGTCGAGCCCCCAACACATGCCTCGGAACCTGTCATTATCGAACTGTCGCCTGTTGTCTGACAAAATGGTGTGTGGGATTCCAAACTGACAGATGATGTTCTTCCAAATGAAGTTTGTCACCTTCTGCTTGGTAATCTTAGCAACTGGCTCAGCCTCGGCTCACTTTGTGAAGTAATCAACAGCCATGATAACGAACTTGGTCTGCCCCTTTCTAGTAGGCAAAGGCCCGATGATGTCAATCCCCCATTGCTCGAATGGCCACGGTCCGTTCATAAGGGTTAGCTTTTCGGTAGGCTGTCTCAACACAGCAGCGAATCTCTAACACTTGTCGCATCTCTGGACGAAGTTCTTGGATTCTTCTTGGATCGTTAGCCAGAAATACTATTGATGGAGTATCTTCTGTGCTAAGGCTCGGCTTCCGAAATAGTTTCATAAATGCCCTCGTGGATTTTCCTGATCACAGAATCCGCTTCGTTGGCTCGAAGGCATCTGAGGTACGGCTGAGAATACTCTTTCTTATATAGCGTGTCATCTAGAATTACGTACTGGTAACCCTAACCTTCAGACGCCGAGCCTCCAACTTATCCTGAGGGACCTCTCCGATGGTGAGGTACTTGACGATCGGATCCATCCAGCTTGGAGTTACCTATACTAGGATAATCATCTCTTGGTCAGCTCGGTTGATGCTCGGATTATCCAAGAATTCCATGGGGACAATCCTCAGGATCTTTCCCTCGATGGCTAAGGCTAGCTTCGCAAGGGCGTCGACCTAAGAGTTTTTAACCCTTGGGATCTGGCTGATGACCCAGTCATTAAACTTCCCTGTCAATGTAACACCCCGAATTTTTTGCCAACCTGGAATTAGACGTCCTTAGGCAATGGGTCAACCATAACACCTTGGTAACCTCTTAGGAATCAATTCCAAAGCCAAAGGAATCATTTAGAACCTAATTCTTTAGAAATTTAACATGAATTAGCCAGCGTTACATTAGATTTTCTACAAAATTAGCACCAATAACTTTAAATGTGATTTGTAAGACCCAAAATCTCTAGAATTATTACCGCTACGTTACCCTAAAATCTAGGATCAATCTCTAAGCCCAGTTGACCTCGGGACCATTTGGAAACTTCGTATCGGACCTGGACCACGCGTCGAAAGTCCGATATCTACAATCTCAGACCATTATGACCGCTTAGTTGGACTTGATAATCGTTTCGAAAATCAAGCCCAACTGATGTCCTGACACTATTTTACTGAGTTCGGAGTGAAGAGAGAGAGAAAAGGAAAAGATTTAGAAAATTAATTTCATTTTTATGAAATCTGGCACGTGTCGTTTGCGCGTTATTTTTAAGCATTCTGACCGTCAGAATTCAACCAAATTTCACCCTCGGATCAGGAAAATTGGCCCTTTCATGTCATGAAACTTGTAGTCCTGATTTAGGTTCAGTAACTATTGAATTGAAACTGGTCCGCCACGAACGATCTAGAAATCCAATCGGACTGAAAAC
This sequence comes from Magnolia kwangsiensis, assembly GCA_037074715.1. Lineage (NCBI taxonomy): Eukaryota > Viridiplantae > Streptophyta > Magnoliopsida > Magnoliales > Magnoliaceae > Magnolia > Magnolia kwangsiensis. Next base: position 76,748,260 of record CM073580.1, on the reverse strand, counting down.
TTAACTTACTAAATATCCATTGCTAGTGAGCTTAAGTTCGACCGCATTTGATTACAGGACCTCCAGAAATGCTCTGTTGGATCGAAACACACCCGATTTGGTTATAACCTAAGTATGCCTTGACTTGGAGTCCGTTTTCATTATGTTTGGGCTTATAAAAAGGGCTTAAACCCTCCCTCATTCAGCCCATACAAATTTGAGAGAAAACCTAGGAGAGAGAAGAGAGAAAAGAGAGAGAAAGTGTGGATAAATCAGGTGAAACTCTGTCGGAGTTTTTCCTAACCCATCTAGACATTGCACCAGCCTTTCTGAATCGTGTTTCCGGTGATTCTAACTTCATTCTAGGTAAGAAAACCCTAACCTTAACTTGTTTTAGGAATTCTATCGATGCAAGTAGCGATGTAGCTGACTTACCTTGTGTAATAGGTGGTCATATCGTCGTTGGCGAAGGCGTAGAGTTCCTATTCAATTCATTACGCTCCTATGGCGTAAGGTGCAGATTTTAAACGCTTAGGTTACCATTTTTCAAAGCTTTCAATGCCGTTTAATGGTAGATTATTGACTAGGATGTTGTTTGACATGTAGAACATGCTGTCTGTTTTTCATTTCAAATACGTATGAAGAATATGAGATTTAGGATATTTGAGTATTTGTAGGAAATACTGTATACGTACGTAGTTTGCTGATATGATTGCCATGAGTATTTGTCATGTACCTATACTAGTTATGTGTGTATGATCTGTTTAGCGAAGAGATTCACCCTAATGCACATTTTGGCCGACATATGCTATGTAGACTAATGTGTGTAGACTAAGTGTTTGTATAAGTATTGAGTAAATGGTGTTGTAGATTAGCGTTGAGATTGGATTCTCAACTAATTTGATGATGTACATGATTACCTCCATGCTTGTTGTATTTGAATTGATTACCTTATGTTTGAAATACTCGTGTATGGTTAATGCTTATGATGTATGTTATAACATGCTGATAACATGCTGGAATTACTTGTATTTCAATCCTGTCTCTCTCATATGATTATTGATTTAGATTACAAGTGTTTGGGGTTATACTCTAGTCCAGGCAGTCGGTAACAGATTTGAATTCGTGGTTGGATTCTATTCACCACGAAGGACGCGTTGACGAACCCGAGTCGTACTTTGGTTGACGGAAGTGGTTAGGCCACATGAGGTATTTATACACTTCACATCGTTCAGCTTGAGGTGCGCTCGTACTAGTCAAGCTTGTCAAATAACCCGACTGACCATTGTAAGTTTACCTTGTATTGGTCATAACTGCTTGAACCTAGGGTACTGAACTTACCAGTGATAACCCTGATAACCGTGGTACCTTGATCCACTGAGACTCATGAGCCAGGCATGGTAGTATGTGATACCGTGGTCGAGCTGTCGGCCTACGCTGGGGCCACGAGCCTCCCCGTAGTGACCAGTGAGCAACCCAGACTCGTGAGCCGATTATGGTGGTATGGGACACTATATTCGAGCTGTCAGCCTACATTGATAAGGTGATGGGGGAGCGGTGCCACGAGTGCGTGCAACAGCCCTAACAGCCCTTTGTAGTGACCTCGAGCGTACTTTGAGTCTACGTGAGGCGACGACCCTTCTGTAGCAACAGGAGTACAACTAGCCCTGTATTGATAAGGTGATGGGAGAGCGGAGCAACGAGTGCGTGCAACAGCCCTGATGAGCGTCGAATATTACATATTAGACCCTGATTACTGCCTGATTTCATGTACATAATAATGCTTAATGGAGTAGTTTAATTGTGTTTTGTTGCAGGATGAAATAAAGAGCGTTAATTGAAAAAGTGTATTAAAAGCATGGATTTGATGCTCCGAAGTCACCAGAGCAAGGGACGGACTTCAAAGAACCAAGATCAATGGATTTACATGCCACGGATCTGAGAAAATCAAGCTGCTTGCATTAAAAAGGCCCGAAATTGGTGCAAAATGCAAGATCACATGGTTCTCACCATCCGATTGGCTCAAAACTTCGTACATGGCCTGAGGGCCATAAATTAACCATATACATAAAATTTCAACCATTGGATATCTCAGGAAGTGGCCCAACAGTCAGATCAGCCCCTTAATTCATTAAGTGGGGCCCACCTGATTTCTGAAACTGCCTCAAAATTGTTCTTGACAGTTGAAATAATATGAGAAAAAGGATGGACAGTGCAGATTTTACAAAAACATTGCAGTTGGTCCCACAAGTGTACGTGTGCGTACACACTATATAAAGTGGCGACGAGCACCAAATTGGTCAGTAGTGCTGACCAGCGCCTGCGCGACCGACTTTTAAAAAAAGGAATTTTTCATTTTTTCGCTGGTTGGGTAACCGACCGATGATCAGTTTTGCGAACGGTTGTGGGCCCCACCCATGATACATATGGATGATCCAAGCCGTCCATCGTGTAAACAGCCGCGAGCACTACAAAACCATGTTTACGCTTTTCACCCATGCAAGCACATGTGTGAGATACAGGGGCCACAAAAGGGCTGCCCTGCAACATTAAATATGATCTTTTAGTGATTTCTTCTCTGGGACACGTCAATGGACCTTCAAAAATACTTATTCTTGACTGAAATTTCATCCTGAATTTAATGGATGGGGTGGATTTCCCAAAAAATATCTCTGTGGGGCCCACCGATCACGACAGCAAAAGAGTGCGAAAGGTTTCGCACATCCGTAAAAATTAACTTTTCCAGGCGGTTGTGGCCCACCATCGTTGATCATATGACAGATCTGAACCGTCTATCATGTAGAGGACCCAAGATAGCCCTAAGGGACGGTGTTTCTTTGAAATTTGAGCAAGGAAAGTGGCGTGTTTTGAGGCACTGAACTTGGCTGCGAAAAGGCTTTCGCTGCGCATGCGATAACTTTCCAAATCCGATTCAAATTCGATTTTCACCACTCCAGCAGCTATATAAGGAGGGTTTGGACATGGGGAGCAGGGAGTTAGAGCCGGGCCAGAGCCAAGGTGAAGAAAGAGAAGAGAGAGAGAAGAAGGAAGAAGAGAGATAAGGGAGATGTTTATAATATTTTTATTTTATATTTTCTTCTTCCTAATTAATTTTATGGATTGCTAATCTTCTTAGCTAGGGCTGAGATGAAGCCCCTAATTTGATTAACTCTTGTTTATTGTTGAATTCATGTTGATTTGATTGATTTGTTTCTTCTTCTAGTGTGCTTTCCTGAGATTTTCATACTTCTCCATTCTATGAGCTCGACCACAGTCTAGATATGGATGTTGTTTGAAATATTATTTTAGGTGCTTGTGTCTGACCATGAACAGGTCTCATATAGAGGAAGAAACAAGATTTACATCTCTCCATGCCTGACCATGGATGGAAAGATGTGATCCATATGCTTTAAAGGATTATACATTCTGTGTGCCCGACCATGGACATAGAATGTGCTTTGTTTATTAAATTTATATCAATCTAAATTAGGGTGAATCAACAGGTAAAATAAGGGTTAAGATAATTAGGGGTGGATTCGAAAGTCCTAGTTTTCTCATCAATTAGATTTTACTCACTACTCTCAGTTACTTTTTCATTGATTTTTGTTTAGTTTTCTTAATCATTACCTAAACTCTTTGTTGGATTAGTTAAGAAGAATCGTAACGTTCAAATTGTGACAACCAGCCCTCGTGGGAACAATCTCGTAATACGTACCATATCTACATCTGATTCGTATACTTGCGAGTTAGAAATTATTTAAATCAGATTGTTTTAAATTTAAACATCAAGTTTTTGGTGCCGTTGTCGGCGACTGTTTCGGTCTAAATTGGATTTAAGATTCTCTCTTATCATAATTCAGTCTTAGGATTTTACTAACTTTAGCTTAAAGTTTTATTTTATTTTATTTTAGAAACTAACATATTTCCTGTTTTGTAGGGTCTTGACTTGAACTTCTAATTTGGTAATCTCTTTCTAAATTCTCTATTTTTTCTAATTTCTATTTTTAGAATTAGGATTTTTTATTTTTATTTTTAGAAATTTTTTATTTTCTAATTTTAAATTTAGATTCTTCTTTTTAGTAACTTTCTAATTCTAAGATTTCCTTCCTTTTTAGAAACTAACTCTTCTTTGTTGTTCTTTAGAAAATTTTTAATTTTAGATTTTTTATTTTTAGAAATTAACTTTTTTTATTTTCTTTTGCAGGATTCTAACATAGACCTCCAAATTGGTAACTTCTTTCTAATTATATCTCTTCCTATTTCTAGATTGGTGTAGGATTTTTCCTTTAGAATTAGATTTAGAGTTAGAGTTTCACCATGTATATGCATGGGTGAGAATGTCAGTATGCTGAGAAGAATAGAATATATAGGAATGATGATTATGATAGAAATCCACCAATGTCTCAAAACTTTTCTGAAACTATCATCGAGAACCAACCGGAATCTAATGATCCACTGGTTAAGAAGTCCTTACTCAATCATATACGGAAGAATAATTACACCCCACGGATTAATAAGACAATACGTGAGTGTTGGGATTATCATAACTATAGGCGTGATGACTATTATCAACCATCAGATTCTTCCACCTATGATCCGTATGACTATAATCAGTGAAAACATCAAAATTGGGAAAATGAACCAACAACATATTATAATGATTATTCTCTTGGGTTCCCTACTTCTGAATATCCACTAGAAACGATCCAAGAGGAGTCATCTCCGAGTGACACAGCTTATGACTTGATGAAATTATTAGGTGCACTTGAGTCATGCATTGATAGGCTAATGGAGACTAATTCATCCCGACCACAACCCGTTGATTATTCCTTTGGATTCCCTACTATGATGCGCTAATGGAAGCTAGTTCATCTCAACCACAACTCAATCTAGAAATACAATGCGAGGAAGGTGATCCTCACTCACTTTTAAAACACTGGAATTTGGGATGAAGAGTTGAATTATGTTAATGAGCAGATGGTTCAATTTCCAGATGAATCGATGTCGATGACGGTTCAAAGGAATGGTGAAGAGACATGGGTGTCTTTCAAATACAATGATGATAATACACTTCACTCACATGAGACACTCGAGTTTAATGATGATGAAGAGGTCAGCTTATTTGAACCTCCACCCAATTTAGGAATAAAATGTGAGGAAAGCAATCCCATCCCAAGTGTGCATGACAGAAAATTAGACGATGATATGTATTGGGATGATGATCATGAATGTTCAACCCAAATTCTCCCAGAATCAATCTCAAGTATGGTCTAGGTCAATGATCAAGAAGTACACGAAGTGGTCGGTCAAGATGAGCCACTCCTCTCATCTAACATGTTTGATTTAAAAGAGGAGGATGACCCATTACAACCGACCCTTCTAACTCTCATGAAACATGTTTAGGCCACTCCTCTGAATTGAATGATGATATGATTCGAGAAATGAACGAACCGCTTGATATGACTCTTGAAGTTGAAACCATCCAGTTGAGGCCACCATCTAAGTCATACACTTTTGACGATTCAATACCTCTTCTGAGTAGTATCAATGAGCAGAGTCCTCATAACAATACTTCGTTTCTTGATCATCAAATTGTTTACGCAGGGTTGGAGCAAGAGAGTGTACGTTCATCCACTTTTAAAGACGATGGATTCCTTGGACAGATCATCACAATCTCTAATGTGAAAAATAAATCATGCTCAGCTGAACGTCCCAACTCTTTAGATGATTGCTTAGCATATTTTGCAGATTCAAATGATCCCCTGTTACAAGAAATAGTGAATGCCTTGCAAAATAATACCTCAGCAGTTGTCATGAATCCAGAAAACCCGTATTCTGAAGCCCCTCCTTTCCCAGAATTTGAATGTTTACCGTTAAAGGAAGAGGAATTGAAAATTAAACTGAAGAGTGAAACCTCGGAATATGTTGAGACTGCATCACTTTTTAATAAGTTTTCTGAACTTTATTTATGTGTAGTCTCTGATTTACCATGGAATACTAACGGTGAAACTTCTTCTGTCGTAGGTGAATCGTATATACTCTGGATACCTCAAGCAATACAAAGAAAAATTTCTTATGAGGTACATAAGTTTATCTGGAAAGTCGTGCTCCAAGGCGTCCAAACCTATTGCAAAAAGGGCTTTTGGATGATCCTATTGAGGAACTTACTGAGAAACTTATCAAGATATTGGCCGGAAGAGGAACCTTATGGCATGATCGAGTAGTTTTTCTCTGCTTTCATAGGACTAGGGTAGTTTGTTTTATGCTGTTTACGATAGATGGTGAACTTAGCGCTCCTGGGAGGCAACCCAGCTTTTCTTTTTATTTGTTTTTCCTAGATAGTTAGTTCAATGTTTGTGGGTAACATTGCTGCAAACCCTCACGAGATTACAACTCATCCACTAGAGGCAACCTAGGGGTTTAAAGGCTTGTTGCATACACTAAATACAATCGAAAGCACTTGTGAAAGTGGTATAGGTAGGATTTTCTTTTGTGATTTTCTTTTTGTTATTTTACTTTTGCTGATTTCTCTCTTCTGCTGACTTGCTTTTACGTTGATATTTTTGGGAAAGCCTCTTAATTCTCCATTCAGGTACTATCTTTCCATCACTCCTCTTTTACTTTCGTCGTCCCATGTGCATTGCATGCTTATTTCTTTTACATTGAGGACAATGTAGATTTTAAGTTTGGGGTGGGAGATTAGGTTACCTAATCAGTATTTTCTTGGTCTTGAGCAAAAATTGTGAAAATTTTTAAATTTTTTCTAGAATTTGTGATTTTGAAGTGATTTTGAAGGATAGTTGTGATTTTAGAAATACAAGATATGGATTCAGCCATCTATTACATTTTCACAGTTAAGTTTGAATTGTTAACTCATGATTAGAAGTTTTAAACATTGATTGAGTCATGATTTCACATATCACACCTCGCCTACACATTAAGGTTCCGGTTCAATAATTGAATGATTAACTTGGTAATCACCAAACAAGAAAGGAACCAGCCTAAAAACAAAATTTTTAGCATCAGTTTATAAGAAGAATTAAAAGGGTAAGTCACATAATCTTCACCATAGGTTTGCTCCCTATAGGTGAAGATTTGATCCCCCATCGTCGACAGTTAGAAAAAGTTAGGCGACAAGTTTTCACCATAGGTTTGCTCCCTATGAGTGATGATTTGATTCCCCTCCTTTGCGTATCAAAGGCTGAAAGAATAAAAGGTTAACCTATCAGGCAAGTGTGGGTTTCAGTTGTCATGCATTCCATTATTAATTACCAATGATATCATGAAATTGACAATCAGACCTTTTAATGATTGTGAGCCGAGATTACACCATTCACTCATGGAACTCAATGTTTAGAATTGTTCTAATTAATGGATTAATATTTTGAACTTGATTATGTAGTTTATCATCAGTTTGATTCCAGGAGAAAATTCTACTCACCATAATCCTAGAATTTTCGCATCTCAACTATCTGTTCATAAGACACTTGGGTTTAAAGGAATTGCTCTTTTATTTTTGAAATGATTTTTCGTATGTTTTGCTCGGGACTAGCAAAATGCTGGTTGGGGGTTGTGATGAGGGTCGAATATTACATATTAGACCCTGATTACTGCCTGATTTCACGTACATAATAATGCTTAATGGAGTAGTTTAATTGTGTTTTGTTGCAGGATGAAATAAAGAGCGTTAATTGAAAAAGTGTATTAAAAGCATGGATTTGATGCTCCGAAGTCACCAGAGCAAGGGACAGACTTCAAAGAACCAAGATCAATGAATTTACACGCCAGAGATCTGAGGAAATCAAGCTGTTCGCATTAAAAAGGCCCAAAATTAGTGCAGAATGCAAGATCACATGGTTCCCACCATCCGATTGGCTCGAAACTTCGTACATGGCATGAGGGCCATAAATTAACCGTACACATAAAATTTCAACCATTGGATATCTCGGAAAGTGGCCCAACAGTCAGATCAGCCCCTTAGTTCATTAAGTGGGGCCCACCTGATATCTGGAACTACCTCAAAATTGTTCTTGACGGTTAAAATAATATGAGAAAAAGGATGGACGGTGCAGATTTTGCAAAAACATTGCAGTTGGTCCCACAAGTGTATGTGTGCATACACACTATATAAAGTGGCGACGAGCACCAAATTGGTCAGTAGCGCTGACCAGCGCCTGCGCGACCGACTTTTAAAAAAAGGAATTTTTCTTTTTTTAGCTGGCTGCGTAATCGACCGATGATCAGTTTTGCGAACGATTGTGGGCCCCACCCATGATACATATGGATGATCCAAGTTGTCCATCGTGTAAACAGCCGCGAGCACTACAAAACCATGTTTACACTTTTCACCCATGCAAGCACATGTGTGAGATACAGGGGCCACAAAAAGGCTGCCCTGCAACGTTCAAATATGATCTTTTAGTGATTTCTTATCTGAGACACGTCAATAGATGTTCAAAACTACTTATTCTTGATTGAAATTTCATCCTGAATTTAATGGACGGGGTGGATTTTCCAAAAAATACCTCTGTGGGGCCCACTGATCATGACAGCAAAAGAGTGCGAAAGGTTTCGCACATCCGCGAAAACTGACTTTTTCAGGTGGTTGTGGCCCACCATTGTTGATCATATGGCAGATTTGAACCGTCTATCATGTAGAGGACCCAAGATAGTCCTAAGGGACGGTGTTTCTTTGGAATTTGAGCAAGGAAAGTGGCGTGTTTCGAGGCACTGAACTTGGCTGAGAAAAGGCTTTCACTGCGCATGCGATAGCTTTCCAAATCCGATTCAAATCTGATTTTCACCACTCCAGCAGCTATATAAGGAGGTTTTGGACATGGGGAGCAGGGAGCCAGAGCTGGGCCAGAGTCAAGGTGAAGAAAGAGAAGAGAGAGAGAAGAAGGAAGAAGAGAGATAAGGGAGATGTTTATAATATTTTTATTTTATATTTTCTTTTTCCTAATTAATTTTATGGATTGCTAATCTTCTCAGCTAGGGCTGAGATGAAGCCCCTAATTTGATTGACTCTTGTTTATTGTTGAATTCATGTTGATTTGATTAATTTGTTTCTTTTTCTAGTGTGCTTTCCTGAGATTTTCATACTTCTCCATTCTATGAGATCGACCACAGTCTAGATATGGATGTTGTTTGGAATATTATTTTAGGTGCTTGTGTCTGACCATGAACAGGTCTCCTATAGAGGAAGAAATAAGATTTACATCTCTCCATGCCTGACCATGTATGGAAAGATGTGATCCATATGCTTTAAAGGATTATACATTCTGTGTGCCCGACCAAGGACATAGGATGTGCTTTGTTTATTAAATTTATATTAATCTAAATTAGGGTGAATCAAAAGTTAAAATAAGGGTTAAGATAATTAGGGGTGGATTCGAAAGTCCTAGTCTTCTCATTGATTGGATTTTACTCACTACTCTCAGTTACTTTTTCATTGATTTTTGTTTAGTTTTCTTAATCATTACCTAAACTCTTTGTTGGATTAGTTAAGAAGAATCGTAACATTCAAATTGTGACAACCAATCCTCGTGGGAATGATCTCGTAATACGTACCATATCTACATCTGATTCGTATACTTGCGAGTTAAAAATTATTTAAATTAGATTGGTTTAAATTAAAACATCAAGCCCTGACAGCCTTTGCAGTAACCTAGAAATATATCATTGTATAAGATTATTAGGAGTGACGACCCTAGACAGGATCCTTGTTGGGAATGATATAAGGGAAGTACCTTAGTTTTCCAATCCTGCTGTATGAAAAGGACTAATAATAACTCGGTAATCATATTTATATCGCACTGCATGTGCCTGGAAGATGTGGAGCACTGAGGGAAGAAAGCATGACGCGGACGTAAGATGGTGTCGCATGAGGGAGTATGTTGGCGAGGGCATACATCATGTCATTTCATTCTTTCTTTAATTACAGTATTTAGGAATGTTTGATTTTCTTGCTTTATCATTATCGCTTAATTGATTTGATAACATGTTAACCTTTGCACTATGATTCCACTGAGTTGGCCAATCACTCCCACATTAGGGGACGGTATTGTACACACCAACCAGTCCCTATTTTAGTTTCAGATGATGACGATGCTTGCGAAGTAGAGCTGGACTTGTTGATGAGGAGGAGGATTCCTCCTATATACAGGTTCTGATCGACGGGGTTACAGGGTTACTGATTAGATGCTAATACACTTGGTATTTTACCTTTTATTTAAACACCCATGTATATTCTTTTCTTTCTATTTTTAGAGTATACATGTTTTTAGTTAACCTGGTAACATGTTTACACTCTGGAGACTTACAATCAACAATACATTTTATATATTTATCACAGTCTTCTGCTTGAGAAACTTAACTGTCTCTGGAGTATGATATACTGTTTTGGCTTAATCCACTTCATGTTTTATTCACTATTACAGCCGACATTCATCCATCATTGAAAATGTTGCAACAATGATTTTCTGGAACTCGGGAGTGGAGTTTATGCTCGACCCCCGATTTTCAGGACATTACAGTCAACCTCCGAGCCTCAGTCAGATAAGCTTACCATTCTCGCCTCCTTGGCCATGTACTTTGCTAATATGTGATTCACAACTAGTTGTGAGTCGCACCATACATCAAGGAGCTGAACTCCCAGACCAACAGCTAGCCTGAGTCTAGCCAACAGAGCCTCGTATTCTGCTTCGTTATTGGAGGCTTTAAAGTTGAGTTTGATATCATATTGGATGGTGGTCGAGTCGGGAC